>JAKOOJ010000006.1:77564045-79964045 GCA_022577455.1 Arizona elegans | reverse complement strand
GTGCAGACTCTGGGGGAAAGGGGACTGTTAGAATGCCCTCTAGTGAGGGCTTCCCTATTAACACGCTGAGTGGGAGGGGCAGGTATGGCGGGAGCAGGGGGCCATATCATGTGGTGGGGGCACGTGCTCGCTATCTCCGAGCGATTGCGTGCCCTGGTCCCCTTAGCTCTTTCCGTTCCCCAGGCTGCTTAGAGTCTCAGCGCCCGAGTCTCCGGCTGATGTTATGTAATGCCAGGTCCATGGTAAATAAAGCCCCCCTCATTTGTGATCTTATTCAGGAGGGGGGAGCGGACCTGGCAGATATCACGGAGACCTGGTTGGGCCATGAGGGGGGAGTTCCCCTCGTGGAGATGTGCCCATCAGGCTTTCGTGCATTTCATCAGCCGAGAGCTCAGGGCAGGGGCGGGGGGTAGGGGTGGCGGTCATTCTAAAAGAAGGTCTTGATCCGAGGGAGACCACTGTACCTCAGATAGCCGGATGTGAGTCCCTTTTTGTGAAGTGGGGTCATGGGGTGCAGATGGGTCTGTTGATCACGTACCTGGCTCCCTGCCATGTAGCAACGACCCTGCCCGAACTCCTCAATGTTACAGCTGAGGTGGCAGCTGATACCCCAGATTTGTGGTCATGGGGGATTTCAACCTGCCATCCATCGGTGAAACATCTGAGGTAGCTCGGGAGTTCATGGCTTCCATGACGGCCATGGACCTGACCCAAGTAATTCATGGCCCTACTCATATGGGGGGACACACTCTGGACTTAGTTTTTATCTCTGGTCAGTGGTTGAGTGGCCTTGATATAGGGGATGTAGTAATTGAACCCTTGTCATGGTCTGACCACTCGCTCCTTCGACTTGACTTTCTGACCGCCATACCCCATCGCAGGGAGGCGGAACCGACCAGGTGGTTCCGCCCCAGGTGCCTGATGGACCCTGATAGGTTCCAGATGGAGCTTGGGCCATTTCCTGAGACTCTAGCTCATGACTCGGCTGATGACCTGGTGGCTGCCTGGGATAGGACGGCTGCCGGGGCTTTGGACCGGGTCGTGCCTTTGCGGCCTCTGGCCCGGCACCGAACTCACTTAGCTCCTTGGTTTTCCGAGGAGCTGAGGGAGATGAAGCGCCGGAAAAGATGCCTAGAGAGTGGTTGGAGGGCCAGTCGTTCCGAGTCTGACTTGATACTGGTAAGGTCTCATATTAAGACCTACCTAGTGGCGATAAAAGCGGCGAAATCTAGCTATTTTGCCGCTCTTATTGCGTCATCAGATAACCGCCCAGCTGCCCTGTTTAGGGTGACCCACTCCCTCCTCCATCTGGGAGCGTGGGAGGACCCCTTGCAGGGCCGAGCTGAGGATTTTGTACAGTATCTGGATGATAAAATAACTCAGATTCGGGAAGACTTGGCCGCCGACTGGGTTATTTCAGACGAGATGACTGAGGCAGGCCTTGAGAGTGTTATCTGGGAGGAGTTCGATCCTGTGGCTCCTGAGGATGTGGACAGGATCTTGGGACGACTGAACACAACCACATGTTTATTGGACCCGTGTCCCTCCTGGTTGGTGCTGGCTTCCCGGGAGGTTACACGAGGCTGGATTATTAACGCTTCTTTGAGCGAGGGTGTCCTGCCAGCCGCCTTGAAAGAGGCGGTGGTGAGGCCTCTCCTCAAGAAGCCATCCCTGGATCCGGCTGTTTTGGCTAACTATTGTCCAGTCTCCAACCTTCGCTTTATTGCGAAGGTTGTTGAGAGTGTGGTGGCGTGACAGCTTCCCCAGTACCTGGATGAAGCTGTCTACCTGGATCCGCTCCAGTCCGGCTTCAGACCTGGGTACAGCACGGAAACGGCATTGGTCGCGTTGGTGGATGATCTCTGGAGGGCCCGGAATAGGGGTTATTCCTCTATCCTGGTCCTATTAGACCTCTCAGTGGCTTTTGATACCATCGACCATGGTATCATGTTGCGCCGGCTGGAGGGACTGGGAGTGGGGGGCACCATTCTGCGGTGGTTCTCCTCCTATCTCTCCGACCGGTCGCAATCTGTGTTGACAGGGGGGCAGCGGTCGACCCCAAGGCGCCTTGTTTGTGGGGTGCCGCAAGGGTTGGTCCTCTCGCCCCTCCTGTTCAATATTTATGTGAAGCCGCTGGGTGAGATCATCCGTGGTTTTGGGGTGGAGTTCCATCAGTACGCTGATGATACTCAGCTGTACATTTCCACCCCAGACCATCCCAATGATGCCTTGGAAGTGATGTCCCAGTGCCTGGAGGCCGTGTGGGTCTGGATGGGGAGAAACAGGCTTCGACTCAACCCTTCCAAGACCGAGTGGCTGTGGCTGCCGGCGTCCCGGTATAGCCAGCTGACGCCATCGCTGGTTATTGGGGGCGAATCATTGGCCCACAGGAGAGGGCCCACAACTTGGGTGTCCTCCTGGATGCGCGGCTGTCTTTAGAAGGGCATATGACAGCCGTGGCCAGGGGGGCTTTTTGTCAGGTTCGCCTGATACGCCAGTTGCGCCCATTTCTGGACCGGGACTCCCTACGCACAGTCACTCAAGCACTCGTCACTTCTCGTCTGGACTATTGTAACGCTCTCTACATGGGGCTCCCCTTGGGGTACACCCGGAGGCTCCAACTGGTGCAGAATGCGGCTGCGCAGGGGATTATGGGAGCGACGGGGCGCTCCCATGTGACTCCTCTCCTGCGCGAGCTGCATTGGCTTCCGGTGGACTTCCGGGTGCACTTCAAGATGTTGGTGATCACCTTTAAAGCGCTCCATGGCTTAGGGCCAGGGTACTTATGGGACCGCCTTCTGCCAATAGCCTCCCACCGGCCGGTTCGCTCCCACAGAGAGGGCCTCCTCAGGGTGCCGTCGGCCAGACAATGCCGGCTGACGACCCCCAGGAGGAGAGCCTTCTCTGTGGTGGCACCTTCCCTATGGAACAATCTACCCCCAGAGATACGAGTGATCTCCGACCTCCGGATTTTTCATCGGGCCCTAAAAACTTATTTTTTTCAGTTAGCCGGTCTGTCTTGATTTTAGGGTTAGTTTTAAAATTTTAATATTGATTTTAATTGACAAGTTTTAAATTATTGGCCAAATTTATAAATTATTTTAACTTTATTTTTTAACTGTGATGTTAGTATAGATGTTTTTTATCTGGCTGTTCACCGCCCTGAGTCCGAAAGGAGAAGGGCAGTATAGAAATTTGAATAAATAAATAAATAAATAAATAAATAAATAAATAAATAAATAAATAAATAAATAAATAAACAAACAAATAAACAAATAAACAAATAAATAAATATTCTCATCCCCCTGAGGTGAGATCTGCTCCCCATTTTTTATTTTCTTAAAGGCTGTGCCAACTAGCCTGGCCTCAACAGCCTCAACGGCAGTGTGGCCCTTTAGAGGTGACTAATGGAATAGATAGGACCCTACCTCTCCCTGTGCATACTCTGCTCTCTCCATCTCTAATCTGCTTAGTTTTATTTTCATTGAATTTTTAAATTTAAGATCCTTATTTAGTGTTTTAATGTTTTATAGTGCCTTTTATTCAATATCTGTAAGCTACCTTTGACTATACGGGCAGCATAAAAATATAATAAATTAATGAATAAATAAAATATTTAAATATTTTATAATATTTTAATTTAGTTTTTTAATAAAAAACTAATTCTCCTGTATGGAGAATTAGTGCAGGGAAAGTGCCTCAGAGGGAGACCACCTCTGCGATATAAGGATATCTGCAAGAGGGACCTAAAGGCCCTGGGAATGGACATTAACAACTGGGAAACCTTGACCTCTGATCATTCAGCTTGGAGGCTAAAGATGCAGTATGGCCTTCTCCAATTTGAAGAGACACCTGTTCGGCAGGCTGAGGCAAAAAGTCCTGGAACCAGCAAAAACTGGGGGCTGGGCAGGGGACAGAATGTATCTGCCCTCAGTGTGGAAGGGATTGCCACTCTCGAATTGGCCTTTTTAATCACACTAGATGCTGTTTTAGGACCTCTTTCCAGAGCACGATACCACAGTCTCTTGAGACTGAAGGATACCAATGAAATAAAATATATTATCTCAATTGAAAAATATAGAAGATAATAAATTTCACAAGTGTAAAACAGATTCCGAAGCAATAGAAAGATATTTTGTTAAGTTAGTGTCTATTAGTTTATGTCAGAGTTACAAGAGTTACTTTCAAGAGGAACACATCAAAAGTTGCACTGTGTGAACTTAAATCTTTCTGTGCACATTCCAGAGAAAATCGGATAAACACAATTTAAGCTGGAAGTGGGCTGCCCAGGGTTTTAGCAGCCTATAATTTCTTTTTTTGCGTCTACCTCAAAAATCACTCTAACCATGCCACATTATTTTGGAGACACAGCTGCCAAAAATAAAAAACATAGTTCTCTGCCATTTGTACCAATGCATGAAAACAACAGTGTTTGAGCCCTTGAAATAGGATTAACAGATTTCACTTAAAAGTGACCTCCAATTGTCCTTTCCTCAATGCTGCTGCTTAGCATCTTTGCCTGACTGTAACACTTTTTCATCTGACAGAAATATTGTACAGCTTTTGGCCAGCATAAGTTTTTCCATCTTCTTCCAAATAGTCTCATGTGTGATTTAATACAAAAACATAGATAATTCTTTTGTTTTTTAAGAAAACACTTTTGTAATGTATTTCAGGATATCTTTTTCAGGATGCATGAAAGAAAGGGCACATGGCAAATAATTTTCCATGCCCCCTTTCCCCTTTAAGTCTCTCTTTTTTACCTTTAAGGGCTCCATAATTCAGGACACAAGTCAGCTGTTTCAAAAAGAAAAGATTTAGCAGATACACTCTGGTGAAACAGGGTGCTTTCAACAGCAAAGATGCTCTAATGGCAATGGAACATCCATGTTATATGAAACCTTATCAAATGTTCCAGACCAGTGTTTCTCAACTTAGCAACTTAAAGATGTTCAACTTCAACTTCGAGAATTCCCCAGCCAGTGTGTTAAATTTGCTAAAGTTGAAAAACATGGGTCTAGAAGTTTAGGATGCAGGTACTTGAAAGCAGGCTATATACCGTAACTGGTATTTAGGCAAGGGGTCCAAAATCTTAGCCACCACCAACTCTGAAAAATCTCTGGTCCCAGAAGCTACAAGAAACAAGTGTGAGAATGCAAAGCCAGGCTCAAATGATATTAGAAGTAAGAATTGTTAGTACTGAATCTGTCTGACTAAAAATGCTACAATATTTCCCAGCACTTAAGTGATTCTACAGCAATGGTGAAATCCAATTTTTTTTTTACTACTGGCTCTATGGGCGTGACTTGGTGAGCGTGGTGCGGCTTTGTTGGTGTGACAGGGGAAGGATACTGTAAAATCTCTATTCCCACCTCACTCCAGGGGAAGGATACTGCAAAATCCCCATTCTCGGGGGAAGGCTATTGCAAAATCTCCATTACCACCCCACTCTGGGGCCAGCCAGAGGTGGTATTTGCCGGTTCTCCGAACTGCTCAAAATTTCCTCTACTGGTTCTCCAGAACCTGTTAGAACGTGCTGGATTTCACCCCTGTCTACAGCCCTTCTTTCAGGTGGACTAGGAAGTAATGTAAAAAACTGTTGGTATAGATTGTAGCCTAAATTATTAACAGTAGAAATGAGAGAATAGTGTAAGGCTAAAAATGGGAAATAATACAGTACATAGATCAAGTGGAATATGACACATGATCAAATAGATTTAAGATAGAGGTCATCCTTCATTACAACCATAATTGAGCCCATAATTATGTTTATAAGTCATTGTGTTTGGAAGTCAGGCCATCTTGTGACCGACCCAATTTTTATAGTGGTTGTTAAGTGAACACCATGGTGGTTAAACAAATGTGATGGTTTTTAAGCAAATTCATTTTTTCTTGTTTATTTTCATCTTTTTAATGGTAACTGATATTTCAAAAGTAGTTATAGAATACAGCTGTTATAACTTCTAAATTGGGTTGTACCTAGCTTTGAGGGAGTGGTTCATTGTAATTTTGAATAGTTGCTAAGTGCTTCTCACAAGTTGAGAATTAACTGTAAAATCTTTGTATGAAGGAGTTCACTGGTTCGGTCCTTGGCATTTCAGGTGGACTGGAAAAATTCATATTTGAACCCTTAAAGAAGTGCTTTTAGTCAGAGTCAACATATGGGGTCAGCTCTCCTTACAGTCAAACTAGACCTCTTCCCCCTTAATGGCAGATGTGCCCCGGATGTCCCTTCACTGAGTGTCTAAGCGGTCTTATAGCCTCCTTTCATCCCCCCACCCTTATCCCTGGTAGAGTTTCCCGGAGGAAGGGAGCCCCTTGGTTTAACTCACAGTGCAAACAAGCCAGGAACCATACGAGATTTATATATTCTGCCCACAAACAAACAGGTTCATCGACGCCCCCACCCCCTGCTTATTTCGAGGCCAAGAAGGCATACAAGCTAGCTCTTTCAAGAGCTAAGCAAGACTGGCACTGGCTAAGGTGGAACACATTACTAGAGGCCGCAAAATCCAGCAACCCTCAAGATTTCTGGAGTCTGTTAAACAGGAGGCCAACTAGTAGGCTCACTCATTCCATCTCTGCCACTACATGGAAACTCTTTCTATGCCGAGTCTTTTATGACACTGACGTGCCAGTTTCTTCGACCTCAGGCTCTCTGCCTAACCACCTTCCCAGATGGCCTCCTGTCGAACCATTCACAATTGCCAAGCTAATCAGACAACTCAAACTTCGAAAAGCTCCTGGCCTGAAACTCATCCCAGCCAAAGCCATTCTAGCCCATAAGGACTGGTGGACCCCGGTTCTTACCGAGGTATTCAATGCGATCAACCAAACGGGCCTTATCCCCAAGCTCTGGAAGGATGCCATAATTATCCCAATACATAAGAAAGGCACCCACTCCAATCCCGGCAACTTCCGTAACATTAGTCTTCTTTCAATTTTGGGGAAACTATATGCCTGCTATCTCCTGTCCAAACTGGAGTGCTGGGCTGAAGAGGCCGACCTGCTCGGTTATGAGCAGGCGGGGTTCCGTCCAGACCACTCTACATTTGACCATGCTCTGATCCTTCATCATCGTGCCGTAAAATATTCCACCCCCAGGAAGGGTCGTCTCTGCGTTGCCTTTATAGACCTAAAGGCTGCCTTCGACAGCATCCCTAGAGCTAAGCTGTGAGCCAAACTTTCCGCCCTATTGACAAAAGATTACTCTGGCTTATCTCCCAACTGCACGATGGAACAGAAGCAAAAGTGCGAGTTACCCTGCAGGAGGATCTCTCTAATGCTATCCCCGTTAATAAGGGGGTTAGGCAGGGGTGTATACTGGCACCCTTCCTCTTTAACTTATATATCAGTGACTGGAGAAAGGCATTTTTGGATCACATGGTCTACATCCATGCCCCTAGATTAGCTGATTATAGATGTCCGCTCCTGCTCTACGCTGATGATGCCGCAATACTTTCATTTTCCCCGGGTGGGTTTACGTAGAGCCTTAAAAATCCTTTCTGCTTATTGCTCTGCTAACCAACTGCATATAAACCATTCTAAGTCTAAAATCATGGTTTTTGCAAGAAGCAGGAAAATTTATCATTGG
Organism: Arizona elegans; assembly: GCA_022577455.1. NCBI lineage: Eukaryota > Metazoa > Chordata > Lepidosauria > Squamata > Colubridae > Arizona > Arizona elegans. The sequence continues at coordinate 79,956,451 of JAKOOJ010000006.1, read as the reverse complement.
AACCTTGATGGCATCCCAATGGAACAGGTCCACAGATTTCAATATCTAGGTATCCTCTTTCAATCCAATACCAAGTGGCCTGCGCAGGTTAAGTCTCTCTGTAATAAGGCTAAGATTTCCACCCATGCCCTCTTGCACTTTTTTCATACTGAGGGAGCTCATCACATCCCCTCAGCAATAAAAGTCTACAGGGCAAAGCTGATAGCTGCTATCACCTATGGCGCCCCCCTCTGGGTCCAATCCAACATCTCCTCTCTTGAGTCTGTCCACAGCCAGTTCCTACGCCATCTGATGGGAGTCGCTCCCTGCGTAAGTAATGCCGCAATTCGTTTGGAACTGGGCATATCCTCACTTGCTACAATCTTGTGGAAATGTGCAATTGGCTATTGGTTGTCCCTGTGGACTAGACTCCCAGGCTATTACCTAGGCCAATGCCTGTGGTGGGACCCTTTTCATTGTCCCTGGGCCCATAATATCCATACAAACCTTTTGAAGATTGGGATTTCCCCCATTGAAGCTTTTATTTTAGGCCCTGATGCTGCCAAATCGTTGATTTTTCAACGGCTGGACGACATTGATAGACAATTAAATCTGGCAAACAGATCGGGAACATGCTCACTGTTTTCCCTTGGTATTGTTCCCTCGCCTCACCGTCCGCCTTACCTCTCCGCATTACACTCTATCAAACATAGGCTCGCATTTATGAAGGTACGATTTAATGTGATCCCCTCGAATGTCCTCAACAGTAGGCTCTCGGGGGGAGTAAAATCCATCTATTGTACATGTGATGGCCGATCCCTGGAATCTATGTTTCACATTACATTCATATGTCCCCACTACCGAGACATAAGATCAAGATTCATTTCTCCTATTTCCCAGAGATTCCCTGGTTCACCTGATCTGTTCAGCCTTTACTTCCTACTCCAGGACACAGACCCCAATATAACTCCAAAGATGGCAATTTTTTTTGCTGCAGTCGTGGCTGAAAAAAAAACGGGGAAAGAGACGGGTAACCCCTACGGCAGAGGATCACTAGTATTGACAGTACAGATTGAATCTGAGGCAGTAGATGGTGTACTGTCACATGATCTATCTATATTTGTAAAATATACTCCCATTCTATGTGTATTTTAATTTGGTCTCTGACCACAATAAAAAGCTTATTTACTTACTTTCATACGGGGTTAAACCAGGGGTGAAATGCTACTGGTTCGGGCTGGTTCAGGTGAACTGGTAGTAAAAAATGCTACCGGTTTGGGTGAAACGGTATTTCCGATGATCAGCTGGATGATGATCAGCTGTGACGTGGCACAGCGGATTGTCCCCCCTCGCTGTTCTCCTTACCTTTGCAGACTCAGAAGGCTTCAAAATGTTCCTTTTTTAGCGCTGCATGGGTGCGCCTCAGGCGCGCATGTGTGCAAAGTGTGCGCTCGGTAGCAGACTCACAGAATTGGTAGCAGATTTCAGAGAATTTCACCCCTGGGTTAAACAACAAAACTATTTATTCACAGGCAGCTTCCTGTATTCCTATATCATGCAAACCTGGAAGTCTACATATCTCTGATTTTGTGCCAATAAATATTTCATGGCCAAAAATGTTTTGGCTCTGTCATTTGCAATGAAACATTGCAATGCAACCAAACTGATCCAGGCAATGAGCAGTTTTATATCAGGTATATCAGGTGGATTGGTTGTTTTACAGAAAAGAAAATCTGAAGACCTTTATGTCGTTAGGTCTTTACAACAAAACTGTCATGCTGGTAAATTCTGAAATAGAATTTCCATGTGATAAGTGAAAAAATATTTCCCTGAAATGTAGGCCAATCATGTTTCCTTTGGCTAAAATTCCAACTCAGAATATCACACCACCATCAAAGGAACCAACTGTTGAACCAGGAATATCATACCTATGTCATCATTTGAAATGTTCCTGACCGCTTAAAGAAAATTACAGTGCTGTGAAGAAGGAAATAATGTCTGTCAGCGAAGATTTAATAAATTACTCTTTAAGCACCATTCCAAATTCAACTGCAGACTAAAATGGTGAAAACAATATCTACCTCTGCTATTTTCCCTAGTGGCCAGAACCCTGCTAGATGTAGAGGGTACCTTATTCTCATTCATTCTTATATTCTTCATATGATCAACTCACTTTTTCTATACAACGTGACAATAGTTCAAATTTTGATATATGTTTTAACATTTTCACCATGGGTGAAATACTACCAATTCAGCCCTGTTCGGCCGAACTGGTAGCAATGGTGGCGGGTGGTTCAGAGAACCGGTAGTAATGGCAGCGAGAGGCTCTGCCTACCCGCCCAGTCGTACTTCCTGGTTTTAACCAGAAAGTAACCTGTTTTTTACCCTCTGCGCATGCACAGAAGGGCTTGTGCATGCACAGTTCTAGTCTGGTCTGGTCTGGTCTCCAAAGCATCAGAGGCCAAGACAAGAAACAATGCATGGAAACTAATCAATGAGAAGATCCACGCGGCTCGTGCACTTCCAAACTGGTAGGGAAGGTAAGTAGATTTCACCCCTGATTTTCATCCATAATTAAACACTCATATTTGTATTCATTCTCTCCATTCATGTTAAGTCACTCACTCATCTTTTTCTTAAGACAGAAAAACTCACTCCCTTAATAAAGTACATGTCAGAAAACAAGAATTACACTGAAATAGCAGACTTCAGTGGCATCTGCAGCAACATGATGATTTAAATAGCAATACATATGCAGCAACATCATTAGAGAAATCCTGCCCTGATGTACTTGTATCCTGAAATCTGAAATACTGTAGGTACATATTGTATCAAATATTTCTTCATTCTTCATGGACCCATACGGTAGGTATGGTGATGCTTCAGTATTTTCTACTAAATCTCCAAGAAAGGTGATTGTAGAATTGTGATAAACATATTGTCACTCTTCAGATTATCATATTTTTACATGTATTCATGCTCTGAATCATCCACTGAAGGCTAGGCTATCATTGGACACTGTTCCAATGTGTTCACTGTGTGACAACATGCCCTTTTGAGAAATGAAGACAGACTTTTTTTGTTCCTTTTATAATGCTAAATAGTATAGTTCATGAATTCACCTATGCTAATCATCTGTCTCCAACAGCATCTACCTCTTTGTATGAAACAGGAAGGCCCATCCCACTATTGTATATACAGAATAAGGAAATCAATTTTTGTTCCAGAGTTACGGTGATCTAGTTATACCACGAAGCATGAAACACAATTACTGTTATTCAAGGCTAGACCTAAAGGGGGTGATCATTAGGATCATACTTTAGACTAGAATATAAAGGAAACCCTAGGAAAGAAGAAACAGGAAGCAGATGTCATAATTTCAATGAGCCATCACAAAACTTCCCTAGTAACGTACATTCCTACTGGTCTTTCTCAGAACTTAAGGTTTCTATTTTTATTTTGTGTACTGCTTGCTGTTGCTTACTCTGCTTTCCTTATGGAGATGGAGATCTGCCCCAATTAAGTAGTTCACATTAATTTCACAACATCCTGTATTATCATGAAACACTTAGTAATCTGATCACTCACCATTCATGGCTACATTTTTTCATTTCTGATGCTTTGGGGAAACAGTGGAAGTAGAAATCCAGGACAAGCCATTCAAGAGTTCAACTGTGGAGTCCTTGGTGCTCTCTGAGCTTGGCTCTTTACCAAAATTATCCAACTTGGTAAAATGATTAGTGCAAGAGTAACAGTTACCTTCTTCAAGCTATTCTGCAGATTTCTGGCTATAGCTTCTAATTTTTTTCATTTTGAAATTAGATAGGAAAATGGTTTAGCTCAGTCTTTGGCTATAACTTCTTCTAATTAGTTCCTTCTTTTACCCCTCTTTTTGAATATCTAAGACACTCATCTCTATGATACTCATAGATTTGGATAAACCAAATGAAAATAGCATTTCTTTCTGAAAATAAGAAAACAGAACCAGATGCAATGCAATTGATTTTGCAAATTGGCAAAAGCTAACTTGACATTTAGTACTGAATTCATTATACATCAGTTCACAGTAAACAGTAGTAATCAACTGCCCAACCAAAGAACTGTACAAAGCAAACAGAAATAGCAGAATAGAAAATATAAAAATTACAAATGCTTCTTAATATAATTTAATGTAATGATTATATGCACTGAAAGACTGCAATATATTCCTTTAACCACCCAAATACTACAGATATAAGTAATAGAGAAGGGGCTGTAGCGCATGATTTGCATACAATTAATTCCAGATTTAATTTCTGGCCCCTGCAATTAAAAAGATGAGACAGCAGGTGACGGAAACAGACTGGAAGAAGTCACTGCTGGTCAAAATAGACAAAACAAAAAGCCCTGCTCGGTTAAGACAGATGGCAGGCTGAAAGTTTCATTCTTAATTAGTCCAATTTTAACATCTGTGCCAAGCTTTCTCATACAATGGGTTCACCACCTCTTGGGTGTGTGAGACGGAGACAAAGAGAAAGAAAGCAATGTAAGGGGATTGGTCACATTTTTAAAAAAAGAACTGATCAGGCTTGTACAGGAAATTAGAGCATTATCAAAACTTGCTCAAAAGGTTAGGGGTTTTTTTCTACATAAGCTTGAAAGGGCAATTGCTGTATTGCAAAGTTAGGGAAATTCTGCATATTTATAAATTAATATTTAATTACTAAATGTGCTATATTTAATTCTTGCCCAACCCTAACATCAATGAAATCATTTGTTTGATTCATGGGGAATCACAACCATTCACTTGCCATTTTAGGAAATTGAAGTACTGCTAAGTTTAATCATTGATTTATGCTTCATTTACACATGTTGTGAGGAAATATTGCACATTTTTTCTGTAGAAACAAAAATAGATTTATTTGGATATTTACTTGATATCTCCTTTCAAATTAAAGGTTATCCATGTTCACTTAATAAATCTACCTAGATAGATTGTAGATTGTACAGTATCTACTTTTAGAAACAAAGATCACTATCTGTTTCGGTCTCTTTGTATAACTTGTGATCCACTAAACTACATAATAGGTCAGGGGCCATAGACTACCAGCCACATACTCAACAAATCATCTACAGGAAACCAATTTACAGAGCTGAACAAGAATCAAGTTTATTTGGATAATTGATAAATCATATATCAGGTTTGGTGAGTTCCAAGCTAAAACTTTACAGTACAATTTGGAGGTTTGATTAAAAAAACCCTGAAGCTTTAGAACTTTTATCAAAGTCCACAGAATTGCTTTGCAGTGAGAGGATATATGGTACATATTGTTGGCCATAAAACCTCAGACGCCATACCATGCATTTTTAGTACCAAGCACACTGACCTAATGAAAATGTAACCATAGGCAACAGTTTTGGATACCACTTTGGAATAAGAATTACAAAAATTGAACAACTGAATCAGAAGATTTCTGTTACAGTTACAAACTGACAAATTAGTGATCTAGGGCAGGGATGGGCAACTGTGGCCCTTTTACAACCTGTGGACTTCAACTCCCAGAATTCCTGAGACAGCCAAGCTGGCTCAAGAATTCTGGAAGTTGAAGTCCACAGGTTGTAAAAGGGCCACAGTTGCCCACCCCTGATCTAGGGCATCAGCCACTATAGTGGCAAGAACACATCCACAGTACTATTTCTAGTCAAATCTTTTTGACTAGAATGTTGGTAAGAGTAGGCCCTTGGGATTGTATGTGTATGATCTTGCAATACCTTCAGTGATAAATCTCTCATTTAAGCATCATACCAATTTGACTAGTGACAACAAGCCTGTTTATCTTTTAGTTGCAAATCTGTGTCTGCATGACTTCAGATAATACATCTGTTTGAATGGGGAAGAGGAAAAAAAAGTTCCTTTAGAGCAACTGGTTATTAACTTCAACCATCCTAGAAGGTTTAATCATACACTGTGTACAAAAGGACAGCTGTGGTTTGAACAGGAACAGCTAACAGGGAAAATAGCTTTCTGTGTTTGCATATTAACCAAAATCTCCTAAACAGCATTTGTGGACATTAGAGTCACTAGATTTCAGTCAATAGATTTTGTCTGCTGCTTTTAAAGAGATAATATTCAATATTGATGTAACTTGATGTACGTATTCTGTGAGCTTTGTAATATACTCTAAATATATACCTTTATAAAAGGAAGATTAGTAGGTTAGCCTCAAGGAACTCTTAATTTTTTCCAAACATTAGACTCTATAATTAATCGGGTTTTTTTTTAAGGTATTTGGGATATTGTTAGAATTCTTAGTTACAGATGTTGAGGATGGTCTGTGACACACATACAAAATGCATTAATGCATAAAAGTCATACCTCCTTTATATCTTAAGGCACCAAAGATTATACAGGTGAATCTCCCAAACGGCAGTGCCTCTGTGGCTGGTCGTAAGGCAATTGAATGTGAGGCGCTGCAACAGCCATAACTTCAGAACTGTGTCGTAAGTAGCTTTTGGGAGATCCACCATAACTTCTAACCGCCAATAAATAACCAATAATAAATCAAGAAATTCCTATAGATGGGTGTAAAGAGTGTTGGCATGTGGAAGACTGTCAAATTACTGAGCACACTAATAAAGCAAACAAGGTGCTTATTAAATCTAGTTTATGGTGATCATCCAATGAATTTTTTATATGTTGTAGATGACTTGGCATCTGAAAGCAGTAGGGATGTGTAGAATTGTCCTGGATGTTCTGAGAATTTATGCAGTAATGATGAGATGAAGGTAATATGAGAAGCAAAAATAAACCATCATTTATGAATCAGAAAATATTGTTACACGTTTAATAAAATTAAAGTTTCTAAAAGAAAGTAGGTTTTAATTGTCTGTGGACTTCATTGCAAGAAAGTTCCAGAAACAGGGCTGAAGAAGAGGACTAAAAGTCTGGAAACATAGATTACAGTAATCAGTGTTAAATATCTAAGTCTCCTCGAATTCTTTCATCTTGGATTAGCCCATTCCACATTCCAAAAGATTCATTTGTTTGCTTTAAGACTACTCTCCTCTTCTGTTATATAAACATATATATTTACTAGGAAATAATTAAATGGTTTCTATTCTTTGTGGCAGATGACTCATCCTCTCCAGCTGAGTTTGGGGGAAGTATCACTTCCAATGTTGGTATGTGGGTTCATTTTTGAATTCTTAGGTTTCTCCTCTTATAAGCATATCAACAATGCATTTTCGGTATGTATCGTGATCCACATGTCCTAAGGCTACAAATCAAAAGTTATGTTTATGCTATACTTTTAATACTTCCTGAGATGGTAAATCTGTGTATTGTGTGTACTCTTTCTGATTATGGGGATGTGTATGAATATTATAATTACTATAAATGAATTATAGGGATGTGGTGGCTCAGTGGCTAAGACGCTGAGCTTGTCGATTGAAAGATCGGCAGTTCAGTGGTTCAAATCCCTAGTCCCGCATAACGGGATGAGCTCCCGTTACTTGCCCCAGCTTCTGCCAATCTAGCAGTTCGAAAGCACACAAAAAATGCAAGTAGAAAAATAGGGACCACCTTTGGTGGGAAGGTAACAGCATTCCGTGCGCCTTTGGCGTTTAGTCATGCAGGCCACATGACCACGGAGACATCTTCGGACAGTGCTGGCTCTTCAGTTTTGAAACAGAGATGAGCACTACCCCCTAGAGTCGGGAATGACTAGCACATATGTGCGAGGGGAATCTTTACCTTTTTACTATGAATCATGAGGATATGCATTTTAAGATAAAAAAAGAAACCTGCTGATATCAAGTTATATTCAAAGCTTCTTTACCTTTGATGGAAGCAATCATCTGATGAAAGGTATCTTCTTTCAGGACAAAAATACCTTCCCATTGGGGAAAAACATCCCTTCTTGTAACAGAGGAAAGCAATAATCCTTTTGTTTTTTTTATGGGTGGACTGTATATTGAGGCATATTACCATATATTCCTTCCTTAAATTGTTTAGTACATTCAAAGCAGGACTTTGCACTCAACACCTAGGCTTTAAAGGTAGTGACAAAGGCATAGGCATTTGCAAAGACGAATCAAATGATGAAATGTGCATGAATTTGTTGCAAGGCAAACAAATAAAAGGTTTGCAATAGATCATATGACATACATTTCATTAACTCAGTATTATTGTTAGAAACAGATGCTTATAAGTGCAAGCCTACTACTACACTACATGTTGCCACACACCACAATCTGCTATGCTTGCAAGGCGGTCCTTTGCTAATGGATAGGAAGCTCTCTTTCCTCCCATCTCACACTGCAGGTAACTTTTTGCAGCTTAACTCACTGTCCGAAACAGAGACCTTCAGTTTGCAATACCCAATCATGAACTTTGCAGTTTAATTGGCATTTTTTTAAAGAAGAAATTCTTGTATTTCATTCAAAACAGCATTGGCACACAACTATTCAAAACAGAATGATGTTTCTATGTGGCAACCGCATTTAATATGCATTTTGGAAGTGAAACAATGCTGTTGCGTTTGTGGGAGCAGTGGGTGGAATCAGCAAAGAGAAGCTTGTTTAATAAAGAAGCAATTCTTCATTGCCACATCTATAATGTCACATTCAGCTTTAGGCTGAGAAATTAGACAAGGCTTTATTCTGATCAACTACGCAAATCAGAATTTTCCAAATAATTTTTTTTCTGGTAAAATTCTCAGCTGCAGCAATTAGTGGACTAACCAGAATCCAGATGGATATCTCTAGTGCACTACTTTGAACATCTAAACATCCACCTTCTGTGTGTGTACACCAGATGCATTGGAATTCTAACTCCAATAATTCCCAAATGGCAAGGAATAATAGGAGTTATAATCCCCACAAACCTGAAAATTGCAAGTTTAGTGAAGGTAAGTCAATCTCTAAAATTTCAGACAGGGGTCATGCATTCTTCTTTCCAGACATGCCAGAACTATGTCTGTGACTCGCATGAAACTGCCCTGGAAGTCTATTGAGGAAGGAGTTTGTTATTTCTGCCCACGTGTAGTTTCTGTTTTTCCTTAAATAGATGCCAAGCTAGCCAAGTTAAAAGAATAGTGGAACTGCTAAAACCAATAACCATGCAATTCAGTGGTGGGATGCTCCCAGTTCTGTCCTGTTCTTGCGAATAGGTAGTAAAAGCAGCGGGAGGCTTCGCCCACCTGCTTGTCATAATTGACGATATGCGCAGAAACTTCTGCGCATGCGCAGAAGCGCACATACGCACTCCCATTGCGAACCGGTAGTAAAGGTAAGTAGAACCCACCCCTGATGCAATTCCATAAGAGCTATAATGTTACAGAGTACTGCTCATATTAAATAAAGTTATCTCCAAAAAGTTGCCAGTATTTTAAAAAGATTGACTCTAAGTCTATATCAGGTTTGACTAATTCAGATTTTTGGATAAAAAAAAAAGCTTACTTATAAAGACTTCCTAACAAATCAAGAATTTGAGAGTATTCAAATATTTTTCTTGTGTATTATTATACCTTTGTTTCCCTCTGGCAATCTATTTTTTATCAGCAGTCTAATGTACAAAAGATTTGGTTTATTCCAAATTATCCTGAACTCATCAGCCAAGACCCACTGATTCTTCTGTGATCTTTATTCAAACAACTATAAACACTTTTAAATGTGTTGGTTGGTGAAAGATTGACAAAGACTGCAATAACATTTTATCAGATTTTTATATTATTTTGTATTGTTTTTGTAAGTAAATCTAATTTAGAAAAAAGAGAAGAAAGACACAAAGTGCACAAAAAAGTGCATAAAGTGCACAAAAAAAGAGAAACAACTAAAGATGACTTTTTGATCTTTTTTTCAATAGATATTAACAAACCCATCATCTTCCTTTCCTATTAATTATTCCACAAATATCTCCTGTCCCTTATTTTATTCTCATTTTTCAATCATTAAATTTTAGTTGTTTTCATGAGATACTGACCCCTTGGAATAAACCTTTTTAATGGCCTGAAAATGGGATAGTTATTCCTAACTAGAGAACAATAAATACTTTTAAAACTTTTGAAAAGTTTGAAGAAGAATAAAGTTTGCTGCAAACAGCTGAATTGCAACACAATCAGAAAAAGTATTTGAGATATATTTGGCCAATTCTGTTTTACCGACATTTTTAAAATGTGAAAAATATATAATAGAATATGAAAGAGAAAATTGGAATTTGTATTGCTACAAAGTCAATTCTCTCAAGTTTAAAGAACTGTTAAGTACGTTCCTTTTTAGTTTATCAAAGCATTCTTTTTTGGTTTATTAGATACTTCAGGAAATATTTTAAAGGATTAGTTGCTGCTTTTATGTTGTGGATGCAATAAATGAAAATATATTAATGCACATTGTTTGAACTTGTCCCTTAGTTACTTATTGTTTGAAAATTGTTACTATAGTAAACTAGGTTTTTTTTAAAGAAATGAGTCTATGTGTGTGTGTACTGTTAATTCAAAAGTGTGACTTTCTTCATGAAAAGCTTTATGTTTGTCATGCTGAAATGGTTGCCAGAAAGGGGATTATATGATCTTTGAAATACACTTGATATCAAACACTAATGATTGATTTGATAAAATATATTAACCAGTGGTGAAATCCTCCACAGACTGCCAATGGTTCGCTGCCCGCACATGCACCGTGCACACCAAAAGCATGCTGCGCACGCATGTGCAATGCACACCAAGCACATGCTGCACGCACGCATGCACAGTGTGCACCAAATGTGCGCTTTGCGCAGAAAACGAAGCCTTTTCTAAGATAAATAGAACAGCAAGGGGGGGCAGCTGTGCCACACAATTTAGATTTACTAGAAAGCAGGATATAAATCGTGCGGCACAGCTGATTGTCGGAAATACCGGTTCGGACTACCAGTTCACTACCCGAACCGGTGCGAACCGTCAGCATTTCACCCCTGATATTAACTCTAGCCTTTGAATTAAATCTTCATTTCTATAAAACAAATACTGAACAGTAAGATTCTATGTGGTTATGGGTAAATTTATAATTTAAAAAGGAGTCTTATATAGTAATTATTATTGTGTTTGTATTTTTGTATTTAATTGATATTTCTCCTATCTGGTTTTATCTGTTTTGCATGTCTTGCTTTTATGTATTATATATTCATACATTTAGGCTATTTTATCCTCTTTTTGTAGTTTAGTTTAAGGAACACCTAAATAAAATGAATGGAATTCATTTCAAAGATCATTTCTTTACATTTGAACACCATGAAATTATGCTCTGATGCTTGTTTTCCATTTCAGGACCAGAAGGATCTTTTTTATTCTCTATTAAAGATTGATATCTTAATAAAGCACTTTCTGAATCAAAGATTATTATTATAAAATATATGGCTCCATCTTTTTTCTGAATGTCCAGAAGAGTTTGCGGTGCTGTTGTGATTTTGATGATTAAGCAGGGAACTTAGAATTTGTAAAATAATGGTATTTAATCTCTCCATCCAACTGTAATTATCTATTCCCCCTTATTTCTATTTTTAAATGAAAATGTGGTAGATGAGAGAGAATTTCTAAATGAAGTTCTTGTTTAACCTTTCCATTTATACTTCAGCACTAGTATCTTTGGGAGAAAAGGTCTTGATTCCTTCTGGGTAAAACAACACTGGATTGTGTCTAATAGAAGCTTGAGGTATTTTTAAACTTCTTTGTATTTGGATCTAAATATAAAGACTGCAGAAGGTTTTGTATGTTTGTAGATAGATACAGTATATAGATAGATGATAGATAGGTACGTAGTAATTATCAATCAGAAGAGAAGCTTTTTGCATATTTGTTTTTTTAAGTATTAAAATGCAAGCATTTTTGCCCTGTTTGTTACCTTTCTGAGTCCATCACTTTTACAACATTACAGCTTCCCTTGTTCCTCACAGCAGCCCAAAGGAAAACCTAACATAAAAGCAAAGGTTCAAAATGAGTTACCAGAACTTTGCAGTATACAGTACCATAATATTTTTAAAAAGTTTATATAGCACCAGGGCCATCATGATACTTAATGGAAAGAATTTACATTTACATGCAAGAACCACTATGGAGACCAGCCAAATAGTGCTAGTTCATTTTGACTAATAGTGTGGACGATTGCCAGTTGGTCAATGCTTAGTTGCTGGCCAATAACAGTCTACATATTATTATGAGAAGAGGTTGTTACATTAACAAGTTAAAGATCATGACATAGGTCAAAGAAAGACATCCATAATCCAATCTAATTGCTTCAATTGTTTTGTCTTGTTTTGTTATGTGACTATCTAATTTAACTCCCAGTTAAATTATGTCCTTTCTTTTTGTAAATTTCTTTTTTATTTGCTTTAGCCCCTCGCTTTCATATAAAATGGATTATAGAGGATGAAAGCCAGGAATGTGTACAGTAAATTTAAAGTTGATGGTATCAGTTAAAAAGCTCAGTTATGATTAAATAGACCTAGCATGAAATAACTTTTTTTTTAAAAAAAAAAAGAAGAATCAAAAGAGGGAAAAGAGTAATAGTGAACAATCAAAGACAAAGAAGCTTATAGTATTGCATGAATATATTTTCCAGCTAATATATGATTCTTGGATCACAAACCTCTTAAAATCATTCTCACACATTTTCTATAGCATTTTATAGGGTCTTTGTTCTTCTGTATCTCTCTTCATTTGGTCTAATAATTTCAAATATGTTAGAAATGCTTATTTAATGTGCTTAAGGAAGATTATATGTACATGGATAATTTATCATTTGAAATGATTCTGTCCTGCCCTGCCGTGCTGTAAAAATAAAAAAAGTCAGGAAAAGCTCTTGAGGTAATAGTATGATAAGAAATATTTTGCAACCTACTGGAGTTCTCTAATTCTTGTTATGGTTATTAAAAACCATAAGTCATCTGGATAGTTTATTGCTGTGTTTTGGCCTTTTCTGCAAATGCTGATCCTGGACAACACTGGAAATAAAGGGGAACATTCAACAATCTGATTTAAATAGATATAAAATATGTAAGTATTATCCATTAGCTGTTATAGGTAAAAATACAGTATACAACAGCTGCTTATTGAGGAAAGGTCTATTGATTTATTAGTCTTCACTAATTTAAAGTGAAGAATTAAAAGATTTATGATACCAATGCAATATTTAAACTTTATTAATAATCTTGAAATGGGTATATAGTTTATATATGTATGTATCCTATTGTTGTTAATTATTCATTTTATGGGCTGCTAATTAGATTGGAATATAAGAGATGTCATCTGATATAAGATTTAGATTTAGCTGATCTAGATTTTGTCTTATGTGCTTTGTTTCTAAGTATGACACACATCTATTGATTATATATCAACTGGAACATAAACAAGCTGTGCCTTTTAAATAATTCTATGATTTTAGCTCTTTTTCTAAATTTACATCATCGTTCTCCAATTTTCTGAATATCCTTGAAAGATTGGCAATCCTTTTCATGTGAAGTTGATCCAAGAAAAATAAGTATAGGGAGATAGGTAGGTAGATAGATAGGTAGGTAGGTAGGTAGGTAGGTAGGTAGGTAGGTAGGTAGATAGATAGATAGATAGATAGATAGATAGATAGATAGATAGATAGAGATAGAGATAGAGATAGAGATAGAGATAGAGATAGAGATAGAGATATAAACATTTTGCTATTTTTTTCTTTCTCTAAATAGGATTTAGCAATAAGCACATACCAGGATATGGGACTTGATGGGATTTTGTTAGCAGGGAGAAATGTTAAATAATCCAGTGTAGTATATAAATGAAAGAACATGAACCCAGCTTTAATAAATTTAAAAACAATAAATATGTTAAAGTGACATCCTGTTGAAAATGATAACCTATAATTTCTACAACATGTCATTTTCATTCTTTAGTTCCACAAAAGCAACCTGGAGCTGACTTCTTTCTTTGTCGACCCCCCGACCCCCCTCAAATATATCAGTCACTTCTGGTAATGTTGAAGTACTGAGAAGGGGAAGAGGGAGAGAGATAACTATAATCCAATTAGTTTCCCCTCCATTTGACTGACCCAGGAATGCAAAAATAGCATCCCAGTTTTCCACCTTCTAGACTGCCATAGCTCCTGCAGTAACAGCACTTCCCCCTTAAAACTCACATAGAGAATGAAATAAATTGCTATTACTTTACCATATTTTCGGTACAGTTTTTGTTTATTTGTCAGCTATATGTCGTTACCAGTGGCACCTACCCAGTTGCTAAAGCACTTTTCCTTTTATTTTATTTAAAGCCCATAGAAATTTGTGAAAGGATGGAAGCCAATATTTTTGTAACCATATCAGGGGTGGGTTCTAAATTTTTTTACTACCGGTTCTGTGGGCGTGGCTTATTTTGTCGGTGTAGCTTGGAGGTCATGTGACTAGGTAGGCATGGCTAGCTGGTCAGAGTCATTTCTGGAAGGTCCTCGCACTTACGACCAGTCCTCGCACTTACGACCCAACTCATTTGTTTGCTTTTAACACTGATCAGCTGTAGGGTGGCCCTTTGAAGCCCCGCGGCAAGAGTTTAAACAGTTTTTTTCCCTCTAGTCATCAGCTGGGACTCAGGAGGCAGCAATAGATTGGGGGTGGGACCAAATAAAAGGTAAGAATAACGTATGTGGGTGGGTGGGTGGGTGGGTGGGAGGACGGGGGTGAGAACCGGTTCGGTGACGTCATATCGTCACTGCTACTGGCTCGGCCGAACCGGACAGAACTGGGAGGAACCCACCACTGAACCATATGTTGTTTTCATCTGTAAAAGTTGGTTTGACTTTCTTTCTTTATCTTTATCTTTAATTAAATTTCTATACCGCCCTTCTCCAAATAGGACTCAGGGCGGTGCACAGCCAGAGTAAAAACAGAGCATACAAAATTTAAAAAACAATATTAAAATAATTTGAATATTATGGCCATAAATTAAAACAACCCAATTTAAAACAATTTAAAATTTAAGTCAAGCCAGCCCAGCTAGTTGAAATAAATAAGTTTTCAGGGCCCAACGAAAAATCCGGAGGTCTGTTATTGTACGTAACTCTGGGGGAAGGTTGTTCCAGAGGATGGGCGCCGTCACAGAGAAGGCTCTCCCCCTGGGGGTCGCCAGCCGACATTGTCTGGCGGACGGCACCCTGAGGAGGCCCACTCTGTGTGAGCGTACTGGCCAGTGGGAGGCTATTGGCGGCAGAAGGCGGTCTCGTAAGTACCCTGGCCCTAAGCCATGGAGCGCTTTAAAGGTGGTCACCAACACCTTGAAGCGCACCCAGAAGACCACCGGGAGCCAGTGCAGCTCGCGCAGGGGAGGTGTCACATGGGATCGCCTCGTCGCCCCCATAATCCCCCACGCGGCCGCGTTCTGGACCAGCTGGAGCCTCCGGGTGCACCCCAGGGGGAGCCCCATGTAGAGAGCGTTGCAGTAGTCCAGGCGGGAAGTGACTAGTGCCTGAGTGACTGTGCGTAGAGAGTCCCGATCTAGAAAGGGACGCAACTGGCGTATCAGGCGAACCTGATAAAAAGCCCCCCTGGCCACGGCTGTCAAATGGTCTTCTAAAGACAGCCGTGCGTCCAGGAGGACGCCCAAGTTACGAGCCCTCTCCGTGGGAGCGAGTGATTCGCCCCCAATAGCCAGCGATGGCGTCAGCTGGCTATATCCGGACACTGGAAGCCACAGCCACTCGGTCTTGGAGGGGTTGAGTCGGAGCCTGTTTCTCCCCATCCAGGCCCGCACGGCCTCCAGGCACTGGGACATCACTTCAAGGGCATCGTTGGGGTGGCCTGGGGTGGAGATGTACAGCTGGGTGTCATCAGCGTACTGATGGAACTCCACCCCGAAGCCACGGATTATCTCACCCAGCGGCTTTACATAAATGTTGAACAGAAGGGGTGAGAGGACCGACCCTTGTGGCACCCCACAAGCAAGGTGCCTCGGGGTCGACCGCTGCCCCCCGTCAACACAGATTGCAACCGGTCAGAGAGGTAGGAGGAGAACCACCGCAGAACGGTGCCCCCTACCCCCAACCCCGCCAACCGGTGCAAAGCCGCTGAGAGGCCTAACAGGACCAGGATAGAGGAACAACCCCTATCCCGAACCCTCCAGAGATCATCCACCAACGCGACCAATGCCGTTTCCGTGCTGTGCCCAGGCCGGAAGCCGGACTGGAGCGAGTCTAGATAGACAGCTTCATCCAGGTACCGGGGAAGCTGTTGTGCTATCACACTCTCAACAACCTTCGCAACGAAGCGAAGGTTGGAGACTGGACGATAGTTAGCCAAAACAGCCGGATCCAGAGAGGGCTTCTTGAGGAGGGGCCTCACAACCGCTTCTTTCAAAGCAGCCGGCAGGACCCCCTCACTCAAAGAAGCGTTAACAATCTTCTGGAGCCAGCCTCGTGTCACCTCCCGGGAAGCCAGTACCAACCAGGAGGGACACGGGTCCAATAAACATATGATCGCGTTCAGCCGTCCCAGGACCCTGTCCATGTCCTCGGGGGCCACAGGATCGAACTCCCCCCAGATAACACTCTCAAGACCTGCCTCAGTCATCCCGTCCGGACATACCTAGTCAGAGGCCAGCCCTTCCCGAATCTGAGCGATTTTGTCATACAGATACTGCACAAAATCCTCAGCTCGGCCCTGCAAGGGGTCATCCCGCGCTTCCAGATGGAGGAGGGAACGGGTCACCCTAAACAGGGTGGCCGGGCAATTATCTGATGACGCGATAAGAGCGGCAAAATAGCTAGATTTCGCCGCTTTTATCGCCACTAGGTAGGTCTTAATATGAGACCTCACCAGTGTTCGGTCGGATTCAGAGCGGCTGGTCCTCCAACTACTCTCCAGGCGTCTTTTCCGGCGCTTCATCTCCCTGAGCTCCTCGGAGAACCAAGGAGCTAGGTGAGTTCGGTGCCGGGTCAGAGGCCGCAAAGGCACGACACGGTCCAAGGCCCCGGCAGCCGCATTATCCCAGGCGGCCACCAGGTCCTCAGCCGAGTCATGAGCCAGAGTCTCAGGAAATGGCCCAAGCTCCATCTGGAACCTATCAGGGTCCATCAGGCGCCTGGGGCGGAACCACCTGGTCGGTCCCGCCTCCCTGCGGCGGGGTGCAGCGGTTAGAAAGTCCAGCCGAAGGAGCGAGTGGTCAGACCATGACAAGGGTTCGATGACTATATCCCCTATATCAAGGCCACTCGACCACTGACCAGAGACAAAAACTAAGTCCAGAGTGTGTCCACCCGTGTGAGTGGGGACATAAATTAACTGAGTAAGGTCCATGGCCGTCATGGAAGCCATGAACTCTCGAGCCACCTCAGACGTTTCGCCAACAGATGGCAGGTTGAAATCCCCCATGACTAAAAGTCTGGGGGTACCAACCGCCACCTCAGCTATGACGTTGAGCAGCTCGAGCAGGGCCGTTGCCACGCGGCAGGGAGCCAGGTACGTGATCAACAAGCCCATCTGTACTCCACGACCCCACTTCACAAAAAGGGACTCACATCCGGCTATCTGTGGAACAGTGGTCTCCCTCGGATCAAGACTTTCCTTTATAATAACCGCCACCCCCCCACCCCTGCCCTGAGCTCTCAGCTGATGGAATGCTCGGAAACCTGGTGGGCACATATCCATGAGGGGGACCCCCCCTCATGGCCCAACCAGGTCTCCATAATACCAGCCAGGTCCGCTCCCCCCTCCTGAATAAGATCACAAATGAGGGGGGCTTTATTTACCACGGACCTGGCATTGCACGACAGCAGCCGAAGGCTCGGGCCCTGAGAGTCTGAAAAGCCTGGGGTATGAGAAGGGCTATGGGGACCGGGGCGTGCCACCGCTCGAAGATAGCGAGTGCGCGCCCCCGCCACATGATGCGGCCCCCTGCTCCCATCGTATCTGCCCCTCCCACTCAACACATTGATAGAAAAGCCCTCGACAGAATGGACTCTGATGTCCCCCTTACCCCCGGAATCCGCACCCTCCGTGGCCCCACTAACAGCTGGGCCGGACCCCTCCCCCCGTGGGTTAACCCCCAAACCCACACAACCCTCCCGCCCCTTAAAATCCCTTAAAAATCTATCAAAAAGTTTCCCTAAAAAAACCCTTAATCCCCTTTTTGCAGCATGCCACCTCTCGGGGTGCCAAAGCCCGTCATAAAGGTAGGCCCTTGATAAAGTGGAGGGCCACACCTGCGAGAGGGGGGAGTCTCGCAGAATAAGAAGTTCTGTTGGCGAATACATCTAATCAATCAATTAATTAATCAATCAATCAATCGGGGGAAAATCGACGGCCTTGGGTCAAGAGGCAAGATAAAGAAGAGTTCCCACCAATGGGAAATTCCCGAAGCTTAACATTTAAAGAATTCCAAACAAAATGTTATTTCACTGCTATTTCAAACATACCACAATTGAAGTGTAAATAAATCAATTAGCTTCCAAGCATTAATAAGTGTTTGCAATTATAAAAGGCCCAGGACTACTTTCACACTAATTCTGAATCCTTCTCTGGAGATGCCTATTTATCATCACATTTGCCTATCACTAAAATAAAGCCTACATTATTGAATAAAAAGAAATCAGATATAAGGAAAAATTCAAAGATATGCACTAAATTGTAGAATATTTATAGTATACATGAGATAATTTGTGCATGTATATACTTAGTTTATAAAATTAGCAAATGATTTGAGTTTTGCTTTCTAGAGGAAGTCAAGGACCATAGTTTTTATTGATATTTGAACCAGAAGAATAGGTTAAAAAATGTATGATACAATTAGTTAAGAACTTTTGCAATAATATACAGATGAATCAATAGGAAAATATGTGGATGAAGGGACTGAAATTCATATGATGTTATAATTCAAAAGACAATTTCTACAAAACAATGTTCTGTTGGTACATAAAACCAGAAAAAACTTTCCAGAATTTGTAATGTTGGAAACGTGGAAAACATTAAGAATTTTATCATGCTTGATGGATTTATAAAAAGGCTAGAAAATTTTGGCTCAAAAGCTCACAGTGATGCGAAGAATTTTATAGATTAAAATTCAACTGAAACATTTTTTTCTCTGCTGGAACTAATAGACAATTAAAAAAGAACTATGGATGATTTTTGAATAAGGTAACTGTAGAGAGATTATTATATGGAGAAAAATGGAAATATCTATAATGAAGAATGATTGGTGAAGATAATAGAATTGAGGAGATGGCAAAATTTATTTATTTGATTTGGAAGAAGACAATAACCACATTTGTTAGTGACTGGAAACCCTTTACGGATTTTTGATGAAAACTTGTGGTTTATGGATTTGATTATTAAAAAAGAGAGAATATGGAAAGAAGGGAGCCATGATGTAACCTTACAAAGAGGACAAAATATGAATGTGTTTATAACTGCTGTAAGGAACATTGGAAGCCACTTCTTTCTTTCTTTCTTTCTTTCTATCTTTCTTTCTTTCTTTCTATCTATCTTTCTTTCTGTTCTTTTTCTCTTTCTCTTTTTTATTTGCTCATCATTTTTCATTACTATCTTTTTTCTCTCTAAATTTGTATTGTTTTTATTTTGTAAAAGAACCTTTAATAAAAATTTTTAAAAAAGAAATATCCATTTATGTGGGCTCTCAGTTTAAGGCTGTAACACAAATTCAATTATACAGGGTACAAATTTTCAAGTAGGTGTATTCATAGTAAGCCATTAAGCATATCCAAAATTCTTAACTATTCCTGTTCTTTGAACTTGTCAGTCTGAGTAGCAAAGTTTCAAGATAATCCTATCCATATTTTCTTGAATATAGCAGACGTCTTGTGCTACTGGCAGTTCCAACAGTGCAAAGTTTCTGAACTTATGGAGATGTCCCTTCAAACAACTGAATGGTAACTTTCTTTAAACCTTGATTCTATCATTCAGAATATGGAAGTAACCTGTGTTGTCTTATGCATAATTCATAGCCTTTTTAGGCTGAACAGAACAAGGCTTTTACCATATATTATGTCTTTATGAATTATTTTTCAGCATTTACAAAAATATATCATAGGCTATTGTCATTCCTATTAAAGGCCTCTGACTGAATGACCACAGCTATTGTAAGAGACAATTTTTTTTTCTCAGTTTCCTTGTTTCCTGATTTCCTTGTGATGTTCCAGAATCCAGATGATCAAACTTTCTGGCTGATTTTTGGATGATGGGAAAGAAACTCCTAGGAATTTAAGGCTCAGACTGCTTTCTGTTAAAATGATTTTGGTTTATTTTAAAATATTTTAATTTAAATAAAGAAAAAGAGGTGGGATCATTTAAAAAAAATAAGTCTAGAAAAATTCTTACATTTGCTGAAGATGGAGCCAAGATTTGACCATGCTTGAATACTCAAATCAAGCATAGGAGTGTAGGAGTTTGCTTTGTCATCCTTCTCTTGAATAGGTACACATCGTGGGTGTTAAATAACAGTTATAACTGCACATAAGGACACACAACAATTATTTAATGTCACATTTTCCTCAACTGTATCTAGGAAATAGCTGACAGTTGGAGGCAGGAAAATAACCTTAAATAACCCAATAGTTGTTTATTTTCCCCATGCTTTTAAGTGATGCTAGGTTAAAAGGTGCTTCCTGAAGGTGCACCAAACATCCAGGTGTGGGGTATGTTAATTATAGATGCTCTGACCTCACACCTCAGTGAAACTTTTCTTTACTACATGAGCCGGATTTCCTTTCTTATTGCACATACTTTATAAATAGCACTTTACCAAGGGAATGACTCCTATTAATAAAACAGAGAGAGACTACTGCACTAAAAATACATATAATAAACATGGAACCCTACCTGGCAACCGGAATCAAACTTTGCAACTCAGGAGTTATGTTTCATTATTGGGAGTACAATTAGAACTCTTCCTTTCATAGATTCTGCTTCCTGAAGGTGCACTCAGAGAGCCCCAAACAGCTTTTTAGCACTTAACTGAACAATTGTGTGCATTAAGAATATTACAAGGCTTTTGCAATTGTGAAATCTGGATTCCATTTATATGTTTATTGGTTTTATTTTAAATTTCCATTTTTGTTTCCAAAGAATCTCTAAAGAAACTTAAACATATTGTAATTCAATATTATAACTCTGAGGCCACTTCTGCATTGACCATTCCCCAATTCCGTTAAACTAAGCTGAAGCTGATCTGCAACGTATTTATTACTTCTGCTTATTTTAAAACACTAGGATTATTTGTCTGTTTGTTACATTTATATGCCTCCCATCTCACTCTACAAAGCAATTCTGGGTGCCTTACAATTAAAATTGTAAGTATTAAATATTTACAAGATTAGAGTCAAAACTGGAAAGCCAAAAGCAAGAGTGGTACATTGAAACATAGAACTGAGTTGCTTCCAAATCCCATCGGTAAAGGGAAACATTATTTTTTAATGTCCAAGGTATACAGACCACATTAGTCAAAGCCTTTTGTTGCAGAGCATGCCTACAGGTCTGGTTTTATTCACAATAAAATGCAAGCCAAATAGAAACCCTGTACCAACATGGTAATGAGGAGAACAACTGTGGAGAAAATGTTGCTGCTGCTGCTGATGTAGTTATCCAGTTGTGAATGATTTGTTGTTTCTAGCAATCAGAGTGGAAGAGAATGCTTGTTTTTCTACCTTTAGAAAAGACTGAGGCATGTTTTCAACTAACACTTTGACAGTGTTTTTAAACACGTTTTCCTTGTTTCATTTTATTTCTGTTTGCTGCTTTTATCATCCTGCGGGACAACATTAAGAAGAAAAGCAGGCTGGCTGGCTTGAAATTCCATTATGTCCACTATCCCACTACAAGGCCCAGAGAGAGCAGAAACACATTTCTCTGGAATTAATGGGAGTACATACAATAAATAATGTAAATTGCTATTGTATGACTGAGACAGCAGCTAGAGTGAAAGGAAGGAGAAAGAGATTAAGATTTCCTTTAAAATTCAGCAAGACTTAATTATATCTATTTCAAGCACTGGATGGAAAAATAATTCAAGAACAAAAGGATGAGAATCTGAGACAGGTCACATATCTGCCTCCTTCACTTTATGAAGCTGAGAGATTAAATCTGTCTCCCTTTTTATTATCAGTCTAGCTCCTATTACAGTCGAGAAGCAGTATTGGAATTTTGATCTCTACGTATCGTATCACCATATTATTGAGATTTTCAGCTAGGTTGTTGGGCAGTGCATAACAAACATTTACTCTATATCAAAGAGCATTCTAATAGCAAGGTCCTCTGTTAGTTCCAGAGGCTTTCTTCTCTCAAGGGACAGACTACAACTATTGTCATGTATTTGTTTTCTCAAAGTAATCAAGCAACAAATGTAGCCAAATGCTGAAAACTGAAGAAAGTCATAGATTGCATTTCTTTTATAGCTCTTTACATTAATAGAACCCCCCCAGCAGTCCTGTTTACAGCGGCTAATTAAAACACTGATGAGAAAAGCATTTTAGTAAGAGAGCCGATATATAAGTTGTGGAAAGGAGAGGCATAGAAAAATACTTTCTTTCAGACTCAACCATAGTTTTAAGTGGAAAACTGTAAGCAACCTAGACCAATTTAAATCCCAAAATGCTACAGAATTCCTGAAAGCATGGCATGTGAACAAATCAACCATCAGTAGACACATAAACTACATTTATACAACATTTAAAAAAAGACAATAAAAAACTCAGAAGAAAACAAAAAGACCAGACCACATCCTCAAGCAGCCAACAACCAAACAAGCAGGAATTAACACTAGACAAACAATCAAGGACAAAACAATACCCTAATCAAGGAACTACCAAGGAGAGAGCTCTGAGCACCAAGGACTCCATGACTATCTCAATAATTTACTAATCCTGTTTACCTTTTGTATTTTTGTATTATAATTTTGTGTTATCTTCCTACAAAATGCAATGAAGTAGCAGGAAAGCTGAAAAAAAATATTAGTCCTAATGGTTTGTCAAAGAGAAGTATTTATAGTAGACAAATCTGTAAATCTTAAAGAACAAACTTAAGAACAGATGTATTTGATTAAGCCAAGAGCTTCTTTAGCTGACCATTCCATACTGAGGGAGGGCCAAAAAGATATTATGGAAGCCAACAAGCAGGACATCAACATATTCATACTGTTCTACTTAAAATGCATTACACTGAGTTCAATCAAGGGTTACCGAGATAAGTGGAAATAGCCTCAGTGTTAATTAGAATGATTTCCAGAGAAATACTTTATGACATGATAAGTGGCTCCTTGTTGTGACAAAATGTATTCTCCACAGTATCTCAAGAAATTTGAGCCTTATTTTGATTGGAACAAAATCTCCAAAATGCCTTTCAAATATGCATTCCAATCATTGGCCAAATAAAGTTCAATTCAATTCAATTTTGGAAGGTCCAGAAAGTTTGTTGTGCCAGCCTGGTCATTTAAAGGCTACTTAAACTGTGATGTTGGATTGCATCAAGCCTACTTTTTATTGCTGTTGCTTGCAAAACTGTAATTTTTTCTGTCCATAATTTTATGCGTTCATCCATATGTTGTCCATCCCTATAAAACAAAATATTGATCAGCTTGGGGAAAAAAAAACACACACGCACACAAAATTCATACATATGCCAACAGGTCACTTTTATTTTTTTAAAAAAAATCCATTAAATAAAATCTGCAGGACAAATCACTGCAATTATTTTGTATTTTACTGATCTCCGTATTAAGAACAACAAATTCGCATAAACTAAGTTGGTTGTTATTCAGCACAGTTGTGTTTAAAGCTTGCTATGGGTAAAAAGTATTATTTATCTTTATATCCATTTTTCTAAACATAGGTAGAGTGGCAATGTTCAGATCATTTTATGATACATATTTCCTTTAATTTATCTGAAGCATGCCTACCCCACTATATATATATATATATATATATATGTAGGTCTTTGGTTATTCGGGTCTTCTCCCACGTAAAATTGGAAGTGTCTTGGCGACGTTTCGACGAAGTCTCATTCGTCATCTTCAGGCTGGTGTTCTCGGCTTCGTTGACGTATTGACTTTAAAAAGACCAGAACTATCGCCAAAACTGAACACTTTAACAACAGAATAATCAGAGAAGCCATCGAGATAGAAAAACGCCCACACAGCATGAACAAACGAGACGATACCTCCCGCCTACCAGCCATTTGGAAACCCGCCCTTATTGACAAACGGGTCCCTAACACGACGAATGACACCAGACCCACACTCACGAGAGCCACACAGGATGTCACCACCACACATCCACGCAGAAAACAGACTCAATCCCACACTGATAATGAGCCACGACCAAGGACCAGAAGCCAGACTGCAGCTGCATCATTAGCCACTTTAAACCTCTCCAATCCATACATGAAGCAGACTGACACCCACCATGAAGAGCTCGCACGGCCACAAACACGAAGCCAAACAACAACAACGCAGCTCACCAGCTCAAATCCCCCTGCAACTCAGACTAAGCTGAGCACAACCAAGCCCCCACCCAAACAGAACACACCCCCAGCCAATCAGAGCACAACCAACCCCCCATCCAATCAGAGCACAGCCGAGCCCCTAACCAATCAGAACACACCTCCACCCAATCAGAACACAGCCAAGTTCCCACCCAATCAGCTCACACCCCCACTAGCAGTTAAAAGGAAGAGACAGCTGCGATCTCACATTGCTCCTGGAAGCACGAAGCCGAGAACACCAGCCTGAAGATGACGAATGAGACTTCGTCGAAACGTCGCCAAGACACTTCCAATTTTACGTGGGAGAAGACCCGAATAACCAAAGACCTACATACAAACACCCGCGAAAACCTGAGAAAACAATATATATATATATATATATATATATATATATATATATATATATATATATATATTGCAATTTAAATACTAGAATATACAAAATAATCAGTTGAATTCACCTTGCTCATTGCTCTGCATTCATTCTAATTAGTGTATCAAAATCAATACAAAAATAGTAACAGTAATTATATTGTTTATATAATTAGAAATTGAACAAGATTATAAGATGAAATAAAGGGTAAGTTCTGTGAATGTCTCAGTAGTGACTTCGTTTGGCACCTGCTAAAGGCCAAGCACCATGGCAAACCGAACCAGTAGTATCAGCCACAGTATCCATTAATTATTTCCTCTAGTCCAACTGTCTAAGCAGCACCAAGCAGCACGACTTAAATGCTAGTTTAATTTCTGACAAATTCTATAAATTAGCATCACTGTAAAGTACTGCAAGAAATATAACACTGGATGGAACCATCTGTCCAGTACCAGTTAGAAAATGATCTCACAGCAAATTTAACTTATTAGTGTTCATTAAATATAAGGATCTAGAAGACGACAAATCCAAACAACTATCTACATCTACTCAAATGGATGATTCAGATGGATAATTATGAAACAACCAAAAAATGGAAGAATGAAATATACAGAAAATAACATTCAGAACACAGACAACTTTAATTGTTGGCCTGTTTTACTAGAAAGAGCCTACGATGCTTTCTTGGAACAAAGAAAGCTGCAAAATGGAAAAGCTACAGATACTGCTTCTTGTAGATGAAAAGGCCTTTTGGCCAATTTAGATCAAACTGTCCAACATGTCTTTTATAAGATCATGCCATTGAAGGTTGTTTTGATGTGTAAAGACTTACAAAGAAAAAAACATTAACTACTACTAGAAAAATCAGATTATTTGTAAATTATATTTATTTGTCCTGTTATCTGAAATAAGATTGTGTATATCTTAAATGGTGCATATATTACTTAAGTAGCATAAGGTAATTCATGGATAAAAGGTACTTCATGGATAAAAATAATTGGAGTGGCACATAACCTGTTTATCAGATCATGCATCCTATGTTGTCGACTAAAGTTTAAATCATAATAAATTGGTTATTTTTTATAAGATGCTATAAGATTTGTTGCTATTGCTTTTATTTCAAGCTTTATTTAATTAAACATAACAAGAAAAAAATAAGAAGCCAGATTGGTATAGTGGTTAAGGCTCTAGGTTGGAGACTGGGAATTTTGGTCCTGTTTTAGGCACTAGGTCAGTTGCATAAATTGGATCGGCCAGTCTCTAAGCCTTGGTCTCTCAGCCCTCGGAAGAAGGTAATGACAATCTTCTAAAATCTTGCCAAAAAAATTGCAGGAATTAATCTAGGCCCGTGATGGCGAACCTATGGCACGGGTGCCACAGCTAGCACGCAGAGCCCTCTCTGTGAGCACGCCAGCCATCACCCAGCTCAGTTCCACCGCGCATGGGTGCGTGCCTCCCACCGGCAAGCTAATTTTCAGGTCTCTGCCGCGCATGCGCGAGGGTGGGGCACATGTGGGAAACACATATGCATGTGCGAGAGGGATTGTGCATGCATGGGCGGGGGACAGGGGGGGTACAGGGGGTGCAGCGAGCCCTCCCCCACAGCCTGTTTTTGATCCTAGGAGAATGCAGGGAGGCCTACTAGGCCCAAAAAGGGGCACAGGGTGTGTGTGGCATGCCCCCCCGTGGCCCGTTTTTGCGCCCAGGAGGCTGAAGTGAGGCCTACTAGGCCCAAAACGGAGTGCGGGGTATTCGTGTGCACATGCACGGGGGTGGGGGGGGGAAAGGAGGGTCATGCATGCATGCACAGGGGTATGGGGCACTTGAGGGGGTGCGCAGATTGTATTATGGGTGCCGACACATGGGCATGCTGTTGCGCGCCCACGCGCACACTTTTGGCATGCAACAACAAAAAGCTTAGCCATCACTGATCTAGGCAGTCACCAGGAATCAGCAGTCATATGATGGCACAAGAAAAAGAAAATGAAGAAATATAACAAAACAGCATACAGTAAATACTGTATATTATACCTGTGTAGGTAGATAGATAGATGGATGGATGGATAAATAAAATTGTACACAATTGTTACAATAAAGACAATCTTTCGCTGCAATTGTCCATACAAAACCTATATTTATAAGCAATTTCTAGATAACCTATACGCAACAATAACAATATTAATTGTTCATAAAATGATCTAATTCCAGTTCTTCAATCCACTGAGTAATTTATCTATTGAAGGACCCTTTTCCACTGTTGTCAATTTCCATATAATACATATGCAGTTCAAAAGGCATAGTAAATCCAGTCTCAGAAGCAAATTAAGATATGTAATTACTTATCACAACATAACAAAAATGGCAAAAATATGTTTCAACAAAGCATTATTCTCAGTGCATGTTGGATTCTTGCTGTTTATGCTGCAATGTGTTAACATAACTACCTTTCTGGAAGATGTTTTTATATGCCTCACAGCAGAGGTGAACCCATGAGAAAAAAGGGTGAAGTGTCTACCCAAGAAATGAAAAACAAATGTGTGCTCAAAGTGCTATAAAACTGATTATCTGGAAAGACTCTTAACCTCCTTCAAATGAAAAGAAGTAACATTCATTAATGTTCTACTTATGTAAACCTAAAGTTTAATTTAAACTTTAAGTTTAAACTTTATTTTTTCTCCTATGTCAATATTAATGAGTCCAAAGTAATATAACATGATTTAAATCATATCTCGTGACAAAGTGAAAAAAAGCTAACTAAATTGTATAAAAAAGAATTGCTTTGAAAAATTCTTAATTAAAAAATTCTTCATTTTTCAAAAGGCATAGAAGTCACATCAACATTTACAACTAAGTAGTTCTAGTTTTATTCTTTCTGAGACTATAAGACCAAGGTTATTTCTCTTATATGCAATCCTTATTTAGTGACAATTCGGACTAGTAACTTGGTTGTTAAGCAAAGCTAATCACTAAGTGAAAATGCGACAGCGCTTATGATCTTATGTCAGCTTTTCTGTGCTTTAGAGCTATGAAAATCGTAAATGCAAAGATTGGTCGCAAAGTTGCTTTTTCATTACCATCATAACTACAAATAATCACTATCAGAAGCAATGGCTAAATGAAGGCTACCGTACTTTATTTTTGAATTGCATTTTATCTCAACAAATGTGTTGCCCTCAAGGTTGTTAATGCTTAACAATGGTACAAAGTGTCTGTTTCAAAAATTTATTTCACTAAAAGCTGTGAAGGCATCCAGATATAACTGAGGAAGGCTAATGCCCTCTGCCATCCTTGCTTTTTTCTATGCAGCTTTACATATTTTGCCCTTCATCCATTACAGTTTATGGACCTTTTTTCCCAGCTCCTAGAGTGAAGCAACCCAAGATGAATCTGATTGTCTCAATTTTCACACTACAAACTCAGCAAATCAGGCCTTATTTGCTCATCAAATCTCCAATTTGAATGTAATTAGGAGTGATTTTCCCAGGAACTGTTTATACTGTATTTTTTGCTCAATAAGATGCACTCCTCCCCCAAAAGTGGGTGGAAATGCCTGTCGTCTTTGGTGAATAGCAGCCAGGCCGCGGCAGTGGGGTCCTTTTACAGTGCTGAACCCCGCCTCTTTTGTCTTTGTAACTGCCCGCCTCTTCTGTCTCTTTTCCACAGTGCAGGAGTCAATAGGCAGAGCTGGGATATGAGAGGAGACCTATCTGTGGTCCTCTTGGGCTCTGTCTGAAAGTCTTTTATCTTGTTTTTCTCCTCTAAAGCTAGGTGCATCTTATAGTAAGGTGCATCTTATGGAGCGAAAAATACGGTAATTATGCAAAAATTTCCTGCATTTTAGTGAGTTTTAATATGTTATAATCAACAGCCCATTTCATCAAACAATTCAGTGAGACTTTAATATTCATATCTATTCATCTACTCATGGGATTATAACTAATACTTGCAGCAGCATTATTTTAATGTATCTGCTGCTAACAATATTCCCTTTCATAACAAGGCTAGATGCCAAAGCAGATTGTTTCATTTTTTTAGATTCCTTAACACCCTGGCACAAATAGAAGTAATTTCCTGAAAGTTAGAAACAAAAACCATCAACTTCATTTCTTCTCATATCTTCTTTTTTACAATATAATGGCCTTACATTACTACAGTATGCTTGGTGGTTACATCGTCTACTACTATGTACAAAAATTGGGGTGGGGGGGAGGGAGGAAGGAGCCTCTATCTGTAGAAGGGACAATGCAAAACGGCAGATAAGAAGCATTATTAAAAACAATAAATTAAAAAATGACCATTTTAAAAACAGGCCGAATATAGAATGTACAGGCACACTTAGGCAAGCATGCAATAGAAGTAGCAAAGAAAAACGTTTTTCACTTTTGATGGATAGAATAAACAATATGTCACATGCAAATGCAAATAACAAAGCAGCAACTTTAACACACACAAGTCACCTTGGGGAGTTGAGATTTTGAGATAAGAAATTGGGAACAACTTTTCTACTGTCTGCCAGCATTAAATTCTAGATGCTACCTATCCCCAGGCTTCCAAGTACTTATCTCCAATTGTGATAAAAGGTAAATAGTAAAAATAGGGTGGAGAAACAAACTGGAATAAGAAAAATTCCACTGAGGCAGGACATATTCAGGCTGTGCTAGAAAAAGTCAGGCTGAATTCTCATGATGATGGTAGAGCTACGGAGAAAAATGGAAGTTAAACATTCTGTTTAAATAAAGCACCCTGTATGATTCCTAATTCCCATCTTGTATGGACTTTGGTTAGTAAAATCCAAAGCATTTTCTTCTCTCTTTTCTTATAGCTGGCTGAAAAATGGTGAGAGGGCTTTCTTGTGTTATCAAAAATGTGCCTAGAGGTTCTACCTGACTAATAGCAATCTTTTACTGGTAACCCTTGGAAGAACTAATTTGCCAAGGAGATTTAATTACCCTCTAGCAATGGGTAATAACTCTTAGAGCCAGTTTGGTTTAGAAACCAGGCTAGAAACCGGGCGACTGTAAGACTCTCTCTATACATTTAAAATTACAAGTATAAGTGCCCCAATATACAGTAGCTGTCTTTCTTGATCTTGTACGTAAGAGCAAACCAATCTTTAAATGTTTAAAGTTACAAAATTAATCTCGACTAATATGAACATAATATTACAAAATTTAAAAAACAGACAGGCAACCAACCTGTGATAAAAAATCTCAGCTTAATTCTAGAGAAAAGATTCTAGCAAGGGCTAACTATATTTAGTAGAAAGGAAGGCTCATCTAAGTTACTATGATGTTATTCTGACTAAACTTGTTAGAACTAGCCAGTCAATTATTTGAATTCATCAGGCGTCTGTCTGAAGACTGTGAAGATTGTATTTTCAGGAAGCTGTGAAATGCAAGCAACAAAAAAAGTGCTGTAGCAGAATAAGTCTGGTCTGATGGGGCTGCGCTGCAATATTGCTCTGCAAAGCTGCAACATAATCAGTTTAGGTTAATGGTTAAATTAAATGTATGCAAAATCTAGGGCCTTGATGGCGAACCTATGGCACGTGTGCCACAGGTGGCACATGTAGCCATATTGGTGGGCACACGAGCTCAGCTCCAATGCACATGCACGCGCCGGCCAGCTGATTTTCGGGCCTTCTGGGCCCACTGGAATTAGGGAAACAGGCTGTTTCCTGCCTCCAGAGGGCCTCTGGGGGGGGAGGCCATTTTTGTCCTCCCCAGGCTCCTAGAAAGTATCTGGAGGGTAGGGAGAGCAAAAAACAGGCCTTCCAGTCTCATTGGAAATTGGCAAACGGGCCATTTCCAGCCTCTGGAGGGCCTACGGGGGGTGGGGAAGGCCATTTTCACTCTCCCCAAGCTCCTAGAAAGGCTCTGGAGCCTGGGGAGAGAGAGAAACGTGCCATCGTGTGCCAGGAGCAGGCGGGAGGGAGATCGCGCACACATGCACAGGGGCGGAGCACATAGAATTATGGATGTGGGCACGCATGGGCATGACACCCCCTCTCTCCCCCGCTTATGGCACACGATGGCAAAAAGGTTAGCCATCACTGATCTAGGGGCAACAACTTACATGATTTAATTTGATAAATTTCTTCTATAACAGAGTATCTCTCCATTCTCTTATTATCAACTCAAAATGTGTTTTTCCCTATAATGTTTAAATGTATCATTTAGACCTGTTATCATGAACAGAGAATGAATCCTGACTTCATCCAATGCTTTTTCTGTGATCCTTCATTGCTGCTTCAGCTAATGCTAATGTTGACTTTGGCTGATCCTGAAAAAGGAAACATGGTCAGACAATACAAAACTAATAATGTAGTACCTTTCTATATTCACCTAAACTGGAAGATCACAGAGAGAAAACATGGTAGCAAAATTCCTCTACAATCATAAGCAAAGTACTTGGAAATAGAATGACTCGTCTACTTGTGCCCTAGGCCCCAAACTAATTTTGGCTGTTTTAGTGACATGTCATATTTTATAAGTGCCCAAACATGTACAGGAAAGAAGCCAGTGAGAAGGTGGAATATAAATCAGCTGAAACAGCAAATAAATTAAAATATCCTTTGCGCTAATCTTGAGCGCTACTGACTTCATGGGCATGTCTGTGTAATTTTATTTGCAACAGTATGGGAAGCCTTTCACCACTGCCTTCATCTGAGAGATATGTAGGGTGTACCATAAGCCAAGCCCCTGACTTATTAATCATATAATATGTTGTCTGTAGGTCCTGGCTTTTGGTATACCATACATACCAGTATAAGTACAATTTCTAGTGTGATGAACATCCATGGTAGTTTTCTATCCAGGAATGTATTACCGGTATGTTTCAGACTTAAACTGAAACTAGACATGTTCAACTAATTGCCTCATTTGTTATCATGTAACAGCAAATATTTTTTCCACAAATTTTGCTTCCGGACAGTGGTGGGTTTCAAAATTTTTTACTACCAGTTCTGTGGATATGGCTTGGTGGGTGTGGCATAGCTTGGTGGGCATGGCTTGGTGGGTGTGGCAGGGGAAGGATACTGTAAAATCTACATTACCACCCCACTCAGGGGAAGGATACGGTAAAATCTTCATTCCCTCCCCATTCCAGGGGAAGATTACTGCAAAATCCCCATTTCCTCCCAATCAGCTGGGACTTGGGAGGCAGAGAATAGATGGGGGCGGGGCCAGTCAGAATTTTTACTACCTGTTAGATCGGCGCAGGAAATGGAAGACGCGACCAGCTCGTTACATTAATAACTTTATTTAGAAACAAGACTGGCTGCGCGCTGCCGGAGCTCTCCTTATATTCGCTCCGGCAGTCGCACCCCCCTGACAGTGATTCAAACTTTCCCGCCCGATGGCTGGCAGCCAATCCGGGCGGATGTCCTTATAAGGACATAACACTCCTCCCTTCTTAGTCCGAAACAGTCAATGTTCATTAATAAAAGTCACGTAATCACGCAGGTACGTAGGATGCCTCGGCACCCTAGTTGACCTGCGCAGTCTCACTTCTTCCTCGTCCCCGACCCGGACGGACGGGGCTCCTGTGTCTCCTGGTTCCCTCCCCGGAACCGGGCTCGGTTCGGCTGGCGAGTGTGCGGGGTCACCCGTGGATAGCTGGTTCTGGTGGTCTTCCTCCTGGCCTGTGGATCTATCATCTCGTCGAGGCTGCTCGATTCCGACCCGGGAAGAGCGTCTGAGTCTCGGTAAGTCCCAGGCTGTCACTTGCTCCTCCCCAGTCTCCCGGGCACTGCGGTTCGGCTGTGGTTCAGCTCGTTGTCGTCTGGGGGGTGGTTCGGATCGGTGCCCACGGGTCCGGTCTGCCAGCGGTGGATGGTGTTGGCTTGGGTCGTGCTGTCCAACCTCGCAGGGGTGGCGCAGGTCTCCTTGGCCGGACTGGCGTTGGCCTACCCCGTTGGGTCGGCGGTGGTCGACCTGGTCGGGATGTTGTTGTGGGGCTACCTCCGCAGGTCGGTGGAGGTCTCCCCTGCTGGGGTGGCGCAGGCCTCCCTGGCCGGGTTGTTGTTGGCTTTCCCTTCGCCCTAGTCCCTGGTCTACCGCAGGTTGGTGGCTGGGGTCATCTGGGCTGGGTTGTTGTTGCCGGGTTGTCTTCTGTGCTGGGTGGGGGTCCCTCTCGTCGGGGTGTTGTGTGCCACCCTCACCCATGGGCTGTGGTGTGCCCACCTCGGATGGTCCCCGGTCTACTTGCCTGTAGTGGAGGTCTCCCTGGCTGGGCTGTCGCTGATTGCCTTTGCAGGATGGGTGCGATGCTTCCTTTTGGGGTATGTCCCGGTCTACTCGTGGGCTGTTTTGGTGGTCCCTCGCCTTGTCGTGCCGGGTGCCCACCTCGCTGGGTTGGTGCTGCCATCCCCCATGCGGCTGGCCCCGGTCTACCACTCTGGACTGTCGGTGTGTTAGCGCCTGGTAGTGTGCTTGACCGGCCTCGTCGGGGTGGCGGTGGTCTGCCTCGTCGGGGTGTGGTAGGCCTACCTCGCCGGGGTGTCGTAGGCCTAGCTCGCAGGGGTGTTGTAGGCCTACCTCGCCGGGGTGTTGCAGGCCTACCTTGTCGGGGTGTTGTAGGCCTCCCTCGTCAGGCTGGTTTTCTTGTGCTCCCCCCCACCTTTTCCGGAGCTGGTCGATGTGACGTCTACAGACCTGTCCATCTTCCAGCTCCACGGTATAGGACTTCGGGCCGGTTGTGTTGTCTATCTTCCCTTCAGCCACTTAGGAGAGCCACTGAAATTTAGCGCGAAAACCGAATCTCCTTTGCTGAAGGCGCGAAACGGGCGGCTGGCCGTTGCAGTCACTTCTGGGCTGTATTGGGGGTGCAGCCGGTCCAATGGAGACTTCAACCTTCTGCCCATCAACAATTCAGCCGGGCTCTTGTGGGTGGTGGCATGCGGCGTGATGTGCTGGGTGAGAAGGAAGTTATCTATTCTTTCCTGCCAGTCGCCCGTGCCCATATTGGTGAGTGCCTCCTTGGTGAGTCTCACCATTCGTTCCGCTTGTCCGTTCCCAGCCGGCCTGTACGGGGCGGACAGGGCATGGCAGATGCCCAGTCCTGCCAGGAATGCCTCCATGGCCAGGGATGTGAGTTGGGGGCCGTTGTCGGAGACCAGCACATCCGGCAGTCCATGGGTGGCGAAAAGGCAGCGCAGGGCCCGGATCGTTGCTTCCGTTGTGGTAGATGCCATGGGTACTACCTCGAGCCACTTGGAGAAGGCATCGACGACAATGAGTAGGTGGCTCCCTTGCATCGGACCCGCGAAGTCGATATGGATCCTCGACCAGGGGTTGTTGGGGGTCTCCCACTTCGCTGTTTCGGCTTGTGGCGCTGGGCGAACTTCTTGGCACGGGTCACATCTGGATACCCATTCTTCGATGTCTCTGTCCAGTGAGGGCCACCAGACGTAACTCCGTGCCAGGGCCTTCATGCGGACGATGCCTGGGTGCCCTTTATGTAATGTCTCTAGCGCCCGCTGTTGCAGAGTGCCTGGAATCAGCACCCTGTCTCCCCATAGCAAACAGCCCTTCATGGTGGACAGCTCCTTCTGCTTCCTGACGAACGGGCTGAATTTTTCCTCCGTCTTCTCAGATGGCCACCCCCTGAGGACCCAGGACTTCACTTGGCGGAGTGTGGAGTCCTTTTGGGTGTGGATGGCCACATCTGCGGACGAGACTGGACAGCTGGCGTCGTCGTCTATGTGGAAGAGGTGGAGTGTGGGGGCTGGGTCTTCTACTGGATCCTTCAATGGGCATCTACTCAGCGCATCGGCGTTTCCTCTGGCTGTGCCTGGCTGGTGCACGAGCTGTAGGAGTAGCTGGCTAGGAAGATGGCCCATCTCGTCATCCGCGGGGACATGAAGGTCAGGGTGGGTTGGTCGCCTGCGAGGAGCCCCAGGAGCGGCTTGTGGTCGGTTACTATGGTGAAACTCCTCCCGTAGAAGTATTCATGGAAGCGTTTCACTCCTGCAACGATGGCCAGGGCTTCTTTGTCCAGCTGGTTGTAGTTGCGTTCCGCGCCAGACATGGTTTTTGAGAAGTAGGCTATTGGGGCTTCGGAGCTGTTGGGCAGTTCGTGGCTGAGGACTGCCCCCACCCCGTAAGGCGACGCATCGCAGGTTAGCTTAATGGGGAGCGTCTCATTGTACTGGATGAGGATGCTTTGGGAAGTTAAAAGTCCTTTCAGGGCCTGGAATGCTGCTTCCTCTTCTTGGCCCCACTTCCAGGAAGCCGCTTTCCCCAGCAGGCGGTGGAGTGGCTCAGCAACTGTGGCTTTCTGTTTGAGAAACATGGCATAGAAGTTAAGCAACCCAAGGAATGCCTGAAGTTCTGTTTTGTTTTTTGGGCTCGGAGCTTCATGGATTGCTTTCACTTTTGATTTGGTGGGGTGGATGCCAGTGCTATCTATGAGATAGCCCAGGAACTCGACTTCCTGTACTCCTAGGATGCATTTATCTCTCCTGACTCTCAAGCCCTTGGCCTTGAAGCGCTGCAGGACAAGCCTGAGCCTTTCAAGGAGTTGTGCCTCTGACTCTCCGGAGGTTAGTACATCGTCAAAGTATGACACCACCCCTGGAACGCCTTGGAGAAGGCGTTACATCATTGATTGGAAGATGCCGGGGGCAGCGCTGACTCCAAACTGGAGACGGTTGCATTTGAATGCCCCCCTGTGCGTGACTATTGTTTGTGCCTCCGCCGTTTTTTTCGTCCACTGGCAGTTGCTGGTAAGCCTGGGCCAGGTCCAGTTTTGCAAAAATTGAGCCAGTTCCCAGGGAATGCAGCAGATGTTGCACCACTGGGACTGGGTATGCGCTCTGTGCCAATGCCTTGTTGATGGTACAACAATAGTTGGCGCAGATGCGCACAGACCCATCATGCTTCAGTGGGGTCACAATGGGGGTCTCCCATGAGGCATGATCGATCGGTTCCAGGATGCCCTGGGCGATCAGCTTATCCAGCTGTTCGTCTACTTTAGGCCGCAGGGCAAATGGAACCCGGTGGGGCTTTAGCCTAATTGGGGTGATTCCCTTGTCCAGATTAAATGAGATTGGCCTCCCCACAAATTTCCCCAGCTTACCATCGAAGACTTCTTTGAACTCTTCGATGAGGTTGTCGAGTTCATCCCTGCGAATTTGGTGGATGCCTCCGATGGATAGCCCCAGCGGCTTAAACCACTCCACTCCTAGCAGGTTCGGTCGGCTGTTCTCCACGACTGTGATGGGAAGCTTGCCTTGGAACTCGTTGTAGGAGACTCGGATGTTGGCTCTTCCTAAGACTCCGATGGGGTTTCCCCCAAAGTCGACGAGCTTGGAGTGTAGTGGCTTCAGGTCTCGCTTGCTGATGCTGGGTTGCAGGCGCTTCAGCTGGTGCCAATCCATAATGGAGTAGACTGAGCCCGAGTCTACCTCCATTGAGCAGGGTGAACCTTCCACGTGGATGGTCACGTGGAACTTGGTGGCATTGTCCGAGTTTGTGTGGGCGATGGTCGCCTGGTGGACCGCTCCGCTCCGGGGAAATTCGTCGTCTCTGCGTCTAGATTGGCCAGAGGACCGTTTGGATGATCTCTGGTAATCTTTTCAATTTTCGCGGGGACGGTGGCTGGAGGGCTCTGGGGCTGGTTCCTCAGCTCTGCAAGCTTCAGCGATGTGACCCCTTCTGTTGCAGCATCTGCAGGTCGCATCTCTCCACTTGCAGGTTGCCCTGGCATGGTCCCCTCTGCAGCTGGCACAGCGCTCCCCCTTGTAGCTTCGTTGAGCGGTTTCCCGCCTCGGGGGTCTGGATACCTTGTGGACGGTGGACTCTTCCTCCGACTCCGATCCCACGGTGGACTCCTCAGCTGATGATTGCGTGGCAGAGCGAATCTTGTGGACTCCCTTTGCCCTGCTTACCGTGGCTGCCGCTTTCTCTGAGATTTCGGATGCGGTGGCTTCCTCCACCACATCCTTGAGCACGAGTTTCTTCCTGCTCAGGAATTTCTTTTGCAGGCCTCTGTCCCTCATGCCAAAAACCACGCGGTCAGCGATGGCATTGTCCATGTGGTCAAACTCACAGCTGGCTGCGATTTGGCGCAGGGCGGCCACGAATTCTTTGATGGTTTTACCTTCCTTCTGGTCCCTCTGATGGAAGGTGAACCGGTTCGCCACTGGTGTTCCTGTTGGGGCATAATGGTCCTCCAGGATCTGCAGCAGGTCCGTCCATGGCACTTCTTCGATGTCTTGCGGTGCTACGAGATCGATTGCCATGTTGAGGACTTCGGAGCCGCCGTTGGCCAGGAAGATGCCCTTCTTGCGGTCATCATCGGCATCCCTGATGTTGTTGCCTCTCAGGTATTGCCGAAATTTGACCACGTAGGATTTCCACTTGTCCTTCCCTGGGCAGAATGGAGCAAGGGCTGGCAAGGTGACTTCAGCAGATGCCATGCCTTCGGAAATGCCTACTGTGGTTTCAGGTGCCGGTTTCTTGGTCTTTTTTTTTTTTTTAATTTGATTTATATGCTGCCCTTCTCCGAAGACTCAGGGCGGCTTACAATGTGCTCAGCAATAGCCTTCATCCTTTTGTATATTTATACAAAGTCAGCTTATTGCCCCCACAACTGGGTCCTCATTTCACCTACCTTAGAAAGGATGGAAGGCTGAGTCAACCTTGAGCCTTGGCGAGATTCGAACCCTGCAGTAATTGCAGGCAGCTGGTCTTAATAACCAGCTTAATAACAGGGTGCCTTAAACCCCTGTACTACCAAGGCTCTTATTGGCTTGTTGGCTTGGCGCCACGAGGTTCGTTGCTTGCTCTAGTCCAGTGGTTCTCAACCTTCCTAATGCCGCGACCCTTTAATACAGTTCCTCATGTTGTGGTGACCCCCAACCAGGGTGGGTTCTAAATTTTTTTTACTACCGGTTCTGTGGGCGTGGCTTATTTTGTGGGCGTGGCTTGGAGGTCATGTGACTGGGTGGGCATGGCTAGCTGCCATGGCTATGTGTATAGGGACTACTCAGAGGACTGAAAAAAGTCATTTCTGACAGGTCCTCGCACTTTTGACTGGTCCTCACACTTATGACCATCCTCACATTTATGCCTGTGCAGCATTCTTAACAACCATGTCACTCATTTCACAACTGCTTCTCTTCAACATGGTGACAAGATAGGGCAAAAACGTAAAATGTGAGGACAGTCGTAAGTTCGAGGACTGGTCAAAAGTGCGAGGACCAGTTAGAAATAACTTTTTCAGCCCTCTGAGTAGTCCATATGCATAAAAGGATACAGCAATAGAGAGGGATGAAGGAAGGGAAGGGAAATTAGAGTAGGAGTGAGGGTAAGAGAGGGAGGAAGAGAGGAGGAGAAGGAGAAAGGAAGAGGAAGTAGGGAGGAGAAGAAGAGGGGGAGGAAGAGAAAGTAAGAAGGAAAGAAAAGAGAGAGGTGGTAGGTTTGAGGAGAAAGATTGCTGTACAATAAAAAAGATGAAAGGGAAGAAAGCCAACCCCAAACAAATATAAAGATATTAAGATAAAGAATGAATTGTTAAACTTTAAAGAATAAAAGAGAACAAATAGCAATAAACAGCAATAATTAGAAACACACATACAAACATACAACGTATTTTCTTTGAACAGAGTATTTGGCCGGTCCACAAATTTAAACAGTTGTAGGAGGTTAGCACCCAACCCTTTCCTAGAAGAATGAAATATTTTGGGAAATATTAAAAAAGCAGAATATTATATTTCCCTGGATGAGAAATGGAGAAGCATATTTTACAGACAAAGCAGCTCCCACCTTCCTGCCCCACACCCTTTGTTAATGGGCCAGAGGCAGAAAGTCAATCCTTTGTCAAAGGACATTTGCAACACAATAGCAACAGAAACTAACACAATGGGCCCCATCAAGCCATGTGATCCTGTCCACCATTAAAACATCTTTCCAAACAGTCTCCATGTTTCCAGTGTCTTTTTCTCCACTTGGAGCAGAACCCAGAAGGATATTTCTTCCAACACAGTATTTAGTCATTTCAATTAAATTTACAATTTCTATATTTCCTTTTTACCATATTTATTCCTCATCTATTTTTTTAAAAAACCAATATTACCCTTCATCCTCATCTCTAATCTTAATCAAATTCAATTTTTCCCTTCTATTCTATATTATACCCCTTCGCATTGTCATCTATTTTCATATCCATCCTCACATTGGTTAATTATGTAATAAGTTGTTTAATACAAATTCAACATTTTAATATAAATCAATTAGTTATATAACTATCTTTTTTTGTATATTAATCAATATGAACATGAATATTCCAATTATTTCCATGCAATCCAATTTCTTACAAATCAATTAATTATATTTACCAATAATAATAAACCAAATAATTTCCCCCATATATTCCTCCAAACCACAACTTAACCGTTTCTGCTTTCAACACAATATACAATTAATAGTATCTCAATTATTACAATTCCCTAGTTAAATAGAGCTTTTTTTCTTTTGTGTTTTAAAATCTTGAACCTCCTCTTGCCCTAAATTTCCCATTGTTTGCAGTTTTGTACCTACCTTTTTTGGTGAGGAAAAAGAAAAAGAAATCTCTCTGCCTCATTTTGTCACATTGCAGCTAAGACCCTGCTTGCGCTTTCTCTTTTCAGCATAGCTAGGGGGAAAAAAACTTGCTCCAGGAATTTACCTCTTTGCAGCTAGCTCTTTGAAGCCCCACGGCAAAAATTTAAAGTTTTTTTTCCCTCTAGCTATCAGCTGGGACTCCGGAGGCAGCAATAGATTGGGAGTGGGCGGGGTAAGCGAACGGCAACCGGGCGATCCAACAGAGCAGAGAGTGAGGGTGAGTGAAGGCGGGGGGGAGGCGAGAGAGGGCTTTGGCGACCCCTGTGAAATGGGCGTTCGACCCCCCAAAGGGGTCGTGACCCCCAGGTTGAGAACCGCTGCTCTAGTCCTTCATTGCCAGTGTTAGATCGGCGCAGGAAATGGAAGACACGACCAGCTTGTTACGTTAATAACTTTATTTAGAAACAGTAACAAGACTGGCTGCGCGCTGCCGGAGCTCTCCTTATATTCGCTCCAGCAGTCGCACCGCCCCTGACAGTGATTCAAACTTTCCCGCCCGATGGCTGGCAGCCAATCCGGGTGGATGTCCTTATAAGGACATAACACTACCGGTTCTCCGAACTACTCAAAATTTCCACTACCAGTTCTCCAGAACTGGTCAGAACCTGCTGAAACCCACCTCTGCTTCCGGATTAAGTAAAACTTAAAGGAAAAATTTAACGTTCTTGAGTTCTGAGCAGCTGCCTAAAAATTACAAGAACTGAGACTTCTCTTTTCTCCCTGACTCCCCCCACCCCCAAAAAGTCAAGGAGGAACAATGTGCCATTTTATTCACAGATAACAATGTGATATTACCCTGTATTAGGTAGAGGAATACTGGAACATGAAAAGTGAATGGGAAACACATCATCATCATCATCATCATCATCATCATCATCATCATCATCATTTACTAAATTTATGTAGTATGCCACCAACTTTCAGTAACTTTAGGCTGTTTATAAATGATTTAAAACTTAAAAATAAGATAATAAAAACAGCCAGAAAACAAAAAGAAATAATAAATTGTAGAGATTGCAGAATCACAAACTGGATGAAACAAAAGAAAACCACCTGCATTAAATGGAAGCTTCAGTCATTTCCACCAAAGGCCTAGGTGAAGAGCCAGCCCTTCAGTCCCCTTAGAAATACCAGCAGGATGGGAACATCCTTCAGCATCCTAAATGCCAACAATAACTCATTCTCTGAATGAGTATTATTATACTGTCAAAATGCACAATAAGAAGGGGAAAAAAGATTTGGAGAAATTACAAAGTTTGCAGAAGTAGGCAACATCTACGACTTGGAATGCCCATTCTCAAAATGGAAGGGTAGAGGAGGGCTAAATGGATGGTCATTAGACTGACCATCCCACCCAGTGCTAATTAAAGAATAGACACTTCTGGATGACATGTTGTATAAATCATTCACCAATGTAAATATATTATGGCCATGTGCTATGTGGCAAACTGCCTGCTGGTCTTCATCATTCCTTTCATTGGCTGTGTTAGGAAATAGTGGTATTGGCTGCCTTAAACAAAGGTCTATCATCCTCAAACACAACACTTAGAAAACAAGCACAGGCAGCACAGAAACTGACAGACTTGTTCATGGAGACAAGTAAATGAAATATCCTTCACTTAGTTCAGCTGCCTGCCTGGAATCCTAATAAGAGCATTCCATATTGAAATAATTTTGCTGTGGTTCCAACTGTATTATACTGATATCATTAATGTTTACGGCTTACATTTTTTTATTATAAAACCCCAGGGCATATGCATAGAATCCCCATATAATTTTCAACATAGGCAGTATAGAGAAAGCACAAGTATACTGGCTTCATCAGAATTGTTGTCATTTGCTTCCATATGATAATCTGACACCCAAGGTAATTACCCTTAGCATGCATATGGATTTCATTGCAACAAACTAATGGACCAGCTATTTAAAAGCTAGTTCTGCCAGAACACTGTTTCCTGTTTAAGGGAATTTATAATATATATGCTATTGTAAATATGGCATTTGTGCAAAGCAAAACTGGATAATGCATTGTTATGAAATCCAGGCAAATTTCTTTTTCTTCCTCTGTAGACAGAATTTGTAAGAGCTATGCTATAGAATTCTCAATGCTAACAGAATCAACTGATCAAGTACAATACATGCACATACACAACATCAAAACATTTCTTACAATTCAAAAACATAACTAGCTCATCAAACCTTATAGAAAACAGCCATCTAAAAAAGAATGATCATTATGTTTCTTCTTGGATTGATATGGAATTACTACGATATTCGTAGTAGACAAGATGTTATCATATTACAAAATATGATGGTTATAGTTCTTTTGTCTTTGGAGTAATCTAGACATCAGGAATTATATGAATTATATGAATAGGTTTAGATATTAGTTGTATTATAATGTACCTTGCTCCTATCCAAATTAAATATTGGTTTAGTTGCAATTCACTTACAAATTAGGAATATATGATTTAAACATAAAATCATATTTTCAAGAAATATCTAAACAGACTTTTACATTAACTTTACATTTAAGTGCAGAAAGATATGGGTCTGATTGAAACTGCTGTGTTGCAGGTATTTGCAGCGCTAAAAAAACCTAAAACTTCAGACTATATCAAGTTGAAGATAATATATCAAAATAGGTGGTAGGATAAAACTATAGGAACTGAGAGGCAGGGTAGAATCTGACAATCTAAGAAAAAAAGAGTCCATGGCAAGTTCTGGCATGTCTTCACCAAGTAATACACATTTCTTGATAAATCCACCCAAGGACAAGCAGTAACTGGAAGCAATCTGTTTTCTAGAGCAATGGGAACTATATTCACCAGTGCAGGGATAGATTGAACAGACTGTTACATTTGTCTTAAATAGTTTTGTAAAGTATATTGTATAAAAAGAAACTACTAGAATAAAGATACCAGAACAAAACTGAATTACTGTAATACCTTTGTTAAACAAACTTGCTTGGCAATTGTAACATTATTTTGAACATCCGCAGAACAAACTTCTGCATGACATTTTAAAACTGTAACTTCATGCAGCCTCTGTCCTATTTTTCCATAATTCAGTTCAAAACGATAGTTTTGACCTTTAAAATCCTTCATGGCATGGGGCCAGGTTATTTGAGGGACTGCTTCTTCTTGATTATATGAGCCTGTACCATCAGATCCAGCAGAAAAAGCATGCTATGGGGTCCTGTCTGTGAGTGGGCTATATGGGCCTTGGGAGGTGGTCCTTCTCTGTTGTAGTGACCACTTTCTGTGGGAATGCCTGCCTTATGGAATATTACTTCCCGACTCACTCCCCCAGTGAGGTTGGCTCCATCTCTGTTGGATTTTTGAGGAAGTCTCCCAAAACTGGTTATATCATCAGACTTGGGTGTCCTGGGGATGTGTGAAATCTTGAGGTGGCTCCATTGGAGTTAATACTACTATTCTCTTAGCCTTGTTATTTTTTTTTTAAAGTTTTTAAATATTTACTGTTTTATTATTTTGTTGTACATCACCCAGAGTTACTTTCAATGAGACGGGTGGCCATATACATTTTATAAACAAACAAATATTTTTATTTTTTCTTTCTTGCTCTGTGAATAGCTTGGCAGATCTTGCAGGTTTAACTTACAATGCCCAAGTTGTAGCAGTACAAGACAGAAATATGTTGTACCGTATAAAACTCTAAACCTAAATTTGGCAAAGTGTTCAGATGACAACATTAATTTGTTGAGTTCGTGATGCATTCGATTGCCTTTGTCTGGAACAGAATTTTCCAGGATGCCCAACAAAATAATTTTAGGAGCTTTGACCTAGAGGAGCCCAAAGAGAATAGTAATGTTAACTGAGTCTCTGTCTACATTCTTGCAGCCTCTGTGAAGACGGCCGAAAAAACACAGCTGGATTCATGTGGGAGTGGGGCTCCAGCAGACATCCTTTTCCTGTCAGTTTGAGCGCCGTCCAACTTCTGGACGGGAGAACAAGGAGGGAGAGGAAAAGCCAAGCATTTTCTCTCCCCCCTTCCCCCCCTTTTCTGGCTCGCCTTTCTTAAAACCCAGGTCTATTTTTCTGCTGATGTCAGAGCGATAGGAAGCTGACTCAGGATGAAAAACTGTTTGCTTGTTTTCCTAGCCTGCGCTTTGCAGAAAATTGGTCCAAAGTTTACGGGATAAATTTGTCAAGTTGAAAGCAACACCCTTCACCCCTCTCCGGGTGCATTTTTCGAGAGATTTGTTTGCATGATGTCACTGGAGAGTAATTCTGGCGGGGAATTTTTTTTTTTAATTCACCAGCGAGGAGCTGTGCCTTTACAGTAAATCAACTCTCTGATTTGCAAGGCGCCCTCCAGCGATCGGGCAAACAGAAGGTACAACTGGTGGCTGATACGAAACGTGTGGCATAGGAGGTACTGCACCTTTAAAGTCACTTCCAGGAGGTCTGAAGGAAAAGCTGCTCGCCGGACCAAACGCTCCTTCCCATGAGAGAGCTGAACACGAAGACAATGGTCTTTCTTTGCCACTTAGAAAAAAACTTTAGCCAAAGTTACCTACCGGGTATAAAAGCGCAGTTGTTATTTTCTGGGGTACTTTGTAGTACATAGATGGAATTTGAAGTTAGTGTAAATTAACACTCCAAGATATTACTTCTCATGGTACTCCAAAGTCATTATTGGTGGGGGGGGGGGGTGTCACATAAAACGGATGCAGAGCGATCCGGTGAAAAGCTTTTCAAACGCCACGAGAATACGAGCACGAAATTACAGTTTCTCTCACCCAACCCCCCTTTTTAATATGTTCTTCGGTCCTGCCTTCTAACTCTTTTCCCGAAGGGAACGAACCATTCTAGGAGCGGGAGGGGTGGTAACTTGCTTCTTCTGTTAGAAAAGGGAGGTGGGGTACCCTAATGGGCGGGACTGATTGTTGCTTGGGTTAAGCTTGAGGTGGGAGGAGAAGGAGGACGCTGGATCCTGTCCGGCTCGGAAGGGAAGACTCCGCTGAAGCAAGTGGCGGAAAACGAGTTTCTGGAAGGAGCTCGAAGAGAGAAGGATGTACAGCAAGCTCGAGGACGCAGAGGTGAGTGTGGATCGACGCTGGGACCCGGGCAGCTTTTGTCCTGCGCGCGGGAACCAGCGGAGGATCCGACTGGGTGGGAAGGCAGGGAAAGGGGCATCGCTTGAGAAAGGATCCCCACGCTTGAATCCGCGGAGTCCGGAAACCGAGCAAGCAATGCCGGAGGAAACGTTTAACACTGGTCCCTTGTTTCTCCCCCTCCCCCTCTATTTACCCTCTGGCATTACT
This sequence comes from Arizona elegans, assembly GCA_022577455.1. Lineage (NCBI taxonomy): Eukaryota > Metazoa > Chordata > Lepidosauria > Squamata > Colubridae > Arizona > Arizona elegans. Next base: position 79,911,734 of record JAKOOJ010000006.1, on the reverse strand, counting down.
ATTTTAAAGCTCAGACTCTTCGCACTTCTTTCTTTCCTTCCCCGCTTTGCCTTTATTCTCAGGAGGCAGCCTGTTTTGTCTGAATTGGGGTGAGTGTTTAGCTGGGCGGTGCTTTCCATGGATTTTTTTTATTTTAAAAAGGATCTTTCCGTCCTTTTCTTTAGCAATCCGGGATGCTTTATTATTTTTTCCCCCCTTTCCCAGTTCCGCACATGTCTGCTACCGGATTGCTTAGATTAGGTTTCCAAGCTTTCGGATTAAAATGGGACAGCCAGTGTTTGAAAACCGAAGTACTGCTGACTTGGTGTAACTGTTCCCCTTAGCTGGGAATAATGTGCTAAGCAAAAGATTTGGCTGGATCCCCTGGAATTGAGGAGGTTAGCGTTTGCCTTGAGACAGATTTTATGAAAATATAGAACTAAGCAATTTTCTTTCACCCAGGTAGTAGTTGATTTTTAAGTACTTCTTCCCCCAGGGATTCCTTACTTGCTATATGTGTTCCTCTATTAGTTGTGTTTGAAAAAAAACAAAGCTTTTTTATATACTTCATTGCCTCTCCCTCTGGGAATTTTTAATACAGCAAAATAGTTTTCCAATAGTGGAAATTAAAATAGAGCATGGGGCATTGCTCTACAAGAACCAGTAAATGAAGATGTATATTCACTGTAGACAAACGTGTGCATTGATTTGTTTGTTAAATTTATATGACCACCCATTTCACTCAAAGTGACTCTGTATGGTGGACTTCAAAACATTCTACAAAACCACTTACAATGTATGAGAAGAGGTAGAAGCACATCTTTTGTATTGCCTAAGAGCTAAAAGGGCAGCAGTTTCAGGCTCAGTCTATTCTAAGCCAAAATAGGTTTTGGTGTTCTTTTAGAAGAGCGAAGGTGATGAGGTTGGAAGGAAGCTTTTTGACTTTCTCCAGTGATATCCTTCTGCAAGTCCATCATAATTTCTCCACTTTGCCAAGTGGTTTCTTGGCACAGTGGGAGAAAGATAATTTGGGTGAACAAAATGACCAATCACATCTTTGTGGTGCTTTATGAATTGGAAACTTTTTAGTCTGTTGGCCTAATGTAGTGACTTGTTGGCCTAATGTAGTGACTTTAGTCTGTTGGCCTAATGTAGTGACTAATGCTGACTTCTTTATCCCATGGAGCCTTAAAGAAGACTCCCTATGTTTCTTCTAAGTCCAACATGTCATTTGTTTGAAAACATGCCTGCCATTATTACATTTTATAAATGGGAACTTGTGCAGGAGAGATACTGAAATAGCTTCATTTTCCTATGGAAGAAATACAGAGAAGTGTGAGGCATTTCAAACAGTTACTATTGTTATCCACAGTTGTTTTAGTAACATCTAAACATCTATGTGTAAAAATAATGGTAAAACATTCTGCATCTTGCAAAATAATGGACAGAATAGCAGTTATATATGAAAGCTGTTATTATGTCACTGTTAGATTCCCTTAACTATTGTTCCAGTCTACCAGTGTTATGTAGGTGACTGATTTGATAATGCTGGTCACATGTACTGAGCAGAGCTTTAAATATACACATAATAATTAACTGCCTTGCAGAACTATGTTAACTGCCATGGAAAGCAAGTTACAGAGCTTTGATGTCAGCTTGATTCTTGTTCCTACTTTGACACAACTAAATGGGAGGTTGAGAGGGAGGGCCTCTTTCTTGGAATAAATTCTTGGAAGTTTTCTAAAATCAAAACTTTAGCAGCTCTTCCTTCAAAAAAAATGTGTGGGTAGGGGGAGATGGACTTAAGTATTCTAAATCAAGGAAAAGCTTCTCCTGAGTCTGGCCTTTAGAAGAGAATAGTAAGTTGACCCAAGATTGCTTGGGAAGCTCATCTTGTTCTGTAGCCTGTGCCTGAGGCACTGGTAGCCTATTTTACATATAATTCCTCTACTGATAAAGGAAATAAAAGTTGCAAATATTTCAGCAACATATTTAAAATTCTCTCAGAATTCAAGGACCAGACATTTGCAACTAGAAATCTGTATTTTCCTGCCATCGATATCTTTTTTTATAGTACATTTGTGTTTTTCTTATCAACCTTTCAGATGACAATGAAACTGGAAAGCTGCAACAGCACTGAAAAAAAATGACTTATGACCGTTTTTCACACTTACAACCATTGCAGCTTCTCTTTGGTCACATGGTCAACATTCAGACACTTGGCAGCTGGCATAAAATTATGACAGTTGCAATGTCCTGGGGTCATATGATCATTTTTTGCAATCTTATGACAAGAAAAATCAATAGGGAAACTGGATTCACTTAACTGTATTAACCTAACAGCTGCAGTGTGGCTTAACTGTGGCAAGAAATGTAAAATGGGACAAAACTCACAACCTGTCTTTCTTAGCAGCAGAAATTTTGGGCTCAATTCTGCTTCTAAATCAAGGAGTATCTATAATTAATATGTGTCCACAACTTGCTTTGCTAAATATATGTTTAAGATCTAATGGATTGTAAAGAATTACTCATGACTAGAAAACCCTCTGACTCATTGGGCTGTCCTTTGAGACAAAGGTATGTAGTGCAGTCTGATATGATCAGAATGAATATTAACTTTTAAGACAACCACATTTTTTTACTCCAATGCTGCATGATCCCATGATCATCTAAGAAAAGTATATACCATAAATATAAAAATAATTGTAATGGCAAGCAAACTTTGAGTAAGTCAGTATTTAGTTATAGATAAACAAAATGATCATGTATGGGTAAAAAAAGTAGTGGGAACATGAGTGATATCCACTTTCTAACGGCTTTCCTATTCACTTTGCTTATGGAAAGATAGAAAAATCATATTGGCATGACTGTGATATGCTGTGATGGCCGTAACTTTGTAAATAAAACTAGTCTGAACCTGGAAATGTCAATTCCATAAGAGAAATGAAGCCCATATTTTTTATGCGTTATTTAATTTAGCAGCCTGGATTCAAAAGTTGTGTAATGCACCATTTAGACTAATTTAAGGGGACAAAACAGACAAACAAACTAGTAAACATAGTTTTAGTGTAGGTAGATAGGTAGATACAATGCAAAAAAAATTTCAATGCAGTAAGTCCTACTGATCCACAAAGGGATTTATTTCTGATACATTGCTATTCAAGCTGCTTTCATAGAAATGCATAGGAGTCAACCCATCACAGCTCTCTAGAATTGTCTATATTAACCAGGGATGTCAGACTCGCGGCCCATCAGCTGGATACGTCACGCACTGGCCAGGCCAATCCCGGTTTAGCAAAGGGGAGGAAATCGTGATACATCACATGACAATGTGACACCGCGAGTTTGACACCCCTGACATGAACCGTCAGACTTTGTTGGAATATTTTAACAAATATTTAATATTGAATTAAACATAACTTCCTGTGTCGTCTCAATCCCGATAAATTTGTTAAACTAAATTCTAGATAATGGAAGCACTAGCAAACCAATTAGCAAAAGTTGATGAAGCTGCCTAACTATAGTTAAAATTAATCACAATTTAGAGTTCAGATTAAACACTTGCAATCTGCTGTCAACTTGAAAGGAAGAGAAAATTAGGTTTACACCTATATGATAAATTATATAGACTTTGGTTGTTCTGTTTTCTTTCTCTTGCTTCATTGTACTGTACAACAGGCAGAAAACTCCTGCAGCCACATGGTTCTCCTCATATTTGCTGCATTCCATCCTTTGAAAATGTGTATTTACTAACTAAACAGAGATAGTAACTTTTCCTCAGTCTTAAAGCCTGAAAAGAGTATTGGCTGTCACAGGAAGATTTTTATAAAACTCTGCCAAATGGGAGAATAATTTACAAGTGGGGCAGGGGTGGTCACTGTTCGGGAGAAAATGGTTCACCTTCCACTTTAAAGTGTTCTGCCTGTTCCTTAAATAACCACTTCAGGCTTTGAAATAATTTTAGCTATTGTGAATGAAGGGAATGTTTCTGTCATTGAAAGTGAGTATGGTATGAGTTTGAGAAGATTGACGGGCTATTTGCATATCTGAGCCACTTTATTGGTGGCATCTCACCTCATAGCATACTGACCTAGTTCCTCTTTTGAGCCGAAACAAGAGTCCATCATTTATAAATATGTGTATAATCACTATTGAGTGTATGCCACTTTTTTCACTTGTGGTTGATTTTATTACTTACATATTGGTAGAAGTTAATTTTTTTTTGTTCCTTTAAGGCAATAAAATAGTATGCTTGGTTAAAACTTCTTATTCCATTGAATTTTATTTTCTTTTGAAAGTGCAAATGCAAATGATTATCTTAGTATCTTTCAGAGAAACTTGACTGATAGAATTCTTTTGATAAATATTTATAAAGCTACGGTAGTTAAACTCTTGTTTTCTACTAAATATTCTAATATGTGGGAGCATAAATATGTTTAGACTAACTGCTCTATGAGCTCATGAGCTTATTTAAGGGGGAACATGAATAGATCTTTTAGCATTTGTTGCACTTTCAATTATTTATGCCTGTTTTAGATCACTCATCTATGACATATATTTTCAATGCAGCAGACAGAAAGGGGAGTCATTTAATAATCTTTGGTGAGAGCACACTTCAACACGGCATAATAACATGAAGAAGATAGGAGTGTAGACATGTGCTGCAGGTCTTCTCTCAAGAGGGCCCCACAGAATTCATTTGGCTTTGGTCCTAATTAAATGAATATAAGGTTGTAACTGCATGTTAATAATGGGTTCCTGTGATCTTCCCTGTGGTCCTTTCAGATGATTCAGTAGCAATTTTTTTTTTTTTTTGGCTTTTGTTTTCATCCAGATTCATTTAACATGTTTGTTGTTGCAGATAGAACAAGTTTGCTTGTATGTATGTACATATGTATATATGTATGCCATCCATCTCACTGATACTGCAACTTTGGGCCACTTACAATAAAATAAAAAGTTAAAAAGTACTAAAAACCATTAAAATTAGAAAAATTGAATAGAGAAGTTAAAAGTTAAAAATTAAGATAATGGACATTCTGGGGGTGAGAATCTGCTTTAGCTCGTCAAACAACCACAATGTAACAGGTTCCTGTTTGGGGCCTCAGGCCAAACAACACAGCCACAACTCTTCCAGAAGGCCAGGAATGTGAGGGCAAACTTCAGCTCTAATTGCAGAATATTCCAGAGGGTGGGGGCCACAGCAGAAAGGGTCTTCTCCTGGATCCTGCTAGTCAAAATTCTTTGGCTGACAGGATTTGAAGTAGCCTTTTCCACTGGAACGAGTAAGGTGGGTTAATTCCATTGGGGTGAGACAATCTCTGGACTGTATGGACATGCCATAAAGAACTTCAAAAGCAATGAGCAACATCTTGAATTAGACCCATAAACAGCCAGTACAACTTACATAACAGTGGTGTCACATGTGTTACTGAGGGCCTCCAAAACAATGCACACTGTACTACTACATTCTGTACCAATTGTAGCTTGTGAACACTCTTCAAGAATAGCCCCACGTAGAGCATGTTGTGGTAATACAGTTGGCAGATGGCCAGGGCATGACTGACTGTATGCAGGGCCTCACGATCCAGGAAAGGGCACAGCTGCCTTACAACATGAAGTTGCAGAAAGGGTCTCCTAGACATGACAGCCACCTACTCTTCGAGCAGGAATTGCAAATCTAGAAGAAGCCCCAGATTTTGCACTGTGTCTGTCAGGGATAGCACAACCCCATCCAGAACTAAGGATGATAACTCTTAGGTCTTGAAGCCCCTGGAACCCTCCAGCTGAATCATCTTGACACCCACTCACCCCATTCCAAGTTGTATTCCATTATAACTAGAGACCATCAAATTTGAAGGCTTCTATAATCCCCTGTTGTTTAATTGAAGGAAGAACTGCTTATTAATAAACGGAACCAAGAGAAAATGCAAACAAATGGTCAAGCAGATTTGACTTTTATTAAAACAGAGATGATTGCATGGACACAAATACTGTAGATAACATTTTAAGTTGTTTTGTTTTTTTAGATTTCAGTTCCACACTAACACTGAAAGTATATTTATTCTATTTATTTTCTATTCTATTTATTCATCTCGTCTGTCGTCCTCATGTTCCCTGCTTAAATTGTTGGCTATTTCCGGTCTCACTTTCCATTTGTTTCATAAGAGATTTGTTTGCTTTGGTTTTTTTTTTCTTTTTTGACGACTTTTGGATTTTAAACATATTGTATATAAACTAGAAGTTTTTAATTTAGAAAGCAAATTGTAATATTTTAATATATACTTAGTTTTAAAAAATTTTTAAAGTATTGTTTATTATGAGTTTACTGTTCTTGCATTGTTTACAGGTGTCAGAATTTATCTGTTTTCATCTAATTTGGCTGTAATAATCCATCCCTTTTGGCGAGTAGCAACATGATGTCAAATAGAAGCAATCTTGCTTACCACAGTCTTAGAACAGGTATGTAATTTATTTCTTATGGTAATGCTTCTTTAGCATTTAATGACCTACAACTATTGATTAATTATGAAGCAGTCCAAGTTACACTAGGCTGTGTGCATGCTATCTCCTCATTAATAATCAAAATAACTTATTCACCTGCAAAATGTTCAGAATTGCAATATCTACAGGAGACATTGTTTGAATATATTCTACACAAGATAAACTTTGATTTCCTATCCTAAGTAATATTGAATCACTAGTTTTCTGCCTGTTTAAGAAACTAACAAGACAGCAAATACATTGTTTTGGCATAACTTTAATTGGCAAGTATTTACTAACATGTGAAATAGCTACTGTGCAGTGAAAGTTAATCAATTTCAACTCTAGTTGACCTACAGAGATCTTCTTTCCAAAACAAGCTGTTATGTTTGTACCTGGAAGTGCCAATTAAGGCATAACAGAAATCATATTTATGACAATATCATAAAGAAGTCATCATTTTTTAAAAAAATATTGTGGCTGAGTAAAATTAGCACTATTCATATTTTGCTTCTATGTTTGCTGTGTTATTTTTTTAGATAAAAAATAGAGAGCCGGTTGTTAGGTTCCATTTTCCCCTTACATTTTGGTTATGATGATGTACTATGGATATTTTTTAACTTATTATGGATGACTGTATATTTTTATTGGACTGCTGTAAACTACTGTGAGTCTTTATTGATTCATCAGTAGATAAATGGTATAAATACGGTAAAGTAATTTTCCCTGTTCCTTTATCTCCATTGAAGTCAATGGACTTAAAGTATTGCCTATAAGTACAAAATGTTGAAAATAACTCTGTTATTTGAATTATGTTTGAAACACATGCAAATATTTCTATCTCTGGAATTTCCCAGATGATTTAGAGAGCTGCTGCTAATCAAAATAGACAATAGTGAGCAGGATTATTGCTTCCCCCTCTAAACCTCTTTTAAGATTCCATATATTTAAACAGAACCAGATTTGCAGATGCTCAAAATCTGCTTTCAACATCTTAATTTAACTTTGGAATGAATATAGAAACAATAATGAGTTTAGAATATTGTATGTGTTAGCACTTTAATCAAATTATTCTTGTATGTGCTGGGTGGAGTAATACAAAGTTCTTGCTAAGGCACAATATTTTCCATGCTTTGTTCCCTCCCTCTTGCATATATATATATATTAAATTACCACTGATAATTTGAAATGCATTTCAGGAAAATAATGCTGTGGTTTTCGTTAAAGACCTGCAAAGTGGGGAGATTCTCTCTAGTACTGTAGGTCTTCTCCAAAGACAAAAATAATCAAAAGTAAAAACAGGATTTGAAGGTGAACATATTTCACCTTGAAATTACAACCTGACTCTGCTAACCTGATTAAATTATTTCTATAGTAGGAAGTTATTTATATCTGATAATTTGATTGCAGTAGTAAAAACAGTTTTGATATTGTGAATTGACCATGCAATAAACCTTAACATTATAGTCCTCAGTACACTTACATAAGTATTAATTTGTTGGACCCAGTGGGATATACTTCTAAAAAGTCATGTATAAGATTGCAAAATTAACATATTTACACCTTTATTTTTATGAACGTTGTCATAGGTTTCATCCAGATTCTAAGAAGTTTTCAACTGAGTTTTACTTATTTTAATGGGTGGTGGGGATTAAAAGAAATGAACCTAGGATCTTATATAACCCCTGTTGCCTGGGATTTTGGCATCAGAGAACTATTAAATTTTATTATTTTTCTAAAATCAGCTTCTGACATCCTCAATAAAGAAATTATGCTGGATCATGTATTAGAAATAATGTTTATCAATCTGGTAACTGTGATGAGAATGATCCAGTTGTATAATGCCCCCTTGTAGACTGATGAGCAATAAAATTCCTTTTCATGTTATGGCATTGTTTTAAAATAGGTTTCTACTTGGTAGCCAAATTTCCCAATGATTCCAGAGAGCTTTGGAACAGGGAGAGAGATTGAAAAGCAATACTCAATCTATTCAGGAATCTTCTCCTTCTAATTGCATAAATGAGGTGGCAGACTGAGATATCTCTCCCTTTCTCTTCAGTTACATCCCTGTATAAATTGGAGTGTAGAGTTATTTGTCATAACAAATATGTTATGACAAATGTTATTTGTTAACATTTACAGTTTTGAACTTTTATTTTCAGGGTTTTGTGCAATAGGAATGTGGGTTGTTGTTGAAAAGGTTCATATATATATATAAAGTAGTGCAAGGTTTTCCCATAAAAGGGAAGTGTTTGTATGTGACTCTGAATATTATATTATCACTAATTTAATGTCTACCCATTGCTTGTTGGAGGCAAAATGAGGGAAACCATTATAAGAACAAATTTAAGTGGCAAGAATTTACTTAACTTAATGCATAAATAAATTATTCTCTTCTGAGACAGCTTTATCAAGCTGTTTCTGCCTTTTATCCAATACAATCTATTACCTACTTGTAAGTAAGAATCTTGACCCTTCCCCCATCCATTCATTTTCTTTCTTTCTTTGCAGGCAGCTAAGATAAATAGCTTATACAGGAAATTTGTTTCTGGTGTACCACTAACATCATTGATTTGGTGGCGTCTCATCTTGCACAGGTCTATCTTGATTCTTTTTGTATAACAGGGCTGTTTAAAACAGTAATACTTTTTTAATCCTGTGATTTGAAAATAGTTTCTAAAATTAGTCATCTTTATATTCACTGTAATCAATGTTTCTACAAATTTGTTGTTGAATTCAAGTTGCATGAAGTATGAATTGTAAAAGTACTGCAAGCTAGGAAAAGAGTGAATAATTCATTTTTTAAAACTCTTTCCTGTTCTTCTCTTTGTTCTTTTTTCTTTTTGCAGATTCCAACAAGATGTTGGAAGAATATGGCCATATGCAAAACCAGGTGGAATTACAAAACACCAGTTTGGGAAAAGAAGTAGTTATGAATTCCCTGGAAACTGATCTCCAGCATATAATGGACAAACTCAGTCAGAAAAAATACTCGTCAAGTCTGAAATTAAAAACAAATGAAGACTACTCTGGTTCTTATTTAACTCTCTCCCAGCCTCTGGCACCTAAATTGAGTCCTGCATCCAGTGTTAAAAGTATGCCATCTGTTTCCAAAATTCAGGGAATCAAACCTTTGGCTTGTGAGAACTCTTATCTTTCAGATAAAAATACTTCTCTAAAGCATATGGGCCCCATTTCAGGCACATTCTCATCGTTAAATGGGTGCAGCCTTGGAAAGAAAGACGTCGATGTTTATGCCACCAGGGAAAATGAAAAACAGTTTGGACATCTGAGTAAATTTCCCTATTCAAAGTACAGTCAGAAGAATAAATCTCATGATAGTGTCTATTTCCCAGGAGCACTGGATGGGTGGAAAAACTCTGGATCTCTTCTTACAATGTGGAATGGGAATTCAGGAAATGATATCATTATTTCACCATTCGGTAGCTCTGGAGCTGCCAGTATGCCCTCTAGTCCAAAACAAAGCAGGAAAATAAATATACATGACATTATGTCCGTTCAGGCTAGGTCAACTAAACAAAAGGATTCAGCAATGGAAGCTCAGGGGCCTAGAACCAGAAAATATCCGGGTGGTTCATTGAGCCACATGGGAGTTTATAGTCGGTCATTGCCCAGGCTTTATAAACCAACAGAAAACCAACTCACACCACTGAGTTTACCACCTAGAAACTCTTTTGGGAATTCCAAAAGAAAGAAGACTATTGAAAAAGACCTTCTACCTCAAAATATACTGGATGCCGACAATTATCTTCATTTTTCATCTTGCACTTCAGGAGTATTGCCATACTCAAATTTTCCACCTGAAGTGAATTCTTACGTAAATTCAACTCTCAGTGTTCCTGCAAGCCCCCGGATAGCTAGGAAAATGCTTCTGGCATCTACTTCCTCATATGCATCTGATGACTTTGATAGGGTTGGATTGTCAGGAACAAGCCCTAATAATTCATTTCTTCCCTTTGATGCTGAGAGAGGGTTTCCTGCAAGAAGAAGGATTTCCAATAGCTCCATGGAGTTTGATGAAAAAGATTTGGAAAGCCACAGGCAGACTCCTTCCATTCGGGAGAGAAAGAGCAGCATTAGTTCTGTTTCTGGAAGAGAAGACCTAATGGACTACCACAGGAGGCAAAGAGAAGAAAGGCTGAAAGAACAGGAAATGGAGAGACTGGTAATATATTTTTTTCCCAGTTAATTTTTAACAAAGTTTTGCTATTACTGTATCAAATATTACCCTTAAAGTTACTTATTATGTGTGCAGCTGTTGTAGTAGTTTACAATGCAGGTGTTTGATTTTTCATGTGCGTCAGTGTTTGCCAGTGCACAAAAACTGGTCAAATCACATCATGTTTTAAAATCTAAGCAGTGCAATGAAGCCATCTATATAGGGTAGGAAAATGAAAGGAATTTATGGTGCTTCGACTTGTGTGTTCTGACAAAATGATCAGGTACAAATTATATCCTGCAGGTATCCAGAAAAAAAAACATCGATGACACTGTTGTTTGCAGTGGTAAGATATGTAAAACATGTTTCCCACCTAAGTTCTATAAATCATAGTCATAGGTATTACTTCAACAGAGAATATTTCTTTTTTGGCTTAAATGGTATTTATTTTCAAAATCAGTATATATTAAATAAAACGTAGGCCAGCTCTATACAGTTTGTAATTGCATGTGCATTTTTTCTAAGCCATTATTATTGTCATCAGTTTGCTTTTAAATTATCTAATATTTATATATATATGTATATATATATATATATATATATATATATATAATCTTAATTATAAGAATTTTCTTTTTTTCTGTTTAAAATGACGTGATTCATTATTTAAAAAAAAAACAGTGGAAAACCTATTAATTTGAGCACATTGAATAGTTCCCATATCTTAGAGAAAAACCTTAAGTCATCTGTGATATTTTTTCAAATCTGAAACATTTTACAGTAGGGAGGCATAATTTCCAGAATACATCAGAAATGAATGTATATCTTAAAAATGAAATTTTGATATTGGAAATTCACTATTCATTTCATTTTATGGGTGTAATATGTGAATTCTTCATCTTGACTTATTCCCACTTAATTGAGTGAGACTTGCAGACAAGGACATCTTTGCTGGGAATTGTTCCCATTGTCTTTTTGTGGAAAAAAAAATGGCAGTCAGCTAAACAAAAGTTGAGTGCCTGTGCCAAATATAGTAGCAGTTTATTTGTTCTGAAGAAATTGTTTTTTCAACCTCATCTAATTAAACAGATAAAGTGCACATTGCATTGAAAAATAACTAATTAGTGTCAGAAGAAAAGAAAGAGAAAATTGGAAACCACACTGTTAATCATAGGCAGAATCTAGTTTAGTCTTCTGCTGCCGTTAGTTTGGAACTGAAAATTCCAAAACTTCTAGGTCTGATAAAGCGGATACAATAAGTGTCTGTCTACAGAATGTCTGCATTTAATATTTAAAAAATGAATTGAGATACTCCAGATAAAGACACAGGTACAGTATGGGAAAAATTCTGAATTCCTAGGTTCCAGTTCACCCTTGCTTAATGTGTATATGTTTTCCTTTTTAAAAATAACTTTGTCTTTTGTTTGTGCTTGAATTAGAAAAACCTCTACTATGAAACTACTTGGGACACATTAGGGATGGACAGGGATGAAAACCTTAGATGGGTTAAAACTGATATAGAATTGTCTCATATTTATACTCTAATTTTAGGCTCCCAGTTCTGGGCTGCCAAATATTACTCTCTACTGTTTTTGATGGAAAGAGGGAGAATATTCTGTATCTACTGTTTCCATCTAGTAATTGTCTGGATTTTTGTATCCAATAACTTTACCCTACCTAACTATTGTAAAAAATTTACTGTATTTTCCTGAAAATAAGCCCTCCCTGAAAATATTTAAATGCATGCACAGCCGGTCCCTGCCATTTCCTCTGATTAGGGTTAGGGAGACAGAGCTGGAAATCAAAAATCAGGTAAGATACGGTAAGAGGAGGTCCATCTTGCTCCATGCACACCAAAATAATAAGACCTCCCCAAAAATAAAACCCAGTGCTTATTTCTGGTTTCAAAAAAATATAAGGCAGGGTCTTCTTTTCAGGAAAATCCAGTCATTAAAAAGTACTGAAAATGGTTTTGATTTTTCAATTCTCATTTAAGTCAGTAGAGGCTGATCTATTCTATGTAGCCTGGGAAACAATATAAACCCAATATATTTTGTTTCCTAAGAATCAATGGTATACCTTCTTTAGTCAATATACATACTACCCAGGGATGGGTTCCAAATTTTTTTACTACCGGTTCTGTGGGCGAGGCTTGCCTGTGGTCATGTGACTGTGTGGGTGTGGCTTGGTCATGTGACTGTGTGGGCGTGGTCAACTCAATGTCATTCATATCAAGGGGTGCCTCGCCTGGCCCCTCTCCTCCCAGTCATTCCTTGTCACACCCAGCCTGAATATATCTATAGTTCTGTAAAAATGTTGTTCACCATTTTTCACCTTTATTATCTACATACTATAGATGTACTTTCATGGACCACTGAAAGGAGAAAATGGCTCACATGCTTTGCCCAAGAGTGTGATAGGCAACAGGCTTTTAAGGGGCTGCCAGAAAGAAGGAGGGGGCAATGTATTTTCCAAAGCACCAGAAGGCAAAACAAGCAATGGATGGAAACTGAACAAACCTAAAACTAAGAAGAAACTTTCTGACAGTGAGAACCAACATAGGTGCAGAAATATTTCAGTCATGATTTCACATATAAAATAGCCATTCGTGTAATACAACCTGCATATTCTTCAAAACAGTAATTAGTATTATGGCTGCTGTTTGATAGCAAGCTTAAAAGTCAAAGATCACAAGAGTACTTTCTCTACATACAAAACATCACATACCAGGAATAGCATATTAAGCTGGACATATGCCACCTGATGCACAAAATAAACACACACATATTTATGCTCTGGACTATAGACATTGAATGCATGTAAATCTCTGAAAAATGTAGTAGCCCTGGGCAAAAGAAACACGGTAAAATCACTCTAGGTGTAGGGACAGTGTAAAATATTAATACATGATAAATAATGGAACAATTAAAAATAATAGCACAGAGTTTTTTCTCTCTCTCTCTTTCTTTCTCTCTCTCTCTCTCTCTCCCTTCCTCTTTCGTTCTCTCCTCTCTTTCTCTCTTTTTCTTTCTCTCTTTCTTTCTCTCTTTCTTTCTTTCTTTCTTTCTTTCTTTCTTTCTTTCTTTCTTTCTTTCTTTCTTTCTTTCTTTATCACTCTAAGGTTTGATGAAAGCAGTTACAAGCTTAGGGTGAATTAAGTCTTTCTCCAAAACTTAAACCAGGATTCCAACAAAAAACCTCTAGGTCAGCAACAAACTCAGGTTTTGACTTTTATCCAGAGCCCACCAGTTTCAAAAGTTCGAGACAGACCAGGTCTTTCAGCTTAGATTTCCCAATTAGCCCTGGCAATCAGGAAACCATGGGTGTGTGCCACCTCCGAACCCTCAGCCACCCTTGATACCACAAGAGGACTTATTGATGCTCCACTATCATGGGCTTTGGGAGAGTAGCCACCACAAGGGATGGAAAGCAAGCAAGGCTAGACGGCATCAGAAGGAAGGCTAGGATGAGGGATGTCTATGGGGATTCTCAGTCATCCAGGTTGTCCCAAAGATGCTCTGAGGAGCTGAAGAAGCTTCCTGGAGGAGAAGCGAAACGTCTTCAAAGAAAAAGCAGAAAGTCCAGCTGCCTCTTGAGAAAAAAAAAAAAGCATAATTGAATTCCCTCCAAAAATATGTCTTTTGAACATCTTAAGAAATTGCATAAGATTTTGAAATTTTTGCATGATTTCTTAGGCAAGATTGATGAAATATATAGCAACTGTATGAGATATTTTATTATCATAAAATATTTTTATTTTAATTTACTGTTCAGGTTCCAGGGCTTGATAGGCATTGATGAAAATGGAAAAATGCATGCTTTTTGAATTGCATACAATTATTTGCTGCTGTGCAACAATTAATGTGATACTCACTAACCTACCTTACAGAGTTATTATTGGAAAATAGGAGGTGAAGGTGTGTTGGATATATTCATTGCCTTGAGTTATTTATAAAATAATAAAGGTGGGATACAAATAAATAAATGCTTAAAATAGGAAAAGCAGGAATAATATGTTTCAGAAGCAAAATAAAACTTCTGAGAAAGATGTCTTAAAACCCTAAAAGTAATCTGAAATATTCCTACATTGTTAAAGACTCTTGATATTAGTGTAAAAATTAAGGAGAAAAATATGCAATGAATTATTTTGATGACTTCTTCAATTATACCTTTATAAAGGCTGAAAGAAACCATTTTCTGTTTAGAGCCTGGGTAAAGAATTTTTTTCCCCCAATTTATTTGACAGCTGTTTCCTTTGTACAAATAGTTTTGTTTTTCTGAACAGGATATAAGTCCTTTGCTTGAAACATGTTAAAAAGTTAAAGCGAGTACATGTTTATATATAAAGGAATTTCCTCCCACTTAATTGGTTTTCTCTTTTAGCATCCTGTGAGGATTATTGTTGTGAAAGATCCTGGATTCGAATATACATTCAAATATTGTGCAGGCATTCACAAGTAGAATGATGCATCCATTCGATAAATGTTTTGAAGGTCAACTCACTTGTAGTGCTAGTTCAGTTGTCCTTTCCAAAAGCTTCTTGAAGTTGTGATTTAGTTAAAACTGTTGGTTGTACTGCTACAACCACTTTTTGATTCAGCTGTGCTTGGAGAGGGGTAATCAGAACAAAGGAAAACCCAATTCCCTTGAATTGAAGTCAATTTGACATTTATTCCTTTGAAAAAGAATATACATTCAATATCGTGAATTCTGATTTTAAAATTCTAAATTTAAAATTATCAGTGGCCAGCATCCAGATAGGCAAGCAATTGAATGGAAAAAAATTATTTTTAGAGGGGAAAAAATGAGCATCTTCAAAAAATAGATATGAAAGGTAGTACGATTTATCTGGGAATAGACCTCATTAAACTCACTGTAATCTGACTTTATAAGAGGCATCTGGAGGAAGTGAAAGATGGATGGATGGATGGTGGATGGATGGACGGACAGACAGATGCACAAACATCCGCACCCATTCACTGACTAGGGATATTTGTGCTGTAAAAATCCAGACCACTGGAAAGAATAAGTATTTAAGAGTTTGCTGCATCTGACATTTAATGTCATATGCAGACTTTTATAATTTAGATCTGTAATCTTAGAACTGACTCAACTTTCAATACCCTGGAGGCAGGCAATATTATATACATATTTTAAATGTTTGAATTATGTGAAAATTCTGAATCAAATTTTGTCAGGCTGAGAAAGAAAGAAAGAAAAAGAAAGAAAGAAAGAATATTAATGTGAAAGCAAACACTTGAGTGCTGAGTTATTTTTCTTGTTCGGTTTTTTTTTTTGAACTAAACTACAAAGGCCATTTTTAGTAAGGCAGGTAAATAACTAGTTGTATGTCAAAGGTGAGTCAGTATCTATACGCAAAAACTTTGAATAAACAATCTTATTTTTTAGTAAAAAAACAACATTTTTTTCAATTTGTTACCAAATAACCACTTGTTAGTAAATGCATTTCAATTCTGGTTTTCATATCTGGTTCTGGAAGTTTAAAATTAAATGTGCTTCTGCAGTAAAGCAGTAACTTTTGGTTACTGGAAAAAGAGAGAGGACAATAACAAGGAGAATTTGATAATTTTGCCTCTAGTGCCTAAGGTGAGAATTTCACATTCAGTTTTTTAAAGAAATTCACACTTTTACCTCTAGATGGTAGTCTTAAATTAAAAATAATTGATTTTCATTCATATAGTCAGATAGATATTTGGTTTCAGTTGTTTCATATTTTAGCAATGAATAAACTGCAGATGGGTCTATATACTTACATTTAAGTCAGCGATCCTTTAATACTGCCTGTGCATGTGTACATCTATGTGTATATATGTGTGTGGGACGTATGTATCTATACATGTTGATGCCATATTCCTTAAGATGCTTTTTTTAAACCGGAAAAAACTATTTCTTTTCATTAGTATAGTTATATATTTATTTCATAACCTTATAGAAATATTTTCTTCTGTATATTTCTCAGTAAGAATGATGACTATTAAACAATTTTTAACAAAAAGTTATTGCACAGTAGCTTTAACTCTATATGTATGCAGAGTTTATGGATGTATAATTATTACCTAGTTTTTTTTAACTGCCTAGAAACCAGTGATATTTGTTAATATATAATCAGAGGTTGCAATCAGTTATCTGGATAGCTATACATAGGACAGTTGTGATTTTTAAATAGCTATCATGTGATTACAGCCATGTAATTTTATTGTGAATTACATTATTGTAATAATCCAGACTGCTCCTGGATTACTGTTTATATTACTGGTATAATTATGGTAATCAATAAGTATTGGAAATATAAATTTGTATATAAGAATAGGTAAATAGTTTCTATTTTTACTTTCTGATTATTGGTGTATATATGGATGGTGTATACATGGATATTTTGGTGAAGTTATACCGTGATAGAAAAACTTTTATACATTTGTTTTTGTTTTTGTTTTTTTGAACTATAATAAAAATTTATTTTAAAAAAAGATTCTGAGGAGACGATAGCTATCTTCAGTATAAGAAATTGAAGAATTATTAAGACCTGTTCCATAAGACAAAAAATAGTTTACTAATAATTAGAATAATACATAAAATAAGTTTTGGTTGAACATTGGGACAAATCATATCAGTAAAAGCTAACAATGAAAAATTACCTTGAAGTTGTTTAAATAGACAAGATGACCATTTAGCAGAAAGTTGAAGGAGTAGATTTCACTGAAAGATGATTGAATTAGATGATCCAAGGACCCAAGATAATTTTTCATTGTTAAATAGCTTTTAGTGGTATGATTTTTCCCAATGGTCCCTTCCAATATTTTATGATTCTATTAATAAAAAATAAAAAAGTACTTAAAATTCTGTTAAAGTACATTTCTCATGTTTGACTATTATTTGAAAGTTATTTTCCTATCACTTTCATTGCAAACAAGCAACTAATTTGATGACCAACCACTCAGATCAGCTATCTGTATTTTAAAATACAATACTCTAGATAAAGATAAACTGTTGGTTATGTATTTGTATATACATATTTGAATTGGTTTTAAAAACACAGTTTACTGAAAATTTGTAGAACGAAAGTAAAGTGAAATGAGGAATAGCTGGAGACCTGTGATGAAAATAGACACCACAAAATAGCAGCCCAAAGAATTTCCTGCACATAAGTTCTCTGATATCACGTTGTGCACTTTGAAATAGAAATGATGTAATGTAACATGTTACCCAATTACTACTGTAGAAGTGATTAAAGCCAAGGGAAGTATATTTCTTGCTTAAAGATAGAAGCATTTTTGTAAAAATGGGGTAAGCAGCAAGAATTCGTCTTTTCTTACTATTTTCAGCCGTGTGTGTGTGTGTGTTTGTTTGTACGTACATGTGCAAGAGACAGGGAGAGAAACTTCCCTTTATCAATTTGTGTTTTTAACTGCTGGTAAGGGTAGATTTTTTTTTCCTTGCTAAGAGTCATGCCAAGATAGCATTCTGTCCAAAAGTAAGAGTTTGGTACATATCATTGTCAAAGTACACCTCAGCTGCATTCATTTGGAACTAGGCAGGGGAAAATATTTGTGTGTGGGCTACTATTTGATACATCCTGCATTCTGAAGGGTGAGTGAGGAAAAAGACCAAAACGAACATATCCTGTCACTATATGTGGGGGTGGGCTCAGAGAACAAACATTGTTTATTTCAGTTCTTAATTTCTGCAGTGAAGGTAGCATTAAAGTCAAGAAATAATGGCTGAATGTTGGTGTCCCTGGCCATCAGTCAGACGGAGCTTTCAGAAATGGGTTGGGTACTCCAAGGACTCGGGTTTAAGAGGAAGAGAACAAACACTGTTTAAGCAAAAGAAGAGAGAGCTGAAGGCTTATGGTGAAAATGCTTGGAAGGAAGAAAGGAGTTTTAAGGTGCAAAGATTTCATTGTCATTTTATCTTTCTAATTTAATGTTTTGTTTGAAAAGAGGAAGGAAGGGAATTTAAATTAAGGGATAATTTAAAAGAATAAACTTAATTGTTAGTACCACATTTGACCTTTGCTACATAGGTTAAGCAGACTTAAAAATCAACTGAGTTTAATAGTAAGAGATTATTTCTTTCTTAAAGAAGTTTCTGCATTAATTTCATAGATATGCAATTCCTCCAATTCCTACTAAAACAAAGGGTTAAGCGAACTTCAGTACTTATTATGTCCATTTATTTAGGATTATATCCTTTGAACTCAGCAGGTTTTTCTTATTAATTAAGCAAAGGCTTAATTACATCTAATTCCTACCAGTATACCTTCACTTTCTCTTACCTTTGCATTTAAGGAAAAGCAGAATTTGAATTCATTGTTTCGGTTATCTTGGAAAATGAGCACCACTTTGAAATACTATGAAGAATATGCGTCTTGAGATGAAGCTTCTCAGTATATGTGTTCATTGTTACTGCTTTTTAATGCAGAATAGTCTTTTATGGTACTTTAGCTCACAGATTGAAAAATACAGTCTCTTAAAATTGTGACATATTTCACTTAAAGATAGAAAGCTCTTGAGTTTGCAGTAGATTTTGTAATATTGTTATGTTGTAAAATAACTAGACTTTCTCAATAGGTATGATTCAGCAATACAGTTAGATGTTACTAAAGTGAAATTACCGTATTCATACAATTTGCTGTTTGTTTCTTTAAGCTAATATAATTTTGTACCATCATCTTAATTACTTTCAGACCAATTATGGAAACACAAGAAGAAATTCTAAGGGCGTAGAGTATAAGATATTGATTTTTTTTAAATTATACTTTTTCTTTAAAAAATATTTTTTATTTTATTTTTTATTTTATTTTATTTTCAATTTATATACCGCCCTTCTCCCTGAGGACTCAGGGCGGTGCACAGCCAGAATTAAAAACATGAAATACAAATATTAAAAACAATTAAAATCTATATAAATTTGGCCCAAAATTTAAAAAACCACAAACCAATTAAACATTTAAATGTTTTCCTAATGTCTTCCTAAGCCAGCCGGGCTTGCTGAAAAAAGTGGGTTTTAAGGGCACGGCGGAAGGCACCGAGGTCTTGGATTCTCCTTATCTCTGGGGGCAGCTGATTCCAGAAGGTAGGTGCCCCCACAGAGAAGGCTCTCCCCCTGGGGGTCACCAGCCTACATTGTTTGGCTGATGGCACCCTGAGGAGGCCCTCTTTGTGGGAGCGCACGGGTCGATGGGAGGTCATCAGTAGCAGGAGGCGGTCTCAAAGATAGCTAGGCCCTATGCCATGGAGTGCTTTAAAGGTGATAACCAACACCTTGAAGTGCACCCGGAAGACCACCGGGAGCCAGTGCAGCTCGTGCAGGAGCGGTGTTACATGGGAGCGCCATGCTGCTCCCATCACTACCCGCGCTGCTGCATTCTGGACCAGCTGGAGCCTCCGGGTGCCCCTCAAGGGGAGCCCCATGTAGAGAGCATTGCAGTAATCAAGGCGAGAGGTGACGAGGGCCTGAGTGACTGTGCATAGGGAATCCCGATCAAGAAAGGGCCGCAACTGGCGAATCAGGCGAACCTGATAAAAGGTCCCCCTGGTTACAGCTGTCAGATGTTCCTCCAAGGACAGCTACATATCCAGGAGGACTCCCAGATTGCGAGCCCTTTCTGTGGGGGCCAAGAACTCGCCCCCAATAGTCAGTGATGGAGTCAACTGACTATATCGGGATGCCGGGAGACACAGCCACTCAGTCTTGGAAGGGTTGAGCTTGAGCCTGTTCCTCCCCATCCAGATCAGCACAGCCTCCAGGCACTGAGACATCACTTCAAGGGCATCGTTGGGGTGGCCTGGGGTGGAGATGTACAGCTGGGTGTCATCAGCGTACTGATGGTATCTCACCCCGAAGCCACGGATGATCTCGCCCAGCGGCTTCACATAAATGTTGAACAGAAGGGGCGAGAGGACCGATCCCTGCAGCACTCCACAGACGAGAGGCCTCGAGGTCGACCTCTGCCCCCCTGCCAACACAAACTGCGACCGGTCGGAGAGAAAGGAGGAGAACCACCGCAATACGGTGCCTCCCACCCCCAATCTTCCAGCCGGTGCAGCATGATACCATGGTCGATGGTATCAAAAGCCGCTGAGAGATCTAACAGGACCAGAACAGAGGAGCAACCCCTGTCCCGAGCCCTCCAGAGATCATCAACCAACGCGATCTATGCCGTTTCCATGCTGTGCCCAGACCTGAAACCCGACTGGAACGGATCTAGATAAAATGTTTCCTCCAGGAATTGTGGAAACTGTCGCGCGACCACACTCTCAACAACCTTCGCCATAAAGCGAAGGTTGGAGACAGGACGATAGTTGGCCAATATTGCCGGATCCAGGGACGGCTTCTTGAGGAGAGGCCTCACCACCGCCTCTTTCAAGGCAGCGGGGAAGTAACCCTCACTCAATGAAGCATTGATAACACCCTGGAGCCAGCCTCGTGTAACCTCCCGGGAAGCCAGTACCAACCAGGAGGGACACGGGTCCAGTAAACATGTGGCCGTACTAAGTCTCCCCAAAATCCTGTCCACATCATCGGGAGTCACAGCATCAAACTCCTCCCAGATAACATTCTCAAGACTATTCCTCGTCACCCTGCCCTGATCTACCCAGTCAGAGTCCAAATCCCCCCGGATCTGAGCGATTTTGTCATACAGGTATTGTCCGAAATCCTCCACCCTGCCTTCCAGGGGTTCCTCCCGCACTCCCGGATGGAGCAGGGAGCGGGTCACCCTAAACAGAGCGGCCGGACGATTCCCTGATGATGCAGTAGAGGCGGAAAAGTAATTAAATTTTGCTGTCTTTATCGCCACTAGGTAGGCCTTAATATGTGACCTTACCAGTGTTCCATCAGATTCAGCGAGACTGGCCCTCCAACCGCTCTCCAGGCATCTTTTCCGGCGCTTCATTTCCCTCAGCTCCTCAGTAAACCAAGGAGCTGCGTGGGATTGGCACCGGGTCAGAGGCCGCAAAGGCACAACTCGGTCCAAGGCCCCACCAGCCGCCCGATCCCAGGCGGCTACCAGGTCCTCAGCCGAGTCCTGTGCTAGCTCCTCAGGAAATGGCCCAAGCTCCATCTGGAACCCATCAGGATCCATCAGGCGCCTGGGGCGGACCCATCTTATTGGCTCTGCCTCCCTGCGGCGGGGTGTAGCGGTTCGAAGGTCCAGGCGAAGGAGTGAGTGATCTGACCATGACAAGGGTTCCATGTCTATATCCCCTATAATAAGTTCACTCAATCACTGGCCAGAGACAAAAATCAAGTCCAGAGTGTGTCCCCCCCTGTGGGTGGGGCCATGAACTAGCTGGGTCAGGTCCATGGCCGTCATGGAAGCCATGAACTCCCGAGCCGTCTCAGACGTTTCACCAATGGATGGCAAGTTGAAATCACCCATGACCATAAGCCTGGGTGTATCAACTGCCACCATGGCTATCACATCGAGGAGCTCGGGCAGGGCCGTTGCCGCGTGGCAGGGAGCCAAGTACGCAAGCAACAAGCCCATCTGAACCCCATGACCCCATCTCACAAAGAGGGATTCACATCCGGCAATCTGTGGCACAGTGGTCTCCCTCGGACCAAGACCTTCATTAATAATAACCGCCACCCCCCTCGCCCCTCCCCTGGGCCATCGGCTGATGGAATGCTCTGAAGCCTGGTGGGCACATCTCAACCAGAGGGACCCCTCCCTCTGGGCCCAACCAGGTCTCCATAATACCTGCCAGGTCCGCTCCCCCCTCCTGTATAAGATCGTGAATGAGGGGGGCCTTATTTACCACGGACCTGGCATTGCACAGCATCAGCCGAAGGCCCAGGTCCTGAGTATCTGAGCCACCTAGTATCCGAGGGAAGCCTTGGAGACCGGGGCGCGCAATAGCTCTCAAACAGCGAGTGCGCACCCCCGACATGTGATATGGTCTCCTGCTCCCGCCATATCTGCCCCTCCCATCCACCGTGCTGATGGTACACCCCTCATTGGTATAGCCCTCCATCCCCTCCCCAATCCCTCATCCTGCACCCTCCAAACTGTTGCCCTGTGCCGGGCTCGGCTCTGACCTTAGTGGATTTCCCCCCCCATCCCCTTTGGTCATCCTCCCAGTTCCCCTTTAAAAATTGTTAAAAGACCCCCTCCCCAAACCCTTTAAAATCTTATTAAAACACTTTCCTAATATGTCTTACATGCAGAAGATTTATGAAAGACATAATCTTTGAAGGGTTCTTCATTAGTAGGTAGCCACCAGTAGAAATATAGAACAAAATTTGTTGCCGGCCTGAAATACAAAAGTGTAACTGTCCAAGCTGGCATTAGATAATACTCATTAAAGTATTATCTAATGAGAAATTCCCATATTAAAACAATGAAGCTGAAGCTATAGATATTTATTTATTTTAAACAAATTTATAGGCCACCCAATTCACACACATTGACTCTGGCTGATTTACAACATTAAAATATAAAAGTGCAAAATCCCATAAACGTCCCTTCCATACTCACCCCAGCCACTTGATTGACTCCATATCAATGAAGGGTCCCCAGATCTCCTGACAGAACCACATATTCAAGTTCTTCCAGAAAAGTTAACAAGGTTTTATTTTGTTAATTCAATCATTGGGAGAATGATATTCCAAAAGGAGGCAGGCGCCATAGAGGACTTTTCCTTAGTCCTACAAGTTGTGTCTCTATAATGGATGGGCCTACAACATACCGTTTCCTTCCTGCTCTGGAAAGGCAGGAGAGATGTGGTTCTTCAAAAGATCTCAGTGGAAAAAGAGGAATATAGGAGAAAGCAAGGGAAGACAAAAACACACACAGAATTTCAAAGCAAAATCAATAGAGTCAGCATAGTAAAACTAGTTATTTCCATGAATAGTCTTGATTTAATTAATGCTCAGAGTTTACTGTGGACTTGGAAGAGATACTGTGGACTTGGAAGAGATTATTTCCTTGGATGCCATAAAATAGGCCTTTGTTCTTTCTTTTGTACTTCTTTTTTATGTTAAGAAATGTCTTCAGTTTTACAGAATGGAAGAAAATGAAAGCCATCATTTTACTGTCATTTTGCACAATTGAATATTTATCAATATTTGCTGCCCATGTCATGGTTCAAGGTAACTGAGTGCCTTGAACTGCGAACTATATTCAGTCTCTGATTTTATGAGTTTAGTAATAAATTCTAAAATAAATGGTGGGTTGGGGGTTTGAAACTGCCTTTCTTAAGGCCCTGTGATTGAATGGTAAAGTGCTAGCCAATTTTCACTGATAGTGCCATTCTGATCAATCATTGGATTCTGATTATCCATTGATACTGAAGTTCTGCTTTAATATGTATATTAAATATCAATATTAATAGTTAAAGTTTGGTTGACATTGGTAATTGCTGCATGCCTGAAAAAATGTTACAATGCCCACAACATATGTGAATGTGGTATGTATTCTACTTTTCATTATTTGTTTCAATATTAGGAGCGCCAGAGACTAGAGACCATTCTTAATCTTTGTGCAGAATATTCCAAGCCTGACAATGAACCTGCCACAGTCACTACCGTAGCTGATGTTCAGAAAATTAATAAAGAACTTGAAAAACTCCAGTTGTCTGATGAAGATTCTGTCTTTGAAGATTCTCAGATAATAGCAAACTCAAGATTCAGAGATCATTTGCAGCTTCCAGCTGAAGATTCTGATTTCTCTGAATTCAGTGATCTTGGACAAAATTCTATGGGTTTCTTTTCCTCAAGAGGAATCAGAACGAATAAACATTTAAATGGCAACAGGACAAGTTCACCTTTATCTTCTGCTTTCCTGAAGGATGTCACTGAATCTCCCTATCTAAGCATTATGTCAAAGGTAAATACTTTTCTGGTGGAAGGATCATAGATAAATTTTAACTGTTGGTATATTTTGCCAAACAGCCATTCCAGATATACTTAGTTTTTTTTCTTTTAGGACTGTTCCAAAGACTCTTTTTTGGAGAATGGGTGGGAGAGGGAAAGACAGTTCTTTTCTGGAGGCAAACACAGATTGCAGTGTAGTTAGTGATTGATTATCATTATCAATACACAAAAGAAAGCTGTGTGATTTTCCAGTGCCACTTCTTTTTAGCAAAATCTGCTTTCCAGAAAATATATCTTTGATATAACAGGAAAGAATCATAAGCACCATCACACAAATTGCAGTTATATCAATAGTCAAAATTAAAGAGGGCAGCATTTTAATTTTACATGTTGACATCTAGTTCAAACAGATTGTCTCCAAAATTTCTAGAGAAAATGATCAAGAAATGTTTTCAATAAGAGAAACGTATCTCAAAGGGAGAATGTGTATCTTTTTTTCTTTTCTTTTTTTCCTGATCAAGTCCATGTTGAGTCTTAATGACTGCCTGGACCAGTCCCAGTAGGGTTTTTTTGCTAAGATTTTGGAAGTAGTTTGAATGTGACTGTGTAATCAAGGTTGCACAATTGCCTAAAGTGGAGTTAAAACTCATTGCCTCCCACTTTCAAGCTAGATTCCTTTAACCACAGCATTGTAGGAAACACACGAAATAGGATTTATAGAATTACATTTTTAAGAACTTTAGTACCTAGCTTTGAAATTATTTAACAATAATTATGCTTTCTGTGTGTGTTTGTGTTTATTTTGTTCATAAAAAAATGAATATTCTAGATAGAATGTACTGTAACAGAACAAGATTATTTAATGTGTATTAGGTTACTATTATTTAATTTTAAGTTGGTTGTTTTTAGGAAAAGAAAAAAAATGATAATTGCATGTTCATCCTTTAAAAACTCTTCTAATTATTGATTTGTTACAGTCACCAGAATGCATAAGCAATGAACAAGTACCTTCAGAACTTAATCAAATGGAAGAACAGCGCATTATAATATTAAATAACCTGGAAGAACTTGAACAAAAGATCAAAGACTTAAATGATCAGATGGATGAATCCTCCAGAGAGGTATAAGATCTCTTTTGTTTATTTCTGAATGATGAATTTTCATCTTTAAATATGCTATAAATTCTTGTTATAGAATCCATACTTATTTTCAAGACATTTATACAGATAATTAAAATAGCATTTCTCATAAAGAACATTTCATAACCACAAATAAAGTGAATATACAAAGAAATAATTATACCAGTTAACTTGGTCCACAATATTAACTAACTCCTTTAGCACGTTCCTACATGGAATTAGTCCTAGAAATTAATATATTTCAGATGCAAAACTAAGATAGGGTAGGGTAATTAGATTTAGTAGTTATAATCTGGACTGTAAATTGGAGACTGGTAAATTAAGACTTAATTTAAGCATTCCAGAGTTGTTTGGTGTAGAGATGAGCAGCATACAAATTTAATTAATTTAATAAAAAATAATAATTTTGGGCTACACTCTTGCTTTTCATACTGCCAATGAAATTATACATATTAGTTCAGAATTAAACCCTCCCACATATTCTGTACAACATCTCTAAAGAATTGTACCCATGATGATTAGTCTGGCAGAATATTATAATATGTTGTATTTATATTTTGTACATATAAGGACATTATAGATAGATATCAATTTGAATTGACTACTCCTAGCAGTGATAGCCAATATAGCAATTGCTCTGGATATGTATGATGTTCAGTAAATTGTACTTCTGAAAGCCCAGAGCATCCAAAGGCATGAGCTGTATGACACAGTGGTTAGAATGCAGTATTGCAGACTAATTCAGCTCACTGCCAAGAGTTTGATCCTCAACAGCTCAAGATTGACTCAGCCTTCCAAGGTTGGTAAAATGAGGACTCAGATTGTGAGGGGCAATATGCTAATTCTATAAACTACTTAGAGAGCCCTTTAAAGGACTATGAAGTGGCACATAAGTCTAAATGCTATTTGTAAAGTGTCCTCTCAATCCATTCCTACTAATTTTGGCCCAATTATGTACATTTCCATTAATTTTATTTTATTGCAATCTTACTTTTGCTCCAATGTGCTAGTGCAATGATTTGTCATAAGGAAGTTCTTAAACTAGAAGAGCTATACATTCTATGAAAATAAGCTTGTTGAAGTTTGATTTAAGCATTCAATATTTTGCAGCATTTTCTGTTTGTTTAAGTGTGCCTATCTATTTAAAACATTATGTTTCTTTCTAAGGACATTGTTTGTATTCAAATGTATACAACATATAAATCAGCTTTCAAGATATACTGTATGTTGGAATTACTTTATGAAGAAGATTGAGGCAGAGAATTATTTTATGTTCTTAGATGGATATGGAATGTGCCCTGTTGGAAGCAGAGCAGAAATCTGAAACAGCTGAACTGCTGAAGGAGAAGGAAATAGTAGATCATTTGAACAGGAAGATAGCAGAGTTGGAGAGAAATGTCATTGGTGAAAAGGCCAAGGTAAATAAGTGGATGATATCACATTTTTTTCCATAGGGTTGGAATTTTAGAGAGAAGGATTTTTTTTAAAAAAAGTCTCATGATACATTGTTTAAAATTAAAGGCAGAAAAAATTTTGCAACTAATTAAAAGACAATTGCTGATTTTCTAAGTTTGTGGAAAATAAAATAGAAGTATAAATTGATACTGACATTGATATTTACCATATCAGGTAATCAAGAAAATAAATAGTATCTTGCATTATAAAAATTTTATAATTTAAAAAATTCTATAATTTTACAATTATATAAGAATGAAAGAAAATATGTAATTTAATACGTCTTAAAAGATATACATTTTATATATGTATAATTCTCTTTCTCTCATAATGAAAATATATGAATTAAATATTTTACTTTGCATTCTGTAGCTATACAATTATTTAAGATTTAAGCTTACACTTTAGGAGACTTTGTCATAACATAATTTAACATTTCAGACAGAACCTTCTGATGGGGATGATGAGATGGAATTCCTGCACTAAGCAATAGGATTGGGCTCAATATCTAAATAGCTACCTCCTACTATTTATTTCCATTTCTAAGTGATGCACATTAGTTACATGTGTGATATATTCTTATAGCCATAATTTTGGCAATAATGTAATGCTAGTTACAGTATGTAAACAAGAAAAACTCCTACAATCTAAGTGATAAATGAGCATCAACTGTTTAACTGTTTAAAATTAAATATTTGTAAACTTGAAGAAGAGCAAAACTGTCAAAATACTGAATATATCTCATAGGCTCATCATATCATATATGGCCATTAATTGTACTACCTACAGTATCTTGGGAGGGAAAAGAAATATAGGGTATTTATTAAATTTTAATGGATTATCTAAGGGTTAAAGAGATATGCAGTTAGAATGTTACTGCTACATAAAGAGTATTTAAAGGGAAAACCAGAGAATATGAGGATATGCTTTTCTCTTCCTGCTATAGTTTTGACAGCTGTAAAGCACTTGCAATTCTAAGCAAATTCCATGGCTTCTTTTGAAAAGCAGATAGCTTGAAAAAATAATTTTGGGAGATCGCCGGTCAAGAGTGGATGGCCCCTCCCCTAAGTTTTACAAATAGGATCAAGTATCGTATTTTTTGGAGTATAAGACTCACTTTTTTCCCTCCTAAAAGAGGTTGAAAATTTGGGTACGTCTTATACTCCAAATGTAAACCACCCCTACCCGCCAGCCCCCACCCTTTGGCCACCGCATGTTCTCTTCCTGGCTGCAGAGATTGCCACCAACAATGGCTTGTGTTTTTGGGCTCTGCGCGTCGCGCTTTCAGCCTCCCAAGCATTCCGTTTGAGACCCCTTCAAGGCTGCGGGGATTGCCAAAGCACATTGGTGACAATCGCTGCCCGAAAATGCAACGCATTTGGAGGCTGACAATGCGACGTGCGGTGCCCAAAATGGCTACCAAGAACAGCTGTTGCCTTCTCTTACCTCTTTGCGCTTCGCCTGCTTTAGTCACTGGAGCTTCCTCCGACGATCAGCTGTGCTTTTGAAGCTGTTTTTCAGCCCCAATGCGAGCGAAGTGATCTTCCATGCTTTACCTGTTTTCTAATTGTTGCTCCCTCCGACGATCAGCTGTGCTTTAGAAGCTGTTTTTGAGTCCCAATCTCAAAACCAGTGAGTGAACTAATGTGCTGAAGCTGACCAGGCTAAGGATGCTAGCCAGATGAATACTTGGTAGGCAGAATATTTTTTCCCTATTTTACTCCCCAAAACTAAGGTGCGTCTTATACTCCAGTACGTCTTATATTCCGAAAAATATGGTAATTATATATCAAATGTTATGCAATCTAATTACCTTTATACACAATGAAGCTTATTCTGGTCCTAATACAGCTCTGGTACATACTAATCTAGTAGTTCCTTATTTTCCTTATTTTCCTTTTATTAGGAATAAGTTATAGTTCCTTAGTTTCCTTTTATTTCATATACGCAGAACCAGCTCACGTTCAGGATCTTCCCCATTCACTTCATGGAGAATAACAATATAATTTTATACCAATAGCGTTGGTTTAGGTTCATAGATTGTATTACCAATAGAAAAGGAGATTGAATTACCCTGCACCATTCTAGAAACTCATTAGAATGTCTATACTATTCTGATTAGAGAGTCATGGTGACATTTGTAATTGTTGCTTATGTTTATGTTTCAATCTGTTCTGAAGGCTTTCAGCAAGTTTTTAAAACATAGAAAAAATAACCCTGCTTCAGTTAGGCATGCTTTGTTAATCTCCAGTTAGTGAGGCATGTACTACTCTACATAGCACATATAACTGGTGGGAAGATGTGAAGGCAGAGGATATGCTAGTTCGAATCTCCTAACTCCCTCGTCCTGTTACTTAATACAGCTCATGAACTATATTCATTCATTAGTGATGAATGAATCTTATTGGTTTCCATTTCAGCTCCAGGGACAATTTAAAGTTTTAATGTGAATAATAAAATATAAGTTTGTCAAATCCTATTGCTTATTCTTCTCTTTAGAGGTTAGTTTTCAATATTATGCTGAATAATTAAATTGTAAAAGTATTTTTTTTTCTATATGGAGTTTTGTAGAGAAAGATTTATTGAGAATATATTGGTAATTTATTTTATATTTTTTGTAATTTCTAAAAGAATTATTAATAATTCCAAACAATAGTGCAGTCTTCCAATATACATTTCTTTCTTTTAGATTGGAAACATCCACTTACTTCCTTGAAATAAACACAGCTGAATTCACTGGGACTATGAATTATATTAAATATTATCCTGAAACGGATATCATGTTCCTACCAATTTCCATTTTATGGTTTTGCTTTTCATTTCTTTTTTATAGTAATGTTATTAATGATTATAGTTACAACATAAAAACTAATAGAAACTAAAAAGATGGAAGAATAAAAAGAAAGAGCAGAAGGTGCAGAAAAGAAAGAAAAAATAGAACTAGAGAAGAAAGAAAAGTACAAATAGAAAAAGAAAAATATACAAAGAAGTAACTTACCATCTGCATCACAAATACCCTGTTTTCCCCAAAATAAGACATCCCCTGATAATAAGCCCAATCGGACTTTTGAGCGCATGACAATAAGACCAAGCACTTATTTCATGGTTCAAAAAAATATAAGACAGGGTCTTATTTTCGGGGAAACACAGTATAAACATTAGTAATTTATCACCTCCTCTTAAAATATAACAAATATAACAAATTGTCTATTCTTCCCGGATCCTATTCCCATAAACAAATCCATAAAGCATTGTCATTTCAATTTTGGTGTCATTCAAAATCCATTGAGGGTTACCAGAAATAATAAGACACCTATTGTAACCTTGATCAAATAAGCCAATTTTATATCCCTTTCTTTTATAACAATCTTCTAAAAATTATAATCTTTAGGGTTGTCAATTCTTTTTTCACAGACCCTCTTCAATCTGCCATTTTTTTCCTCCAGAAACAGCTCTTCTTTTCTTAACAGTTGTGATATTTATTAGCAATTGGATATTCATGAAGAGTGAAATATTAGATCTTATGAAAGATAAAACACTTTCACTCATTAAAATGTAGCAGTTGTATTTGTACATTTGATAGCCTTGTGTTCAGGAAAAGGGTTAAGAACCCCTATGAAGTCTTGATCTGGACACCTGTTTGATAGGAAATCTTGTTCGGATTTGTATGACGGTTGTAAAGCATGTGTTTCTGGGGCTTGTGAAATTCTGAAAAAGCAATGCCATGAATGAAAATGTAACCAGATTTCCATCTAATTGATCAGCAGCTGGCTTCCTCTTTCATATGATTATTATTAATGGCAGTTTTTCAAAGTGACTGCATTTATGAGCAACTTTATCTGCAAAACATTAAAAAGTTATATAGTACACTGTCAAGGCAAGGAAACTTTTTACAACTCTTAGACCTGGGTTTATGAATTATTTTTAATTATTAATCAATTTAATTAATAATTTGATATTATGACTTTTAGACAATAAACCTAAGTATGGCTTGTGAATTTATAGGTATACCTCTCCCTTGTCCTCTCTACCTTTATTCTGTTGTGCAGTATCTTGGCACAACATTAATCCAGAGATAAAGTGTGATATCAAAAATCAGGAAATCAAGTTAATGTGAGGATATTTTGTTTTGTTTTGGTTAATACTTTGGAATAATTTGGAGCTCTGGTTTATCACAAGCTTGGTTATTCATTGTAAAGCCCTGATGTGACCAAGATTATGACCATTACATTTACCTAACTTAACAACTAAACCCTTATTTTACAAAGCCTTGTATGATTATCCAAGTGAGGTCTATTTGGGATGTAGTTCTGGAATTCTGGTATTTTATGGAAAGTATTGAATCATTTTCTAATGGGAATTTATAACTTTTGAGGAATTTGAAGTTCAGCTGATACAGTTTTTTTTTCAGTTATACTGCTGGCTTAACAAACATTTCTTAAGCAAGTTTGAAGACTTGGGAGAGGGAGGACTACATTTTTCAAAACTGAATGTTAATACTTGGGAAACTACAACATTAAATGTTACAGTTTGCAATTTGTTTCTTGTGTAAAATACATCTTTCCTCTCCCTAATAGAGTTTATAGCTAATTACTTTCACAGTAGAAAAAGCTTTGATATAAGCTGAGACAAATAAAACAGGTGTTTCAAGTGTAATTTTCTCCAGAGAAACAGATTTCTTGCTTTGTTTATGTGAAGCAGACAGGGTTTATAGGCTCCTGCCACAGCTGGGAATCCAAGCAGGATTTGATTTTGTTGGTGATATTTGATACAGTCACAGCTGTCTAAGGGAAAAGGACATATATTCAGGATGGATAGGGACTTCTCTCTTCTTCCTGCCTTAGGACTTCAGCAGGCTTCATTTCTCTTTTGCTGTTTATCTCCTGGTTAGGATGCTCAAATCTTCCTAAGAGCAAAGTTCCAGTGGAAGGGCAAAGAGATAGCTGCATTCAATCATGCATGTTCATCTTGTTGGAAAAAGGCCTACTGTGAAGAGGGGAAGGAAATGGAGAATGATAGCAGCAGCACTAAGAAGCAGGAGTTTGTTCTGGGCCAGTTCCCAGTTGAATACTTGGCTAAGCTTGTGGCTTCCTTTGAGGTATCAAAGGGTATGTAGAGAGATAGGCTATTCCATAATACCCTTTAGATTATGCATGTGGTCATCTCTAGGATTTCCTAATTATTAGAGAAAATAACCCAGTTCCCTTCTAGCATCACAAACTGCTATTCGATTTCTGATATATTTTTTTTAGTTATAGATTTTTGTGTGGCTTGTTTATAGCTGCATGCATTATGTCAGGCCACTGTATTTTATAAATGAAATAAACTTTGGGATTTGTATGTAATAATGAAGATATAAGTTGCTGTTTTAAAAACAAAGTGCATGAAACCAATGACAGGAATAAAATGGTATATAAATATTTTCTTTTGTGAAAAATATATGGCAAATATAATCAAAATAATTGTATATGTATGGAGGGGATATATGTGATTATGTTGATTCTGTTCTGATCAGGGTTATATACCCTCTAGAAATTGTGACTAACTTTTAGGGATAAGAGACGCAGGCAGTGGTCTACTCCATTTTCCTCCTTTCATTCTATTTTATGGACATTCTATTTATAGCAGAAATTTTAGAAATATGTGTATTAAATTAATAAGCAAATTGTATAGGCACAGCATGCATACATGTGGATTACAAAGTTTGTATAAAATATCTACTGTATTTTTAAAAAAATACTTTGAAAAATCTTTCCTAGGTATTGCTGTTTTAAACCCAAGTATCTATATGAGGACTTTTAATGGTTTTTTTTAAAACAGAGGACAATAAACAATTATATTTGTGTCTAGATACAATTCTGGCCAATGTACACTTTTATATGTATAATTAATACTTATTAAATAATCCCTTACTTCCATAAGGGTTTGCTGGAAATTGTACAATTTACAGAATTTAGTCTTATTTTACAAAACAGATATGTCTTGTGCTCTGTAACATTTTATTCAGAAAAAAAATGTCCCATTGTATCTGTCTGTAGCACATAACACAGTAAGTGTATTATAGGATAGTGGAATAAATCTTCAATATCTGTGTTTATATGATGGTCACTGTCTGTTCAAGATAGTGCCCTTTTTTAAAAAAAACAAAAAAAAAACCCCTATTCTTTATAAATGTGTTCCTGTTGTATAAAAGACATTAATTCTGATCTAGCAAAATGTATGTCTCCAGTCTTAAGAAAAAATAGGAAATGGCTCTTCCATTTGGCATTATATTTCCTTGTCTATCCATTACATGCAGCTGTTAACCTTCCAAATTAATGACTTCCCTTGTAAGATGAGCTCAATGACATCCTTGTATTTAGTATCACTGAACAACAGAAGATGCTAACTTTTCTCTTTAGCTTCCTTGTTACCCTGGCAAGTGAAGTGTTTGAATGAGAAGTTCTAAGAATTCATAAAAGTACCAAAAGTAGTTTATAGGATTATTTTTTGTTTTTTAAAGGCTCAGTAACATTCTGGGAGATTATTTTCAGGATAATTTTCAGTTTTCATTGCCAGTGGAACAGATACAGATAACTTATTTTTCATGAAACAAAAATTGGGTAAACAATTTTTAAACTTATAGCTGTAAAAAACTAGCTTTGCGATGGATTTTTTAAAAAGGGATCCAGGAAGACCTAATAAGCTATTAAGCCAGCAAGCTTAATGTCTGTTATGTGCAAATTGATAGAAATAGTAATCAAAGAAAATGTAACTAAGCATGTAGACAAACACACCCTAAAATCAGCATGGACCCTGTCCAATCAACCTGCTTAAGAACATTTAGGTAGATTAAGGTTAGCTTTAGTATGATTCAGCAGGATTATTGATATTCTCCTACATTCATCAATACTGCTACAATATAAACTGAAACTTAACAGTATGGCATCCCCATGGAGTCCTAGGAACCCTTAAATTAAATATAGAATCAATGTGCTTTATATTATAGAAAATTGCTTATAAATCAGAGAAAGAGATATAATAAACAATTCTCATTGATAGGGCAGCTGTGGAAGTGTGTAAAACCCCGGAAGACAGCTGTGAGATATTGGCTTACCTCTTCTGCTTTGTATGAAGTTCTCTGTTCCCAAAACTTTTTCTTGTTTTATAGGAGGAGAATATGAAGATATGCTTGTGATGCCCCTATACCCTTTTTCTTGGAACATATGAAAGTAAAGGAAGGATTAAAGGAAGATTTAGCTATGAATGAGAAAATTTTGTGACTCGTAATCAAGTTTAGAGTCAAAAGAAGAAAATTAGAAAAAAAAAGATAAAGCAATTCAGTGAAAAATTAAGAAAGTTACTTCTTAGAAACTTAGCAGATTGAAATAAAAATATTTTATTCTTCCCATTAGAGTTGCACTATCAGCAAACTTATTGCAAAAATCATAGGAGTATTCAGAAAAAAAAGAAACCTTTAATCTTACTTGCCAGTGGAAGTTAAACCTACAAGAGTCTATTGACAGTGGAATAACACAAAATATCTGGCTTATATGAGAATATAGTTGATGAAATATCAAGATTTTATGGATTTGTAGTCTTTTTTTTTTCAAAACCAAAACCAAACATGTTTATGATAAATTTGTAAAGTAGTGTAACCTTAAAATTTAGTCTGCTTTGATTTGGGGTAAAATAAATCTAAATGACTATGGAAAAATGTTTTGCCATATTTGAGACCGGAGCTAATTGGCTTAGAATTTGTGTTATCTGATCAGGATAGGCTTCCTTCAGCTAAACTAGTTTTTTTCCCCAGCATGTCTGATCACTGAAACAGAATTTCCTGCCCCAAACCACTTATTGTTGAATGATCTGTCTTTCTCTGCTTATATACTGCCTTAAGAACTATTTATCTCTTTGTCTGTTATCTTTATGTCATCGCGAATAATACCTGTTTTCTTCACACTGGAAAGCATGATTGTCCAACCTTTTGGCTTGCCTGGGCCACATTGAGTGAAGAGGAATTGTCTTGGGCTGCATATAAAATATATAATTAATGCATATAAATAACAAACTTTCTTAATTTTGTAATATTTTTTTTATTATAGTTGGATTGCATTACCGTATTTTCCGGCGTATAAGACGACTTTTTAACACATGAAAATCTTCTCAAAAGTCGGGGGTCGTCTTATACGCCGGGTGTCGTTCTCCTGTAACCAGGCAGACCAGCCCGAAAGGCTCTGCCGAGCCTTAAATGGCTCTGGCGATCCAAGCTCTGACGATCCCAGCTTTGCCTGCTAATCAGGCAATTCAGCTGGGATCGCCAGAGCCATGGAGAAGAGAAAAACTTTTCCCCCTCCGGCTTGCTTACCTTAGCTCAGTGGTTGGGGGTCAAACAACCCTTTCACAGGGGTTTTGCAGGTGGTGCAATACAGAAAAACGAGCGCAGCCCTCGCCATCCGGAATGAATGGTGCTGTTGTGGCGGTGGGGGAGGGGGCGGCAGAAGCGGGAAGAAGTGGCGTTTGCGATGGATGGAAGCTGTGGGAGTGAAGCACTACTTTCATTTGTACGGCAACAGCATTCAGCCTTGGTATATTTGTGTCAGGAGTGGCGCAAGGCAGCCCTCCTCTCCTGTTGCCTGGGACTCAGAGTGGTAAATGGCGTCTGATCCGGACAGCAGCTGGATTTTGCTCTCTAATCCGGATGCCAGATCGGTCCCCTGCAAACCCTCGTCTCTCGAGGAGCGCTCCCTGAAGCGGGGCTGGAAACTTTGGTTGGACTGCTTGAGAGGGAGAGCTTGCAGGGGGGCGATCTGGTGTCTGCAATGGAGAGCGGCACCCAGCTTTTTCTCTCCGCTGTAAGAGCGCTGTAAGAGTGGCAGCCCTCATCTCCTAATGCTTGGGACGCGGGGCGGTAAATGGTGACTGGTCCGGGGAGCAGCTGGATTTTGCTCTCATTGCGGACGCCAGATTAGCCCCCTGCAAGATCTCGTCTCTCGAGGAGCGCTCCCTGAAGCGGGGCTGGAAACTTTGGTTGGACTGCTTGAGAGAGGAGAGCTTGCAGGGGGGCGATCTGGTGTCTGCAATGGAGAGCGGCATCCGGCTTTTTCTCTCCGCTGTAAGAGCGCTGTAAGAGTGGCAGCCCTCATCTCCTAATGCTTGTGACTGCAAAATCCAGCTGCTCCCCGGACCAGTCACCATTTACCGCTCCGTGTCCCAAGCATTAGGAGATGAGGGCTGCCGCTCTTACAGCGCTCTTACAGCGGAGAGAAAAAGCCGGATGCCACTCTCCATTGCAGACACCAGATCGCCCCCCTGCAAGCTCTCCTCTCTCAAGCAATCCAACCAAAGTTTCCAGCTCCGCTTCAGGGAGCGCTCCTCGAGAGACGAGAGTTTGCAGGGGGCCGATCTGGCATCCGGATTAGAGAGCAAAATCCAGTTGCTCTCCGGATCAGACGCCATTTACCACTCTGAATCCCAAGCAGCAGGAAACAAAGGCTGCCTTGCGCCGCAAATATAGCAAGGCAGAATCCTGATGCTGCACTTTCAGCAGACAGATGAGGGCTGCCTTGGCCATCAGCTGGCGCAAATATACCAAGGCGAATGCTCATGTCGCACAAATTCAAGTAGTGCTTCGCTCCCACACTTCTTCCGGCCCTCAGTCTCTCAGGGAGATGCTTGACTTCCTCTCAGCCCCAAGACACTGGCTGGCCCATGAGATGAGAGAGAGAGAGAATGAGAGAGAAAGAGAGAGAATCAGAATGAGACAGAGAGAGAAAGAGACAAAGAATGAAAGAGAGAATGAGAGAGAGAGAATCAGAGTGAGACAGAGAGAGAAAGAGAGAGAAAGACAGAATGAAAGAGAATGAGAGAAAGAGACAGAGAGAATCAGAGAGAGAGAGAATGAGAGACAGAGAAAGAGACAGAATGAAAGAGAATCAAAGAATGAGAGAGAGAGAATCAGAGTGAGACAGAGAGAAAGAGAAAAAGACAGAATGAAAGAGAATGAGAGAAAGAGACAGAGAGAATCAGAGAGAGAGAGAGAATGAGAGACAGAGAAAGAGAAAGAATGAAAGAATCAAAGAATCAGAGAGAGAATGAGAGAGAGAATCAGAGTGAGACAGAGAGAAAGAGAGAGAAAGACAGAATGAAAGAGAATGAGAGAAAGAGACAGAGAGAATCAGAGAGAGAGTGAGAGAGAGAATGAGAGACAAAGAGAAAGAATGAAAGAATCAAAGAATCAGAGAGAGAATGAAAGAGAGAGAATCAGTGTGAGACAGAGAGAAAGAGAGAGAAAGACAGAATGAAAGAGAATGAGAGAAAGAGACAGAATCAGAGAGAGAGAGAGAATGAGAGACAGAGAGACAGAATGAAAGAGAATCAAAGAATCAGAGAGAATGAGAGAGAGAGAATCAGAGTGAGACAGAGAGAAAGAGAGAGAAAGACAGAATGAAAGAGAATGAGAAAGAGACAGAGAGAATCAGAGAGAGAGAGAGAGAGAATGAGAGACAGAGAAAGAGACAGAATGAAAGAGAATCAAAGAATCAGAGAGAGAATGAGAGAGAGAAAATGAAAGAGAATCAGAATGAGAGGGAGAGAGTGGGGAGAGAGAGAGAAAGGGGGAGAGAGAAAGAGAATGAGAGAGAAAGAGTGGGAGACAGAGAGAGAGAGACAGACAGGAGGGAGAGTGCCTGAAGGACCCCATCCCGTACTGGGAGTCCAGGTGCTTCAGCAAGCGGTGCACTGGATTCGTATTAGTGGTCAGCGAAATTTAAAATTATGAAGTTGGTGGTCCCTGAGGTCCAAAAGGTTGGGGGACCCCTGGCCTAAGACCATCGGAAAACACATATTTTTGATGG
The DNA here is from genome assembly GCA_022577455.1 of Arizona elegans. Classification (NCBI taxonomy): domain Eukaryota; kingdom Metazoa; phylum Chordata; class Lepidosauria; order Squamata; family Colubridae; genus Arizona; species Arizona elegans. The sequence goes on along the minus strand of JAKOOJ010000006.1, from coordinate 79,873,824 downwards.
TTTTAGGAATAACTTTATCGTTGGGGGTCACCACAACATGAGGAACTGTATTAAAGGGTCGCGGCATTAGGAAGGTTGAGAACTACTGCCTTAGCTGCTTGCCTTGCTTCGCTTGCCTGAATCCATTCCATCAGCAAGCAACTCCCTGCCTGCAATCAAGCAGGCAGGGAGTTGTGAACTTCAACTCCCAGAATTCCTCAGCCAGCAAAACAAAGCTGGCTGAGGAATTCTGGGAGTTGAAGTCTACAAGTCTTAAAGTTGCCAAGGTTGGAGACCCCTGTTCTATTGGGTAAGTTTTTTTCCCCTTTGGGAGCTTTAAAAAAAAAATAGTTAATTGGGTTTTTTTTTAGTTGTTCTTTTTTAGACCTAGCCATTTAAAGTTTAGGAAGTTTTAAATTTAGCTTTCATATAAAAATAAAAATAAAATAAAATAAAATAATATTTGTGCAGCTTTCTGAGATTTAGTGTGTTTCTGTAGTGTTTCACTCTAACTACACAAACACACAAAATCTCACAAAGCTGTATGTGGAATTTTGTGTGTGTAAAGTGTGAAAGTTGGGTTTTTGGGCTTTTTGTGGCTGTGTGAGGTTCCTGCTTGTTGCAGGGGCTATTTGGGGTCTAGCACAGCTGCTTTTACATTGTGGATGAGCCAGTTGTGTTGTGTTGTGTTGTGTTATGTTGTGTGTGTGTAAAGTGTGAAAGTTGTTTTTTTGGGCTTTTTGTGGCTGTGTGAGGTTCCTGCTTGTTTCAGGGGCCATTTTGGGTCTAGCACAACTGCTTTTACATTGTGGGTGAGCCAGTTGATGTTTTTAAAATTTTTATTTGGTGTGCGTTGGAAGAGGGGTAGTCTTATACGGCGAGTATAGCCCAAACCCTATATTTTAACAGGAAAATTTGGGGGTCGTCTTATACGCCCAGTCTTCTTATACGCCGGAAAATACGGTACTTAGCTGTCCAGGGCCACATGCAGCCAATGGGCCGCAGGTTGGACACATCTGCTGTAAAGCCTTTGCCTTGTTTTCCTTCTATCGTTAGGAAATTAACATGTTACCATTTCTGTTTCATCATAGCTAATGTATCATTGAACTTGAACACTTCATCTGAAACAAAACCCCAGAAATAATATGATAGCTCCTGGAGTATAATTACAAATCTAACTGTGACTTTGTTTCTGCTAATTAAGAATGCATACAGAGAATGGAAATTAATTAATAAAGTTTATACTGGGAACATATATGTTCTCAAATCTGAGTATGGCTTTGTTAAAGATACAAGTCATTGTACAGTAATGTTTTATCTTCATTAATGTAAAGATAAGTTTGAAGAATTTGGAACTAATAAAATCCCCATCATAAGGTTCTTCACTTATGTTGTGATTATGACTTGCACAATTTCTGTTCACCATGCTGAGAGTTGTGATCCCCTATACATCTGTAGGGAGCTAGATTGCTGAAGATAGCCTTACATCACACAACATATAGTATGATTTATGGCAACTCTATTTATGTAACATTGTAACATAGAATTACCATATGTTCCAAACTACAGGACAGTTTCTCTTTGGTTACCATAAAGGTCCATATCTTCTGAATATACCTAAGAGTTTTTTTTATTATATGAGATTAATCTAATTTTTTCATATATGATGTTAAATATCAAAATATATTTTGACAAGTATCTATAACAGGCTGACTAAAGCACCTTTTGGATATTCCCAGGTTGTTAAAATTATATTCAGAATATTGCGCTAATATGCAAAATTGCTACAGCCTACCAGCATGCAAAGCATTCTTTTGAAGCATTTAGCTCATTCCTTCAGTTTCACCTCTTTGCCCTTTAGAATCACTAACTACTGCTTGGGTTTGAAGGTAATTCTGTTGTTTATTTTTCTGGCTCAAACTCCAGGAAAAAATAAAGCTTGATGCTGAGAGGGAAAAACTAGAAAAGCTTCAGGAGCTTTACTCCGAGCAGAAGACTCAGCTTGATAATTGCCCCGAGTCCATGAGGGAACAATTACAGCAGCAGCTTAACAGGGTCAGTAGCATGGATGTGGTGTTTCTTTAGTGATTGTAATTAGATCAAGCCCAAAGATTTCTAACCAATTCTTTTTCATGGCTTCAGTGCTGATTTTCTATATTGCTGTTAAGAACGTAAGTGCATGGTGACAACTAAACAGAATGTCAAAAGCTGGATTAACAATGGATGTGCACTACATGCTTCAAAAGTTATCAGTCATCTAAGGCTTAGCACTCTGTGGCGTTGAACACTAAAGATGTGTCTGACTGAGTATGAGTCGAATTTTGATGTTTAATCAGATTAGGAATCTATAAGATTTATCTGTCTAAATGAGGAAAGAATTTTCAATTAGGCATGAAGGATTACTCTCATTGCAGCATTATAAATCTTAATTATACATACTCATTTTGAAAATGAAGACATGTATGAATTAAGTCCTTCCCCCAAATTATTCTTTTCTATTAAGATTGTATTTTCATCATTCCATATAATTTGATGACTGCTTTGTTTTAATTTTACAACCGTTGTGAATATAAATTTGTAACAATAAAAAAGAAACATAGGAAATAGTGGGAGGTTTGGGAATATGAAAATGTCATCCACACTAGAACCATCGAACATTTCCAGATCAGATTATTCTGAGAGCAAAATTCATTCTTTTTCTTTCATGAAAAAGAAAAAAAATGTAAAATGAAATCCGGTTAAAAAAAGAAAGAAATCTGAGGGATGTACCTGACGTCAAGTAGCCTAGAACTGTTTATTCATGATCCAAGCCGCAATAATGCCCATTCTAAACAGCAACAATTCTTCACATTGGCACCCCCTTTAATTTAATTTTAAGGTTTGTTTTCTTTTTTAAAGTGCATATTTAGCACTCACCTCTGTTCATGATGACTAGGCTAAAATAAAACAACGGATATGTTGTTATTAATTTGAGGATGTACATGATAATTTTAATTTCAAGTCAACAGATATTTTAAAAAACATGCTTAAATAGACTTAGACTGCAGTTGAACTCTTTAGGATTTAATTTTTTTTTGGATTATGCTTTATGTCATTCTATTCCTTTTCGCAAGGAATAGAATGCCTTTAAAACTGATACGTTTTATGTTTTCATATTGAAGGATGCAGACTTGTTGGAGGTAGAAAGCAAACATTTTGAAGATTTGGAATTTCAGCAGCTTGAAAATGAAAGCAGATTAGATGAAGAAAAGGAGAATTTAACACAACAGCTTTTGCGTGAAGTTGCTGAATATCAGCGTAGCATTGTCAGTAGAAAGGTAATTTTTTTAAAAAATTGATTAGATCGTTATCTTTGAATAATTTAGTTCAGTGCTAACTGATTGCAGTTGTTAATCTAGCCAACAAGAAGCAATTTATTAACAATTCAGCTAATTGTTAATTTGCCCACTAAGTTTAGTAATTACTTAACATAGGAAAAATAATCTAAAGTATTATATTTCCTTTTCTTTGTTTCTTAACAAGAAAGGTGTTTTTTTAATTTTTAAGAGAGATGATATCTTTCCCAGAAATGTATTTGTGTTTGTACATGTGTTCCATAACTTTCATATAGTCATATCCTCTCATAATTCTTCTCTTTCTGCTTACTCTTTTATTTTGGAGTAGTAGTAGTAGTAGTAGTAGTAGTAGTAGTAGTAGTAGTAGTATTGATAGTGCCAGCTATTAGTGCTGCTGGAATATGCTTGCAAGCATATTCCAGCTGTGATTGAAGTCCAATCACAGGACTTCTACCAATACAAAGAAGAAGAAAAACTTGTGAAATGTTACTGATGTACAACTTCTTCTATAGTCTTCTCTGTAAATTTGACTTTCAAATGGGTAGGAATTGTGTGAACAATATTCTAAAGCTCATATTAAGTATGTATTAACATTATCTTTATGATAGGAAAAGGTTTCTGCTCTCAAAAAACAAGCCAATCACATTGTACAACAAGCACAAAGAGAACAAGATCATTTTGTGAAAGAAAAAAACAATTTACTAATGATGTTGCAGAGGGTAAGCAATTCTTCCTTGTTTTTCCAAGAACTTAATTAAATGTTAAATTACAAATATTATGTGGCTCAACTTCCTCTTTTTTAAAAACAAATATGTAAACAGGTGTTAGTATTATACCATGTATCATGGAGAGGTTTGTAATATATAAAGTCCAATGAAGAAGTGAATAATGTATATAGTGAAGCCAACTGGAGCTGTGTTTTCCATAACAGTGGAATGTATATGAATCTTTACATTAACATGCAGTGGGTTTGTTAACTTTTCCCCAGCAGGTTTATTAGAAAAAGTACAAGTGTATTTGTGTATATCATCAAGTGTTTGCTGAGGGAAATTTTGGTATTAAAACCAATCCAGCAAACAAATTGAGAAGGATATCTGTATTGTTTATACTGTGAAGATAGAAACAAAAATTTTAAAAATGCATTTATGAACAATTTTCAGTTGAAACATCTTAAATGTTTTTACAAATCTAGTTACTTTTGAAAGAAAAGAAATACAACTTAAATATTTGTATAACATCTGTCTCAAATGTAACTCATTTTCTACAGGAGAAAGAAAATCTTTGCAATCTAGAAAAGAAATATTCTTCACTATCCGGAGGCAAAGGATTTCCTCTGAGTCCCAGCAGTCTAAAAGAGGTAGTGTGAGATTTGGGAGAAAGGGTTTGAAACAATATGGTAACTGCCTTATTTTTCATATTATTGCAACCATTTCATAAAGTTCAATGAAAAATGACTTGTACTTCCCTACTTCTTTAAAAGGGCTCATTAATTTTAATTGCTAATATTTTGAAGGTGGTCAGTTATTCTAAGGAGGATTTTCTAATAAAATGTGACATAGACATGTGCACTAAAAGGAAATATGTATTGTTTTGAACCACAAACAAACCATTACATTCCATATGTTCTGCCTAAGCTTTTGGATCAAGGATGGTTGGGCAAGTTCTATGGGTTTGAATGAAACAAAATCAAGAGGAATCACAGATTATTTTAACAGGGCATATAGTATAAGGTTGTAAGTGTGATGCTGAAATAATTGGCCTTCCAAATGGTCTTCACTTTCCTTAGATTTCATGTCCTTTTTTCATCTTATTCCATTTGCATGCATATTTCAGTGATCATTCATTTTTTGACTATGCAGACATTTATTTCAGTGTTAGTAGTTATTCCAAATGTGACATATTAGAAAGAAAGAACGGAAAATCAGATTCTTTGAGTGCATCCTTTCAGTTCTTGCTTGTGCCTAAAACTTTTCTGCTACTATTGCTGCTGCTCTAACAACTTACTTATTTATACTGAGAATTGCAGCTGTTATAATCCTTGTAGTTCAAAAGAAAGTATTAGTATATTTTGCAAAACATTTGATTTCAAACATCCCTAAATTATTAATGGTTCATGAATTTATTTTGATGGAATTGAAAAAGTAAGTTTCTGTCATATTTTTGTTTCATCTAATTACAATATTGATTAGGGAGCTTCATATTTTAAAAGACTTTTAAGTGTTTGCTTGTTTAAAAAAACAGCTTAATTCCCATTCTTTATTGGGATCATGCTTGAAAATTCAAAGAGTCAAATTTTCAGAGTGCTACATAGTAAAACAAATTTTTCTAGAATATGGTAGTGTTTTAAGCAGTTACTATATTAGCGTGAGATAATGAAAATTGTAGTAAATTTAAAGCATGGACGGTTCAGCATAGATGATTGAAAAAGTATGTTGAGAAAATAGTTTTCTAATATCACAGCATTGGCTGTATCACTCTAAACTAACATTCACAGAAAATTTCAAAATTTAATATTCTTGCATGCCTTTTGACTTTTGCTTTTGTATGTTTAACCTCTGAATTCCTCCTTTTAGGATTTTGTGAATGTAAATGACATTAGTGACCTGCATGGCAATTCCACGAATATCTCCCCTTCCACTCAGGCCCCTTCTGCTGCTGATGCTGTTCCCACTGAACCTTCCACAGCTGGCCTGATAAGCCAGTCACAAAATAAAGAGGTTTGTTGGAGAGACATTTCCCATGTGTAAACATGCTTTCAAATTTTGTTCCCTTGGTGTTCAGAGGTTGTGGTAAACCTTTTTATTAAATTAAAAAGTTGGGTAGGGAGCTGAGTTAATTTTTCCCCAATGGGTCTCTTTCAGGAACAGATGTTGTGTGTATGTCTATTTGTCTTGGGGATATCTTGTATCTTCCTTCTTATGTTCTTTTCCAGAGTGCTGATAAATTAACTGAGACTTTATTATACTCTCATTGAACACCTTATGTTTACACCATTCCCATTTTGATTTCCAGGAAAAACAGCAAAGCAAGGTCTATTTTCCCCTAGTAGGATAACACAAACCTAATATCAAAATATTAGATGCAGTGGGAGAAAAATACCATTTGTTTATTTGGTTTTTTCCCCTGTAAATTGTTAATAACACTTCATACATCTGAATAAGTGAACTCTGGCTTTTAAAAAGCTTTTCCCATAATAAACTTCTTTGTAGTATTTGCATCTTGTATGTATTTTTAAAACTCTCATTCCATTTCTTTTCTTTTTTTTTCTATAAAGCTAAGATCACCTTTCTGTTATGGATCTGTGATTCCTCATTCTCTCTCTCCTCGCCCTCTTGCACAACTCTCACCAGCCGACTGGCCTGAGGTCAGGGCTGCCAATGTAGAGTCTTTTCCTTTACCTGATACACCACCTCCTTTACCAGCTAAGAAAAACCGAAGGGAACCCCAGGTAACATTCCAGAAGGCAGGCTGACTTGGTAATGATATGATTATCGTTGCATGCCCCAGTTTGAAAAAGTGCATGGAAAACAGCCATTAGTAAGCTCTTCAGAACCCTAAAGGTCTGAATGTATGGTCCAATGCTCTTTCCCTTAAAAGTGACTGATGGAATTCTAGCATTTATAAAGGATTTTGCACACAGAGTTCTATGTACATTAGTTGAAAAAATTTACAAATGCATCTTGTTAAAGACCACCCACTTAAACATCTTCTTACGCATGCACAATTTCTTTATTAAAGCCAGTGTCTTACTCTTAATAGTTTTATTTCACACTGACATATTAAGACCAGTGTCTTTACTTAACAGTTTTATGTCACACTAACATATACAGTGCTGATTACTAATATTACAATCTTTTTCTGTAAAAGTAGGAGTTGAAGTCATGAGTTGAACATAACTGTTAAAATTTATCTTCATTAAAACTTTGAATGGCTATTGTCTCATTCTGATATCAGCATAGTAAATAATTACATCTGGTGTGAAACATTAAGAATGCTTCAAACATAATTCTGAAGGCACATTCACCGTTTACAAACAAAGCACTCTGAAATCTGTTGTCTGAGATTATATTTCAGTGAAGAATACACTCATGGAATCTCCTGTATCTGTAGCCACAAGTCGTCTTTGAGCAGATCCTGAGTTCCATAAAAGTTACATTTTTATTACATGGTAAACTTTGCTGGTGTCCCTGTGTGTTACTGTGAAGAAATCAATTTTTTACTACATTCTTTAGCTTCTTCTGGATAGAACAGCTCAGAACCCTTATTCTGTACAGTATGGCAAGACAAGTTAAACAACTCTACAATAACTAATTAGTTTTACCATTATATGGAAGGAATCAGGTATTACAAATTGGTACATTGATTGGGTAAATTGTAAAATAGGTTAATAGGACTTAGATTAATCCAATGAGAAATGATCATTTAGCATGCAGTTGGCAATAATACATTTCATTAACATTAAACTAACCTTCAGAAACATCAACCATGTGAAATCTTCCTTTCTTATTAGTAAGTGACCACTTTTATTATACTTTGCATTTAAAAAAATCTAGAGCAAATAAAATCACCAATAAAAGATCAGTGTAACCTTTTTGTCTTTTTGTTCAAATATTGTATATCAAACTGTATTATATGTGCCACTGTTCTAGTTCAAAAATATTTTTTGTACCTAAAATCACAGTGAAAATATACTATTATCTTTGCTTATATTCAGCTATTAAATAGAACAGAGAATTTATGACCTTTAATATAAGGATATATTGCTGCATTATGTTTACATTAAAAATTACTTTTCTTATGGAAATAATTCATGTAACAGTAAATGATTTAAAGAGCTACTTTATCAGTATTTTAATTTTTGTGACTCTGGAGATGTCTTGACTTTTTACTTGAGTTCAATCTTTGGCAATTTTCAGTTCAGTTTTAAAATTAAATCATGACTTTTCAGAAACATTAACATTCATAGAATGTTATCACACTAGAATTTTACACAGTATTTTTATTTTAAGCATTTCCGAAATTTGGAAGAGAGAAAGAAGCAGCACAAAGAAGGCCTGTACATGAGTGATACTTTGCCTCGTAAGAAAACAGCTCCTCCCATATCACCTCATTTTAGTAGTTCTACTCTTGGACGAAGCGTTAAGGTAAGGAACTGTACAGCTCAAAAAATTTCTTTGAATTTTGAGTTAACTGAGTTCCATTGTTTTCAGTAGAATCTTAGTCAGCTTGAATTTCACATTGCTGATTTACAACGTAAATCCTTGTAAATTTAGTCAGAGTAATTTTCTCTACTTTGTAATCATTGTGCTTAAAATTACATTATCAATATTTACACAATATGATAATATAAAATTTTATTACTTTAATGTGCAAATAAAAGTTTTTGCTAGCAGACGTGAGACATAATTCCCTGTAATTTCCCACCTGTGAGAGAAACTAGTTGATTTTAGGCAGCCAAGCTGTTTCATGGCTGGACTAAATTTGACTTTAGAGCTCCTTGTTAAAGGATCAAACAAATAATCATGATGTATTGCATGGTAAAATTCAAAATACTTTATATTCATATAGACCCTGCAGGGTCTGATTTTGTTTTGGACTTCATCTTCCGTAAACAAGATGAATTACCATATTTTTCAGAGTATAAGAGTATAACTTTTTACCCTCCTAAAAGAGGCTGAAAATTTGGGTGCGTCTTATACTCCAAATATAGCTTTTTCGAAGCTTTTTTCAGCCCTAACGAAGGGCTAGCGAGTGACTTGATCTCCGTGCTTTCCCTGATCTCTCCGACTCTCAGCTGTGCTTTAGAAGCTTTTTTCATTGAAGCGATCTTGCTTTGTCTTTCAACTCTCACCTTAGAAGTTTTTTTTCAGCCCTAATGAGGCGCTAGCAAGTAAAGGCTCGCCCATGCTTTGCCTGCTTTTCTCATTGCTTCTCTCTCCAAAGATCAGTTGTGCTTTAGAAGCTGTTTTTTATCCCCAAGCAAGGGATGAAAAGCAGCAAAGTAATGTGCTGAAGCTGACCAGACTAAGGATGCTAGCCAGATGAATACCTCCCCAAAAACTAAGCTGCATCTTATATTCTGGTGCGTCTTATACTTCAAAAAATACGGTAATTTTAAAAGAAACACACTGAGTGTATGCTGAGCATAAACTAGAATTAATGGCATCAAATACTTCCTCTGAATTTATCCTGGATTCAAACATCCAGGACATGCTCAGATTATGTTTTAAACTGGATTGCCTTAAGCTACTTTAAATTAAAAGCAATTTTTCAGTTACACATAAAGTTCATTTGAAAAAATTAGATATAAAAAGTAGTAGTTCTAAATAGTGCTTTTTTTTTTTTTTTTGGCAGGGACACTTGCCACTTGGACAAAGCAGTAGCTGTGGCAGCATACTTCCTCATTGTTCAGGATCTATGACCAAAGATTTGGAGACAAGGAGAACACATAAAGGTAAAGATACTTAGAATTATTCCATATATTTACATGTAATAATGTCTTAATATAAATCCTATTAAGTACATATTTCCTTTAATTGAATAAACACACGATAAATTAATTCAACTTCATTCAGCTTCGGCTGTTTTAAATGAACTCTTAAATTTTCTCATGCAAAACTTGAAGCATCCTTATTTGTATACTTCATTGTTGCACATTATCTATGTTGAATTGACGAAATCTTGACTCAACTCAGTATGCATTCATTTTCAGATTGATCATAAACAGAATAGTTTTTTCTTGAAAGTAAAGTCCTTCAGCTGTTTTGATGCTTTGTTTATTATTTGTATAGTGCCTGAAAATTACTACCATGCTAAATCTCATTTGCATTGTTGAAAATCAAGGGCATATTCCCACCTTTGCATGCACGCGTGTGCGCGCATACACGCACGCACACACACACACACACACACACACATACACACACACGTATTCTATACCTACCTAGAGTAAAATACACTGGGAATATATTTATACATGCTCACATTCAGTCTTCCTACACTTGGAGCCTTTAGATATCAGATGAAAAGCTAGAAGGTCCTTCCCAAGACATGCCTAATTTTATTGGGCCTGCTGAGTGAGCATTTGGTATCTAGCCAAATCTGTGACTACCCTGCTGGATTAGAAGTCATATATAGGAAGGGATATATACTGTCATTTTAAAATATTTCTAATATTTAAGACAAAGTACAAAATCTCTAATTAATTGAAAGTATAACAGTATAACTCTTACGCTTATTAATGTTCGTAACAGCAACAGAAAATATATAGACAAACAAAAATATACTTTCAGCTGCCTTCTCTGATTATAAAATTAGATAGTACAGCCCTAAAATTACTTAATTAAAAGTAATAGCCACTAAATTCAAAAGGATTTGTGCACTTATCTTACCTATTTAAAATACAGGCAGTCCTCAACTTACAACAGTTCATTTGGTGACAGAGTTCTGACAGCACTGACTGTTTTTCACACGACGGTTGCAGTATCCCCATGGTCACATGATCAAAATTCAGATGCTTGACTACTGGTTCATATTTATGATGGTGGCAGTGTCCCAGGGTCATGGGGTCACCTTTCGTGACTTCCTGATAAACAAAATCAATGAGGAAGCCAGATTTATTTAACAGCCGTGTTACTAACTTAATGACTGTAGTGATTAACTCAACAATTGTGGCAAGAAAGGTTGTAAAATGGGACAGAATTCTGTCTCACTTAGCAACAGAAATTTTGGGCTCAGTTATAATCGTAAGTCAAGGACTAATTGTAGTTGATTTTTTTCTTTTTTAATTTATTATGCGTACTTTTTTTCCAGTTCATTTTTCTACAATTTAATTTCTTTCTACATTTGTTTGATTTGTGAATCTCAGTAAGAATATTTGGTTTTAAAGATTTAATATTTTAAAATATATTTTTTCCTTTCCACTGCTTGTGTCATTAAAATCAGGTAAAAGCAAAAAAGGTATGAAAAACATTTTTCTGTGGTGTTATATGCTTGATTTTACATTACTAATGGCAGAGGGGACACCGTCAAGTTGTTCAGAATCAATGTGTGTGTAAACTTTGAATTTCCTATTCCACTCAAAAACGTAAGAAAGGTATTAGGATTTAAACAATCTCATGTTTAAATCATACATACTCTCTCATATAATTAAAAATGGCATCCGATGGAAAATAAAACTATGCCCACTGGTTTTTGTCCCCAAATCTATGGACGCAGAGAGGGATACTGCAGTGGGGGAGCCTGTTGAGATTGATATCACCAGGATTCAAATGACAGTATTTATTCAGTAAATTCATATTCTTGATACGTTTGAAGATAATGAATCCAATATTGAGCTAGATCAGTTGAAACATCCTGCTCTTTTCTGCCCATATTTATTAATCACATGGGCATAATGTAAAGACAGCATACAAACAAACTCTTCAGGTTTATGTCAATTAATCTAGCTTGGATTTGCAAATAGAACAAGCCCGGTTCACACATTGCAGCTAGGTCTTGCAAAATACGTTGACAAATCTAAACAATTGTGGCTTTGTTACTGCAATTGATATCACAAAAATATTGACAATATTTATTTTCATGAAAATGCTGACACTGATTAATGAAGTCAACATTTGCTTAATTTTGAAGAGAAGATATAAATATATAATATGCACACAATTGGAAATATAGCCTGGTATAGAATAAAAGTAGCATTATTATAAATTTTTAGTGAGCTATTTGTCCATATATGTATGTATAGATCTGTGTATGTTAATTATTTAGAAATTTGGTTGTCTTCCAATTCTTTTTTCTGAAAATCACTGTTATTTGCAGAAGACAAATTAATATTTGGCTGTCTAAATAAAAGGAAGAAAGTTATCTTATGAGTTCTGTTAAAGCAGTGGTTCTCAACCTTCCTAATGCCGCGACCCTTTAATACAGTTCCTCATGTTGTGGTGATCCCCAACCATAAAATTATTCCTAAAATCATCGAAAATATGTGTTTTCTGATGGTCTTAGGCGACCCCTGTGAAAGGGTCGTTCGACCCTCAAAGGCGTCACGACCCACAGGTTGAGAACCACTGTGTTAAAGCCTTGTGGAAGGAAAAATGACTTCAAAATATCCTCTTTCTTTTTTTCTTTTGTTACCACTATAGCACACAAGGATACTGTGAGCTTTCTCCTTGTTTAATTGACTCATCTTTTTTCCATGTTTTCTTAAAAATATAAACACTCTTGAAACACTCCTAACAGGAAACTATTATTTGACTAAGGCAGGGGTCAACAAAGAGCCACATGTGGCTCTTTCACCCCTCTGCTGCAGCTCCCTGTTACTCAAAATATGCATCACAACTGCCAATGTGCGACACCCACCGGCATGTGACTTATTGAGCTTTTCAAACTCCGGTAGGCCAACCACGGATAAATCCAAGGGGGGAAAAAATTCATTCAACTACATATGCTAGTTTTGTGGCCGCTCAAGAAATAGTCAGGCACAGGAAGGGTTTTGTGGCTCCCAGTGTTTTCTTTTCTGTGGGAAATGGGTCCAAATGGGTCTTTGAGTGTTTAAGGTTGCAAACCCCTAGACTAAGGCAACCATACATGTGGAAGAACTAGCTGAGGTGTCAACTACTGATTTTCTGGATTGGCAAAACTATTTAAAATTATTTCTATTAGCATATTGAAAGGATCTCTGATCCACCATAAACAAAAATGGACTCTTGACTGTGTTCTTTGGTGTGGTTTACACTTTTGTGTGATTTCAACTCCGTTCTGTTATAATGTTAATAACAACAATATAACAGGTTTCTATTTTAATTTCAATATGTTTCTGACAACTGTTTTTCTGCTTATTATTTATGCTACTGTCAATTAACTCGGCTTGGGTTGTTGTTGTTGTTTTTGCAACAATTTTGTGCAGTGCTTTGAATTAATGATATGTTGAATTGAGACATTAATTTGAGTTTTTCATTGTCATGCCAATATTAAAAGTCACCTTTTCTTTTTAGTAAATCTATTCATATTTTTAGCAGGATATAATATATGGATATTTATCTTACCTAGAATCGCAGAGTAAATAAAAATTAAAAGTGTGGATTTCATCTGGTTTATCAAACTCTAAAATAATTTTGCCTACCAAAATATATTCTCCCAGCAAATTTAGTAGTCTCCTGAATTAGATATGCCACTACTTCCTAAAATATATAATGTAAAGAATTGTTGTCCAAATATACAATGGAATACTATTTCCATAGAACATTTTTAAAACATCACTTAAATTCAAGGGACACAAGCCTATTCAACCTTTATTGCCCAAGTTATTTAAATGAAAACTCACTTATCAGAAGCAAAATTCTTTTTCATATTGTTACATGTCCAGAAGAACAGTGATTCACATTGCAACCTTACAAAAACAATAATCCTAGATCCTTTCTTTAAATGAGCTCTTAGCTCCCCCTCCCATGGTGCTCTAGTTTTCAATTAATAAAAGTTACAAAACTGTACAGATTTTTCTCTCTCCTTCCTTGACTTAATCCAGTTTTAAAGTTGTCCACCACCACATGCTATGTAACATAAAACAAACATGTGAGTGGGTGTGGATGGATGGATGGATGGATAGATAGATAGGATACTGTAGATGCAAAAAATTAAAATCCCGCATCATATTAAATAAGTTAGTTAAAATATTTAAAATTCTGATTAAAATCCTATCTTAAAATCTTCTAAAAATCCTTACAGGGCACTCTGCAAGGTCCTTTAAAACCTTAGCTAAAATCCTAACAGTAACTTTAAAAGTTTTTCTTATAGCAACGTTTCGACAGGCTCACAACCCTGTCATCTTCAGGCTCTTATCTAGTTTAGAAGCTGTGGGTGTGTTGCGAGGTCGGAGCTGTTGCTTTTCTATGTTTGCTACTGCTGACGTATGCTGGTTAGTCTGTAACTCTATGTTGTGATTGGAGGACAGCAATTTTTCTTCCTGCTTCCTCATCTGGCTGTTTGGCTGCGTGTTACAGGCCTAACTTTCTCAAATAAAATTTTACTCAATAAAAATGGCTATTAAATCAGATTTGAATTTAATATACTGTATTTGTGTTCACTATCACAAATTATTAACCCAGCTTGTTTTATTAAGTCCTACTATAAAACATAAATCAACACTTTCTTTCTATTTCTAGGTTATAATCATCAGCACCTCCGTGAGGATCAAAGCCAGAAGTCTCCTGAATTCTACAGCAGAACTGCCTCAGAATCAAATGTGTATCTGAATACCTTTCATTATCCTAATTCTAATTTGAAAGACCACACCTTTGATACCCTTAGTTTAGATAGCTCGGACAGTATGGAGACAAGTATATCTGCCTGTTCCCCAGATAATATTTCCAGGTACATTGTGACACTATTTAATTTTTCCAGAAAATACAACACAATAATTAAACATACCAGAATATATGATTATTAAATATGAGTTTATTAAAATGTAGTTTTGTAGATCATAGCCAGTGCAAGAAAAACATTTTATATTTAAAAATACCCAGACAATACTGAGAACTATTTATGTAAGCACCGTGTAACCCTTAAAATAAGACCCTGTCTTATATTTTTTTGAACCCTGAAATAAGCGCTTGGCCTTATTGCCATGTGCTCAAAAGCCCGTTTGGGCTTATTATCAGGTGATGTCTTATTTTGGGGGAAACAGGGTAGTTATAGTTATTATAATTGAGAAAATAGGAAATTGGGAATATTACATCTATTCTGCCTATTTAATGACCAGTTAATTCTGGTATTTCATCAATTGTTAGTTAGCAGCCATTTCATCAGAGTACCTGAAATGTTTCCGTCTTTACTGATGGTTGCAATATAAGTTTCTTTAAGTACTCGTATTTTTTTTCTTCCTTACATCTCTTATTCTGTGTCACATTTTCCTGTGTATGATTTCAATGGTAGGAAGTCTTTTTAGCTGAAGAGTAATAAGATTAAATAACACATAAATAATAATTAAAATTTAACACAAACTGTATTCTTAATGATGATTTTGCTGAAAACATAATTTTATCTATAGTGTTGATTTCTTTGGAAGCTTCTGAGACTATGTTGTCTCATAAGTAAAATCCTGGTCTACTTGAACACCCATGTTGACTCTCAGATTAATCTGACAAAAATTGTTCTGCGTTTTTGCTCTTTTTTTTTTTTTTTGCTGATTGATTGATTCTTTGCTTTTTCTGTACATGTGTGGACAAACAAGCAGTTGGCTAAACAGTTCCTTTTGATAAGTAATTCCACTATGAAAGAAATACATAGAAAAACAATAAAAAGCCTAGAAATATATTTTTAATGGTTTGAAATGTTTTCTCAAATATTTCAGTTATTATTGCTGGTTTTTGTTACAGTGCCAGTACTGCAAATGTGGCAAGAATAGAAGAGATGGAAAGACTTTTAAAACAAGCTCATGCTGAGAAGACACGATTGCTTGAATCCAGGGTAATGATATACATAGAAACTTCAAAGATACTCCGTTGTTGAAGTTGTACTTTCATTACATTTTGAAATTAGATTATCATAGAAGTTGATAGGACTTGCCTTGTAATTAATTTCAATGTGATCAGCCAAAAGATTTAAAAGTGTACAGATACCCCGGTTTATTTATTAGATTAATAAGAAATATGCAATATAGTCCAAAACTAGTCTGGTAAAGTAAGCAAATTAAGTTGTTGCTTGAGATAATCTTATTTTTAAGGACATGAATGATAAAGCTTGGGGCCTAAGAGAGGTATCTATTAGACATAAATTGTGCATTGTAGAAAAGGAATCAAACTCCTATTTGCTATGGTGGTTAGAATACTGGTTTGGAACCAGTAGAAATAGAAATATTCAGGTTATTATGACTTTCTGTCAGTGCAACCTACCATATAAAGTTATTTTGAGAATAAAAGAGAGAGACAATAGTATTTACCTTACTTTGAACTTTTTAGAAGAGGAATTTTGAAGTTTTTTGAATCTATGGAACCTGTTAGTTACAAAAAAGAGGTAAAGAAAATTTCTGGAAAATTCTAGTAATAGAAAATAGCCTGCATTCAAGTGAAGTTTAACAAAATGTTTTTTGCCCTTAATTTTTCATATAACTCAATCAATATAATTGAAAAACTTCTTATAAAAAGTAAATATAAGAAATATGATTGAACAAATAAATGTTGAGTCTGCTTTTCTGAACCAACACAACTCGTCCTATCTAGCAACATGCATGTTTTAGAGAATAAATCCTATGGCCCCTGACAGTCTGAATAGTCAGGACACTAAAGGATAATGTTTTAAGAGAAACTGTAACTTCCTCTATATTTGGAAGTCTTTAAATAATTCAGTTTCAGTTTCAGTTTTATTTGATTTGTATACCGCTCTACTCCCGAAGGACTCAGGGCGGTGAACAGCCAACAATAAAATATAATCTGGTTTAATACAACATTGATACTGAACTTGAATATATTAAACCTAAATCTGCTTTAAGAGCTATTTTTATTGAGACCCATTGTGTTATTCAACTATCATTACAAGGAGGATGCAAACTATGTGTTATCAAGGCTCCAGAATTAAATGATGGCTATCTATAATGCCTAATGGTAGTTGTAAACTTGAATTTTATACATGTGGGTATATGTCCTTAATTGTACCATAGATCATCCAGTATTTATATTTGTATTTAAACTACGTCAACAGCTTTTAAAAATAAACATCTCAATAGATTTTATAATCAGTATCATAATCCAGTGATTCCAAAAATGTTGACAAATAAAATTTTATGATTGGGGCAAAACCACCCCAGGCCCCAAGACAGAGTGGGTGAGTGGACTCCTTATGTGATAGTCTTGTGTGTCAGATGTTTGCTAATATTTTATATATTTTTATATGTTTTTACTGCATATCGAAGATGAACCATTATTGCTTTAATTTTTATCAAGTAAAAAAAAATGCAAATCAGTACCTTGCCCCAAACTGAAGCAAGAAAATCCCACTCCACACCATAAGAAAAGAGATAGGAGACGCACATATCATAAATAGACAGGCAATAATCATTCAAATCTGAGGAGGATATAAAAGTGGCAAAACTCACCACTTTCACTCGTTCCTATTTACCGGAGCTCAGAAACTGGGAGGTAGATTAGAAAACAGTAAATTTAAATTAGATCAACTTGTGCTAAACTATGCATTTTTTAAAAAAAGTGGAGAGTGTTCATTTATGTAAGGCTGCCTGTATTCTTTTAGGAACGAGAAATGGAAGTTAAAAAAAAGGCACTAGAAGAAGAAAAGCGTCGCAGAGAACAGTTAGAAAAAAGGTTACAAGAAGAAACTAGTCAGCGACAAAGACTAATTGAAAAAGAAGTTAAGATACGTGAAAAGCAGAGAAGCCAGGTATGTATATCTTGAAATAGAGAAAATACAGCTGTTTGAAAGGAAGAGAAGAAGTTCATATATATTAATAGCTCATTTTGTTGGACCAAGATTAGAAAGACCTTGGTACAAGTCTACACTTATCAAAAGTATCAAAGACCAGCATAGCTATTTTTATTAAAAAGTAGAGATAACATTGCAGGTTATATACAAGTGATGAAAATGTAGGGCAAATAGATTTCTACCCTGAAAAGATAGGGAAATTGTTTTTTTAAAATAAATGGGCAAATGTAGGCAATAAATTAGTGGATAATGTTCTGTCTGTTGTGAGGATTGTATGTTTATTAAAATAAGCTAAAATGGCTCTCTATAGACCAGGGGTCTCCAACCTTGGCAAAGCTGGCTGAGGAACTCTGGGAGTTGAAGTCCACAAGTCTTAAAGTTGCCAAGGTTGGAGACCCCTGCTACAGACCATACTTCTCATTTTGTTAGATGAATTATGAAGGGGAGATGTCAGGAGAAACCTAAGATAAATGCAGTTGAAACGGGGTCTTTAAGAACACCCATCTTTTTTTCTATATAACATTTTCTTTGCATAACATTTTTATCCTAAAAGGGAAGAATTGTAATGCCATGTATTGAAAAAAGTGGACTAATTGTAATAATGAGAACAGAAAATTTTAATACCAGTATTAATTTTATCTTTATTTTAGTCTCGTCCCCTGACCCGTTATTTGCCAGTCAGAAAGGAAGATTTTGATCTGCGCGGCCACATAGAGACAGCTGGTCATAATATAGAGACTTGTTACCATGTCTCACTCACTGAGAAGACTTGCCGAGGCTTTCTTGTTAAGATGGGAGGGAAAATTAAAACATGGAAAAAACGATGGTTTGTGTTTGATAGAAACAAGAGAACATTTTCTTATTATGCAGGTGAGTTATGGTTTTAGTTTCAACATGGCATTCTTTCTGTTGCTGTACTAAGATTATTAAATTCATATAGTCTATTATTTTTGTAACTTAAAATATTTAGATTATTGCTTACCAGTCTTGTATGTTTACATCTTGGAATGGAGTGTTCTTTCCTCATATGCTAGATCTCTAGAAGCAGGGAAATGCCCAGAATAACTGTGTGCATAGATGGAATCAAAACTGGTGAGTTTATTTGCATAAGCTATGAATCGGTATTCATAGGACCTGGTCACTTATTGTTTTCTAAGATTTTTTTTTTTTGTACAAGTCATCGGTATTTGGAATCATATATATGTATTTGGCTAGAAAATTAGGACTATTTCAAGTTTAACTTGCAATCTGGAGAATCTCACATCTGCCAAAAGTTTATTTTTTTTCCTGCTTGTTTTCTGTAATTGACTATCTGCACTGTGCAGTTTACATTAGTCAATATTATAGCAAACCAATAAGATTGGCAAGGAGACAAATGGAGGCTTAAGAGCAAAGAATGCAAAGGCACATGTAGCCTAAAGAAATAGTTTTTGTGACTTTTATTCCTGTGCTGTCTCTCTTGAGAGAGTAATAATGGCCTTCTCCAACTTTTGTTCTACCATCAGCAATCTTTCTCTAACTAGTATTTCAAACCATAGCTAAAAGCTTTTAGGTTTGAGATAGAGAAATTTAAAAATACAGCTGTGTACCAAATGGTCTATAATTTTGGGAACCAACTACAGACAGACAAACTGACTTATCTATTGATTAGTTGATTGATTGAGTGATAGATTGATTTTAGGACACAGTAAATACATGTTCCAGATAAGAAATACTGTACTTTATTAGGAGTATGCCTTGTTCATATTCTGATGTGTTAATGTATTGTCAAACCAAACTGATACCCAAGTAAAACACCAGTTTATTTTAAATTAAGTAGAGGTCTTAATGTTAATCTGTAATCTCTACGATGGCTTGTTTATTTCAACCCAATTTTTTATTTTACTCTAGACAAACATGAAACTAAATTAAAAGGAGTAATTTATTTCCAAGCCATTGAAGAAGTCTATTATGATCATTTAAAGAATGCTTGCAAGGTAAGAAAAGATACATATCTTGCTTAGCACATATTTAGTGTTGCCAGGTGTCCACTATTTGAGTGTGTCGTCTGCTTTTTTCACATTATGTTCACTATTTTTTTTCACAAAATAGTGGACTTTTTTTTATTCAAAAGCTTTATGATAAAATTAAAATGTAATTTAATATTTTACATATTATTATAATATATTTGATGTTTTGAATTTTAAGTAAAGTTTTGAAGTGATTATTTTAATAAGTGTTAAAATGTTTGTAAGAAAATATATAATTTAATTGTATTTTTTTTTACTCCTTAACCCCCCCCCCCCCGCTTGTCCGCTATTTTTTGGAAGCAGACCTGGCAACCTATACATATTTTTAATGTTTAAATGAAGTAGACACTAATTATTATATAGATAATAGAAAAGGCCACTTAACAGCAAAAAGATGATGGTTTGAAGAACAGTATATGAAAATATAAGAGAAAATAGAGGGAAATTAATAAATCCTTTGAAATGAAATGTGCTATCCAAATGCTAAGAAATTTTAAATATCATTACTTTCTTGCCATTCATTAAAATTAATTTACCAATAAATGTTATATTTGGATCAAGCTCACATGATTATGCTTAGGTTGTATAGTATCCACATTTATAAGTGTTTTTACTGTAATGAAATGAAACTGAGGCAGAAACTGAGGAAACTAAGTTCAAAAGGCTCCAACTGGCACAGAATGTGGCCGCGCGGGTGGTAATGGGAGCGACTTGGCGTTCCCATGTAACAACCCTCCTGCGCGAGCTGCACTGGCTCCCGGTGGTCTTCCGGGTGCGCTTCAAGGTTTTGGTTACCACGTTTAAAGCGCTCCATGGCTCAGGAGCTGGGTACTTGCGGGACCGCCTACTACCACCAATAGCCTCCCACCGGCTATTACGCTCCCATAGAGAGGGGCTCCTCCAGGTGCTGTCGGCCAAACAATGCCGACTGGTGGTCCCCAGGGGGAGAGCCTTCTCTGTGGGGGCACCTACTATCTGGAACGAGCTCCCCCTGGAGATACAGAGGATCCCGGATCTGCGTACCTTCCGCCGCGCTCTAAAGATCTTTTTATTTCACCAGGCAGGCCTGGCCTAATTTTCTCCCTCTTTAATAAAAGAATTTTTAATTTTTAATATTTTTTAGTATTTTATATATTCAAATTTTAAAATTGGTTTTAAATTGATTGGGGTTTTAATTTGTCTGGGCCAAAACTATTTAATTTGATTTTAATTCTGATTTTAAATTTTGTATATATGGATTTTATTTTTGGCTGTTCACCGCCCTGAGTCCTTCGGGAGTAGGGCAGTATAGAAATCAAATACAACCAAATACAACCAAAAAACTTAATTAGACTATAGATCCTATGCACATTCTGATTTTGTCAGTTTATAGAGATCATGGTTTTGTGCTAGTTTCTTTGGTTCCCTACCTACATATAGAATTTCCCAGCTAATACAATAAATGCAGTACAATAGAGAACTAGTATTCCACTATAGAAATATGGCAAAGCGTTTGGGCACAGAATATCAAAATATATAGATATGCTTTAGAAAATATATAACTTGACTTGACTGGTATCTCAAACACACCCCATTCCCACCTTCATCCTGGACAAAAGGGGCATCTCTGGAGGATACTCTTTTCTCCTCTCTCTCATATTCTTTTCTCTAGAACTTCTGGAAGTCATGCGAGAAGGCCCATTCTCATGGAGCCTCTGGAGCATCAGAAAATTGTGCAAGAATGTTTGCACAATTTAGAGATACATCAGAGGTTGTGGGAGAGCAAGGACCTTTCACAGAATTTCTGGAGGATTAGAAGGCCTGGCGTGTCATCAAAAATGGCATGGCATGTCAACTGCGACACACATCATAGGTTCATTGTCACTGGAAAAGTATTATGTTTTCATCTGGAATCTGTTCAAAATCCTAGTTTGGAACCTAAAATGTATAAAATCTGCACAGCTTCTAGGTGTTGCAGAACTACAATTCCCAGTCCACATAACTAGTAATGTTGGGGCATGTTCTCTTTTTACCCAAAATAAGAAAGTTTTGATTTTAAATCTCCTCACAAAATAACAAACCGTTTACAGAAAGAACAGTTATACAAATTAACAATACAAATAGTGTAGGGTAATGTTTATATGATGCATTATATGTCACAAATATTTGTATTTGTGTGTGTGTCTCTGTGTGTGAGACAGAAAGTGTGTTTATTGACTGCCAATAGCCACATTCCTAAGATGGCAAAGCCAGGATTAAAATAAATGTTTACTTTAACTAAATCAATAACTAGTAATGAAAATGGCATATAAAATTATGCACTTAATTTATTTTTCAACTCAGCTACATTCTTTATTTCACAACTGTGCAGGAAAAAGAGTAAAAATGTAATATTCAATATTAGCTTGCCATCTGTTTTAGAATGTAAAATATCAATAATTATACCATATAAACTTCTACTCTCTTTCCAGAGTCCTAATCCATTGCTTACCTTCAGCGTTAAAACTCATGACAGAATATATTATATGGTGGCCCCATCACCAGAAGCTATGCGAATATGGATGGATGTAATAGTTACAGGAGCAGAAGGTTATACACACTTCATGTTGTAGTTAAATGTAGTGCAAAGTTTCAACAATAGGGCATAATGCAATAATAGCTGTGTTTGTGAGGGTGGAAAGCCATATATGGTCATATTTGACGTCATATGTATAAAAATCTATTAGTAGACCTAATCTTTTATCTCACAAGGAAATGCATCATATGTAAGGGAACATGAAATTCTGGTGGGACTGACTGTATTTTGTTATGTATTAGATTCATTAGATGTTGACATAACAGACAAAACCACCTTTACTTAAAAGATAAGAACCCTCCAAAAATGAATAACCGGATAGCCATAAGCCAATTTCTGTGGCATTTTCTTACAAATTCTACCATGCAGAAATTTCCTTATGGAAAAAATGTCATTAAATTAACAGTGTTGATATGCTTTTAAGTATAGTATTTTGTATTATGAAAGTGAAAGAGAAAGATATGATGCCTCTATATTTAATGTACAGGGATTATGAACAATTTTATGTTCTTTTCCTTACAAGTATTTTATAGCAAATTTTAAACTACTGTTTGCAGTGTTTTTTGTCTTAAAACACAACCAAAGATTCATACCCCATGTGTTGAGATTTAATTTTATGTAATAGAACAGTTTTTAAATTCTTTTATATATGCTAGTGTTTTAAAATCTTTCTATCTGTATCTTTGAAATGCTGGATGTTATTTTGAATGTTAACAAAAATGATATCTTTAGGTATTTTAGCTTTCTTTTTAGAGGATAGAATCAGATAAAAATCTATAGTGAGCAAACATGCCTGCATTTCAACTGAGGCTGTTGCTTATTTTCTTAGCAAAGTACAACTTCTTTACAAGAGTATTCCTTCACCAGTTACAGCGTAGTAGAATTAAGAACCATAATTAAAAAGTCATAACCATGTAAGGACCTCCCCAAATAACATGGTTTTTGTAAGTAAAATTACAAGTCTTTGGAACAAGTATTCACAACTTTTCCATATAAAATAAATATTTAAATGTAGTTAATATTCTCCCAGCCTAAATTGGTTTATAAACTGGAATGAAGAATTTCTTAGGATATACCGTTCTTAAGATCAGTCATGAAGAAAAGTCTTCAAATCTTTTCTGAATTATATTTCCATTGATGATGAAGCATTTTTGGTGGCACACAGACATATTTTGCAGCTAGTTTTATAGGTGTCTGAATAAAAGCCACGAAAACTTACTTTGCATCATAAAAAACAATTGCAACAGTTCCATTACACATTCATTTTAGTGCTATGCTTCAGATTTCATATTCTAGATCACTGTTGTTAGCATATAAATTTTTTTTCCACAAATGTACTGAGGAAACTATAACAGCATTTCTCTTGAATAAAGTGCAGTACAGTCCTTTCTGTTCCTTATTATGTCTGAAGAAATGATATGGGGACCATAACTCAGTAACAGAGCATATGCATTATGCAGATATTCCAGGATCAAGCTCAGGCAACTCTGATCAAAAAATTATTTAGTGCTGATTATAAGAAAGATAGTAAGATCTTGAGATTTTACCAATCTGCTCTCAGAGGAGATACTGGGCTAAATCATTAAGTCTTACGGATTCCAGACTATGGGTCAATTAATTGGTGGTCTGGAGCCTATATCTAGCACTTGCCATATCAAGTTTAAAAAAAATTATGTATTCAAGGGATCACCATGTTATGTTCTTAAGATTATATATTCCTTAAAGATCATTTCATTTAAAATAATCTTATGGTCTTTAAATACTGTATTCAGAGGAAGTTTGGATTTTGAATCATGCTTGTATTTGATGTTGCCTTTTAATTTTTTGATCTTATACATGCCATATTTTCAATGCACTAAACTAAAAATCTTAAATCTCCTTAAGGAAATTATAAATAAGCCACTTTCAGAAATAGTTAATGAAATATACTGAATTTAGTATAGTGTGTGATGCCAAGTAGCATGATTACAGTAGTTTGGAGATGCCACACATCTTCAGATGCATTTACATGAAAAATCACATAGAAACTTGCATTTAAATTGTTGAATCAGGGCTTAAAGTTGTTTTCTTTTAATTCAACGCAAATAAATAAATAAGTATTAAACTTTCATTGTATATACACTGTGTAATATAAATTATTTAACTTACTGGTATTTACTCATGTTTTTGTTAACCAGAGAAAAAGGCATTAAGTTTAATTCAGACTTAATCATATTAAAGTAAGCCCATTGAAATCTATCAAAATTAAGTTTGTATCAATAGCAAGGTGGATTGCTTCCAGAATTTTGTTCCAGACACAATTCATCTAGATTCATCCCACTATAAAAAAAATCAAAAAGAAAAACAAATGAAAAACATAATTTATCTTCTTAAGGAGTTTGAAAATTTTGCTTCACCAATTTTAGAAGATAAATTCCAGAAATTAATGCCATTGGTTTCAGTATTTCTAATGAATATTTTAATTTTACTTCTATATAAATTTTACAGGTTTTCTATTTTTTTGTATCTTGCATGTTGTAATGGCAACATTTAAATAAATGTTAAAAACATTTTCAAATTCTGTGTCTGATTTCTCAATAATTTTCTGGAAACCTAACTGGTATAAAGTGCTAGAGATCTGAGATTCACTGTAGCTGTTAATGCAGTTATTAATGAGCTCAATCCTACATATCTACAATAATAGAAGCAGTTGAACCACTTTAGGTTAGTTGAAGGTGCACTGCCATCTGGTCTCATTTAAAGTTGGCTTTTATTAAATACTTATTTATTGTAAATAGTAATAACTTATTAAATTTATATGCAGCCCAACTCTTGAGTGACTCAGATTTTTTAAAAAATAACAAAAAAAGACAAAATCATCACAAAACTAACAAAGATGGCGGAAAATTCATAATGGGGACAAAGGAAAAAAAGAAAAGGGGTGGGAAAACAGCTTTCAGGGCCCTTCCAAATACCGGTAGGGTGGGGGTTGTTTGAATCTTGGAGGAAGCTCATTCCAGAGAGTAGGCATTGTTACAGAAAAGGCACACTTCCAATAAGCAGCATTATTTAAGGAACGCAGTGCACCAATTCAGCCAGATTAGAATAGGTTTCTTTCTAAAAATGTTTACTGTTAAAATAATAAAATATAAGAAGACATACATCGAATAGTATAATCCAGTGAAAAAAAACAAAATATGAAAATCCACATGATAAATTTAAAAATGTGTACAAAATTAAAACTTGTGCCAACCTAGCAGTTTGAAAGCACGTAAAAAATGCAAGTAGAAAACCCCCTTTAGTGGGAAGGTAACAGCGTTCTGTGCGCCTTTGGCGTTTAGTCATGCCAGCCATATGACCACAGAGACATCTTTGGACAGCGCTGGCTCTTCAGCTTAGAAACGGAAATGAGCACTGCCCCCTAGAGTTGGGAACGACTAGCACATATGTGCGAGGGGAACCTTTATCTTACAAAATTAATTCAGTTGTTAATTTATCATTAAATCTGAATTATTTAGCAATCTAACGTCATCTCATTTTTAGAGAATAGAGACTTTAGATATAGATACAAACTGATACCTTGAATACATTCCATAAATTCAAGATATATATATGTATGTATGTATGTATGTATGTATGTGTATATGTATATATATATATATATATATATATATATATATATATATATATATATATATATATATATTGCCAATAAAAAAAAGATCCTTTTTGAGTACCAAGACTTAAAGATCTCTGAAAACTAATGTACTGTATACGTTATCTAAATTGTAGAGATTTACGAGTTTAATTCATGCCAGAATGATTGAGCCCCACAGAATAAGATCTGGCTGCTTGTGATTGAAAAGTCTCAGTAAAGGATGAAATGACTCATGTTGCCTCCTAGTGGTCAACATCACACCAGATTTTTTTTCCCCTCCTTCAATCATGTCCAATTCTCAGAGACTGCCCAGACAAGTCCTTGCCGTTTTCTCAGCAAAGTTTTTCAGAAGTTGTTTGCCATGGTTTCCTTCCCAGGGTTGAAAGTGACTAATCCAAGGTCCACCCAACTGGGACCTGAGACATATAAGCAATAACACTTACACCATCATCTTTTAATGACCTCATAATCCCTTGCGGGGTGGAGTTTGGGCAACTGGAGCTGAGTGTTTACTCACTGGATGCCCTTCCTGTCGCCAATGCAGAGTTTTGTTCAGCAGATATATTCTCATTGTGCCCAGAGAGAAATATCTGCCTCTACCTATGATCGAACTTACAACCTCCTGATTGTGAGGCGAGAGCTCCATCTCTAGGCCATCGCACCACTTCCAAAATATAAGCACTTAGATTTATATACCGCTTCATAATGCTTTACAACTCTCTCTAAACGGTTTACAGAGTCAGCATATTGCCCCCAGCAATCTAGGTCCTCATTTTACCAACCTCGGAAGGATGGGAGAGTTGAGTCAACTTGAACTGGTCAGAATCGAAGTCCTGGAGTAAGCAGTGAGTTAGCCCTGCAGTACTGCATTCTAACCACTCTTGTAGTTTCTTTCCTGCTACATTACTGGCTCTCATATAGGATATGCACTGGGTAAAAATAGAGAATTTCCGTCCATCAATAGAGGAAGGGGGGGTTGTAAACGTCAGGCAAAATCCTTTATAAATAGGGACATGATATAATTAACATCTGTATCTCTGACAATTTAATAAAGACTATATAAATTATTCTTATAAATAACCATGTAACAGGAGTCAGATAGCATTTTTTTTAACTAACAAAGTTTGTTAAAGTTTGTGTGAAATTGCCGTTCATTGAATGCATTGAGTGGCTTGATAAAATAGGGTAGTTATGCAGATTACATGTGAGACAGGTTACAACTACCTTATCAATAATTACAGTGTTTTTTTATAATCCAGTTTGTTGAAACTTTTTGGAATTGCCCGAATCAACTGATGTGTGTGAGTTCAACAACCTCTTATTCAAAAACAGTCACTAATCGGACTGTCCTAGACTACTGAAATGCTCTAACATGCTCTAATTTGCTAGCTGAAAAAAAGTGTTATCAGACTTCTTCTGATTTTTTTGCCTCTATTCACTAACATAGCAAGATAATAATGTAACACATTTCATATCATGTTCTGTTTTATTTACGTTTTCAAAGCATCGGTCTAACATACATCACGGTCTTCAGACTAGTTTTTAAATCCAGTTCTCAAAAGCATACATCAGATGGATATATAAATGAGGAGGGTCCTTGGTGTTCAGTTGTCAGCTATTAAAAAAAGAAAACAGAAAAAAAAATCTAAAGTAAACAACCAATCCACCAGTAAAATTTGCAAAGAACAGATTTGTGAGTGTAAATGTATACATCTCTCTCTTGGAAGATCTACCATAGAGAAACCAGGCTTGGAGCTCTATTGTATTTCATAGAGATATGCGCTATAGAGACAAAAGCAGTTTTCGTTGTTCTACAAGCAAGAGCGGTACCCAGTTGGCGCATGCGCGTGCCTAATTGACGCTTCCTCTCCCTCCTTCTGCGCATGCTCTCTCTGGCAAAGCAGCCGAAGGAAAAGGCGTGTGCCAGTTCCGCCGTCGGGCAGGAGGGACATGGCAGTAGCGGGCGTTACGAGGGTATTTTCGCGGGGGAAGCAGAAATGGGGTTCACCTCTCGCCCGTAGAACAGGCTTAGGCTTCCCTCAGTTGCTGGGTAAGTGCGGAGTGGGCGAGGCCTTGAGATCCTGCTTCGTCCCACAAGCCGAATAGAGGAAAAGGGCAGCGACCGAGGAGACGCCTCCACTTGGCGCTAATTTGTAATTAAGATCGGGATTCGATTGATGCCACCTCGACGAAAATGCACGTGTCTTTTACACATCAATGGAAAAGAATATATGCTATTTTTCTTCGGTCATGGTGGTTTCCCCCCAAAAAATCACAGATTTTTTTCCCTCCAAAACATTGAGTTTTGTTTTACTAAATTCTTTCAATCGAGTCTAAATTCCCTTTTAATCCCCTTTCATTGCGTGAAATCTTCAAGGTTGAACATGTTACATTCAAGATTGAATAAGAGTGCTGCTTTTTGTGCGTGTATAAAGTATTCTATAGACCTGCTGCCGAGATACACGAATAATGCCGATTTACGTTGTGCAGTTATTGTAAGTCAGTCTACCTGCGCTATCTATCTAGGCTGTGTTATTGTTAACAGTAAAAATCGGTAATAACATACATGTTGAGTGCTGTACGCCTGTTTATTGGGCTTTCGGATGTATTTGGCTGCAATATTCAGAATAGCCAATTAGTGCCGTCACACTTGCTGAAGGCGATCAGATGATTTGTATTTCCAGAAGAGAAGGAAGAATGTTGAAGTTGGAAAGAGCCATCATAAATCACTATCAGTATCCCTTCCCTTGTAAAACCCTGCAGCCTTGGAAAAATAGTTTACAAGTACATTGTAAAACTATTACAAAACACTGTTTCTTTTCTCATCTGAAATTATAATTCCATCCTTTGCATGTTAAGTGTTAAAAAATTTAAATCATGGTTTCGTAAAAATAGATTTTTTTAAATTCCTGTTTTTGCCTCAACCATTGAAATAAATAAACTTTAAAAACTGTTTTTATGTAGATTAATAAATCTGTAATCCAGGTTCACTTAAGGAATACCTCTTTATTGCGAGCTGGTTAGCTTTTAGTCTATGGCAAAAGATTATTGGACATTCACAGATCTATTACAGTGTGTTGTTTGGTAGGTTCCACACTAGATTAATTTTATGACTTGTTAGGATGTGTACCAAAACAACTCTGACCTTTGTTTTTTTGTAATGAGTGGGAGGTGCTGGTTAAGTAGTTTTAACTCCCTCCAAACGTTTTAAAGATTTTTTTAAAATATATTTATATTTATAAACACATATACATAGTTTCAAGCCAGACATTAGCACATGAATTTCCTCCCACAAATACATTATGTGGAGATTTGTGAAAGAGTGAAATAGGAGGATATTGTAAAACTAGGAGTTGAACATCATATAAAATTAATAAAAGGTTATACATCAGAATCATTTTCTCAAATTTCCTAGATTCAACGATGTCATTTCAAAGTATTTGGGATCCTAAAACATGCCCCAAACTTTATGTAGTGACTCCATATGAAAAGTTGTGAATTTCAGCCTTAATATGTAGATTTAATCAATGTCAGTTTCTTTTTATTTGCATAAAAATTATTTTAATACTGTCACTAAGATATGAATGGTTTGCTGATTTTTTTGTTTAGGTTGTAAACAGAAATCTTCACACAGTTTGCTTAACCGGCCTGATCAACCCAAACTAGCTTATAATAAGCTGAAAGGGAGGAGTCCAGGGGTTGTCTTCCTGCCCGGTATTTTTTCAAATATGAATGGTATAAAGGCACTTGCATTAGAAGATTTCTGCAAATCAGTTGGTCATGCTTTTGTAAGGTATATTTTTTAAAAACTTACTATTGCTTGGTGATATGTAATTAACTAATTTATATATGACTTTCTAAAGTGTTGCTTTGTTGTTAAATTTATAAATCCCATTCACTGCCTGTCGGGTATCTTAATGTTATATATAAATTAACAATACTGCTAAAAATATAAGCATGATAATCCACTCATTAAATTGGCAAAAACTAATATAGAATATTACGGCTCTCTAAAGGGAAACTGGTAACTTTTATTTTCTGCTATGTGGGTTTCTTTATCCAAACCTATCATTTATGGAAAGTGTGGCATAGAATAGTGCAGTATAATGACAGTGAAGTATAAAGGTAGGATCAACAAGGACCTGGTTGTTCAAAGGACCATCTCCCATTATTTCTACCATTTGATACATTCAGACAGAGTGAACAAACTCCGAGTCCTTTCTCTGCTGCCATTTTGTCGAACCTAGAAAGCTTGCCCTCTTTGTTATTGCTCCCATCTTGTGGAATAGGAGGGTATATAGGTAGATAGATAGCATCCACTCTCCTGAGGTGCTGAAAAGCCCTTAAAACCTGGCTGCGTGGCCAATGTGTTTGGCAGCAGGGAAGGGCTGTATTTTAATGGCTATTTTTAATCCAAGCTATTTTGTTTTGTCCACTTTCATTATTTTAATTTATTTTTAGATTTTATGAGATACCCAGAGTCTGTTGAAGTGGAAAGCTATAATTATTAATGAAATGAATAATAATAAAATCATGGAATATAATAAAAATATCAAAGCAAAAATATCAAAACATCATAATATGAAGCCCATCATAGTAATCCAAATAAGAAATTATAAAGGCATAAATTATTATAATTGTCTCCCAAAAGATACCTTATATGACATAAGGGCATAGGCTATATAAAGCATTCCTGGTCACTGATGAAATGTAATCTTCTAGTACTGCATCTATGAGTATTTTAAGAAGTTTCAGAAACACTACTCCGGAGCAAGTTATACTTTTTTTGTAAAATTCTTCATCTGCTTGTCAGAACTGTTTCTTTTTTTGTCAGAACTTAGCTTCCATTTATATACCTGCATTTAGTCCTTCATCCATATTTAGATTTAGGATTCTATAGCTTCTTTAACATTAGTAAAAGAAGTGTAAAGTTTAGATGTCATTTGCATATTAAAACAATCCAGCATTTACATGACAAATTATTTCCAGTATACATAATATAAATCATAGGTGCAAACTAGGGCCCTGACAAAATCAGCCAAGAGGTCAAGCATACATTATCACTGTAAGAAAATATTCAGCCAGCTAGGACTGGGACTTGTATAATAACATACCCCATATCAACCATATGTTCCAAGAGATAATATGGTTGACAGTATTGAGACAGTGGTGAAAGAATAATTAGAAATGCACTTCAGTTGTAAGTACTGTATATACCAAGCATCAGAATTGTCAAGAATATTTCTGTTGCAACTCTTGCGTGAACAGAAATTATAACATCTTTATTTTTTTTTTTTATTGAAAAAGTTTTAAAACAAACACAATTTCCCCACAACCCTCCCTCCCAACCCCCTCCCCCTCCCCGACTTCCCAGAGCAGAACACAAGGTATTTCTATTAACCTTTAACAATGAACTAAATTGCATAACCATTCATCAAACTAACACCCCCTAAAAAAAAATTCTTAACCCCCCATATATAAAATCTTATTTCTTAAACATAATACTTCTAATATCACTTATATAGCGCTTATACAAATAAAAGAAATCATTCATAAGCTATTTGATATTTTTTGGTCTGATACTTATTTTGTATATAATCAATCCATCTTCTCCAGTCCTGTATATATCTTTCTTGTGTGTGATCCTTCAGATATGCTGAAATTTTAGCCATTTCAGCTAAATTAGTTACTTTCAATATCCAATCATCAATAGTAGGCAAATAGTCCTTCTTCCAGTGTTGTGCTACCAACAATCTTGCTGCTGTTATCAAGTTCAAAATCAATTTAGTCTCTGCAACTGTACAGTCCGTAGTTATACCCATTAAGAACAACTGTGGAGTAAATTTCAGTCTCTTTTTAAAAATATTCTGCATCACCCACCAAATCTTTATCCAAAATGCTTTGATTTTTCTACAAGTCCACCATATATGATAATAAGTTGCATCATCACAATCACATCTCCAACATTTAGCTTGCACATTAGGATACATACATGATAATTTTTTGGGATCTAAGTGCCATCTATAGAACATTTTATAAAAATTTTCTCTTAAATTTTGTGCTTGTGTAAATTTCACATTTCTAATCCAAATCTTTTCCCAAGTCTCCATCATTACTGGCTCTTGAAAATTTTGTGCCCATTTAATCATACAATCTTTAACCAATTCCGTCTCAGAATCTATTTCCAATAAAGCATTATACAACCTTTTAATATGCATTTGTTTTTGATCTCTAATTTGTTTTACCAAATTCTCCTCATTTTGCACAAAGCCAGTTTTTTGATCTTCCTTCCATCTAGCTTGAAGTTGACCGTACTGAAACCATGTGTAAATTATACCTTCTTCTCTCAGTGTATCTAAAGATTTCAAATACATTACCCCCCTTTCAATAATAAGAAGCTCTTTATAGTTAATCACCTCCTGTTTTTGTTCTATACTTATATTTTCTATTGCATGTCTAGGATTTGCCCATACAGGTATCTTATAATTTAACTTATATTGATATTTTTTCCAAACCCTCAACAAAGCATTTCTTAATATATGAGCCTTAAATACTTTATCCACTTTTTTGTCATATAACAAATAGGCATGCCATCCATATAACAAATCATGACCCTCTAAATTCAAAATTCTCCCCTCAGTTAAATTAAACCAATCACTAATTTGTGATAAAACCGCTGCTTCATAATATAATCTTAAATTAGGCATTTTGAGACCCCCTCTTTCACGTGTATCTTGCATAATTTTCATTTTTATTCTGGGTTTTTTCCCAGCCCAAATAAAAGTATTAACACCTTTCTGCCATTCTCTCAAATTCTCATCTTTCTTAAGCACAGGTAACATTTGGAACAAAAATAAAAATCTAGGTAAGACATTCATTTTAATTGCTGCAATTCTTCCCAATAAAGACAACTGTAATTTTTTCCAATTTTCCATATCCTTCTGTACCTTCTGCCAAAGGACCTCATAATTGTTTTTGTATAATTTTGTATTTGAAGCTGCTATGTATACCCCTAGATATTTAACCTTTTTAACTATTTCAAAATCTGTTAATCTCGCCAGTTTATCTCTTTCCAGTATAGTCATATTTTTAACTATCATGCGTATACTCCAATTACAAGCAGCTTCCCATTCTGTGTTGTTAATTCAATTGCAATATATCTACCTTGAGTATCAGCCTCAATTAAATTAGCCACTAAACCTCTTTTAATGTATATAACTAGGCCATTTTTCTTCTCTGGTGCTGATGCCACAAAATGTGTACCTAATTTCGAATTTATCAAATACTTTTGATCTGAAGATTTAATATGCGTTTCTTGCAAACAAATAACATCATTCTGAAATTGCTTCAAGTAGTGAAATATTCTCTTTCTTTTTTGTGGAGAATTTAAACCATTGACATTCCAAGATAAGAATTTATTTGCCATTTCTTGGCGCCCCAAGCTTTGAGAGCATCAGCTGAACCTCCTCCGCCATATTATACTTCGGCCTAGCTCCTCCCACTGCTTGTGTTTTTTGAACTTGTTGGGTTGAATCTTGAGGCTGTCGTGCCAGATGTTGTTTGTAAGTAGCTCTTGTCAGTCGTTGATCTTTTGGCAGCTGTATCATCGTTAATGACTCAAGGGTTGGTGGTGGACCCCCACTCAGCAGTAAATCTTCTTCCAAATTGGCTCCTCCAGCTAGAGCTTGAGCGTAAGTTTGTGGTTGCCCTCCATCTTTCTCTTGTTGTGTCGTTTCCAATTGCTTTCTAGCGCCCCCTGGTGAGGGTGGCCTTCCAGCCTTTAAAACATTGACATAAAAATCTTTTGCCTTGCCAACTGTGTTTAAACGATGTCTTTGCCCAGCATCTTTATTTTGATAACTATTGGTAGCTCCATTGAGTGCTGCTTGTAAAACTCTAACTTTATTGGGACACTTTTTTTTTTTAAATTCACAGGTTTGATTACAGAGGCTGTGGGAATTCAGAAGGCAATGTAAAAGAGTGTACTTTAGGAAAGTGGCGGAAAGATGTGCTTTCAGTACTGGATGAACTCACAGAGGGACCACAGGTTGCCTAGCTTTATTTTTAAACAAAGCATAATGCTTATTCAACTTTTATTGTCTTCCTTCCTTCCTTTCTTTCTTTTTGAAAATAGATGAATATATTCATACAATAGCTGCTGTTTTAGAGAAGCTGGTATAAAGACTGTTCAACTATCCATGCTTAAAAGAGAAAAGATGGTTCAGAACTTGCCTAAGCTTACTCATAGCACTTTTTAGCATTCCTTCAAATCAAATAATGTTTTTACATAAGCTTAGGAAAAGAGACATATTTAAGGAATTGCTGACGGTGGAATGTAGTCACTTTCGTACAATCCAGATCACTTTATTTCTCTCGAACCTGGATCACTGTGTCATCCTGGCAAATATAGTCTTGATTTGTAAAATACTTTTGATTGGTGATGGTTACTGTGTTAGCATTGTTGCTTATTATCTCTACAAAATCGCCTTTTAAATCAAAGTGCTTTAAGAATACAGAAAAGTTTGAAACTATGCTAAATAATAAGAGCCTTATTAATACAAGTTCCAGTTTAACTATTGTGCTATTGTTTATTTCCAAATGAGCCAAGTATAGATGAATGAATATCACAGTACTATGCAATTTTTGCTTATGTGAAGAAATCATGGAGTCTTGAGTTAATTTTATTTTTTCATTACATTTCTTTTATATGTCACTAGGAATCAAAAATGATTTGATGGCACATAATCAAATCTCCTTAAACTATCTCACATTGTTAAAATAAGTAACATTATTCAACTATAGTTTAAAATTATATGGTACTGTGAACAGGCCTATTGTATATTGACTTATTAAAAATAAGAGATATGTAAAATACTGTGAATCAATATGGTTCCATGTTCAATAACACTTATATTTAATAGACAGTTCTGTCATTTATCTTATTAAGTGTACTGATGTATATGTCTGTGAGCTGTATATGTAACAAAAGTGCTATTAATATTTTTATGTTAAGATTTTAGTTGGTTCCAGTTTGGGTGGATGGTTGATGCTTCATGCTGCAATTGCCCGTCCAGAAAAAATAGCTGCACTAGTTGGAATAGCTGTAGGTGCAGACCATATTGTATCAACTTTTCAACAACTTCCTGTAGAGGTAAGTAGCAATATAGATCTGGTATTCAAATGCAAGTACCCTCTTGTTTCTTGAATATACAATCCTAGTTAAGGACCTGAGAAATTGTGATGTCAGCTGCAACAGGAGTACTACTTGAGAATTAGGAAGAGTAATAGTCTTTTATTATGTAAAGTATATGTGGTAATGTTTTAAAAAGCCACCTTTTAAAATATCTGAAGTAATTTAGGGTTATCACAACAAACCAAGTTGAAAATACTTAGGCCAAAACTGTTGCCTCACCCTGCTTCAGGGTTTACAAAATTTCATTTTTACTGCAATCATTCTTTACTTTCCGTTGTGTATGATTCAGGGAAAGACCCAAAGGATTGAATTGATATGAGGTCAGTGAAGAATCTAAACCAGTGAATAAAAGATAAAATATGATGAGCTAAAGCTTATTAGGAAATGTTGAGAAGAAAGAAGTTAGTGGACCCTTTTTGTGATAAAGCTCTCAGATTCAATGTAATCTTGGTCTTCATGGACAGAATTTGATATAGTTCCTGGAGCAACAACCTGCAATATTATCTGCTTATTTTTTCAACAAGTGGACTCCAATGAAACAAAAAAGACTTCTCTCTTATATCAGTTCCATCACTTGGGAGGTTTGTCTATGTCCCTTTTGGCGGTCTTGACAAACCAGAACAAAAGTTGGTTCCATGTAATAGCAATAGTACTTAGACTTATATACCTCTTCACCGCCCTCTCTAAGCGGTTTACAGAGTCAGCATATTTGCCCTCAACAATCTGGGTCCTCAGTTTACCCACCTCGAAAGGATGGAAGACTGTTAGCCTTTAGCTGGTGAGACTCAAACTCAGCAGAATTAGCCTGCAATACCGCATTCTAACCACTGCGCCACCATGGCTCTTGAATAGAACACTTAATTGAAGAAGGGATTTTTCTGTGAGCCTTAAAAGAGCAGTAGAGCCACTCAAGTCATTAGGATGGAGCCTAATGTTCCTATTAGCATAATTTAATGCAGATGTCTGAAAGGCAAATGAAAAGGACCGCACAGTTTTGCATTTTTTTTCAGTTTTGGTCCGCATATTATGTACATGCTTCCTCTCTAGATTAGATTGTCACCTTCATTGTTAGCTGCTTAGAAAATGTTTTTTTTTAAAAAAAAACAGTTGTTCTGGGGGCCTTTGGGAAATAATTGGTTACTGGTTTATTTCCTGCTTTGCATGTGTTTTCATTGGCTGTTATATTTTTATTGTGTTTTTCTTGCTGTAAACATTGAGGAATAAATAAGCAGCCAAATATATAAATAAATAAGACTTTAGTTGCTGGGAGGTGATATTACGTATAGATAGGTTTGTGATAGGTCTAATAAGTCTCCTAGAGTTTATGTTAAATAATACTTTATGTGAACCAGAATCTTCTTTCAGAAAGAGAAATTGTTCAGTTATTCATGCTAAGAAGTATTTAGACTAAAGGATTTTCATGCATTGTACATGAGTGTGTTTCAAATGTTGTTTCGAACTTCAGTAGGTACTGTGGATAATGTATATTTTCAGCCAAAGTATAATAATTTTGAGAACATTTTGTGTATACTTTTGTAAAATTGTTGCTTGGGAGGTTGGCTTCTGAGTACTGAGCACTAATTTATAAAATGTTACCATCCATTCTTTATAGAGTGCCATTCCTGCATTTCTGCCTTTCTTTCCAGTATATCAACCTTACGCATGTTTAACATCTTAGGCAAAAAAAGAAATAGAAGAAAAGGGTGAATGGAAACTCCCAACCAAACACAGTGAAGAAGGATTTTACTCTGTGCCATATGAACTCATTCAGGAAGCAGAAAACCACTGTGTGTTGAGCAGTCCACTACCTATTAAGTGTCCTGTAAGACTTATCCATGGCTTAAAGGATGAAGATATTCCATGGCAGATTTCTATGAAACTTGCAGAGAATATTGTCAGTGGAGATGTGGATATTATTCTCCGCAAATCTGGCCAACATCGGATGAAAGAGAAAGATGATATCAAAGTTATTGTGTATACTGTGGAAGATTTAATTGAGCAGCTAAGTACTTAATGTGAATTGTGTTGTATCTAAGTTTACATATGGTTCTAGAAGAGAAAAAGAAAATAATTTCAAAAGGGTGACTGGTCAACTAGAACCTGGAGCTTTAAAATTATTTCTTATTTTTTAATTTATTTTTTTTCCCTGTAAATACAGTTATTTCTTTAATGCTGCATTTGCACAAGTAATAAAATGTGAAGAAATGCTACTGTTAACCACATTTTACCACATACAAATCATCACTATGCAATATGCATTTCTAATATTTTGTACTCTGGTATATTAATGTCAATAAATAATATGCTTTTTATCTTTGGGTGAAGCATGACTTGTTTTCCTTTTTATACCTTAAATACAAACTATACTGTTCTTCCAATTGATTTGTGAAGTATAAATTGTCTGTGTATGTTAGAATTGTAGCTAAAATTCTTTCTTATGTGTATTTATGTGTATACACATATAATCGGGTATTTTTTAGTATTGGGAAATATTAAAAACTAGGGGTAAGTATGCTCTGTATTGAATTAATTTAAATTATTAATTTTTATTTCTATGTTCAAAGTTTTATTTCTTACAAATGCTATGTATGCGTAGGATTGTTTTTCCTTAGTTGAACAGAAAATAAATTCAGTTACCATTAAAAGTCAACCATAACAGCAGGAGTTTAGTAAATTACTAACATCCTGTTGTTAATGGCTGACTTTGTATGTTGCAAGGCAAATATTGAATCCATTTCGGCTGCAAAACTGAGGTGACATGGATCATGAAATTAAAGATTCAAATATTCAGTAGCTAAGTGTATGGCAGTCTGTAGATATCTTTGCTAACTATTGCAAATAGAATTGCCTATGCATAGTTTTTAAAGGACTTTGACCAGTATATGAAATGCAGATGACATTGTAAAATGTTCTAAATCACAAAAATTAGGCAGTAGTATGAAAGCAGTGGACCTAAATTCACCATGAGTAATTAATCATGAAGTATTTACAGGAGAAATACATAGGTCTGGAATGGCTTTCAGTCTCAAATTTGTTATAAAAAGAAAATATCTGGCTTAAAACAAAGTCCCAATAGCTTGTTTTCCAGAAATCAAACATTAGCAGGAAATGAGGGCAATATAAAACTAATGTTATACAGATCTAATTATTTCAGTATTTTGACGTTGGTTCTATCTTGGCTGTTGAGCAGTAAATTTGAAAGCAGAATCTAGAGCAAATGATGTCTTCCTTTTTTTTATATGCATAACACACACAGACGCACACCCACTCATATAATGCAAACATGCCTGAAGGCCAAGGATGTTCCTTTCAGCTGAGTGAGCCAGAGAGTTGGCCTTTGAAATCTTGTTGCGTTCATAGTTACGATTGAATAAATGGCTGTAATTATTTTTTGTACATCAACGCTAAGATGTATGAAAGTGACTAGGGGCATTTATTTGCTTATTTAACCAATCTCATACCTCTCCAATTATAGACTTTGAAAGACACTTTTAAAAATGTAGAATTATATTAGTAATAAAGCATAGGATGAAAAAAGTGACACTTTAAATAATAGCAACAGAATAAATATGTAGCAGCTATCATATTTAAGAATCTACCCACTGTCAACCTCAAAACATCGCGGTTGTCATTCAGGTGGGCAGAGGGAGGGAACCCCTGTTTACCAGGTGTCATGTCTAGAGTGAGTGCCATTGCCGATTCCACCCTGCTCGCCATTTCTGCAATAGCAGCCAGAATGTGGAAGCCTTGGATAGGACCGATGCTACTGAGGGACCTATTACAGCAGCTCCAACGCTATCGCCGCTGCACAGTTGAGAGGCAGACCCAGAAGTAACTATGGAGTTTCTGATGTGCTGAGGACTGCTTTTAAAGGCGGGATAACTAATCAATGAATAACGTTCAGCGGATTGGGACCATTTCTAGATCTGCTTGCCTCCAGCAGTTGTGGGTGCTCCATCACAGGAGGTTTTGAAGAGGAGACTGGGCAGCTATTTAAATAACAGAGCAACAGAGTTGGAAGGGGCCTTGGAGATCTTCTAGTCCAGTGATGGCAAACCTTTCTGGCACCGAGTGCCAAAAAGGTCACGTGGAAATGTTGCACGCAAACGCACGTGCTCATTGGGGCCATGCTCCAGAAAAGCCAAACCTCCAGGTTCTACCACGCATGTGCGCCCAATGATCAGAGGGCCGGTACGCATACGCAATCTGGTTTTTCCGCACTGCCACGTGTGTGAAAGGATCACGCTCTGGAAAAGCTGAACTTCTGGGTTCTGGCGCACATGCACACCCAACAATCAGCCGGCTGGCGTGCATGCGCAGACCAGTTTTCAGCACTGCTGCGCACGCAAAGGACAGCTGATCATTGTGTGTGCATGTGCGCCAGAGACCTGGAAGACAAACAGGCAAGGCTGTAAGTGATGGGCGACATGGTTTCGCGTGCCACTTTGGGCATGCATGCCATAGGTTCGCCGTCACAGTTCTAGTCCAACCTCCTGCTCAGGCAGGAAACACTATACTATCCCACACAAATGGCTGTACAATCTCTTCCTGAAAACCTCCAGTGATAGAGCACTCACAAATTCTGTAGGCAAGTTGTTCCACTGGTTAATTGTTTTCATTGTTAGGGATTTTGTCCTTAATTTTAGGTTGCTTCTCTCCTTGATCAGTTTCCATCTATTGCTTCTTGTCTTGCTTTTAAGTTCTTTGGAGAATAAGTTGACCCCCTCTTCTTTGTGACAGCCCCTCAAATATTAGAACACTGCTATCATGTTCCCCCCCGCCCCCAGTCCTTCTTTTTATTAAACTAGATATACCCAATTCCAGCAACTGTCCTTCGTTATGTTTTAGCCTCCAGTCCCCTAATCATCTTCGTTGCTGTTCTCTGCCCTCCTCTGCCCATGCTGAGAAACTGGCTGGGACATGTTCAGAAAGTCCAAACAAGGTATACCATATATATTGGGAAATTCCAAAATTGCAAAATCAAATTCTGATTATTATTTTTTTATAGAACTTGGCTGAGGGAAGACTTGTAAGATTATGCCACCATCTTCTGGAAGAATTTGGAAAGATTTGGCAGAAAGTGGAGAATGAAAAGAAAGGAAACCAAGGCCACTTTGAAGAAAGGTACTCCTTGACTTACAACAGCTCATTTAGTGACCGTTCAAAGTTACAACGGCACTGAAAAAAGTGACTTAGGACCATTTTCTACAGCATTTCCCTGGGTCACGCGATCAAAATTCAGATGCTTGGCCACTGATTCACATTTACGACGGTCGCAGTGTCCCTGGGTCATGCAATCAACTTTTGTGACTTTCTGAAAAGCCAAGTCAATGGGAAAGCCAGATTCATTTAACAACGGTGTGACTAATTTAACAACTGCAGTGGTGCACTTAACGGTGGCAAGAGTGGTTCGTAAAATGGGACAAAACTCACTTAAAAATGTCTCACTTAGCAACAGAAATTTTGGGCTCAATCATAAGTCGAGGACCAGCTTAGGTTGTTGGAAATCAACCATGCTGCAATGGTCATCAGTGTGAAAAATAACTGTAAATCACTTTCTACAGTGCTATTGTAGCTTCGAACGAACACGAAATGAACAGTTATAAATTGAGAACTACCGTATTTTTCGGAGTATAAGACGCACTGGAGTATAAGACGCACCTACCTTTTTTGGTGAGGAAAAGAAGAAAAAGAACTCTGCCTCTGCCTCTGAACAATTTTGTCTTGTTACAGCAAACAGCCTGCTTTACTTTCATTTTCATTTTCAGCATAGCTTGATTAGCACAAGGGGACAAAAATCTGCTCCACCAATTTACCTCTTTGCAGCAAGCAGCAGAGCCCTGCGCAAAACACCTGAGAGCAAATCAGCTGAGAGTCAGGAGGCCGATCCAATCAACTTGTGCTAATTAGGCTGTGCTGAAGCTGAAACAACTCCCTTAATCCATTCAAAAATCATTAAATCAGGGATGGACCCAGTGTTACCTGGTTTATGACGGGTGCAACTTACAACCTGTAAGGCCGGCCTCATTCACGGCTGAAAGTTGAAAGGACTGCCTGTAACAGATATTAGGAGGGGACCAGTGCTCGGCCACCTTCTGGCTTAACAAACTAAGTTGACAAACGTTGCACGCTTTCCAAACACGATCAGGGACCATGAGAAGACGCATTTGGGATCCAGAGGTTTTCATGAAGGCTTTTATTCAATGCTCCATCTATGTGGATAATAATGAGCATCTTTTTGGAGGACATTAGATCTTCCCCCAGGGGAGTGTGCAGTTCTCTGCATCTGCCCTACTCTACACGTTCCTATTTCTGCTGGAAGACGACCAAGAGTGGAGATGTTCCAGACATCGTCGATGGTTGATGGTTGCTACCACTCTTCTCCATTGGCACCTGTGGCTCTGTGACCTTCTCATGGAACCTTCTTCCTCTCTCTGTTTCCACAATCTCCCTGCCAGGTCCTGTTTCCACGATGTTCCTTCGTGGTCCTTCACAATGTAAGAATTCTCTCCGTGCTTCCTCTCTTTCCCCAAATACCAGCTGGAAGGCAGGTACCCAGAGGATCATTGGTTGCCCCCTCCTCTTTTTGGGAGAGCTTTATAGCTCCCGCTGCCTTAAGAAAGTTCAAAACATCCTTAAGGATCCATTTCATCCTGGGGCCCCTTTTTTTTTTGAACTATTACCATCTGGCAGATGGTACAGGACAATAAAAACAAGGACAAATAGGCTGAAAAGCAGCTTCTATCCCAGAGCAGTAACTATATTGAATTCTTCTGTATTGTGCAATATTAACGCAATATCAGGGTTTTCAATTCAATTGCATACAATGTGAGGGAGGTGTGTTTTTGTTTTATTTATATAGGATTTTTTAAAAGTATAATATACAGTGAAGATGGCACTTAATTTCATTGTATGAGGTGCCATCACAATAAAGTAAACTACTAAATTATTAAACTATTATTGCTTGGTCTCGGAGATCCTCCTGTTGACTTTGGAGAGGAGTTGACTACTAATAAGACCCGGCTTGATCTGATGGCCACACTGCCGAAAGATTTCTTCCATTGAGTCAGCTGCAGCCTAAACCACCAAGGCTTCGCAATCAGCTTGCAGATCCCGGACCTGAAACGAATCCAGAAAACAAATGATTTCTGGGATCGACCGTGAGAACCAACCCTGATCAGAGACAGAACTTCTGGAGAAAAACTCCTTGCTTCAAGTGAGGGAACTTTGAAACTCACTGAGGAAAACTTCTTCAATTTGTTTGGAAGTCACCACATCCAGTTTCATGTATTGCGTGCAGCAGCCTAGGCACATAAAAAGAAAACGTTGATGCGGTTAGTAGAGATGGCTAAATCGACTGATTCAAGAAAAAAACACACAATTCATTGGTTTCCACTTGGAACAGTCGCTTTGGGACTTTACAGGATGGTTACAGGAATTGGGTATGTCTGGAGGTCTAATGAAAAGAAGGACTAGATGTAACTGTTCTTCATGTGTTTTTGTCTCCAGGCCTCACTGGAGGCTTTTAAGAAGAGATTGGACAGCCACTTGTCTGAAATGGAATAGTGTCACCTGCTTTAGCAGGGAGTTGGACTAGAAGACCTCTAAGGTCCCTTCCAACTCTATTATGTTCTATGACTGTGCAAACAAACATCACCTTGGAAAAAAACCTAAGCAGCATTCAGTTAATACTAGAATGGGAGGCCGCATGGAAATATTTCCAGACAGAAAACCACTGCTGTGGGGTTGCCTATACAATAGAGAGGGATACAGGCCAGGTAGTCCTTGACTTATAACAGTCCATTTAGTGAAGGAGACAGGAAGTGGAAACCATAGCAAGGAAGAAGGCTTCCTGGTCCTTCTCTTCACTAGACTAGCCATGTCCAGTTCCTGTAACCATTCTTCATATGTTTTAGTCTTCCGTCCCCTAATCAACCTGGTTGCTCTCCTCTGCACTTTTTCAAGGAGAGATTCAACCTGGAAATAAGGAGAAATTTCCTGACAGTGGGAACAATCAACCCATGGAATAGAAGTTGTCTCCAGAAGTACTAGGAGCTTCATCACTGGAGGCTTTCAAGAAGAGGCTGGACTGCCATCTGTCAGAGATGGTGTAGTAGGGTCTCCTGCTTGGGCGGGGGGTTGGACTAGATGACCTACAAGCTCCCTTCCAACTCTGTTAATCTATTAATCTGATGACCACAGCGTCTCCGTCCTGAAAGGAGACCTCTCTCAAGATCTCCAACAGGATGATGGACGAGCTAACCAGGTGCCAAATCTCTCTACAGATAGTCCTTCACTTACGACCGCAACCGAGCCTAAAATGTCTATTGCTAAGCCAGACCGTTGTTAAGTGAGTTTTTCCCATTTGGGGGGAAATGGAACGACCTGCC
Organism: Arizona elegans; assembly: GCA_022577455.1. NCBI lineage: Eukaryota > Metazoa > Chordata > Lepidosauria > Squamata > Colubridae > Arizona > Arizona elegans. Next base: position 79,830,300 of record JAKOOJ010000006.1, on the reverse strand, counting down.
CCCGGAGATACGTAGGATAGCAGATCTCCGTGCTTTTCGCCGTGTCCTCAAAACTTTTCTATTTCATCAAGCTGGGCTGGCGTAACCCCCCCTCCCCTTAGATATTTTTAATTGTAAATGAATTTTAGTCGGGAGGTTTTAAATTTTGGGCCAAAATTTGTTTAATTCTTTTAAAATTTTAAAATTTGTATTGGGTTGTTTTTTATTCTAGGCTGTGCCCCGCCCTGAGTCCAGCAGGAGAAGGGCGGTATAAAAATTTAATAAAATAAAGTAAATAAATTTTACGACCATTCTTGTCGCAGTTGTTAAGGGAATCTCTGCAGGGGTTAAGTTAGTAGCAGAGTTGTTAAGTGAATCGGGCTTCCCCATGGACTTTGCTTGTCAGAAGGTCACAAAAGGGGATCACATGACCCTGTTTATTCATAATTGCCTAATAAGAGAAATAAAAGGAAGAAAACATCACTCCCACTCACACTGAAATGGCAAGCCACATATATAAAAACAGAGATACCACTTCCTTCCAGCACTGATGATGTTACGTAGTTGGGTCATGAAACGTCTGCAAGAAAACAACCAAGCAGAGAGCACCAAGTACCCCACAATTCAACCCTGATTCTCTTCTATTGGTACTAGACAAACCATCAAGCAGAAAACAATACCTAATCAAAGAAGGACAAAGCAGAAAACCTACACCTACATCAAAATGATAGGGGATTAAGCAGAGATCAAACCCTGCCCTCTAGTATATTGATGCTGTCACCTAGTTGGGTTCATGAAAGATCTTCAAGAAAACAAGTCAAGTTCAGGGCGCACCAAGGAGCTCACAACTTCAGGATTGTCCAAATCTCTTTGCATTCTCCAGAGGATCCACGTAGTACAACCACATTGCTCTGAGTGAAGATGGGGGTACAGAGTGGGCTCATTGAGAAGGGAGCATGAACAGACCAGGAGCTCAAGTTTTGCAGCACTTCAACTCACCTCTTTCATCCGACCATTTGCCAGTTGTATGACTAGTGGAACAAGGCTGTTCAGAATATTTTTGGTCACATTACTATTATGTATCTCCTTCACCCTGTACAGGAGCATGCCAAAAATAGTGATGGAGGTATTCTTAGTTCGATGTCATCCTACAAAGGAAGACAAACAGGTTAGTCCCTCCAATAGCAGAAAATTGATGTAGCTCAATGCTGAACTGTTGGGTTCTTGGAGTGGTTGGTGGCTGCCATGCAGAAGTTTCTTTAAATTTTCAGGAGAACACACAAGTTCAGAGCACACTTATTCCTAGTTCAGTGTCCATGGAGATGGTCAATCATCCAGGTCATGGTTGCCCCAAAGTTGGGGACTCCAACTCCAGTATGCTGGCTGGAGAGTTCTGGGAGTTGAAGTCCTCACCTCTTAAAGTCACCAAGGTTGAAAAATACTGATCTACACCAGTGTTGTTCAATCTTAGCAGCTCCTTCTGGAGTTCTCAGACCAGCAGAGTTGAAGTCCATACATCTTAAAGTGTGTGAAATCAAGCAACACCAATCTAGATTTTCTAGATGTGAAGAATTGTCATTTTTTTAGATAGGGTGTCTGGTGTTTTAGATTTTCTAGGTGGACAAATGGTTTGGTGAAGCTGAAGAAAATGGCAACCTTCCTTCTCTTCTACTTCATCTGGCACTTTTCCAGCTCTCTAGAAGGGCTCAAGGATCATCTGCAAGTTTATACACTGTTTTAGATGAGCACAACACAGTGGTTGCTGAACTATTTAAAAATTTCTAAGATTTTTGATAAAATTAGAATTCTGCAGATGGTACCCAGGCCATCTTTATGGGAGACAGAGAGAGAGAGAGAAAGGGAGGAGGGAGGGAGAGAGGGAAGGAGGCAGGGAGGAGGGAGAGAGATCGAGATCGAGGGAGAGAGGGAGAGGGGGGAGGAGGGGGAGAGAGAGAGAAAGAGAGAGATGGAGGGAGGGAGGGAGGGAAGGAGGGAGGGAGGAAGGGGAGAGAGAGAGAGAAAGACAGAGAGAGAGAGATGGAGGGAGGGAGGGAGGGAGGGAGAGAGGGGAGAAACTAGTTTGTCATGATTTGGTTGACTTACGTCAGGAAAATGTTTCAGTCGGAGAGGAATAAGATTGACAGCCTTGCATCCATAGGTTTCTACATCAAGATGTCTGAAGGGTCCAGAGAGCTTCCTTAGCTATACTCTTTTCTGGGTGATAGGCACAGTTTATGACAGGCATGAAAACTGGCTCTAAGATCTTCTTCTGGAGGAAAAAGGGAAAGAAACGAGCGATTAAACACGGTCACTGGGGTTCTCTGAGTCTAGTAGTGATCATGACAAACACATAGAACCCACAGAACATAGAATAACACGGTTGAAAAGGAACTTGGAGGTCTTCTAGTCCCAACTCCCTGTTCAAGAAGGAGACCCTATACCATTTCAAATAAATGGTTGTTCAGTCTCTTCTCAAAAACCTCCAGTGGTGGAGAACCCACAACTTCTGGAGGCAAGTCGTTCCAATGATTAATTGTTCTCACAGTCAGGAAATTTCTCCTTAGGTCTAGGTTGGTTCTCTCCTTGATTAGTTTCCATGCATTGCTTCTTGTTCTGCTTTCAGATCTTCTCCAAGAGGATCTGGTCTCAACTTGATCCTTCAGATCTTCCAGGGGTGCACCCATGTTTGTAGAAGAGACACCACTTTAGCTGAATGCATCCTCTTTCTGCTGATTGTCTTCTTTGTCTCCTTCTTCTATCCTTCCCAGCCTTGTAGACTTCCCAGAGAGTGAGGTCACACTTGCTACTATGTTGGAAGCAGGGGTGAAATGCTACTGTTTCAGACCGGTTCAGGCGAACCGGTAGCATAGATTAGGGCTGGTTTGGCAAACCCATTGTGATTGCTGGCTGGCAATGTCCCTGAACTAGTGCGTGGTCTGCAACCCTGACATGTTTGCCTGCCTTTCATGCGGGCTTCCTGGCATCCCCGTGGCCAGCTTCCGAAGGCTGGCAAGCGAAAGACCACGGGAGGGCAGGCAAGCATGGCAGGGCTGTGGGTAAGGGAGCTAACAGCCTACTCCCTTTGCCGCAGCCCTGCCATGCTTGCCTACCTTCCATGCTGCCTTCCCGGCGGTCCCCCATGCCCACTTGCCTTCCGAGTTTGCCGTCCAGCCTGGCCTGGCCAGTGGGTGGGTGGGCGGCCCTTGGTAGAGATGCAGCCGCTGCTCCAGGGCTGAGAGGGGCAGCACCACCGTGGCGGTGCTCCAGGAGGGCAAGCTGATGTCCTGGATGGTGCTGCACTTGTGGTGCGCTCCCGAAGCACCACCACCACCATTTGCTTTCATTTCATGGTGGGAGAAGGAAGAAAGCGAACGGCGGCACTGTGGTGGTTCTTGAAAGGGCAGCGGGCATCCCGGGGCTGCTGCATATGCACCCGTCCCATTTCTGCAAAGGCAGAGCTACCCCCCCTCAGGATAGTCCAAAGAGAGGAAGTGGATGCTGCAGAAAAGGCTGCATTCCACCCACGCCTGCGTACCTCTCGTGCTGGCTCTGTGGGGCTTGGGGCTCCGAAGCAGCCCACTGGCTTCCTTCCTGGCCACCTGACTGCTCTCTTTGCAGATCATCCCAGCTGACTGCCGGCACCACTCCGGGAACTCAGCCCATGGAGTTGCTTCCCGCCAGTGAAGAAGCAGAGCGAGAGGCACAGAAGCTGCCAGCTGGGCAGCAGCCCCATGTGTGAGGAGTGGGCCAGGTCCAGGCACAACCGTGGAGCCCGTGGCGCTTTCTCTTTGGCCTAGGCAGCGATGCTTACCCAGGAGGGCCAGTGTAAGGATCAGGTCACTGCACTTGTGGTCGTGTAGCTGGTGGGTGTGGGACATGGCATGGCATGGGCAGACATGGCATGGGTAGAGAGGTCGATGCAGCCCCACTGAGGCCACCCTGGCCAAACAATCGCTGTGTCTGCCCAACAACAGGCACACTGGGGTCGCCTTGCCCATCGCCTCTTCTGTTCGCTGCATGTGGAAGGGGCCATCTTCGTCTCTCACCCCACCTTCCCTCTCTGCCTGGTTGCAGACCTCTACCTGCCCTCCCTGAGCACTGCTGCCATTCACTTTCTTCCTTCTCCTGCCGCGAAATGAAAGCAAACAATGGCGGTGGTGCTTCGGGAGGGCAGGTGAAGATCTGCAGCCAGGTGGGGAGGGAGAGCAGTGGGTTGTTCCAGGAAGGACTTGGCATTTCCCTCAGCTTCAAAGGCTGTGATTTGAGGTCTACAAATTGTGTTAAAGGATGAGCTATTGATGGTTGCATAGAAGGGAAATGAACTGAGCATGGGATGGAAAGAGAGCAGGGCTGGCCCTGGCCGTGGCTAACTGCATCATCCCGCCCTGGTCCGCCTAGCTTCAGCTCCATATGCCGATGGAGGCTTGGAGGGTTCAGGTGAATGTGCACCCCAACCCTGAGGCATTAGCGATGAACTAAAAGGCACTTGCTTCCCCGTCGCTCTGGGATTCAAGCCCTCCCCCTAAGCAAATGTGACAGGTGACAGGGAGTCCTGTGCAAGTTCTGAGAAAGCCAGATTTTGGGTTCCTGGGTCCTGTTTAAAGCCCTTTGGCCTCAGGAGTTCTACAGGAAGTTTAGAATGGAACTGGCCACCGAGGAAGTCTTTTCCCCATGCTCTCTTTGTCTCACGTTCAGTTCATTTCCCTTCCATGCAACCTTCAATAGCTCACCCTTTAACACGATTTGTAGACCTCAAATCTCAGCATTTGCAGCTGAGGGAAATGCCAGGCCCTTCCAAGTGCAGCGCACACTGGTCCACGCGAGTAAGCATTGCCACCCAGGTCAAAGAGAAAGATCTGCAAAGAGAGCAAGCAGGTGGCCGGGTGGGAATCCAGTGGGCTGTTTCGGAGCCCCAAGCCCCGTGAGCCAGCATGGAAGGCACAGGTGGAAGACAGCCTTTCCTACAGTATCCCCCTCCCCACTTTGGATCACCCTGCAGGGGGGGGGGTCCTCTGCCTTTGCAGAAATGGGGCAGGTGGTTTGTATGGAGGATTGGTGGGGGTGGGAATGTGCAGCCTTTTGGGATGGAGAGGGGGGGCAAGGGAAGGCTCCGAGGTTCGCTTGGGCAGTCAAGCCAGATGGCGGAGGGAAACTCAAAGTGTTGGGGGCTTCAGAAGGGCAAAATGTGCTTCAGAATGTGCAGCTCCTGGCTCTAACAGTGAGTGACATCAAGTTGGCCACACCCACCAAGCCACACCCTCATAACCGGTAGCAACAATTTTTAGATTTCCCAACTGCTTGGAAGCCACTCACTTCCTACTCCCCATCTCTTACCTCAAAGGGGTGCTGCATAAGGTACCCCAGTTCTCGAACAATAAATATTTGAATGAGAGGATACGGCTGAATCATCCATTCGCGGAGAACATCTAGAAGCATCATAAAGAAGTTTCCAACTTCTGGGTGATACAAAAGCTGAGGAAGAAGAGTGGAGATACAGAGAATTAGCAAAGCAAAGGAAGGGAACTTCCCTGAGAGCCTCTGCTAAGAGATGCCACTTTCAGCCATTACGGGGAGAGAAAAAGAAAATAGAGTCCTCGGTTAGTGACCAAGCACTGACAAAAGGGACACGTCCATTTTTCAGACTTATGACCATTGTAGCATCCTCACGGTCATGTGATTAAAATTTGGGTACTTGCCACTCCATATTTATGACGGTTGCAGTGTTTTGAGATTACATGATCCCTGTTGTGATCGTCTGATAGGCTAAGTCAGGGGGGAAACCAGATTCACTTAACAACCGTGTGACTTACTTAACAACTGCAACAATTCACTGAACAACTGTGACAAGGAAGGTGGTACAGTGGGGCAAAACATGCTTAAGATCTGTTTCACTTAGCAACAGAAATTTGGGGCTCAGTTGCGGTCGTAAATCGAGGACAACTTTTAGAAGGAAATCACTGAAAGATCTGGTTTATCCTAAATATTTGACCATGGCATTGGCTTAAGGACTGCTGCAATCACTTAGTGACCACTGGAGGTTCTATGACCGTCATATGTCGAGGACTATAATATGGCAAAACGTAGTGTAAATGCTAGTTGTAAGAATACAAAACTGCCTATAATGCAAAGAAGAAAAGGAATTGTGGTCATTGAGCCTTCCTTCCTTCCTTCCTTCCTTCCTTCCTTCCTTCCTTCCTTCCTTCCTTCCTTCTTTCCTCCCTCCCTCCCTCCCTCCCTCCCTCCCTCCCTCCCCACCAACAACTTCTGGAGGAAAGCCATTCCACCAATTAACAGAATAGCAGAAGACCTTGGAGGTCTTCTAGTCCAACCCCCCGCTCAACCAGGAGACCCTCTACAACAGTAGAGGGACAAACTAAGTATCTGGCCTGCGGAGTAGTGTGATTAAGCCCCACCCCTTGCCCAGCCCCTAACTATGGGCCTTATCTTCCAGTGAGGCAGCTGTAAGGCCAGCTGAGGGCCAGCTGAGGGGTGATCTCGACGGTGCAGCCTTGAAAAGCAGCTCTGGGCTTGTAAAGTACTGCTTTAAGTTAAAAGTCTTTGAAAATAATTTAAATGGGAGTTTAGGAAGGAGAAAGGCAAAAAAATGGACAGTTAAATTGGCCACGCCCATCCAGTCACATGACCACCTAGCCACACCTACTCACCCAGTCCGGTCCCTCAACAGTCGGAGGGACTGTGAATTGGCCCTCTGTTTAAAAGGTTTGAGGACCCCTGCTCTACAATGTCAGGCAAATGGCTGTCCAGTCTATTCTTCAAGTCCTCCAGTGATGGAGCATCCACAACTTCTAGTTTCTTTTCTTTTCTTTTCTTTTTACGTTTTTTATTATATTTTTATTGTTAAGGAATAACAAAAAGGAAAAAAAAATCAATACAAAAAATCAATAGTAAGGAAAGGAAAAAAAAATTTTTTTTTCCCCCAACGTGCTATACAAACGGAAAGGAAGTCTTAGGAACTTGAAGTCTTCAATTCTTCCAGAAATCTCTTTGATAAGGTACTGGTGCCGATTCATCCAATCTCCCAAGTGCAAAGTCCACAAATGGTTGCCAAGTGTTTCAAAAAACATTTTCTTTATATATACCACTTCTAATTTTAATATCACAAGTCAATTTATCATTTAATGCAAATTGTACCATTCTTCTAATTTTAAGTCAACATTTAATTTCCAATATCTAGCAATTATAATTCTCCCCATTATAACCAAAATCCTCACCAATTCTCTTTCTCCAGTTGTTAATGTTGTTTCATTCAATATTAATAATAATATGGTTTCCAATTTCAATTTGACCCTCTTCTTAATTATTTCAAATATTTCATTTTCTATCCTAGACCAAAAAAGTTCAACCCCATTACATTTACACCACATATGAACATATGTCCCGAGTTCCACTTTACATCTCCAACACATTTTATCCACTTTATTATCCATTTGAAAAAGTCTTATTGGGGTCAAATACCACTTCCAAATAACTTTATAATTATGTTCTTTAATCCTTATTGATAATGTCCTCATTATTCTGCTAACCCAATTCATATTCCAATTTTGATCAGAAATTTCAATACCCAGTTCTTTTATCCAATTCTCTTTCATTACCCTTTGTGAATTATTATCAGAGTTAATAATTTTATAAATTTTACTAACTAATCCCTTTGGCCCAATTTCATCTTTTATTATTCGAGATGTCAAATTTTCAAATTCCGTTTCCTTTCTGCTCTCATCGTTCCTTTCTTTGCATTTCCTATTCCATTTATTCATTTGAATTCTTTCAAACCAATTAATGTTTAATTTTCCATAAATTTCCTCTTTCCTCATTTCATTTTCTATAAATTTCAACCATTCACTAATTGTTTCCACTTTCTCTTCTATTATAATCCTCTCTCTGTTACTATTTAATTTCATTGGGCAATTCTCTTTCAGTTTACCTAAATACAATGCGCCTGGTATTAATTTTTTTGCTACTCTGTCCCAATTTTTAGTCAAACTATTTAACCAATAATTGCAAATTTTAACCTTACCTTTAAAATTTTCCAAAAACCATTTGTAACCAAACTTCTTTATTTCCTTCATTTCCAAATTACCCCAAAGTTTAACATCTCCTTTTAAAATTTTTACTACTGTTTTTATATTAAATGCTCTATAATAGTTTAATAATTTTGGAATTCCTAAACCACCTTGTTTTTGGTTCTGATACCACATTTTCTTAATCAGTCTTGGTTTTTTATCCCCATTACAAAATTTATCTAATTTTTTTTGATATACTTCAATGTCCTTCTTGGTTAAAAAAATTGGAAGCATCTCGAATAAAAAGTTAAATTTAGGAAGTAACATCATTTTACATAAAGCTACTCTACCAAACCAAGATAACTTGAGTTTTTTATATTTCCCAATTTTCTCTTCAATTTCTTTTGTTACTATGTCATAATTTAGTTTCTTTAAATTTTTAATTTTAAGTGAAAGTATGATACCTAAATATCTTAAATTATCCTTTATCCTAATTCCAAATTGATTTTGTAATGTTTCTAATTTATTTTCCCTATCAATTTCCATTAATAATTCTGATTTTGCCCAATTTACTTTCAAACCAGTCATATCTTCAAATTCTTCCAAATGTATTTGAACTCTTTTTACATCATTTGTAATGTTATTTAAAATGACAAGAGTGTCATCTGCATATAAATTAACTTTGACGCCTTTATAACCTATTAATTCTGAATCCTCTTCAATCAAAGTTGTTAAAATTTCCATTGCTAATAAAAATAGGGTTGGAGACAGAGAACAACCCTGTCTTGTCCCTGCTTCCAAATTTATATCTTGTGTAAATATACCATTTACCTTCATTCTTGCCGTACCCCTCTGGTACAATTTGGAAATAATATGAATAAATTTATTACCAAATCCTAATGCAGAAATCATTTCTTTTATAGTATCCCATTGTATAGAATCAAAAGCTTTAAAAATATCCAAGGCAAGAATACCTATCTTATCACCATTATTCTCAGCAATATCAATAACATTTAATACTCTTCTAACTAAATCACACATATAACGCCCTTTAACAAAACCTACTTGATTATGGTTTATATATTTATCTATAAAATTATTCAATCTATTTGCTACAATTGCAGTAAATATCTTAGCATCTTGGTTAATCAAGGAAATGGGCCAATAGGATTCAATTTTTTCTAGATCTTTACCTGGTTTCGGGATTAAGGATATAATTGTTCTATTCCAGGACATGGGAATATCATCTCCATGTAATATCTTATTATACAATTTCTGTAATTTTGGGATCAAAATTTCTTTAAACTCTTTATAAAATTCTGCTGGTAACCCATCCTCACCTGGAGATTTTCCAAGTTTTAGCTTCTGAATCACATCTTTAATTTCCTCAGAGGTAATATCCTTTTCCATTTTTTCTTTATATTTATTATCAATTTTCTTCTGACCATATTTTTCTAAGAAATTTTTTAATTTACAATTATCAATTTCTTTTTTAAGATATAATTCTTGAAAAAACTTTTTAACAATTTCACATTTCTCTAATTTTTTATAACATCTCTTACCTTTTTCATCTATTAGGACACCTATTTCTCTTTTTTCTTTTTTATCTTTCGCCATTCTTGCTAATAATTTTGAATTTTTATTACCATATTCAAAAAATTCTCTTTTTAAATAGCTTAATTTTTTTTAACTATTTCTGTATCTTCCGCTATTTATTTATTTTTCAATTTTTTAAGTTCCTCCCATAATTTCCTATCCTTAGTCTCTAGAAATCTATTTTCCAGTTCTTTTATCAATTTCTTCTTTTCCTCTATTTTTACTTTATAATTCTTATATTTCCTACTTGATAATTTAATACTTTCTCCTCTAAAAATTGCTTTCATTGTGTCCCAAACTGTTCCATAATTAACTTCTCCATTATCATTCCAATCCCAATTTTCTTCCCATTTCTTAAGAATATGATTCTTATCTTCCTCATTTTTATATAATTTTTCATCATATCTCCAACAATTTTCTTTTTTCTCCAAAAACATATCTAATTCTAATAACAATTCTGCGTGGTCAGAGTCTTTAAATATTCCAACATCCATATTGTCCACGTTATCTATCAGATTCTTGGATACAAAAATATAGTCAATTCTTGAATATGAATTAAATACCTTTGAGTGAAAAGTATACATTCTTTCGTTACCTTTAATTTCCCTCCAAACATCTACTACACCATTTTGCAACATCCAATTATCAAGTATCCCCATTTTTCTTATTCCACCATATCGGGTAGGATTGGTACTATCCATCTGGTTTCTAATTAAATTAAAATCACCAGCAATAATTACTTTCCCTACCCTTTCAGTTTGCAACAAATCGGTAATCTTATTCAAAAAATCTTTTTGATTCACATTTGGTGCGTATAAATTAACTAATGTTATTTTTTCCTCGTTAATACATCCTGTTATTATCAAATATCGTCTATCAATATCTGCTATTACTTTTTTTTTTCAAATTGGACTCTATTTGATATTAATGTTGCAACACGTCTAGATTTTGAGGACCCAAAAGCTTTTTCATAAACCTGCATCCCTTTTAAATACATCCTGTTTATATCTTCAGATTTCTGATGAGTTTCTTGCATAAAAAGTATGTCAGGAGAATCTCTTTTAATCTTAAATTCTAAACGTCTTCTCTTAATCTGATTCCCAGTACCTTTAACATTCCAAGTCATTACCTTAATTATCCCCATTAATATTTTTAATTTTAACTATTCCCTCTTTTTCCTTTCCGTGACCCAAAACCCAAACAAATATATATAGACAACACATAACATAGAAAAAATAATAATAAAAAAATAATAATATAAAACATACAAACAACATAAAACAAAAACTAACATGACACACAACCACATAAAATCTTCATCCCCCACCGTCTTCATTAAGACACGCCTCGTTTCCAAGAGTGGGGGAGAGGGGACCCCGTCCATCAGCTGGGTCGTCTCTTCATTGGCATAATTCTGGTTTCAATTGAACAACTACAGGTTCTTCATCCCCGCACTCGGGCTCATCTTCCCTTTTATGTTCAGAGTCCAATGTAATCATCCTTTCCACTCCTTCACCAGTAAGATCTCGACTTTTCTTCTGTACCTCCGCCAAAGATGGAGAAATATCTTTCGTTGGTTTTCTTTTCCTTTTTGGTTTTGGACCTAAACCTCCGACTGCCCCTCCTTCTTCCTCTGGTGTTGATGTATATATTTCAATTCCACCCATTTTGAGTAATTGTGATCTTAATTCACTTTGTTCTTCCTCTTTTTCCAACAAGCCAAGCTCATGGAAGTATTGGACCACATCCGTTTCTATTGTGAATATATGCATTCTATTTTTATAGAAAAATTTCATTCGCTGTGGTGGTCTCCAATTATATTTAATACCTCTATCTCTTAATATTTTAGTAATTGGTTTCAGATAATATCTCCACGATCTTTCCTCTCTTGAGATATCTTGAAAGACTTGGACCTGTTTTCCCTCAATCTTCAGCACTGCATCACCATTTTCTCTAATTTTTGCCATTACTTGTAATTTATCATTAACACTCGCAAATCTCACCAAAACATTTCTTATTATTTCACATTGTCTTCTAAATCCAATTCGATAAACACTTATCAAATCTGTAGTTGTAAAATTTTTATCCAATCCAAGTTCATTAAGCCATTTCAAAACACGTTGTTTAACACTGTCCACTTTTTCTTCCACTATGCCTCTTATAACAATGTTGGACTTTCTAACTTCTTCTTCCAAAATACATATTCTTCTATCCTGTTTTTCATTTTTAAAAAAGATTTCAGTTATTTGCTTATCAATTTTTTTTGTTTGCACTTGTAGTTGGTCTACATTATCTTTTATCACTGTTACTTCTGCTGTGTATTTAGCAAAATTAACATTAATTTCTTGAACAATTTGTTCCAGCTGGTTGGATCTTTCCTTCTTTTCTTCATCCATTTTTAAATGTATTTTTTGAAATTCTGTATCCATTATTTCAATTTTATCACTTAATTTGTTTAATGCCAACACAATTTGAGCTGAGTCAATACTAGCTTGAGAAATCTGTTTGACCTTAGGTCGCACCGATTCATCTTTAGATGGATCCATCTTAATAACTCCTGTAATTTTTGACCAAATATTTCTATAACTTTATTCACAGTTCAAAATCAATGGGTCATCAACTTGTATTTAAGATGTTAAATTATTATAGAGGAAAATCTTTAATCCTCAATTCTGTACCACAGATACTCAGAAGGGTCTTTTCAGAAGGACTTGGGCATATTTTACTTTCACTTTAAGAAGCCAGAGACGACAAATAAAGCATTAAAGAGTCCCAAATTTAAAAAAAAATTGAAGTCCAAGTTATTGAAGGCTTGCTTACAATTGCTTCTTGCACCAGAGGCAGTGTAAAATACAAACAGTGAAATTCCTGTAGTCACGTTAATCAAGATCAGTTACACTCCTCAGCGCCATTTTGCCCTTCTGCGAACTTCAAACAACAAACATGCTTTAGATTACTTTAAGACTTTTAACTTTTAGTCCACAATTTTCACATCGTATTAAAAAAAAAAAAAGGGGATAATTTTTCAAATTTTCAGACGATCCCACAAACAAGCCATTTAAATATTCGGCTGTTCCAAAAAAAAGGTTCCTGTTCTCCACATTTATGTCGACTCCAACATTCGGGCAGCTCTCATATATCTTATTTTTATCTTATTCAAACATAGCCATAAAACTTAGTTTGCTGCCCTTCGCCCTGTCGACATCTTTTGCGGATCCAACTCACAATTAAATTCTAATTTATTGTTTTTCAGACCTCTTTAAATCATCATCTCGCCGTTTCATCACCCCCTCTGCTCACTTTTATCCCTCAAAGGGAAAGCACTTTAAAAGAAAACCTCAATTAAAAGCAGTTCAGGGTGACTAACCACATCAATCTTAGTCCATCCGAGACAAGAACTCTTCAATAACGCACCTAGTTTTTATCGGACTTCAAAAATGCTGTTTATTTTATTTTCATCCGCTTTCAATTTTCCATATGCTGAAGAGAGATGAAGACAATGTCTTCTAAGCCACAGCCATGGACACGCCCCCCTCAACTTCTAGTTTCTAACCATAAAGTTCTGGTGAACCCTTGAGCTCCAGAATGTTGGGGTGCATCCCAAGGTCTCCACCTCCAAGAAGAAAACTATCCTGATGGTCTTCTCTCATAGATCAGGACGGTGTAGGTATTCATTGGCCTGTCTGAACATCAGCTTCAGCTCACGGGAGAAACAGGCTCAAGCTCAACCCTTCCAAGACTGAGTGGCTGTGGTTCCCGGCATCCCGATATAGTCAGTTGACTCCATCCCTGACTATTGGGGGCGAGTCTTTGGCCCCCTCGGAGAGGGCTCACAATCTGGGAGTCCTCCTGGTTACGCAGCTGTCCTTGGAGGAACACCTGACGGCTGTAGCCGGGGGACTTTTTGTCAGGTCCGCCTGATCTGCCAGTTGCGGCCCTTTCTTGATCGGGATTCCCTGTGCACAGTCACTCACGCCCTCGTCACCTCTTGCCTTGACTACTGCAATGCTCTCTACATGGGGCTCCCCTTGAAGGGCACCCGGAGGCTCCAACTGGTCCAGAATGCGGCCACACGGGTAGTTACGGGAGCTGCATGATGCTCCCATACATCACCTCTCCTGCGTGAGCTGCACTGGCTCCCAGTGGTCTTCCGGGTGCGCTTCAAAGTGTTGGTTATAACCTTTAAAGCGCTCCATGGCATAGGACCTAGATATCTTCGAGACCGCCTGCTGCTACCGACGGCCTCCCATCGACCTGTGCGCTCCCACAGAGACGGCCTCCTCGGGGTGCCATCTGCCAAACAATGTAGGCTGGTGACCCCCAGGGGGAGTGCCTTCTCTGTGGGGGCACCTACCCTCTGGAACCAGCTGCCCCCAGAGATAAGGAGAATCCAAGACCTCGGTGCCTTCCGCCGTGCCCTTAAAACTTTCTTTTTTCAGCAAGCCGGGCTGGCCTAACACTTTTTAAAAAAATGTTTTTAATTGTTTTGTCATTGCTTTTAATTATGGGGCCAAATATATATATCTTTTTAATTGTATTTTAATGTTTGTAGTTTATGTTTTTACTTTGGCTGTACACCGCCCTGAGTCCTTAGGGAGAAGGGCGGTATATATATTTGATATAAAATAAAAATAAAATAAAAGAGTATCTGAACAACTTCTTAAAAGAATAAATATGGAGAGATCAGACAATATCTGCTGGTTAGGGAGAAGAAAATCACCAAGCTAGAGAAATCATGATCTGAATTATCGATAAATGAATTACTCAATTAATTACTCCATTTAGAGAATTTCTCACCCTCCCCCCCCTCTCTTTCTCTCCCTCCCCCTCTCCCACTCCCCTCCCTCTCTCACCCTCACCCTCTTTCTCTTTCTCCCTCCCTCTCTCCTCTTCCTCTTTCTCACCCTCCCAGTTCCTCTCTTTCTCTCTTCCTCTCCCCTTCCCTCCCTCTTCCCCCTCCCTCACTTTCTTTCTCTCTCTGCCTCTTCTTCTCCCTCTCCCCTCCCAACCCTCTCTCACCCTCCCTCTCTCTTTCTCATTCTCCGCTTCCCTCCCTCTCCTTCCCTGTAACCTTCCCTCTCTCTCACTTTCACCTTCTGTGTCTCCCTCCCTCTTTCCCTCTCTCTCCCATCCGTCTCACTCTCCTCTCTCTCACCTTCCCTCTCTCTCTCTCTCTCTCTCTCTCTGCCTCTTCTTCTTTCTGTCCCTCTCCCCTCCCCTCCCTCTCTCACCCACTGTCACTTGTAGCCAAGCTCTTTTGACTTTTAATTTCTTACCAGACCAGGTTGAAAACAGCTTCAAACAAAGTGTCCGGGCTCAAAAGTATATCCCAGCATCCCCAAATTTGTATTCCTCCTTATAACCAAGACACATGATCAAGTTTTGGATTGCTTGCACTGCGGTGCTAAATCAAACAAAGAAAGAAGAGTTGATGTGAATCATTCAGCCGATCCCTCCTGCAAAGCCTAGGCTTGTGCTGACGCCAATCAGCCTTCTTTTGCTGTTCAGGATAGCACTTCGCGGCTTGTGCAGCAACCACAAAACACAATGCAAAACAAACAACAACAAATTGGCCTCCTATTTTTTTCTTCCCCATCAAATAATAGAGTTGATTAAGTTTCCTTGGTCACTAAGAAGCATAATTTTAGAATTTGTAGGAAGTCAGCAGACACACAGACACAGACACACACACACAGAGAAGGAGGCTTTCCTAGGATCAAATAATTCTCTTTTCTCCACTACCAGGAAAACATTCCAGGTGGTCCCTCCAACAGTTAAATTTTATGAATGATATACTTTTGCAACTATGGAGAAAACTGGAGCATTTCATTCAATATCCATCCATAGAAAGCCCGGCCTACAACCACAGTTCCCCCAGGATGGAACTCATGGGATTCAGAATTTACATCCCCTACCCAAACTCTAAGGACAGGACAGGACCTTTAGGACCTAAGAGAATTTACCCACCACCTTTAGAATAGCAAGAGACACAAGGCTCACTACATTGCACAACCCCCCTGAAGCATCTCAAACACAACCCAGGACCCTATGAAAATCCACCCATTCAATCAGCCATTTTGTCAGCCACTCCTTAAATATTGCTGGGTTACTGCACTTTCTGGAAACTAAATCAACAGAGACCTTCTTTCAATGCGGCCTGCCTCCATTTTATTTCCAGGGTCCTTCTTCCAGCTTGGAACCGGACTGGATTTTTCTTCCCACTATTTTTTTTTAATTCTTCTTAACTCCAGGGGAAATAAACAACAAAAACAGAAGCCACAAACACCTGGCCCAGGAAGAGGTAATGGCAGCCACAAAATAAAGATGTTGGGGGGAAAATGTTGTGTATTCTGAAGAGTGTGTGACTACACAACAGGGATTTCCTAGCTGGTGAGATGCATGCAACGATGAATCAATTTGCAAAGCAGCCTGTAACTTAGAGATCATGGTTTGCCCAGGCTAACATGAACTTGGGATAAAAGTGGGTTTGAACTGCACACTGGCCCCAATATCACCCAACTGACCAGCATTAAGCCTTATGGTTAGCCAAGATTGCAGCATATGGTATGACAGTGATGTTGGCTTACATTTACTCTGATCAAAAAGCATTCTATTAAAACCATGATTGAAGCAAGCCATAATGATTGGTGGTGTCTATGGGCCAATGAGAGGTTGATTGTGGCTGAGCTGGATTACTATGATTTACAACAGTTCATTTAGTGACCGTTCAAAATTACAACACCACAAAAAAAGTGACTTATGACCGTATTTCACACTTACGACCATTGCAGCATCCCTACGGTCATGTGATCAGAATTCAGACTTTCAGCAACTGACCCATATTTATGATGGTCGCAGTGTCTCAGAGTCACATGATCCCCTTTTGCGACCTTCTGGCAAGCAAAGTCAACGGGGAAGCCAGATTCACTTAACAACCATGGGACTAGCTTAACCAACACAATGATTCACTTAACCACTGTGGCAAGAAAAGTTGAAAAATGGGACAAAGTTCACTTAGCAACTGTTTCCCTCAGCAACAGAAATTTGGCGGTCCATTGTGGTCGACTTGTGGAAAACCTGTAGACATCTCCTGAGCTTTGCAGAAATGGAGAAAGGATCCAGATTGGGCCTAGGAGATTCCTTACCCCAAGAGGTTGGTTTGTTCTAAACTCTCCATCACTCTGCTGGATCTCCTGGACCCGCTCTTGCCTGTCCCAGGAGAAAATAAATCTGGGTAATGACGGCCATGAGCAGATTGGCGAACTTGTTTTGCAAAGTGTCTGCCGCCTCATGAAGGGATAGAAGAAAATACAGAGTATTGGTGGCCTAGAAATGGGATGAAAGGAGAGTCAGCTTGTTCTCACCGGGTTACTTAGATTCATCATCATCATCTTTTAATGACCCCATAATCCCTTGTGGGGTGGAGTCTCGGCAACTGAATGGAGCTGAGTGTTTACTGGCTGGATGCTCTTCATTCATTCATTCATTCATTAGAACAAGTGAGACAGAATTGGGGTCAAAGAGATTGGTAATCTCACGTTTCTCTGTTTGACTTCATTCCTAAGTGAGCTCTTGACTCTTGACCTATTAGGTTATTGGAGGGGTCCTTGGGGCTGTCTGAGTGTGGGTTTTTTGTTGCAGATGTTTCATGACCCAACTGGGTAACATGCTAGAAGTTCTAGAAGAGTTAGGCTTAGAAATAAGGTTAGACACCTCCTCCTTTTAGCACTGATGATGTTAACTGGTTGGGTTGTGAAACATCTGCAAGAAAACCACCAAGTTCAGTAAGCACCAAGAATCCCACAGACCTCCTCCTCCTCCAACTCCTCCTCTTCCTGCTGATATTACTCGGTTGGGTAATGAAATGTCTGCAAGAAAGCAACCAAGCTCATAGAGCACCAAGGACCTCATAGTCCTCCTCCTCCTCCTCCTCCTCCTCCTCCTCCTCCTCCTCCTCCTCCTCCTCCTCCTCCTCCTCCTCCTCCTCCTCCTCTCTCTCCCTCTTCTCCTCCACTCCACAACCCCACTCTCTTCTAGTTGGGTCATAAAATGCCTGCAATAAAACCACCCAGCTCAGAGGTCACCAAGGACCCCACAGTTCAAACCTGGACCACAAAAATTCTCTTCTATTGGTCCTAATTAATTAAATTTCTACACCGACCATCTGAGCTATCTGACACTGGGCAGTTTACAACAACGTAATAAAACAATATAACACATAATACAAACACAGATTAAAAATATATAAACTAAAATATGACACACAGTACTCATCTGGGTGTTCCCCTTTGTTGGTTCCTATCATGTATTTTGTTAAATCAAACTCTTTTTTTTGGTTATTTCTGTAAGCCACCCAGAATCGCCCTGAGTGAGTTGGGCAGCCATATGAGTTTTCTTAAGAAATGGATGAAGGAAACAATAAATACATGAATGAATGAATGAATGAATGAATGAATGAATGAATAAAAGAATGAATACATGAAGGGATGGATGAATAAATGAATAAATAAATAAATGGATACATGAATGAATGGATTAATGAATAGATGAACCAATGAATGGATGGATGGGTGGGTGGGTGGATGGATAAATATCAAAGCTGTTCTGGCGTGGAAGCCCACAAATGCTTCTACCTTCAGAATGGGTGGATAGATGATAGACATGGATGGATGGATGGATGGATGGATGGGTGGGTGGATGGGTGGATGGATGAATATCAAAGCTGTTCTGGCGTGGAAGCCCACAGACACTTCCACCTTCAGTGGGGCTTTTTGAGTGGGCCATATGCCAAATTTGCTCCATTTCACCAGTTTGCCCACTGCCTCCCTCCAACCAGGGTATGCCTGTGCCTGATGGGGACGCTTCTGCTCAGCCCCTTCCCCCTTCCCTCAGGCATGGCCCACTTCTAGATCAAGGGAAAGCAGAGCCACCAGTTGAGGGCTTACCGCAATGGGCATGGTAGACTTGCTGTTTCTCCTCCTGATGGCTTTGGTGCTGGGGTCTTGGTCCTGAAGCCTTTTGAGGAGGGACCTCATGATCTTCCTGTTGGCAAAGGGGTCAGCAGCCAGCACCCTCCATAGCTCCTTGGCACTTCTGCACAGGTGGAAAAATAGATTGGGTGAAAAAATCAAATTCTTTCCCCATTTCCAAAGAGACAGCCAGTCCAGATAGATTAACTTCCCCCCAACGGAAGAAAGGATTAGAAAACCAATGGCCAAATGAATTTAACTAATGGAAGAAATATATATATATACAGGTAGTTCTCAACTTGCAACTGGTTGTCTAGTAGCCATTCAAGGGAGGACGTGTCTACAAAATTAAGCCAAAGGTGCTTTCACAGAATAACCGAGTTGGAAGGGACCTTGGAACAGTGGTGAAATTCAAATGTTTTCCCTACCTGTTCTGTGGGTTTGGCTTGGTGGGCAGTTGACTGGGTGGGCGTGGCTTGGTGGACAGTTGACTGGGTGGGTGTGGCTTGGTGGGCAGTTGACCGGGTGGGTGTGGCTTGGTGAGCAGTTGACCAGGTGGGCGTGGCTTGGTGGGCAGTTGACCGGGTGGGCGTGGCTGCACAACTGACTCACACACAATGTAAAAGCAGCTGGATTTCACACAAAATGGTCCCTGCAACAAGCAGGAACCTCACAGAGTCATAGAGAGCTCAAAAACAAACTATCACACTTTACACAGAAATAACACAAAAGCTGCACTACTGACTCACACACAAGACAAAAGCAGCTGGATTTTACACAAAATGGCCGCTGCAACAAGCAGGAACCTCACAGAGTTTAGCAACTAAACAAATTTGAGACATTTATCAATTTAGGTCTATTCTAGACTTGAGTTTTGAGTAAGAATTGAAGATTTCTGGAATTCAGCTAGTCTTACAACAGTTCATTTAGAGATGTGGTGGCACAATGGTTAGAATGCAGTATTGCAGGCTAATTCTGCCCACTGCCAGCAGTTCAGCAGTTCGATCCTGACCGGTTCCAGGTTGACCCAGCCTTCCATCTTTACGAGGTCGATAAAATGAGGACCCAGATAGTTGGGGAGAAGAATCTGGGTCCTCAATTAGAAGGGGCTGCAAAGCACAATGAAACGGTATGTAAGTCTAAGTGCTATTAGTATTTAGTCACTGCTCAAAGTTACAATGGCACTGAAAAAGAGACTTATGACCGTTCTTCACACTTACGACCATTGCAGCATCCCTGTGGTCACGTGATCAAAAACACTTGGCAAATGACTCATCTTTATGATGGTTGCAGCATCCCAGGTCCTGGGAATCACCTTTTGTGACCATCTGACAAGCTGTTCGGTGATTGTAACTTTGAACGGTCACTAAATGAATGGTTGTAAGTCGAGGACCTCCTGTATAAGTAGTCCTTGACTTATGACCAGAATTTGTGGTGCTTAGCAAGATGGACGTTAAGCTACTTGTGACTGGCTTTATGACCTTTTTTTGCCAGGATTTAGTTTAGTTTAGTTTTCTTTATTCTCACTGCACATGGTACAACAAAATTAAATGCTATCTTCAGTGTACATTATAACTATAAAAATAAAAACACAAACATACATCCTTTACATTCTATATAATTGAAATTGAAAACTCGATATTGCACTATACCGTAGAATTCAATATGGTTATTGCCCTGGGATAGAAACTGTTTTTCAGCCTATTCGTCCTTGTTTTTATTATCCTGTACCATCTGCCAGATGGTAATAGTTCAAAAAAAGGGGGCTCAGGATGAGATGAATCTCTAAAAATGTTTTGGACTTTCTTAAGGCAGCGGGAACTATAAAGCTCTTCCAAAGAGGGGAGGGGAGAGTTGATCCTCTGGATTGCTGTCCTATCTGCCACTGTGCAATTGGCAAACCATACACAGATGCAGTAAGTTAAAACAAATTGAATGAATCCCTGTGCTCCTTAAGTGAATAATGTAGTCATTAGCTGAATCTCGCTTTCCCTGTAGACTTTGGCTTGTCGGAAGCCAGTTGGGCAGCTCGCCAACAGTGGTCAGGTGACACCCACAGGATGCTGCAACCATCAAAAATACAGGTAGTCCTTGTCTTATGACCACAAATGAGTCCAAAATTTCTGTTGCTAAGATGAATCCCATCAGCATCGACAAAATCTGCATTGGTCAATTGCAGCTTTACTTGGAACAGCTGACAACAGGGGTGTCAAACTCAATTTCATTGATGGCAGAATCAGGGTTGTGTTTGACCTCGGAGGGCGGGGGAATGGCCAAGGTAGGCATGGCCAGCTCAACATCACTTATGTCGGGGGCACTTGTGGACTTCCTTGAGACCCTCCCTCACTCTCATCATAATCTCTTTCTTCCCTCCCTCCCTCTTTCCCTCCCTCCTTCCCTCCCTCCCTTCCTTCCTCCCATCCTCCCTCCCTCCCTCCCTCCCTGCCTTCCTTCCTTCTTCTCTTCCTTCCTCCCTCCATCTCTTCCTCCCTCCCTCCTTCTCTTCCTTCCTCCCTCCTTTCCTCTCTTCCTTCCTTCCTTCCTGCCACCCTCCCTCTATCCCTTCCTCCCATCCTCCCTCCCTCTCTTCCTCCCTCCCTCCCTCCCTTCCTTCCTCTCTCCCTTTCTCCCTCTCTCCCTTTCTTCCTTCCTCCCTCCCTCCCTCCCTCCCTGCCTCCCTCCCTCCCCCCCTTACCTATTTTGGCAAAACACTACAATGATATAAAAGCTGCAGTTGAAAACAAAGTTTTTTTGAAAAAAGCCAAACAGTTTTTTTTAAAAAAAGTTAAAAGGCACAATTGCAGAGTTGAAAGGAGAGGAAGCTCCTCCGGCCCACCAATCACCCCATGGCTTGCAGGGCCCCCTTGGACCTCCCAGACCAGCCGGCAGAGTTGAGTCTTTCTTCATGCTCTTCTGGAAGGACAGGAGGCTGGGTGCCTGCCTCGCCTCTGGGTCTGGGCTACCTAGACTTACAGCCACAATTGAGCCCAACATACAGAGGCTTGGCAACTGGCATGTACTTATGACGGTTGCAATGTCCTGGGGTCACGTGATCCCCCTTTGCAACTTTCTGACCAGCAAAGATGATAGGGAAGCCGGATTCACTTCACAACTGTCTGAGTAACTTAACAAATAGACTAGACTAGACTAGACCAGATCAGACCAGAACAGAACAGAACAGAACAGAACAGAACAGAACAGAACAAAACAGAACAGAACAGATTAGAATAGAATAGAATAGAATAGAATAGAATAGAAGGGACCTTGGAGG
Source organism: Arizona elegans (assembly GCA_022577455.1). Classification (NCBI taxonomy): domain Eukaryota; kingdom Metazoa; phylum Chordata; class Lepidosauria; order Squamata; family Colubridae; genus Arizona; species Arizona elegans. The sequence goes on along the minus strand of JAKOOJ010000006.1, from coordinate 79,808,464 downwards.
TCTTCTAGTCCAGCCCTCTTCTTCTTAAAAACCTCCAGTGATGAAACGCTCACGATTTCTGAAGCCAAGCTATTCCACTGGTTAATTGTCCTCACTGTTAGGAAGTTTCTCCTTAATTCCACTCTAGGGATTCACTTAACAACATTGGCAAGAAAGATCGTAAAATGGGGCAAAACTCACTTAAGAACCGTCTCGCCTAGCAACCTAAATTTTGGCCTTGATTGCAAGTCAAGGGTTACCTTCATTTCAGTTTCATTGCAGACCATCCAGAATCTCTTCCTTTCTGAGATGGACAATCCTTTAATTTAGATGAATAAAGAAATAAAGTTTGTTTTGAAGTGTGTGATTTTTGTGATTCAGTCCAGCTTCTGGTTTCAAAACTGAGTTTGCTTCAGTGGCTTTAAAAACTGGTAGCTTTTTAATTTTCGAGTTTCTTGACCTCTTCAGCTTTGAACAACCTTCATGGCATCAGATCTCTCTACAATCAGTTTTGCACCTAACAATTCCTTCTTTGTTATGGGGTTATGCGGCATATCAAAGTGTCTGCTGTTTCTCCAGGAATTTGAGTTGCCATTCACTTGCTGGACATTTTCTGGATTGGACAAAAATAGTTTCTGTTATGTACCATATAAGGAGTGAGCTATAGGCAGTGGTGGGATTCAGCCAGTTGGCACCACTTTGGGAGAACCGATTGTTAACTTTCTGAGCAGTATGGTGAACTGATTGTTGGAAGAAATCATTAGGGCAGAGATCCGGTTGTTAAATTATTTGAATTCCACCACTGGCTATAGGTTTCACTCAAGTCCTCCAAAATGACAGGAAAACTCATTGGTTAAGCTGTCTGGCAGCCCTCTATAAAAGGGGACACTGCCAGACAAACAGGTTGTTGGGTTGTACTGGTCTACTAATAAAGAGCTATTGTCATGGAAAGAGCTGTGTCCGTCTCTTCCATCATCGACTCCACCACTGGCAACGAGGATAGGATTGGGAGACTAAGGACTAGTAGACCAGAGTCCCAGTGGAGTAGGAAGCAACCGGTATCACTCGCTGTTCTGCAGAGTCACCTTCTGCCAGCATGATGACCACATATGCCCCACCAACTCCGTTCAACCCAGCCGCCGACAATTGGGACTCCTATATGAATCATTTTGAATGCTTCATGGAGGCAAATGACCTCCTGGGACTGTCCAATAACTGCAAGCAAGCACTGTTCTTCAGTTATTGCGGTATGGACATGTTTGACATGACCAAGGCAGTCGTCGAACCAGTCGTGGTTCAAGCGGCCTTCATTCAATCAACATTAATCTTTCATTTTCTTCTCTTTGTCTTTCATTAGCACTGACAGATAAGGAATTAGGGAGAAATTGAAGGCACGCTTCGTATTATGTGTCCTAAACTGTTCTGATGTAGGAATTGTCCTAGGAGGCACCCCAGCATTCCTCTACTGAGCAGTTCTTCTGAAATATAATTTGGTTTCCAGGTGGTCTTTTTCTCAGTAGATGGCAGCACCGATCTGCCTTTTTGTGGTTTTCTAAAATCCTAGCATAGTCAGGAAGTCTTCAAGGGCTGAGAGACCAACAACCAGGAAGTAGGGGAAGAGGTAGATTTTTTAAAAAAGAAAGAAATCATGGAAGGAGGCAAAGAAAAACCAATCATGCTGAGAAACTGACTGGAACATGTTCAGATAGTCCAAACAAGTTATGCCATATATATCAGGAAATTCTAAAATTGCAAAATCAAATTCTGATTTTTATTTTTTTGGCTAACTTGGCTAAGGGAAGACTCATACGCAGTGGTGGGATTCAGCCAGTTGGCACCACTTTGGGAGAACCGGTTGTTAACTTTCTGAGCAGCTTGGTGAACTAGTTGTTGGAAGAAATCATTAGGGCAGAGAACCGGTTGTTAAATTACTTGAATCCCTCCACTACTTGTAAGATTATGCCACCATCTGCTGGAACAATTTGCACCAGAAGGCAGGAGAAGAAACAATGGAAACTCATCAAGGAGAGAAGCAACCTGGAATTAAAGAAAAACTTCCTAACAAAGAAGACAAATAACCGGTGGAAAACAGCCTGCCACCAGAAGTTGTGGGTGCTTCATCACTGGAGGCTTTTAAGAAGAGAAATTTATCTGAGATAATATAGGTTCTCCTGCTTGAGCAGAGGCTGGACTAGAAGACCTTCAAGGTTCCTTCCAAGGTTCTTCTTCTTCTATTCTTAAAAACAATTTCCCTTAGGAGAGGAAAATGAATATATGATTATTTACAATGTCTGTACTTTTGAACAACTCCCTTAATCCATTCAAAGGTCATTAAATCGATGATGGACCCAGAGTGACCTGGTTTATGACTGGTGTAACTTACAACCTGTAAGGCCGGCCTCATTCATGGCTGAAAGTTGAAAGGACTGCCTGTAACAGATATTAGGAGGGGACCAGTGCTCGGCCACCTTCTGGCTTAACAAACTAAGTTGACAAACGTTGCATGCTTTCCAAACACGATCAGGGACCATGAGAAGATGCGTTTGGGATCCAGAGGTTTTCATGAAGGCTTTTATTCAATGCTCCATCTATGTGGATAATAATGAGCATCTTTTTGGAGGACATTAGATCTTCCCCCAGGGAGTCTGCGGCTCTCTGCATCTGCCCTACTCTACATGTTCCTATTTCTGCTGGAAGACAACCCAGAATGGAGATGTTCCAGATAACATTGTAGGATATGAGAAAATTCAAAAATAAAATAGTATGTAGGTATATAGGTTAGAAATGCATATAAGTGAAGATTCGATTTTGCTCAGGCAGGGGGTTGGACTGGATGACCTGCAGGATCCCTTCCAGCTCTGCTACTCTGTTAAATTTGTTAGACATTATTCTGCTTTAAGATAGTTGGAGAACATGCTAAAAGCATACCAATATGTAACAATGTTGTGTTAGAATAGATCTTCTTTTGTTTGAGGCCCATTAGAAAGAGGCCCACTCTTGAATGCCAAGGCAATAGAGATAAGAAAGAGCCATGCTTGCAAAATATTGTATGGGATAGGGAGGTGTTGATGAACATGTATGTATGTATGTATGTATGTATGTATGTATGTATGTATTTATTTATTTATTTATTTATTTATTTATTTATTTATTGGTTCGATTTATATGTCGCCCTTCTCCGGAGACTCATGGCGGTTTACAATGCGTTAAGTAATAGCCTTCCTACTTTTGTATATACCTGCTTAGTAGGGCTTTCGCTCCCCCCCCCCAAGCGGTGTTCTTTTAGAGAAAGAGATGATGTTCTCTCTAAAAGGCATTTCGGATTAGCTGTGATTGGTCACTGGATGGGATGTAAGAGGGGCATGGAGGGGTATTGGGATAGGGAACTATAAAATGTAATGCTTTTGAAACTTTAGGTGTGGCTTCCTCGCTCAAACTCCTTGTTGAGGTCTGCTGGGAAACCACCCTATTTTGCAAAATTGTTTTTGTTATTTTCTTTTAATAAAGTCTCTTTGTTTTCATCGACCCATTCTTGTTGGTTGAATTCATTTCCAACAACGTTGATGGTTGATGGTTGCTACCACCCTTCTCCATTGGCACCTGTGGCTCTGTGATCTTCTCATGGAACCTTCTCCTCTCTCTGACATTTAATTGTCCTATCTTTCTCCAGGGCCTGTTTCCACAATCTCCCTGCCAGGTCTTGCTTCCACGACATTCCTTTGTGGTCCTTTATGATGTAAGAATTCTCTTCATGCTTCCTCACTTTCCTCAAAGACCAGTTGGAAGTCAGGTGTCCAGAGGGTCACTGGTTGCCCTCTCCCCACTTTGGAAGAGCTTTATAGCTCCACTGCCTTAAGAAAGTTCAAAACATCCTTAAGGATCCATTTCATCCCCCCCGCCCCCTGCCCCCTTTTTTTGAACTATTACCATCTGGCAGATGGTACGGACAATAAAAACAAAGACAAATAGGCTGAAAAGCAGCTTCTATCCCAGAGCAGTAACTATACTGAATTCTATTGTAGAGTGCAATATTAATGCAATATCAGAGGTTTTCAATTCAATTGCATACAATGAGAAAGGGGTGTATTTTTGTTTTATTTTTATAGGATTTTCAAAAAGTATAATATACAGTGAAGATGGTACTTAATTTCATTGTATGAGGTGCCATAACAATAAAGTAAACTATTAAACTATTATTGCTTGGTCTCAGAGATCCTCCTGATGACTTTGGAGAGGAGTTTGTCACAAGTAAATGCCTTATTTTTGAATGGAGGATATATATGCTCATGGGGTATCAAGGGTTAATTTATTCTTTCCTTCCTAATGTATTCATATGTAACCACTCCTACTTCTTAACCCCGCCTTAATGATATAAAAGGAGATACACTCTCCTCCCTCTCGCTTTTTTCTACAATCACTCTGTGAATAAAGAATGCCTTCTGTAAATAAACTAACTTCTGTTTGAATATAAAAAGTCTGAACCTATTATTGAGTCTGATCCTTGAATTAAGGCAACAAGCTGGTAGCAGAGGATGGTTGGCTGACTCAATGAGAAACAGACATGCCAAAGAAAGAAAACTCCAGAAACAAAAGAGAAAGACCCAACACCAGGGCACACCACAAAGATATGGAAACAGATCAAGAAATGATCGATGAATCGACAATAAAAATGACAAAAGAACTCGAAAATCTCACTACAGACAACGAAGAGGTAATCGAAGAACCCAGCGACCAAGAAGCAAGCGAAACGGAAAACAACACGCTCAGATTAGAAATACTGAAGTTACTGAAATGTCAAAAAGACGACAAAAATCTCATCGCGAACCTCCAAGACATCATAAAAGCCAATGGAGCAGCGAGAGAAAACTACTTCAACGCGCCAGAACCAAAAGATCGCAAAATGGTAAGCAGATTGTCCACAGAAGAAAATGTAACTAGAGAAAAGACCAGCGATCCCGCGCAAAATTTTGAATGGCAGCCATCTTGGTTTTGTCAGCCCGCCAAAATGAATAACTCACAACCAATCAGAGAGCAGAGTTCAAAATGGCTGGCACGAAAAGCTCTATACAACATAAGAAATAAAAAAGAAAATTCAATTCATCAGAAGAATCCGATACAGACACCGAAGAAACATCAACCGAACTACAAATCGAAGCGGCTATGAAAACACTCTTCGTAGCCTTCGGCCTGAATCTAAAAATCTCAAGAAAATCAACGAAAGTACTAAAGACTGTAAATCGAATAACAAAGAAAAGACAGACTGCACAATCCAAGGACAAAGATACAGAAACAAACGAACAAGTGTTCCTGCTTCCATCCACTCCGAATCGATCAACGAGAGTGCTAACGCCCGAACCCAGAGAGCCTTGCAAGTACTCGCCCACACCGCAAATGATCCCGGGAGCCAGAGGCCTCAACCGAGACAACCACAATAAAAAGAAGCAAGCACCGATTCACACCTGGACGCCTAAAGTCAAACCGGAGAGCGAATCATCTGAGGAAGAGCAATACAAGGGAGATGCAGCAACGAGAACCTCTCCCGACAGCTCCTGGAACGAAATGAACAGCGCGCATGCGCAAACACACACAAACGAACACAGAGACTTTGAAGAACAGAGAGAACCATTCAGACTAGTCACAAGCGTACCTACACCATTCTGCAGTTACCAGCATCTACAAGACCATGGACAGCCTCCAGTTGTAAGTAATGCAGCAAATAACATTGGATACCTTCCTAATGATTTTCCAAAATTGAGAATAGATGGTATTAATTTACAGGAATGGAGTCAGCAGCTCCAGGTTGTTTTTTTAAAAGAGAATTTATTGTTTTTCATAACTAACCCTCCCAAAAAACCATGGACTCTAAAATTGGACTGCCTACACCACAGAGCATTCTATTTACTAATATCTAGTATATCTCCTGCTATCTATCATAGTATTAAGCATAACCTGACTGTATCAGAAATAATTCATTGCATGTTTAAATTGTTTCATAGTGAAAGTGTGGCAACCACAACAAGAATGTCTAAAAATTTCTTCTCAGCCAGGATAAAACCTGGAATTACTGTAAGTGAACATTTGCTATCTCTAAACACAACTAGAGCAGAACTTCATTTAAGGGGAGAAATAATATCTGATCAGACAATGAAAAGTGTTATCCTTAATTCATTAGACTCATCATGGGATAACTACATAACTCACTTGGACACAATTAATTTAGGACACCTATCTATAGAGAATTTATCAAATAGATTAATAGCTGAAGATAATCTGAGAAGAAGCCGCTACAGCGCATACAAAGAACACAGACAAACCAAAAGAGTAGTATTTCAAGACAGATACTCAGAACCAATTGAGTGTTATAATTGTAGATCCAAAGAACATTATAGAAGAGATTGTTCAAAACATCTTAAAGAAAGACAAGACCACGACACTAGAAATAGATACAATAACAGACAATCATCTATTGATAGATACAGATATAGAAACTCACCAAACTTTAGGGAACGTAGAGGGGGCAGAGATAACTCAAGAGATAGAAAGTCTGGATCATTAAATGGATTAGATAAACACACCATAACCAAAAACCAAAATTCAAAGGATAATGCCTGGCTCATTGATTCTGGGGCAACAAATCACACAACACATAATAAGAAAATATTATCTTCCTTCATAGAAGATAAATTTGTAATCAAAGTAGCTAATCAAGAGGAAGTCCAAGTCATTGGAAGAGGAAATGTAGATTTATTCGGTTTAGGGAAAATAGAGGGGGTTTTATTAATACCCGAAATACCTCATAACATTCTTAGTGCAATAAAGTTAAGCAGAGAATCCAACATAAATGTAATATTCTCAAAGGGAAAGGCAATTTTAGAGAAAAACAAAACAAACTTAGGTAATGTGATTATCAAAGGAGATTTACCATATCTGGTCACAGAGGAAAAATGGCTTCACAACATTGATTCAAACATGGAAGATGACACTAGCATAGAAAATGAAAATAACAGTAACAGTGACAATGAGGAACACGAAACAAAACATAACAATGAAACCACATCTGTTAACGATACACATAATAACAAAAGACCAATAATTGGAAAACCAATTCATGATGAATGTGCACATATATTACATAGAAAATTAGGACATGCTAGTTTTCCTGTAATACAAAAAATGATTGAACATGCTGAAGGTGTTAAAATAAAAGATTGTAAAAATTACTTGGAATGTTCAGTATGTAAGTCCTCAAAACTCAGAACCAAACCCAGACCAAAAAAGGCAACAAGATCATCAAATCACATATTTGATCTAATACATATGGATCTATTTGGTCCATTAACCCCATCAATCACATACAAGAAACGATACTTTCTTACTATTGTAGACGACTATAGTCGTTATGGCTTTGTCTACACTATAAGGCACAAAGATGAAACATTTCAAAAGTTTAAAGAATTTTACAAACGTGTAGAAACACAACACAATGTAAAAATAAAGCAGATCATGACAGACAGGGGATCTGAATTCATGTCAAAGGAATTCTCCCAATGACTAAAGGAAAAAGGAATGTTACACTTCGCTTCTAGCCCTTTCTCTGCATTTCAAAATGGAGTAGCAGAACAAAAAAACTCGACACTACAAACCATGATTAGATGTACATTAGAAGATGCTGGTTAGGCAAACATTTCTGGTCAGAAGCACTTTTATACTCCAATTATACCCTAAACAGAATTTGGTCTAGTTTCATAAACAAAACACCATATGAATTGATGTATAGTAAAAAACCCAAAATAGCCCACATGCATGTATTTGGAGTAACGGCAGATGTACATATACCAAAACAATTGAGACGTAAGGGAGATAATGTATCTAGAAGGCTCAGATTCATGGGCTATGAAACAGGCACAAAAGGATACAGATTTATTGACAATAATAACAAGTTCATAATTTCTAGGACAGCTGTATTTCACAAACAGGCCAATTGGTCTAAGATACATCTTAATGAGATACTCCCAACAACAAGACCAGACATTAAAAATCAAGATAAGACAGAAAGAGAAGAACATAATCACAGTACACAAAAGAGCAACAAAAAAACATGGATGGGAAACTGTCCAAATATCAAAACAGATTCATTAACACAAAAGGAAGCAAGATATTTACACGATAACGATAGCAGGCCAGAAAGAACAATTAGAAGTAGCAGGAACCAGGTACCAAATAGATACAAAGATTACATAATGCACATAAATGACAATACATCAACACCCAATACATATGAAGAAGTATTAAAACTTCCCACAGAAGAAAGAAAAAAGTGGGAATTAGCCATGGCCAAAGAAATGGACAGTTTACGAGAACTAAAGGTATTCACCCCAGCTCCAGCACTGAAAGACAAAACAGTTATTGGCACTAGGTGGATATTCAAAATTAAAAATCTGGAAGAAGGAAATACATTATATAAAGCAAGACTAGTTGCACAGGGCTACACTCAAAAGTATCCTGAGGACTATACCGATACATATTCCCCCACTGTAAGGACTGAAAGTGTTAAGACAGCTTTAGTAATAGCATCAGCCCTTAATCTTGAAGTTTTTCAATATGACATACAGACTGCATACCTACATGCAAAACTAGATAAAGAAATATATGTGAGAGCCCCTCACAGCCAAGACACAAATAGAAACAAAACTTGGTTACTAAACAAAAGTTTATATGGATTAAAGCAATCCGGCAAACGTTGGTATGAATGTTTGGTTAACGTACTCAAAACTATGAACTTCAATGCCACAACTGCAGACAATTGTTTCTTTGTTAGAAGAGATGGTGATTCAATAGAATTTGCATTAATCTATGTGGATGACATTTTGTATATTGGTAAACATAAAGAGAAAAGAGATACATTCGTAACCAAACTAAGTGAACATTTTTCTTTAAAATCATTGGATAAAGTAAACAAATATCTTGGAGTTCAAATCAGCAAAACTAAAAAGGGATTTAGGTTATCTCAGAAAGATAAGATTATTGAACTCTTAAACAAATGCAATATGAATGATGCAAAGCCTTGTGATACACCAATGCAAGCTGACTTTTTAAAAAATATGAATGAATCATCTCCTGAGTTTAATTATAATACACTTTACAGATCAGTTATTGGTTCCCTTCTGTATATTTCCAATTGGACCAGACCGGATGTTGCCCTACCCCTTAATTTATTATCCAGATATGTAAGTAAACCCTTAATTTATCATTGGGAAGCCATTAAGAGAATACTAAGGTATTTGAAACACAACTTAGACTATTGTTTATTGTTAGAGCCCAACAATGATAAAGAGCCCATTCTCACTTGTTACGCTGATGCAGATTGGGCAGGTGACACTAAGTGCAGGAAAAGTACTTCTGGCTATGTATTCTTTCTTAATGATTGTCCAGTCTACTGGTATACTGGAAAACAAGATTTAGTAGCCACATCAATGACTGAGGCAGAGTATATTTGTTTGTCTAAAGCTTCTAATAACCTCGTATGGTTCAATGATCTATTATCAGATGTTTGGAAGAGTCCTTCATTACCTTTCATTATACATGAAGATAACAAAGCTGCAATAGAGATATCTAGAGCGGATGCTATTGGTCAAAGATCTAGACATACAGATATCAAATACAAGCATGTAAGACAATTATCTCAAAATGGTTTTATTAAAGCTATTCATTGCGAAACCACAGAACAAATAGCTGATATATTGACTAAGCCTTTACCATCTAAACAACATAAATATTTAACTTCAAAGTTACAGGTTTTATATTGTTCTGAATCTGAATGTAATTACTGTTATATGTCGAATTGGCATTTAGAGGGGGATTTGTCACAAGTAAATGCCTTATTCTTGAATGGAGGATATATATGCTCATGGGGTATCAAGGGTTAATTTATTCTTTCCTTCCTAATGTATTCATATGTAACCATTCCTACTTCTTAACCCTGCCTTAATGATATAAAAGGAGATACACTCTCCTCCCTCTCGCTTCTTTCTACAATCACTCTGTGAATAAAGAATGCCTTCTGTAAATAAACTACCTTCTGTTTGAATATAAAAAGTCTGAACCTATTATTGAGTCTGATCCTCGAATTAAGGCAACAGAGTTGACTACGAATAAGACCTGGCTTTATCTGATAGCCACACTGCCGAAAGATTTTCATTGAGTCAGCTGCAGCCTGAGCCACCAAGGATTCACAATCAGCTTGCAGATCCCGGAGACCTGAAACGAATCCAGAAAACAAATGATTTATGGGATCGACCGTGAGAACCAACCCTGATCAGAGACAGAACTTCGGGAGAAAAACTCCTTGCTTCAAGTGAGGGAACTTTGAAACTCACTGAGGAAAACTTCTTCAATTTGTTTGGAAGTCACCACATCCAGTTTCATGTATTGCGCGCAGCAGCCTAGGCACATAAAAAAAAAACTTTGGTGGGGTTAGCAGATGGCTAAATTGACTGATTCAAGAAAAAAATACACAATTCATTGGTTTCTACTTGGAACAGTCGCTTTGGGACTTTATGGAATGGTTATAGGGATTGGGTATGTCACGAGGTCTAATGAAAAGAAGAACTAGGGGTGGCATGATAGCAGTCTTCCAATATTTCAATCAATCAATCAGAAGACAGCTGGAAGGGATCTTGGAGATCCTCTAGTCCAACCCACTTGCTAGCCATCATAATGGGCTCCAGGAGGAGATGACTCTCCTTGATTAGTTTCCATCTGTTGCTTCTTGTTCTGCTTTCAGATCTTGTTCACATACTTGACCAAGGACTTGTTGTGGCCCATCAGTTGCCTGTGCAGTTAGTAGCTGATTCCGACAGCGAGGAAGCTGGTGTGGTACTACATCAGGAGTCTGTGCAGTTGGCACTCGAGTCAGGCAATGAGGAGGCTGGAGAAGATGTGGTGCCAGAGATGGGGATTCAGCCAGGACCTTCAGAATCTCCAGAAGCTTCCATAAGTGAAGAGGAAGAAGAGGAGGAGCCTCTTCTCGATGTACGAGCACACAGAGCTGCAAAAAGGTAGGAGTGGCTCCTCAGGAGGAGGTCTCCTCGAGAGTAAGGCTTGAAGCTAATTGGCCACTCCCCTAGCCTATTTAAGGAAGGACGATGACTGATGCAATTTACAGAAAACAACTTCGTTCACATTCCTTCATGTCTTGATTCGGCTCTTGTTTCTCTCTTATCAATTTTCCTGCAAATTGCTTCTGGGCATTCTGCCAACCACAGTAAGATTACAGTTATCTGAAATATTGTGCCTTAGAATTGATTTATTATTCTTTGGATTCTTGTCAGCTGTTAACGAAGTTAAATTAACAGCCTATGTTCAGAAAAGACTGATTTAAATTAGTAAACTAAGGTTTGTACGGACTTTGTGTGTGCTGTGCTCTTTGGGGTCTGTAGCTGGGGCAAAACACCACTGGAGGTTCTATGATGGTTATATGTCGAGGACTACAGTATGGCAAAAGGTAATGTAAATGATAGTTGTAAGAATACGAGAGGCGTGGACAGTGGCACGGTGATACGACAGGCTCTTTGAGGGCTCTCAAAGACCCGTCAATATCTCCACTGTCCGGGGGTTCCCAGTGACCTAAGTCATCCTTACAGGACAACAAACAAGAGGAGCATGGACTGGTCAGCACAGGGAAATCGCAAACTCCCTGGCTGGATCGGAAGAAGCTCCTCAAACTGGGCAGTGCAAAAAGCAACCATAGAAGTTGCTAGGAAGCTGAGGCGGCCGCAACAGAAGAGGAAGAAAAGAGACAGAGTGTGACATCAAGGTGAGAGTGATGGGGAGGGGGGTCAGAGTTTCCTTCAAATCCACCTGAAAGACCGATAGGGTGGAAAAAGACTAGCTGAGAGTGAGAAGTGAGAATGTGTGTGTATTCGCTCTCACATCCGGTAATTAGGTGGTGAGGAAAGCGAAACTGGAAGCTTTTACTTTATTCTTATTGATTAAGAAAGACTTGGGGAAATTTTAACCTTTTTAAAATTAATAATAAGAATTTGGACAATGAATTGAAGATTGAATTCCATTTGAATGAAATGTTATAGAACGATGGTGATTGATAAAAGGAAATTTTGAAACAATCCTTAAAGGAGTGAAAGTACTGTGTTTTTGTTGAAAGTTAACCTGCAGTGCCATCTAGTGGCAAGAAGGGAAAAAGATTTTGACTCTGAAGACTGAAGATATTTTAATAACAATTGATCTTGACATTTTGGCTGAATGATAACAAAGCAGATGTGGAAGAGAGAAGACTAGACTTGAACTTGCTTTTGAACTTTTTTTTTGCTTTTAATGTTATATTATTATTATTTTTCTTCTGGGGTGACTAGTTTTTTGGCATAACCTTTTGTGAACATTTTGAAGTACTCCGTTTTGAGACTTGCTTGTGGGAAAGTGAAAAGTTTTGTTCTTTTTTTTAAAATTCCCTTCTATTTAGATGCTTTTTTGTTACTGAACTCAATAGAATTAGAGTGCTAAGAATTTGGATTATGACTTGAAGCGTCAGAAGAATTTTTTTTCCTTTTTGTTATTGTCTGGATTTTTATTTTGAACTTTTACCTTTTGTAGTTGGGTTGGCTTTCTTTTTTTTTTCTTCTCCTTTTTTTCTTCCTCTTCTCATTTGCTTCTCTCTCTCTCTCTCTCTCTCTCTCTCTCTCTCTCTCTCTCTCTCTCTTTTTGATGGGAGATTTGGAGCTTTGAATTTTTGGAGGGAGATGGTTGATTGGGATTTTTTTCTTTTATTTTTGCTAATCCAAACATCGGGTGGATTAGACACTTGGATTATAAATAAACCACAAATGGATTATAAATTATTTGGAAAAGTGGAAATGAAGAAATTTACAGCTCATTTACATTCAACATCAAGTCCCTCAATGACAGAAACACAGAAAATGTAGGAGATGATGGAACTAAAAAACTTTATGCAATCGCTTTATGATGATTTAAAACAGGTGTTAAAAGAAATGAAAGTTATGATTGGGAAAAATGAAGAGAGAATCCAGAAAGTAGAAGAAAAGTGGAAACGACAGAGAAGAAGGTCGAGGAACTAGAAGAAAAATTGATGTTAACTGACAAATCACAAGAAAAAACAATTATCCTGTTGAAAATGGAATGTTCTGAATTTTACTTAAGATTCCAAAATATAAAGAAAGAAAAAGGAGAAAATTTACCTGAGATGATTGCTGAGATTTTGTCAGAAGTTTTGGGACAATCCAAAGAAAAGATTTTAAATGAGATTGATGAAGCTTTTAGAGTATATACAAGATATGCAATGAGGAATAAATTACCAAGAGAAGTACATCTAAGATTTACAAAGAAGGCAGTGAAAACAGAGATATTACAAGCAGCAAGAATTACAGTACTGAAACATAAAGAACTTGTGGTCATAAGACAAATTCCTAGAATAGTCAGGGATCTGAGGAGAGAATATCAGTTCTTAACAAAATATTCAATCCAAAAAGGAGTGAGTTTCAGATGGCTAATACCAGAAGGAAACTTGGTGACATGGCAAGAACAAAGACATAGGGGGTGTGTGGCCTGATGCCAGCGTAGTAACATCTCCAATGTCTCGCTCCGGCATAGTAAAGTGAAAGCGATGAAGAACTTGAAATAGCACGGTAAAAGAAAAGCTGAGAAAAAGTTTAAAAGTGAGCAGAGAGCGTTCTGATTTTAAGGATTGTTTTGGATTGCGTCTTGGTTCCCGGAAACCTGCAAACTCTCTAGGGGGCTCAATCGCCTGGAGTGGGGGAAGGGGATTGAGATATTGCAGACTGCATAACCGGCAGTCTGAAGACATTAAAGAGGCGATAACGATAGTTTTAAGCCAAGGGGATCAGTCCTGCGGAGTTGCGGAGTTTGTAATACTCGAGGAGTAAGTAAAGTTTGGAATTACATCAAACACTCCAATTGTGGTTGTTAAAATGCTCAGGAAAAAAAAAAGGACGAAGACTTAAATGAGGAACTTTTGAAACTTTGCTCAGTAATAAAATTCCTCTGACTGGAAAAAAGTAGAAATGAAAGACTAGGTGGAAGAAGGGAAGATAAATTGCTGAAATTTATTATATATACAATGACTTGCAAGTAAAAATGGCGATAAAGTTAAAAGTAAAGGCGGATGATAGCATGTTGTAATAAGCTGATTGTGATTGGATACAGAAGGAAGTCATAGGAGAGAGTGGATTCTGTTTTTTAGTGGATGCTGCCATCGGATGGTTGAACAGAAATATTACACGACTGGGGAATTAAAAATAAGATAAAAATTTCTTTTTTTGTAAAGATTGTGGTAAAGTGGATGGAAGTGATTTGGAATCTCAGATTTTCTTTTTCCAATATTTTAAGCCGTCTCAGACTTTTTATATGAAATTGGAAAGCTGCACATGGTCCCTTGTTAGACCCTCTAAGCAAATAAAATTTTATTATTGACTATTGATTATTGATCATATGAGTATAAAATCTTCAGCCCAGATGACAACTGATTTGGCACAAATAGTATTGGCTCTCAATAAAATTACTGAGATATTAAATACAATGGATGAAGGATTAAATAAAAGAATGGAGGAGGAAAAGAAAGAAAGAGCTGAACAATTGAAACAGATTAAAGCTCAAAATGTAGAAACATATAAAAAATTTATGGGTGAAATTAATGATAACTTTGCAAAATATGCAGCAGAGACAGTTATGATAAAAGATGACATTGATCAATTGCAAATACATACTAAAAATATGGATGGAAAAACCGGGGATCTCGTTTATAAATATTGTCAACAAGATAAGAGATTATGCCTATTGGAAGAAGGAGTAAGGAAAGCCAATCTGGTCATACGAGGAATTTCTGAACAAACTGTGGATAATATACGAAAGAGAGTACTGGACTGACTAAACTCAATTGGAATGGACAAAATGATGACGGTGGAAGATTTAATAAGTATCTTCAGAATTGGAATGACACGTAATAAAGGAAAGAAGACAAACGTTCTGGTTAAATTTGCAAGTATAAACGATAAATTGAAAGTGATGTCAAAATTAGAGAGGATGGAGATAAGATTCTTCAAATAGAAGGGGACAAGATAGAGGTTTACCAGGATATTTCTCGGGAGGAACGTATATGGAGGCACACTTTAAAGTCAATTACAAAATTATGGAGAAATAAAGGCATTAAATATAATTGGAGATTAACAATTAAAAAAATTTTATAATAGAAGAATGTATACAATTGATACTAAAATTGATCCTGTTGATGATTTGCATAAACTTGGGCTGATTGAGAATGAAGATGATGTTATTAGTATGAAAGCTGAATTGCTTCAGATGGGTGGATATGGAGTGAGGAAGGAATTAAATCTGGATAAGAAACAAGGAGCTGCAGCTGGAGAGGGCCCAGAACTTAAAGCTAAACCACAACGTAAAAGAAAACCAACAAAAGAGCGGTTGGATTTTTTTAAAAAAAGTAGAGAAAACGGAGGAGAAAATGGTGGTGAAGAAAGTGAGATGGAAGATCAACTTGGTTCTGGGCCCGACTCAAGTGATGGATCTGAGTGCGGAAAAGAAGTAATAGAGTAATAGAAAGAAAAGAAGCATAAGAACAATGCTTGGAGCTAGAGATGGCTGGAATGACAGACACATTCCCTCTCCCCCATTCTTGGAAGACAAGGCGGCTGGAATTGAATGAAGGCGATGGGGGAAGAAGAAGAAATTTTTTTTTTTTTAAATTTGTTATTGGTGGTGGGTTGGGGAAAGATTCACAGTAGGGAGGAGGAGGAAGAAATGGAAAATATTGAATATAATGATGGGTGTGATTAAAATTATGTCATGGAATGTTAAAGGCACTGGGAATCGAATTAAAAGAAAATGCTTAGAATTAAAAATGGGAAGGGAGTCACCTGATATAATCTTTTTGCAAGAGACTCATCAAAAGTCCGAGGACTCAAATAAGTTGTATATAAAAGGAATACAGTTCTATGAGAAAGCATTTGGAACCTCGAAATTGAGAGGGGTCAAACTTTAATTTCAAGTAGAGTTCAGTTTGAAAAATTAAAAAGTGTAGTGGACTCTGAAGGTAGATATTTGATAATTGTTGGTAATATTAACGAAGAAACTGTAACATTGATTAATATTTACGCATCTAATGAAAAACAAAATGAATTCCTGATGAGAATATCAAAAATACTGCGGAAAGAAAGCAAGGGCAGACTGATTGTGGCGGGTGACTTCAATCTTATTCTAAGTAAATATGATACTACTAATGTAGCCCGGTATGGTGATAATGTTCAAATGAGTATATTAGATAATTGGATGATAGAAAATGGAATATTTGATACATGGCGGGAAATTAAAGGTCAAGAAAGGGTTTATACTTTCTATTCTAAGGTATATAATACATATTCAAGGACTGATTATATTATGGTGTCAAGAGATTTACTTAATAGAGTTGGAAAAGTTGATGTAGGGATATTTAAAGAATCAGATCATGCAAATGTAATTATGGAGTTGAATGTATATACTGAGAAAAAAGAAAATAATTGGAGGTATGATGCTAAATTGTATAAAAATGAAGAAGACAAAAAAAGAATGATTGAAATTTGGGAGGAAAATTGGAAATGGAATGATAATGATGAAGTGAATTATAATGTGGTATGGGATACAATGAAGGCGATTTTTCGGGGTGAAAGTATACAATTGTCATGTAAAAAATATAAAGATTATAAAAAAATGGAAATGGAAGGGAAAAGAATACAAGAATTAGAAAACGAATTTTCAAGAACTAAAAATATAAAAATTGGGGAAGAATTGAGACAATTAAAAGATAAGCAGGTAATTGAAGATATTGAAGTTGTTAAAAAGAATTTAATGTATTTGAAAAGAGAATTTTTTGAATTTGGTAATAAGAACTCTAAATTATTGGCAAGGATGGCTAAAGATAATAAATGTAGAAGAGAAATTGGAATATTAATAGAGGAAAAAGGTAAAAGATGTAATAAGAAAAAAGATAAATATGAGATTGTTAGAATTTTTTTTCAAAAACTTTACTCTAAAAAGGAAATAGATAGTAAGAAATTGAAGGACTTTTTGAAAAAATATGAACATAGAAAAATAGAAATGGAATATAAGGAAAAAATGGAGGGAAGTATAACCCAGCAAGAAATTATAGAAACGATCCAAAAATTAAAACTGGGGAAGGCACCAGGTGAGGATGGGTTGCTGGCAGAATTTTATAAGGAATTTAAAGGCATAATAGTGCCAAAATTAGAAAAAATGTATAACAAAATTTTGCATGGTGCAGATATTCCAGCGTCTTGGAATCACTGATTTCTTTGATTCCCAAACCAGGAAAAGATTTAGAATTGGTAGAATCTTATAGACCTATTTCCCTAATAAATCAGGATGCAAAAATATTTACAGCTATTTTAGCGAATAGATTAAATAGCTTTATAGACAAATATATAAATGGTAATCAAGTAGGTTTTGTGAAAGGTAGATATATGTCAGACATAGTTAGGAGAGTTTTGAATATTATAAATATTGCAGAATATAATAAGGATAGAATAGGAATATTAGCATTGGATATATTTAAAGCATTTGATTCAATTCAATGGGAAACGATTATAGAATTGATTAAGGCTTATGGATTTGGAGATAAATTTACTCAAGTTATTTCAAAATTATATCAAAAGGGGGTTGCCAGAGTAAAAGTGAATGGGATTTTAACAAAAGAGATAATTCTGGAAGTGGGTACAAGACAAGGGTGTCCTTTATCCCCAGTATTGTTTTTACTAGCTATGGAGATCTTAGCAGTAAAAAGACAAAGATATTATTGGATATAAAAGTGTTAAAATTAATTTGTATGCCGATGACACCCTGATTGTAATGAAAAATTCAGAAAAAGATATTGAAAAGATTAAGATGCATTTAGAGGAATTTGAAGAGTTTACTGGATTATCTATAAATTGGGCTAAATCAGAAATGTTATTAAATTGGGATATAAAAAAAGGAAAAGAGAAATTTAAAAATCAATTCGGAATAAAAATTAAAGAAAATATAAGATATTTAGGAATAATATTATCAACAAAGATAAATGAAATGAAAAAGTTGAATTATGACAGACTGATAAGAGAAATTGATGAGAAAATCGGGAAGTATAAGAAATTAAATTTTTCTTGGTTTGGGAGAGTGGCATTAAGTAAAATGATGTTATTACCGAAATTCAATTTCCTATTTGAAATGCTCCCAATATATATCTCTGAAAAGGATATGGAATTATATCAAAAGAAAATTGATAAATTTTGTAATGGTGATAAAAAGTCTAGGATAGTTAAAAAATTATGGTATCAAAATCAAAAGGAAGGAGGTCTTGGGATACCTAAATTGATTAATTATTATAGATCTTTTCAAATGAGGACTGTAATTAAAATAGTTGTTGGTTGAAACGAATTATGGGGAAAATTGGAGTTGGGAGAAATTGAAAAATGGGGAAGAATATATTTTATAGAGAATATAGCGGAAAAAATTAAAGTTAGAAATGATTTGTTAAATAGTTTGTTGAAAACTTGGAGTAAACTTGACAGAAAATTGATTCCAGACAGATTACAATTGGGGAATTTGGAAGATGGGGATTTTCCCATAAATTTAAATAGGGAGAGGAAACAGGTGTTAAAAGAGGAAAATCTGGAAGGAATAAAAGAATGGATAAACGTGGTAAAAGATGATTTTAAAAAAGAGGAAATATATGAAAAGTGGAAATTGAATTGGTGGGAGTAGATACAGGTTAATAATTGGAATAAGAAATATAAGGATAGAATGAGGGTAGAAAGGTTGAAAACGGAATTTGAAGAAATAGTATCCCAACTAGGAATGGAAGAAATTGGAATTAAGGGATTGGTTAGTAAGGTATATAAAATTATTAATTTGGATAGTAATTTACAAATGGTGATGAAAGATAATTGGGTAAAAGATTTAGAAACATATATTACAGAACAGGAATGGATTTTGAATTGGAATAATAGAATAATGAGGTCTTATCAATAAGAATAAAGGAGCATAGTTATAAAGTTATCTGGAAATGGTACCTGTTCCCAATAAGATTATATAAAATGAATAAAAGTGCTAACAAGTTATGTTGGAGATGTAAAGTGGAGAATGGGACATACGAACACATGTGGTATGGATGTCGTAAAGTGAAGAATTTTTGGTTACGAATAGAAGAAGAATCTAGTAAAATAATTAAAAAGAAGGTAAAGTTGGGAATAGATACCATCCTCATATTAAAGTTGAATGACAAGGTGTTAATAATTGATGAAAGAGAGCTTGTAAAGATATTTGTCATTAGGGGACGAATTGTGATTGTAAGATACTGGAAATTGAATATTGAATACAAAATAAATGAATGGTTCAGAGAAGTTTGGAAAATTGCTCTTAATGATAAGTTAACGTGTGATATAAAATTCAAAAAAGGACTATTGAAAGAAAATATATTTTGGAGGATATGGCAACTATTTGTGGACTATGCAATCGGGAACTTGGAAGAAATAATGCCAGTGCCAATGCAAAGAGAATTTTGGAAGACCTGAAGATGAAGAAAAAATTCCTCCACTTCTCCCTATTTTGTATTATACACTGGGTGTGGTTATGTGTTTTGTGTTTCGTCTTTAATTAAAAACTTAATAAAAATTTTAAAAAAAGAAAAAAAGAACAAAGACATAGACTTGACTCTATTGAAAAAGCGAAATTATTTTACCAACAATTTTGTGGACCATTAGAAGAAGATTTGGGAGCAGTAGGAGAGACAAAATAGAAAGATGAAGAGAAAGACATAGATGAAAAAGCAAAAGAAGAAACAATGTACAAGAAGTAAATATTGGTTCAAATATTTGGGCGGACCTTAGCCCAATGACAATAATATGGAAAGGACGAAAGAAAAAGACAACATGGACTTTGAACGCAACAATATTAAATAAAAAGGACTTTCAGCAGTTTATGGAAAAAGAACTAAAATTTTTCTTTAAAATAAATAAAAAAGACACATCACTTCAGAATGTATGGGATATGATAAAAGCATATATAGCAATATATGCTAATATATTTGGCGATAACGTATTTGGGAAAAAAGAATAAAAAGAAAAGGCAAAAACAGATAAGATTGGAAGAATTAATGAATTTTATCTCATGATTTTTTTTCCTGTGTATACGCACTAATTTATTCACTGTTCACCAAAACAGGTTGAAATCAAGGTCCATTAGCTTGTCCATCATATGTCAGCTGCTACCCTGAAACACCCTGTCTACTGTGTAACTTATTGCTTTGGATAGCGAGATGGGTGGTATATAAATTTAATAACCAAATAAAAAATAAATAAAAATCCATAGAATACCATGGTTCTTGATAATCATTAAAAAGTGAAGCTAGACGAGATGTATTATTAGTGCTTAGGATAACCTATACTATCCTGAATGTAACCACTAGATGCTGGATTCTTTTTGTTAAGTCCCCGCCGGCTCAGCTGCTTTCGAGCAGGCTGTGTCGTCAGCAGGAGGGGATTGGAGGAGACGCACAGCAACAAAAGTAGCGGGAGTTGCCTGGGTGTTAATTGGTTGCAGCTGCCTGACAGCTTTGCTTTTAAGGGGCTGTCAGATCGTTCTTTCGCGTTCTGTTCTTCACTCTCTTGTTGTGTTAATTCAACTGGTTAATAAAGTTTATGAATTGAGCGACCTGGCTCCAGAGTCGTCCTTAAAGACACAACAACTGGCGACGAGGGTGGAGACCTGAGGCAAACCTACGCCGTGATCGCAATTCGGGATGGCTGTCACGCTCCCAACCTTCTCGCCGTTCAAGCCGGCTGCAGAGACTTGGGACAACTATCTAGAACGGTTTGAGTGTTTCTTACACGCTAACGATCTCACCGATCTATCCCCTGCCAGGAAAAGAGGGTACTTCTTAAGTTCTTGCGGGCGTGACATTTTTGCCACAGCCAGGGCTCTGACTGCCCCTCAACCGGTTTTTGACGTTCCCTAGGAGGTCCTGTTGGAAAAATTGAGACAGCATTACGCCCCCTCCCCCTCTAAAATTGCCCGGCGCCACGCGTTTTACCAGCGGTCTCAGAAGGATGGGGAGTCTGTCAATGAGTATATGGCTTCTCTGCGTGCTGCAGCGCTGCACTGCGAGTTTCGAGAACTTGACGATATACTCCTAGATCAGCTGGTCTGTGGTATTCGCGATTTAAAACTACAGCGAAGACTGCTTGCTCGTTCGGACTTGACTCTCCCTGTTGCCATGGACGAAGCCAGGGCATCAGAAATGTCGGCCCGCTCGTCTGCTGAAATCCAACGGGCGCAAGCGAGGGGGAAGGAGTTTCATCCACTCCTCCTCAGGCCGTGCATTATGAGGAGTCGGACGTGGAAGATGCCCCAGAGACAGAGGGGGAGGTGTGCCGCCTAAAGTCCAGCCGGAAGCAACGTGTGCCACCTGTTGCTAAACCACCCCAGGGCAGATGCCTGGGTTGCGGTGGCCAGCACAGCCGGGCAGAGTGTCGTTTTAAATCTGCCATCTGCCGCCGCTGCAGGAAACGCGGCCACCTTTCCAGGGTCTGCCGAGCCGCCTTTCCGCTCCCCGATGACACGGGGGAGCCTGCTCCCAAGCGACCAAAGGCAAAACGGGTTGCGCGCCGTCGGAATTGCGTGGAGGAACTTCAAGACGCGGAGGTCGACGCTGTGGGCATCAGCCATGCTTCCTCACCCGGGGCTGCCAGCAAGATTTTCCTCACGATCCAGCTTGAGGGCTCGCCGTGCCGTATGGAGCTTGATACGGGCTCCTCCCGTTCCTTAATTGCATGGTCCACTCTAAAAGCTTTAATTCCTTCTTTCTCCCCGCAGCCTTTGGATGCCTGCCCTATCAAACTCAAGGACTACCAGGGGAAGCAAATCCCCACGTTAGGCTGTGGTTCTTTCCATGTTGTTTATGGCTCTTTTTCAGGTCGCCTGCCTCTGATTGTCGTGAGGAACCATCTTCCTAGCTTGCTGGGGTTGGACTGGTTCGCTGCGTTACATCTGGGTGTGTCCGGAGTCCATGCCACCAGTTCTGACATCGCTGCTGAGCTGACTCGCGAGTTTGCAGATGTGTTCGATGGCCAGCTTGGTAAATATACAGGGCTTCCCATCTCTTTCAATCTGGACCCCCAGGTGGCTCCTAGGCGACTGAAGCCTCGAAGGGTGCCACTAGCACTGCGAGCCAGAGTAGACCGGGAATTGGATAAACTAATAGCACAAGGGATTCTCCAACCTGTAGAACACGCAAAATGGGAGACCCCTATAGTGATTCCTCTAAAGGCTGACGGATCTATTAGGATCTGCGCCGATTACAAGGCGACCCTTAATAGGGCATTGCAGACTAACCACTACCCCGTCCCCGTGGTCCAACATCTCCTCCACTCGCTGGGTCAGGGCAGGGTCTTCGCGAAGCTGGACCTCGCCCAAGCGTATCAACAGCTTCCTGTGGACGAGGCCACTGCACTGGCCCAGATGATTGTGACACACAGGGGGGCGTTCAAATGTACCCGCCTGCAATTCGGGGTTAGTGTCGCCCCGGGGATCTTTCAGAGCCTGATGGAGCGGCTGCTCCATGGGTTACAAGGGGTCGTGCCTTATTTCGATGACGTCCTGATCGCGGCCGCTGATCAGGTGGACCTCATCGCTAAGATCAGGGCTGTCCTCACACGTTTCAGGCAGGCGGGGTTAAAGCTCAGGGCCGATAAGTGTCGAATGGCGGTTCCCCAAGTGGAATTTCTGGGTTTCCTGATTGATTCTGCCGGAATTCGGCCAGCCCCGGCCAAGGTGGCCGCTATTAAGGATGCCCCAGTGCCAAAAAACCGGGCGGAGTTGCAGGCTTTTCTTGGTCTGCTTAATTTTTACGCTGTATTTTTACCGCACAAGGCTTCTCTGGCCGAGCCTCTGCATCGGCTCTTAGACTCTAAATCTCCCTGGCGTTGGGATCGACGGGCAGCTGCCTCGTTCAAGGCTGTCAAGGACGTCCTCATGTCTGAGGCCGTCCTAGTGCAGTATGATGCCAGTTTGCTTCTCTCCCTGACTTGTGACGCCTCCCCCTATGGGGTGGGCGCAGTATTGAGTCACGTGTTACCCAATGGGGCGGAAGCACCTATTGCCTACTGTTCCCGCACCTTATCCAGCGCGGAACGTAATTATAGTCAAATTGACAGGGAAGCCTTGGCGGCTGTCGCGGGAATCAAAAGATTCCATGATTACGTCTACGGTCGGTTCTTCTATCTAATCACCGACCACAAACCCTTGTTGGGTTTGCTGGCGGCGGACCGTCAAACTCCTACTATCCTCTCCCCGCGCATGTCACGGTGGGTTGAGTTTTTGGCTGCCTATTCGTACGAGCTGCAGTATAAACCCGGAAAGGCAATTGGGCATGCTGATGCCCTCAGCCGCTGTCCCCTCCCCTTGACAGTCCGGGACCCGGACCCGGCGTCATCCGTCCTCCTGGTGGACGAGTTGTCTCCCTTAGTGACCGCGGCCAATGTTCGGTCTCAGTCTGCGACCGACCCCACTCTGGCCTGTGTCATAGATTGGGTCCACAGGGGTTGGCCTCTGACGCACCCCTCGTCGGAGTTTTTGCCTTACCTGCGCAGGCGACATGAATTGTCCGTGCTGTCAGGATGTCTCCTGTGGGGAAGCCGGGTAGTTGTTCCCCACACGCTTAGATCTCGCGTGTTGTCATGCCTCCATGATGCCCATCCGGGCATCGTGCGTATGAAAGGTTTAGGCAGGAGCTATGTTTGGTGGCCAGGAATCGATCAGGATATAGAGGGGTGGGTGGCCCGTTGTCCCCAATGTCAACTGTTACGGTCCGCTCCCCCCGCGGCCCCGGTCCAGGAGTGGGATACACCCAGGGGTCCCTGGGCAAGATTGCACGTAGACCTGGCGGGCCCCTTTTAGGGCCGCACTTTCCTAATCACGGTTGACGCCTATTCTAAATGGGTGGACTTAACGATCATGTCCTCAACAACCACGGAAGCTGTCACCCGCGTCTTAGAGGGTCTTTTTGCCACCCATGGGCTACCTGATATCATAGTTACTGACAACGACCCGCAGTTCACGTCGGCACCCTTTCAGTTATTCCTCGCTAAGTGTGGCATTCGCCACGCCCGTACGGCACCTTGTCATCTGGCCACTAATGGATTGGCTGAATGGGCCGTAAGGTCAGCGAAAGAGGCATTACGCCGCTTGGGGCCCTCAAATTGGCACCAGAAAGTATACCAATACCTGTTGGCGCAACACACGACCCCTATTGCCTCTACCAATCACAGTCCCGCCAAGCTTCTGATGGGTCGGCGACTCCGGATCACTCTGGATCGCTTGCATCCTAGTTATACCCAGGAAACGACTCCTCGGGGGTGCAGTCAAGCTCGCTCTTTCGTTGTGGGCGATTTAGTTTTCGCCCTTAATTTTGACCCTACAGTCAGATGGCTTCCTGGGCACATCATACAACTGACCGGACCCTATTCCTATAGAGTCCAGCTGGCCGATGGCCGTGTATGGCGGCGGCACATTAACCAACTAAGACGCCGCTGTGCCGATGTTTCCGACCCTCCAATGTTGCAAGATTCCCTGGGTTCACCGACAACATCACCGGCCCCGGGAGCGCAGCCTGACCGGCCGTTCGCAGACCACCTGTTCCCAGCTGAGCAGTTTCCGTCGGAAGGCTTATCGGAGCGTCCTGAGCTATCCGCTGAGACTGGCGTTCCACCATCTGTAGTCGCGGAGCCCGCCAAACCTTCAAAGGGCGACGCTCCGCCTTCTGCCCCTCCCGTACCTGAATTAAGGCGGTCCGGGAGGCTCCGGCGTCATCCCGCCTACTTAGCTGACTACGCCTGTTCGATCCGGGGGGATAGGGGTGTTAAGTCCCCGTCGGCTCAGCTGCTTTTGAGCAGGCTGTGTCGTCAGCAGGAGGGGATTGGAGGAGATGCACAGCAACAAAAGTAGCGGGAGTTGCCTGGGTGTTAATTGGTTGCAGCTGCCTGACAGCTTTGCTTTTAAGGGGCTGTCAGATCGTTCTTTCGCGTTCTGTTCTTCACTCTCTTGTTGTGTTAATTCAACTGGTTAATAAAGTTTATGAATTGAGCGACCTGGCTCCAGAGTCGTCCTTAAAGACACAACACTTTTCGTCTTACTGAAATACTAAAAATATTAAAGATTTGTTGGAGGATCAGGTTTTTAATAAATTCTTGAGTTATCAATCAGTCTGTTATTTGCACTGTCTCCATACTGTATGTCTACTAAACAGAAGATACTGTCCCATGGGAACTGTTCTGAATGGCTGTCTTTGGCTCTATACAAAATGAAAAATGACTGGATAGTTCAGCAGATTGAAAGCATTGTGATTAACACCAGCTGTCTGCAATTAGTAAGTTCGAATCTTGCCAGGCTCAAGGTTGACTCAGCCTTCCATCCTTTCTAAGGTAGGTAAATTGAGGACCCAGTTTGTGGGGGCAATAAGCTGACTTTGTAAAAATATACAAAAGTATGAAGGCTATTGCTTAACGCATTGTAAGCCGCCCTGAGTCTCCGGAGAAGGGCGGCATATAAATCAAATATATATATATATATATATATATATATATATATATATATATATATATATATATATGCAATTTATTATTAAAAAAAACCTTAAGGGATGCCCATATGTACTGAATGCCATTTTGAATAAATCAGTGCAATTATGTGTTTTAATTTTTATTCAAATATATTAAAACATGGAATGAAAGACCATAAGCAGTATACATTTCAGGTTCCTTTTTTTTAAAAAAAACATGCACATATCTATGGTTTGTGGCTAGACAGAATAGGTGTACAAAACTTGCCTAAGAACCTTCCATCTTTGAATAGATAGCTTCTAGGTTCTGTAGTTGTTGCCATGGAAGCTATAAAGGAATTCAAAAAAAGAGTTATGTGCTAAAATCTTGTTTCTAGTATTTTGTTTAAACTGGTTAGGAATCATAAATATAGTTTCAATGTTTTCTATTCTAGAATAATGAAAATCAACCTGATTGACCATATTCATTGGAAATCATTTTTCTCAGGCACTATTTAATACACACAGCATACTGGATGCAGGGAGACAACTTCTAAGAGAAGTAGATTTCAGCCTTTGAAAAATAAAAATAAATCAGTGCACAGTACAGAAGACTTGACAGGAAAATGAGGTCACCTACTGAATTTTTCATGTATTCAAGTCCGGGGGAATCTGAGATTTATAAAAGCAGTGAGCTCATTATTTGCATCAGAACTCAATAGCAAGGGGCTGGGGGGGCGGGATAACATGGGAAGAAATGTTGACTGTCCAAATGTCCAAAGTAGCATGATGGAATCTGCTCTTTTTTTGTTACAGGGACTGTGAAGAATTTACATTGAAATTAAAAGGTATTCTGAGGTGTATATTTATTCAAATCTAAGCTTCCGACTGTGCAACTGTGCTTAGCTTTTCAGCCTAAACAGTTTGTGTTTTGATGACATTAAAGGATGGGCTACGAGAGTGATGAAAATGTCAGCATTCTTATCTAGTTTTATTGGTGACAAACAATACCTCTTGGCTGTTTGCAAGTAACTGGACAAATAAGTTTCCTCTCAAACAAATAAGTTTCCTCTTTGTTGGAGAAAAAAAAATCTTCAGACATGCAAAATTTTAACATTAAAAAGTACTCTTTATGTAAGATTGTTTTATAAAAAGGATATTCAAAACAACTTTCTGTCTGAAATGGTGCAGACCCAAAAAGATTTCCATAGAAAGGCTACATTATTCCTGAATAAAGCCTGAGCTTTTCCAAGACAGTCTTGACTTAATGTCCTCAAAGAAAAGGACAATCAAAGCTATTTACTGAACCATCATGCCCCTTCATAGTGATTTGCACACAAAGCTTGTCTTACATTAGGGAAAATAATGACCCAATCTCAAAAGATTAACTTTCTTTCCAGAGAAATACAATCAATGTATAAATAACAAATGGTTAAATTCATTCATTATATATCAACTGAGGCTTACATGGTATAATTTACTGTTCTATCCAAGAAAACATAATCTCTTGGGCAAGTCCTGAAAAATCCATATTATTTCCATTTGCTTATTAAGTGCAGTTCAGCAAATAACAGCTGTGATTTGGCAAGGATTTGGAAAGTTTTGATGCTTTAGAATTTGAAGCTTTCCGCTCTGCATTGCAGATCTGTTGGTTTGGGATGGGATGGGATGCTGAAAAATCTAGTTTTTTCTTAACATGTTATTTAGAAATGGAAGTATTTTTTTTATTTTCTGTGCATCTTTTCACAACTATCAGATGCCACTCTACTCAGCTTCCATATTTCCAGATTTTACATCATTGCTATAAGTGCAGGATTGTCTTTAGTTTAATAAAATTCCACTGTTGTCTGTGATTCTGAGAGTATTTTAAACAGCTAAATTCTCGGGTGCTATGACAACGGCTGCAGCATAAGAGCATTGCACAGAATAACAGTCTGACAGCAGCGGAAGTGTGCGCAGAGAAGCTGGTTGCAGCTGATTGAGTTGAATAGGACTCCTTCTCTGGCTATGAGGGAATAGGAGTGCCTCTTTAATAGCTCTTAGCAACGCCCCTGCTTTGACCCTACTCGACTGTGAGGGAAATCAAATCAATACAACCTCCTCCAAACCACAATGCTTCCACAGCAGCAGGACCACGACCAGCAGAGCATCACAGCTGCCTTTGTCTCTTCTTAAATTTGATCAAGATTTCTTCCTTTGATTTGGATTCAGGTTTTGGATATAGTTAATTGCTGAAAAATCTTCACGTGCCTTGCCGAAAGGATCTTCTAAATTGTTCTGTAGGAATGCTTTTTATACTTCTGACTTTGGTGGCTTGCTGTAGTTCATTAAAGAGAGAACTCTGAATTTGCAACGTTAATTTGAAATATAATTAGCAACTTCTAATGCTGATGGTACTTGTATGTGGAAATTTAAAATATGCACTGTAATAGCAAAAATTCACACACTCTTACGATCGTGAGAGCTTGTTTTGGAACAGCTTTTTTAAAAAGGTTCACTCACCTTTTTAAAGTTGTTTTGAAGTTATCTTTATCTTTAGTAAGATGTTTAAGATAATAGTTGATAGGTAATTCATGGCTTTTAAAAGTTAATGTGTTTTTTTCTCCTTCCTTCCTAGAGATGGCCAATAGAGGACCAAGCTATGGCTTAAGCCGAGAAGTTCAAGAAAAGATTGAACAGAAATATGATCTAGAACTGGAAAGTCGTTTAGTGGATTGGATTATTATACAATGTGGTGAAAATATAGAGCACCCCCCTCCTGGAAAACAACATTTTCAGAAATGGCTAATGGACGGAATAGTAAGTAATAATCGGATATTGCATCTAGAAATGTAACATTGTTGAATAATATAATTTGTTCCTAAATTTTTACCATTTCAAAAATATATCAAATAATCAATTAACTTTGGCATGCATTCTTGACCTCATTAGGTAGCATGTCCTATAAAATCAATGTTACAAAGTAATGTTTCAGAGTTTACAAAGTATATTTGATTTGTTTAATTTAAAGCAATTATTATCTCCATCTGTAAACTGCCTTTTTCTAGACTCCAATAAAATAAATCAAACCTTGAAGGTGATTGCTGTTATGAACAGAGGACAGTATGAAAAACAGTGTATAGAGCTGTATAGAGACAGATGGAACAATGGTTATGCAATATGAGGAATATAAATTACATTTTTTTTGACAGTTAATTATAGATCCTTCTACAACCCTGAGCTTTTCCCTAATAGTATTATCCTCCTTCAAAATGGGTTAGTTATGTGTATTCGTTTATGAAATGCCACAGTTCTGTTCTGTTTTTTTTTTTTTTCAAGGAATAAGCAATTCTAAGTCTTTAAGTGATAATTTATTCATTTACTGAAAGAACGGCACAAAGGTGCTTTCATTTATATGGAAGACTTGGCAAAATTATTAAACGTAGTGATTGTGTTTTTATCAGCTTACTGTGTTTTTATCAGCTTACTACTTGATACTATATACACTTGAGCTCAAGCTGTGTTTTGCTCTCCCATGTGACTATCAATTGTTATATAATCTGAAGTGAATACTTTGATTTTGCCTGCTTCATTTCAGCCATGTATTTTTTATTTGTGGAAAGGGAAGCTTTGCCAAGCATTGTTAATGTATTTGGCTCAAATGCATCCATATCACATGCTGTCAGTAGCATACACTTACGTTTGTATTATGTATTTCATTTGAGGAGCAGAGAGCCAGGGGACCCTTTCTAAGTGGCATTAGAATATCTATGTTATAAACAGAGTAATATACACATACTGTGTTGCCTTTAGTTGGTGGAATTAATTGATTTTGTCTCTTTCAATTCTGCTTTTAATGGTCAATCTCCCAGCTGCTCTGCAAGTTAATAAACAATCTTCATCCCAAGGGAAAAGAACCTATTGCAAGGATCACAGACTCAAAGATGGCTTTCAAACAAATGGAACAAATTTCTCAGTTCTTGAAAGCTGCAGAAAGCTATGGAGTACGAACAACAGATATCTTCCAGACAGTAGATTTATGGGAAGGTAGAGATTTATTTATATATAAGAGTGTTTCTTTTTCTGTAACACTGCTTAACCTGATATTCACTATATATTTCTTTATGAAAAAATTCCCAAATGCCATTACAATTATTTCTAATTTGCATTGCCTTTAAGCACTGTTCTCTCCAGTAATGCCTTATTGAAATTTATATTGATGCAAGATTTAATGAAATATTTTATACCTATATCCAAGTGAAAGATATGGGATTGTTTTTTTACAGAAGCACATCAAAACTAAGCAAGTAGAAGTTATATTATAGCAGATATTTCAGCAAAATAACAAGTTATCATTTTAAGGATGGTGAAATGTAATTAGTTTTCATTTTAATGTAAACATAAACCAGTTCGCATTTTCTATATTTAGCTTGGAACAAAGTTAGCATGTATATCAATATTTGCTGAATTTCATTATCTAATTTTAACCTGTATGTATGGGAAACATGCACAGAAATTTAAAAATGTACATATTAGGAGAAAGTCCAAACAGAAATTAATTATATTAGTGGAACCCATTACCAAAATTAATGCATTAAGAAAGATACATATAGAAAGAGTATACTCGGAAAAATATACAGCTATTTGTTAAAATCCTTTTGAAATTTGACCGGGGACATTCATAGTATGGGATTGATCCAGTTTCAGATTGGGAAAAGATACTTGAGAAATTCATTCATTGATTGTAGTACATGAAATTAATCATCCCATAAACAACAGCCACTCTCTTGAATGAAAGAAAACTCAGGACAAATAGATCTGAAGCCTGACAATAATAATATTGTTAGAATAGTTTAGACTGAGTTTATACTGGGTGAAACTTCAAATTTGTATGCTGTCATTTCACCTCTGGAAATGGGTTTTATGCAAGTAGAGTAGTACCTTTATGATTTATGCAAATCCTACAAAAAGGTGTTTTGAAACTCAGCAGCGCAGGTAGAAGACAACTCTTTTTAAGCAGATTAATCTTTTACCAAAATCTCAAGAATGTTTTAGAAGCCGTTCCTGACTATCCCAATGAGAATGTACAGCATATGCACAGTCACTGCTCCACATTTTTTTCAGTAAAAAGGTGAAGTAACTTTATAGGCCCCTCTTTTTATTATACTCTGGAATAAAGAACATTCCTTGTATGTGACTTAGCATCAGGAAAGACTTGGTTTAATGGAAGTAAAATGCTAATATCTACTCTGATATTCTGATAATTTAGTCCAGTGCCTAAAATCAGGCCTTTTTTTCAACAGCTCTCTTCCTAGTATTAGAAGAATCCATATAATTAATAATACTGTCCTTGTAATGATGAATTGATATTTCCTTATTTGTATCCTTTATGAGTATTCTGATGGAAGTCATGTATGTGAGTCAAAATAAATTCTTGCATTCTCCATTTAAACAATTGTCCGTTCTTGTTATATTTATTTTTCCTCTCTTCCTCCATTTCCTAGACTTGTGCAGCAACTTTAGGAGCTCTGCTTTTCCTTTTGTATTTATTTTGTGCTTTAAATTAAATTATAAGCCTGAAGGCTTGCCTAACCCATTTACAGGGACTTTGGTATCTAAAGAACATTTTTTAGATGTGAATTAATAATGATAGCCAGGAAGCAATGAAAGAACTCCTGCTAAAAGCCCTGCCAGATGTGGCTACTGCTCTGAGGAGAAAAGGATAAAGCAATCTTTGCTTTCTGTTACTAATCACGTCTCAGAGGTTTCCAAGAAAAAGTTAGGCAGGATAAGTGCCATATCAAAACTGTCAAGTAATATAGAGAGAAGATTCTGGATTTTGACCAAGAGAAATGATCTTTACAATTCAAACCGCATTTCTTTGAATCTTGGACGAGAAACTGGATGAATGTATTGGAGTCTTCCCAATTCTGATAATGTCCAGTTACTTACAGCTGTATTGCCAGAAGAGGAATTCTGGGACCTGTACTGCCCTCACAGTTGGAGGGCACCACCAAGAAGGTTTACTTATAACATGACCCCAGGTTACACTGAGATTTCCATCTTGGATAGCCATTTACAGATCTCATAGTTTAGACCTGTATTATGCTAAGGTTTGGAATAGGAACAGAGAAACCCAACTCCAGTGACATTGACTAGAATATTAGTGTTGTGAAGAAAAAAAAATGATTAGTACACTTAAGCATAATACGCTTGAGCAAAAACTGGCAAAAATGTTCATCTGATATATTATGTCTTTTCAATGGTGCAAATAATGAATAATTAAATGTGGTTGACAGGGCACAATAGTAGGTATCTCAATAATGCTCAGTAAGACTCCAAACTTGTCCCCAAATTGGGAAGCAGGATTTTGTATTGTGATTATCTCACCAGAGTAATGAAAATGATTCTTGTTTATCAAGTCATAGATGGCTTCTTTTGAATTATCAAAACAGTTCTATACAGATCTGCATGCCCTAAAATTACAGAAGGTATATGTGCGTGGGAGGGAAACTAGCATAAAAAATTGAGTTATTATGTAATACCTTATAAATATTATTTCTACATTAAAAAACAATAAACCTTTAGTTTGCCATGGGGCTGCCTAGTCCCTTCAGAGCCCCAATCCAATGTTAAATAGCTATTTTAGATTCTCTGTCTTTTGTTGTTAAATTGTCATTATTCTATAATTTTGAAATGTTTAACCCTAATTTAATTTTTCATTTCTAATTCAATTTTTATACATTGTTTTCTTTATCGGTTATATTATAATGCACAATGCCCAGAGCCACTCTTTAAGGGAAAGGGAGGTTAGAACTTTGAAAAATAAATAAATCAATCTCATAAAAAGAGATGCACCACAGGTACTTAGAAATAGTACATCAAAATAACAAATTAAGTATTTGAACAGAATATCTAATAGACCTGAGAAGCCTATCACTGTCTCTATTAACAGAATTTTAAAAGATACCATATTTCATTTTAAAAAGGTTCTGTTTATTATTGAATACATCTTATTTATGTTTTATTTGTTCCGTAAATGTTATATTCAATATTGCTAATTACTCACCTTATTTCAAAATTATTTATTTTAGGGCATTCCCATTAAAGATGTAAACATGTTCATTTTTAAATTAAGAGAAGTCATAATATTATGAAGTATTAAGGAGGTTTCATTTTCTGGTCCAAAGTCCTTTTTAAGAGAGTTCTGATATTAAAGCCTTTGAGATTTCATTTCCAAGGTTATCGTAAGAGCAGCAGAATAGATGTGAGGGTAGAGAAATATTTGTGATTCTCCATTTCCTTCATCTAATGCTAATTGTGAAAAGCTAGTACTTAATTTTTTTTAAAAAAGAAACCTTTCCCTTCCAATGCAAGATGGACTATATACTACTCTTTTTTAAATATCCCACAACCTATGAGTATGGCGTAAAACCAAGGACCTGTAGAACGTTAATCTTCTCCTTCCAGCTTGCCCTTAACCAAACAGTTCTGCTTCAGTCTTTCCATTATTAGACTATCACATTATCAAAAAGTGCTGACCTCAGATTTCCTTTTCCAAACCTGGAGCCTTTGTTTTAACTATGACTTAAAAGGGAGTGGTCTGAGATCTATGCTCCTGGAATCAGTATCTTTCAATAGACTTAAAGTTACTTTAAAAGTTAATGGGAACAAAAAGGGGGAAAATGGCTTCTAAATCCTCTCATTGCCTTATGGATGTTATCATTACATTTTTACTTCAGTCATGCAGCCCTCAGTAGCTACAAACAGTAATTTTAAAAATGTGGCTTTTAAAAACAACTTTTAAAAGATGATATTGTCATAGAATTAACAGCTGTTCCTTACAATGAGCCAAGATTCTATGACTCACAATCCCCCTTTAATATTAACTTTTCTGTGGCCTTAGTCAATTTAATCACTCTGTCTTTGTTCAATAAAAATAGTAGAATTAATTCATGCAGCTGCTTATGAACAAAATAAGGACTGCTCTGAAAACAGTGCTGGGCAACTTTCGCAATGAGGTTACTGTTAGCGTAAACCATGAGAATTTAACATCTGTGGATTCTTTTCTGTGATTTTTCATGTGGTCTTGTCACCTAGAGTTTGGTAGATGATGTGGCTTTGTGAGTTTAGAGGGAGATTTAACTAATTGAATACTGATGAATACTGAAATACTGATGTTCAGTATTTGGCTGCTGATTAGCTTTACATATCTAAAGCTTCCTTTAGCAATTTCTTGAGTGTAAATTGTCAGTGCAAAGAGTGGTGGTGTTGAGAATGAAAATGAAAATAGTACTATAGTCCATCATATTGCCTTCTATCTGCAAAGGATAACTTATCTGTAAAGGAAAACTTCCTGCATCTGTAGAGATGCTTCACATAATTTAAATCTTTGGAATTGCAGAGGCTGTTGTCTAGAGCAGGGGTATCAAACCCGCGGCCTGTGGGCCGGATGTATCATGCACTGGCCACACCCATCCCTGGTTTAGCAAATGGGAAAAAAGTCACGATACACATGTGACAACATGATAACATGAGTTTGACACTCCTTCTCTAGAGTGTCTATGGAGATTCACCGTCATCCAGGTCATGGTTGGCCCAAAGGTGCTTTTTCAATAGGCAACTGGATTTTCTGGTTGACTGAGAATCTCCATAGACATTTAGCTATGCACTTTGGGATGAACATCCTTCGAATGGTGTGGGAGTATGAACGGATACCAGAAAGTCCAGGTGCGTCTTGAAAAAGTACCTTTGGGATGTCCTCTAGAGTGATCCTCTATACCAGTGTCGGATCTGAACATTCTCCAGGTGTGTGGACTTCCAAAACTCCCCAGCTAGATAGCATGAGAAGCCCTGTACAGATAGACACATGAAGCTGACAAGAAAGATAATAGAGTGAGGCAGAACTCACATTCTTTTGCTTCTATCCCCCGCCCCTCCACACACATATACATTCACATGGGGTATGTGTGCAGAACTTGAAGAAGGTTTAAAAGAACTAGCAGGAGACCGAAAGAAAAAACAAAGTGCTTGATATAAAAAGGAGCAAGCTAGAGTGACCAAAAGCCTGATATATCTATAATGGAGGAAATCCAGTGAGTTATAAAAGACATAGATGGAAAACAGCCTGAACATGAGTGGGCTGTATTCCCTCATAGTATCATGTTTTGGAGCCTATATGTAGTTTATGCTGGTGAATCATGCAGCAAACCCTTGATTTATTTCTGGGCATCATATTTTACTTCATTTGTTAGTCAGAATAGGAAAAAAAATCCAAACTCCAGCCCCCAAAAGCTATTTTCAAATTTGTTTCCCACAAAAAAATTGCCAAACCCGATTAGAAAGATATAGTTTACTGAAAAATGTAGCCTCTAATACAATCTCATAGAGATCAAGCATGTGGTCAGGTTTCCTAAATCTCTAAAACTAAATCTCTAAGGTATATACTGACAGTCATGCAGCAGTTTGCAAGCTAAAAGTAGGAAGGGTTCTGTAAAGGAAAATTCCCTTGAGACCAGAATAAAAACAGAAAACATAATGTAATAATAAAAGCTCTGGGGATTTTGAGGTAAAACAGGTGTCTACGTAATGCTGCTGAAGTACAACCAAACAATTTAACAATAACACATGAATAATTCTTTTTAGGAAAAGACATGGCTGCTGTGCAAAGGACTCTAATGGCTTTAGGCAGTGAAGCTGTTACAAGGGATGATGGATGTTACAAAGGGGATCCCTCCTGGTTTCACAGGTAAGAATATGTTTGTTGTTTCCATTTTCAAACATAGACTAAATGTGCATGAAAAACAAATGTGCATTTGTTTAATGAAAAACAAATCCTAGACAGAAGAAAATGAATTTTGGCTTTTTTCAGCTGTTAATTAAAGATCTCTTTAGAATAGATATTAAAATTCATTTATAATAATGAATTATGTTGATGCAGAATGATCTACCCTTCCTTCACTTATTGACCTAGAGCAGGCATGTCAAACTCGATTTCATTGAGGTGGCATCAGGATTGTGTTTGATCTTGGGTGGGCGTGGTCAGGGTGGGTATGGTCAGCTCAATGTCACTTGTGTCAGGGGCACCTGTGGTGGCCCGAACAGTTTGCCAGCTCTGTTTTTGGCTGCGACAGCCTCCTGTAATCCTCTGCCAGTGAAAACGGAGCTTGGGAGTGCCACCCGCGGTTCTTGTGAGCTCCATTTTAGGCTGCAATGGCCTCCTGCAACCCTCTGCAAGCGATAATGGAGCTCAGGAGAGTCACACCCAGTCCTTCCAGGCTCCGTTTTTGCTGACAGAGGCACCGTGTTTTGGTCCTTCGCTGTTTCCAGGGTGGCCCTGTGGGCCAGATCTAAGCACCCACCGGGCTGGATCTGGCCCCCAGGGCTTGCATTTGACACCCCTGACCTAGAGCTATTGAAAAAGAAAAGCATACAATCCCACTATTTTCAGACAGGAAATATGTAAACCTTTAGTATAAATTCTAATAGCATACACAGCTTTTAAAAAAGGGAAAAGAACAAAAGTATCCCAAATCCTTCCCTATTCCAAGTATATGATTTTTATTTTTAAAAAAGGTAAAGGAATCCCTGCAGTTTTGATTCCGCTAGTCATTGCTGACTATAGGGGGAAGTGCTCATTTCCGTTTCAAGGCCACCGAGCCAGCACTGTCCGAAGACATTTCTGTGGTCATGTGGCCAGCATAACATCACAGAGCGCTGTTACCTTATCACCAAAGTGGTACCTATTTATCTACATGCATTTACTTGCTTTCAAACTGCTAGGTTGGCAGCAGCTGGGGAGAGAATGGAAGCTCACCCTGTCACGTGGTGCTCAAGTCTCGAACCTGGGCTGCCAGCTTTCTAGCTGATAAGCCCAGCGTCTTAACTGCTGAGCCATTGTGTCACCCTCAAGTATGTGATATGGCCCCATATATTTTGTCTCTTCCCTGACAATGCAGAACTCAGCCCTTTGATCTTCAAAACATTAGGTGAGCCCCCTGCTATCCAATGCTTGCCCACCCTAGTATATAATTTGTCTATCAAGAAGTCTTCTCTTGTTTGTGCAGCTAGTAGACAGGGTAGTATGTCTTCCTTAACGTATTTGAGTCATTCTTTCTAGCAATGACTCAGATATCTGTAGCAGCAATTGCTCAAGCATTAACAGAAATATGAAACATAATTTGCAGATCATTACTATCTGCTGAGACAATTCTGAAACTATACTTCCTCAGAATTTTGCTCTACTTCATGATTATTGATAAATGAACATACAT
The DNA here is from genome assembly GCA_022577455.1 of Arizona elegans. Taxonomy (NCBI): domain Eukaryota; kingdom Metazoa; phylum Chordata; class Lepidosauria; order Squamata; family Colubridae; genus Arizona; species Arizona elegans. Next base: position 79,771,609 of record JAKOOJ010000006.1, on the reverse strand, counting down.
CTAAGAAAGCTGCCTAACAGTTCTGAAGCAATTTTCCCAAACTGATATTTGATACATTTTGTAACATCAACCTCTGGAGAAATAGTGCTTAATCTTGCACGCTCTTGTCTTAATAAAGCAGAACATCTACTTAAGTGTTTTTCTGGATGATGGCCAGATAACATAAAACCATCAGTTCCAAGAAAGTGGCTGAATGATTTGCTATTTGCTATTTGATTTGCTATTTTCTACTCTTTCTCAAATATGGCTTATCTATATATAGCAAAATACCAGGTTGATTTAGTTTTCTGATATTGAGGTGTTGAATGATGCTACTCCAATACAGAAGAGAGTAGTATCCATCCACTATAAATCCTTATCTGGTAATAATTTTGATTTTTTAAACATTTTTTTATTGTTTTGAATGAGGCCATGGCACCTACTAGGTTCTAATAGGGAGCTGTATCATTTGTTGGATGGTGATGAACACTTTCCCTAAAATGTCACTGTAATTAATGCTACTTTCAACATGCCGTATTGGCTGAAATGCTATCTCCTTGTGTTTAATATTTTTTGAAGGAAAAGAAATGCAAAGTAATGCAGTTTTTTTCAGAGTCCTAACTATTCTTTTTTCCACAGTGGCTAAATATGTTCAGGAAATAGCCTTTATTTATAAGATATTCATACTTCAAGCCAGTGGGGAAATCTAAAATTTGTTACTACCGGTTCTGTGGCGTGACTTAGTATGTGTGTGTGTGTGTGGGGGGGGGTAATGTGACTGGGTGGGCGTGACCAATTTTTTTTTTTTACTTTTAAAACCATTTTTTCTACAACCTCTTCGGCGAAGAGGTTGTAAAAAAATGCTTTCAAAAGGCTCTGACGATCCCAGCTGAGTTGCCTGATCGTCAGAGGCTTTTTTTCTTTTAAAAGCCTCTGCTGATCAGGCAACTCAGCTGGGATCGTCAGAGGCATTTAAAAGAAAAAAAGCCTGTGCCGATCAGCCAACTCAGCTTGGATCATCAGAGGCTCTTAAAAGCATTTTTTCTACAACCTCTGAAGAGGTTGTAGAAAAAATGCTTTTAAAAGCCTCTGATGATCCCAGCTGAGGTGCGCAATCATCAGAGGCTTTTTTTTACTTTTAAAAGCATTTTTTCTGCCGAAGAGGTTGTAGAAAAAATGCTTTTAAAAACTAAAAAAAAAAGCCTCTGATGATTGCGCGGCTCAGCTGGGCATGGGGGGGGGGGCAGGGATTTTTTGCTACCAGTTCTCCGAACCACCTGCCTCCATAGGCTACTGGATCGGGAGATCCGGTCTGAACCGGGAGCATTTCACCCCTGCTTCTAGCCCCTGATCTCCCCTCTCCTCAAAGAGATCTCTGGGGTCCTTAGGACTTGCTGGCTTCCATTATCTTATGACACACCTACAGCTTCAGAAGGGGGAATTCAGTGTTAGAAACCTCTTCTTGTCTTCCAAAACAGCTCATGTTCTCAAAATCAGGATAGTACTAACCTTATACTGTAGATAAACCCAGGGGCTGTGGCACTCAATCTGATAAAAAACATTTGAGAATTTAAAGCAGAACAAACATGTCACTTTTAAAACAGAATCATTTTCACAGGAAAGCACAGAAGAACCAGCGAGGATTTTCTGAAGAGCAGCTTCGCCAAGGACAGAATGTCATCGGTCTTCAAATGGGAAGTAACAAGGGAGCATCCCAGTCAGGGATGACAGGATACGGAATGCCAAGACAGATAATATAGTTTAAAACCACCTTTAAACTCTCACTTACCCACTTGGTAGCATGGCTTGACTGAAAAACACATAGCTAGTTAATGTTCATGCTGAGATCTGCTTCTAGGTTTTCTCTCTAAGATTATGTATGTGTTTGTGTATGCAAATGTATACACGCGCACACATACACACGATCTTTCAACTGAAATTGTGGGTCTGTATGCTTGTTGCGTGTTAGTTCACATAGCACGCTGACACCATATGATGTTCATTTTTGAACTATGCAAAGACTATTTTTCTGTATTTATTTGCAATTTGTTATTTTCTGTACTCTTGTCTTATTGAACTGCCTATAACTTCTCAGTCCTTTTCTTCTCTACTCTATCCTACTTTCATCTTCTAAGAATAAAAATAAAATGGGATGAATAACTGCAAAGATTTAGGCTGGATATCTCTTTTGCAGCATCTCTATACTCTGAAATAAATGTTTTAAAAGGGGAGCAAATATGATTTACCATACTTTATAGAAACAATTGAGTTCATTGTGATCCTTGTCAAGATTATATGCAGACATACACACATGGAGGGACACAATGTTTAGCTGATCGAATGTGATTGGGCAAAAGGTGTCCCAAATAACAATAAGAATGAAACCTAAAAGGCAGGAAGAATACCCAATCCAAGAAAAATCATTCCGGAAAAAGCAGTAGCAACAGAGGAAGAATTTGGACAATCAAAGCAGGACATTGGTGGGAAATATGATGTTTATTGGTTCCAGTCATATTCTGCCTTCAACTCTTGAAAGCCAGTATTTCACATGTAGACAAAGGCCTGATCTATTATAAGGTGGGTTTTTTTAAAGTATTCCTTTAAACTTTGCTGATTTATGCTTAACCCCACTACCATATTTTCTTCTGAATACACTTACCAAATGTTTAGCTTAATCAAGTAATTATTTGGTTATCAATAACCATTTGGTATTTGTTATATATATATATGACTTTGACATGGAAGAAGCAAAACATTTCATTTAAATTATAACCTTCTCAACTATTATGGGTAAGAAATGCTTATCTTACTGTTAGTCTTCGGTCTAAGAGTCTTCAGGTACCTTTCATTTAAAGTTGAAGGAAATTTCAAATATTAAAATGAATAGGATTTTTGCATAATTCATTCTATATTATTTTGCCTCTGAATTCACATACTATAGCTTTGTTACTCTCCACTAAAAGGATTAACACCTCCTCCCCCCTTCATAAACTAAAATTCATAGCAGCTTTAAATCAGAATTAGGCTAATTAATTCAAGGCTTTTAGTTGGAATGGGCTTCTAAAGTTCTTCATCGGTTCTCAAACTCTTTTCGATACCCTCTGGTTTTCTACCTGTATCAGAAATCCCAAACTTAACTCAGAGGTGGATGCTATTTAGGGGATGGAGAAACAAATTGTAATGTACACTGCCCAAATGTTTAACATAGTAGTTCAAAAAAGAAACACATGTACATGTGAAAAATATGGAAAATCCTCACCTTATTTGTATTGGACAAGACTCTATTCCATGTAATTCCCCTACTCTCTATTATCCTTTGTCTACCCCAAATACTAACTGCATACAATGAAGTTTGACTACCCCTGACTTAAATACATTCAGAAAATTATAATGGGATTCTGTTTAATAAAACTTGCATCAAGCTTGATTAACATAAAGGGTTAACTTTTATAAGAGAAATAGGTCTTGACTATTGGGGGAAGAGAGTTCGGAATGATTTACTGTGATTATCTCATTTTATGCTTTGCTTTTGTGATTGTTTAAATTGATGTTACTTGTCTTATCAACTTACCTTTTGTAGTAGTTTTACATTGATGCTCAGGTTGTTTTCTCTGGAAGGATGATGAAGACAGAAATCTCCACTCCAGCACTACCTTTTCCCCAGCCAAGCTAAGGTATGGGATGTGTTTTGTTTTTTGCATCAAGAGTATGACTGTTATGGCAACAGGAACAGGACATTTACACTTGCTTCTAATTATTTGTGGTTGTAGGATGCTATCACCTTTTTTTCCATTTACTTTTGTCTGCTTTCAGCTCAGCTCATCTATAATTATAACAGGCATGAAATATAATGAACAGAAATTCAAGATACATGGTTAGCCAGTGCATCCCTTGAATAGGTGCTCAGGGATGCAATATTAAATTGGTATATCATTATCAAACCTGACTGACATTTGATGATAGTTGCTTCTGTTGATCTTAAATGAGTGACAAAAATAGCATTAAAATTCTTCATTCTGAGCCTTGTTATACTTTTCCACTCAAAGTAATGTTGGAAAGAAATTATGTAAAGGAGCCCAGAAATCATCCGTCAATTCATCATTGTGAGATTTTGCTGAAAACTGAATCCAACGGGAGCAAATTTGACGTAGGAGAGAAGCTGGCAAAAGAAATTGTGTCTAAATGTGTACCAAATCTGGCTGGGGACTCTGGAAAAATCTTTTATCATCATCACCATCCTCATCATCAACAACAACATATTCATCATACATTAAAAAAAACCCTTTCAGTGCAACAATATGATAGCTGGACAACACCTCAAATTCTTTTAAGCGCTCTATTCTTAGTCCTCATTCTTTCTTCCTCCTGGTTATGTGACTCAAGACCTAAGCCTATGCAATTTATCACACGCTATTCACCACATACATAATGAAATATGGATGGAGTGGAGAAGCACACAGAGAAATGTAATATATTACATGTACCTCCCATGGCCATTTCTGGTTGAGAAGTTGAAAATAATTCCAAAAGCCATACCCTGAAGCTGGATTGAATTCCATGCACATCGAAGGTTTCTCTTCCCTTCCCAGAACTTAACCCTAAATCTAACTCTAACTCTAACCTCAGCCCTAACCCTAATCCTAATGACTCAATACAACTTATTCATGTCAGTTAACAAATTTAATATAGTTAACTAATCTATGGAAATATAAGCAGCTCTTCAATAAACTATTCATTAAGACAAAATATTTCCCTTTGCCAATGGAGCTCAAAATAGTTAGAAATACCTAAACATACTTATTTGACTAGGAACTTCATCTTAAAGTAGAGCAAAAAAAAAAAAAAAAAAAAAGATACTCTCTCTCAGTTCTCCCAGGAAGAAGCTTCTTAACTTGTGCTCATAGATCCCGCTGAGTAAACTAAGTAAAAAATTCCTCAAACTGGACTCAGCTCCTGGAGAGAACTTGGATAGTTTTATGTATTTTTCTAAGACATATAGAGCACTTTATCATCATCTTCTGTGATTTTTTTTTTAGTAATAACTACTTTTATGACAGGTGGATAATAGCTTTGCTTTGTTTTTCCCTTCAATATCAAAGATAGGGATCTGATTTCAGGAGAAAAAAACTGACATTCATTTCTCCTTGCCACTTTATCACATTTTGCATTGAGTTAAATAACTTTGATGGTGGAATGTTTCAAGATGTATTTTGGATTCCCTGTGAATTTAACTTCTATTAGATTATCCTTGTCTATTTAATTAGATACCACATTTTAGGTACGGCCAATCATAGTTCTGACTGAGCATATGCAATTTCTAGCAAATATTCCCTTAGAAGAAACTGCTGTGAACAAATCGTTGCAGAATTAGGCTTATCATTTCCACTGTTGGAATTATTGTCTTTTAAAAAATTTTATCCACTCTCAGCTCACTATAGCAAGAAAGCTGATCTAAATTTATTTTTTGGGACGTCTGGAAATAAATAACTCTTAAATATGCTCTGACTTTTATCAGTTGCATAATTTTAAAGGATCACTAGATTAATGCCAACAATACAAAAATACAATAACTGAAAAGTCCAATTTATAGCAGCCAGATGTGCGTGTGTGCGTGGCAATGGGCATGCTGGATGAAGTTATGAAATAAATGACAAATATGAGATTTTTATTTTACCAAATATTTTGCAAATCTAGCAGAGTAGATAATTTAAGTTCAATTTCAGTATTCTGAGTTTCTTCACAAAAATAATTTTTCACTACTACAGACAGAATCGCACAAATATAAGAATTGAGTAATAAAGGAGGTTTTGAAACTATTTTAAAACTGCATAGCTTATTAGCAAATGGGAAGTTTTACTTAAAGAATTATTTCACCCATTCTTCCAAATGAATGGATATGGTAATGTTTATGATTAGACATATGGTTTGTGTCCTCACCACAATATGGTTGTTTGGGGCAATAACCTTGGGTCTGTATGAATGCATCATCTGTGACCTTCAGTAATGTTATAAAATAAAGATCTGGTCCTACGTTCAAGCAGCAGAAGTAATAGATATAGTTGTGATTAATTTAATGGTATGATATGACCTTTGTTTCTAATTAGATTTGTCTGGCAGGACTCCTTTGCTGGAAACATCTTCCAGATGTTCTTGTAATTTATTAATTCTAGTAGAAAGAATAGTAGCAGAAAAAGCATTATGTTTCTTGGCTGAGGCCTGTTATATAGCACGCTGTTTCTTGGCTGAATGTTTTCTGTGTAAGCTGACCCCTTAGTGCCATATTTCATAAACAACATGGATGCATTGGTTGACAATTAAAGCTATCAGGCTTAATCTAAAAATTACATTACTGCAAAGCCTGTTATAATGTATTATTCATGAAATATATCTGTTTAAAATAAAATTCTAGAATAAGCATACAATATCTGGGCTACAGACTAACACAACTCTCCTACAACTGCTGAAATTCAGTGGTTCTCTGTATTTTTGCACCAGAGATAAGGTACAGGTAGTTTTCGACTTATGACCACAATTGAACCTGTTTCTAAGCAGAGCAAATTTCAGTTGCTAAGTGAGACCATTGTTAAATGAGTTTTGCCCCTATGACACTTCCTTGTCATAGTTGTAAAATGAATCACTACAGTTAAATTAGTAATATGGTTGTTAAGTGAATCTGGCTTCCCCATTGACTTTGCTTGTCAGAAGGTAGCAAAAGGGGATCCCATGACTCCAGGACACGGCAATTATCATAAATATGAGTCAGTTGCCAAGCATCAGAATAGAATAGAATAGAATAGAATAGAATAGAATAGAATAGAATAGAATAGAATAGAATAGAATAGAATAGAATAGAATTCTTTATTGGCCAAGTATGATTGGACACACAAGGAATTTGTCTTGGTGCATACGCTCTCGGAATACATAAAAGAAAAGATACATTCGTCAAGAATCATAATGTACAATGCTTAATGATAGTCATTGGGAAACAGTCAATATAAATCTTAAGGATACCAGAAACAAGGTTACAGTCATACAGTCATAAGTGGGAGGAGGTGGGTGATAGGAACGATGAGAAGTTTGATCACATGACCATGGGGATACTCATAAGTGTGAAAAAGGTCATAAATCACTTTGTTTAGTGTCATTGTAATTTCAAATGGTCACTAAATAAACTGTTGTACATCGAGGACTGCCTGTATACCCATTCTGGAAATGAATAGTAAGTATTCCTATAAATCTGTCAGTGCTAGACAATTTCACACAATCTCACAAAAGCTCCTTGTTAAATTTTATGGAATTTTTGACCTAATTGATAGCAAAGCCCCCAAACCTAAGACAACAATTAGCCGTTTTGCAGCCAGTAGTGCAGTAGCAGCAATGGAGCTGACAGAGGCAGTTCCTAAATATTTAGCAGTACATGACTAGTTTACAGACAACTTGCACTAATGCTGCTGCCCCCAGAATTTCCTGGAACAATAAGTATTTACCTGGTCCACAGCATCTCTTAAGTCTTAAAAACTGTTTTTCAAAAATAGGGACATTTGAGGGAACAATAAGAATATAGCACCTTTCCTTTTATAAGTCAGAGATTTAATGCAGGGGAAGGTATTCTTTGATGCGTAGAGACATATTTAATGGTGCTTGACACTGCAAGCTGTTCACCTTGGCATTAAGAAAAAAATACTACAATATCTGAAAGTGTATGTTCAACTCCAGCTGACTATATTCATGTACATCTATGGAAGTAGTTTGCCTTTGTTCTATTCTAGGATGTTTGTTTGTTTGGATTTCTGATTAGACTATTTTATGCCCCTGGTTTTTCCGGAACATCTTACATCTAAACAACAATCAGTCCCAGACATGGCAAACTGCTGAGACCTCAAACAGATATTTTTCCTTTGTCTTGTTAATTTGAGTAGATCTTCCACCACCACCACCTCCACCCCCGCGTCCCTAGAGATAGACTTTCTAGAATGGAAAATGTTCATTTAGTAAAATGTATCAAAGAATGAATTGATAGTACTGTGAAAAACTTGTTCAATTGTTATGTTTTCACATAGATTATGGAAATATGTAATCTTTTTATACTATTGTAAACTAATTAATGCTTCCATTAAAAGAGTTTTACAATTACTTATTCATATAGTATGGGTTATTTTCCCTTTTGAAAATCTTGCTTAGGAAAAGAGTAACGTTTGAAATAGGATGAGTTGGTAAATATGCCTTTGAGTTCTGTTGATGGGGAGGGGGGGCAATGAGATAGCATAATCAGAAACCTCAATGCTTGTATGGTATAATTGATGTTTACCAAGATTTGTAAGTTAATTGGCTCCTTTATAAAAGGGCACTGAATTCGTCTTCATCTTCAGTTTTGTGATTATGGCAAAGGATAATTTCTGTTTGTTTTCAATTCTCCTTATCTTGAGCAATAAGAAATTGAAATGACATCCCAAATCTTAACAGATGTATCAATTCGCTCGATAATATTAGATTAAAATGAATCTAATAGAATAGAATGACTGCTAGATTCCTGCTTCTGCATAGGGCTGACAAATAATCAACAAGTCTGAAAGGACAGCAAAAAGGGAGGTAAAGGGGCTTCCTGTACAGAAACATAACTTTCTTTTCATTTTTATCTCTCCCTTATTTCCATCATGCCCCTAGAAAGGATCCTTATTAGGGGTGCTATTCAGCAGGTTCTGACAGGTTCTGGAGAACCGGTAGAGGAAATTTTGAATAGTTCAGAGAACCGGCAAATACCAACCCTGGATGGCCACAGAGTGAGGTGGGAATGGAGATTTTTCAATATCCTTCCCCCAGGATTGGGGAGGGAATGGGGATTTTCCTTCCCCTGCCACGCCCACCAAGCCGGTAGTTAAAAAAAAATTGAATTTTACCACTGCATCAACATTTAATTTTAAGAAAGTAACCAGCTGAGTTAAAACACGGAGGAACACAGAATTTCATTATAGCAGAATTGAAAGGGACCTTGGCGTCTTCTAGTCCAATCTCCTGCTCAAGCAGGAGATCCTATACCCTCTGGACAAATGGCTGTCCAATCTGTTCTTAAAATTCTATAGTGATGGAATACCCACAACATCTGGAGGCAAGCTGTTCCACTAATTAATTGTTCTCACAAACAGGTTATTCCTCCTTAATTTTACATTGGATCTCTCTTTGATGAGCTACCACCTATTACTTCTTATGTTGCCCTCAGGTGCTTTGGAGAATAGGTTGACCCCTCCTATCTATGACAACCCTTCAAATATTGGAAGATTGCTATTATGTCATGTCTAGTCCTTCTCTTTGTTAGACTGGACATACTGAGTTCCCGCAACCGTTCATCATATGCTTTGGTCTCCAGACCCCTAATCATCTTTGTTGTTCTTTTCTGCATGCTTTCTAGAGTCCCAATGTATTTTTTTGTATTCTGGTGATGAAAACTGGATGCTGTGTTCCAAGTGTGGTCTTACCAGTGCAGTATAAAATAGTACTAACACTATTGATGCAGCCTATAACTGCATACGTAACTGATTGTCCACTAGAACTTCCAAATCCCTTCCATAGTTACTGCGGTTGAGTCAGGTATCATCTGTTCCAGTGATGGCTAACCTTTTCCAGACCAAGTGCTCAAAGCGTGCATGTGCCTGAACCCCCAAAGGCAATGTGCAGGCAGCCCCTGCACATGCACCCACCCACCCCACGCATGCATGTGCAGCCCCCATGCACCCTCCCTATGCATGCATGCGTGACCCCTTCCGCATGCACCCCAACGCATATGTGCATGGCCCCACGCATGCACCCCGTGCATACATGCCCCCGCACACACCCCACACCCTCCACATGCGCAGCAGAGAACCAATGAGCAGCTGGCCAGCAGGAGGCGCACATGCAAGCATGTCAGAACTGAACTGGGGTGACGGCTCACATACCATCGAAGAGGGTGCTGCCTGCCACCTCTGGCACACATGCCATAGGTTTGCTATCACGGATCTATTCTATACATGTGCATTTGGTTTTTCTTGCTTAAGTGTAAAACCTTACATTTCTTACATTGAATTGCATTTTGTTAGATAGGGCCCGGTGTTCAGGTCTGTCAAGATCCTTGTGCTGGCAATTCCCCCAGCTATCCCTGTATCTAAATCATTTATGAAGATGTTGAAGAGTACTGAGCCCAAGACAGAGCCTTAGGATACCCCACTACATGCTTCCCTCCATGTAGATGTAGTTCCATTGTGGATAACATGCTGTGTGCGGTTGGTCAAGCAATTAGGAATCAGTTTGGTGCGGGTGCTGTCTATTGCACATTAGACACAAATAACTACTTCACATCTATTACAGATTGTGAAAATTAAGAAATATAATTAGTGTGTTAAAAGGCAGCCTACTTTCATGCTTTCACTTGTTAAGAATATGACAGCTTAGAATGAAAGGATAGAAAGGATGTGACAGATTGCAAAAAAGAAAAAAGTCTGAAATGATTTGTAAAGAAAAATTACTAGTAGTGAATTTATCAAAAGAATGCCATAATCATAAATATATTCATAATGTAAATATAATTAGAAATAACCAAACCAAAATTTTCAACCTGCCTCTAAGAATTCATTGAGTTATAACAGCAATCCTGTCTGATCATATGAAGGACACCACATTTGATCCCTGGGAAATGCTGAGTTGTCCTTCTTAAAGCATTATGATTTGTACTGAGATGACTAAAGAATTATGCTAAGCAACTGCATGACTTGGAAAGGTTCAGCTTATGCGTTATCTCTTATGCTTATTATGCAGCAGTTAAAGGCAAAAAAAGAATGCCAATGCCAAATTGGGTATTGATAGAACTTCGCATTTCAGCAAAATCATAGATTGGTAGGAAAATATTTATTTTCTAAAGTTTACCATTTTCAGTATAAATAAGAAAGAGCTCAAATGTAAGGAAATTTAGCTTAACACGCACAGAAATTAAATATGAATCAGTACTGCCATTTTGAATTGAATGTGGAAACAAATGGAAGCCAGTGAAGCGGGCAACATCTAGCAAAGCAGATTAGTATCAGTTTAGTCTTCTAAACAATTTTGTCATCTAAAATAGAGGTCCCCAACCTTTGCGGCCTGCCACTCGGCTGAGAGGGGAGAGGGCAACTAAGCTGTGCAAGCTGTGGGGTGGCATGCACACACATGCATATGTGACTCAACTGCAAGTGGCGCTGCACATGCATCCATGCTTGCCCACCGCTTGTGTGAGTTGTGCTGCGCTTACGCGTGCATGCCAGGCCGCCTCTCACATAGCCCGATTCCGAATAGGCCACAGCCTGGTAGTAGACTGAGGCCTGAAGGTTGGGACCCCTATTCAAAAAAGCTATTCTGTCTAGATAATTATAATTGGTACGTTGTCCTGAAAAAGCCAGCATAGGAAATTCTAGGAGTTGAAGTCCACACATTCGACAACAAAGTTGTCAAGTTTGAGAATTATGGGGCTAAAGCAGGGCCGGATTTAGATGAAAAGAGGCCCTAGGCTATTCCACTTATGAGGCCCTTTCAGCTATAGTGAAAGTGTAATTTTAATTTTGCTAACAATTTGAATGTAGGCCCCTCTTGATCTTGAGGCCCTAAGCTGAAGCCTAGTTAGCCTATAGGAAAATCCGGCCCTGGGCTAAAGCAATCTTCCCTATATTGTACTCACAGAGATATTAAGTCTCTAATTCTGAGAATCCTGGTTCCAAAACAAACGAAAGATTCAAGATTGGAGCAAGCAAACCCATAATGATAAAAGGCATTCTTCCTTATAAGAATTTAATCCATAAAGGGAATAGAGGTCCTTCCATAAACTATCACCAAGGCCTTCATCTTCTCTGCGTTCCAGAGTCTTTAGCCAGTCTATCACTGAATCTTGGCATTGTGTGTTTTAGTGATCACTTCACAGCACTGATACCTGGCTCTGCATGCTTGTATTACTGCAACTCGATTGTGCACAACAATCAGTTCCCCTGCTAAATTTTTTAAATTGGTAACAGATTTTATATGAACATTAAAATATTTGTACTTTATGTTGCAATTTTTTAACCCTCAAGATCCTTTTTCAGACAACAATCATACATTTATTTTAGTAAATAGTGAAAAGTGGTATCTTAAATGGAGCTGTGTATAACTTTTATGTTTCTGAATATATTCTGACTAGGGGAAAGAATTTGGCTATTTATAAGCCACTGTAGAACTGCAAAGTTACCATTTTAAATCCCATGTGCTGCATGTTCACAATGGGTTATGTTACAAAAGCAGACACACTGTGTAATATGAGGAGCCCCTTAAGAATACAAATCGAAGATTTTCTGTAGCTTGAGTTCCCAGTGGATTGCTTGCTTTAGATATACAGATATAAAAGGTATTTTATAAAGAAATGAAGGATTGTTTGTTTCAAGTGAATTAAAAATGAAGGTTTTTTTAAATACATGAAACAGAGAATGATAATACCCTGTGGTTTTAACTTTCTGAAATTACAAGACAAATGTTAGTTTACACAATTTGATGACTATTTTAAAAAATATATGTGTAAATGATACTATCTTGTATTATTTTCCTATATTATTCTGTTAATCAAAACTATGTTTTTTTATGGTGTGTTTGTGTGTTCAAAACCTGATTTATATACTGTATGAGGATTCTTGAGAGTATTTTAAATAGTTTCAAATGGCAGCTGTTACTATATGGTAAGTCATTTAGCAATAGCAATAGCACTTAGACTTATATACCACTTTACAGTGCTTTACAACCCTCTCTAAGCAGGTTACAGAGTCAGCATATTGCCCCCAAAAATTTACTGGATCCTCATTTTACCCACCTCGCGAGGATAGAAGGCTGAGTCAATCTTGAGCCTCGTGAGATTCGAGCTGCCAAATTGCAGGCAGCCTGCAGTCAGCAGAAGTAGCCTGCAGTACTGCACTCTAACCACTGCGCCACCATGGCTCATTTACATAATATGGACATCTTTCAGACAGACTGGGTGGAAGACTTTTCATATATTCTACAAAACCATGTTTTTTCATACTGACTAATCTATGCGATTAAATTCATATAACTCACTAAGCCATATCTGTGCTTTTACATACTGTACCATAATGCAGGGGTCCCCACCAGTGGTGGGTTGTCACCGGTTCTGACCGGTTCTATAGAACTGGTAGTAAAACTGGTGGGAGGCTCTGCCCACCGACCCCAACATCATCAGGAAGCTTCTGCACATGCGCAGAAGCGCGCGCACAGCCCCGTTGCGAACCGGTAATACAGGTAAGTAGAATTCACCCCTGATCCCCACCCACAGTCTACAGATTGGCACCAGGCCACCACATGCCAGAAACTGGGCCATGCAAACAAACAAAGCCCCATCAGTGGGATGCAGGCAGCATGCGAAACCATGCCCTCTCTGGTCCACGGAAAAACCTCTCTCCACGGAACCAGTCCCTAGTGCCCAAAAAGTTGGGTGCCGCTGCCATAATGCAACTACTGTAACCTATTGCACCTTAACAAAATCAAGTATATGACATTATTGCTTAGAATATATTGTAAATAATTTTATGTAGTGAACTTTCCAAATTATTGAATCACAACTCAGTCATGGCAATGCTTACTTTAAAATACACTTAGACTCGCTTTGAGTTCCAGGAAAGTGTTTTAATATTGCTTAAAGCTAACACAAATATTGAGAACACTGCCTGCTGATTAATCAGCCTTTAATTAATAGCTCCAACATTTACATTGTTTGTATCTTGAGAGGACTGAGCTCATTTATGAACTTCATTTGTGAATACTGAGTAATATTCCAATGGTAAAATTTGGCATGACAAAGCCATGCAAAAGACTACATACTTATGAAATATTTAAGTTCAATCTTATATATCACAGGATGATGATCTTAAAACTGCAATTCCATATGCATTTGCTGAAATACCCATCCCCCTGATTTCATAAGCTTTATGCAAAATTAAGTGGGCAGAGGGTTATGGTTTATGCCTGTCTGCAGAATGGAGAGATCTTCCTTTAGTCTGACTGTCCCATTTTTTATTGTATCATATGTACTTTTGATAATCATTCCTTCTCCTGTGTTGGACATATGGCAGAAGCCCTCCAGGGAAAAAGAGTGAGGGACCAGGTGTTCTGTGAAAAGATCTACCTGTTTGTTATGATAAATGCATATCTAAATAGAAGCATAAAGCTTTCAGACAGAGCTATGTTGAGACAGGAATATTTTACAAGACTTTTTAGTGCAATTTAGCTTCAAACAATACATTAATCTTATCTTTCTGGATTTGAATGTTTAGTTTTCCCGATATTGGAAAAATTGATAATATTTTTTAAGAATGCTCAATTTATATAGAATCCCTTATCAACTGCTCAATTTATATGGAATGTCACAAACCTGGAGACTATAGGCTGGGGTTCTTCGTCTTTGGAGGAGGAAAGTAAAATTGTTGCAAAATATCATGTAATTCTAATGTTAATGTAATGTATGCTTTGACATCTAAAAATAAAATGAAGGGTTGAGCTATCACACATTAGAGTGATTCAACAATTCAATACAGCAAATGATTTAATATTGATATTAATTCTGAAAGATATTGACATCATACAAGAGAACAGTATGCATTTTCAGCGATCATAATTCAGATTTTTATTGGGATGAAAATTAAAACAAATAAAACCCCCAAAAATATACATACAGTCTTGAGTAGAAAATAGATTTTGTTCTGTAGAATGAAAATAATGAGAAATGAAAAGTCTTCTCAAAACTAAAAGGAATTAGAAAGGGCTGTTGGATCACTCCAATATATGTTTTAAACAGCTGCTTATTCCAAGAGCTCCAGGAGATAACATTAGGCACAGTAACGATAATACAATGAGTGTAGTTTAGTATACCTTGCTACTTGGTATTCCAAGTACTTGATGTTACAAGAGATCTTTTCTCTGGACCTAAAGGATCTCCCTACTATTATGGCTGACATCTATAAATACTGATTTCTATGAATATATCTAATCCCAGAATCTGTGAAAACATTCCATTAACATATCTGCATTAGGAGCCATGGTGGCGCAGTGGCTAGAATGGCAGTGTCACAGACTAATTCTGATGACTACCAACTGCCAGCAGTTCAACAGTTCAAATCTCACCAGCTCAAGGTTGACTCAGCCTTCCATCCTTCCGAGGTGGGTAAAATGAGGACCCAGATTGTTGGGGGCAATATGCTGACTCTGTAAACTGCTTGGGGAGGGCTGTAAAGCACTGTGAAGTGGTATATAAGTCTAAGTGCTATTGCTATTATTTATGTGAAGATTTTAATCCTGCTATACAGTATCAAAATCAGCAGAAATGTTTAAATAAAAACAGAAAGAATGGGGACTTTAGAGTATGAGCCTTTGGTATAATTTTTTAAAAACTGGGCAGAAAAAGTGTGTGCCTATTCTAAAGATATGAAGGAAGTTTTATTGATTTATTTTTAAGTGCTGTGGGAATGAGAAATGAATCAATAACAGAAATAATGTACCCCAATAACTAACAAGATTAACCCTGCCTTCAGAAATTACAACCAGGATACTGTCACCAAAGCAGAAATCAAACACTGAAAAAAGAAAAACAACTCAAAATCATTTTCTGGAAATTATAAGAATTATAAACTATATGGGTGTACATACAGAATCTCTATCGGAATTAAGTATCCACAAATTTGCCCTAGCATAGATTGCATTTTCTCTGAATAATCTGTATGGGGTAGCGATGGGGTAGAAAGGAAAAGTCAGTCAGTTCCCGGATACACTCTTTCTTTCTGACATTTTTCTCTGTTTCTTCCTGTCTCTCTCTCTCCTTTAGAGGTTGCCACTCATCTTTGTATATTTATATTTCTAAAATTTTATTTGAAGTGTGACATAACATCCTAGCCGAATGTGGAAGAACTACTGTACACATTTTAAGGTACTAGCATATTCAATGCAGTGGTGTCATATAACTTTGCACCCTGTTTCAAAGTTCTGTGTAATTGCTCTTCCTTTTTTCCCCCGTTTTCACACTGCAATTTGGGCCATTCTATATTTTAAAATATTTGATGAAACCATAGCTAATGAAAAAAGGACAAAAGTGTCATCAGGCCAATGGAAATCGCACACACTCTAGATTCAGTCTGGACCTAACAAGTGTCATGACATTCGCTTGAATCAAGCTTTGCCCTGGATCATCTGACACCTGATCAAGGCTTCATATTTTAGACCCAAACAAACCCTTGGTCTTACCTCAGTCTATATTAGGGAATATCAGTATATTAGGGAAAAGAAAAAGTAGACTACATAAAAAATTTTCTAGTGAGCGTTATTATTGGTGAGTTTTGGATGTACAATACAGTGGGTTCTATTTGAATTCTAGGAAAAAAGACTTCTTAACAATAAGAGCAGTTTGACAATTCAACCAATTTTCAAAGAACTGGTAGCAAATCTTCCCTGGATGTGTTCAAATAGAAGCTGAACATTCCTCTGTTGTGGATGCCTCAATTTTGTCAGAGCTGCAATTTGAATCAGTGAGCTACATGGCCCCTTCAAGCTCTATAATTCTACGTAACAAAACCATACTGTTTCATCTCTGGACAGATGCTATAAATAGCTGCTTCCCTGAGGAATGATAGATGCAGTGCAGTGATGCTATAAGAGAAGTATTTAAATCTACCCTTAAGCTGTGTCATGCTTGCTAGCCACTGAAGAGATTGCTAATCTGTAGAAAGAAAATCAGTGAGTGTTTTTAGCTGATCATTTGGATGAAGGGCTAATTACATAACCTTTTAGCTAAAAGGAATTGCTCTGTTTCCATGGTTCATAAATTACCAGTGTGAAAGGAAAGGATTATTGGTCACAATAGAAGTTGGGCTCCTTTTTCTACATTCATTACAGTTTTAGTAAAGAAATATGCAAGCTGCATTTTCAATTTATGTGAAATCACTTCAGCTTCCAGAATATTTCTGATTGGAACTGCATTAGGCTCAGATGTTTGGCTAAAGATTTTTTTTCTACTTGATAGTTATACATTGAGTGTGGATCCTTAGGAATATTTTTAAGTCTTTAATTCTTAGTTATCATATTTTTAAAATACATAGAGCAAGCAGCTTAACAGAAAGAATACATCAAGGGAAGACTTCGGAGCAGAAATTCAGATTCCAAGTTAGTAGAATAAGCAGCTGGCTTTTAACATTTTGAATAATTAGAGCAATATACATAGTCATTATATGTCCTTTAGAAGAACACATCTAAAATTCTCATTATATTTGCAGAATTAGAACTGTGTCTATCATGGAAATATGTTTATATTATATTTATCCTTCATCTCATTTAAAATTTCATGATTTCTGTAGGTTACCTGACCTAGTTGCTACACACTGCAGAAATGAACATTCTTCTTTTGTCACAGCCACATTCCTTCATGAGGACCATATGATAACTGGTGATAAACCAAGCAGGGAGTTTATCAAAAAATTATTACCTTTTTTTTCCTCCCATTTGCTTTCTGACAACTTCTTTTGCCTTTTTCAAGCATCAGACTTGGGATGGAACAAATTGTTCTTGCTATTCTCTAAACTAATTTCTTATACACAGATTTTATGGAAAGCGTTTCAATTTAAACCAAAGGCTGCTTGAAAATAGACCAAGGCCACATGTTTCCCTGGATTGCAAGATATTTAGCTCATGTTAAAGTATATCCCATGTACATTTACATATGAATTAGCCTCAAAGAGTTTTATATCCAGTGAAGTATGTAGATTTTTCATGATACTCCTGGTGTCAGCACTTCAAGCTGCATTTACTCTAGTGCTGACATAAGAAGGAGAAACGGAGGCATCTGGAAAGGGACGTTTGACTTTTCACCTACTTATTTTCCCTGGAGATAATATCCCCTAGGAGATGGGAATTTCCCCCCTCCTAAATCCCCTAGGAGGGGGGAAATTCCTTTGAGCTGGAGCAGTAGATTAGGGGTAGAGTGACTTGGAAGATGGCCAATAAGTGCAGGGAGTGGGGAACGGAAAGGGAGGGTTTTGGGTCTGGAAGTCAGTGTTGGCTGCGATGCAGTCGGAGTTAGAATATTGTGCTAAATAAATGGGAGTTTTCTTCAAAGACTTTGTTTGAAATGCAATTTGAGACGACCTCGAAACCTGACACCTGGTTTTTAATGTTCTTTCCCATTTCTTTTAATATAAGGATTAATTGATTATGTGCCATCAGGTTGTTGTCAACTCCTAGTGACCACATTAATATATTTTTTAAAAATATAAATAATTAAAACAGTCATTTAGAAAAGTAAAACTAGGTAACCTAATTTGGAGCCCTGTGCTGCTTGACAATGCTTTTCTGAATGTTCACTGCAACAGAAGGATAGAGGTGGATGAAATTACCAATGGAAATTCTTGAATGTAAATTGATGCCTTGCTTGTGAATCCACATGGACACTGTTAGCAGACTTTTCTTCAAGTACAGTTTCTATCAACTTTTCCTGTGGTGCTTTCAGTAAATTTTCTGTAACTGTCAATTTCATATCTTTTAATGGATGATCAAAGAAGTGACAGATCTATTAACCCTGAAGATGAATTAAGCGTAAGTAAGCAAACACAGTGTGCACTGTAATGTTAAGACTGGGTTATATTTGTTTGTCATGTTCTAATTTACAGAAGATCTTTATTGGATTGTATAGCCATTGTAAATGCAGTGGATGTTCTGTCTTTAACTGTAAACAATATTTTCATGTCTTTGTGTTCCCACAATGATGGGACACAATATTATGGGATAATTGTTTAGAAAATCAGACATGTATAAAGAGATTGAATTTTTTTTTTTTAAAAAAAAACCTAATTCCATCCCTATCTGGTGAAAAAAAGCAAAAGCAAAAGCCAAGTAGTGTATCTAAATATAGTCAGCTTTCAACTAGTTGGCATAGTAACCGTTATCCTGAAGAACTAGCATGTGGTAAAAAAAGGAAAGAACAATTTAAATAATTAATTGTGCAGTGATACTTAAATTACTTCACTGATGGGGGATGAATTTTATAATGCTTAACTATCACGAGTGTAAGAAAAATATATACATTGTTCTCATGCACATCTAACAGTAACTATAAATATCATTGTTCCTTGACAGAAAATGTATGGTTTTGCTCATCGTATAGATAGAATCAAGCATTTTATACATTATGTTGAAGTCTAAAAAACTTAAAGAAAGAGGTTTGATCAGAAATAAGTGAAATTCCAGACTGATATAAATAGCTATCTATAATATCATATAACATGGTACAATACAATAATCTAGTTAGATTTTTCTAAAATGAATACTAGTAAGAAGAAGCTAATTAGAAAAATGGTATTAATAACTTTTGTTGTCGCTAACTACTTAGAATTGACAATTATCTGTTCAGCAAACACATACAGCAAAAAAACCCATAGCAGATGCTATATCAATTGCATGAGAATTGTTAAAAAAGTAAAAAACAGTTCAACTTCCATCCCAATATTGAACGCTTTCTAAGGCAATTGTATTGTTCTTGGAACTTGGTGCCCAGATCATATATGATTATTTGCTGGGTATTATTTTTTTTATTTATTTTTTTTGAGAGAGAGAGATGAATCATGGAATTTGACTTTACACCTTCTTATCAGGCTTATTGTTGGTGTTATCTAAAATCAAGAAGAAATGTCTTCTTTCCCAGAAAGTGAGATCATTCTCTCCCCATCGTGCTTCCAAATCTTAACAGAAAAAACACGAAATTCTTTCAATTTTAATGCTTTATTATAAAGCTATCTATTTTCCTGTAAAGCTAGTAAAACAACTCAATTCTACCTTTCTTGTTAGTTGCATCTAAAAATACTTGTATTATGGGTCATGTTTTAAAACAATGGAAAAAGTCTTCATTTAATGTAATGAAACAAGGAAACCATACCCTTATTTAATAGCCTTAAAACTGAAATGGGAGGTTCTCACCTTCTAAATGTTCTTGAATTCTTCAGGCCTTCAACTTTGTCATGATGTTTGGCAAATGGACATGGAATGCAACTGAATACTCCAAAGTTCTCATCTCTGTCTTTCTAATGAAAGCCCTGAACATATTTTCAGGAGAAAAGGCAACTATATATATATAAAAAAAAAATATTAGTCTTTACCTTCTTGAAACTCTTTTGTTTTCTATTTTAAGGTATCAAATATATCAATTCAAAGATCAGATTCTGAAGAAAAGTGGGAAAGACTCACAAAAAAACTCAACAAGACATCAAAATCCAAAAGGAAAGCTAAAAGGGACAAGTCTGCCTGGAATTTTCAAAATAAAATAATCTTGTTTACAGTAGTTCTCTTCATTATCGGGGTAATAAGTTGGACATTATTGTGGCTTTTTATTGGTGAGTTCTTTCTACTTCGCTCATCTAAGCTTTGTATTCCTTGTATGCTAAACTGCTTGAGGAAAGTCTTCATAGGTAATGGGGTCTTCTTAAGGGTCTCCTTAATGGCAGATCAGATCTGTAGGCTGTATTGAAGTATCTTGGGAAACCAGTTCTGAACTGTTTCTATGAAAATTATAGCGATGTTTCCATGTTTCCATGGAGGAGAAAACAAACTGAATTCAAAGGACACTTTACTTTTTTACAATGGTAAATTAAAAAGCTAAGGCAGTGGGTACACAAGCTAGGGAACTCCCTTACAAGGGGAATGAAATAAAGCTTTTCCATGTTTTGCAAGTCACAAGTATAGTCTACAAGAGAGATCCTTTCCAAAGAAAAGCTGGGAAGCTGGGTTCTCCTTGCAGGTGGGACAATTTTGTTGTGAATGTCATTAAGAAGGTCATGATGGACTTAGTACTTTTTCAGTTCATAGAGATCTTTCACTGTCAACTTTTTATTTGGAAATAAATAAAAAGTTGGAAAGTGAAAAAAAAATAGCATATACTCATGTTACCCATTCTGTTTTACAGTTGAGGCAGAAAACAAAGATGCTTTGTATTTTGTTGGACTATTTCGTGTTGCCAACATTGAATTTCTTCCAGAATATCGGCAGAAAGAATCTAGGGAGTTCCTTTCAGTAGCACAGAATGTGCAACAAGTGGTAAGGAAACCCGTACACAATGGCATACCATTTTTATCAGTAAATTTGACAAAATAATTAGCTGGATGCATGCATTAATCAGTTTTGTGTGTTCCAATGAGACAATGAGTAAAGGCCCAGGCTACAATATGTCTTTCTTTGGTTGCTTTGCTGGAGGTTATAATATAAATGAATTTTTTCCCCCAAAGATGGGGGAAGCCTGTTTGAAATGAATACTTTTGTTGACAGGACAATACCTGCTGCCATTTATCAGTTTTTCTCCAGTCAAGAGAATTTGGAATAGCACAAAGGAAAACAAGAAAGGACTCCTGATCTTCAATAGTGAAAGAATTATATATATGATGAATACATTCATGAGTAGAGCCCATGGCACAATCTGTCCTGTTCCTAAAGTAGATATATCATTTATTTGTTTTCAATGTAGCCTCCTTTTCTCTTTTTTAACCTGCCCCTGTTATCTTATATTAAATATGCACATGAAAGCCATGGCTAATATCCATCATACCAGATATTCTCATATCTGCGAATGCATGTACATAGATCAACTTTACCAAAAAAATATATATCATCGTATGGCAGTATTTCTCAACAGGAAACCTACATTTGGACCTGTGCTCATTGTCTGGTATTATTTTCTCATTGACAATCCCTGGATTTTTTACAATGTACTTAGTATCATGCTACTTAATTGCCCCGTTTGGGCATTTCCCAATGTAATTTGGGAATTCATGTCCATCATGGCAGTCACGGATCTCACCAGATTACTGAATGCCTAATTTACAGTGGAGGTCACAGTCCAGATCTGCTTTTTGTTTGGGGGAGAGGGATAACATGATATGGAGTTGAGTAGTAGTTACCATCAACTCCTTTTCATGGTCAAATCACTCCCTGTTAGCACCGGAGTTGTCTGTGGCTACCCTCTCCATTCAAAAGAAGGATCTATTTGATCATTCTGTGTCAGGCATTTGATTGCCTTTCATAAACAACTAGAAGTTGTCCCTGAAGCTCAATAGTACAGTTTAACTGAGGCCTTAGTGGATGCTTGGAATGAGATGGCAACAGCAACCTTGGATTGGATTATACCTGTGCAGACTCTGCAGCCTATG
This sequence comes from Arizona elegans, assembly GCA_022577455.1. Lineage (NCBI taxonomy): Eukaryota > Metazoa > Chordata > Lepidosauria > Squamata > Colubridae > Arizona > Arizona elegans. The sequence continues at coordinate 79,749,425 of JAKOOJ010000006.1, read as the reverse complement.
TGTACTGATCCTGGAGGGGGCCTGGTTTTAAGGGAAGTTTGGGTGATGAAATGGTGCTAGAGCACTACTGGAGGAAAACAAAGAGAAAATCTAACTAAATACAGGTAAGAACCCTTTACTATTAAGGAATAACCTGGGTCAAGAAGAGTGACAAAACCTAAGCATTTTTCCACTCTGATTGCCTTCACAATCAGAGTTTCCTATGGCTCTAGTTAAGGTGACTTGTCTCCTGGGAAAGGAAGAGCCAAGGAAATTGTTATAGGAGTCTCTTTGAGGACTGTGTAAGTCCCATGGAATTGACTGAGAAATAGCTCTGTTTTGTTATCTGTGAAGAATCTGAGGTTACTAGAATGCAAACCTTGGGCTTTGAGTTCTGACATTTATATTTTAGATCCATGTTCCTTCTGATTAATCAAGGCTCAGAGACAACATATGGTTGGATACATGTGGTGGTAAGTGCTTGCTTGAGGAAAGGGATTGTTTTATCACTTTTGAAAAAAACTGGTGATCTACCCTCTTCTCAAGAAGCTACTGCTGGGTCCAACAGAGTTGGATAATTTTCACCCAGTCTCAAAATTTCTCCTTTGTGGGAAAGTTACTGCAAAACTGGTAAAGTTACAACTGTAGAGGAACCCTCGAGAAAGCAAATTATTTGGATACCTTTTCATTGTGTACCAGATCAGGTTGAGAAAATATCAGTTGCACTTGTCAATGATCTTTTATGGTGTCAGGATATTTGTGATATAACCAACCTGGCCCATCTGGATTTCTATTGAAATGATTAATCATTGTATCATTCTGAACCAGGATAGGGGTTTGGGAATGGAAGGAAGGCATGGTTGTAAGATGTTCTCCTACTTCCTTTGAAAACAGTTCCAACTGGTATCAGGAAGGTGAAGTTATAGACTCCATGGTATTTCAGAGAGTACTCTACTTTCCCTACTCCTATTTAACATCTACATGAAACCAATGGGCAAGTGTAGGCCATGGAGTATGGCTTTGAAGGACAATTGAAAGATTCACTAACAGAGCAATAATTGTAATTATTATTGCTTATTAAAATATGTAATTTATGGATACTACTTTAGAATTAAACAGTTTGCTGAACTCCTGTGAACTAGACCAAGGACACTCGTGGTTTTTATATAAAAAAAGAAAAAATGGGCATGGAAGAAGAAATGCACAGTTGTAAAACACAATAACTCTTGATAAGCTTCCATTTTTAACTAGTGAAAAATAATGGAAAATATCTTTATTGTAACTTTACTCTTGGGTTAACTTATTGTCATTCTTTTTTTTTCTGAAGTAGTTTTTTATTGTAGAGTATCCTGAGTATTTCTGGAAACTCTTAAATTGTACAAAATTGCAACTGGCTGAAGATGCTATCTGTCTGAGGAAACTACTCTTGGACTAAAATTTAATTAATAACGGATATCCCACTTTGTTTCCATTAAATTATTAACTTTTATTTTATTTTAGGCTGGTACAACTTCATTCGGCTTTCAAAATATAAAGTCACATCTAATTAAAAGTTAGCAGAGGAAGGTAGAAACTTTTATAACCAGGCAAACAAAAGCTGTGATAAATTTCGTTCTTTACTTTCATAAATGAATACAGTAGTTATTATAAAAATATTTAATCATTCTCAGAAATAATCACTAATTCTTGTTACAAATCCACAAATTAGACTGTTCTCAGTAAAATTAAATTGACTTCATGCAGAACACTCAAACAAGTCTGTAAATGTTCTCTTTCAGATGAATCTGGTGTATACCAAATCTGCTTTCTCAAAATTTTACAAGCAATCCATTGTCTCTGATGTCAGGTGGGACATAATTTATAGTTTGTTTTTATCATTTAATGATAAATATCTTCTTATCTTGTTGCAAGTCAATTATCTTGTAAGTCAAGCACAACTTTATAAAATGATTGAGTGCCAGCATAAACAACATTTCCCTTCCATGTTGATACATTGTATATTTCAAAAGCTATTAGCATTTACTTTGAATGATGAAAGGAGCTTACATTTTTAAGTTTATCAGTTTTTTATGTAAGCCAATAAGGTTCTGGGCGGATATCACATATAAAGTCCTAAATAGCTTGGCACTCAGATAGATACAGTAGTGGCCAAAATTGTGGAAACCTTTCGGGGAAAAGTGTATTTTTGAGGTTTGATGGTTAATAACACCACTTTTTTTTGGAGTTTCAAGATAATCATATTCCACTGCTGGAATGGCCTGGGAATAGCCCAGACCTTAACCCAATTGAAAATCTATGGAGCTGACTAAAGAAATTTGTTAGTCAGAAGCGACCCAGCAATAAAACCCAGTCAATAGAAACAATCATTCAATCTTGGTTTCACATTATAACAGTTGCAGAACTAAAAGACTTGGTTTGCTCCATAGGAAGATGTTGTAAGGCCATAATTCATGCTAAAGGTTACCCAACTAAGTATTAACGGACATGATAATTTTTGTATATCTCGTTTTTTTCTACATGTTTCACTTTTCTTCTTTATACTGTAACTTCTACTAGCAAATCCTTCATAAAAGTTATTGCATTACATCTTGATTAAATTACCTTTCCGTTGATATATAATTTTATGCTACTACTCCCCAAAAAAGTGGTGTTATTAGCTAGTTTTAGAAAATACACTTTTCCCAAAAGGTTTCCACAATTTTGGTCAATACTACATAGCGGGACATTTCTCCTGTCCAGATTTAGCCCGGTACATGTATGCATCCTGAACATATCTAGCCAATTCCCAATTTCTGTTAAATGATAAGAGAGCGGCCTCAAAGTTATAAATGGCAACTCACACAACATGGAATATCTTGCCCATTGAGGTCTGTTGGGGCCTCATTTTGCTCCACATTTACAAGGTTTTTTAAACTGTATTGTCCTGAGGATCATTTAGTCCAGAAGGTGGACCCGGGCTGCCTTGGTGGATAATCTTTGTTAATTTAGTAAGTTAATTTTAGTCCAGTGGTGGGTTTCAAAAATTTTTACTACTGGTTCTGTGGGCATGGCTTGGTGGGCATGGCAGGGGAAGGATACTGTAAAATCTCCATTCCCTCCCCAATCCAGGGGAAGGTTACTGCAAAATCCCCATTTCCTCCTGATCAGCTGGGATTTGGGAGGCAGAGAATAGATGGGGGCGGGGCCAGTCAGAATTTTTACTACCAGTTCTCCGAACTACTCAAAATTTCCACTACTGGTTCTCCAGAACTGGTCAGAACCTGCTGAAACCCACCTCTGTTTTAGTCCTTATTTTCTTTGTTTGGAAATAGCCCCAAGCCCTTAAAAATAGAACTATACAAGCAACCGTATAACTCAATTAAATAAATACAATTTGTTTTGTACTGATTTCAGCAATAACAACAATGGGGGACTTCTTGTCCATTTCTGGATTGTGTTTGTGGTACCACAGGCAAAAGGCCAAATATTTTGTGAAGACTGTGTTGCAGCTATTTTAAGAAATTCAATTCACACAAGCATCACCAATCGAACCTCAGTAGGGAGTCTTCAAGGCCTTGCAGTGGATATGGATTCCATTGTACTCAATGGTTGGTATTTCTAAATCAAGAATTCATATGTACTATTCATTGTATCTGAAGGTTTCCTTTTTCTGAGTGCACAACATTTTATTCAAGGATTGATGGGAACACAAATATGCTTAGAAATCATAAATTCAGGGGAATAAAAATTTCAGCCTGTTTTTTAATTTAAAATGATTATGAACGTTTATGGCTGTTATTCAAAACAGATCTGATAAGTCTCCTAGATACTTAAAGATGCATAACTAAAGGCTCACTTTTGTTTCAAAAATATAGTAACACTGAACAATGTGCTGCCAAATATTAGCTGCCAAATCTTGAGGGCTTTTGAAGGTTGCAGACATGGAGCTGGTTTTGCATGCATTGCCCACTTCTGTTCTGATGGAAAGAACTGCCCTTTTTCCAGAAATGATAAATGAACAATTTTCTTATGCAAGAACAACTACTCTTCACAGTTATACAAGAATGCCCTTGCTGCAATATATATTCTTTATATCCAGCAACTTTTAAAAAACAGCATGTGTATAAATTCCTGGGAATTTTAAAAATTACTAAGAAATATTTTCTAACTATTATCTTAAAACTTATAAATGAGAAAAGAAAGACAAATGTATTTCAGAACAGAAATACAAATAATTAATTATAGATCTCTTTGACATCAGTACTTGGAAAGATTTTAAAATAGATATTAAAGTTTCTAAGCGAATTGAAGACAATGTAATAACTATCATAAATGAACATTCTTTGTCAACAATACATCAGCTTTTGAGTGGATAACTTTCTTAGTTGGTTCTGGGAACGGTGCGTATGTACTATATCTTGATTTCAAGAAAGCATTTTAACATTTAACTGTAACATTCTGATTATCAAACTAGGTAACTGGAAATCCTATCTCAATGGGCCAGTGGAGAAATATCACAATATTGGTTCTGGGCCCTGTGATCTTTAATAATTAGAAAAACCAGGTTGCTTAATAAAATTAGATACAAATAGTACCATAAACATGGAAATAATTATGACTGCCTATAGAAATGGGCTAAAAAATAAACAAATAGAATTTAACAGAGACAAATGCAAAGTGCTTCACTTTTTAAGAAGAACGAAAGCAAAGACATTTTTAGAATGCACCAATACCATGGAGTATCAAGGGTGATGGTGGAATGGGTTAGCCATAAGTAAAGGCAATGGGGGGTGCCAAAAATGGCAAAGAAGCTATTGGCAGTTGAGTTCCTGTTCTCTACATACCAATTAGTTCTTTGACAGTTAGTGGCATAGTGTAACAACACAGAACGACAAGACTTGGAATGGACCTTGCAAGACTTCTAGTCCACCCTTCTGCTCAGGCAGAAAATATCTATACCATTTCAGAGAAATGGTTGTCCAATATTTTCTTAAAAAACTTCAGTATTGGAGCATCCACAACTTCTGAAGGCAAGTCGTTCCACTGATTAATTGTTCTAACTATCAGGAAATTTCCCCCTAGTTTTAGGTTGGTTCTCTCTTTGACTGTTTTCCATCCATTGCTTCTTGTCCTGCCTTCAGGTGCTTTGGAGAATAGGTTGACCCCCTCTTGTTTGTGGCAGCTCCTTCACTATTGGAACACTGCTATCATGTCACCCCCAGTTCTTCTTTTCATTAAACTAGTTTAATGAAAGTTCCTGCAACTGTTCTTCTTTTGTTTTAGCCTTCAGATCCAGGCTATTAAAGAGTAATATGCTTTTGGTTTTAAATATGTTAGAAATGTTTTGTTAACTAAGTCCTACCAAGTGAAATTAAAGAAATCGGGAATGAAACGCTGCTAGGAAATTATCACAGAAAATAAGGCCAGGACCTGATACAAAATGCAGAATATGGCTTTAGTGCAATGGTGGAAGCCACTTGCCTTCACTACCGGTTCAGGAATGGGAGCACGCGTGCATCTTCTGGCTATGCGGAGAGCCTTCTGTGCATGTGCAGAGGGTCAAAAATGGGATGTAATGATGTCCTGGCAGGTGGGCAGAACCTCCCGCTGCCACTATCCGGTTGGATATCACCGCTGCTTTAGTGAGTATAAAAAACTGGAAATTAAATTCCAAATTAATTTGGAAAAAATAATCCTAATCCTAATATAAATTTGACAGTGAAATCAAAGACAGAATTTATGGGCTTTTCTTTACTGAGTGAGTTCAAATGGCATCATAAATTCTTATGTAATAGTACAAAATACATTTTCTTGGCTTCTCGAGTTCCAAATCTATAACATTATATACACACAGTATGTATTGTCTACTGACTATTTATTGCAAACTTTGCTTAAATATAAGCATATTTATTAGGGTTTTTTTCCCCAATGTAGTTGGGCTTCGATCGGATTACTCTTCAACAACAGGAACAGGTACATTACTGGGTTTTCCTGTCATAAATATTGTTCTTAATCTCATTTTAACTGAGAAGTATATATTACAATTACAATTGAAGTAATTTACTTACCAAAACACTATTTTTCTTTATGGCTGCTTTATTAACCTTTATATTTCTGTAATGCTTTTAATTGTTCAAAGTACTTTATAAAGCATAATCCTTAAAAAGATGCTAGAGATAAATGAGAATTAGGAAATGGTTCCATTTCCAAGAGTAAGATTTTTTTTTTTAAAAAAATATATGTCTCTGTTCTTGATTTTTTTAAAAAATATATAGTTTATTTTGTGTGTTAAACCAGGCTATAGTATAAGGAGACAATCAACAGAAACAGTAGCATATGCAATCTGAACAGATATCAGTTCTCCACAGGATATCATTAGAGGCATTTAATAATTCAGAATGCCTCTGTTTCCACCATTCCTGCTCTCCAATATGCTTTTTCAACAGGCAACTTGACTTTCTTGTTTTCTTTGAAGATGTTTCACTTCTCAACCAAGAAGCTTCTTCAGCTCTGATTGGATGGTGAGGAATGGAAGAATTTATATTTCCTGCAGACAGCTGGTCATTTGCATTATTTTAGAGCAGGGCTGTCAAACTAGTGGCCCATGGGCCAGATGCGTCACTCATAGGCCATGCCCACCCCAGCTTTGCGAAGGGAAAAATGTTGCAATATATCACGTGACGGCAACATGGTGCCATGAGTTGGACACCCCACCCGTGTTTTAGAGAGTTGTTGAGGCGCTCTTTGCACAACTGAGGACACAGATAACCCTCCAAGGGCCTCAACAAATCTCTAAAAGAATGCAAATGACCAGCTGTCTGCAAGGAATATAAATCTTTCCATTCCCCACCATCCAGTCAGAACTGAAGACGCTTCTTGGTTGAGAAGCCTAATGTCTTCAAAAAAAATCAAGAAAGTGCAGTTGCCTCTTGAAAAAGTACCTTTGGGACAACCATGACCTGGATGACTGAGAATCTCCACAGATTCCATTCCTGCTATTTAATCTACATGGAACTCACAGCTACATGACTGCATGAGGCCAGAATACAGTTTATTTATTTAATTTATAAGGCTGCCCAAATCAAAACAACTCTGAGTGGCTTATACCACATTTAGAAACCAAGATTCAAAAAATTCTTAAAAGAAGTAGTAACTGAAGATCAACATTAATCTGCATAAATCATTCACACCTTTGGAGCACAGTTCCTTTTATGAGCCATGGTGGTGCAGTGGTTAGAGTGCAGTACTGCAGGCTACTTCTGCAGAATGCCAGCTGCCTGCAATTTGGCAGTTCGAATTTCACCAGGCTCAAGGTTGACTCAGCCTTCCATCCTTCCGAGGTGGGTAAAATGAGGACCCAAAATTGTTGAGGGCAATATGCTGACTCTGTAAACAGTTTAGAGAGGGCTATAAAGCACTGTAAAGTGGTATATAAGTCTAAGTGCTATTGCTACTGCTATTATACTGAGGCAGGATATGCATGACAACTAAATTAAAATACAGGTACTCCTTGATTTATGACCACCACTGGGAACAGAATTTAATTGCTAAGCAAGGCAGTTATTAAGTAAGTCACATTTGATTTAATAATCTTTTTTGCTATGGTTGTTAAGCGAATCACTGCAGTTGTTAAATTAATCATGCATTTATTAAGTGAATCCTGCTCCCTCCATTGACTTTGCTTGTGGAAAGCTGAATGGAAAGGTTGCAAATAACAAACATGTGACCTCAGAACACTTGTAATGCAATATTTCTTTTGCCATCTTGATAAGTTTGGCTGTGTCCCACATATATTCATATGAGTATAATTATGTGTACCCCTTTCCTTTCCTTCTTTCCTTTCCTTTCCTTTCCTTTCCTTTCTTTCCTTTCCTCTCCATTCCTTTCTTCTTCATTCCTTTCCTCTCTGTTCCTCCCCTCTTCCCTTTCCCTCTTCTCAAAATCAAAATTGTAAACATCAAGAATACTTCAATTATTTTTGCAATCAATCTGCTCTTGTGATCACTTTTATAAAGAAATGAAATTGTTAATGCAAGTAGTTACAAAATTTTCATTTTTATCAGTGACATCAGAAATTCTATGTAAAATGTGAGTTGTACATAGTATTTGTAGTGGAGCAATTGGTAAATGAAATGAGCTTGCACTATTTCTGCAGGTGCAAACTGCCTCTATGATCTGTATGCAGATGTCTTGCATCAACATTTTCCATTGGACTTTTTGGAAACATCAGGAAGGATGATCTGTTATTTTAAACTGATTGCGTTGGTTGGCTACTTAATTCGCCTTTCTATAGCATCCATTCGGATTGAAGCGGACAACTGCATTAGTGATTCATTGACCATTTATGACTCCCTAATGCCAATAAAGAGTAAGATATTATATCGGTAAGAAGTCTTTTCTAATAAGGATTTTTAAAAAAAAATATTGCTAAGATTTTTTTAAAAATCTAAAGATTTTACATAAAATCTTAGAATTTCTTCACTTTCATATGTTGTATTAATAAATAACTGCCTCCATTGCAAGAAGGCTAAATGTTTTAAAATTCAAAATTCAAAATGTTTTGAAACAATAGTTGGCTTCATACAATATACCCAGATAAAATATGTGTGTGTGTGTGTATATATGTGTGTGTATGTACCTATGTGTATGTATGTATGCTTATGTGTGTGTATGTGTGTATGTATGTATATGTGTGTGTACGTACCTGTGTGTGTGTATGTATGCGTGTGTGTGTGTGTGTGTGTGTGTACCATTTAAACGAACTGCAAGTTATCTAGGTTCATATATCACAGTGGTTCTCAACCTTCTTAATGCCGTGACCCTTTTATACAGTTCCTCATGTTGTGGTGACCCCCAACCAGGGGTGGGTTCTAAATTTTTTTACTACCAGTTCTGTGGGCGTGGCTTATTTTGTGGGCATGGCTTGGAGGTCATGTGACTGGGTGGGCGTGGCTAGCTGGTCATGTGACCGGGTGGCCATGGCTATGTGTATAGGGACTACTCAGAGGGCTGAAAAAAGTCATTTTTGACAGGTCCTCGCACTTTTGACTGGTCCTCACACTTATGACCATCCTCACATTTATGCCCGTGCAGCATTCTTAACAACCATGTCACTCATTTCACAACTTCTTCTTTTCACCATGGTGATAAGATAGGGCAAAAAACGTAAAATGTGAGGATAGTCGTAAATTCGAGATCTGGTCAAAAGTGCGAGGACCAGTCAAAAATAACTTTTTCAGCCCTCTGAGTAGTCCATATGCATAAAAGGATACAGCAATAGAGGGAGATGAAGGAAGGGAAGGGAAATTAGAATAGGAGTGAGGGTAAGAGAGGGAGGAAGAGAGGAGGAGAAGGAGAAAGCAAGAGGAAGTAGGGAGGAGAAGAAGAGGGGGAGGAAGAGAAAGTAAGAAGGAAAGAAAAGAGAGAGGTGGTAGGTTTGAGGAGAAAGATTGCTGTACAATAAAAAAGATGAAAGGGAAAAAAGCCAACCCCAAACAAATATCAAGATATTAAGATAAAGAATGAATTGTTAAACTTTAAAGAATAAAAGAGAATAAATATGAATAAATAACATTAGAAACACACATACAAACATACAATGTATTTTCTTTGAACAGAGTATTTGGCCAGTTCACAAATTTAAACAGTGTTTAGTCATTTCAATTAAATTTGCAATTTCTATATTTCCTTTTTGCCATATTTATTCCACATCTATTTTTGTAAAAAACCAATATTACCCTTCATATTCATCTCTAATCTTAATCAAATTCAATTTTTCCCTTCTATTCTATATTATACCCCTTCCCATTGTCATCTATTTTTATATCCATCCTCACATTGGTTAATTATGTAATATTACAGTTGTTTAATATAAATTCAACATTTTAATATAAATCAATTAGTTATATAACTACCTTTTTTGTATATTAATCAATATGAACATGAATATTCCAATTATTTCCATGCAATCCAATTTCTTACAAATCAGTTAATTATATTTACCAATAATAATAAACCAAATAATTTCCCCCATATATTCCTCCAAACCACAACTTAACCATTTCTGCTTTCAACACAATATACAATTAATAGTATCTCAATTATTACAATTCCCTAGTTAAATAGAGCTTTTTTTCTTTTGTGTTTTAAAATCTTGAACTCTCCATTTTTTCCCTAAATTTCCCATTGTTTGCACCTCCCTTTTTTGGTGAGGAAAAAGAAAAGAAATCTGCCTGCCTAATTTTCCAACGTTGTAGCAACAGCAAAGCCAACAGCCTGCTTTACTTTCAGTTTCGTTTTTCAGAATAGCTAGGGGAAAAAAAATTGCTCCAGCACTCTTTGCAAACAAGCAGCAGAGCCCTGAGCAAAACAGCTGAGAGCAAATCAGCTCTCAGCTGAGAGCAAATCAGCTGAGAGTCGGGAGCTGATCTAATCAAGGGCTAATTAGCCTATGCTGAAGCTCCACGGGCTAATAAAATTACAAAAAAACACCGAACCATTTGTTAAATTGCTGGCTCACCCGCCCCTCGCCCACCACTATTTATTGCCAATAAATAGTGGTGCGGAGGGGTGGGGCAAGGGGCGGGGCGGAACTGGCAGAATCCCACCACTGGCTATAGGGTGGCCTTTTGAAGCCCCACGGCAAGAATTTAAACAGTTCTTTTTCCTCTAGCCATCAGCTGGGACTCAGGAGGCAGCAATAGATTGGGAGTGGGTGGGGTAAGCGAACAGCCGACAATCCAACAGAGCAGAGAGTGAGAGTGAGTGAAGGCGTGGGGGAGGGGGTGCGAGAGGGTTTTGGCAACCCCTGTGAAATGGCCGTTCGATCCCCAAAGGGGTCGCAACCCCCAGGTTGAGAACCGCTGATATATCACATCAAATGTTAAGCCATGGTAATGAGTGAAACTATTTATTTAATATATTTATTAGATTTTTTAAACCCTGCCTTTATTACTTTGTAAGTAACTGAAAGCAGGGCACATACTTCCTTTCCGTCCTTGCCTGTAACAACAACCCTGTGAGGTAAATTGGGCTGAGAGAGTGATTTAGAAGCTCTTAAGCCACTATCAAGTCAAGCATATCTCTTATATAATCTGTAATATTTTTTCCAACATATATTGTTCAGAACTATAAGGATTTTACATTTGTTTTTATAAAAAATGTATTTTTATCAATTAGCACAATTAATTAACCAATTGATTAACCAACAAAGTAGGAGGGAGAATTCTAGGATAGGCGTGAAAGGTATCTAGTAATTTCTATAACAACTATACATTTATAACGAATTGTTTTATTTCAGAATATGTGAACCTTCTAATTCATGGATATCTTTTGTTTCTACAAATAATATGATGTTAGTTATGCTGAAGTCCACACAAGTTAGGCAAATGAAGGAATTTCATGGCTACTTTGAGATGATTCCACAAGAAAGTGCGTATTTTGTCTTTTTTTTAAAAAAAAATGTGGACATGTGGTCATATTACTTAAATTATGTTCTGTCTTTGAAAGTAGTGCATTATTCATGACAATTTATTTTATAATCTCTGGCATACATTTAGTTCCTCTCAACTTTTTTCATGTGTTCTTTTTCTTTTTTTCACTTTCAATAAGTTTTTCTGCTTAAAACCTCAAGGTCTAACCCAGCTGTACTTACACCCATAACTCATCAATGTTATGCTACATTATACCACTAGATGGAGGAGTTGTCATATATACCCAGCACCATTTGTCTACTGACATCACTGAAAGCTGATCCATATCAGATCTGATTAGCATTTTAAAACAACATTGCTAGGAAAAGAATGGCTCAATAGAGAATACTGGGAACTGAACACAGAAATACTGAAACAGATCAAGAAAACTTAACTATGTCATAATAGGGAAAGAGCTTGAATTAAGAAAGTCTTGATCTTTAAACACTTGTTTATTCAATTGCTTATTGGTAGTTTAATACCAATAAACTAATCCTACCATATTATCTTTAGCAATGGTGATTCTCCAATTTAGCACAGGAAGTCAGATAGCTTTGAGTATATTTTTTCTAGTATACTGTATTAGTCAATGACTCCTCTATAAGTCTTGTAATTTCTTTATTTTCCTTACTAACTATCATTTACTTTTAAAAAAAGTCTGTAGTAGGTATTTAGCAGCTTAAGATATCTTTTTATTGTGGTTACAAAACTATGTCTTCTACGCTTTTTCATCATCCAGATAAAGGCAGTGCTTAGTTTTCAAGAGCATTTGTTTAAGATACCGCATTGTATTCGGTCTCTCTCTATCCTTGTGGAACAACTAAGTGTTGTTTGTTGCTATCTTAATTCTCCTACTAGTCTTTTTCTTGCTTTTATTATTTCCAATGTGGCAAGTAAATGCAAAATTAACACTATCGGCGGCATACAAGGAAAACCAGCTGAAGATGTTTTATAGATTTGCCACCGACAAGACTTGCAAAGATGTACCCAAACAATAGCTCAATCTGTTGGAAATGTAAGAAATCCCAAATATTACCATTTATGGTGGATGTGCCCGGCAGCAAAAAAATTTTGGCCGAACATTAAGAAATGGATAGAACAAATAACAGACCAACAAATAGAAAGAAACCAGAAACATTTCTGTTAGGAATTTTTACAAGACCATATTCCAAGGAAATAAAATAGTTGATGCTACATATCTTAACAGCAGCACGAATAGAATATGCAAAAAAATGGAAACAGGAAAGAACTCCAACTGAGGAAGAATTGATAGATAAGGTTTTAGAATGTGCTGAGATGGACAGATTAACAAAAGAAATTAAAGAGAAATAGACTTTTTCTTGCTTTTATTATTTCCATTCTTTGTCATGCTGAAATCTATGTGAAAGAGTAGAGAATGTCTCTTCCTTTTTTGTCTAATTCTTGGTTTTCTAACTGTATATAAACAGGACCATCCTTTTTTCCCCTTAGAATGTGGAAATACTATATTGGCATTAGGAAGTTCCGGATATGAAGGGCAAATCATAAGTCCCCATTATCCCAGCTATTACCCTCCAAAATGTATTTGCATGTGGACTTTTCAGGTAATTTTAAATACCATCTTTAAAGGACTTTCCCAACTACACTTCCCCATGTTTGGTGTCTGTTGGAAACAGGACTCTCTGTCTCTTTAGTGAGATGAAGTTGCAAAAGTCTGATCTCTTTGATCTCTGCACAAAGCTAATGTCTCTCCCACTCTGGGATTTTTTTTGGGTCAAATAGCTGTAATGGGAGATGAAAGGTTTCCTTGTGAATGGTGGAAAGGTGCACCTGTTCTTTAATTCTGCCAGTTTAACTTCTCTCTTTAAGTGCTTAGAACTGGCAGATTAAATTAAGGCAACAAGCTTTTGCCTTAATATATTCTTGGGTTTAAAGTGTCGTCTTGGCTGAAAATCCTCCTGAACCTTTCAGATATTTCTTCAATATATGGAATGACAAAGTTGCTTCATTTGTTGTTCTCTTCTTTGTCTATTTTGGAGGAGCTCCTGTTGGCCCTTTTTCTGATGAAGGCCCAGTTGGTATAGCCACAAGTTCAGAGGACTTTCTTGATGTCTTTTAGTTCTTGTTCTTTTCCCTCTTTGTTGGTAGGTAAACATTCAGCCCACTAAAGGACACTGCTGTGCAGGGGTGGACTTCAAAAATTTTAGCAAGGGGTTTCTGCCCGGTTTCTGGGTGGGCGTGGCCATGGTGGGTATGGCCTAGTCAGCCTCCTGTACCATGGTGGGGAGCATTTTTGCCCTCCCCAGGCTCTGGAGGTTTTCTTCAAGCCTCTGGGAGGGCAAAAATGGCCTCCGCAGGCTCTGGAGGCCCTCTGGAGGCCGGAAACAGGCCCTTTCTGGCCTTCCTGAACTTCCGGTAGGCTTGTTTTTTGCCTTTCTCTAGCCTCCGCACATGCCCTGCACTTACCTGCATCCAAAATGGACTGCGTGGGGACTCCTGGGAAAGGCAGGGCAGGGGGGGCGCAGCCAGGAGTGGGATTTGGGGGTTCTCTGAACTGCACAGAATCTTAGCTAGAGGTTCTCCCAAACCCCTTCAAACCCCCAGCAGCCCACCTCTGCTGCTATGTATGAGACTCTGAATAGTCTCATTTTAGAGTCATTTTAAAAAAAGGTCATCGATTTCCTGCAACATCTACTGAAGGACAATGCCATTGACAAGCCACAATACTTGAAACATTGCAACACTGTTCATTACATATGTTGCAGGAATATCTGAAAAGTTCAGGAGGATTTTCAACTAATACAACATACACACGCATTTTAAATAAATCAAATAAAATACTCAGACACAAACTGTGCAATGTGATTTAAGCAGTACAATGCAGTGAGACATGTGCAGATCTCTACATTGGTGAAATAAAACCACCTATTTTCTGTTAATGACACCGTCCTTTCAGCAGTTCCAAGGAGACGCTCATTTGTACTCTGACTCTGGTGACCCTGAAGACACAGACAAACCCTCTAAGGGGCTTCAATGACTCTCAGAGAACTAATGGTCTACTTTCAAAGTTTTAACACCCAGATGATTGCAAGGAATGTAAATCTTTCCATTCCCCAGCATTCAGTGAGAACTACGGATGCTTCTTGGGTGAGAAGTGAAATGTCTTCAAGGGAAAAAAAGTCCAGTTGCCTTTTGAAAAAGTCCCTTTGGGACAACCATGACCTGGATGACTGAGAATCCTCATAGACATTGAGTAGCTCAAAGTCAACCAGTTGGCTTCATGCCAAAGGATGAACTAGAATTCATTATTTCCTGGATTCTATCCTGATGCCTTAATTACACTTGTGGAAATAATATAGAACAATGAAAGTCTGGCAAAATATAAATGGAGAAAGAACATATTCCCCATTACACAGTGGGACTTTTTGTTCCAAACACTTTACAGCTTACGTCTCACTCCCTATTAACTTTCCATTGCAGCCAATGCTAATACATACGTAAAATGATGTTATATATATCTTCTAGCTTATCCTCATTTTATTTTTGTGACATATGAAATAAATTCTGATAAAAAGTAATAGAGGCAAGGGTGAAATTCAGCAGCTGGCGGAAATTTTGAGTAGTTCGGAGAACTGGCAAATACCACCTCTGGCTGGTCCCAGAGTGGGGTGGGAATGGGGATTTTGCAGTATCCTTTCCCTGGAGTGGGGTGGAAATGTAGATTTTGCAGTATCCTTCCCCTGCCATGCCCACCACGCCACGCCCATCAAGCCATGCCCATAGAACTGGTAGTAAAAAGAAAATTTCACCACTGATTACAGGCCATTATTTCTACACAGTCAAGTTGCCAGAAAATTGATTCCCTTTTGCAAAAAAACCCCAACCCAAAACCTTTCTTTCGTATTCTTTCTTAAAACCAGGCACCTCAGACGAACTTTGGTATTGCCCTGATGTTTCATAATTATATGATCAGTGAAAAAAGCATTAAAGGCTGTGAACATGGATGGTGGAAAATTAATGAGCTAATGTAAGTGTGTTCATATACTGTAAGTAGTTTAATGGTGCAGCAATGAAAAGCAATGAAAAACTTTACATATGAAATAATACACAAGTTTTTAATGTTACAGATAGGGAAGGGTCAGTATAGTTGTACCTATGTGATAATTTAGAAAGTTTTTTATTTTAATTATCACTACAATGTACATTATCATATTTTATCAATACTTCACAGATTTCAGGAGGCATAAAGAATATACTGTAACTAAAGATGTGCACATTTGTGTAGAGAAATTTAAATTAGTCTTATGAACCCTTAGAAGCATGTTCTACTGTACAACAAAAGAAACTATTGTATATTAAAACCAATAATTATTCTGATTTAATTATTTATCAAGCAAAGTATTGTTTATCCCAATAGATAAGCTAAGTAAGACATGTATAAAACACAAAAACACTTTGGGAAAGAGTGCTAGGTGAAAGATAAGAATTTGATTCTTATTGTTTTTCTCATCCATACATTAAGACAGGAGGAAAATGAAAGAAAGTGAGTGCAAACTTGGAGTGGAATAGAATTAAAAACTGTTTTCAGTTAGAGAAATACAGAAAAAAGTACTTAATGGTGATTGCAAAGGAGAATCATGGAAACCTTTAAGGAATAAAATAGAGCACTGCGTAGAACAATCTACTGCTAGCTGAAGCTTTTGGCATGTAGACTTAGAAATGTGGTAATGCAAAATTATACTGCAGCTATATTTTACTGTTCACCTCTTCACAAGAGATGGCCTGCATAAATTTATATAACCCACTTTGCAGGTATTGTGGCTACTACATTGATCATCGAACGATATTCCGTGTGGCAAACTTGGTGGTTAACATGGAATTTCAGTGCAGTTCCAAGCTTTCTGAACAGCCCTTTCTTGTGGAATATGGAAGTTACAATATCAGCCAGCGTAAGACTGACTGTAAAAATTATTCAAAACCCTTACTGGCATACAAATGTTATATACAGCTATAAAGATAATATATTTTCTTAGATTCTATTCAATGGCCAGCATTTATAATCAAGGATACTTGATATGATAGAGACAAAAGATGTGTAACTGTATATGGCAGCAAATTATCATTTCAAAAATTAATCTGCTAAAATTGGGATGATTTGATGATCAGGTGGAAGGTTTTGATTCATTTGTGTTAGTCCCAATGGATCTATTGCAATTATAGCTGCACTCCTAGATACTTTAGAAATCTAGCACAACACGAGAACTAAAACTGTAACATACAGTTGCTATAAAATCAAATTGCATGTTAATAATAAAAATATAGACAATTACTTTCATTTGAGATTATTATTAACTTATATTTTTCTTTAATATCTTTTCATTGACATGCAGACAGAGGAGCTGAGGAATGCTACTAGATGTGCTGAGTAATTGGGAAAGGAAATCCCACTGTTGCTCATTTTCATGTGAAGGACCACAATGAGGAAGAAACATCTCTCAGTCTAAAATAGATAGAGGATGACACATAGAAAAAAATGATTTTCATGTCAGTCATGATCTTTTGCAGAACCCAAGTGACCCCACTTGAGAATGGCCGCTGTAATAATACAGAATTGGTTTTATGATACTTTGAATCTCTATCGGTGTAACCATAGAAAGATATGTAGTTTATTACTGAGTTTAGAACAGAGGTTAGAAATGGAGATCAGAAAGCTACAGAAAGAAGAAAATTGGAAATAGATATTATTCAGAGAGGCATACTTGACTTACAGACATTTCTTGGATACCTTGGGCTCAGGGGTGGGTTCTACTTATCTTTACTACCGGTTCGCATCGTGTCCGCACACCTGCATGTGCTCGCTTTGCTTGTGCACCTGCGCGGTCTTCTGCGCATACACAGATCAACTTTGATGATGTCCGGGTCAGTGGGCAGAGCCTCCCATCAGTTTTACCACTGGTTCTAATGAACCGGTCCGAACTGGGGGCAACCCACCACTGATTGGGCTTCCCATACCAAAATTCAAGCTCCATATAACTTTTCTTAGTGTATATCAGTGGTGGGTTGCCCCCGGTTTGCACTGGTTCTATATAACTGGTAGTAAAACCAGCAGGAGGCTCTGCCCACCGACCCCGACATCATCAAAATGCTTCTGCATGTGCGCGGCCCCGCTGTGAACCGGTAGTAAAGGTAAGTAGAACCCACCCCTGGTGTATATGTCATGAGGAAAGGTGAATTACAAATGAATCCTGAAAATAAGTAAGTTTCAGCTTCTACTACCATGTTCTATTATCTCATTTTTATAGCAACTTCAAAGTAATATTACTACAACTTTATCAAAAGGAATATTTAGTAGGACAGTTGCCCCTTTGAAATTAATAACAGTAGTGCTAGAATACTATTTAATCATGTTTATATTTGGGCTTATTTTCTTAAAGCTCCTGCTTGCTTTCTCATAACTTGAACTTTAAAATGAGAACAGGAAGTTTATAGAAAACCTGAAATCACAATGTTTCCCCCCCCCCTTTTGCCTTTTAGCTTGTCCACTTGGGTCTTTTGAATGCCACAGTGGGTTATGTATCCAACAAATTCAGCTTTGTGATGGAATCAATGACTGCTTTGATGAAAGTGATGAATTGTTTTGTGGTTAAGTATCTGCAGTATGCAACAACTAAAATATAGTAATAATTCTAGTTGGCTGCTATTGTTTATGTAAGTGATTTATTGCTTATCTTCCTTTGTTTTTTTTAGACATACCCCCCAAAAATTGTAGTAGCAACTTCTTAACACAGCACCATTCTTTTATCTGCGATGGAATAAATAACTGTAAAGATGGTCAGGATGAATTACATTGCACAGAAAGTGAGTCTCACCCTACAAACAAATACTGTGTTTCCCTGAAAATAAGACCCTGTCTTATATTTTTTTGAACCCCGAAATAAGTGCTTGGCCTTATTTTCAGGGAGGTCTTATTATTTTGGGGCATGTGGAGCAAGACGCGGTTCCTCTTGCTATGTTACCTGATTGCCAGCTCTGTCTCACTAACTCTAACCAGAGGAAATGACGGGGACCGACTGCGCATGCGTTTAAATATTTTTGGGGAGGGCTTATTTTTGGAGAGGGCTTATTTTCAGGCTGCTTATTTTAGCGTATGCGCTCAAAAGTGTGATTGGGCTTATTATCAAGGGATGTCTTATTTTCAGGGAAACAGGTAATAATATCTCATTAGGTAGATATATATCTCACAGGTAAATATATCTCATTCTGCATCCTGTAGCAGATTAGAAATTAGATTTGTAGCCAAAGGTATGTATAATTGGGGGCAAGCAAAATGGCAGGCACAACTATAGACTGAAGTCCCATCATTTTCTATGTTCATAGATATTGTACATATGTACAAATGATACACCTCTTTAGAGGCCCTTGGTTCAAATCTTGTCTTTGGAATTCACAGGCGGGTTCATTTTGCTTAATCTTTACAACATCCTGATATACAATATTATCCTGATATAAACAAGTAATAGTGATTGCCTACCACTTTCTAAGAACTTAAGATGTTTTGATCTAGTGAGTTGTGCAAATGTGTGGAAAATCAACAGGAAATAAAAAAGCAGTAAAGTTGGAAGATTTAAAAAAAAAACATTCTAAAGAAAGGAAATGGAAATCATTCCTCTACTAATGCCAAGAAAAAAAATGTGGGCACCACAGCATTTGGAGTTGTAGAATGGGCATCTGTAATGGCAATCACTAGCTCTAAAATGAGGAATTCAGGGAACTGAAGTCCACACATCTGAAATTGCTGAGGTTGAGACATGCTTGCTCTGGAGGATTCTTTCACAGATGGTGAAATGGTTTGTTTAGTTTATTTATATTTACATATATATATTTATATCAAGGGTGAGGGGTGTTTACCAAAAAAATTCTTGAATGACTGTTTTGACTTCTAGAAACTGAAATTGTTTGAACATTATAGTTATTGCTTTTTAGGCATTCCCTGTACCAGCAATACTTTTAAATGCAACAATGGCATTTGCTTCAGGAAACAAAATGCGAGGTGTGATGGAATCTTGGACTGCCTTGATCGAAGTGATGAAAATAATTGTAGTAAGTATATTTGAAGGACATGCACAAGTATATTGATATAATATATATTCATTGCCCTTTTGATCTAGTCCTCATTGTTTTTCTAGAACTTATACCTTTTTTAAAATATTGATTTCTAAATTTAGATTGGTAGGTTTGCCCATCAAGCAAAGTTTGGAATTGACTACCTTCCTTTTCAATTATTATTTCATTAAGATAAAACAGTTTTTAGCTTTCAACCTCCCAAGAATACTTCATAACTAAATAATGTATTTTGCAGGTCTATACAGACAGTAACAGCACTAGGACAGAGATCATCTGGCCCATAATTAAAATTAATCAGATATGAAGATAATTTTCTTTTATAAAAGGTTGCCTGTTCACATAGTAATTTTCTATACTTTCAAAGCATTCTAGGTGCATAAATTTACTTCCAGCCATATAAACTAGAGCAGTGATTCTCAACATGAGCCATATGATCCCAAGGGAAGGGAAACATTTCAAGGAGACCACAGTTTAGAGTCGGGTGTCCAACCTGGGCAGCTTTAAAACTCAACTCCCAGAATTGTCCAGCCAGATGAATTGAAATCTACAAGTCTTAAAAGTTGCCAAGGTTGGATACCCCTGGTTTATATTAATTAACAGTACAGACGATAAAGTGCCTTTTTCCCAGCTAATAATCAGCTAACAGCAATAATGATAAATGGGGCTCAGAAGGTCGTGACAAGCAAAAAAAGGCAGAGACTTCCTATATGAGAGTATCCAAATGAAACATAACACATGTATTTTACTATTATAATATATTATTACGTGCTAATTTTTTTCATGGAACTGCAGCTAGGTAGCTGTCTTCTACAAGATCAAACCATTTTCTAAAGTGTATAACTACTTTGCTAGGCAGTAACTTTCTATACAATTCCATTCCCGCCCCCCTCCGAATTACTAGTTTTTTAATATATGTTCTCTAGCTATGTTACATAGCTGAAATGTGGCTGGATAATGCTTAGAGTAGAAACCAATGAACTGTTCCATGCATCAGGGTTTACAGGCTGAGATTCCAGAACTGCTTGCTAGGATAAGCCCTTCTGAAACATGCAATTTTTAGTGAGGCAAAGGAGGAATTATTAAACACATAAAGAGTAACAAATAATGTCAATTTAATTTTAACTGATTATAATTTGTGGGAGCTAGGACTATTTGTCCTGGCACAAGGTACTTCCTTGTCCTTTTCCCATCCATTATAGACTCTGGCAAAGGTCAGCTCTTGCCATTAGCCTGAAAAATTGGATACCCTTCTGGATATGCTGTGTGGCATTTCCCAAAACAAATAAGATAGCAATTGATTCAGTTTGTAAATAACACCGGTTGCTAGTGCAGTTTTGCTAGGCAAAAAACATGCTAAATTGTTACATTCTTTCAAAAGGCTGTGGCAGTACTAGATACAGCAACACTCACAACCGGATTGTGGGAGGTTCTGAGACCAATGAAGGAGAATGGCCCTGGCAAGCCAGCTTGCATTTTGCTGGAGTTGCTTATTGTGGAGCCTCTGTGATATCAAAGGAGTGGCTTCTCTCTGCCGCCCATTGTTTTCAGGGGAACAGGTAAGTAAATAAAATAATTATAATTTTGAGATAATGATGCATAAGCGCACCAGCGTGCCTACCGTCCCTGTCCTAATGTTTTCTTTTATTCATATCCTTTTATGTATTTATAATTATGTTTACGCTTGTATCTGTCATAAAATACATGCTTGACGAAATAAAATAAATAAACATAAAAAATCTTTCTTTAATATCACGTCACACATGTGATCTCTTGTAGAGCACAATGGCTATATTGTTTTTCCCTTAATCTGCAACAATCAGTCATACAATGCAATCATGACATTAAAGGTAAAAGTAAAGGTTCCCCTTGCACATATGTGCTAGTCGTTCCTGATTCTAGGAGTCAGTGCTCATCTCCATTTCAAAGCCAAAGAGCCAGCGCTGTCCGAAGATGTCTCCATGGTCATGTTGCCGGGATGACTAAATGCCAAAGACGCACAGAACGCTGTTACCTTCCCACCAAAGGTGGTCCCTTTTTCTACTTGCATTTTTTATGTGCTTTCAAACTGCTAGGTTGTGTTCTGTCCCCGTCTCCACACACACACACACACACACACAGCCAGCCGAGGGTTAAAGGAAGCACTTGGCACGCACAGTTTGTTATCAAAAATTTGGCAGTAATACGAGCACCGACTGCCAAGTGCTTTTTACTTAATATCCCTTCACCAGATAAACAGAAATACACACAGTTCGCAAATAGTCCAGTTCAAAACAAGAAACCTTTGGCAGAGTTTGCAAATAGTCCAGTTCAAAACAAGAAACCTTCGGCAGATTTAAGCGTTGTTCAAAGTGACTAGCCAGAGTTAGTTTTTGTCCGTCACAGAGTCTTAAATGGCCACCACACTCTCTTATATAGTCTCTGGGATGTGGTCCAGTGACTCAGCCTAATCCCTGGCACGCCTCCTCAACTGCTGCAACCGTTTATCACGCCTTCGTTGGCGTGGATCCAGGAACGACAGATCGCCTCCATCGCTATCATCGGAGACACCTGGCTCCTGGCTAATCTCCTCTTCCTCGGCCGGCACCTGAGGCAGTGCCAGAGAGGAGGGGCTTGGAGAGGGAGGCCTGGCCGACTCCTCTCCTTCATGTTCGGAGCCTTCTCCCTCCAATAAGATAGGCTCGGAGGACGGAGCCACAACAGGTTGGCAGAAGCTGGGACAAGTAATGGAAGCACACCCTGTTACACAGCACTAGGGATTCGTGAACTGCCGACCTTTTGATTGACAAGCTCAGCATCTTAGTCACTGAACCACCTGAACCACCGTGTCCCTTCGTGACATTATCAACATCCAATTATAAAACTAGTTTAATAAGCAGTGCATAAGATTGTCCTGTTCTTAGCATTTCAATATCTCCCTTTCCTCGGGCTGTCTATCTCCTGGATGCAAAAATCCAGATAACCACGATGAGAACAAATATAGAAAATATTAACTACTTGTGGCTATCTAGTGGTTGTACAGATTTTTGAAGTCTGGATGTAGGAGTCTTAACTCTTCCACGTTAGCCTGTAAGTTCTCTGTGGCTCATGGGTTATTCAGCTTTTTTAGTGCAAATAGAAGGGTGTCCCTCCCCACCCCCAATGTGCCAGATTCACTGTCACAAGGAAATGGCAGAGACTTAAAAAAAGACAAGGGCATCAAGAACCACAACTGAATGCAGTCATGCATATTAATCCTAAAAGTTTTTCAGAAGCCAATGCAGAGTCTGCAGGTTTGTGCAGCTAATAAATCAATATATGACCACTTTTTTTCTAATGTGAAAAATACAAATGAGTACAGTAACATTGTACACATGTATACATTCAAGTGTATTCTTCCATACATTCAAATCCATGCACAGACAGATAACATGATACAGGCCTGTACACAAATTTTTCCACATATCAATATTTGTCAAAGGCCTTTGATGTTTTCATATTTTCTTGCTCATTTACTAAAGCAAACGTCAAATTTCAAGAAGTTTTTGTTCCTGCAAAGCTAAGGACTACAGAGCCTTGTCTATATAGGAGTCAGTCAGGCTGTGTTCTGAAAGGACTCCATTATCACAGGCCGTAGTATAAAAGGACCTTCTAAAGAATCAGCAGGGTAAGTCCATTGTTATTTGGGAAGACAAATAGTATCTTGGGTACAGACCAAATGCTTCCCCAAAGATTCCAAGTGGAAGTTGCAACTTCTAATTACTTCTCTAATTGCTTAGTTACTTAGAAACAGGAAAGAGCTCTTCAACTTGTCCAAGTCCCAATTTCTCTGTTTCTTTTGTCTTAGAAAGTCCCCCCCCTTTTTTTTCCCTGTTCCTACTTCCTCTCCCCTCAGTTGCAGTTTTTTCTGAAGGAGATGGATATGGATTGAAAGCTCTCCAAAAATTGTATTGTACTCTTAGTATTCCAATTAACTTATGTATCAGTTTTGGTCCAATAGTAGTCATTTAAAGTGGAATAGATCTCTATCTCTCTACTACCTGCTTGTCTTGCTGAAACAATTCATTTCATTTAAATTATTTCTCGGGTTGCTTCTGCAACTCTGGATGGCTAAGAATAACTAAAAACATAACTATAAGATAAAACTAACCACAATACTGTAATGTTAATACAATGCAGCTGAGATTCTCAAGAAGTTTACATTCTTCAACTACACAGTGGTACAATTGGCTCACTTGGCGTGCTAGTTCAATGCCTGAGGGAATAACCATATTTTCCAATCTTTTCAGAACACTGACAGGGTTGAGGCCCTCCAGATCTCAGGGCGTTGATGTTCTGTAGGGCAGGCACAGATATTGAAGCTAATTCCATTTCTTTTAGCTGTTACACAGCCCATTTTTACAGGAAATATGGATTTAGAATTTTTCTGGAATAATGTTAGTCTAGAATAATGCTAAACTATATTCCAAGGAATAAAGCACAACCATTGAAAACTCTTGTGCAAAACCACATTTAGCCACTTGCCTCCACTTTAGTTAAAGAGAGAGACAGGACCATAGACCCTTAAGTAAAGAAAAAGAAACAAGACCTTTTCTTAACTTATTCAGAATATCATACAGACACAATAATACTATTTTTCATTTGCTAGCATTGTATCTGTGATAAATAGAGATCACTAATGGGGAACAGCACTAATATGTAGGTATACATTTCTGTATAGTTCAAGCATTTAATGATAACCCTTTATCTTGATTGCATGTCGTAGATATTTGAATGTTCAGTCATATATATTTGAATGTTCAGTCATATATATTTGAATGTTCTTTTTTCGTTTAGGTTATCAGATCCTAGAATTTGGACGGCTTACTTGGGAATGCACACAAAAGGAAAAGCCAAATTTGTGTCCACTTTGAAGAGAATCATTGTCCATGAATATTATAACAGTCAAAATTATGATTATGACATTGCTCTGCTACAATTAAGCACCCCATGGCTTGAGACAATGAGATGGTCAGTTGGGCCAATATGCTTACCTCCCACCATACACAATGTGCACCCTGGAGAAAAATGCTGGGTAACAGGCTGGGGACAGAAGCAGGAAACAAGTAAGCCCACTGCATTGTATCATTCATTCATCTGTTGCCAATAAACAAAGGATTTGTGTAAAAATAAGCAGTCAGCAACATTAGAAAGAAGTGGTGCTTTCATGCTTAGAATGATGGTAGCAGGGTCAGAGCATTATATGGCGAGTTCTGCCCTTTTTGTCTGTATTACAACAATACATAGAACAAAAGGAGGAAGGCTTGATGCTGGTTTTACCATTCTAACCGTCTCCTCCATCCCTTTGGAAATCCTTGGAAGCGCTTAAAATATGTTATAAATAAAATTGTTTAAATTTAAAAAAAAAAATATTAAAAAGAGGGAATCTAGATGAAATGTAAACACATGAGCTTAAACAATTATTTCTGGGTTTTTTTAATTGGCCAAAACAGCAAATACCAAAATCAGTGTTCAGTTTCATTGTATCCATGTTAAGGGTATAAATTTTATTCATTTTATTGCCCACTTTATAGAACGGCAATTGGTTTATTATATAATTTGCAACAGCATTGTTTTAAGATTATATCCTGATATCTTGATATCAAGATATCCATATCCTGATATGTATTTATCTATTTATATTTCATATTTCTTAACCACCAGAAACCATATTTCTTCCTCAAATGTATTTGTATAGCTTATGTCAGTAGTGGTAGTCAGCCGGTTCTAACCAGTTCGGGCTCCGCCCACCCATCCGGATGTTATCATGGCCCATTTTTTATGCTCTGCGCATGCGCAGAGGCGCGCTCACATTTGCGAACTGGTAGCGAAGATAAGTGAATACCATCACTGGCTTATGTGTCTGAACATATATATGATAAATCATTAGATCAAAGTATACATTTTCTTGATTTCTCAATTCACTTAATCATAAAAAGCTTTTGTACACAAGTTTCCCATTTTGTACAGTAAATTTCTCAAGAAACTATTTTTAACAGATTTCTCTGGTAAATTCTCTATTCTCCAGTGCAGCATTTTTAATCTAAACTTTCATCTCTGAATCTATGCCATTTGGAACGAGCTCCCCCTGGAGATACGGAAGATCCCAGATTTACGCACTTTCTGCCATGCCCTCAAAAACTTTTTATTTCAACAGGCTGGCATGGCCTAACTTCCTTTTAATTGTTAATTTTAAATTTGTTTTAAAATAATAGGGGTGTTTTAATTTGTATGTGCCAAATTATTTAATGTGCTTTTACATTGTTTTTTAAATTTTGTATTATGTGTGTTTTATCCTTTGGCTGTTCACCACCCTGAGTCCTTCGGGAGTAGGGCGGTATAAAAATCCAAAATAAAGTAAAGTAAAAGTATGCAATTTCCAGAAAAAATATTCTTGTTCAAATGCATTTCTTATTTTTTAAAAAGAAATTGGGGAGGGCAAGCAGATTTAAAACCAAAGTAAGACATGCAATGTGCTAGCAAACTCTGTTCAGTAAAGGCATCCAATTCTCTCATAATTAATATATACAGATCTCATCTAATATCAGTGATTCCAAGAATCTGTTCTCTCCTTGGAAATTCAAGCGTAAAAATTTAATAAATACCATTTTAAAGATTCTTTGTAAATTGACGTACTAAGGGAAAAATCATAAAACATTTACAATAATCTAACTTTCTAAACATTCTGACCAAATAAATTTGTCAAGAAATACTGATGATGCTAAGTTAGGAATATCTTTGTAGTCTAAGGATCATGTGTACCGTGATTCCCTGAAAATAAGACCCTGTCTTATATTTTTTTGAACCCCGAAATAAGTGCTTGGCCTTATTTTCAGGAAGGTCTTGGAGCAAGATGGGGCTCTTTTTGCCATCTTACCTGATTTCCAGCTCTGTGTTTAAATATTTTCGGGGAGGGTTTATTTTTGGGTGGAGGCTTATTTTAGTGCATGCACTCAAAAGTCCTATTGGGCTTATTATCAAAGGATGTCTTATTTTGGGGGAAACAGAGTACATATACTGGTACAAATACACACACAGATGCACATATACCACTCAGCAATTCTTAAATATGATCAGCAGTAGCCAAAATTAAAACTTATTTTAATGGCCAAAATCTTACAGTATGATCAAATCTCAGCCTTCCCAGTATTCTTAAGAGGTCTTCGTTTAAAATTCCTGGCAAGTCTGTGAAAATATCGTAAATTTTATAATTATTTTATAATTATTCTATAATATCAAAAAGCGTAGTGCATTGGAAATTTTACCAAATTTGGCAAACTTGTACAATTCCAAACAAAGGAAACTGGATACCTGCAACACTGAACAGTAGTGTTGGAACACCTGGAACATTTGCCAGCTTCTTTACATATGACATGGATATAGTTTATTTTTTCACAAACCACAACAACTTGGACCAACCAAATGTTTCAATTTAAGTAGTATCTGAAATCCGCAAAGCAGAAAGCTATTTTGAAAATCGCACAATAGATTCATCATCATTAGTAATGTGAATAGTCTAGACTGCCTTATAACTATATATATATAACCTGGTCTTCTAATTCATTTTCAATTACACTATCTACCATACTCTCTTTTACAACAGGGGGTTATTGCGCAGATTAATGAAATAATGTAACTATCTTAGAATGCTTCTCAAACTGTGGTCTGAGGATCTCCAGGAGTCTTGAGACATTTCAAGGGATTTACAAAGTTAAAATAAATAAATATTTTCAAATGTCTCAAATTTTATTTCTAATACATTTAACTATCAATAGATATAACACACACAAACCAAAGTTCTTTGAGTGTCCTCAATCATTTTTAAGAAGATAAAAAGAATCTGAATCCAAAGTGATTGAGAATTACTAGTCTAAAGTATGTCATGTTATTAATTTCTTGGAACATAGCTCTTTGGACTTCAAAGGATATTATTCTTAGGAAACAGTAAGCTAATAGCTAAATTCCAAGCATACATAAAATACATAATTTTATTCATCACTTGTACTGTGTGTTTTTAAAATAGCAATAGCACTTAGACTTATATACCGCTTCATAGTGCTTTACAGCCTTCTCTAAGTGGTTTACAGAATCAGCCTATTCCCCCAACAATTTTACTGACCTTGGAAGGATGACAGGCTGATTCAACCTTGAACCAGTCAGGATCGAACTCCCGGCAGTGGGCAGAGTCAGCCTGTAATACTGCATCTTAACCACTGTGCCACCATGGCTCTTTAAATAATTCACTGCTCTGGTATTTTATATTTTGAGACACATTTTTATATGCTGTTTCTGTGAATTATGCACTATGCTGCATTTTGCTGTGCCATACAAAATACACAAATACATATGAAACAGTTTGTTGGTTCATGAAAATGGTGCTATATAGTAAAACGAGATACTGGAAATGTATTTTCTTGCTTTATTATGCTTTTCCTTGATCCAGATGATGACACACCAGCAATTTTACAGAAAGCAGAGGTGGAAATTGTGGATCAAACAGTTTGTCATTCAACATATGGGCTTATCACAAGTCGCATGCTGTGTGCTGGAATAATGTCTGGAAAAAGGGATAGCTGCAAAGTAAGGAGTTCACTTTTTTGCCATGCATACTTGCTACCCCTCCCAAATAATCATAGATTTGGAACCACTTAGAATTCATGGTTATAGGTTAGACTGGGAAGCTGGAAAAAAATCCGGAAAAAGGCTGGGGAAAAATCACTTCATTACTGTTGCCAAGAAAATGACATGGAATTTCCATAAAATAATGAGAGGTGAACTCATGAAATATTAATTTGAAAAATAAGAACATTTAGTCTGGGTTTTTTTCCGCTTGTTTTTCTCTTCTCTTCTCTTCTCTTCTCTTCTCTTCTCTTCTCTTCTCTTCTCTTCTCTTCTCTTCTACTCTACTCTACTCTACTCTACTCTACTCTACTTTACTCTACTCTACTCTACTCTACTCTACTCTACTCTACTCTACTCTACTCTACTCTGTGTGTGTGTGTTGTGTCATAACGAACATTTGCTCAGAATGCTTGGGGCTACAACTTCCAGAATGAATGAACCCAGCCAAGATGAACTTAAGGACTCTAATAAAATGTTAAGTTATTCAAGGAATATCTAGATCATATTTCCTACTGAGTAATTTTCATATTGGAGGAGGAAATGGTTCCATAATCTGTGATGAACAATATTGTTTCACATTATAGATAAACTCAATTGCCATAGAAATAAAATTCAAATATAACTAATTAATAATTGATAGAAAAATTATAGATTAATTTATAGTCCAATCTATGACATTTGATTTTTTTTCTTGTCAATTAAACTTATTCCATCATTAGTTGTACCAATAATCTTATCACTAAAATAATACCATTGTGCATACTATCTAGAGAAACATTGCTCTCTAAACATTGTTAACTTTTTAAAATAATCTCTTTTTAGGGAGACTCTGGAGGACCTCTATCATGTCGAAATAAAGGTGACGGAAAATGGTTTTTGATGGGAATTGTTAGTTGGGGCTACGGTTGCGGAAGACCCAATTTCCCAGGAGTGTATACAAGAGTGTCAAAGTTTGCTACATGGATACAAAAATACATGCCTTCAGTTTTTAGCTAGTAGTGATTATATTCCAGAAGCTATGAAACATCATTATTAAAACCATAT
Source organism: Arizona elegans (assembly GCA_022577455.1). NCBI lineage: Eukaryota > Metazoa > Chordata > Lepidosauria > Squamata > Colubridae > Arizona > Arizona elegans. The sequence continues at coordinate 79,720,212 of JAKOOJ010000006.1, read as the reverse complement.
TTAATAAATTATTATGTTTTAATTACATTGTGAATTTAATCTTCATGACTAGAAAACCATGTGTCTTTGTGAAATACATATTATATCATTCATCTTAAAACATATATTTTGTTAACATACTGCAATATTCAGAGGCAGAATTGGTACAATCTTAGCTTCTTCCCTCCCTCCTTGCCTTTCCAGCATGCATTAGACTGAGCTGTCTTTGAGGAACTTACCTGAACGTCCCTTCTCTGTGCGCTACTGGAGAATGTGATGGTAACATTATTAGTCAGGATAACCAATTATTCAATCAGTAGAACTGAGCCTATTGTAGGGTTGCTGTGTTGGATACACTTCAGTTCCAGGCCCCATTCAAAATGACTGTCACCACCTAAAAGTTATATATAGTGTGATACAGTACTATGATATAACGGACACTGCCTCACCAATCATGATCTACCTTTTAGATATCATGAAGTGGACAAGATATGGGCACTTCATTTTGCACCAATTACAGTTTCTGGATAGGTAATGTCATATAGAACACATTGAAGAAGCAACCTAGAACTAGGAATTTGATTTCCAGTTTTTTATACTCACTAAAGCCACATTCTGCGTTTTGTACCAAAGGAAATCAGGTCCTGGCCTTATTTTCTGTGATAGTTTCATAGCAGTGTTTCATTCCCAACTCCTTTAATTTCACTTGGTAGGATTTAGTTTCTAAAGCGTTTCTAACATATTTAAAACCAAAATCATATTACTGTTTAATAGCCTGGGTCTGGAGGCTATAACATATGAAGAACAGTTGCAGGAACTAGGTATATCCAGTTCAATGAAAAAAAGGACTAGGGGTGACATGATAGCAGTGTTCCAATATCTCAGGGGTTGCCACAAAGAAGAGGGAGTCAATCTATTCTCCAAAGCACCTGAAGGCAGGACAAGAAGCAATGGGTGGAAACTAATCAAGGAGAGAAGCAACTTAGAACTAAGGAGGAATTTCTTGATAGTTAGAACAATTAATCAGTGGAACAATTTGCCTCCAGAAATTGTGAATGCTCCAACAAAGAAAGTTTTTAAGAAGAGATTGGACAACCATTTGTCTGAAATGGTATAGGGTCTTCTGCCTGAGCAGAGAGTTGGACTAGAAGACATCCAAGGTCCCTTCCAAATCTGTTCTGTTCTGATTCTAGTAACTTACCAGAAAGAACCATTTTGTAACATTTGACAGACATCTTCAAGACCAAAAAAATGGTAGTCATAGGTCTGTTAACTTGAAAAAGCAGGAGTGAACAGCCCAGAATTTGAACCTGAAGATGAACATGCATATACATTTCATTAGATGTGCTACTTGCAGAATTATTTCTATAGTTTTCTAGAAGTCTGTGTTAAAGGGATAATGCCAGGGTTTCCAAAATTAAAGTGGTTTTACTGTTGGACCTTTGTGATAAGACCACCTGAACACTTGTGATGAAAAAAATAACACCATATTATGTTGATGGGATTAGAAGCAAAGTGATTTATGGGTACAAATAAAATATTCTAGTGATACATCTATAAACAAGTAAATTTACTTAGGATAGTGAAAGTAACCTAGTATTTGGCATTAAGAACTGATATACATGTATCAAGAAGATTATGTTATTCACCTTTTGTGCATAAAACTAAGTTTCCCGTTACATTTATTAGATAACAGAGTAATTATTAAGTGATCTATATTGGGTAAAATGGGAAACATTGTTAATGACATCAGGGACTATTGATTAATTGATGATGTTATTACTGAAATAATTACAATAATTTATTACCAGTTCCCATTTTCGAATGATAAATTTGATTTATATGGGAACTCAGTGATTTCAAAGTCTGCCTAGAATCTACATTGGGTAGATTTCAGTGATAAATTGTTGAAAAGGATACCACCTACCACAAATTCAAAGCATATTTTGGAATGTCTATTTCAAGTCTTGGGGGGAGGGAATGGTAGAAAGCTAAAAAATACTAGGATTAAGTATGCATTTTGATGCAGATTTTAAAAGTAAATGCACAATTGAAACCAGAAATCTTTCTTTTGGATTTAATGGGTAAACCAATAGATACGTCTTATGGAACATTGTTTTTATATGTGACAAGAGCAGCAAGACTTTTATATGCCAAAGCTGGAAGGACATACAAATATTTACAATAGAAGAATGGATGAAGCTGAAGGAATTGGTAGAAATAGTAAAATGGGCAGCCTTGATGAAATTTTATTTTTACTTAGAAACCATTTTTGGACTTCTTGCAAAAAACTGAAAGAAATGAAAAATCAGTTTTGAGATATAATGATTAGAGTTATATTATACAGCTTAATGTATTATTTACTTCTACCAAAGAAAGTGACAAGTAACTCTCCTTCCTTCTTTCCTTCCTTCCTTCCTTCCTTCCTTCCTTCCTTCCTTCCTTCCTTCCTTCCTGCCTGCCTCCTTTACTTTTTTCTGAGTTTTTCTTTTTTCAATTCTTGTTTTCTGTTTCTTTATCTTTTAACTGTAATTTTTTTGAAAATCAATAAAGTTAATAAAAATCATTTTCAAAAATAGATACAACTGCTACCGTTACAGTTACAGATGTAGTGAAACCATTAATTCTGGATTCATATAGTTGAATGACATGTATATTTAACTGATTGCCCCTTCCCTTTCCTCTGCCATCTGTTACATGAAGAAACTAACATAGATCAATGCAGTACATTCAGATCTGTTGATCTTAAGTACAAAGAGGTTGAGTGAATCACATAGTTATGTTTCAGTAATAATAGTAATAAAGAGTTATATTCATCTAGATCTCTGCCTGCTGCTACTGCAAGTTGTGTTGCTAATAATTAACCCGGGCCTTACAATGCATTTGTAGGTGCCTTCTTCCTATTCTTGAATGGTCATGGTCTACGGTGTATCTGCCATCCAGGTCCCCATAATTTTCTAATCCAGATGTGATTTTTATAAGGTGAACTGGAATGAAATTTGCCTTCATTCGCGAATGCAGTTTCCTTTATGGTTGCCCATAATTCTTATTCTATTCTAAAAGCAGTGGTTGTAGTTAGTAGCACCAAGTGTGAGCCCTTATGCTGTGAATTTGTTCATATAAACAGTTATGTCAAGCACTAGACAGTGAGTCATCACAAGAAAAATACTTATGTTGCCTAGAGCATCTTCCGTTTCTATTCTAGCATTTCAGGAACAAGTCAGTGGATCATATCTGCAGAATTCCTTATTTTTTTAAAAAACAAATACATGATATCCAGAATTTTCTAGATGTTCTTCCTATCCTTTGGATAAGAATATAAATACATGTGCTTATGCTCAGATAATAAATATTTTACTTAATAGCAATAGGACTTAGACTTATATACCGCTTCATAGTGCTTTACAGCCCTCTCTAAGCAGTTTACAGAGCCAGCATATTGTCCCCAACAATTTGGGTCCTCATTTTACCAACCTCGGAACGATTTGCTTTATTAGAACCAGTCTGGTTTTGTGGTTAAGGCACTAACCACTAGAAAGCAGAAGACCACGAGTTCAAATCCTGCCTTAGCCATGAAAAACAGCTAGGTGACTTTGGGTCAGTCACTTTCAGGCCAACCCACTACACAAGGTTGTTGTGGGAAAATAAGAGGAAGAAGGTGTGTTGGAACTGTTTGCTGCCTTGAATTGTTTATAAAAATAGTAAGGTTGGAAATAAATAAACAAACTAACAAATTAATTAATTAATTTTAGGGAAATATATACCACTAAAAGGATTTTCTTCCCAAACTAGTACTATTTTAGGCATTAAACTAGCTAAAAAGTGTTATGATAAGAAAAGAAAAAAAATCAAGAGGTTCAGTTTAAAAAAAAATAAGCAACATTATTTACAGTATTTACAAAAGAGCTATTGATACATAAGCCATCTTACATATGGATAGAGTAGTGTTGTCTGAATAGCTGAGGGTTTCTCTCACAGAAGCATTTTTATGTTTCTCCTGATTGTATCTAGCCAACTGGAAAGGAAAGAGTTACACTATTGTACACCTAGTGTATTTTCTTTCCCACCACCTAAGCTCTTTGTGGATATTCAGACAAATTTTTAGTCACAGAGCAAAGAAAAATCAAGGTGTACAGCTATTATTTTTTGCTCATCTTTAACTACTCCAAGTTCCTTCAGGATTCAGATATAAAGAACTACACAGGACAAACCAACAAAATATAAAAATGAAAATTAACCCTTCTAGGCTCTCCTCTATGATATACAGCATACCAACTCCCAGTGATTCACACTTTCATGCTGGATTGGTAAGATACTGCAATTATTCTTCCTACCATTCATATTTGCATTTTTTAAGCTCATAATTGTACAAAATTAAGCTATGTATTTGCATTCTTCCAGTAATATAACAAAATGTAGAATAAAATTAAAAAAAGGACAGCATATCTTGCTTTATTTGAATGGCTTTTCTTTCTTTTATACTTTCAGCAAAATATTTCTCCTTCTCAGATCCAGGATTCAGAAAATATTATATACCTAAAACATCTGGGCAAAAACTTGACTATGCAGTTCTGGAAAAAATGCCTTTTAAAAATATTGCCTACAACTGCCTTGGTTATCATTTTTTTGGTTATTTACAATATTTTATGTAAGTGCATGCTTTTCGATGAAAAACTGAATTGATTTCCAATAATGCATAACATTCTGACCCTTACAACAATGTCAGAATATTTGTTTTTGCAAGCATCAGAAAAATATTATTAACATTTCTCTTATTAGAGAAATCCAGCAGAATCAATACCACTTTCCTTTAATAGTTCCATCTTAACCCCCTATTTTTACATTATTGGGGACCTAATAGAGTGGCAAGCAGAACAAACAGTCTAAGTAATTAAATATTGATGATTTGCTATGAATTTCCCACAACTTTTTCTAATCTTTCCAATTTAAACAAAACTAAATATATTTAGAAAGCCCGCTTTAACACAGTAAATGTAAGAAAACACCTTTATCACAATACTTCACTGCTGCAAAATATTATCCATATTTTAATCTCAAGTACATTCGTTGACAATTTTCCTCATTATCTCTTTTGAACATTTTGATTGTTTACCAATATGGGATCCTATGCTTTCAGCTCCAGCTTTCTCTTACTTCTACATTGGTGGAAGTGTGGAAATCCCTAACCTGACTTATACAAATGACCTCATGAATCCCAAGTCTCATGCATTTATATTGCAAGCTGAAGCACTACAGAATTATGTAAGTTTGGTTATGGAAAATATAAAAGAATTTTATTTTGTTTTGCAGTTCATTTAATAGCTTTATTTGTACTGTATTTATAATTTTTTAAAAAAATATTTAAAAGCAAATATTAATATACGTGATAAATCTAAAGCATAAGAATACTAGTTTGTTGGAAATTGAAGGCTATTATTTATGAAACTTTCAGTGTAGCATTAAATATAGAGGGAGGACTCCAGCAATCAGCAAATTTTGGGCAAAAAGTGGGCCACTAGTTCTGTTTTTATTAGTAGGCAAGGATGTCACTTTGTCTAAAGTGTCTGAAATGGCAACATATTTCTAACCATTACAAGGCTGGTATTATACAATATAAACTTCTTTTTTTCTTACAACCTGACACCCTTTCCACACCTTCTATTATTTGCTATCATAGAATAATTCTGGTGAATGGACTGTAATCTATGTAATTTTAGATAGATTTAATATATGTTGTTGTAAGTAGTGTAACAGGTTAATGCAGACAATATTCTACAAAGAAACTTGACTCTAACGACAAAACTCTCTGCATATATTATTAAAATAAACCACAGTTGTAGCTCCTTCTTTGTATTAAAACTTTTATTCATATTTAATGTTGCTAGGTGTCCACAGCGGACAGTCCACTTTTTTCACATTATGTTCACTTTTTTTTTTTCACAAAATAGTGGACATTTTTTTATTCAAAAGCTTTATGATGAAATTAAAATGTAATTTAATATTTTACATATTATTATAATATATTTGATGTTTTGAATTTTAAGTAAAGTTTTGAAGTGATTATTTGAATATGTGTTAAAATGTTTGTAAGAAAATATATAATTTAATTGTATTTTTTTTTTATTTTTTTACTACTTAACACCCCGACCCCCGCTTGTCCGCTATTTTTTGGAAGCAGACTTGGCAACCCTATAATCATATTGCAAATTTGTTTGTGGAGTTTTGTATTATGATTTTATTTTTACAATAAAAACAGACACATATACACACAAACACACACTCATTTTAATTTCTTCTTCAGTATAATAATATTGGCTTTCTTGCTCTTTCTTCCAATTTAATTTTATTAGTGAGATCAATATACTTTTCTGGCCTTTTCTTAACAGAAAAAGCTTTGAAAGCACAAAGCACCTTTCTGTTAGTTTGCATTTCCCAGATGAATTGGTTGTGAGTCTCAAAGCTGTTTTGTACACGGATAACACAGGATCCCTTTGAAAGAATCAGTAGCTGAAATTTATACTGATTGTTTTATTTAGTCATGTCTACTTGGTAAAGAAACAGCTTTACGCCACCTTATAAAAGATACCACTTTAATAGAAATTTATGTCGAATCATCTGTGATTCTGTGTCTAATCCACTAACTTTGGGGGCGGGAGCCTGGAAATAAACAATAGAAATGATACAATTATACAGGACTTAATAATTTTTCCTTATTCTTTATATTTAGCTTTCTAATTCTTTAACTGTCAGTTTGCAGAAATATACGGGTCTTCTGCTATAGGCAATTATTACTTGAAATCTGTTATTGCTGCATTCAGGTAAATCATGCTTAAATTATGTAACTTTATAAATAATATAATATTTTATAAATAAAATATTGTCAGCCATGTCTACTTATTTTCTACTCATGTTCTCAGGGAAGTAATCATGTTCAATAGAGTAGATACCATCAGAAAGGGATTTAATTCTGATTAGACTTTGCCAAAATTTATAACTAGTAGGATATCTTTAAATATACAAACTTTTAAGGTTAAGTGAAGAGAATTTATCATTGATAAAAATGATAAATATTAAAATAGTGCAAATAATTCAGATTAAATTATGAAGTTTTTGTAAGGATTTGCAGCTCTGAATCTCCTCTCAAATCTCCTTGCTTATTTTACCAAGTATGATTATCTTAATGGTTGGTTGCTTAGTGACTATTTGAAGTTATAAAGAACCTGCCAATGTACTTACAACCCAGTTTAAAATTATGTCAATGGCAACACCCTGCAGTCAATTAACTGCAATTTACAATATTTTTTGCTGGTGTCTGGCCTTCGGGCCGGTTTGCGGAAAAGGTTGCCCAAGTGAATGGACTTATTTTATGACCACTGCATTCACTGTATGACTGTAGTGTTTGCTTAATGACCACCGTAATAAAAGGTTATAAAATCAGGTTGGTCATATGGGTGCCTTGACTTATAATCATCATGATATATGATGAAAATTCCATATTCCATTATGGTAATAAGTTGAGGACTATCTGTATGCTTATATTAATTAATTTATTTTTTAATATATTTTTTTATTTGTCAAATACGTATTAGATAATATATATCAGTATAAGCATGAATTGAATACATAAAATGGGAACATTAGGACAGGGACAGTAGGTATGCTCTTATGCAAGCCTCTTTCAGACCTCTTAGGAATGGGGTGAGGTCAACAGTAGATAAATAAATAAATAAACTATATTTATTTCTCCTGATTATGTCTACTTGTTGCTATAATCCTCTATGAGGCCATTTAGAAACCAATTGCAGTCCTCTGACCTCTACCAAAAGGCACAGATGCATGTTCAAATAAAATCTGATTGTATATTCAAAACAAAGTTTATTTTGTTATCTTCTTCCAGTGATGGAAAAAGTGGTGCTCGAGCATATTACTGGAGCACATTTTGGGCCCCCACAAATGTTGTTCTTCCTATCAAAAACCTATCCTCAGCATATCAGAAGCAAATCAGTTTTAAAAAAATACCTGCAATAGCTAATAACACTGCTGAAACATTTCCGTTAGAAGAAGACTTTGATATAATTACTATGGAGCTTTTTGGTAAGGTGATATTTTATATATTTTTTATTTTTAATAAATTCAGAAATGTTTAGGCCTGCATATATATAATTATTTATGACAGCATTTATCCTTTTGGGTTTCAGAACCTGGTTCTATGGCCTATGACACAATACTGAAATCAGGTAAGGGTTATTCTACCCTGACCCATTACGTAGCCTTGAGACTTGAAGAAAGAAGGAAAGTAGTTTTTACCCTTGTCTTAAACTGAATTTGAAGGCTAGGGAGTCCAAAAATTATTGCAAAGGATAGGAACTGCTTAACAATATTTTCATTGAAAGTGCTTGAATAAAATACATTGTCTGATTTAAGTTTAGTTTAAATGGATAGTACCATCTATCTCCAAATAATCTGGATGGCTCAGTTTAAAATGCAATATGAAAAACAAGAAACAAAATAAAGAAGAGCAAAAATAAAAACTAAATTGAAATCAAGAACAAAATGGCAGTTTGCTCCATGACACATTTCCTGGATTCTGAAAGATGACACTAATAGAAGAAATCCAGACCAAGTGAATTTTACCAGCTGGGCAAATACACTCTCCCTTCTACTTTAAGGTAGATCACACTAGGAATTAGTCATGCATGCTAACCCGGCTTTTATTATAAGATTACAATAACTGAATCTTGCAATTCTGAATGTGCTTCCCCCTCTTTCCCTTTGCCTTCATGAAAACTGTTAAGTTGGGTGAATGAGGATGCAGTAAGCCAGAGTAGTGAGTGACAACAGCTCTTTATTGTATAGTGAGAATCCAGCAATTAACCCAGGGAGCCAGCTCCCTTTATATACCTTGCAGCTGTAGTGGTCAGCCAATCAGCTGAAGGTCAGTTAATTCGAACTTCCCGCCAAACAAACCTATTTACATAACACTCCTCCCCTCCCAGAAGTCACTTGGGGTGTTATTTACATACAAAGTCTCTCAGGTGACTAGGGCGTGTGTGAGTCCTAGTTGACCTGCGCAGTTCAGTCGGAGGGGCGGCGTCGAGCAGGTCGGAGGGACTCTTTGTTTCTCCCTGCTCCGCCAATGAGGCCTCCGGGACTTCCTTGTGGGCGGCGACTTCTCCGGCAGCCTGAACTACCTCGATGGGGCGGTGCGGGATACCAGAATCCTCAGCTAAGTCCTCCGCTCTATTCGGGCTTGTAGTTTGTGTTTCTGGTTGGTAGTCATGGTCAGGGATTGGTTCGTCGAATCTGTCGTTGGTGTCTGTGGTTACTCGTTTTCTCAGTTGGTCAATGTGTCTGCGCCAAACTCTCCCATCCCCCATGTCTACCCTGTATGATTTGGGCCCCGTGATTTCTGTAATGGTCCCTGCCTCCCAGAGTGGGCCCTGTCCGTAGTTTCTGGCGTGTACCGGCGTTCCTATGGTGAACTCTCTAAGCTTCCTCTCCCCCCCCTTGAAAGCTTCTGGGGAATAATTGGAATAAAGCCTGTCTAGTACTCCTCGGAGTTTCCGCCCCATTAATAACTCTGCTGGGCTTCGGCCTGTGGCTGTACAGGGTGTGGAGTGCTGTGCTATTAGGAATTTGTCTACCCTTTCCTGCCAGTCTCCAGGGCTTAAGCGTGAAAGGGCCTCCTTTGCTGACCTCACAAATCTCTCAGCCTGACCGTTACTAGCCGGATAAAACGGGGCCGAAAGGACATGTCTGATCCCTACCCCCGCTAAGTACCCCTTGAATTGTGTCGCAGTGAATTGTGGCCTGTTATCTGACACTAGGATGTCCGGTAACCCATGGGTGGTGAATAACTGTCTGAGTTCCTTGATGGTTGCGTCGGTGGTAGTGGCCTTCATTAGTTTAATTTCCAACCATTTGGAAAACGCATCTACAACGACCATGAAGGTCTGTCTGTGAAATGGGCCAGCAAAGTCAATGTGTATTCTAGACCAGGGTCCCTGGGGTCTTTTCCACTCCCTTACGGGTGCCGTTGGTGGATCTGATCTGGACTCTTGGCAGGGCTGGCATCTCCCCACCCACTCGGTAATGTCTGTATCCATGCTGGGTCACCAGATGTAGCTCCTGGCTAGCCCCTTCATTCTTACAATCCCAGGGTGCCCCTCATGCAACAACGTTAGAACTTTTTCCCGTAGGCGCAAGGGAATAACAACCCGATCGCCCCATAGCAAACAACCCCCTTGCATTGTTAACTTGTCCCGTTTTCCCGTGAACTGTTTAAAATCCCCGCTCCCAATCTTTTCCGGCCACCCCCTCATGACCCAACTTGCGACTGACCGGATCACATGGTCTTTGGTTGAGGCTCTTGCAACCTCGGCTGATGTTATGGGCCCGGAGTCCAATACGTCTATCAGCAAGATGTGGATGCCGGGTGTGGGGTCTTCTAGGCTGTCGGAAGATGCGGCTGAGTGCATCCGCGTTGCCCATGTCCGCCCCTGGTCGGTGTACCAGGCGATAGGAGTATGTTGCGAGGAAGATGGCCCAGCGTGTCATCCTGGGTGATAGTGCTGCCGGTGTTGGCTGATCTCCTGCGAGGAAGCCCAGGAGCGATCGATGGTCGGTGATTAGGTCAAAGTCTCTCCCGAACAAATACTCGTGGAATTTCTTTACTCCCGAAACGACGGCGAGGGCCTCCTTGTCAAGCTGACTACAATTTCTCTCGGCGCTTGACAGAGTTCGGGAGTAGTATGCGATGGGTGCCTCTAGGCCATTCGGGAGTCTATGGCTCAGGACGGCTCCCACCCCGAACGGAGACGCGTCACATGCTAGAACAAGGGGAAGCATTGCATTGTACTGGATTAGAAAACTCTCGGCTGATAGCAGTTTTTTAATGCCGGCGAATGCCCTGTCTTCGGCCTTCCCCCATTCCCAAATGGCCTTTTTAGCTAACAGTCTATGTAAGGGTTCAGCCACTGTCGCCTTGTCTTTAAGGAAAATGGCGTAAAAGTTTAATAGTCCCAGAAAGGCCTGTAATTCTGCTTTATCCTTGGGGGTGGGAGCTTCTTTGATTGCCCTAATCTTGCTCTCTGTGGGGTATATGCCGGTGCCATCTATCCTGTACCCTAGGAATTCGACTGAGGGGACTGCGATCATGTACTTGTTTCTTTTTACTCTGAGTCCCATGTCCCTGAATTTCCTTAGGACCTCCCTCAGCCTTTCCCCTAGCTGTTGCTCATTGTCGGCAGTAATGAGTACGTCGTCAAAGTAGGGCACCACCCCGGGGATTCCTGTAGTAGCCGCTCCATGGTGCTTTGGAACAGTCCGGGGGCTATGCTTACTCCGAATTGCAGGCGGGTGCACTTGAAGGCCCCTCTGTGGGTTACGATAGTCTGTGCCTCTGTGGTAGCGCCATCTACCGGCAGTTGCTGGTACGCCTGCGCAAGTTTGAGTTTTGCGAAGATCTTGACGGGACCCAGGGAATGCAATAAGTGGTGGACGATGGGCACTGGGTATGCGCTCTGCTGCAGGGCCTTATTAATTGTGCATTTATAATCAGCGCATATGCGCACTGATCCGTCCGGCTTTACCGGTGTTACAATTGGGGTCTCCCATTTGGCGTGGTCGACTGGAACGAGCACCCCTTGCTTGATTAATTTGTCCAGTTCAATGTCAATTTTGGGCTTCAGGGCGAACGGTACCTGCCTAGGCTTTAAACGAATGGATGCAATATTGGGGTTGAGATTAAACGAAATCGGGGTCCCCACATACTTGCCAAGCTGTTCGTCAAACACGTCCTGGAACTCCTGCATCAGGTCGTCTTTCAGGGTGCTTCGAACGTTCCTTACTCCGGTGAATCCCATGTCCAGGGCTCTAAACCAGTCCATGCCCAGGAGGCTTGGGAGGTTGTCGCTGACGATGGTGAGGGGTAGTTTCTTGGTAAACTCCCCGTACTGTACTTGGAACTCGCCTCTTCCTTCAACGGGGATGCGGTTCCCTTGGTAGTCTTTCAGCCTGCGTCGCTGTGGCTGGAGCTGTCGCTTGTGTACGCTGGGGATGGCTTTCTTCAGGTTGTCCCATGACATGATGGATATTGGCGATCCCATGTTGATCTCCATCTGGCACTCCCGTCCCTCGATTTCGACTGTGGTGTAGGTCTTCTCTCCGGGCGAGGTGCAGGTCTGCTCGATGCGTATGGTATAGGCCCCAGCGTCTTCGAATTTCGCGCCCTTCCAGCTGCCGCCATCTTTGTTAGGCCTCCGGTGTGGGGCTGGCTTGGATTGGAAGGTTTGGCCACGTGGTTTGTAGCTCTGGTGTGTTTTGGATCTGCAGACTCGAGCGATGTGGCCCCTTTTTTCGCAGGAACGGCAAATGGCGTCCCTGAACTTACAGTTTTGTCAGGAGTGGGGCCCTCCGCAGCTGGCGCATCTGTCTCTGGGTTCCCTCCAGGCTGTGCGGGACTGCTCGGTGCGGTAGACTTCCTCTTCAGACTCCCCCTCGCTCGCGGTGCTTACGGCCTCTCGGTGCACGGGTGCCGTCTTCTGTGTTGTCCGGGTTAGGTGGGAGCTCTTCACTTTCTCTGCAGCCTTTACTGACGATTCTCGCGCTCTTGCCTCGTCCAGGGCGATGTGTAGGGTCAGGTTTGATCTCGCGAGTAGTCTTCTCTGGAGCGGGCTGTCCCTCACTCCGCAAATTAGTTGCTCTAGGAGCATTTCATCCAGGTCTCGGTACTCACACTGGGTTGCGGCCTTACGCAGGGCAGCGACGTACTCGCTGATCGATTCGCCCTCCTGCTGGAGCCGTTGCTGGAAATCATACCGCTGGACGTACTTCGATGGCGTTGGTGCATAGTGGTCTTTCAGCAGGGTCTGTAGCGTCGACCAGGAAATGTTGTGGACCGAATTCGGCTTCAACAATGCTTCGGCTGTGTCGAAGACCCGTGGTCCACAGTGGCTCAGGAACAGGGCTTTCTTTCGAACGTCCGGTAGCCCTTGCATGTCGTTTGCCACCATGAAGCACTCGAACCGGGACATGTAGGATCCCCACTTCTCCTCCTTGGGGTCAAAAGGTGCTGGCGGGGTGTAGGCAGACATCATTTCGGGATTCTCCTGTGCTCCGCTCACTCGCCTGGCTGGATTCAGGATGCGGTCTCCGGTCCCCTCTCTGAACGTGGCTTCAGCTCTCCTCTGCTTCTGGCCTCAAAATCCCACCTTCGTCGCCAATGTTAAGTTGGGTGAACGCAGTAAGCCAGAGTAGTGAGTGACAACAGCTCTTTATTGTATAGTGAGAATCCAGCAACTAACCCAGGGAGCCAGCTCCCTTTATATACCTTGCAGCTTTAGTGGTCAGCCAATCAGCTGAAGGTCAGTTAATTCGAACTTCCCACCAAACAAACCTATTTACATAACAAAAACTATGGAGATTCTTGTCTGCTTATTTGAATTAATCCTAACCTGGACTCAGATTTCTTTTTATTTGGCTGAGGATCTTCCTCTTGTTCCTCAGGATTATTCCTTCTGTCCATAACAATCTGTTTAACATCTACATGAAACTGTTGGGGGAGTTCATCTATTAGTTTGGGATCCTGCATTATCAATATGCAGTAGATACCCAACTGTACATATTGATCTTACATTGATTGAATGATGTTTTCAACATATTGTCCATTATCTGAAAGCTGTACAACTCTGGATGGTGAAGAACAGGTTTAAGCTCCCCTCTGACAAAATCAAGTGGCTCTGAATAAAAGGCATGGGAATATGCCATTTTTAAACTTGAATGTGGTTGCACTTCTCTATTCAAGCATGCAACCTGTAGGTTACCTTGGATTCACAGTTCCAGACCAGGTGGCAGCTATACAGTAGTTAAGAGGACCTTTGCACAGCCTCCTATGGTCCATCAGTTGTACTGTGCCTTGATGGGAAGGCTCTCCATACCTCCATGCACCCGAAAAGCCCTTAATGATATAGGACCAGGTTATTTGAGGAGCCACATATTTTACATGATTTCTGCCTATTGTCATTATTGATCCATTTTTAGTTTTGCTAATCAACCAATGCCATCTTTTGAGATTCAAGAAGTGTGTTTTCTATTTCATAGCACCTCCCCTCCCCTAGAGATTTAGCTCCCCACCCTGAAGATATTTCTGGCCTCTTAAAAACTTGGCTCTTCTCCTAAATCTCCTAAATCTCTGGGACACTTTTATGACATAGGACCTGTGGTTTGCCCAAATATATATTACGTTTTTTCTTCTTGTTTTAAATCTTTTTAAAGCTTAAGCTGCCCAGCATCCTTATGGAATCATGCAGCTTCGAAATTAATTATAGACAGACATATAGAAATCTATAGCATGCTTAGCAAAGATGGGTTTTTGATTGCTCTTTAAGTATTGGAAAAAGGGAATGTGAGGTTCAGTATTGCTTGCTCATTTATTTCAGAACTGTGAAACTTCAGCTATGCTGTGTTTGATGGCATTTCTGTTCCTTCTGCTGAAAGGAAAACTTGACTTTTAGTCAGGTTTTATCTGATGGCGCCTCTGAAAAATGAGGTCAGCAACTGTGGATTGGTTCCCAAAGCCCATATCCCGTTATCTTCATATATGCTATCTGAACAGAACAAAGAGAGCAGAGTTCTCTGCTTCAAACCCCACAGCAATGATAAGAACCAGAATCTCCTTCTCACTTGAGAATTGCTGCCATGCCTTGAGGCATGTTGCTAAAAGATTATGGCATGATAGCAGCAAATCTCTTCTGAGCTGTTTTGTTCATCTAGGATTCTGTAATTAATTAGATGATATGTGAGAACAGGTATTACTTAATACTACCAGCTGCATACATCATGACCTTGATACCTGAATGACTAAAAAAACTAGATTGATTGTTTTAACAAGTTTTACTGATAGGATGCAGTTTTGAGTTAATTTAATTTAATGAAATTCCATTTATCAGAGGCAGCCTTAGAGAAGTCAATCTTGGTCCTTCATGCATAAAGATGGTAGGAGTGACCTTATCCCATTTTTTAAAGAGCAAAGGATATTAAAATTTAAAGGATCATCTATCAACAACAAATGATTTACTAATAGCAGTAAATTTAAAATTTAAATTAAAAAATTTTAACCTCTGAAGCACAGCTGCAATAGTTATTGTCCAAAGAATTTACTTCCCAACAAGGTTGCTATTTGGAATTTGTAGTACCTTGTTTTCTCCAAAATAAGACATCCCCTGATAATAAGCCCAATCAGGCTTTTGAGCGCATGGCAATAAGGCCAAGCACTTATTTCTGGGTTCAAAAAAATATAAGACAGGGTCTTATTTTTAGGGAAACACGGTACAAAAAGATTGATTCAAGCAGTTTCCACTTAACTAGATACCTTTCACTTAGAGACACCATTGGCTGATAAGTTTAGAATGAGTTTGTATTGTACAGGGTTGTGAAAGATGCTGGATTCCTTCTAGAATTTCAGGTCTCCCAGTCATAAATCCGATATGTGAAAAAATCTCTCTTTTCAGAGCCTTTATGTCTCAGTCCTACCCCCAAAGGGACAACTTTATAGGATGAAAACATAGTACTGCCTCACAGCATACTCAGTCCTGTCTGATGAGATGGACAAGGCTGCCTTTTTAAATGTAAATACCTGTTCTCTGGAATCTGCAGCATAGGTTGGGATTAATTTCTCTTTCATTCTTCCTGGTTTTCAGCCACTGATTTGTTTTGGTTTTGTCTACCAGCAGCCTTTGACCTTTATGCAAAGCCTGGTAATAATAGGACGTTAACTCTGTTGAATCCCAAGAAATCTTTTTATCAATGGAGGCTACGTGTTCCATCTGAATGTGTTGTGAGATTGGTAGTTGTAACATCGTATGATGTGGTTCCTGGAAGTTGTGCAACGCACAGGCTATCTGCGTATGATTTTCTTCTTCCATTGCAGAACAAGATCATTACCAGGTAGGGAATACATTAAAGAAGGGGTTTTTTTTGAATAGGCACAATGAAAAGACAAATCCTATGCTTGTGTAATGTGCAGCTCAGTGATAGAAGGACCGAGAGTCAGACTTTGACAGTGATAATTAAGGAATCTTGGAGGGTATTCATAGGTAGCAAAAAATAATAATAATAATCCCTAATTTCTAGAATAAACATTCAACTTGCTATTAGACAAACATATGCATACACTCTTTGATTTTTTTTGGTGGAAGAAAATTGATGAATTAATAAGAATTTAGTCAGCTAACTGGAATTTGTAGGAATAGACATTCAATATATATAGAAGGTTCCTGATTATGACAAAAAGCTGTATATTCTATAGGTATATTATTGTACAAAATCTTTTTTTGATTCTAGCAAATACTGTATGTAAAGAATTATATTTTATTATTATGTCCCAATTTGTATTTCAGGTGGTGTGGAATGTCAGGAGCCTGGAAACCTCCAGTTATACGTTTAACTTCATCCAGTAATGTAATGCTGGTCACTTTTTCACTGGATCGACGACAAAAGAGTAATATATTGAAAGCATATTTCCAGGCTGTTCCTAAAATTGGTATGTAGTTATCAGAACTTCTATTAATTCTCTGATGTTTATAAATTATTATTGATAATTTATATTCAATTATATTGAATATAATTCCATTCAAAATTGTGAAATACTAGATGTGAAAATCATTTTTTGCTTGGTTGATTTAGGACATGTTGAATATTAACTAATATGTACTAATTTAACATATTAGTACATTGCCACTACTCCTAGTTGATGAGATCTGAAGAACACTATGATGTCTATAATAGATTGCATTAAACTTTGGTGAAAAGTATGACATATTGAGCCAAATATGCCAAAATTGATTGATAATGTCCTTAACATTGGCACAGAATTCTGCACATGGCACAGATACAAGCAAGGTTTTTAATTTAATCTACAATTTTTCTATCTTATTAAAAAGAGTTTTATGAAGATTTCAAGGGACTATTACTGTGATGGTTTCAGTAGTCAGTATCTATGGACCTATCTGTTGTTGGCCATGACATATAGAAGATTGCAACTTGGAATGTAAGAGGAGTAAATGATATAGATAGAACATGCATTAATTAATTAATTAATTAATTAATTGAATGAATGAATGAAAAAGAAATGTAGATCTGTGCAACCAAAAGAATATAATGTAACAGAGTTCATGATTATACATATGGTAGGTTTAATTATAAATTAAAGAACATAAAGTGTTTGCCAGAAAATAAAAATTGGTACTATATATAGGTATTGCAATAGGCATGAAAGCAGGAATCCATAAATGAATAATAGTTGCGTGTTACATTCTTTTGAATGGTGATAATTGAATAACCAGAGATAAATTTTGGGAAATATTGGATAACATCTGAATATCTGAATTAATATGATCCAGGGTAAAAATATTCTAGTTGATAATATTGGGTGAGAATAAGATGAAAAAAGAACATTAAAAGTCAATGGGATCATTTGAAGACCCAAAAATGAATGGAAAAAATATCTGGTGAGTATCTGCTTTAAAAAAAAGCTTTATGTGTATCATTTATGTAATTTAATAAAATGCCTATTCATACATACTCAAGGTAAAGGAATGGATATAAATTTAAAATCATGAGTTATTGTTTATATGAGTTAATTGTTTATCATCAAAAACTGAGGAAAAACAGTGAGGGCTACATGGGTTTTGATAGGGTATGTAGAACACACCATTCTTTTTTTGTCAGCATCAAGAGTATATCACAGGACAAAAGAGAACATGGGAGAAAAAGGAAGGAAATGAAGATAATCTGCAATATGGGAATTGCAGGAAAAGAATACAAATCTTTCTGAAAAAGCATTGCATGATAGATTAATACACAAAAAAAATGAATGGAAAATGAATGAAGTGAAAAATGACCTGGAATGTGTCTGGAATAGAATGAAAAGGATTATATGGCATGATGTCACTGGAATGTCTGGGCAGCATGAAAAAAAAGATGAAGGAAGATACATAGTGAATGATAAAGTGAAAGAAGCTGTGTATGATAGAAAGAAATGTATCTAAGAAATAACCACTTTAAGCATGAAAATGATAGAAAAGTGTGTAGCCAAAAAGCAAATTGTTTTATTTAAAAAAGAAAGAGAAAATGTGAAGCAATTTTGATAGTGTATCAAAATAGTGTGATTAAAATAAAATTAATGAAATTTGGTGTGGGGAGGTTGAAACTAAACCTAAGGTGTGGGAGTTCTAGAATGAGTATTCTTTTTAATTTAAAAAAAAAATGGTCTTACAGCTTCTTATATCTTTTCTCTGCCTTGCGTACTATTATAGATAAAAGGAACTGTAATGTTGAAAGATGGATCTCATCTACGAACTTGGAGAAATATGAATAAACTGTTGTATTATTTTTTTCTCCCTTAGTTTGTGGTGGCTGGTATGTTTCCTGGAATGGGAGTGTAATTTCACCTTATTATCCTAGTTACTATCCACCAAATATTGACTGCCACTGGGTTATCAGGGTATGTACTGTTATAATCAGCAAGCCAGCAAGGGCCATGAGCGGGCACTGGGGAAGTGGAGGCAGGGTGTTGGGGGCCACAGATGTGAGAGAGTGCGGTGGCCCATCATACAATACAGAGTGTGTGAATGTGAGGGGGTGCTATGGAGTATGGAAGTGACTTACAGGGGTAACTTCTGACATTTCCTGCTGGCTTCCCCATTGACTTTGCTTGTGGGAATCAGGCAGGGAAGGTTGCATATGGCAATCACATGACCGCAGGATGATGATGTAAAGGTTGCAATCTTGTGGATCAGTTGTAAGTCCACCTTGTTTGAACAGTTGCTGAACAAATGGTCATAACTCAAGGACTACCTGTAGCTGATTAGAAGGCAAGCTCATACGAGAAAATAAAAATTGGTGCTATATTTAGGTATTGCAATAGGCATGAAAGCTCATCCCAAGAAATAAAGACAAAAATAGATGGGTATGCACATCATGCTAATTAAACAATAACCAACCATATTATGGCTTAGTATTATACAGTATCTCTTTGCATAAACCTATGTTCAATTTATTGCACCGTGATGCAAATTGCATAGTATCTGACATGGACTGATGCATAGCCCAAATGACTACTACTCTGAGTTATCTGTATTCTTGCTAACCAGCAAGGGAATTTACTTTAAAATGGTAAATGCTTTTTACAACAAATATTGATAAAGAATCTCATGAATGATAACTCTTTCAATGAATACTGTATGTACAGTTTCTGGAATGTGTGAGTGAATGGATGAATGGCGATTACACATCTATGCTGACCAAAAGAAACATCAGGTTTCAGTCTTGTATCCAGTAACCAGGCAGTAAGTCCCACTGATGTCAGTGAGATTCTTAGTATACTAGGATATCATTTGTTTCTCCGCAGTATAGAAATGATAGATAATGATAGATAAACCTTATAATAAATGTAGTTTTCAAATTTTTGTTTTTAATATTCTTTTCTTTTTGAAAAAAACATCTTAGGCTCCACTCCCTGGATATAGATTGATGCTAAAAATTATTGTAATACAAATTCAGGAACAATCTCCTGGATCCAAGAAATGTGATAAAGATTGGCTTGCAATTGATGGAGTAAGGTGAGCTACAGCCCTATTGTAAAGCCTTCATTTAATAAATTGTTTTTATGCTTTTCATTAAGCATTTAAAAATAAAACAGAGAAATAATTGACCACTTTTCAAGTTATCTGATTGTGTGGAACCCTTAGAATAAGGGTTCCACGTACCTGGCCACGTACCTGGCTCCCTGCCACGTGGCAGCGACCCTGCCCAAGCTACTCGACGTCATTGCCGGGGTGGCGGTTGATACCCCCAGACTTATTGTCATGGGGGATTTCAACCTTCCATCTGCGGGTGAGACGTCAGAGGTGGCTCGGGAGTTCATGGCTTCCATGACGGCCATGGACCTGACCCAGGTAGTTCAAGGCCCCACTCACATAGGGGGACACACTCTGGACTTGATTTTTATCTCTGGTCAGTGGTTGAATGATCTTGGTAGAGGGGATCTAGACATTAAACCCTTGTCATGGACAGATCATTCGCTCCTTCACCTGGACTTTCCTACCGCTTCCCCCCACCGCAGGGAGACGGAACCGACCAGATGGTTCCGTCCCAGGCGCCTGATGGACCCCGAAAGGTTCCTGACGGAGCTTGGGCCGTTTCCTGAGACTCTGACACACGACTCGACTGAAGAGCTGGTGGCCGCCTGGGAAAGGGCGGCTGCTGGAGCTTTGGACCGCGTCGTGCCTTTGCGGCCTCTGACCCGATGCCGATCTCAATTGGCTCCTTGGTTCTCTGAGGAGCTGAGAGAGATGAAGCGTCGGAAAAGACGCCTAGAGAGCATTTGGAGGACTAGTCAATCCGATTCCGACCGGACACAGGTGAGGTCTTATATCAAGACCTACCTAGTGGCGATAAAAGCGGCAAAATCTAACCATTTTTCCACTCTTATCGCATCTGCAGAGAACCGCCCAGCCGCCCTGTTTAGAGTGACCCACTCCCTTCTTCAGGGGGGAGTGCGGGAAGATCCCTTGCAGGGTCGTGCTGAGGATTTTGTGCAATTCCTGCACGATAAAGTTGCTCGGATTCGGGATGGCTTGGACTCCGATTGGATGAGTCCACGGGAAGAGATGAGGGCAGGTCTTGAGAATGTTATCTGGGAGGAGTTTGATCCTGTGGCTCCTGAGGATGTGGACAGGGTTCTGGGTAAGATTAGTGCCGCCACGTGTTTATTGGACCCGTGTCCCTCCTGGTTGGTACTGGCCTCCCGGGAGGTTACACGAGGCTGGCTCCAGGGGATTATAACTGCTTCTTTGAGCGAGGGTGCCTTTCCTGCCACCTTGAAAGAGGCGGTAGTGAGGCCCCTCCTCAAGAAGCCTTCCCTGGACCCGGCTGAATTAGCCAACTATCGTCGGTCTCCAACCTTCGTTTTGTGGCGAAGGTTGTTGAGAGCGTGGTGGCACGACAGCTTCCCCGACACCTGGATGAAGCTATCTATCTGGACCTGTGCCAGTCGGGCTTCAGGCAGGGGCACAGCACAGAAACAGCATTGGTCGCGTTGGTGGATGATCTCTGGAGGGCTCGGGACAGGGGTTGTTCCTCTGTCCTAGTCCTATTAGATCTCTCAGAGGCTTTTGATACCATCGACCATGGTATCATGCTGCGGCGGTTGAGGGGGTTAGGAATAGGGGGCACCATTCTGCGGTGGTTCTCCTCCTTCCTCTCCGACCGCTCGCAGTTTGTGTTGGCAGGGGGACAGAGGTCGACCTCGAGGCATCTCGCATGGGGAGTGCCGCAAGGGTCGGTCCTCTCACCCCTCCTGTTCAACATTTATGTGAAGCCGCTGGGTGAGATCATCCGTGGTTTTGGGGTGAAGTGTCACCTGTACGCTGACGACACTCAGCTGTACATCTCCACCCCAAACCACCCCAACGATGCCCTTGATGTGATGTCTCGCTGCCTGGAGGCCGTGCGGGTCTGGATGGGGAGGAACAGGCTCAGACTCAACCCTTGCAAGACCGAGTGGCTGTGGCTCCCGGCGTCCCGATATAGTCAGCAGGTGCCATCGCTGACTATTGGGGGTGAATCTTTGCCCCCCACAGAGAGGGCTCGCAATCTGGGTGTCCTCCTGGACGCACGGCTGTCTTTAGAAGAACATATGACGGCCGTGGCCAGGGGGGCCTTTTATCAGGTCCGCCTGATTCGCCAGTTGCAGCCCTTTCTGGACCGGGACACCCTGTGCACAGTCACTCACGCCCTTGTCACCTCCCGGTTGGACTATTGCAATGCTCTCTACATGGGGCTCCCCTTGAAGAGCACTCGGAGGCTCCAACTGGTCCAGAATGCGGCCGCGCGGGTGGTTATGGGTGCAACCCATTGCGCCCACATGACAACCCTCCTGCGCGAGCTGCACTGGCTTCCAGTGGTCTTCTGGGTGCGATTCAAGGTGTTGGTCACCACCTTTAAAGCGCTCCATGGCATAGGACCCGGGTACCTTCGAGACCGTCTTCTGCCACCAATAGCCTCCCACAGGCCAGTCCGCTCCCACAGAGAGGGTCTCCTCAGGGTGCCATCGGCCAAGTCATGTCGGCTGGCGACACCCAGGGGGAGGGCCTTCTCTGTGGTGGCCCCAGCCCTGTGGAATGAACTGCCCCCGGAAATTCGTAAGATTTCTGACCTCCGGGTATTTCGCTGCGCACTCAAGACCCTATTGTTCCGCCAGGCTGGGTTAGCAACATAATTTTTAATTGGATGTTTTAAATTTTTGGGTTTTAAATTAAGCCAATTATTTAATATTTTTAAATTATTTTAATTCGATGTCTATTCTGTTTTTAAATAGGCTGTACACCGCCCTGAGTCCTTCGGGAGAAGGGCGGTATAGAAATAAAATTATTATTATTATTATTATTAATAAAGGATATACACAAACCTAAAACCAAAATAAAACAAGATAAATTACTTTTCTGAATTAAGTTAAATTTATACTTTTATTAATTCTTTGAAATTGTTAGAAATTAGACATTCAGTTGTCTGATTTACTTAATTAAATAAAATTATCAGGTAATGGAAGGGTATATTCAGAACCACATGCTCCTACTCTATTGAGAAGCTGCTCAATCTCCTGCTAGGAACAGATTATGTTGCTTAACTAGGGGGAAAAAAAACTTTGCTGAGGAACTTATAGTCATTCAGTGCTTTTCTTTCTACATATCTCAATATAGATAAGATATAAAAGATGAAACATATAAGATACAAGATAGGACAGACAGGATAGGATAAGAAAGATAAGGTAAGGTAAAGTAAAGATTATACAAGGCAAGGTAAAATAAGATACACATACTAACAGGCATCTAAATGCCAAAATATAGGCCGTGTGTGTGTGTGTGTGTGTGTGTGTGTGTGTGTGTATTTTCACAATAATATATATACACACAAACACTCTGATGGATAGGCTATCGTTTAGGATAGTCCCAAGACACAAATCCCTTCCATGCCACTACGAAAAGTGGCCAGAAGCATTTGGGCAGCCTCTGCCATGTCAACACAATGGTCCCCATCAAAGCAGTACACATTGAGGGAAGTGTGGTATCCTGAACTGGGAGATGTCAAATGGCAAGTCATAATAAATGAAGAGTAAATATAATAATTTAACCTGTTAAAATGATGTATCTCCAATTTTATTTAAAATATATTCTTTTCAGATATTGCAAAGCTATTGCAGAAGAAAACAGAGTCAAGGAATATGGCTATTCCATTTCAATTAGCTTCCATTCTGATGAACTGGTCACACACAGAGGTTTTTATATAGAATTTAGAGCTTTCAGCCATACAGATCGTAAGTGTTACTTGGCCGTTATTAACAAAAGGGTGCAATTTTGTGAAATTGTTTAAAGACTCATTAAGTTTATTTTGTGTATTATTATTAACTTATATTAATTAGTATTAGCTTATATTTAATAAGCTTAAAGACTGATTATACATGTAGTCCTTGACTTACAATCATAATTGAGCCCAAAATTTAGGTTGCTAAGTGAGACATTTGTTAAGTGAGTTTTGCCCTATGTTGCGACCTTTCTCACCTCAGTTGTTAATTGAATCACTGCAGTTGTTAAATTGGTACATAGTTGTTAAGTGAATCTGGCTTCGCCATTGACTTTGGCAGAAAGTTGCAAAAGGTGATCACATGACCATGGAACACTGCAGTCGTTATAAATATCAGTCAGTTGACAATGTGACCATGGGGATGCTGCAATGGTCATAAGTGTGAAAAATGGTCATAAGTCACTTTTTTCAGTGCCATTGTAACTTTGAATGGTCACTAAATGAACTGTTGTAAATTGAGGACTACCTGTATTGCAACTCAAATTGTTACTTCTCTTATGAAAACTGCTTCTATGCATTCTGTACTATGCATAAAAAATAAAGAAGAAGTTTGAAAAGACAGTGAGAAGCTTCCTTCTGTATTAAAAACTCCTTTCTTATTTGGAAAATTTAGGCCTTTCAAAAGAGGAAAAATAAAAAACATGTCACAGATTGATAAAAATATAATCTGCACGACAAGCACCATACGATGATTAGATTGGTCTGTTACACAATGTTTTTCATAACTGCAATAGTCTTAAACATTATGTTCTTTTAGCTTGTCCAAGGCAGTTTAAATGTTCTGACCGATCATGCGTTCCTTTAAATAGTAAATGTGATGGATGGAATGACTGCACAGATGGAAGTGATGAAATGGATTGTGGTAAGTTGTTTATAAGCTAAATTTAACATTTTAAATATTGCTTGGTATTTGCTGGATTAGATAATCATTAGATTCCTACAGTAAATCTCTAATTAATACAAATAAAAAATTGTAAATCTTTGGTTTTGTCAAATATTGCCCAGTTATGGAGATCTACCTAGCTATCCTTGATAACAGAAGTTAATTAAAGTTATTTCTGGCCAGCATTTGAATAAAAAATATCAGGAAGTACAGAGGTGTTGGCTAAGCTGGAATGTTCAAACAACAAACAAACTTCCTGATAAAGCGATGGGAAAACACTTTCATGCTGTTATCAACAAAACAACCTGAAATTCATAAGAGGCCAAACTCAGCTTGGAAACTTTACCATTACCTTTCTTGACAAATGTTAGCAATTATTCTTTATATAATTGAGATTTGCTTTGTATAAAACTTTTGAAGAAAACAGGCAAAATCAGTGCTCCATAAAATAAAAATTCTTAACTAAATATTTTATGAAAGTGGTACCTTTATTAGGCCCCTATATGGTATTTTTGTCACAATAAAATAATTTCCCTTGTTACTTCTATTACAAAAACAACTCTGATGCTTAAAAGACTTATCAAATTATACAGAACGTCTTGGCACCCTTTTGCTCTGTACAGACTGATTCCCCCTGATTATTTTTCTTGACAACATTCAGGGAATTGAATTTCATGATTGGGCAAATCAGACTACCCAACCCTAGCAGAATTCTAAGGATGATTTGAAAGGCCATTCTCTTAAGTTATGATAATACAAGTAGTCCTTGACTTACAACAGTTCATTTAGTGACTGTCCGAAGTTACAATGGGATTGGCAAAAGTGATTTACGATAATTTTTCATACTTATGACCGTTTCAGCATCTTCATGATCATGTAATAAAAATTCAGATGCTTGGCAACTGATTCATATTTGTGACAGTTGCAATGTCCTGGGATCACATGTTTACTTTCTGCGACCTTCTGACAAGCCAAGTGAATGGGGAAGCCAGATTCACTTAACAACCGTGTTACTAACTTAACAACTTCTGTGATTCACTGAACAACTGTGGCAAGAAAAGTCGTAAAATGGGGCAAAACTCACTTAACAAATGTTTCACTTAACAGAAATGTTGTGGTCAATTGTGGTCGTAAATTGAGGACTGTCTGTAATACGTTCACACATTACATAAAAACCAAAATTGGACATAAGGTTGAACATAAGGCATAAATCCCTTCCAAGAAAGAATTGTGCTTTTTTTAAAAAAATAATTGCCTTTCTGTTTTATTATGAATTATAAATGCATTAAATCTGAACCCTGTCTAATTGTAGATTTACCCAGTGGTGGGATTCAGCCAGTTCGCACCACTTCGGCAGAACCGGTTGTTAACTTTCTGAGCAGTTTGGCAAACTGGTTGTTGGAAGAAATTATTAGGGCAGAGAACCGATTGTTAAATTACTTGAAGCCCACCACTGGATTTACCATATTTTTTGGAGTATAAGATGCACCTACCTTTTTTGGTGAAAAAAAGAAGAGAAAGAAAACGCCCTCTGCCTCTGCCTCTGAGCAATTTTGCCTCATTGCAGCAAACAGCAAACAGCCTGCTTTACTTTCATTTTCGTTTTCAGCATAGCTTGATTAGCACAAGGGTAAAATCTGCTCCAGCAACTTACCTCTTTGCAGCAAGCAGCAGAGCCCTGCGCAAAACAACTGAGAGCAAATCAGCTGAGAGTCGGGAGGGGGATCCAATCAACTTGTGCTAATTAGGCTGTGCTGAAGCTGAAAGGAGCTGTTTTTTCTTGTTGTTTGCTTGCAAGGATGTAACTGCTGCGAGGCAGAGGCCAAAGGGTGGGGGCCAGTGGGTGGGCAGGGCTACATTTGGTGTACAAGACGCACCTAAATTTTCACCCCCTCTTATACTCCGAAAAATACGGTATTTTTTCTGGTGTCTAACACAAACAATATATATAGTCCTTGTCAAATGACATGACTGGGATTGGCAACTCTGTCACTAAGTGACATGGTTGTTTAGCAAGATATCATGAAACCACAACTTGTGATTTTACTGATGGCTGTTCCATTGACTCTGCTTGTTGGAAGCTGTCCTGAAACATGGAAATGACTATCACTTGACTACAGGATGATGCAACAGTCATAAATGTGAACTGGTTGCAAAACATTTGAATCTTGATCATTTGATTGTAGGGATGCTGTGATGGTCTTAAGTGCGAGGACTGGTCATGAAGCTTCTTTTTTGGCACCTCTCTAACTCTGGTTTTGTTTTGTTTTTTTAAATTTTTATTGAAAATTATTTAAAAAATACAGAAAAAAAAGTATAACAATATGGATAGAATTGCAGAGAGTAATATAATACATATAGAGTTTTAAAGTATCAATTTTCGCCTAGAGAAAGTACAAACCTCCATTAAGCCAACTCATCAAAAGAAAGAAAAGTTTATCCAGGAGAAAGAATTCTCAACTGTCATGCAATGCTCCTATAAATATTTACCCACATTCACATTAAAGTTAATATTTTCATTCTTCTTAAGATTTCTTTTTTTGCAGCCAAGCATACCATCTGTCCCAGCTCCTATATAACCCCGATTCTTGTCTATCTCGCAAAAGTTCAGTAAGCTTGTCTGCTTCCGCACAGTCCATGATCTTTGCAATTAACGTAGCCTCCGATGGTATATTTATGGATTTCCATTCTTGGGCAAACGAGATCCTGGCTGCAATGATGATGTGGACAGCAAGATACCAATTAGATTTGTTTAAGTTCTCTGGTTTCATGCCTAGTAAAAGAATATTGGGCTAGAACTCAAAAATGGATTTTAGAAATCATAGGATGCACCTCTCTAACTTTGAATGGTCACTAAAAAGGGCAGTACTTGTAATCAAAACAAACCTAGAATTTGCCTGAATGAGCTATGTTTATTACTCAGCTTCTTCCTACAGTATCTTTAATCACAAACTTTGATACAATAAATCTGGAATAGCATTATATGAAAATATACATAACCCTTATGAAAAAATAACCTATATGAAACCTAATCTATACATATACATATCCTATATGAAAAAAATTGAATATCTTCAAAAGATTCACTTAAATCTTACTGAACATTATTTGTTATCCATTAGGATATAGGTTATATATATCGTGATAATTTCAGAAACATTCAAAACATGACTCAATTTTCTGTAATTTTCTTATACTTGATATAGATAGTCCTCGATTTACAACAGTTCATCTAGTGACCTTTCGAAGTTACAACAACACTGAAAAGAGTGACTTATGACCATTTTTCAGACTTACGACTGTTGCAGCATTCCCATGCTCACAAGATCAAAATTCAGTCATAACTAACTCACATTTATGATAGTTGCAATGTCCTGGAGTCATGTGATTGGCTTTTAAGACCTTCTGGCAAGCAAAGTCACTGGGAAAATCAGATTCACTTAACAACCATATTACTAACTGAACAATTGTAGTGTTTCAATTAACAACTATAGGAAGAAAAATCATAAAATAGGAAAAATTTACTTAACAACTGTCTTGCTTAGCAATATAAATTTTGGGCTCAATTGTGGTTGTAAATCACGGACTATATGTACTTTGCTGCTTTAATCCAGAATGAAAAGTCTGAACTAGGCATGTCTAACTATGGTCCATGGGCCACATGAGGCCTGGGACAACTAGTAAAGATAATAAAAAATGTTATTATTTATTTTACTATTATGTGAAATATTATTATATATATTGTATATTATAAATATTTAATATTTTAATATTAAAATGTTAAATAAAAGTTTATTATTTATATACATTAACTATGTTATATATTTTATATGCAGCCCAAGATAATTCCTCCTCACATAATGTGGCCAGAAAAGCCAAAAGGTTGGAAACCATGCTTTAAACTTTATGAAGGCTACAGGGCAGACTAAAACACATCTCTTTTTATTTATTTAAATTTATTAGCTCAACTCCAATGGATATTAGGTAATGGAGGGGGCCATGCCTCCATTGTTACAGAAGGTAGTCCTCTGCTAACAGATCACTTGGATAGTGAAATGGGCAGTGTCTGAATTGGATAAATAAATAAAACATAAGTGCTTGTGAGCATCATGTACATGCACACACAGAGAAGCCTAAGTGAAGACATGGAATATTTAAACTCAGAATCACATCATGCAATACACTGATAGAATTGGATTTTTACCATGTTCACATGTACGGTGTATAAAATAGTGCTTACCCAATCAGAATGATGGCATTATATTGTCCTTTTGTAAAACACTAAATATGTAATCTATTTGAGAAACTATAAGTTTGGGCCAGTCACCATCTTTCAGCCCATCCTACCTCACAGGTCTGTTAGGTAAACATGTGAGGATAGAATGCTAATTGTACCACCTTAATCCCCTGGAAGAAATGTAGAACAGAAATCTAAACTGGAAACAAACAAAAAATACTGACCATTTTTTCACCGGTCATTTCATCTTTTCAGCGTATAAAAGATGTCTACCTCATTCATATAAGTGTCTAAATGGGAAATGTCCAAAAAAATTAAATCCAGAATGTGATGGTATAAAAGACTGTGAAGATGGATTTGATGAAATGAATTGTGGTATGTAATTAATGTGTGAATACCTGAAAGGAGCTGTAATCATGATGGGGGAAGTCTACATTCTTTTTGAGGGAATGCAAATCAAAGCCTGTATGTGCTCAGGATTGTATCGGACAATTCATAGAAAGTAATCAGCACCTCTCTTTTAGCATGTGGAAGGAGTCAGATAACAAACTTCAGAATTGTTGGTGGTGAAGAATCAAGGCCTGGAAAGTGGCCTTGGCAAGCAAGCTTGCAACTGGGAACATCTGGTCATATTTGTGGTGCCTCTGTAATTTCAAATCGGTGGTTGGTATCAGCTGCACATTGCTTTCAGGACTCCGAGTCTATAAGGTATGCATTATGTAATGCAAAGCATATATTACTGACAATAGACATCCAGACTCTTGCAGTATGTTTGTTTAAGTATCGTTGAGCTCATAGGCATCATATCTGCCTATTCCCCATCTTGCTCTTTATTTTAAACAAAAATTAAAAGGAAGCTGACATGTGGCAGCTCAGAACAATAATAAAACTACAGACAATAAAAATGAGAAAAATGAGAAAACCCAGAGGCCTAACCCATCATCTCCATCTATTCATCTAAACAATTCCCAGGTTCCAACCTTACTATCCCAGAGCCTAATGGCAGCCTTAACAGCTTCCTGGAAGACTAAAAGGATGAAGTCCTGCTAGATCCCAGGAGAAAGGTGTTCCTTAGGGCAGGGCTTGCTACAAAACAAAGGCATGTTTCCTAAATCCCCTTGATGACAATATTTACTAGGAGAATTGCAATCTTTGTTTTTCAGATACTCCATAGCATCAGGCTGGACAGCATATATGGGTATAAAAAGCATAACCAAATACAGCAATAATC
The DNA here is from genome assembly GCA_022577455.1 of Arizona elegans. Taxonomy (NCBI): domain Eukaryota; kingdom Metazoa; phylum Chordata; class Lepidosauria; order Squamata; family Colubridae; genus Arizona; species Arizona elegans. Next base: position 79,690,461 of record JAKOOJ010000006.1, on the reverse strand, counting down.
AAGCAGTAATGAGATCAATCAAAAGGATAATAGTCCATCCAAATTATGACCCATACGTCTCAGATTATGACATTGCGCTCTTGGAAATGGAAGCACCGGTATTTTTCACTGAGCTGATACAACCCGTATGTTTACTGAGCAGTCCTAGAGTATTTATTTATGGAACTGTCTGCTATGTAACTGGCTGGGGAGCTGTAAAAGAAAATAGTATGTTCATTTCAAATTGCAAGTATCCCTAATCTGTTGTACTTTTTTGTGAATCATAACTGTCAGCTGCTGTGGAAATCAATTTCAGCTATAATGTTATGGATCTAATTAAACTTAATAGGATTAAGAAAAATCTGTTGCAATTCTGAAAACATATCTTTAGTTGTTGTTATTATTATTATTATTATTATTATTATTATTATTATTATTATTATTATTATTATTATTATTATTATTAATTGAATTTGTATACGGTCTTACTCCCGAAGGACTCAGGGCGGTGAACAGCCAAATAAAATACATATAATACAAATGTTAAAAAACCATTAAAATACAATTAAATAATTGGCCCGGAAAACGAAATTTAAAACACCCCAAATTCATAAGACAAATTTAAAATTTAAAAAATTTAAGAAAAACAGTTTAAAAGAGAGGTTAGGCCAGGCCGGCCTGCTGGAAAAGAATTTTTTTTGATGGCACGGCGGAAAGCGCACAGGTCCAGGATCCTCCGTATCTCCGGGGGGAGCTCGTTCCAGATGGCGGGTGCCCCCACAGAGAAGGCTCTCCCCCTGGGGGCTGCCAGTCGACACTGTTTGGCTGATGGCACCCTGAGGAGCCCCTCTCTATGGGAGCGTACTGGTCGGTGAGAGGCTACTGGTGGCAGAAGGTGGTCTCATAGATATTCCAGTCCTAAGCCATGGAACGCTCTAAAGGTGGTAACCAAAACCTTGAAGCACACCCGGAAGACCACCGGGAGCCAGTGCAGCTCACACAGGAGGGGAGTCACATGGGAGCGCCCCGTCACTCCCATAACCACCCGCGCGGCCGCATTCTGGACCAGCTGGAGCCTCTGGGTGCTCCTCAAGGGGAGCCCCATGTAGAGAGCATTGCAGTAGTCCAGGCGGGAAGTGACGAGGGCATGAGTGACCGTATTTAATGAGTCCCAATCCAGAAAGGGATGCAACTGGCGAATCAGGCAAACCTGATAAAATGCCCTCCCGGCCACAGCCGTCAAGTCCTCTTCTAAAGACAGCTGTGAGTCCAGGAGGACCCCCAGGTTGTGAGCCCTCTCCGTGGGGGCCAACAACTCGCCCCCCAATAGTCAGTGATGGCACCAACTGACTATATCGGGATGTCGGAAACCACAGCCACTCGGTCTTGGATGGGTTGAACCTGAGTCTGTTCCTCCCCATCCAGATCCGTACAGCCTCCAGGCACTGGGACATCACTTCAAGGGCATCATTGGGGTGGTCCGGGGTGGAGATGTACAGCTGGGTGTCATCAGCGTACTGGTGGAGATGTTTAATTTCATAAAGTTCTAAGCATTACATTACTTATTCCAGCTGGAAGACGTATCTTTCAGTTTGAAGACACATATAATTTAATTTATATTTCATTTATTTAATGTACCAATTGCTATGTGAATTACTATAAAGGAATGCAACATATGAGCTAGTAAAATTTCAAAGATATAGGGCAGATCTTGACAGGTTCATTGCAATTTATGTTTCAAAAATATGCTTCAATTAAACAAACTGTAATATCATTCCAGGGAGGTGAAGAAAGACCATCAACCACTTTTAAATATATTCTAGAATATATTTAATCTAGAATATATCAGTATCAGTGATCTATTATCAATTCCCATCTCCCCTTTTTAAAAAAAATTGGCACAAGTGGCAATCTAACTTTTGATGTTGGAAAATGGTTGCTGTTCCTTACCTATTGTAATGCTCAATTTTGGAGCTTAGCACTGGAGAAACACATTGGACAGGCCTTGGATGCTTCTACTCTCTTTCAACAGACAGATTTACTTCCTACTTAATTTATACTAACTATCACTTGCAAATGTGAGGATAACATAGCAAATATCATACTTACACAATGTTTCTATCAATTTAGGTCAGCTTACAAAAACATTACAAGAAGCCAAAGTGAAAATCATTAACCAAAGTGTTTGCAACAAACTTTATGAATACCTAATTACATCTCAAATGTTATGTGCTGGGAATCTGAATGGTGGTACTGATGCATGTCAGGTAAAGCCAAAAACAAAACTGTGAAAAGAAAACATGATTTATATGACTGCCTTTTAAATGAAATGATCAAAGAATACTTTTCATATATCTGTTTTGTAAGGAAAGGGAGACGACATAAGTCCTCTGACTTGTCTGTTCGTAATATTTGCCTAAAAAGAGTTGTATTAGTAACAGAATGTGATGAATAAGCTCAGCAATATTATGTTAGTTAAATATAAATAAATAATGTGTTCCTAATTTTACAAAATAAATGAAATATTATGCACTACAAAGTTCAACACTTTTGCAATTTGAGCCTGTAGTACAGTGGACTAAAGCACTGTTATTAACATCTACTGCTTGCAATTACTGCAAATTCAAATCTCACCAGGCGCAAGATTGACTCAGCCTTCCATCCTTTGAAAGGTAGGTAAAATGAGGACCCAGATTGTGGGGGCAATAAGCTGACTTTATATAAATATACAAAAGTATGAAGGGCTATTGCTTAATGCATTGTAAGCCACCCTGAGTCTCCGGAGAAGGGCGGCATATAAATTAAAGCAAAAAAAAATAAATAAAAAATCAGTCTGTGTGAAATAGAATAGAGTAAGTCATCAGGATCAATAGTTTTCTTGTGTATCAAGAAGATTACATTTGAAATGTTGGGTCAATTTTGAGCACCTTTTGAGATCAGATGCATGTGGAAAACAACAACAACAAAGATTGTGAAAATCCAGAAACCAAATTAGATGAGAAATTGCTGTAAAACCTGTGTTTATTAATCTTGATTGAGAGGTGAAAAGGTAAAAAGAGAAGGTCTTCAAAGATCTGAAAAGCAATTGTACCAAGAATGAACAAGGGATTTATTTGTTTGTTACTTACTGTTGTTTCAAAAGCCAGTGGTCACTTTTATTTTCATCCAGAGCAGTGGTGAAATTCAAATTCTTTTACTACTGGTTCTGTGTGGCATGGTGTGGCTTGGTGGGCATGGTGTGGCTTGGTGGGCGTGACAGGGGAAGGATACTGAAAAATCTCCATTCCCACCCCACTTCAGGGGAAGGATACTGCAAAATCCCCATTCCCTCCCCACTCCTGGTGGAAGGATATTACAAAATTTCCCCCCACTCTGGGGCCAGCCAGAGGTAGTATTTGCCAATTCTCAGAACTACTCAAAATTTCCGCTACTGGTTCTCCAAACTGCTCAAAATTTCCGCTCCTGGTCCTCCAGAACCTGTCAGAACTGGCTGGATTTCACCCCTGATCCAGAGCTAATGGATGAAAATAGAAAATAAAAGGAATTTTAAGACAAACTTTAGAAACGCTGCAAATTTGTAATGCTGAGAGCAGTTTAGTATAACAAACTGCTTGTGGAAGAGGCTGTTCTTTGCTAGACTTTTCTGTCAGAATGATGTAGGGTATCTTTCATTGTTCGGAAAGTTGGATGAGGTAATCCAGTAGAATTTCCCATTCTGTTAGTCAATAATACAAAATGAAATGTCACTGTTTAGAATGTAATGAAACTATTTTTTTTCTAAAAGCAAGAGTTCTGACTTTCCTTTTAGGGTGATTCTGGAGGACCATTAGCCTGTTTAGGAAAAGGAAACAGATGGTACCTTACAGGCATTGTCAGCTGGGGTGAAGGATGTGCTCGAAGGAACCGCCCTGGAGTTTATACTAAGGTCACAGCATTTTATGAATGGATCCATCAATACATAAACTAACCAATGCTCGAATGCTCTGCCTGATTCAGTTGTCTCAGCTACAAATTTTCACAGTTTTAGTCACAAATAGACTTCTGTGGACCTCACTTCATACTTAAGAGGTCCGTAGAGGGGGCGTGCATAAGCACACTAATGTGACTATCGTCCCGGTCATTGTATTTTTATATTATTCCTGTTTTTGTTTCTGTTTGACAAATTACAGTAAATAAAATAAATAAAAAAATAAATGGCTTAAAAGAAAGCTGAAAGCATCCATGCGACTTCCAATTACTATGTACAAAACAGACTGTATAAAACAATTTTAAAAAGCACTTTGGATGCTTTTGTATAACTTTTTTTAAAAAAACTTACCTTTAATTATTTAATTAAGCATGGGTAATTTTCACTATGTGGGTGTTCATGGTATTCTATCAGCAAGTATGGAAAACGGGAGTAAGATTTTGTTCAATACTTCTTGGCTTGATTCGTCTCCTTATTTTCATCTATTTTCATCTTGTTTTTGATATTTTCTCTTAAGATGCATATCAGTAGTCAATTTTTGAGACATATGTAGAACTTTGCAATTATGCTGAAAATGAAGGTCAATTTCTTTGGAACAGATGCTGGATACTGCTGACATCTCAGCATTCAGTCAGAGTTCCTTTAAGATTTAGTTGGTTTGAATCTTGTTTTCTTTAATTCCCTGGTAGAGTTTCTTGCTATTTCTCCTCTATTCCACATTGCATGTTGTTAATATGTGAATGTTAGCTGTAACAAAATAATGAATTGGACAGAAACCGCCAAAATTGGAGCAATAGGTGGTGCAGTGGTTAGAGGGCAGCACTGCAGGCTACTTCTGCTGACTGCAGGCTGCCTGCAATTTCCGAGGTGGGTAAACTGAGGACCCAAATTGTTGGGGGCAATATGCTGACTCTGTAAACTTCTTAGAGAGGGTTGAAAGCACTGTAAAGTGGTATATAAGTCTAATTACTACTGCTAGTAGCTCAAGTGCCTACCCATGAACCTACAGGTTGTCCTTGATTCATTTAATGGCAGGTCAAAGTTACGGTGGCCTCAGAAAGAATGACTTATGTTCTATCATCAAAGTTATGACAAACACATCACCTGCAGTCATGGGATTACAATTTGGGCACCTGGCAACCAATATGTATTTACAACAGTTGCAGCATGTGGTGGTAATGTTGTCACAATTTGCAACTTTCGCATCAACAAGCAAAGTCAATTGAGAAAGCCAGATTCATATAACAATCATGTGATTTGCTAACAACTGCAATAAAAATAGTAAGAAAATTGGGTCTGGTTTTGTGAATATCCTGTTTCCCCCAAAATAAGACATCCCCTGATAATAAGCCCAATCGGGCTTTTGAGTGCAAGGCAATAAGGCCAAGCACTTATTTCAGGGTTCAAAAAAAATATAAGACAGGGTCTTATTTTCGGGGAAACATGGTATTTATTTAATTATTTCATCATTTAGTGACCGAAATTAAAGTCCCATTTATGGTTATAGGTTGAGGATTACCTGTATACATTAATTGTTTCTTATGTTTTTTATTATATGAAAACATGGCTAAAGAAATTTCTGATGAATGAACCAACCCACATTTTTTTTCTGAGGCACTTCATATAATATAGCTGTGGTTCTGATAAGTATCATATGTCAATGACCAATAAACAGAAGAATGTGTGACACTCGTGGATTGTACTGGTCTGGATTCTCAGGAGGAAGAGAGTGCATTCAGAGGAGTAAGAGACAGCTCAGTTCAGACAGTATGTATGAGAGGAAGAGCTACCTTCCTGAAAGTTCTTTTGAGTATAGGCTTGTGTAGATAGAACAGTGCTTTACTATGGCAAGATTCTGCCTATAAGTGTAGAACAATAGAAATCTACTTAGAAAAATCACCACATATTTCTTGTTTTGGGAGGGGTGAGGCTGAGCAACTATATGTCAGGCATATAACCCAGGGATAGGTTCTACTCACCTTTACTACCGGTTCGCAATGGGAGCACGTGCGAACATGCGCAGAAGCTTCTGCACATGCGCAGATCGTCAATTATGACGTCTGGGCTGGTAGGTGGAGCCTCCCACCGCTTTTACTATCAGTTCTAAAGAACCTGACAGAATCGGGAGCAACCCACCACTGATATAACCACATATATTCAGAAGCTCAGTAAGGGACAGGGGGTTATTTTATTATTATATATTATTCTTTTATTAGTTTTTATTGTTTTTTATATGATGTTTTTATATTCTTGTTAACTGCCTTGAGTCGCCATATGGGACTAGGTGGCAATATAAATCTCCTAAATAAATAAATATTTTGCAAAAGTAACTCTAATGGTCTCATGCTTACCTGGTTAGACTACTGAAATGTGCTACCTTCAAAGACATCCCAGAACCTACAGTTGGGATAAAATGCAGTTGCCTGCATGTTAACTGGCATAACGTACCAGGAACAGATAAGAACTGTGCTGCACGCCATACACTTATGTTTCTGGATATAATCTGAAATGTATGGTTGATCAGGTGCCAAAATGTCAGAGGTCCACCTTTTGAAAACCACAATCAACATTCCTCTCCCTCTTTCTCTCTCTCTCTGTCTGTCTGTCTGTCTGTTTGTCCCCCTCTCTCCCTCCCTCTCTTTAATAGTGAACAGTCTTTCCTTAGTGGTTGGACTTGCCCTGACTTTGATTGACATCTAGAAGCTGGTTAAGATAAACTATTCTGGAGAGCTTGTTTTCAACTGTTCCCTAGTGAGAAAAAGCTTCACTTCTAGTCTATCTCTATTTCATTCATTTATATGGCCATCCACCTTGCAAACTGGGTGGCTAGGCAAGTTTTAAAAAACCATTCAATCAATAAAATTAAGAGAGAGAAAGAGAGAAAGAAACAAGTGACAAGAACTGACATACTACAACAATTAAAAAAAATACTCAGCAACTAAACCACTTAACGTTGGTTAACATCCCAACCCCCAATCTGGAAATAATAGCTTGGTCTTGACAGTTTTCAATTTGCTTCATGAAAGGAAAGAAAGAAAAGAAATACAATATTTCATAATGTTGTCACTCCAAGATTAGGATCTTTTATCTCTTCTTGTGGAAATTGCTGGTGGCAAAAACTGAGAAATTTTGCTAGCAATGGGAAGGTTTCAATTTGTGAGAACAACATCTCCTTAATTATAAATTAGTTATGAAGCGGTAACAATATGTTTTCATGTAAATTGTCATAGAAAAGGCAATAGGAAAATATAGAGTCCCTTTGGGTAATAAGATGGTTGGTATTTAAATTTATTAAATAAAATGGAAAAATACATTCAAAAAGATCTTAAATATTCTGACCATAAAGAATTGGTCCTACTGCATCTCCTATTAAGTACAGCTGATAAAGCAGTACAATGTGTTGAACAAGTAAAGTTGAATAACTACCTTGCGTATATAATAATAATTTAATTTAATTTAATAATAATTTCCAAACTGGAACTCAGACTGGAAAGTGGACCACAGATTTGACATATTTCATACTTTTCTCTCTATAAACCCATGAACCTAGAGGTAACAGAGAGTTGATAGAAATGTTGCACAGGTCTGCTGAGATATTTTTCTTTACAGCTTATGAAAAGCCATCAAAGAGAATTGATAGAGCCAATGAACCAGAGGAAAACAAAAATTGAAGATAAAAGGAGGATTAGCAAATACAGAATCTCATTTCCAGTGAATCATACCTGTTTCCATGCAGATTAAAGCATTCAAAATACAACTTGAAATGAGGAAGAATGGCTATAAAACTTAGAATGAACAATGTCCAAGGAGGTTGAACCAAAATAGGCCCACGTCTATACACAGTACATTATTTGGGATAGAGTTTTAGCTTTAAAAGTCTTTGTGGCGATAGCTACTCATCTTCTCAATTTAGATTTTTTTTTTATTGCTTAGCACTACCAGTATTAGCTTTGACAGAAATGGCTCTAATTTGTTCCCATGGAACTCTGGAATCTTGTAAAATTACACAACATATTTAATAGATGGTATTATTCAATTTTATTTTTTCCCAAATTTGCCATTGATGTTTGTAACAAGTAGATCAAAACCCATAATTTGGGTCTGACTGATTGATTGTAATTCCAATGAATTTAAGAGAATTTTCTTCCAAGTAATTGATTCCATAACCAAGTCCATAAGATTTTAGCCAAACTCACGTGTGGCTTCCCAGGCAAGTTCCATCAAGTATATGAAACTGTATCACATAAATGCAGGGAATCAGTTAATAAAAGTTGGTGTAAAATTTCCTCGGTAGGGAAAAAGAACCCATTAAATTGCTGAACAGTGGGGAATAGAAGGATTTATAGAGAGCCAACTATAGAACCTCAGAGTGCTAATGACCAGATGAGTGCAAAGAATATAAATTCTTCCATTCCCTACCATTCAGTCAGGATTGAGGAAACTTTTTTTGATGAGAAGCCAAACGTTTTCAAGGAAAAAATCAGGAAAGTCCAGTTGACTTTTGAAAAAAAAAAAGACCTTTGGGCCTGAATTTGTCTACTTTTAAAGTGAAGTCCATTGATCCTTGCTTCTAAGTTTTTATTTCTAATACTAAAATTATACCTTTTCAATGCTTTTGTTTTAGCCTAGCAAAGGCATAACCTTTTCGTTTGCCATTCCACTAAAAAAAGGCTGAGTTGTTTTGATTAAAGTACCTGCTGTATATAGAAGGCGGTCGAACCGGAAAATTCAGTCTTGTGCAACTTTGGAACGAAAGGTTGCTTTTTGGACTCGATAGAAACAGCGAGAGCTCCCTTCTTCCCTTATTGTTTTTTGTTTTTACCGGTATCTTGGAAAACGTTTATCAGACATTGCATCGTTTTATTATGAAAATCATCCTTATTCCTGGCAACACTGGAGCCCAACACTATTTTTTGCTTTTGTTTTCTTCTTCCACTTTCTCGATCAGCGCAATCGAGTCTGGACGTGTAAAGGAACACAAGTTATTTCCCCGTTTCCCATTGCCTTTGATCTTGAAAAACTAAGTCAGCCATGGAGGCAGTGAACGGCCTCCTTCCCGCGCAAAATCAGCCGGGCATTGAGCTAAGCCGAAAAGACGAAGAAAGAGGAGAAGAAAGCGAGTTTCTGCAGGAAGAAACCCTTCGCAGCGCCGCCGCCGCGGTAAGCCACTGGGTGCTTCGCTTCTTTCTGTTTTGGGAAACGTTTGTTTTGTTCCCAGGGTATGAAAACAGAAATTGTTTGATCAGCCTCCCATTTAACTCAAGAAGGAATTTACTCGGAGTTATTAAACCTGGGAACTTTACAGTAATTCTGATGCAATTGGGGGGCGGGTTTATGAAATCTACTGGGGGAAAAACAGGGCGTGAATGAGTCAACTCTATCTATGTGCAGTATCTATGCAGCTATTTACACTCTCACCCGTGGCTGCTTATCTTAGGCGTCTCCTTCATTTGTAATCAGAGGATGTATGTGTATTTATTTCGCTAGTGGAAATAGTAGCACATTTTTGTTAACAAGAGACACTTTTCTGAGCTCTGGCATTTTAACTGTTGGGCTGGGTGGTCCTGTCAGAGCGATTCTCTCATCTTCCAGTAAGCCAGAAGACAAGCAACTATTCTTGTTCTTTCCCACATCTGTTATAATAGTAATTATTTAACATAGGCTTAGAAAGTTGAGATGAATATTTTCAGTGTCTGCCCCCCTTTTTTCTGAAGGTTCAAGGAGACTTCACAGGCAGTTTCCCCTTGTTTTATCTTATAAGACTAACCCTATAGGGTAGGCAGGCTGAGAATGGGCAACTTGTCCAAAGTTACCAGAAAACTGCAAAACAAGAGTCAGGACTTCTACTTCAGGCTCTTAGCTGCTTCAAGCCACAAGCTTAAGGAATATGTGATCCTGGTTCTAAAGCAGGTGCCAACCTACAAAGCAGGAGGATGTGAGTTCTAGTCCTGCCTTAGTCGTGAAAGCCAGCTGGGTGACTATGGGCCAGTCACTCTTTCAGCCAACTCATCTCACAGAGTTGATGTGGGGAAAATAGGAGGCGGAAGGAGTATTAGATATATACATCACCTTGAGTTATCGTACTTATAAAGTATTAAAGGTGGGGAGGAAATCAAATAAATTAATGAAATAAAATACATTCTCATTCTTATGACCTTTATAGTTATCTCACTGAAAAAGATGAAATTGTATGAGTCTGTCAGACACGTTTTTCAAAAGTTGCAAGACTTTTTGATTTGTATTACATCTCTTTTTGCCCAAACTGACTGCAGTTGATTTTTACTTATTTCCAAGGAGTAAAAAGAAAATTGCTTAGAGTAGGATTATTATTAAATGTTGGTTTAGATTAAGCCAATGCCAGTGTTGCTCAGAGTTAATAGTCTAGCATGATTCCTATTGCTTATTACATCTGAAGTTGGGATGCCTCTTTTTTATTTTTAATTATATTTTCTCTCTTTTTCTTCTGGTTTTCCATAAAGCTTTTTGCCTTGTTTTTAATTTTTTCCAAATCCTGTTTGAAGCATGTTATCATTTCTGTTTGTTGAAACTTTGAAAAATTAGTCATAAAAACATGTTTCTAGCCATCCTTGATCATACTGGGCTGAGTGGAGCAATTATCTGACTTAGTATGATATATTATCTTAGTACCTAAATCATAATGTTCCTTATTGGGGGGAAATGTACTTGAGTAGTACTGTGCTTACTTTGTATATCAAAATATCTCGGGTTCCTTTATTAAGGAACTAGGAAGTGCTGGCTAAAACCTTGGGTTAAAACCTTGGAGGTCATATCAGTCAGCAAAGATGTGGTCAGACATGTGGAACAATGGTGTAGTGAAAAACACTTCCTTTGTTCCATCAACATTATTGAGTATGTCTGTTTGAATATTTTATACTTAAGAATATAAACATGCTTTTTGTTTTCTAATTCCTTGTTTCTTTAGGAGACAAGCAGCTTAAAATCACGTTCTTCAATTATTTTTTGGAAATGCAAACTCTGGATGATTATAACATCTGTTTTTCTAGTGTTGATCCTTGTGATTGCTTTAAGTTTAATTTTGTATTCAGGTTTGTACTCTTTATGGATGTGATTTTTTTTAGGTGTATAATTGAGTCAAAAGATTGTGGGACAGGGATGAATGAATGAATGAATATTTTATTACAGTTACTGACAGAATTGTAAAGAAACACTTTAATAATAAACTAAAAGCAAAAAAATATATAATTGGTGAATTTGTCAATGGGTAGTAAATATTTGCCTACTTTTACAGGCAATATAAGACAATTATCTACCCTTAGAGAGATTGAATCATAGTGATATAATAACAACAGATCTACATAGAAAAGATCAGAATTTCCTAGGTATTTGACCATAGTAATACTTATACTGTAAGTTCTTCTAGAAGGTACAGTATAGCAGGAGATGAGCTATACTGTAATTTCATCAGCCCCTTTTCTGCAGATGCATAGTCTCAACTCATAGGTAACTTTTTTGTATTGACTGTCCAAAATTGCTGTGGGGAGAACATTGAAGCATCCTAGAGTTAATGGTTCTTGGAATTTGGAAACAGTTATATGGAGTAAGTGTCTTGCTGTTTATATAAAGGGGCTTGTCTGCTGAGAAAAACTTAGGTAGAATAGGTCCTTCTAGGCCCTTTGATATAACATTTAAATAAGCTGAATGCATGCTCATAACCTATCATTAAGTTTGGGGATGGTTTTCCTAATTTGGTGTGGTGCCCTGTTCTGGCAAAAGATTGAATCTTACTGATGTTCATAGGACATTGAAATTAAAAAAGGAATATACTGTGTAAGGTACTTTCTTTTTCTAATACTGACACATATTATCCAAACATATAACACAAACTTTCCTTAATTAAGTAAAACAACAATAAAGCAAAAACAAAGAGAAAAGAACAAACACCCATACATAAAATAAAACTAGCGCAAAGATTGAAGTGAAAATATTATTATTTCTAAAGAAGTTTAAAAGGTAAATCAAATTTTAAAGTGAATATATATTGTATGTGTGTTCATGTGTATGTGTATATATGAGTAAGCATTCTAATACGAGCCTATCTGTTTTTATTAACATTAAACTGATTCAATGGTACCAATTACTTTAAGTATTTATTAAGTTGCTCATTATTTGCTGGGAGATCAAGTTCTATTCTCATCTATCCGATCATTTTATAATATATCCCATAACATGAAATAATTATTAATAAAACCAGAAAAAAGAAGTTTGTTACCCATTAAAAAATTATTTTTTATTTAGAACCCACACCTCAACAGAACACAGTCCAGCCATAATAAAGTAAAGGTAAAGGAATCCCTCCATTACTCCGCTAATCATTGCCAACTATAGGGGGCAATCTCATCTCCGTTTCAAGGCCATTGAGCCAGTGCTTTCTGAGACATTTCCACGGTCATGTGGCCAGCATGATGTCACTTGAGTACTGTTACTTTCCCACTGAAGTGGTACTTATTTATCTACTTGCATTTGCATGCTTTTGAACTGCTAGGTGGGCAGGAACTGGAACAGGAACAGGAATCACTCCGTTACATGGCACTCAGGTTTTGAACCTGGGCTGTCGGCTTTCCAGCTGACAAGCCCAGTGTCTTAACCACTGAGCCACCGTGCTGCCTCCCCCCAGCTATAATACAATAATATATTTTAAATCATAATAAAATTTAATTTAATTTAATTTAATTTCCAATTTATATACCGCCCTTCTCCCTGAGGACTCAGGGCGGTGTACAGCCAAGATAAAAAACATAGAATACAAATATTAAAACATTTAAATATATATATAAATTTTGGCCCAAAAGTTAAGAATCACAGACTAATTAAAAGAATTTAAAAATTTCTTCTTAAGCCAACCCGGCTTGCTGAAAAAGATGGGTTTTCAGGGAACGACGGAAGGCACTGAGGTCATGGATTCTTCTTATCTCCGGGGGCAACTGATTCCAGAGGGTGGGAGCCCCCACAGAGAAGGCCCTCCCCCTGGGGGCCACCAGCCTACATTGTTTGGCTGATGGCACCCTGAGGAGGCCCTCTCTGTAGGAGCGCACGGGTCGATGGGAGGTCGTTGGTAGCAGCAGGCGGTCTCGGAGATAGCTAGGCCCTGTGCCATGGAGCGCTTTAAAGGTGATAACCAACACCTTGAAGCGCACCCGGAAGACCACTGGGAGCCAGTGCAGCTCGCGCAGGAGCGGTGTTACATGGGAGCGCCATGTTGCTCCCATCACTACCCGCGCTGCTGCATTCTGGACCAGCTGGAGCCTCCGGGTGCTCTTCAAGGGGAGCCCCATGTAGAGAGCATTGCAGTAGTCAAGGCGAGAGGTGACGAGGGCATGAGTGACTGTGCACAAGGAATCCCAATCAAGAAAGGGCCGCAACTGGCGAATCAGGCGAACCTGATAAAAGGTCCCCCTGGTAACAGCCGTCAGATGTTCCTCCAAAGACAGCTGCCTATCCAGGAAGACTCCCAGATTGCGAGCCCTTTCAGTGGGGGCCAAAGACTCGCCCCCAATAGTCAGTGATGGAGTCAACTGACTATATCGGGATGCCGGGAGCCACAGCCACTCAGTCTTGGAAGGGTTGAGCTAGAGCCTGTTCCTCCCCATCCAGATCCGCACAGCCTCCAGGCACTGGGACATCACTTCAAGGGCATCGTTGGGGTGGCCTGGGGTGGAGATGTATAGCTGGGTGTCATCAGCGTACTGGTGGTATCTCATCCCAAAGCCACGGATGATCTCGCCCAGCGGCTTCACATAAATGTTGAACAGAAGGGGCGAGAGGACCGATCCCTGCGGCACTCCACAAATGAGAGGCCTTGAGGTCGACCTGGATAATACTATCCAGTTATAAAAGCATAAACTTACTTCTGCATAAACAGGGATAGATTCAAGATCTCGTGATGTGTTAATACCACTTTATAATGCCTTGGTAAGGCCACACTTTGAATACTGCATTCAGTTTTGGTCGCCACGATGTAAAAAAGATGTTGAGACTCTAGAAAGAGTGCAGAGAAGAGCAACAAAGATGATTAGGGAACTGGAGGCTAAAACATATGAAGAACAGTTGCAGGAACTGGGTGTGTCTAGTTTATTGAAAAGAAGGATTAGGGGAGATATGATAGCAGTGTTCCAATATCTCAGGGGCTGCCACAAAGAAGAGGGAGTCAAGCTATTCTCCAAAGCACCTGAAGGTAGGACAAGAAGCAATGGGTGGAAACTAATCAAGGAGAGAAGCAACTTACTAAGGAGAAATTTCCTGACAGTTAGAACAATTAATCAGTGGAACAACTTGCCTAGAGAAGTTGTGAATCCTCCAACACTGGAAGTTTTTAAGAAGATGTTGGATAACAATTTGTCTGAAGTGATGTAGGGTTTCCTGCTTAAGCAGGGGGCTGGACTAGAAGACCTCCAAGATCCCTTCCAACTCTGTTATTCTGTTCTGTTCTGTTCTGTTCTGTTCTATTCTAATGTATCAACTAACTTTACAGATTATATTAGCAATATAGAAGTTCTACAATCATCATTGGTATCTGCTCACAACCACTTCCACTAGTCACCTTTACAGAATAAGAATAAGGTTTTCAAATCCTGAAAAAAGATCCTAGAATGTGTGGAATCTTAAGGGGGGGGGGAGAGAAACCCAATTCAAATCAAGAACCCAGATTATGAAATATATGCAAATGAGAAGGAGTAGCAAGGAAAAAGGAATAGAAAGAAGCCTTTGTATATAAATAGGATCATTCCAAGACAGGAAGTAGGAAAGGTAACGGGAAACAGCTAAGCACACAAAAAACATCCTCCAATTCATTATGAAGTCAGATAAATTAAGTTACCTTGAAGACTTTTAAAAAGTCCAATCCAATTTTGGTTTAACCTTTTTAATACCAAACCTACTATCATGGACAGTGTTCTTTTTATAGGCAGAATACAGATAGATGATGTATTGGGAAGAGCTTTAGAAGCCCTGGTCCTATGAAAAGAGATAGTAGGTAGTTATTATCTATAGTAGCTTCTCATCCAGTTACTAATTATTTAGACAACGGGCAAGGTCTTCTCCACATGGCAATTTTACTTGTTCTCCAAATTCTAATTAAAAAGAAGTGTTGACTTCTGGTCTGGATGAAATAAGACTCTGAGTTTCTGTAGTCATATTTCGGCTATGTGCCTGAATAATAACTAATTTTATTCTCTTTTGTTATTTTAGTGGTTTACATAGATGAAGATGAATATTGGGATCTTGAATTAATTGCAAGTGGTGTACCACGTAATTTCTCTGGAATAGTAAACGTTAAATGTCCAAACTCTAATGTGAATCTCTCAGAATCTGCATATGATGTGTTTTCTAAAAATCTTAATAAGAGGGTAAGTTCATTTTAGCTATGTAGAACTGCCTTAGGACGGTTGTGAAGTAAAAACATGGATGGAATGGACTCTCCCTAGGCTTATCAGAGATACTGTATACAAAGTAGTTCTTTTTTTCCTTGAGTATTTTTTTTCACTATTAAAACAGACAGCTATTCTTTTCTATTGTTAGACAGCTAAGACTTATCTGTAGGCTAGAAATGTAATATATTTGGGTTAGAAATGTTTGCCCTTTGAGTATAAGACATTTATGGTATATAAGGGGAAATAGCATTTTACTTATTAAGAAGCTGAAGCTCTTAATAAGAATAATTAGCATCCTTTTGTAGCATTCTGCTAGAGAATCACATGGAATAGCCAAGTGATTTTTTTCCTTAGGAAAAGAAAATCAGGTTTTAGTTTAGTAAATAAAAAAGTGAAGACTAGATTTTCAAATTAATTAAAAGTGTACATAGCTAGAAGTTAATTGCAAATCAAATGAGAGGATTCTTTCTGTCTTCTGTCTAACTGATGATGATTAATGTTTTTTTCTCTCTATAGCTTAATGATGTATACAGTCACTCACCTGGATTGGGGATATATTTTATCTCATCTGAAGTTATTTCCTTCAGGTACGAAGGGTGACAAAACCCCATATGTTTAATTATGCAATTTTAGGGAAAGGAATTTCCTCTTGGTAGTCATGTGTGGGCTGGGGAAAATAAAGAAAATATGGAATGAAAGAAAGAAGACTTTCTATGCAGCTTATGGTATGTTGAAATGCAATTATTATTTATGCTGTTGAGCATTTTATTTCAGCCATATCATAATTTCAGAAAACAGAGTATATTAAAATGATGCAGTCTATCCCCACTTGTATCCTGTTCATAACTAAAGTCAATCATAGTATTCTACATGAGTCTGTAAATTGTAAAGAACTCCAGCAGTGTTTAGTGGTTATTGAACTTGTTTGGTCTTTTTTACCTTTTAACTGAACAATATGAACAAGTAAGAAGTTTCTCCAATATGAAATATTTAAAGAATCCAATATTGTTTTTTTCAGCTTTTCCATCCTACTTGTATAGTGAGGTTCTGCAGGTTCTGACCAGTTCTGGAGAACCGGTAGCAGAAATTTTGAGTAGTTCAGAGAAGTAGTAAAAATTCTGACTGCCCCCGCCCCCATCTGTTCTCTGCCTCCCGTGTCCCAGCTGATCGGGAAGAAATGGGGATTTTGCAGTAACCTTTCCCTGGATTCAGGAGGGAATGGAGATTTTACAGTTTCCTTCCCCTGCCATGCCCATCAAGTCACACCCACAGAACCAGTAATAAAAAATTTTGAAACCCATCACTGAATACAACATATTTTTGTCTGACATATGGCACCTATTAGATATTATTTGAAATCATGACTGTGAGGAAATGCTTTTGGTTCATGCAGAGCTATAGACCCTTCAATTCTGAAATAATATGTCAGAGGGTCTGGATCTGAAGACTTCAAACTTGCAGGCCTACCCTACTAGACCTCCTTTTGACCATGCTCCAGTGAACAAAAATGTTGAGTTTTGGTGTTATACAATAATTGGTATTGGAAGCTACTATAAGAATCAGGTTGTTTGAAGTTTCTGAAATCAAATTGCATATCTTGTATAAAGATATCATTTTCCAGAGATATACTGTACATTGGTAACTGTAGCACCAGCTGTGGAAAGTAAGGAAAATGACTTTGACAGACATAAACCAAATTGATTAGTTAAGTGATGAGAAGAAGAACATATTTTAAGTCAAAACCAAGCAATAAGCAAAAAAGTAAGTGGCTCAGACATCTCCCCTAATTTACACATGTAAAGAATGGGAGCAAGCATGACACAATCAGACTTGTGATATTTTGTTATTATAGCCACTGTCGATTAAAATAGCCTTAGCTTCCCTGTGACATTGATTCTTAGTCAATGCTACCCAGTGGGACATATAGCAACATATTTACACTTAAAACATGTTAAGTGAAAACCTTAGAAACATTATGGTGGAATTGTTTTATAACTGTGGGATCCTTGGTGATGTCTGAGTTTGGTTGTTTTCTTGCAGATGTTTCATTACCAAATGAGATAACATCATTACGCTGAAATTGCCTAGCTTGGTAATGAAACATTTGCAAGAAAACAACCAAGCTCAGAGGGGACCAAGAACGCCGTACTTCAAGCCAAATATTCTCTTCCATTGTTTTCTAACCATTTGACATATCATTCTCACTTCCTATTATTCCTTCAGTAGAGAAAACAATACAGCATCATACTACTTGCAATTCTTGGTGCCAATTGAGAATGCTGACTTCATGAGTTATAGAATGAGTGAAGAGTTTATAATGAATATTTTAAGACAAAATATATATGACAAGCAAAACATCTCTGACTTGGATATACCTGAATGTACAGATATAACACTGGACCCATCTTCTGTTACAATAAAATGTAAGTGCTTAAGAAAGTGGATAATAAGTTCATGTTCTTTTTTGAGAGAATATTAAAGGACATTTACTCTGCTAATTCGGGACCTCTGGTCCAACATCCTAGGAACTATAAATTTGCTTCTCCTAGTTTGGTAACAGGTTCTAAACAACGAGACAATCACTTCCCATCCTGGCATCCATATCTATGACTAAGCTTTCAAATGCTGATATTTGAGAACCTTAAAAATCATGAAGGTAGGGAAGGGAGTTGGAGTTTTGGACCCTGAGTGCCAAGATGACCTATAGTATGGGAATTTACCTAGACCTGTTCACACCTCTGTTGCAAGGGAAATTTAATCTAGTCTTGATGCTTGATTTAATAATAGAAGGGGATAATTTAAAAGAAAGGTGTCATTAAAAGCAATGAAACTTTGCCTCTTTTACTTGTCACTTATACTATTCTTGTTATTGAATAGTATAAGTGACAAGTAATTGATTTATCTTACCTACTTGCTGAGAAATACTTCTAAATGAATTCCTAATATGTAAAACAACATCCTAATTTGTTCTCTTTAATGGTTATAATTACTTATTTAAATTATTAAATAATATTTTATAAACCTGAGATAGTTTTTATGTTAGTGTTAAGGATCTATACCTAATGTTTATATAACAATTGGTATTCATATATAAATATATCTGGTGTAGATGTAATTTACGTGATATAAAAATATTAATAATGAATAATTTTAGAAGTGTTTTCTTTTTCATATTTTTGAAATGCTTATCTTTTCTTTAAAGTAATATAAACCATCAATGCGGGAGGAAGAACTGAATGCAGATTTCAAGAGTGACTTGAAGGACTCTTCTGTTTTTCTTATGAATTTTTTATATTGCAACAGCAGAAAATAAACCCCTTGAAAAGCAATCAGAGCATAATATAGTACAAGAAACTGAATCAACAATTTTGATGAGGACAAATGTTCCAGATGTCAGATAAGTAAAATCCTATTCAGTATAAAGACTTCTTTTTAGTGAAATAATAAGGAGCTTTTTTTCATTTTTCTGAAATCGAGTCAGGTTTCTACAAAAAAGTGTATTTAAAAAACAACAACAAAAAACCCCACAATTGTATAGAAATGTTGCTTTTATTATTGCTTATTATTTTTGTTACAATGTATGTCACTTTGAGAATGTTGGCTTTAATAATTCATAACAAAATTGATGAGTAATTTAGTAATTGAATAGTAATTTAGTTACTAGTGAAACTAATTCTATTGAGGAAAATACAGTAGGGATGAACAAATCTATCAGTTTTACTTTCATTTGTATACATTTTACAGTAATGAAGAAAATGGTAATTCCCTAGCAAATATAGTTATCACTACCTTTAAGCTATATAAATCTCAATCGTTTGTACCAGATTATTAGGAACAAGTTATTTCTTCTTTGGAAAAACCTTTTTTATCTTCTTCCCTATTAAAGTTAACGACGAAGAGCTTGGTTTGCAATTTTTTAAAAGTGAAAACTCCCTAATTCAGCAATATAAATATGATTGTATGCAGTATGTGCAAGTTTTTAAAGTTTGAAGCCTTCTGTTAGAATTGAAAAAAATGCCAGTTTTGCTTTCCTTTCCTTTCAGTTCAATTTCAATTGAAATTCCTTTCAATTTCCTTTCAATGCAAATTCTTCAGAATGGGGGCTTTCCTTCTATTGCAGCAGGTGAAACAAATGCTAGTTCCTCCCTTCCCACCTCCTGTAAACCTAGTAACC
Source organism: Arizona elegans (assembly GCA_022577455.1). Lineage (NCBI taxonomy): Eukaryota > Metazoa > Chordata > Lepidosauria > Squamata > Colubridae > Arizona > Arizona elegans. Next base: position 79,670,933 of record JAKOOJ010000006.1, on the reverse strand, counting down.
CCCTTGGTTGAAGCAATCTGCATTTTCAAAAACTGTATTTTCAATTCAAGGGCACACCTATTATATGCAACAATCCTAACTGAGAACCTGAAAAGTACCTCCAAACTCTGGCCAATTTTATTGGCCAAACCTTCCCTACTATTCATCTGTGAGATGGCAGAGGCGCCCTGCTAAAGTAAGAGAAGTTATCCTGCTTCAGTGAACAGTCCTCCAACCCAACATGATCCAAGGGATGGTGGAGGTTGCTTGTGATGGATTTTCCGGAGCCTAAGAATAATGAAAATAAGTGTTTCAAAACTGTCCAGAATAGGAAGACAGGACATTTTTGTGGAAGTTGGCAATTACTGTTTTTTCCTCAATAACTTTGAGGCTCCATTTTAATGTGGTCCTTGATAGATGAGAATCAAAATAGACATATCTCATTTTCAGGATTCTGTAACTTAACCCTTTGCTCATTGCAATAAATATGTTACTTTGAATCTGCTTGAATCTTGGTTACCTGATTGTGAGCTGCTGTAACAGGTTAACGCTACCCAAAGCATATGTATTGATGGATCTTTACCCACCAGTGCTCTGATTCTGCAGGCAAAGTGTATGCCTCCCAAATTCTGCTAGGGTTGAAGGAGTGATAGGGGAAGTGGGCGATTCTGTCAATTCCCCTCTGTAAAAAAGTGCTGAAAGGGGCTGGAAGAATAACAGAGATCACCTTCACCAGACACTACACATCCACAAACACAGTATCCATCATAAGATTCGGGCTGATTTTAAATCTGGGTTTAATGGTCTTCTAAAAGACCTATGTCCTCACTGCTGTTGAATTTGGATCTGGCGTACCAAGCTGTACATAAAAATAGCTCAACTAACAATTAATGGTTACTCAGTGCCGGGGGAGAATTATTTTTTATTTCACATGTTAACTGCCAGTTCCTCATCATTTCTGCAAGCTAGTTTTTTTTTTAAAAAAAGATATTTATTTATTTTAATTGTAAAATTTTATTAGCTGCCTATCTTGCCACACAGTAACTCTGGGTGACTTAACTAACTATAGGTTTAGTATTCTAAAGAAACCCTCTTTACCATATAGCTAACCCCAGCACCTACCAACTGTTTTTCTAGATGATTGACGGGTTCTGATAGCTCAGGACTGAATGAGGTCACAGAAGAAGTGGGGAAAGACAACTTTTTATCCTTATGATGACCAGAGACCTGATGGATAAAGTGTCATCTCTCCTAGATTTTCCTACAACTGAAAGCCTGGCAAATAGTTGTTGTTCATATTGAGCATTTTGTTTTAATAATTCACTTTGCAGTGGTGTGGTTATATTCTCCATGTGAAGGTTGCTGTATGGACTGATTCAGATGGTCTGGTATGTACCAAAGGATAGCCTGGTTAGACCAGCACTTTGAAGCGGTATAAATATCACCACAGAACATCATGAAATATTGAAGATCCTAGAAACTGCTCTAATAGTTTGAGAGAGAACATTATTGATTATATACACACACACGTTTATATATAAACACATGTACTAGGGGTGTCAAACTTGCTCACATCGCGGGTTGTATCATGACGTATTGCAATGTTTTTGCCTTTACGGAGCTGGGGTGGGCGTGACCTGCACAGGCCGTATCCGGCCTGCAGGCCACCAGTTTGACAGGCCTACTGTACACCATTTAAAAATTTAAAAAATTCTATCAAAATGCCTTTTCCAAAGAAAACAACACTAAGCAGACAATATAAAGCAACTCCTAATTTATTAGTACATCATCATAATCATTGCTGTCTTGCTGGCTGGCAGGAGTCACTGTTTTGGAAATAATGATGATATCATCATAGTCAGTCATAGTGCTTGACGCATTTATGTTGCTACTGGCACGTTCTGCAAAGTCAATAGTAGTATAATGTAATTCAGAATGGCTGTCTGGTATTTTGTAAACAGTGTCGTCCTGATAAAAAGAGATTAAAGTTGTTATTTTTTCCATATTAGAACTCTAATAATACATGTTTCCTACACCTTAATTTAATTACTATTCTTAATTTGGTTAATAACCTGTGACTAGGTTTATTCCCTAACTACAGTTCCTCCAATATAAACTTTATATTGGCTAGTCAAGTAATTAAAATTCAAATGTTAGTTAGATCTAGACTTGGTTATTGTTAATTAATGTAAAACTAAAGCCAATCAAAACAAATATAAAAGAATTGTAAGCTATATGTGTACAAATCTTCATAGTTCAGATGCTTTAAATTTGAAAAACAACACCAGTCCCAGGTTTGGGCATTTTAATATTTATAACTGTCACTGAAAGTGTGGCTGAATATCGTTTTATTCCCTAGAATACGAAGCTCAAAAGTAGTGCTCACACACCAAGTCTAATTGAGTCACAGGGTGAAGGAAATCAGTTATCTGATGTCATTAAATTATTCTGTTGAATCCTGAGCTTCAATCCCGGAGCTCATTGTTGACAACACTATGTTGTCCAAATGGCTGTTGGATTCAGTAGATGTGGGTTGATGTTGTTAGAGTCCATAAGAAGGTATTGTTTAGATGTCTCTCTGGTCATTTTTTATATCACTTCTCCCTTTTTCTCACAGCTGTAGCAATGCAACCATGTTAAAAGGATGCAGAAATGAGTAATGTGAGAATACTGATTCTGTTTTGCTGATTCACTGCAGAGAGGAAACCAAGAAATGGAAAAAAAAACAAAACAAGCCCAGCTCTTCTATTTTCCTTTACAATAGTTGGAGTGGCCGTAAAAACATATAAAAACAGTTGCTGCAAAACAGTTTAGGACATCTTTACTATGCTAGCAGTGCGAAAAGTAGGGAAGGAACAGACAAGGAGATATCAGTTCTCCAGAAGAAGGATGCTCTAGAGCAGGAGTCTCCAACCTTGGCAACTTTAAGATTTGTGGACTTCAACTCGGCAAGCTGGCTGAGGAATTCTGGGAGTTGAAGTCCACAAGTCTTAAAGTTGCCAAGGTTGGAGACCCCTGCTCTAGAGCAACATTCTTCATGGTAACATTGTCATGAGAATTCATGAGCCATTTTTAACAAAATGTCCAATTGAATTGGAAATGGCAATTAAATAGATTCAGGCCAGAGGTTAGATGCACAATAAGCTCCTTGTTCTCACAAAACTCTTCTGTGCTTCCTAATAAATTTTCATATAAAACACAGTTTTATTGTACCTTAAAGAAATTTGACTTTTTGAAACAGTTTCAATATTAAAGGCTAAAAAAGAATTAATACCTTGCACCAACATGTAATAACAATAATAAAACAATTAAAAGAGGGGCTTGAATGAGAAAGTTTAAAGCTTGCCAGCGAGTGGAAGTCAGATGAATAAATCCTAACTTTTCAGTCTTTCAATATTAAAATGCATTTACTGTATTACAATAAATACCTGATCAGAAAGTAAGGAAATGTTTTCAATCTTTATTGGAATAAAATGAGAAATCCAAGCAAAAACCTGTCCTATATTTGAGCACTTTATGCTTTTCTTGCACTCAAAAATATGTAAGGAACAACAGTGGTGACAAAAGGTGCACACTGAGCTGACTTTGCTGATTTTGAAAAGGTAAGTAGATGACCACTTGGTTATGATATCTTAGGAAAACTAAAATCTATAGACTGAAAATTGAAAAACTCGCAGAAGAAGGCAACAGCTAATCATTTCTCTTTTATGGTTAAAAGAAGAAAGTACCATAAAGCTGCAATAAACTCACAGGAGACCTGACTTTAAGAGAGGACAGAAGGGTATAAGGCCTTTTTGGTTAAGCACTTTGGAAGTTCTACAAAGAGTAACTGTTCTGGAGCCTTTTTAAAACACTGGATTGGCAAAAAGCAGAACTTGTTTAACCCGCCCAGGCTATTATTTTCATCAATTTATTCTTCAATTTACAAAAGGCTGCAAAAGGAAGTAGATTTGTTGCAGAGTGGCAGATTTGTTGCTCTATTAGATACATGAAAAAGGTAATAATCAGGGAAATAGAAATATGATTAAACTAGACTATGAAAAGTATGAAAAACTATAACTGAAATAAAACACTTGTATTAGCTACAACAACGATAAACATGACTGTTTCTGGAGCTTCCTCCTTTTAAATTATTTCTTCCATTTCTCAACAAATCACTCCACATCTTTCATTTTTATAAAACCATAAAATATCAGGATTGGAAGGAATTGTAGACACTCTATATTCCAACTCTTAGTCCTTAGTCATTTTCTGAAACAACATTAATTCTGCTTTGCCTTTACATGATGGCCTTCAGTTAGGAAAAGACAGCTATCATGTCTCTTACAGTGTTCCCTTTTCCAATTATTCATACATTTTTCTTCTCAGACCCCTTCTCATCTTGTTTGTTCTACTCTGAATATATTTCAGTGTATGTATCATTTTCTTTCATAAATATTGTAATATTTTTGTAATAAAAGAATATGCTATATAGGATCTGACTAAAGCAGAATAAAGAAGCATTGAACTGCATTTACTAAATTTTTGATTCATATTTAATTTGTAAGACATTAAGGCAATCATACATTTCATGCATGTCCAGCTGCCCACAACTACAAATTTCTAATGTTTTCTTACCAAATTGAAAGATTCTGCATTTGTCTCTGATGAAATTCATCTTGTTGAGTTTTATTTGAACTTGCCAATCTGAATCTGATGCTGTTCTCCAGTATTTTTGTTATCATGCAGTGGTGTGTCATTAGTTGTATAATTGTTTTATAACAAAAAAGTGTTTTTATTCATATTATAGCCATCTGGAAGGATGATGTTGATCCTTATAGTATTTTTTTAAATTAAAAATCCCATTGGTCCTAGTAAAGTACAGATATTGTTTTATGGATAGTATAGTTGGTTGTACAGTCAGCCAGAAGTTTAGACTAGATTTGACATTTTTATCCAGAGGAGTATGTTGTTTGATGGTATTAGAGATGTCAATGCAGGACATCTGCAATGTTCCAAAATAGCTGTTCAAGTGTTGCTATAAATGCTTTAGGATTGCATCCAGGGAGCCTATTACTTATTGGTACTATCTTTGCTTTCTTTTGCCACAGTTCTATTTGTATTTGCAGATTTTTGTATTTTGTGATTTTCTTTAGTTCTTTTGCTTCTGATCTGCTCTTTCCAGATACTGCAATATTCATTCCCTAGACTTTTTTGTCTTTCATATTAATTGTTAAGTTGGGGTGTTATATGGCAGATACTTGTCTGTTTGAATTCTAAAATCCCAGAGTACTTTTAAGTTTTTGATTTTCTATTACTTTGTCTATTTTATGGTCCCACTAGTTTTTCTTTCAGGCAAATGGTATTTCTTGCAGATCTTCCAAAGCACTATTGTTGCTACCATTGTTTGTAGTCAGTCTGTATGACTTCTTAGCATGCCAGTTTACATGGGGAATTCCATTTTATCCATCCAATACCAGCCTGTAAAATAGATTGTACTGGTCCAAAATCACTCCCTGGATTTCCATGACTGGGACAGATTGAACCTGAGTTTCCCAATTCCTAGTACAAATCCTAACCAAGCAACAGTATCTTCAGATAATTCACTTTATAGATTCCTGTGCTGGTTTATATCTCAGCCACATTCCCTTACCAAGCAAGCCTAGAACCAAAAAGTTAAACAAAATAGAAGACTACTTACATCTTTTCTCACTGCATGTCTTCTTCTAAAATGAGACCAAGGTTTTTTGCTGCAATAGAAATATTAAAGAAACAGCTAAAGAGGGTGTGTGATCAGCCACAGTATTAATGCATTGTTTGAATCAACATTATATTCGAATCTATCAGTTTCCTGAATGTTTTCTTTATGAATTTTCCTTTTGGGTTTTTTTTTTTTGCTTTCGTTTTTTGACTATTATAGATTTTTTTTTACTATCTCTTATCTTGACCTTTGTTAGTTTTATTTATTATTGCAAGATGGTGGAAATATGGTACCATTGCTTAGTTCTCTTTCTACAATGTTCTGCAGATAAAATCAAGACAAAACTAGTACCAGCATTCTACACAATTTATTTGCTCTTTTGTCTTCACTAACTTTCTTTCTGCTTTGACTTTACTGTGCAATCAGTTCCTATCTTTTCTTCAATGATTATAGTTTCTACAATTTTTAGAAGGTACAGTATCTTGATTAGGTTCTCAAGGTCTCACTGAATAATAGGCATATTTTGAGCCCACTGATGATAATCATTGCTAGTGATTGAACGTCCAGAGTGGGAGACCAGTTAACTAGTTAACTTTAACTAGTTGCTAAAGGCACAAACTCTGTTGTTACATACATTTAAGACAATAAATGGTAAGTTAGATTGCAATCCTATACATATGTAGTAGAGTCTCCTTCAAATGGAATTGTCCTCCTGCTGGCTGCATAAACATATTCATAGATTTTTTTTTTGGTAATGGTGAAATATCTTACCATTGTCTTGTTTTTGGACATTTTTCAACTTCCCAGGGTAGTTTATGGTTCTGGTATTCCTTGGTATTCTCCATCCACGGATCAACCAAAATAAACTGTTTCACTTTCAATCCCAGGCAACATCAGGGGTTGAATCGAGGACCTCATTTCTCATCTTTGTCCATTCATTCATCAATCATTCAGTCATTCACACAAATGTAGAATTTGTATGTAGAATGTAGAATTGTAGATTTGAATTGAAATGTAGAATTGACTAGGTGAAAAGCATAGTGCACACCTACTTCTGCTGGAACATAAAAATAATGACTGTCTATTTTAAAAATTATCCAGCAGTTATTCATAAGAAATGTAATTATTATGAGTAAGGGTTATTTTCCATATTAGCAAAAATGAAATAAATTTCCAACAAGTAATAAATGGAACGATTTAAATTATATTTCTTAGTGATTGGAGGGAAAATAACACTTTTCTCCTGATAAACACTAATCTGTATAATCTTATTTCTTTATAGTTTTAGATACCCCTTCTTTAATAGCTAAATTCAACATACTTCAAACCATATAATATGCATAGGAAGAAGGCATATTTACAAAGTAGCCTCTACAGTTATATAATTACAAAAATCACTTTTCAAATAATCACAATAGGAGAACATGTGACCTTGGCAATTGGCCAAATCTTGGCAAAACTTGACCTTGACATTAATTATAGTAATTGTAGGGACTCAAGTTTAAAGTGAAACATTGACCTTGAAACAATCTGGAACTTACCTTTTTTTAACTATTTTGTTTCCCATGTCTTCTGTTCTGGTAACACTAAATTACCGGTAACTTCCCCTTTCTTTCTTCTGCCTTTTTTGTATTGGTTATTACAGTTGTACAGCTGGCTGGAAAGACCAAAAGAAAACTCCTGTCAGAAAGTCATAAGCATTCTTTCACAAGTTCTTTAGAATCAGAGTATGATCATGTTTGCAGTGTGGGAAAAAAAAGTTCCTGAACCATATCATCTCTGGGGGTGTCATTACTAAACAAATGACATAATTTCCCAACAGTGTACGAGAACAGACTGCAATAGATACTTAAATCTTGACTTTCTAGTAACCCTCCTTACATATCAGCTAAAGTTTTTTCAGGAATCACAAGACAGAAACTTCAGCCAGGATTTGTTTAGTAGTATGACTAGCTTCATACGCTCATAATCATAACAGCAAAATATGAAGTCCATTCCTTAGTTTTTTGCATAGCATGTCACAAACTACAGATCCATACATATTCCAACAAAGCCAAAAATTTTGAAGAAATTGAAAAGCAACTATTATACAGGAAATACATGTAAATATAATGAACTAACTTGTTTCGGTCCAATGAGTTTGTATTCATATAGCAGCAACACAAACTTTTATCATTACAGGTAGTGGTTAGCAAGGCAACCACATTTTTCTTTTTATAGAGTTTCTTGTCAACTGACAGCATGCGGTTTTAAAAGAAAATGGGCCTCATATCTAGTAGTTAGCTAAAGTTGTCATGTATTTAAAGCATATTGCTAAGTAAACTATCTCTTTGAAAGAAGTGGAATAGTGAGGCCAATAACTCTTTTGTAACATGGGATTTTGAAGCTGGCTCCAAGTGTTTTATTTCCATTTATATTAAACACTGGGAAATTCAGAGTAAACTGTGACCAAGAACATATGACCGAGTTGGAACTACCCTATAGTAGTACATCTACAGGCTACCTTAGATTGTGGAAAATTCAAACTGGACCTTGGTTCTGAATAAGTGAGTATAGGATTGAGTATATTAAAAAAATCAAGTGTCATAGAATTCCCCTTGATGTGATTTTATAAGGACTTCCCCAAAATATTAAAAGACAGCTTTCAGTTCTCTTTAATTGTGCTGTAATAAATTAAGATTCTAAGTGTAACTTATCAGTGCTTTAACATCACACAGAGTTAAAATGATCTCTGTATTCCTTGTTATCTGCATTCTCTGGACTCAATACTCTGTAGGTGAGTTTGGACAAACTTTTCAGATTGCTGTAGTCAACCTGATGCTCTCCAGATATTTTGGACTACAATTTAACTTCCACAGTTCCTTGCATCTGGTCCAACAGAGTGAATCTGATGTAATTCAAAATAGCCAGAGGAGAGCAAGTTGTTTGCTTGTTGATTAACTTTATTGCATGTTATTATTGCAGTATTATGGACAAAGCCATGTGATTAGAAGATTTTGAGCAGTATTTCTCTGAGATATGATAATCTCAACAGTAAATGTCAATGTTTTTCTTGTATGATGCCAATGATAGCAGAACAGATTGAATGATAATGCCAGATTCAGATAAAGTAGAGAAAAAATATTGGCAGCAGGGTAATATCAGATTGTGGTATGTTACTGGGGTTTGCTAGATTAATTGATAAACTAATGCATGACTTTGACATCAAATATGGCTATCGCAAGTTAAAATGCAAAAGTGATTCCTCCAGGACACCCTATCTATGCTGGTTTATCTCCATTGCTACTGCTACTAGGCTAGAGAGTTATTTCATATTTTTATTTTTATTTATTGCTATTTGTAACTGCACCTGGAGGAGGGCTTAATTAAATCATCTTAAGGTCTGGGTAAGAACAATATTCAGAGTGCTGCTGATGTGGTGATATAAACTTATTATGTCCTTAAGAATTCATTTTTTAAAAGGTCTTCAGAATTTAGTACCTTGGACTTTCTTTTCAGGTGACACAAGAGTGATTCACAAGCCTGTTCAAATTACCACAACTGGAAAAAATGTGACTCTGTTCTGTCAGTTGGCCAAAAATCATGATATTATTCAGGTCACCTGGCAAAAAAACGAAACGAACATAGCAATTTACAGCAAGGCTAATGGAGCTAAAGTGTTAAGTAACAAGAGCAATATCCATCTTTCCCAGAGTGATTTAACTTTTTCTGCCATCACTTTCAATGGGGTGACGTTCAAGGATGAAGGCTGTTATAGTTGCATCTTCAATACATTTCCCTTAGGACCTTTTTCAGGCAAGATATGTCTCAAAGTCTATGGTAAGTTATATTGTTTTATTGTCTGGATTTTCAACAATTGCAGATCATTTCATGCTAGCAGCATTATCTATAGCAGTTCTATAACATTTATAATATGCAATAGTTTCTCTGAACAAGAGAACAGTGTAAGTTGATTGCCTCTGTCTCTTCCATGACTTAAAGAAAATCTCATTAACTATGGTAATATCAGAAAAGAAGGAAATTTTATTACATGTGTGTGTGTGTGTGTGTACACAGACACATAAAGATTGCTGCACTGAATAAGGATTACTGAAGTATCATGCATTGTATAATTCCAATATCTGGTTTCCTAAAGGCATTAATATCTATGAACTTCTTAAGGCAATTCAGTAATTTCTAAATGTTTTGGGTGTAGTTCCCAGTTTTAAGCTATTTTGCCCCATCTTATCTCATCTCATCCCCTTCTCTCCCTTTTTTTTAATTCAGTCATGATTAACTTGTAATTAATTTGGTTCTTTTTCTATCTCTTTCCTCTTTCAGCTACATTATCTTGCATTCTTATCACTTGTATGAAAAAAAAGCCTGCAGATTCACAGCTTGATTGTGAAGGCTTCTCTTAACAGCTTTCCTGCCCCATATCTATTATCTTCGGCTTCTCTGACCTGTGCTCAAGTGTTTGCTAGTAGGGAGAAATACTTGTATGAAGGTTATTGTCTAAGAACTTGTTGCTTGTTCATCCTCTGTGCCAAAGCAGATCATTATTGAGAGATCAAAGCAGATCAGTATCACTCTTAGTTGTTTTGCCTCTGGGTTCTTATGATCAACACATTCCATCTTTCCTGTGTGACTTATCTACACTTCTTACTTGCCCTGTTGTTAGAATGGGCAGGCAACCATTGCTGAACAGCAGAAATGTCTATTAATTACTTACTCAAAAGTAACATAGGAGGTGTTTTTATGCTTCATTTCCAAAGTTCACCCTTCCATATTTTGCCAGCTTGGGTGTTTCTGTCCTTTTTGGGTAGTGTATTTTATTTTATTAGAAGGTAACCCTTGCAGGTTATTGGTGATGGTATTTCACAAAGACAGGAACACTCCTTGAATCAAATGTTTACTATAGCTTATAATATCTTTTAGAGCTACTGACACCAGGTATCAATCACAGGAATGAATCCAGGTGAGGATTAGAATTAGAACTCTGAATTATTTTGTATAATAGGCTATGTTTGGCTAAAATAGGATTGAGTAATTTTTAATTCATATATTTTTCCTAGGTATTATGTGAGTGGGCCACTTTATGATACCATAATATTAACATAGGGGTTTTGGAGAAGGGGTTATATAAACTGTAATTATGTTTTGCAGTACACATTTAGTTGTGTTGTGTAAATTAGCCAATAAAATTTCAGATTTTAGGCCAGGTTTATCATTTCTTCTCTGAACCAATAACAATCAATTTAACAATTGTTTAACATAATCATAAAATCTATGATACCTTCCTTTTGATAATTTGTAGCATCTTTTGCAGTGTTAATAAAGAAAATAAGGCAATTTTACAATACAAGATCAGATCGTGTTTGTTTACATGCTAGGATAAAAGTAGAGACTCTCTTGATCCCAACTCATCTCCTGAAAGTTATATGCATATGTTCATATCATTTCCCTGGTAACTGTACGGAAGTGCTTGCTATTCTTTCAGGATGTTTTTTGGATATATCACCATAGCCTTCAGCTCTAAAAGTTTTGGTGGTCTCCCACCTAAGGCTAACCAGGTCTTACTACGCTAGTTTTTCAACATGTCAGCTAATAGATACTGCTATGCCATGGAATTTTGCATGCTATTACATTAAGACACTATCAACTCTCTTTCCTTTTCTGTGATACTTTCTATAATTACGGTATACATCAAAAGAATCTCTAGCTGAAATCCTTGGAAACCTAATTAAACAACCAATAGTGGGAAGGAGGTGGAGGGATGGCTAATACAGGCCAACAGAAGAGCACTCTTATAACATATCAATTCCACAATTTATCCATTTAAACTGCTCCTGTACTGCGTTCATGCAACCTGATTCTATGCTGTTTTAACACAATTTTGCTTGGATTAAGACCCTTTGGCAAGTTTCCAAATATTTAATCCAAACTGTAAAATGGCAGATCTTCCTACAGTATTGGGCAATACTGCCTGCTGCTGCTGTGTCCTCCTATTTCAGCAACAATCAAATCACTTGCCATCTAATAATCATAATCAGCTTATGGCAGTGAACTCTGAAATTTCTATATATGATTGTGAGTAACTACCAGTTGTAGGCATTACCATTTAATCCAGCTTGGCTAAAAAGAGGTGAATCATTGCTGACCATATTAATCATGCACTCAACAGCAATGCAATATGTAGCATGCTACCTGGACATGTATTCTATCTATTTTCTACCTGTACTAGACCAGATAGTGGTAGCTAATCATCACTGTAGACATAGTGTCTTTCTAGGTTCTCTGCCTTCTTTCTCACCATAATGGTCCACTGTTAATGAGGAAATCCTTCCTTTATTGCTCTCTCCTCTCTGCTGTTGCTTAATAAATGAATAATTTGGTCAATCTAATTCATCAGAAGCAAGAATAATAGAAATTTTCTTACTCCCAAAGCACAGCTGTAAATATTAATTGAACAATTTGTTTTGAAGCTCTAACAGAACCTGAAATATATGTAAGAAAAGTTCCTAATCCAGATAATATGGAAGAAATAAGAGAAATAAACTGTTCAGTAACAGGAAGACCAGCTCCAGTAATTACCTGGAAGATGAAGAAACTTCTTCAGATAAAGCCAAAATCACATATGATTCCACACTCAAATAAGACAGTAACTGTTATCAGCACGATTACTCAAGTCTTGTCCAAGACAGCCTCAGAAAATTCAGTAATCTGTGTTATTCAACATCCATCTTTAAACACTTCACAAGAGTTGACGGTATCTGAAATTGTAAACAAACAAGGTGGGTTTAAAGTCAGAAAATTCCTTTATTTTCCTTTCCTTTCCCTTTCCCCTTCTCCTGCACCCTCTCTCTTCTCTCTTGTCTTACCATAGTTTGTCTTAGAAGTTACCTACTATTTTTCTTTGCAAACACTTTCTTAATGTGCTTATTATTTTATGAGCATATACAAGTGAGCCCAAAGGATGCCAGTCATTTCCTTGATCAAATCTCTAATTCTCTAAAGATGTTTTTTTAAAACTAGACTTGCTAATTCTACCAAAAAACCCCAACAATCTTAGAACAAACTTACTGTCCCAGCTTGTTTCTATTACAGATATATTAGAGATTATAACTTGCAAAATTTCTAATTGGCATCTCTAAAGGAAAGCCATTTCCCTCACTTAGACAAGTAGATAAAAAATGCTTATTGTAAAGAATGCATTTAAAATTGTATTTCTGTAGAAGTGTATTAGGAAAGAAGCTCATTATATGATTTCTAGACTTTTTCAACAGTCATTATCATTACTGCTCCAATTTGATCCATCATCTGTATTAGAAATGTTATATTATGGTTATGTTATTGACAACACTGAATGGATTGGATGTAGTACAAACTATATCCCTAAGATTCTTTTATAAAGCCAGATTTTATTGCAGTTCTCTGAGCACCCGATCTTTTCTATTCCTTCTTTTATTATTATTATTTCATCAGCCAATTCTTATTTATTAATTTCTCTTTACAGCCCCAAACAAACATCAAAGAATTGTTATTGCAGCTATCTGTATACTGGTTTCCCTATTTCTCCTGGGGTTATTTATCTTTTTCATATACTGGCGAAGGAGACAAGCACTAGTAGAAAAAGAGCAAGATCTTCCATGCTGGGTAAGTCTCAAATATATTCCATAGTATCTATGGAACAATGAAATGCCCCAGTACAGTGAGGTTAAATATATAATAGGAGATAATTAGAGCTATTTTGGACTTCAGTCCTCTATATATTTGAATAACAGATTTTGCTGACCAAAATGAGCCACAAAGTCAGGGGATACAGCTGAATATATGTACATATATGCGCAGGATCTTCATGAAGGAGATTGATGAAGGAAGGATAGCCAATGGACAGAGAAGCAAAAATAGAAGCAAATAAGGGAAGGCAGATGTGATCTAGACTTTTGATTATGCTTTTTAGTGGCATTGAGAAAGGCAGGATCATTTTTATACAAATAACTGATGGGTACACCGGATAATATGATGGAATTGTTGGGGGTAGAATTAACGTTTCTACCCACCCAAGCAATAAGAAAAGTGTTCTCTATTTCCATGCTACTTTTACCAGCAGAAAAATAGAATCTGCAAGTGAAGTGATTCTGTTCAATAAAGGTCCCAAGCAATAATAATAGAGAACTTCCAAGTTCTGAAATCAATAAGCAGCTTTTCCTCAGCTGAAATTTCTGTTCTAAACAGATAATAATTTTACAATCTAGAACTTCTCCTTAATTCAGCCTTTAAAATGTGTTATTTCTCTGCCAGGTTGTTCGACTTTGTTCTAGAAGAACATTATGTAGAAAAAATGGCTGCACAAAGGAAAAAGCCCCTGTGAAATCACTCGCTGAAAGAAAGTTTCTGGACACATGAAATATTTCTTTTCTTTTTTTAAAAATCAATTTTTTATTTATATATAAATATTTTGACATGAACACATAGCTCTGAGGCCTTGCTCTGTGCACAGAGAGGATCGGGCAGCCAGCAGGCTGGTTAGCGCCTAAAGGCCGTCTCCTTGTCTTTTAATTAATTTTTAGTATTCCTTGCCTCTTTTAAATATTATATACGGTTTTTATGCTTTTAATCTGCACCTCTATAACTGCCTGGTTCAATTCTGCAACCCAACCAAGACAGACACAGACTTAGAATTGCAGAAAAAACAATTACTACCAACCTGCCTTCCATTGAGGACTGTATACTGCACGAGTCAAAAAGAGGGCTGTGAAAATATTTATAGACCCCTCGCATCCTGGACATAAATTGTTTCAACTTCTACCCTCAAAACGACACTATAGAGCACTGCACACCAAGACAACTAGACACAAGATCAGTTTTTTCCCGAATGCCATCACTCTGCTAAACAAATAATTCCCTCAAACTGTCAAACTATTCACTAAGGATGCATTATTATTATGATTAGTCTTCTCACCGTTCCTATCACCCATTTCCTCCCATTTATGACTGCATGACTGCAACTTTGTTGCTTGTATCCTTATGATTTATATCGATATTGATCGTTTCCTGTTTGCTTATTTGTACCCTATAACTATCATTAAGTGTTGTACCTTATAATTCTTGACAAATGTATCTTGTCTTTTTATGTACATTGAGAGCATATGCACCAAAGACAAATTCCTTGTGTGTCCACACTTGGCCAATAAAATAATTTTAATTCTAATTCCAATATTATATTTATATACTGCCCAGACTCCTTCTGTGAAAGAGATGGGTGATTCCTAAAAATGCTAAACAAATAAATAAAAACAATGATAGTTTCCCTATGAATACTCCTTATTCTGTATTTTTTTAAAAAAATTAGGTATTCCCTATGTGTTTACAATTAATGTTTGTGAGTCGTATTCTATGTAAGGTAAACTGATAACCAGAAATTAAGCTAAATAATATAGTAACATCCAGTAAAAATATTTATTTGGAAATGAGACTGTATTGTTTTATTTACTACTTATTCTATTCCTTTCAGCAATCGGTATTGGGAAATGATAATTTCTAAATAATTTCATTTATGACAATTGACAAGATCCTTATGGTAAAAATAACACAGGGACAGTAATATAACTTTGCTAAAGATACAATTTCAGTTGCATTACAGAATTGTAAAAGATGACTTATGTGAAATTTAGAAATAAAAAATAAAATGCAAGCAACAGAAGCACACATACACACAATTACAGCTTCAAGATTAATTATATCAATAGAGACCACTTGAGAGCTGAGCTGATTCAGAATGTGGTGGGCAAATAGTTATGGATGCCCCTTCATGTGTTTCAATATTTCTGCTAAGTGAGCTGTACTTAGGTGAAATTCAAGGTTCTGTTTGTTACCTATAAAGCTTGAATGGCTTCCAGGCCTGAATATTTGCATTCTCGCCTATCTTCAACTATGTCTATGTACCTGACGATAGGATTGACATGTTTTTGATCCCTGTCTATTAATTCATGTTACATCACAGAGCCCCATTTGCTCTCAAGCTCCATATGGCCCTCACCCTGTGTCATTCAAGACAGTCTTAAATGCTTCACTCCTTCCACAGGTACTAGGCTTGCATATTGTGTGAATGTACCATTAGATCAGAGAGATTTATTTGAGTTATCTCTTCACACAGAAAGGTGTTTTTAATGCTTGTAAACTATCCAGAGTGTTGTCAATGTGGTAGCCACAGAAACTGAATGAGTGAATGTTATCCATTGTCTATCATATGTAGTTTGTGAGACAGTAAAGTCAAACCAATGAATCAGTACCGTATTTTCCGGTGTATAAGACGACTGGGCGTATAAGACGACCCCCTACTTTTCCTGTTAAAATATAGGGTTTGGGCTATACTCGCCATATAAGACTACCCCTCTTCCAACGCACACCAAATAAAAATTAAAAAACATCAGATTTGATTTCAATATGGTAATTTTAATTCAAATGCTTATGACACGCAGGTACTTAGCAGGAAAACTGTCACTTATAAACATAAGGCTGTTTGTCATCAAACATGTCAACATAAAACAGTGCAATTGGATTAAACTTTTCCTAATTCACTCTAAAGCTGAAAGGAAGGATAAGACAATAAACCCATGGGAGCTGCCATGCTGTTTGTTTTCTAAGCTGTCAACCAAACTGGAACTGATTATGATAGGAGGAAGATAACAAACAATAGAGACCCAGTGCCGGGCAAGTCCCTGGCGAGTCAGTAACGCCCATCATAACTGCAAGCTATTTTTACAGGTTTTGCTGGTGTGACAGTTTCCCTTTAAAAGCCTTCAAAATCCTCCTGTTCGTCATCTGATATCATAAGTACATCAAGGACATCTTGTGATACATTTGTAAGGCAGTCATCATATGGATCTAATTCTGTATCAGATGGTGTGGTCTCAGCTTCGGCTTCCTCATCATCTTGCCACAAGTAGTCGTCCTCCATACCATCTAATGAATTTGATATGCCACATTTCTTGAAAGACTTGATTACTGTTTCTGCATCAATATCATTCCAAGCTTTTATGACAAACTTGCACAAAACATCCAACTGTGGAGCACGCATGTTTCCTCCTTTTGTGAATGACTTTTCACCGCTAACCATCCACTCATTCCACTGTTCTCAAATGCGATCTTTAAATGGCTTGTTTAGGCACACATCCAGTGGCTGTACCAACGATGTCAATCCTGCAGGAATAACTGCCGCATCTGTGTTTATTCTTGCAAGCCTTTGCTTGGGGCTGGGAGTTAAATGAGCCCTGAACATATCCCACACCAGTAGACTACGTTTTTGAATAAGTCCACCTGGTCGCCTGCTCCATATATTATCAAGCCATAGCTTTACCCCTTCTTCATCCATCCAGCCTTTTTCATTCACATGTACAAAACAATCAACAGGGAACTTTAGTTTCGGCATTGTTTTTCTTTTAAAAATAATCATTGGTCTCAGTTTGGAGCCATCAGCTGTGCATGCTAGTACCACTGTACTTCTGGACTTCTCATGTCCTGTTGTTTTAATTAAAATTGTTTTTTCACCTTTTGGATGGACAGTTTTATTTCCAATCATATCAAAATTCATTGGAGTTTCATCCATATTTCCGATACTACTTAACGCATAGCCATGTTTCTTGCGCTGTTTTATTACGTATCGATGGAAACTATTTACTTTGGCATCAAGATCTGCAGGTAATTTTTGTGCAATTTTTGTCTTTTGCCTCAGAACCAAATTATGCCTTTCCAAGAATCTAGTACACCAGGATACAGTGGCCTTAAATCTGTTGCTGTGATCTGGGTTAGATTTGGCCCACTGAAGTGCAAACAAACGTATTTTATTTCGTGTCACTACATAACCGTTTTGGCGATGCTCATTCACCATGTCTGCTACATGTTTTTCGAGTTCTGGCCAATGTGGGGTGCCTCTTCTTAATGCACACTTACCCCTTGGCATACTCTTTAATGCTTTTACATTTGCTTTCCAGTCCCGAACCATCTTTTCTGTTACTCCATATTGTCTTGCAGCAGCACAGTTATTATGTTCCATGGCAAAGTTTACAACTTTAAGTTTAAAACTGGCTTCATATTTCTTTCTTCTTGCTGGTGGAGCCATGATGGGGTCTTGACTGTTATATTTGTATACTATACTGTATGTACTGTTGCTGTACTGTATGTATTGTTGCTGTACTATAGAGAAAGGTAATGGGCTACGCTACATGTAGAGGCAAGAGGGCTATTTTGTACCAGGTTTTTTTCCTTCACCCATGCAGCCTTGTCATGAATCTGAGTTGCTGGCACTGACTGATGATGCTACTGAGCGCTGACTGAGCGCCGACAACATTGACAGGAAGCTGTGCCGATCTAGTCAAGGCTGCATGCTGCTGAATGCTGGAACCAGCTGGTTGCTGAGCAGAGCTTCTCCCAGGCATCTAGGGGGATATTACCGACGCTCCGACTTCCCCAGCTGACCCCCACTGATGGCGAGCTCCACCGGTCTGGGGAAGTCAGAGCGTCGGTAATATCCCCCTGGATGCCTGGGGGAAGCTCCGCGCAGCAACCAGCTGGTCCTCCTTTCCCCACGGCTTTCCCATTGTAATTGCTGCTGCTGCTGCCGCCGAGGCTGCTCCTTCATCTCTGCCCACCGCACCAGACCCAGCCCGGCCAGCACCGCTGTGGCTCCCGCAGTCCAAGCGGATCGGCACCCGGGCTCGCAGGCGAAGGGTGGGAGTGCGCAGCGATCGACGCCGATCGCTGCCACCCACCATTGCCCCAACAGGAAGAACCGCCCAGCAGCGATTCCAAGGAGCCCGAAGCGAACATCCTGGAGCAGCGCGGGCCGGCCCGGAGGCTTAAACCCCGGGAGCCCAGGTGCCGAACCCCGCACAGCAGAAAAGACATGACAGCCGGTGCCCAGTTCCTTCTGCAGCCGTCTTCGATCGCTGCGCACTCCCACCCTTCGCCTGCGAGCCCGGGCGCTGATCTGCTTGGACTGCGGGAGCCACGGCGGTGCTGGCCGGGCTGGGTCTGGTGCGGTGGGCGGAGATGAAGGAGCAGCCTCGGTGGCAGCAGCAGCAGCAATTAGAACGGGAAAGCCGTGGGGAAAGGAGGACAAGGAAGATCTGGCAAGGCGGTGTGAGCACTTCATGGCTCCTCCGGTGAGCGGATTGCGAGAGCTGCGCAACTGGGGCGGAGACATGCGAAGTCGCATGGAACTTCTCATAATGGAGACGCAGAGCCAGGTGTGCAAGGCGCTGGCCCAGGTCGACCGCGGCGCCGCTTTCACCGTGGACTGCTGGGAAAGGAAGGAAGGTGACCTGAATTCCGGGGTAGAGTGGGGACGCATTCCTTTCTCGTGGGCCACGCACTGCCTGGCACCTCTTGTAGATTGGAACTAATTCGGAGTACAGCTTCCCCTCAATGTTGCCGGCGCTCCCAAAGTGTCATCGTCAGCGCCAGCAACTCAGATTCGGGTACCCGGCGTATAAAATGATCCCCGACTTTTGAGATGATTTTCCTGGGTTAAAAAGTCGTCTTATACGCCGGAAAATATGGTAGTTATTTTTTATTGTTATGATCACTTCTGTTATTGGGCGGATTTTTTCATTTGCTTTATTGAAAACTATGGAAAGACCTTATATATTAGCAGTATAGTAAATGTTACGATATTAATAAATAATAATGTTAGGTTCAGCTTGTAGCTTACTCCTAACTTGTTGGTCAGGCAATATATCTGTTTCTTTAAGAAACAACTGAGCCACGTAATCAGGGTTTGCTGAACCCTGTAATTAGGCTGCAGTGCATAAATAAGCAGCACAGAGAAGCGTTCGTTCTTTCTGGTTCTTCCTGGTTCTTCCTGGTTCTTCCTGAGTGATACCTGTTTGTATCCTGTTGCTTACTGAGTCTATTATATGGTACTGTATACCAAGAGTTACTAAAGTCTGTTTGCTTTAGTAAGGGAAGATACTTACTGGACTGATATTACTGTTTATGACCTTGGACTGTTTTACTTACACCGAGACTGCTTGTTACTTGTAGATAAACTATTTTTTCTCACACGAGCCGCACGTTTATCTCCTTCCCTATGTGTTTCTGCTCTGCTCGTTGCACAAGCAACAAATACTTTTTACACACACCCTAACATTGGTTATGGGCCCAGAACGTTCCAGGGCTCTTTAATTTGTTTTTGTGGAAGTGAGAAGAGCAGGCAGTGGGTGTAGTAGTCAAGATGATGGCTTTTGAGCAAGGTACAAGTTACTCTACCATAACCCGGTTGGATGGAACAAACTATGTTACCTGGTCCACAAAATGCTGTCTACTTTTGTGAAAAGAAGGACTGTGGGACATGGTTAATAATCCACCGGACATAACTGCATTGAATGCTGCTGACGAAGAAGATGCCAAAAAGATAGCGAAGTTTCACAGGGACAACGAGCGTGCTTTATGCATCATTGGCCTGACACTGGGAGACCAGCAACTTGTCCATTTCCAGGGTGAAGAGTCTGATGCGAGGTGTTGGACAAAGCTAAAGAAGCTCTACGTTCGTGACTCTGTGGGTGTCCATATCTACCTGACACAGAAATTATTTCGCTTACATCTTCAGAAAGGAGGAGACATGATGACTCACCTGGACTCCATGACAGGGCTTTTCCAGGAGCTACAGGAGAAAGACCTTGTGTTTACTGAACTGCAGCAAGTTTATATTATTCTTTCATCGTTGGATGACAGTTATGACTCTTTTGTTTCATCATTAGAAGTATTGTCTAGAGATGAACTAACATTGGCCAGTATAACTGGTAGGTTACTGGATGAGGCCAAACGTAGGAAAGAACGAGACCAGTTAAGGATGCAACAGCAACCAA
Source organism: Arizona elegans (assembly GCA_022577455.1). Classification (NCBI taxonomy): domain Eukaryota; kingdom Metazoa; phylum Chordata; class Lepidosauria; order Squamata; family Colubridae; genus Arizona; species Arizona elegans. The sequence goes on along the minus strand of JAKOOJ010000006.1, from coordinate 79,650,425 downwards.
AAGTGGAAGCTGTATATGAGAATGTCAATATTGTTAAACGCTGTTATGCATGTGGGGCTAAGGGGCACATTGCAAAATATTGTAATAATAAGAAAGTGTCTGCTAGAAAATCTGCTAAACCCAGGAAAGGGTGTAATTTAGCAACCAGTTCATCTAATAATATAAAAGATGATTGGTGGGTGATTGATAGCGGTGCCTCTCAATCAATAACAAAAAACGGAAAAATGTTTCTAAATATGAAGAAAAGTATTAAAAAGGTCAAATTAGCTAATGGCTGGAATGTGACTGTAGCTGGGGAGGGACTTGTTAAATGTTCTATTAGTAAGCACCCTTTACCCATGCTTTATACCCCTCGTTTGAAATATAACCTTTTATCTGTAAAGTCATTACTACATTCTGGGTTTACAGTAACTTTTAAAAACAACAAATGTTTGCTGGAATGTGAAGGCACTGTAGTTACTGCAGAATTAGAAAACGACTTGTTTGTTATTAGGGATAAGTCATTACTGTTAGTTCAGTCAAAAGCTAAATTTGGAAATGTAAAGCCTCATGATGAATGCGTTCATTTATTACATAGAAGGCTTGGTCATCTGAATTTCAGGTTGTTGCATTCGACTGTTAAGCAGTCTAAAGGCATTAATTTAAGGGCTTGCAGCAAATACCTAAACTGTAATACTTGTAACCAGCATAAAAGTAAAGTTACACCTGCAAACCGCTGCAATGGGTTTAAAACAACTAAACCTTTGGAGGTAGTCTTTTTAGACTTAATAGGGCCAAAGAAACCCAGTTTAGGGGGAGCATGCTATATTTTGAGTATAGTTGATCACTTTACCAGATATGGTTCTTGCTACCTTATGAAGTCCAAAAGTGATACGTTCCAGTGTATCACAAATTGGCTTCGTTTTGTAGAACGGAAGCAGAAGTTTAAGGTGAAATGCATTGTTACTGACAATGGAACTGAGTTTACTAACCATCAGTTGGCTAAGTTGTTAAAGGACGCTGGGATACAGCATAAACGTTCTGCCCCTTTTCGGCAGGAACATAATGCATATATTGAACGAAGAGGCCAGACCCTACAAGCTATGACTAGGACTATGCTGGCTGATGCTTGTTTACCTGATAAATTGTGGGGAGAAGCAATACTATGTGCCAATCATATTTTAAATAATGTGGTGCACTCCTCTACAGGTAAAATACCTTTTGCTTTATGGCACGGGAGGAAGCCTGATTTAAGTTATATACATACTTTTGGTGCACCAGCCTGGGTGCATATACCGGTTAGTCAGAGAAGGAAGGACCAACAGAGAGCAAAGAAAATGATTTTTGTTGGCTATGAGGCTAACCATAGGTCCTATAGGTTCTGGGAAAAAGGAACAACAAAAGTTTTGTGTAGCGCTAGTGCTAAATTCCTAGAACACGAAGGCTGGGACAGGTTAGAAAAAGCAGACTATGGTTTTACAGATATTGATGTTAAGATGGACCATATTCCTGATGATAGTTCATCTGAGATGGATGATAAACCATCTATTAAGGTTGAAGAACAGGAACAGGAATTAGGGTTAGGGGAGGATGAACCCAATATACCTAATGTGAGTCCTGTTATGCCTAGACGATCTTCCAGGGACCGGCATCCACCAGATCGCTATAAAGCCACAGTGGTTTGCCAAGTAGATATCGAACCATCCAGTTATCAGGATATAACATTATATCCAGAAAAGGAGCAAAAAGCCTGGCAAGAGGCAATGGATAGAGAAATTGATTCATTGAAGAGGCTTGGTGTCTATGAAGTGGTAAGAATACCACCAAATGAGAAACTTATAGGCTGTAGGTGGGTCTATAAGGTAAAGAAAAGTGTAGATGGGGTAGTAACCCATAAAGCTCGGCTTGTTGCACAAGGGTTCTCACAGACAGATAGAGACTATGATGAGGTTTTTGCTCCAAGTTTACGAACGAGCACTTTGAGAACGATGCTTGTTTGGGCAGCTAGAAATAAATCCTCTATTACTCATATAGATGTCGAGACAGCTTATTTGAACGCTCCGTTGAGGCATACAATATATATGAAGAAACCTCCTGGTTTTGATACACAGGATAGAACTGAGTGTTGGAGGCTACAAAAAAGCCTATATGGTTTAAGGCAATCAGGTTACGAGTGGAACCAATGTATAGTGCAGGAATTACGTAACATTGGGTTCTATGAGGGCGTAGCAGATAAATGTCTGTTTAAAAAAGAACAGGATGGATGTGTTTCATTCTTGTTACTCTTTACAGACGACATTGCCATAATTACCAGAACTGACGCTGAGGCCAGAGAGATTATTGGTCAGTTGCAAACAAAATTTAAACTTAGAAATCTAGGACATATACGGCATTATCTAGGGCTGGATATCCTGAAAACATCTAGAGGATTTAAAATATCACAAGCTAATAAGATCTGCAAATTGTTAAAAAAATATGGGATGGAATTATGTAAACCTGCCAAGACTCTTATGGCACAGGAATTCCAACAGGATAGTTTGCAGAGTCCACAGTTCAGTAAAGAACTGTATCAATCATTAATAGGCAGTTTGTCGTATTTGAGCAACTGGACACGGCCTGATATAGCTTTTAGTGTTAATCAACTAGCACAATATAGTTCAGAGCCTACTGATAGGCATTGGCAGGCTGCAAAACATGTTCTTAGGTATCTTAAAAGAACTCTGCATTTTGCTATGTATTTAGAACCAAATGCCAATATGATGTTAAAGGCATATGCTGATGCCAGTTTTGACAGAACTTCTACATCTGGAATTGCAATCATGTTGGATAACTGCCTGATTGGATGGAGATCAATTCGCCAGAAACATATCAGTTTGTCTACCATGGAAGCGGAGTTTTCTTGTCTATCACTTACATGTACTGAAGATGGAAGATATTGGATTCAAAATGGACTATCCTATTACGGTTTATGAAGATAACCAGGCAGCCATTAAAATGGCAACGAATCTTGCTATAAAGACAAGGACTAAATACACTGATATACGTTATCTGAATGTTCGGCAATGTGTTAAGGATAACATGATTACATTGGAATATTGCGCATCGGAGGACAATATTGCCGATAACTTTACTAAAGCGCAAGGTGCCATTAAACACACCAATTGTTGTGAAAGATTTGGATTAAGAATCTGAAATGTACCTGATACTACTGTACAATGTATGATTTGGATGTGTGTTTTTGTTTTTGTATCAATTGTGTATATTGTCCTGCCCAATGGGGAGAATGTTAGGTTCAGCTTGTAGCTTACTCCTAACTTGTTGGTCAGGCAATATATCTGTTTCTTTAAGAAACAACTGAGCCACGTAATCAGGGTTTGCTGAACCCTGTAATTAGGCTGCAGTGCATAAATAAGCAGCACAGAGAAGCGTTCGTTCTTTCTGGTTCTTCCTGGTTCTTCCTGGTTCTTCCTGAGTGATACCTGTTTGTATCCTGTTGCTTACTGAGTCTATTATATGGTACTGTATACCAAGAGTTACTAAAGTCTGTTTGCTTTAGTAAGGGAAGATACTTACTGGACTGATATTACTGTTTATGACCTTGGACTGTTTTACTTACACCGAGACTGCTTGTTACTTGTAGATAAACTATTTTTTCTCACACGAGCCACACGTTTATCTCCTTCCCTGTGTGTTTCTGCTCTGCTCGTTGCACAAGCAACAAATACTTTTTACACACACCCTATCAAATAAATATAAATATTTTTAAAATACTTATAAGGTTTAGATGTGCATATGACATAGCTGACAATAAATAGAAAATATCAATATTTTAAATGCTACTGCAGCTCCTTTTAATTGTGCCAATTCCTTTTTTTATGTTAAAACAGTGATGATGTCTTATGCCCATTGTACTTTTTGAAAAAATAATTTGATTTTCATAAAACGGAAAACCTGTTTGTATGACAAAAGCCTGAGAGTTTTCACTTGAGGCATAAATGACCTGGTTCAAAGTATCCAATGTTTCAAAGTATTCTACATTATGCATAGAACATTCTGGAAAAGGTTCTAATGCTAGGAAAGATGGTTGTAGAGATAAGAAAACATGACCAACAGCAAGGTAAGTTAATTCAGATATAGTGGTGATGAGTGCACAGACCCAAAAGAACAGGTTAGGGACAGTGGTTATTAGGAGTCTAAAATGACTTCATAACACATAATAAAAAAAAGGAAGAAAATTCTAAGTTTCTGCATGATTCTAAGGCTGATTCACACCAAATACTAAATTGTAAGCACAGATCAACAGATCAGATCTGCTGTGCTCACGTAATGTGTAATGGAATGTGTGGATAACCTCAAGGAATGAGGGGATGAGATGCTGCCTAGGAAACCATCAGACAAGAGAGGGAGGAAAGGTCAGAGAAAGAAACTTAAGTGGTTAAAAGTGGCGGCAGGAAATTTCAGAGTTGTAAGATTGATGTCAGCTCCACCAGATAAACCAGATAGGACTAGATGAACTAATTCCACTTTGTTGTGAGTCTACATCATGGGTGTCAAACTCGATTTCATTGCAGGCCGCATCAGGGTTGTGTTTTATCTTGGGGGGCAGGGATGGGCATGGCCAGCTTATTTATTTATTTTTATTTTATTTATTTAATTTCTATACCGCCCTTCTCCAAATAGGACTCAGGGCGGTGCACAGCCAAGGTAAAAACAGAGCATACAAAATTTAAAAACAGTATTAAAATAATTACATATTTGGCCGTAAATTAAAACAACCCAATTTAAAATCAATTTAAAATTTAAAATTTAAAATTTGGCTCAAGCCAGCCCAGCTAGTTGGAATAAATGGGTTTTCAGGGCCCGACGAAAAATCCGGAGGTCTGTTATTGTACGCAACTCTGGGGGAAGGTTGTTCCAGAGGGTGGGCGCCGTCACAGAGAAGGCTCTCCCCCTGGGGGTCGCCAGCCAACATTGTCTGGCGGACGGCACCCTGAGGAGGCCCACTCTGTGAGAGTGTACTGGCCGGTGGGAGGCTATTGGTGGCAGAAGGCAGTCTCGTAAGTACCCCGTCCCTAAGCCATGGAGCGCTTTAAAGGTGGTCACCAACACCTTGAAGCGCACCCGGAAGACCACCGGAAGCCAGTGCAGCTCGCGCAGGAGAGGTGTCACATGGGAGCGCCTCGTCGCCCCCATAATCCCCCGCGTGGCCGCGTTCTGGACCAGCTGGAGTCTCCGGGTGCACCCCAGGGGGAGCCCCATGTAGAGAGCGTTGCAGTAGTCCAGGCGGGACGTGACTAGTGCCTGAGTGACCGTGCGTAAAGAGTCCCGATCTAGAAAGGGACGCAACTGGTGTATCAGGCGAACCTGATAAAAAGCCCCCCTGGCCACGGCCGTCAAATGATCTTCTAAAGACAGCCGTGCATCCAGGAGGATGCCCAAGTTACGAGCCCTCTCCGTGGGGGCGAGTGATTTGCCCCCAATAGCCGGCAATGGCGTCAGCTGGCTATATCGGGATGCTGGAAGCCACAGCCACTCGGTCTTGGAGGGGTTGAGTCGGAGCCTGTTTCTCCCCATCCAGGCCCGCACGGCCTCCAGGTACTGGGACATCACTTCAAGGGCATCGTTGGGGTGGCCTGGGGTGGAGATGTACAGCTGGGTGTCATCAGCGTACTGATGGAACTCCACCCCGAAGCCACGGATGATCTCACCCAGCGGCTTTACATAAATGTTGAACAGCAGGGGCGAGAGGACCGACCCTTGTGGCACCCCACAAGCAAGGTGCCTCAGGGTCGACCGCTGCCCCCCCGTCAACACAGATTGCGACCGGTCAGAGAGGTAGGAGGAGAACCACCGCAAAACGGTGCCTCCCACCCCCAACCCCGCCAACCGGCGCAACATGATACCATGGTCGATGGTATCAAAAGCCACTGAGAGGTCTAACAGGACCAGGATAGAGGAGCAACCCCTATCTCGAGCCCTCCAGAGATCATCCACCAATGCGACCAATGCCGTTTCCGTGCTGTGCCCAGGCCGGAAGCCGGACTGGAGCGGGTCTAGATAGACAGCTTCATCCAGGTACCGGGGAAGCTGTTGCGCTACCACACTCTCAACAACCTTCGCAACAAAGCGAAGGTTGGATACTGGACGATAGTTAGCCAAAACAGCCGGATCCAGAGAGGGCTTCTTGAGGAGGGGCCTCACAACCGCTTCTTTCAAAGCAGCCGGCAGGACCCCCTCACTCAAAGGAGCGTTAACAATCTTCTGGAGCCAGCCTCGTGTCACCTCCCGGGAAGCCAGTACCAACCAGGAGGGGCACGGGTCCAATAAACATGTGGTCACGTTCAGCCGTCCCAGGACCCTGTCCATGTCCTCGGGAGCCACAGGATCGAACTCCGCCCAGATAACACTCTCAAGACCTGCCTCAGTCATCCCGTCCGGACATACCCAGTCAGAGGCCAGCCCTTCCCGAATCTGAGCGATTTTGTCATACAGATACTGCACAAAGTCCTCAGCTCGGCCCTGCAAGGAGTCATCCCGCGCCTCCAGATGGAGGAGGGAGCGGGTCACCCTAAACAGGGCGGCCGGGCGATTATCTGATGACGCGATAAGAGCGGCAAAATAGCTAGATTTCGCCGCTTTTATCACCACTAGGTAGGTCTTAATATGAGACCTCACCAGTGTTCGGTCGGATTCAGAGCGGCTGGTCCTCCAACTACTCTCCAGGCGTCTTTTCCGGCGCTTCATCTCCCTGAGCTCCTTGGAGAACCAAGGAGCCAGGTGAGTTCGGTGCCGGGTCAGAGGCCGTAAAGGCACGACACGGTCCAAGGCCCCGGCAGCCGCACTATCCCAGGCGGCCACCAGGTCCTCAGCCGAGTCATGAGCCAGAGTCTCAGGAAATGGCCCAAGCTCCATCTGGAACCTATCAGGGTCCATCAGGCGCCTGGGGCGGAACCACCTGGTCGGTCCCGCCTCCCTGCAGCGGGGTGCAGCGGTTAGAAAGTCCAGTCGAAGGAGCGAGTGGTCAGACCATGACAAGGGTTCGATGACTATATCCCCTGTATCAAGGCCACTCAACCACTGACCAGAGACAAAAACTAAGTCCAGAGTGTGTCCACCCGTGTGAGTGGGGTCATGAATTAACTGAGTAAGGTCCATGGCCGTCATGGAAGCCATGAACTCTCGAGCCACCTCAGACGTTTCGCCGACAGATGGCAGGTTGAAATCCCCCATGACTAGAAGTCTGGGGGTACCAACCGCCACCTCAGCTATGATGTTGAGCAGCTCGAGCAGGGCTGTTGCCACGTGGCAGGGAGCCAGGTACGTGATCAACAAGCCCATGTGTACTCCACGACCCCACTTCACAAAAAGGGACTCACATCCGGCTATCTGTGGAACAGTGGTCTCCCTCGGTTTAAGACTTTCCTTTATAATAACCGCCACCCCCCTGCCCCTGCCCTGAGCTCTCGGCTGATGGAATGCTCGGAAACCTGGTGGGCACATATCCACGAGGGGAACCCCTCCCTCGTGGCCCAACCAGGTTTCCGTAATACCCGCCAGGTCCGCTCCCCCCTCCTGAATAAGATCGCAAATGAGGGGAGCTTTATTTACCACGGACCTGGCATTGCACGACAGCAGCCGAAGGCTCGGGCCCTGAGAGTCTGAACAGCCTGGGTTACGAGAAGGGCTATGGGGACCGGGGCGTGCCACCGCTCGAAGATAGCGAGTGCGCGCCCCCACCACATGATGCGGCCCCCTGCTCCCGCCATATCTGCCCCTCCCACTCAACACATTGATAGAAAAACCCTCGACAGAATGGACTCTGATATCCCCCTTACCCCCGGAATCCGCACCCTCCGTGGCCCCACTAACAGCTGGGCTGGACCCCTCCCCCCGTGGGTTAACCCCCAAACCCACACAACCCTCCCGCCCCTTAAAATCCCTTAAAAATCTATCAAAAAATTTCCCTAAAAAAAACCCTCAATCCCCTTTTTGCAGCATGCCACCTCTCAGGGTGCCAAAGCCCGTCATAAAGGTAGGCCCTTGATAAAGAGGAGGGCCACACCTGCGAGAGGGGGGAGTCTCGCAGAATAAGAAGTTCTGTTGGCGAATACATCTGATCAATCAGTTAATTAATTAATCAGTCAATCTGGGGGAAGTCCACGGCCTGGGGGTAATCAAGATAGTCCAAAGTCTGGGGGGGGGGGACATTCAATCAATTCCAAGTCAATAAATTCAATAAATTCAATAAATTCCACTGCTCTCTCACAGCAGTGGATGGAGTCTTAAGCCGCTTCGAGGCCAGGTGTTGACACCAGCTGCCCTCTCACGAAAGCTGGGAAGGGCCAAAACCGCAGTCATCGTCCGGCTCCATGCAAGGCTTGAAATCTGGAATATCTCGCTCTACAACTGGGGGCTTTAATAGCAGCCACCAATCTACAGGTCCGCGAGCCAGGAGAAGGCTCCGATGGTTCTGGCGGCTGTACCTTGGGCGAATCAGGAGGCAAGTCAGGAGGCTAAAGATGTCCATGGGAGGCAAATATCATCCTATTGTTCAGGGGAACCTCCAGATGATAAGTGGCCTCATAGAGGCTAACAGACCACATGGGGCATAAGAGCTTGGCCCCAGGTCTTTTCCAACCGTCAGAACCGGCAATGTTTCTAGCTCACCCCCATCCACATAAGGGAGGGGGGAACCTCTGGAAGAACCAGGAAGAGGCCCCCTCCAAGTAAGCCTCCCATCTAAGTTGTAATAGCAGTTCCAAAGGACTGACATTAATAATATATCGTGGTCAGAGGCTCCTCGCTCTCCCTAAGCAAGTTCCTCCTCCTTTCGCCCCCTTTGGTGTTATCCTTCACAGCCGCTCGTCCCAGTATTGCAGCAAGTGCCAGCCCGACGATCTCAGCTCTCCGAAGAGAGACGTCACTCATGTCGGGGGTGCTTGTGGTGGCCCAAGCGTTCTGCCAGTGAAAACAGGCTCAGGGCTCCTGAGCTCTGTTTTCAGCTGCAATGACCTCCAACCCTCTGCTAGAAAAAATGGAGTTTGGGAGTGCTGCCCGCGGCCTTGGTGAGCTCCATTTTTAGCTTCAATGGCCTCCTGCATCCCAGTGTTTTAAACCAGTGAACATGGAGTTTGGAAGGGCCACCTGTGGCCCTCGTGAGTTCCATTTTCAGCTGTGATGGCTTTCTGCAACCCTCTACCAGCGAAACAGAGGTCGGGAGGGCTGCACACAGCCCTCCTGACCTCTGTTTTCACTGGCAGAGGCACTGTGAGCCGGTTCTTTACTGTTTCAAGGGTGGCCCCATGGATCAGATCTAAGCACCCCGTGGGCCAGATCCCACCCCGGGCCTTGAGTTTGACACCCCTGGTGTACATTAACAGAATCTTTCATTCCTTGTTTAGCGTTTGCTTTGTTTACAGTTCATGGTTGTAATTTACAGTTATAACAATGATGTAAATTTACCACCAATCTTTACATTTCTAACTTCTATAGGCCATGCTCCAATCACATGCAGTGGGCAACCAGCAGCAACTTACAGCAGCTATCAATTATCAGGGTCTCCAGCTCCGTGCCTTTTCTTCTCCCTCTGTTGCCTCTTCACTCTCCTGAGTTGAAGTGAAGTCCCTGTCCTCTGGAAGACCATCCCTCTAAAATCCATGCAGATCCAATCTTTCTGTTCTTTAGAAAAGCTGGGAAAACCCGGCCCTGTCCACGGTATCTTGTAATTTCCCTTGGGGTGCCTTACATGGAACTGTCAATTTCCCTAGTAAGGGTATTATATTTTTTTATATTTGATTCTGCTTTAGCTATTTCTCACCATGTACATTGCCTAAGTCGCTTTGTCAGTTGAGGGACCTGAGTAATGGATTTAAAAAAGAAATAAATGGATAAATAAATAAATTCTCCCATCAAACTTTTCTTCTTACTGTATACTTGCTCACTTGAATTCTGAAGGTTCCCCCCCCCAATGAAAAAATATCGAACCTGAGCTGACATGAAAGAGAAATGACGATGGTTGCTAATACCATATTTGGAGCAACTCACACCAATTCCACACAATCCTTTCAAGTGGTTTTTTCCCCCCTTAGGCCAGTGATGCCTAACCTTTTTGCCATTTTGTGCCAAAGGCAGGGGGAACGTGAGGGGGGGGGGTCACGCGCACATGTGCCCACATCCATAATGCAATGTGCCCCATCCCCCGTGCATGCACTTTCTCCCCCCAGCTTTTGGCACATGATGGCCCAATGGGCCCGATAGGCCTGTTTTTCACCTCCCCAGGCTCCAGAGGCTTTCTTGGAGCCTGGAAAGGGTAAAAACGGCCTTCCCCAACCCCGCAGAGGCCTTCCAGAGACTGGAAACAGCCTGTTTCCCAACTTCCGGTGGGCCCAGAAGGCCCAAAAATCAGCTGGCTGGCGCGCACAGGTGCGCTGCAGCTGAACTAGGACAACGCTCATGTGCCCACCAATATGGCTTCATGTGCCACCTGTGGCACGCGTGCCATAGGTTCGCCATCACGGCCTTAGGCTTTCATTTAAAACAACAGGGAGGCTAGATATAACTGCAGGATTCACTAAGGAAGCCCTTTCTGATACCACCCAGAGATATAAATTAAATAATCTCATCTCCTGCTCCAACTCTGCTAAAAACATTGTGGTCAACATTTGCAACAACAGTTTTAAGATACAAAAATGCAAACAGGGCTGCGCTGCCCTATTTCCTTTTGCTAGGTATTTATCAGAGTGTTCAAGACTATCTGCGCCCTACAGCAAGTTCACCAACAATTCCAGGAACTGCAGGACAAATTCTACTTTAGCACTCTAGCTACATTTGGAATAATACCCATCAGCCCATCGTTCTTAAAACTAGACAGTCATGACCTCTTAAATAAGGGCCTTAGCACACCTTTTTAGTATTGGGAATTCCACCTAGGGAATTCCAACTCAATACAGAGAAATATTAATACTGGTAGCCCTCAACTTATGACTACAATTGAGCCCAAAATTTCTATTGCTAAGTGTGTCAGTTTTGCCCTATTTTACGAACTTTCTTCCCACAGTTGTTAAGTACTGGTAATCACTGCAGTTATTCAGTTAGTAACATGATTGTTAAGTGAATCTGGCTTCCCCATTGACTTTGCTTTCCAGAAGGTTAACCCCAGGACACTTCAACAATCATAAATATGAATCAGTTGCCAAATGTCTGAATTTTGATCAGGTGGTCATTGTGATGCTGCAATGGTCATAACTGTGAAAAATAGTCATAAGTCACTTTTACAGTGCTGTTGTAAATTTGACAGTTCACGAAATGAAGTGTTGTAAGTCAAGGACTACCTGTAATTTCAGAAATAATTGATAAATTACAATTTTTAATGCCCCAATAAGGTAAACTAACTAAACAAGAAACACACCCTAATGTCTTACCTTGAAGGGAGACAACCTTATATGCAGGGATGGCTTCAAAAATTTTAGCAAGGGGTTGTCTTTCCAGTTATTGGGTGGGTGCGGCCATGGTGGGCGTGGCATAGTCTGCCTCCTCTACCACGGTGGGGGAATGTTTTTGTCCTTCCCAGACTCCTGAGGCTTTCTGGCATTCCTGAACTTCTGGTAGGCCCATTTTTCGCCCTCCCTGAGCCTCCATGTGAGTCCTGCACTTACCTGCATCCAAAACGGGCCATGTGGGGACTCCTGGGAGGGGTGGGGTGGGGTGAGCGGGGGCAGCCAGGAGTGAGATTTGTGGGTTCTCTGAACTGCACAGAATCTTAGCTAGAGGTTCTCCTGAACCCCTGAGAACCCCCAGCAACCCACCCCTGCTTATATGTAAAGTAATGTGCTCTGGCGGTTTATTTATTTCCTGCCTTTATTATTTTTATAAATAGGTTTTATAAATAAGTTTCCACTGGGAAGTGCAGTAATTACTAGACCAAACTGCCTTGCTTTGAGGACATAACAGATTAATGCATTTAATTTGCGGCCATATAATGCAATCCCAAACACATACAAATAAGCAATCTGCGAAGTAAGTTATCTTTTAAGGACATAGCTATATATCTTTGTTTTACCCAAAGGTGCTATTTTAAAAGGCAACTGGATTTTGTTTTTCCTGGAAGATGTTTTACTTCTCATCCAAGAAGCTTCTTCAGTTCTAAAGGGTTTTTTTCCAGTCAGGGAAAGGTGTTTATGAAAATCTCTGTTCAGCTGACTAGCTGTTCTTAATGTCGGATCACAAGTGTTTGAAGTTGCTGTCAAATCTTAATGATGTATTATTGCTAATATTATCTCAAGTAATCAGAATATCTGCATGTTATTGGACTTGCACTATATTAACAAGTGCAGTAACTCTTTCTTAATGATAAGATTGTATGCTGCCATCTGGTGTTGAAATCACTCTGCCTGCATTATTATTCATCGCATACTTGAAGTTTGATAGAAATGGGAAGGGATATTCTTATCTGATTTTCTTTTCCCCCCTCCCACTAAATATCAGCATGTTAACAGTTCAAGAGAGATAATATATAGACAGATGTGTGTTAGAGATATCAGTGTGTATATGTGGAAAAACAAAGAGAACGCAAGAGAAATAGGTTCACTTCTTATCCTTAAAAATGCATGAAAACATAATTGATAAAACTTTAAAATGATATAACATCCTGAATGTGTTTGCTGGCTAAAATAAACTAATACTCTGAAATTGTAAAATTTTTAAAAGCAATTTTTTGAAGTTTTTGGCACTAAAATATAGGAAAGTTTGTGCTCTTTGGGAAAATATATTTTTCCAAAGTTCAGACAACCCATTAAAGCAGAAGTGGACAACTAATAGCCTGGAGCCATGTAAGGTCTCTGTCCTATTTTTCAGGTCTAGAATCCAGCGAAATCATACTATTAAAAGAGATTAGTTTAAAATCACATATTTTCAATGTCTTTATTTGTTTTCAAAAGCTTATTTGTCAGACTTTGACAGATTGCTGCAATAATAGCTGAAAACAATACAGATGAACTTGTAATAAATAAATCCTAAATATCTACAGTAAGTCCCACTAAACTTCTCAAGATTTAATTAAGATATCACATACTGGATCAGAATACTGTTCTGTTGCTCCATCTAGTGAAACCTGGATTCCTGGAAGCAATTTTACTTGAATCATTTATTGTGTGACTTCATTCAAGAAAGCAAATCTTCCAAATATTTTACATCATAACTATCTATACAATGAGAATCATTCTGGTTTAATTTCTTTTAAAATCATATCAGAAATTTGATATGACCTTTAAATCTTTGCAAACCACTTAAAAGTAGTTTGCTCCTGGGTTTCTCATTATTAGATGGCAGAGTCGAAAACAATGATTTGTACGTAACTGTTCTTTCCAAACCTGTTTGTTCCACTTCATCAGCTTCTTTAAAAGGCTATATATATTTTCAGCAAGAATCTTCAAATAATCACTGGTCTATGTACTAAGCACATCTACTGTGTTGATTGACATTTCTTGATTTGCTAACCCAAATAAATTACCAGTTCAAGTGTAGAATTCATTTAACATTTCCAGTAAAGCAAAAATCATACCAGATCTTTTTGTATTCTAAACAAAAAGTATTTTGTATTCTAATTCACAACACAGATCAACAAGGATTATTTTATGACAATTTTTTTTTTAGTTTAGTTAGATAATAAGATTTTTTTGGACATTATCAGCTGAGAACATCTATCCAAACAGTTTTAGTAACCAGTTATTGTTCAGATGTTCTGAGTAAAATAATAATGATTTAAGACCCCTTGGGCATAAGGATTTGAAGGGTAGGAGGAGCATTCCAACTTTTTTTAAAAAAAATCACAGTTCATTGCTTAGTTGGACAGAGCAGCCTTGGCTGCATTCTCCTTTTCCACACTACAGGAATCTGCAACTGAAGGTAAGTGTGTGCATATCAGGGAAGTCATATTGGTCAATTGGTTGTGCAGAAAGAAACTAGGGATAAGAGCTGCCTAAAGATGGATTTGTGCATTGAGGTGAATGTGTGCATTAGGAATTCTCTCTCAAGAGTAAACATGGTTGATATATTTTATTATATGTGTCTTAAACAAGTAGACTAGAACCATTTCTCTGTTTTGATGTTGGTGAACAACTGATTTTATTTTTATTGACTATGACAACATTGAATCCTAGAGGCCTTGTAGAATACAGACCCCTGCTCCAAGAAACTTCTAATTTAAAATATAGTATATAGGGGGGAAAAGAATGGATGAATTAAATATGAAATTTTAAATGGATCTGGAATGCCATAAGGTCATTTCTTTTATCAACTGCCCTAAGATTTAATGAATCTCTTTTCTATGACCCAAGTATGGTAAATGTACAGATGGCGGATTTTGGGGGGGGGGGGCGAAGGCATAAGAGAAATAGATTTTGCTACTCTAAGCTATACTCCTGGAAATTTTTTATGGGGCATCACCAGACATTAAAAAAACTTATGTATATGTTTCTATGGAATGCATATTTTGAATAGCAACTATGACTAAGCACAACAAATGGACCAATTTACCATTCCTATTCTGGTTTAGGATGATGCTCCTGTGGTGACCTTTTACCCAATTATTTATTTATTTACCATATTTTCCGGCGTATAAGACGACTTTTTAACACATGAAAATCTTCTCAAAAGTCGGGGGTCGTCTTATACGCCGGGTGTCGTTCTCCTGTAACCAGGCAGACCAGCCCGAAAGGCTCTGATGAGCCTTAAATGGCTCTGGCGATCCAAGCTCTGACGATCTACTAATCAGGCAACTCCGCTGGGATTGCCAGAGCTATGGAGAAGGAAAAAACTTTTCTCCTTTCACATGGCTCTGCGATCCAAGCTCTGACGATCTGCTAATCAGGCAACTCCGCTGGGATCGCCAGAGCCATGGAGAAGGAAAAAACTTTTCTCCTTTCACATGGCTCTGCGATCCAAGCTCTGACGATCTGCTAATCAGGCAACTCCGCTGGGATCGCCAGAGCCATGGATAAGGAAAAAACTTTTCTCCTTTCGCATGGCTCTGGCGATCCAAGCTCTGACGATCTGCTAATCAGGCAACTCCGCTGGGATTGCCAGAGCCATGGAGAAGGAAAAAACCTTTCCCACTCCAGCTTGCTTACCTTTGCCTTGCTTTGCTTGCCTGAATCCATTCCATCAGCAAGCAACTCCCTGCCTGCAATCAACAGGCAGGGAGTTGTGGACTTCAACTCCCAGAATTCCTCAGCCAGCAAAACAAAGCTGGCTGAGGAATTCTGGGAGTTGAAGTCTACAAGTCTTAAAGTTGCCAAGGTTGGAGACCCCTGTTCTATTGGGTAAGTTTTTTCCCCTTTGGAATCTTTAAAAAAAATAGTTAATTGGGGGGTTTTTTAGTTGTTCTTTTTTAGACCTAGCCATTTAAAGTTTAGGAAGTTTTAAATTTAGCTTTCATATAAAAATAAAAATAAAATAAAATAATATTTGTGCAGCTTTCTGAGATTTAGTGTGTTTTTGTAAGGTTTCACTCTAACTACACAAACACACAAAAATCTCACAAAGCTGTATGTAGAATTTTGTGTGTGTAAAGTGTGAAAGTTGTTTTTTTTTTAGCTTTTTGTGGCTGTGTGAGGTTCCTGCTTGTTTCAGGGGCCATTTTGGGTCTAGCACAGCTGCTTTTGCATTGTGGGTGAGCCAGTTGTGTTGTGTTGTGTTGTGTGTGTGTGAAGTGTGAAAGTTGGTTTTTTGGGGCTTTTTGTGGCTGTGTGAGGTTCCTGCTTGTTGCAGGGGCCATTTTGGGTCTAGCACAGCTGCTTTTACATTGTGGGTGAGCCAGTTGTGTTGTGTTGTGTTGTGTGTGTGTGAAGTGTGAAAGTTGGTTTTTTTGGGCTTTTTGTGGCTGTGTGAGGTTCCTGCTTGTTGCAGGGGCCATTTTGGGTCTAGCACAGCTGCTTTTACATTGTGGGTGAACCAGTTGATGTTTTTTAATTTTTATTTGGTGTGCGTTGGAAGAGGGGTAGTCTTATACGGCGAGTATAGCCCAAACCCTATATTTTAACAGGAAAATTTGGGGGTCGTCTTATATGCCCAGTCGTCTTATACGCCGGAAAATACAGTATTTATTTATTTATTTATTTATTTAATTAATTAATTTTTATACCGCCCTTCTCCTGAAGGACTCAGGGCGGTGAACAGTTAAAATAACATACATATAAAATGTGAATATAAGATGATTAAGCCAATTTGGTACATCGGTTAAGAATCTTCAGCATAAAGATTTAGAACAATTAGAAGAGATTTATGCCAGCCCGGCTTGGTGAAATAGAAAGGTCTTAAGTGCATGATGGAAAGTACGAAGATCTGGGATCATTTGTATCCCTGGGGGTAACCTGTTCCAAAGGGTAGGTGCCCTCACAGAAAAGGCTCTTTCTCTGGGAACCACCAGTCAACATTGCTTTAGTGACGGCACCCTGAGGTGGCCCACCCTGTGGGAGCGTGCTATTTGGTGGGAGGTTATAGGTTGCAGAAGGTGGTCTCGTAGGTACCCAGGTCCTAAGCCATGGAGCACTTTAAAGGTAAGAACCAACACATTATATTAAGCATTATATTTCACATCACTTGTTTTGGATGATGGACTACAATTTAGAATTTAAATAAATTGTGACTGTTAAAATTTGATATTATAGCTTCTACCTTGGCCCCTGACTATTAACATAGTTACCATATTTTTCGGAGTATAAGATGCACCTACCTTTTTTGGTGAGGAAAACAAGAAAAAGGAATCTGCCTCTGCCTCCCAGCAATTTTGCCTCGTTGCAGCAAACAGCAAACAGCCTGCTTTAGTTTCATTTTCATTTTCAGCATAGCTTGATTAGCACAAGGGGAAAAAATCTGCTCCCAGCAATTTACCTTCTTGCAGCAAGCAGCAGAGGCCCATGCAGCAATAGGCAATGGCAAACCCTGCAGCCTGAAACAGCTGAGAGTCGGGAGGCCGATCAAACCGACAATCAACTTGTGCTAGTTAGGTTGTGCTGAAACTGAAATGGGCTGTTTCTTCTTGCTGCTTGCTGCAAGGAGGTAAATTGCTGGGAGGCAGAGGCCAAAGGGTGGGGGCCAGTGGGTGGGCGGGGCTACATTCAGTGTATATGATGCACCCAAATTCTCACCCCCTTTTAGGAAGAACAAAGGTGCGTCTTATACTATATATGTGCTAGAGAACATAACCATGCCTTCTGTTTGATAATGAAAGCAGTGAAGAATGTTTATTTGCTGTCTTCATTCCATCCTCAAATAGCAATCCAATAGAACTTTAAAAATATATATAAATAAATTATTCTTTGATATTTGCTGTTACAGATAGCAAGACAATTCAAGGATAAAATTGTTGGGTTTTTTTCATAACAATGTGCAAAATCAGTTTCAGCCTTTCAGGGAAATGTAAAGAAGAAACTTCAAGCTTTTACCCTATCAGCTTGACTTCTTAATCCTTTCCAATTGTGAGCTAATTCAAATAGGCCAAGGAGTATTGACTTGAAGTAGTGAGCGAATTAAAGGATGAAAGGATCATTACATAGGAGGAGATGCTTCCTGCTGCTGTTAAAGAAGCAGTGAGTATAACCACAAAGCAAAGAAAACAAAACAAAACCTCTGGATCTAGAAGATTGTAATAACTATTGCCAAATGACAAATGCTCCTTTCTGATCAAAGTGATGGAAAGAATCATGGCACTCTAATATATATTCTGGAAAGACATTGATTATTTAAATTTGCTGCAGATTGGATTCTCATCTGCTTATACGAAATATTGTCTTTATTAACCTACTGGTTTTAAAAACATATGGACAACTTTGTTTCTGTTACTCGACCTTTCACCAGCTTTTGATTGCATTAATCACAGTATTTTCTTGTGTAACCCCATGAATTGAGATTTAGTAGTTCCTATTAAGCCATAATCACAGTATTGATGTTTTATGTTTCTAGTTCCAAACCATTCCGGGGTACCTCAAACTTTGTCTTCAATGACATTGTCCATTAATTCTCCTAATCCTGCTTTAATTGTGTTCACCATTTTCAACCTCTTCTTATTGTATTTTAGAATTTCTCTGCAGTTTTTAAACCACCTTGGAACTGTCTAGAATGAAGTACTATAAATTATTTCTAATAAAAGAATAACATCAGTAAATGAATAATAAATTTACTTTCATTGTTTCTTCTCTTTTTTCTTACTATTTTTGCCTATCTCTTGAGGGCACTGGACCTCTTTAAGGCAATTCACTTCATTGTTGCACTGACATATTTCCATTGACCTTAAAAGCAGGAAAAAACCATTTCTGTTTTTCTTTTGATAAATATTTTTCTTCCACTATTTCTTATTATTCCATTCCCAGTTGCTTCCATCTGTATCCTGTCATTTTTTCCATATGACACTTTTTCTTCCCATGTTAAGTTGTTAACAATTCTTATTTCTCTAAGCCCGTTCTTCAAGAATTTTCACAAGCTGAATCACAGGCTATGCTATTTTACTGGGATTGAGTTATCCAAGAAATATTGACCAATTGGCCTGAGATATTAATCTACATAATTGTCTTCCCAGTCTACGCTTTTCACACTGAAACAGAATATGCTTTTTGCATATTATCCAGCTGTTCTGTAATTTGTGAGCGTGTCCAGAATAACTAGTATGTATTTCCAGTATGCATGCAAAGATAGAAAATTGACTCTTGTGTACATGACTCTATTTCATGTACACATTGTCTCTAGCCCTCACTGTCAGTTATTTTTACACAAATTAGTATAGGCTATTGCACTTATGACTGGGCTTTTTTGTATATTTCAACAGCAATTCCTAGCCACACACTTCATATAAAATACTGTTCATTCAGAATCCACTTTAGTCTTAGATAGCCACTCAGCTTCTGGGGAATTAGAATGTTAATGTGACACCTCCCCTTAATTGCCACCAGCCAAAGTATCAAATGGATCAAATATACATGTATATTTCACACACACACAGACACACACACACACACACACAAAATGTGCAGTATGTATGTATGTGTATATATATCCTTGTTGATACCCTGTTTGTGCACTGGTGTAATTAAAGGCAGCATTAAGGGGAAATGATACATTAATATTCCAATCCACCAGAAACTGATATATTTTTGTGTCTGTGTCCAATTGTGTGTGTGTTTGTGTGCGCGCGTGCGAAACTGGGGAAGCCAGGAAATCTTCAGGAATGAAGAAAAGTTTAGCACTGTGCCAAACTATGCCTTGTACTTCCTCAGAAACTTTACTCCAGGCTTCCGTTTTTTCCTCAGAACATTAGAGAAGATTTTCTCAATGCATTTGAGAAGCCTAACAACTTGCAAAAAGAGCCTTCCGTGATTCTCATTGTGCCTGAGAACTTTTCAATTGAACTTAATGGTGGGTTTATGTGCTTTTGCTTTCGTTTTATTTTTGTTTAGCTTACTGTTTTGTTAGAGAGGGTGCTGCATGCTACTACTACTATTTTGGTTTTGATTTCTTTCACTGCTGATATTCCCAATCTGAAGTGGACAAAAGTAATGTGGGTCTTTCACGTTGTCTTTCTTTTGGATTTAATCAAATTATACAAAGTGACTTAGACTTAGACATTGCTGGAGTGATGGTTAATTATTTCATGGTTGATATAGTCTGCTTTTCTGCACAGAGATGTTCAAGGTAGGTAACAGTACATAAATAAGTAAATTAATACGAATTAACAGGGTTGCGCAAATCCTTCGGTAGGCACTTGGTTCACAAATGATGTGCCCTCTGAATCTGTATCACAAAGCAGCTATAGGTACTTCAAAGCTTGAGGGAGCTGCTTTAAGGATCCCTTGAAGTTTTTTAGTTGTGTTTGCTTTCCACTGAGATATTTAATGATGCAAAGTAGCTCACTGAAGGATCTGTAGAATTAAATCACAATTGAGAAAATTGAAAGATAAAGATTTGAGGGGGGCTTTTAATTGTATTAGAATTTAAGAATGGAAATGATATTATTGAAGTATGATGATGATTGATGATGATGATATGAATTGTCTTGTGTTTGGATACCGAATCAACTTGAATTATGGTATTTAGGTTCCCCTGTTTCTTTTTATCAACTAAAGGTCAACTCCATCTCCATGCATTGTGCATTTTCCCTTTTTTATTCATACGTACAGATATACTGACCACTTCATTTAGAAAATCCAACAATCCATGAAAATCACACTTGCTGTTGCATAGATTTATACTGCATATCACTGCACAAATATGAGAGTATATTGTTGTGCATTCTGTTGTTTCTAATACTATAAAACAAGATTCAGAAGATTTGAACTCTTTGTGTGCTTTCACAAAGATTTCCATTTCTTCACCAGTTTTAATAACATGTATATGTATGGAATATGTAAGGTAAGATGTTGCCTTCTCTCTGCTACTTTCTTAGACTTGGGAAGACATAAATAGTTCTCTTCTGACACTATAATCTTCTTTCATTATATTCAAAATTATATTTTCTATATTGGGTAGAAAAATGTTTTACTAATTTGTTTTTCCTTTGCTATTCCTAGAGAATGAAGGGTATTTATACTACATGGACTTTGCAGGATCTGGCTTTGTGCATAATAGCAGTAGTGTTCTGTTCCACACAGGGTATGTCCAACTTGAGAAGTATAATTCATTGTTAAGATTAGAAAATTGTTAATGAATAGCAGTTACCACCACAGTCATATTATATCATTTCCTACAGTTTCTTTTTCTTTCTTTCTTTCTTTCTTTCTTTCTTTCTTTCTTCCTTCCTTCCTTCCTTCCTTCCTTCCTTCCTTCCTTCCTTCCTTCCCTTCCCTTCCCTTCCCTTCCCTTCCCTTCATCTTTCTCTCCTGTTTATTTTTTATTTTGGAAGTCATTTCAAATTGTTGTCTTGCTGAAATATCCAGTAATTTTTCAGTTTCTTCATTAACTTAGAAATTAGATTCTGGGACATGTTGATAATTAGGGGAATTTATCTTTTCTTCAACCTGCACAGTGTATCCTAAGTTACTGACTGCTACACAATCTGCAAAATATTTAGAACTACTCTCATGCTCAAGGTGTTATTTTCTTCAAACGATTTATTCCTTTTCTCTTCAAATGTATCTTATCTAGTTATGGTTAAATACTTCAATTTTTAGTTTCATCAGTCCAAAGCATCTTGCCTCAAAACATTTCAGAGTTATCAAAGTTTTCTTCTGCATATTTTGTGATGATATCAGTGAAAACATTTCCTGTTGATAATTCTTTCACACCATTATTGCTGTACAAGCAATGCCATTTCTTAATAGTGCTTCTCACATTTGAAATGGCTAGTTGGCAGAATTTTGAATTTAACCTTTCTGTGCTTTATAAAAGCAGAATTATCTTCAGATGCTAAAAGATGTTCAAAGAAAGCCATGGGCATTAAAAGTAGACAGCAGCCTAATACTGACATTGAGAGACATGTCATAGATAGGAAATTTGATATGTCACTATTCACACACCATGAACTTGCATCATTTCCATGATATTTTATTAAAGTTTATTGTTTATAGCACGAGTAGTATGAAACTTTCAACCTGCAGATGAAAAGAGTGTAGCTGACGGTACTGTGATATATAGTAATGAAATAAAATGATTGGTTATTTACAAAAGAGTGTACACAATGAAGAGGTTACAAAAGTGTTTTGGCTCAGGTGTTGATCTTGTGATTGCATCTTAAAAATTGAAGATTTCTAGGATATTTCATTTAACCAGACTACTCTGGGATTTATTTGGCTAAAGTTGTGAATAGACTTGTTGAAGTATCAGAGTATTTTTGAATTTAAGCACCTGCAATGTGAATTCACCACAGATATACTAAACATTGGGCAATATATTCATTTGTACAAGTTGGTTGGCCTGGGATGGAGCAGTGCATCATTGCTTCTTAACCCATTTCATTCAAGAATCTTTGATTTAGCCTACTTAACATAGATTGACATTTACAGAGTACAGCTGTGATTGATTTACATTTCAGCTATTTAAACCCTAATCTTCTCTGGTGCTAAGAGAAGCCTAAAAGCATCTTGATTCAAAAAAGATCCTAGATTATTCTGCTTGTACTAAACATTAGGGAGATTCTCCATTTTAAGATGTATTCAGAGAATCAACAATTGTCTTTACCAGCTAAGTTACAACTATTCATTCTATTTATTATTTTGAACCCTACTGTATTAATTGTTCCATTATTTTATCTCCATTACAAGTGACATGGCCTTCATCTGCATTCCCAGTACATTTATAAATTGAAAACCTTCAGAATGATCTTATTATAAACAGTGAACTAAAAAACGGTGAATGTCTGAATGGGGACATTCCAGGTTTTAGAATTAAATTATTGCAAGTTAAAATAAAATTATATTTTAATAAAATTTTAAAAAATAAAATATGATTTGATTGCTTATTTGTACCCCATGACTGTCATTAACTGTTGTATCTTATGATTCTTGACGAACATATATTTTCTTTTATGTACACTGAGAGCATATGCACCAAAACAAATTCCTTGTGTGTCCAAACACACTTGGCCAATAAAGAATTCTATTCTATTCTATAAGACTACAGACATGGTGTAGTGGGTTTAAACTATATGGATACATATTTGATTGAAACATAGGAATACCTTTGTAACAATAAGACCAATTTGATAAGTAGAACTAATAACAGAGAAGTGGTAGAGTCCCTTTCATTTATATGCTTGTGACATTTATATTTTTGACTGCTTTAATTTTAATTCCTGAACTGGGCTTGATACCCTCCATCACCTTTTTCGGTCCTATGTGATTCTACATTTCTTCTGTAGCTTGGATTTGTAAGTATTCAATAGAATACTTACAGTAATTGATGAAAAAAATATTAGTATTGTAGAAATTAATCCAAGAGCCTAATAAAGATGAGCAAGGAACATTATAAGTGTAGCAGGAATTTTTACGTAGCACTAAAAATCAGAACAAAATACCTTCTACTAGTTTTGAATATATTCCATAGCCTATAAATAGAGAAGCTATTTCTATGACTTTGCCTTAACTCTACATAATTGTAGAAATAGCCTATACATATAAATTGTAGCCTATAAATAGAGACAATAGCTGCTGTATTTATAAACTATGGAATACAAGTCAAAATCTAGTAAAAGGTATTTATGGAACAACTTTCATTATATTGAATTGAGGAAATCATGTATTTTAAGTGTTGCACAACTAACATTCTTAGTTATATATGCATAGACCACTCAGAATCTTTTCCAGCATATTCTTTGTCATTTGTAATTTTGGAAAGACCTATATATATACACTATTAATATTACTTTGTTCTCGAGAAAAGATAATGAAGATGTTCATTATCTGAGAACAAATAATGAAGATGAAATAAGCTCTTTGCTTATTTGCACAGGCAGTTCTTGTTATCTACCAGACAAGTGGAGGAGTGGCTAAAATGAGCAAAGCAATTCTGGATTTATAAAGGCACCTTACTCAAGTTACTGGATTTACAGTATAAAGGCTTTTAGGGAGAAAGGATTTTATAAAGGGAAACATTTGTTATCTGTATATATGTACAATTAGCAATTATGAACTGTTTTGTGTTCTGCCAGGTTCGGTAATGACAAGCAATCAAGATGTGGAATTAGGTGGCAATGTCACTTTGAGATGTACTTTATTCCAACAGCCTCATATTTACCAAGTTACATGGACAAAAAAAAAGAATGGAAATGATGAAAACATTGCAACATACAAGAAAGATACAGGTTCAACTGTTTTAAAATACAAAGATCGAATCAATTTTATAATTGGGAGCCCTCAAGATACTGCTATTAATTTGTTGAATGTGAGCACTGAAGATAATGGTTGCTATGAGTGTGCATTTCTTTTATTTCCTATAGGGCCTGTCATAGGACAACCCTGTCTTTCTGTTTATGGTAAGTCTGCCCAAATAAAACTAGCTTAATAGGGGATTGATGAGGCCTTGTCTTTCAATGAGGCACTATTACAATAAATCATGTGCTTTATTTGAGTGTGTAGAATACTAAATTATGCAAGGAAAAAATAATAATCAATAGTCCTCATTCAAGACAAATTTGATAGAATTTTACAGAAATTACATCACAACTCAGTCCATATTCATTTTATTTTACAGAGGTTTGTGAGGTTTTGTTTTGTGAGGTTTTTTCTTTTTTCTATTGGCCACTGCAACAATGCAGTTGATATCTCTTGCAGTAGATCTAATTATTACCACCCATATAACTCAGAGGGAGTATTTAGTTCCCTCCAAAAGTTTAAAGCACAATACCTTGCAGTTAGGTTAAGTTAAAAGATATCATGTTTAGCATGATATTTGGCATCAACCTAATATTTTGAATAACTCCCACAATCTCTTGGATATTGTCTAATTCTGATATCAATTGATATACTGTACAAAACATATGGAGAGCGAAAAGGATTCTATCTAGATGAACAGGATATTATGTTATCGGACATAGGACTGATTTATATTTTATTGCATAAAATATAAAGAGACTTAACGTTACTTTGTATGATATTTGAGGATGTTACCTAGAAGTGATTATGTGATTATGTCCACTTTCCATTTGAAAGCATGCATATGATCTAGTTGTTCTCTCATTCACATTTTATTGTTCACTTGAGTTCCTATACCCATGATGGTGAACCTATGACACGCGTACCGGAAGTGGCATACAGAGCCATCTCTCCGAGACCGCCAGCCATTGTTCGTTGCTCTTCTGGGTTCTGGCATGCACATGCGTGCTGGCCAGCTGGTCTTCACGTGCACCGGAGCGCTGGAAACTAGAAGAGCAGCTCCCAGGGCACACACAAGCTGAGCTCCTGGTGGAAATTTTGAATAGTTTGGAGAACCAGTAGTAAAAATTCTGATAGGCCCCACCCCCATCTATTCTCTGCTTCCCAAGTCCCAGCTGATCAGGAGGAAATCGGGATTTTGCAGTAATCTTCCCCTGGATTGGGGAGAGAATGGAGATTTTACAGTATCCTTCCCCTGCCACTCCCATTAAGCCATGTCCATTAAGCCATGCCACAGCCACCAAGCCATATCCACAGAACCAGTAGTAAAAAAATTTGAAACCCACCACTGACATGCATGCCAGAAACCGGCAAGACCGGATGACCAGCACTCATGCACATGCCAGAAACCGGAAGCACATATATGCTGGGGAACTGCTCTTCTGGTTTCCAGCGCTCCTGCGTGTGCGCACCAGGGAGCTGCTCTTCTAGTTTCTGGTGCTCCCCCGTGTGCACACACGTGCTCCCGTTTCAGCACTCAGTGCCTAAAAGGTTCACCAACACTGTCCTATACTATATTACAAGAGTCTTATGGAACATCTATATAAGTCTATATAAACTATTGTTATTGCTATACTATCAAGTTTTGCTCTTGTGATTTGTGTCACAGATGATCTCAAAACATCTATAGACTACAACGTCTCTGATAATCATTTGCATGCCAAATGTTTAGCAACTGGTTTTCCAAGACCGAACATTTCATGGTTTCCATCAGGAGGTGAAAAGAAAGAAAAGGATATCACAAACCCAAATGGCACATTATCGGTCATAAGCAACATTTTAATAAGCAAATCAAATGTTGAACAAGGGCTGACTTGCCACATTTCTCACAGAGGAAAAATGATAAGCATTGAAGTGCTAGGAAAAGAAATAGGTAAGTTAATGGAACAGATAGGTCCAATAACATCACTTTCTAAAAGCTGATAAAACTCTATGTATGTGGAAGAGTGTTTGAAAATCTTATTTCTGCTAAAAAAATTTTTTTCATAAAGGAGAATATTTGTAGCTGAGGATTGATGTGCTCTGACCTTGCTTGTTTTCTTGCAGATGTTTTATTATCCAAATTAAGTAACACCATCAGTGCTAGTAAGGAGTACAATTTGCTCTCAATGGTGGCTTGCCCTGTCAGTGTTGGTGGAAGTGGTCTTAAGAGATTCTTTGTTTGGGCTGTTTACTGTTTGGCTTTTTAGCAGTTTCTTGATTGGGGTATCGTTTACTTGATTGTTGTTTTGATGTTAACCTTGGAGTTAATCTATAGTATGAGGATCTGGATGCTGATTGCTGGTGGAGAGGTGGTTGGGTCCACACTGTTCCTTTTTAGGCTGGGTGATAGTCTCTTTTGCATAGTCTATAGATGTTGTTATGTCTATGTGTATATTGGTGGTTGATTTGTCAGAGTGCCAGGCTTCTAGAAATTCCCTGACATTTTTGGACTTGGCTTGGTCTAGGATGGTCACATTTTCCCAATTGAAACTATGGCAAAATATGTTAATATGTTGTGTAATTAAAGAATTTTGATGAAATTCTTTAATTGCACAACATATAGACAACTTTAACATTTCCTGGGGCTCACCAAACAAAGGTCCCTCACCAATGGCAACTGCAACACACCTTCTTCGTAGGTTCTAATGGGGTGGATTGAGGAACAGGAGTTTTAGTAATATAGATTCCATTCTACACTATCAGCTGGAGTAAATTTCTCTTTTTTTTCCATGCAGACCATACAAAAATATCTTTTCCTGTGGTACCAGTTGTATTGGCTTTGATTCTTGTGATCCTAGTTATTGTTGTGAGTGTATGCTGCTGGAGACGACAAAGGAAAAAACATAGAGGTAAATTATTCAGTTTTATAAAACAGAATTTGTCAAACATTTTTATCTTTACTACTTTACTACTTGATTTCATGTAGTAAATTCTCTTCATATGATTACAGAATATGAAGTTGCTTGGATTATATCAAACAAAGTTATTGGTATGGGATAGTTTGCCCCATCCTACTCCCTACATATGCACTAATATATGAGAAAAGAGCACAAGAGAAGAAGAGCATATTGGAACAGATACTAGTTCCACTCAATTGATTTGTTGGTTCTCACTGGTAAAAGTTTTTAAAGATCTCTAAAAGACATTTCAACCCCACTGACTGAAATCATTTCAAATGATAGTAAGACAAATCCTTAGGATACATCTATGCAAGCATTCTTTAGAGGCACATTACTTGTACATTCTAGTTCCCTACCATATTTGGAAGAACTTAGATCTTGGAGGAAATATTAGAGATTGGCTTTTTGAAAGGGATGCTAATAAAGATGCCACTGTTGTATAATCATCCAATTTTTTATCTTCGTATCAGCATTATAAAAGTACGGAAGCCTCCCCTAGTACCTAACATAAATAGTGCTTCACTCAGAAGGATTTTAACATTCCTACACACCATGCCTCTGCTCATCTCAAAGATTTTGTAAGTTCCCTTTCAAACAATGCCTCTGTCCTTGTGTGGTGGTCAAGTGAAGGACATTATCCATTATATTCTCCAGTGTCCTGTTTACAACGAGATCAGGGCCCAATTATTAATGCCAGATGAATTCAAGGGCTCTGACTTTGAAATACTGAACTACCTTCTTGTACATAGGTTTCCAAGCGTCAGCAACCAAATTCCTACTTTTGCTTTTAAACTTAGAAAGAAACACTTCTTCTTAGTTGTAGCTTTGGCTTTATATTGTTGTAACTTGTTATAATCTAATATTTTTATTACTCTATCTTAAACTTTCACTTTGTTATTGTTAGTTCATAGCATTTTTATTTTATGACTTGTGGTTACTAGAATAAACTTATTTTCTTACTTACATTCTAGTTGGTGGCTTGTGGGCAACAATGTGTTGGTTTGCAGTGTATTGCATTACATAGGATAACATTAGCATGTTTCAAGTAAAACTGGGTTTTTGCTGTGCTTGTGATATACTGGCCAAAATTCAACAAACCAGACCATTAGCAGGAATGTTACCGATAGCCCATAGGCAGCTAAGGTTGGTTATCCTTTATCTGCTATCTTATTAAAATTTGTTACATGAAGATCTTGATTAACAAAGCCATGATGGATGGCAGAGGCAAATATATATGATCTGGATCTGGTGATGACCACAGTATTGCAACTTAGAATGTATGAGAAGGAAGTGGTAAAGGTTTTGAACCAATGAATTCAGTGAAAAAAAGAAAAATGAATACAATGTATGTGAAAGAAATCGAATGTATGCGAATCGAAAGTTATAGCAGAACTTAATGAACTTTAAAAAATGCTTTGATTGACAAAACCGAACGCATGCTAGGAAGTGCATGTACATGTTTATTTATGAATGAAACTGTTAGAATATTTGGCTAAAATATTAACAGGTTTTATCTAAATGGTTTTGAATGTGTATAAGAGTAAAAATCCACAGGTCAGTGATAATTGCATAAGATTTTATTAATTTGCAGCTGCAAGCCTTTCAATATCTAGGCATTTATTTTTAGTCAACTACTTCCTGGAAAGACCAATTTTCTTAACGTATACTGCATGAATGAAAAACTTAGAACACAATAGCTTAATACACAAACAGGAAGGGAAATAAGCATCTATCTATCTACAACAATAAAACTTTTCAGAGCTAAAGTACGAAGTCTTTTGCTGTATGGCCCATAGTCTAGGGGGTAATTCTTTGGCCCAATTTTTACTGATAGATATAATTCCCTAAAAGAAAAACAAATAATATTCGATGTTTTCATTATTTTAATTTATTTAGCCACCCATCTCAAATTCATAACTCTGAATGGCTAACAGCAGTTAAAAACACTGAAAAACAATATATAACAATAGAAATAATGCATACATACTTGGCAGCTGAGATAAACAAAAATAAAACAAAGCAACTTGGTTTACAACAAATTTTGCTGGTCTGCAGTCCATATTTAAACTGGGTTTAGATAAAGCTTAGATTGAAGTGAAGAAGAAACCCCCAGATCTGTATATACAAAAGGATAGGCTTAACTAGGGGTGGATTCTAAATTTTTTTATTACCGGTTCTGGGGGGAGTTTTATTTTGTGGGCATGGTTTGATGGTAATGTGATAGTGGGCATGGCTTGATGGTCATGTGATTGGGTAGTCATGGTCAACTCATGTCAAGGGAAGTCATAGTTTTTTAACCACACCCCTTGTTCCTTCCTCTCAGGCCCAGTTTCGACTCAATTAGCCTGAGAGAAACATCTCTAGTGGATCTGGCTTTCAGCCATTGTCTGATTATCTCAGAGTCACTGTGAGTTTTTTGACCAAACAATTCTTTAGGATTTAGCAGAGGTACTTGTCTACCAATCTTTTAACTGATTGCAGAGCCGTACTGGTCTACTGGTTTGTTTTTGGAGCAAAGCAGTCTACCTATTTGTTTTTGGAGCGCACTGGTCTACACCACACTGCCTTTTACCAGCTATAGGGTGGCCTTTAAAGCGCTGCGGCAAGAGTTTAAACAGTTTTTTGCCGCTCTGCCACCACCGAGAGCATCGGAAACCGCTTTCAGGTAGCTTGGACTCAATTGCCAATCTACCACCACCGAGCGGTTTACAAGGAGCGGATCGGTTCTAGCAGATCAGTTGGGAGGCTTCTTGGCTTCTCAATTTAAAGCTATGGTGTCTTGTTTTTTTCCCCCTCTTCTTTATCAAGTGAGCCCTGATTTTTTTTCCTTCTAGCCAATCAGCTGGGACTTGGGAAGCAGCAATAGATTGCGGGTAGGGCCAGCCAGAGGTGGTATTTACCGGTTCTCCAAACTACTCAAAATTTCCACTACCGGTTTGCAAGAACCAGGAAGAACTGATAGCAACCCACCACTGAGTTTAACATATTTCCATAACTCTGCAACAACAAACTCGCATCCACACTTCATTACTCTCAGCTTGAAGTCTAAGCAGTGCTGGAGTGCTTTCCCCCGGTTTACTATCCTATTCATCATTTTTATCTTACCTTGTATAGTTTTACCTGTGTACTATTTTAACTCGTACTTTTTTATGTAAGAAAGGTACAAGAGTTTCTTTAATTGCAGAGCTTTAAACACATTAAAAAATTTTTTTACCATATACTGTATGTGTGTTTTCATATGGAAAAGCTCTCATACTGGCAGAATAGTTAATTTTAAGTTTAGCATATCATTGTTTGTTTCTATGTTCTTTGACCATAAATAGATGATGACGATGACGATGAAAGATTTAGAGAATTTATTGGAAAAAAATCATGAGTGATAAGAGGCTCTGAATGTGAGCTTCACAGTGCAGAAAACTGCTAAAATATGTTTGGAACACCAACTTTTCTTAACTGATAAAATTGATAGCATGTTTTTTTTTGGGGGGGGGAGATAGAGGTAGTTTGGGAATGTCTGGGGTTTTTTTGGAGAGAGATCTTGAAATTCGAAAGGTTGTATTTGCACAAATGAATGCTTTGACGGGAAGTGCTGGGGTGTGTTTTCCTGCGCAATTTTATCTTAAAGCCAAATGTCATTAGGAAAGATAATGCCAACTTCCTTTCATAAACAAAGGAGTCTGTTATGAATTTTGAATGTATGATACTTAGATATATTTTCACATGCTCCTTTGTCCTTTCTCTAAGATGCATTAGAAAAAGGATTTTACTGCATGGTAACTTCAATTGCCCTGAAATTGCTTGCTGTAATTTATGAGCCAAGAAACAAGTCACCCGTAATTTAAAACGATCCTTCCCCCCTCACACTTCAACAAGGAAGTTTGCTTGTTTTTGTAATGGCTTTTGGCTTGTTCCTGACAAAAGACCAATGTAGAAAAATGGAAAGAAAGGCTAATAAAATTCATTTCCTGAATGTGTAGAAGGAAGAGGAGATGCTGAGGAGTAAATAGGCAGTTTAGAGCCTTTCATACAAAAAGGAAGAGAAAAAAGCTCAGGGGAAGTGATGCTGTTTTGAAGAACTAGCAGCTCCTTGTGCAAGTCCCTTTACTTTCTGCTCAATCTGCGTTAATTTTTTCTCACATTCCTTGTAGGGGGGCATAGCATTCTGGGAAGAATATTCAATATGCTCACTAAGTTTTGCAACTCAGTTGCAAAAATTGCTCTCTCTACTCTCAAACATCTTGCTTTGATGGACAATGGAAAGGGATCTTTTCCAAAACAGTAGCATTATGCAATAAGCAGGATGTATTTCTCCAGTAAAAAACCTGACCTTGCCCCCTTTCTTTTATTTTACTGATGTTTACATAAGCAGCTATTGAAAGTAAAACCTCTCCCCTGTCAAATTTATCTGTGGTGATTTCCTGGCTACATTCATAGAATTTTCTTTCCACTTTAGCCTACAGCCCTGCGATTCCCTCTAGATCTTCCATTCCAGTATTAATTGGGTCCAAACCTGCTTATTCATAAGGCCCAAACCTGACTCAAACCTCCTTTTTTTCCCCAGTCCAAAGTCATCTGGTGTAATAGCATGTGGGGAATGAACTTGAGAGACGGGGTTAAGAGATGAACAGTCGGTTAAGAGAGAACAGCTGCATAGTGGGAGGAGAGAAAGTGGAGCAAGAAGCTTAGACTTCCTGGGTAATTGGATTATAAAGGTGATGGCAGGAGAATTCCACTTTCAGACTTGCAAGATGCTGTTACTGTAGTTTTACAATACAATAGAATTTAGCTTATGTGCTTGAGTTTACTTAATGAGCTTGACATCCAGATAGTGCACCGTTAATACCATTACCATTGTATTTGGGCTAGAAGAGACTTACGTTATTAGTAAAATATAGATTACATGCTCTTTAGAGTAGATTAGAGCTTTGGAGAAAGAACAAATAAATTTGAAGAAAGAGGTGCTCCCAAAAATAAACATTTAAGAATATTTTTCTTGGATATCTATATGATCTCTTCCAGACCCTGATATAGGTGGCACCTCTATGACCTCTTTGATCATAATATCACAATTCTATGAAAGCATAGGGTTGCTTAGAATTCTAACCTGGGAACATTTAACACTGCATTTTGCCCTCTCAGTACCATACTCACAAAATCCTGACTGATAAAGGTATGTGGAGCTAGACCAGGGGACAAAACAAAACAAAACAAAATAGAAGTACATGGAAACATTTTTCTGCGATCAACTTAAAAAAAAATGATTTGCCAATATATTGGTATGGTTAATTGCTAACAGTAATATAAGGGAGGGTATTGGGGGGATGGGAGAATTTGAAGGGAGAATTTTATAGGATAGGAAAGATTGAAGATAAAAGAATGAGCAATGGAGTAGACTGTTTTAAGTGAAGGGTATGCAGTTTGTAGAATCCTGCAAATAAAGGCAAGAAATGGGAGACAGGATCTGAAAATAGGAGGGAAGAAGAATGTGGTCTGAGCAAACATGGAGCTGAGTAGAAGTATATGTAACACAGAGTTATTATAGCCCTCGTAATAAAAGTAGTTTTAATCTTCCTTGAATTGATTCTTGGTATGGTCTACCTAATGAGCCTGACAGTCCGACTGGTAGATTGAAAATTTGCTCCCTGAAGAGATACAAGGAGTAATGAGTAATGAATGGCATTCCGTATTCATTGAGTAGGGAAATAAGAGGAAGATACCTGTCATGTTATAAAACACTAGCAGCAGCGGTGCATGAGGAAGGTCAGAGGTTCTGTGAAAATTTGAGGGCAAGGAAGTTCCTATTAGGAAGTTGTATTAATGGGGTAGAAAGTGAATATTGTGGGTATGATTATGGTGAGGATTGATGGATGGATGTTTGGATAATGATTACCATTCTTGGGGGGGTTGGTTGACTATAAATTGGACTTAGTGGTCCTATAAAAGTGCCCTGCGTATTATGGTCAGAACCAGGAAAACCAAATAGTACAAAATGCTAGAATCATTGATGATTGTTGAGATAATGATGAGCAAAGAAATTTATTTCAGGAAGCACTGGATAGATGCTTATAGGAGAAAGAAGACCCATACACTGGGGAAGATCTGTTCTTTTTAACCAGTTGTTCCAACCATGAGTTACAACAGCTGAAACATTCGGTACTTTGGAGTTATGTTGTACTGATATGGTATTACCTTAAAAGACTATTCAGAAACTAGTACACCCAAATATAATTGCCCATTTATTGGCTGTTGCTTGGTGCCAAGGTAACTCAACTGCGGCTTTTTAATTTATGTGCTTCTGTGTGCAATTTGAAGTATTGCTTTTAACTGATAAAGCCCTATGTGCTTGCCCCTGAAGTATTTTCAGGGCTGCCTTCTCCCACCAGAATTGGCCCACCAATCTGATTTTGAATGCCTTGGGAGGAACTTCTACTGATTTCCTATTTTTGTGGACTGAGGATCATAGGTACTATTTTTCAATGTGTTTTTACCCTGGCATTGCCTCCAGGAATTCAAACTTCACTTTCTAGAGGTATTGAATATAGCACACACTATTTCGGAGAACTTGTGGAAGTTGAAATAATGTTTGGGTGATTGCCTCATAATAATCTGCAATGTTTGCCTTGGATAATTGTATTATTGTTCTTTGTCTCCTATGTCTTCGTGATAGTGACATACTGTGGAACATGCTGCTCCCTAGAGGGACACTTGGCCCTTTCTTTTCCAGCGTTCTGGAGGACACTGAAAACATTTTCAGCTAGCTTTTGATTCCTTGCAATAAAAATAAGCAACATGATTAATGTTTTAGTATTTTAATGATGCTCTGGAGACACATATTTCTTTTGCTCTTGTTTTACTGATGAGTTTATTTACACTGCTGATTGGGATAGCATAGAAATATTATTAAAAGTAAAAACACTGAGAAAAAAAAATCATTTGCCACAAGGAATTTAACCGAAAAATCAAGAGACAAAAGCTTACAAAAATAGATGAAAGAGAATTAGAAAAGTAAGGAAGCTCCACTCACTTACCTTAAAGAAGATGAAAGAAACAAAACAAAATTGAAATATATAAATGATGTCTGTTTTTTTCTAGGATTCTAAGGAATTCAGCCAGCACCAGTTTACTCTATGGAACTGAAAAACAATCAACCATGCATATTATGAAGGCAGCAACAGTTTAAATGAATATGTGGTCCACGTTCTGCTTCACTACTTGCCTTAAAAAAGATGCTTACATTTCTCTGGTGACATAGTTGAGCTTTCCACTGTACAGTGAAATGGATTGGCTGTTAGCTACCAAATCATCCAGCTAAAAGAAAGATTTCAATAGTAATTTTAGAGTTTTCAGTAATCGTGTTCAGTGGCTGATTGTGATCATCCTTATTCCTAGAGATGTGGAAGAATGGTTAGATTATCAACTCTGGACCACTGATCAGATTCATGCTTGGTAGCTAAAGGAAAGTCTGTTCTTCTCTGCCTTCTTGTCCCCATCCAGTACAACACCAAATATAGATTTCCTACAGTTCCTACAGTTTCGAACTGTACAATTTTTAATAGAAAACTTGTTCTATATTTCTATGATGGCAGTTCTATTAGGATTGGTAAAGCTTTTAACTCTCTGCACTGAAGTTTTTTGTGAAAGATTCTACATATGTGCATTATTTATAAACAAATGTCCTACAGGAATTTCTCACATTAATTTCCTAAACTATTGATAGAAAAGTTCTTTATACATATAACCCAGTGGTGCGTTGCCCCCGGTTCGAACTGGTTTGCAAGAACCGGTAGTAAAACTGGCGGGAGGCCCCGCCCACCACCCCGGATGTCGTCATCGGCGATCTGCACATGTGCAGAAGCAAGGCACGCATGCTTGCTTCGCTCGATCGCATGCATGATCCCATTGCGAACCGGTAGTAAAGGTAAGTAGAACCCACCCCTGATATAACCATATAATTTTTTTATAAAATACCATGCGGTATATGTGCCTATTAGTAACATGGATCTGAATGGTTCTATTTATGCTAAATACTCAATAGTCAATCATGCTGCTACTATAGTAGGTAGGAGACAACTGACTAGAAAAGCTCTCATACATCAGAAATATTCCCACTTTTAAGTAGAGAATTCCAGATATTTTCTGAGGTTGACTTTCAATGTTCTGCGTAATACAACTTATAGGGCTGTTCTGAAACGAGGAAAGAAACTAAAGAACAGGTAGCTTTCATTTAGTGATCACAACTTAGGTCAGCAACTCAATTGTTAAATGAACTGTTCATTAAATGAAACTTCACTGTGATTACAATTTTACTTCACTTTGCTTTGCTTTACAGACCTGCAAGGGTTAATAAAATATAAATATTGTAATTTTTTAAATCAGCATCACTATTTGATATAGTGCTGACCTAGACACCAGCAGCCTGGGAGTTTTAGTTCCACCTTGGGCATGGAAACTGGCTGGGTGATTTTGGGCCAATCACATACTCTCAGCCCCACCCACCTCACAGGGTTGTTGTTGTGGGGAAAATAGGAGGAGGAAGGAGTATTAGATATGTTCACTGCCTTGAGTTATCTACAAAGGTGGGATAAAAACTTAGCAAAATAAATAAGTAAATAGATGTGAATGAGGCATTTGCTAAACGAGGCATTTGCTAAATGAGGATTACCTGAACATTTCCTTACATAATTCAAAGTGCTGACTTTTGTTTATTTAATAAAATATCATTTGTATGCAATTCCAAAAATTCCTGGATGAACTTGAGAGAGTGCTTTCTTGGTTATTATGTTTACAATACTGCTTTGTAGCAATATTTACAATATTGCTTTACAACAATGCTATGTCCTGGCTTATTAAATATTGGTTTGTTGAATAAGCTATAATTGATAAGGTTGACCTACTACACCAAGCCAGACAAACTCCCTTATGACTTCTCATTAGCTTTGGACATCAACTTACTGATTTTCCTTTACTATAGAAGTCTATGCTCTCCAAAAAAATAAAAAACCAAACCCACAAAAACCAAAATCTAACAGTCAAGTTTCTGAAAACTTGCAGGCAATGATATTTGCCTTAGATATCTCTTTGCTATAAGTTGATATTGTAAATCTAGTGCATCTAGGTTCATCTGCTTGCTTTGAATGTGCTTTTAGCTTTTAAAATCATTTTTAGCTTCATATATTGCTTTTACTGTGTTGTATTTTATTATATGTAACTCTATATGTTACTGCTATTAATAGTAACCAAGGTATCACTTCCTATTGCATGTAATAGAAGTAGTCGCACACTCACTTTCTTTTCAAAAATGTCATGCTCTATAAAATTTCAGTTTACTAGAAGTGTCTTTAATTGTTATTTTTCATCATACATTCATTGATCCCCAAAATGCAAGATATTTACAGCATGACTTTGTACAACTTTTACACTAAGCTCATTTTCCTAATCTTCTGGACATGGTAAGAAACAGAAAGAATGGTTCAGTGAAACTAACTGAAAAGTAATAATAATGATGTTATGATGTTTTAAAATTAAACAATAATTTTCTTAAAAATACAGGAGACAAGCAAGCTATTAATTAAAGTAACAGCCGATTGAAACACTAAATAACACGTCACTCCACATTCAAAAGGGTGGTATTTCCACTGCAGTTTTAAGACCATCAATCTGTTTTAATATCCATTTTACATTAATTAGTTTTGAGTATTCTCCTGCAGTGCTACGTGGATATATTATGACTTTCTCTGGAAAAGTAGAGTAGACATATACAGTGGTGGGCTGCGATCGGTTTGGTGAGCACGTGCTTCGCACACGGGTGCATGTTTTGCACACACATGTGCGCTTGCGCACAGCGTTCAGAATACAGCAATTTGAAGCTCAGCTGCTTACCTTCTAAGGCAGCCCCACTAAATAGAATCAGCTGTGCCGTGAAAATCAACTGAGCCAGAAAGAAGGAAATATAGGACAGGGCAGAGCAGATGCGGGTGGGCGGGGTCTGCTGATCGTTGGAACTACTGGTTTGCCCGAACTAGTCCGAACCGGGTGAATCCCACCCCTGGACATATACGCATACACTTATATGGAAAGACTTTCTGCATTTACTGAAGAATATTAAATACAAATTGTACATCCTATTAGTTTTCCTTAAATCACAATGGGCAATATAGGGAGAAAGGGGAAGAATTGCTGCAGGTGATTATAGATTTAATATTTTTACTGTTTCCATGGGTATCCACGTATTGCAAAAGATCTTAAAAATCTAGAGAGACTTTGAACATTGAGCATACAAATAGTTAAAACATTGATAATCCATGGAGAAAACAATTAAACATTTATAACAGTAAGCCTATTTGATTTAGGTTAATTTAACCAAATACTTCAATACTGTTATTAGAATGTTCATCTAGAATTAGAAACAAACTATCCTAGCATCCTACTATCTTGCATGATCTACTAAGTAAATGTACTGCGGTTAAATTAATGGAATCAATCAATCATTGTTCTTTTAAATCACATCAGTTTGTATAAATGGGTTGAAATGATAAAGGCAGGAAGTTGTGAATTTTGTAAAAAATTATTTCCATTTCCTGACCTAGATCTGGAGACAAGTTATTGTCAATGTCCTTCTACCACATTTTTATTTGCAAAAGTGGAACACAAACTCAGAACAAATATTTTTCATTGATGTGTTTTAGAACTGTCAGTAAAACTGTTCAGAATTTGCATCATATGTCAAAGGTATTTAAAATCTCTGTCACAAGATGTATTTCACTTGACTTCTCTGCTATATGGGCTTGCTACACGCCAAAAGATTCTAGAACATTTTGTATCAGCTTGCTAGCTCCAGGATGATGTATACTACTGCATAAATCCATGTATGCAGTAGTATACATCAAACATGCAAATGAAAGTTCTGCAACATTTCATTATATTAGCTGACATTTAAAAAAAAAAATCTCTAATTTTTTATAAAAAGGTGAAATACAAAATAAATGAAAAAAGTATGTAAAGAACATACTTAAAAAAGTCTATCGTTACAAAAAAAGATCCAGTAAAGATGAAGCTGTTCCTGGCATCTCTTTTCCAAAGAACTGGTTCAGAAAAATATGTACAAAAATGATTTCAAATAATCAAGTTCAAAATAAATATCTTTTGAAAGCAAAAGGAAAAATAGTCAAATTGTTATCCCACGAATGCCAGAATAAACAAACGTTTTAGAATTAAATAATAAAGTAAATTAAGTAAAAAGAGTCCAAGTCTTCAGATGCAATTGCTTGCTATCTTTCCTCTCTGTGAATGGTAAGTCAGAGAATCACACACTCTCTCTCAAGAAAGTTATGTAGGCTTGTTTTGAAAAGATTGGATTTCTACAAGCAAACTTTTCTTCCATTCCACAACTGCTACAAATCTTTGAGGTTCTGCCCTGCCCTCTAAAATAGGAAAGTATTCTCTGTTTCCATATTCTGATCATGACATTTACAAATTTGGCCATGCAGAAACCTTGGGTTATATTTTCCTCTCAGGGCAGAGCCAGTGATATTTCAGCACAATATATTTTAGGCAGAGATATTAGGATAGAATAGTATAGTATGGTATGGTATGGTATGGTATGGTATGGGATGGGATGGGATGGGATGGTATGGGATGGGATGGGATGGGATGGGACGGGACGGGACGGGACGGGACGGGATGGGACGGGACAGGATAGATAGGGTAGGGTAGGGTAGGGAAGGGAAGGGAAGGGAAGGGAAGGGAAGGGAAGGGAAGGGAAGGGAAGGGTAGGACAGGACAGGACAGGACAGGACAGGACAGGACAGGACAGGACAAGTCAAAATAGAATCATAAGGCTGGAAGGGACCTTGGAAATCTTTTAATCCAATCAACTACTAGTCCAACTATTTTTGCAGAACTGCTTCTTAATGCAGCCGTTTACAAACCAGTAAAAGCTGCTATTTTTACAAAAGAGCTTCTTTTCACCTCTTGTAGAGATTAACCACTCTCATATAATGTGCAAGATTTCAAAACACCAAAAGCAAAACTTGGCTAGTAATCAACTCTGTACATTTCATACACTTTGGAATTTGTTCGTTTTTTCAAACTGGTAAAGCAG
Source organism: Arizona elegans (assembly GCA_022577455.1). Taxonomy (NCBI): domain Eukaryota; kingdom Metazoa; phylum Chordata; class Lepidosauria; order Squamata; family Colubridae; genus Arizona; species Arizona elegans. The sequence continues at coordinate 79,611,612 of JAKOOJ010000006.1, read as the reverse complement.
AAGTTTTTCTCAACATTTTTGTTGGACTCTGGGTGCCAAAGTTCATGAGAAATTTGCACTCGTTTTGGCTTCTTTTCTATGTATGTTTGTTTCAAAGCAAATAGCAACAGATATGAACATGAATCACGTCAGTTAAGAAAACATACCTAGGGCATGATTCCTTTTAGGGCACAAATAAAATTCAGGGCCATTTTATGTTGTTGTTGGCCTTGAAATAAACTATAAATTTGCAGCTTTATATTAAAGTAAAAAAGCTTAAAATAGAGGAATGGCATGTTTCTAGTCTGTGGTTTTCCTCCCGAGCATTGCCCTGAGTAGTTTCCATTTTTAGAAGACTAGCAAGTCATGGGAAATATCCTCCCACTTGTAACAGCAGAATGACTCTATCAGGTTTCAAAAAAAAATGTCTTTCATTTCATTCATAGCAATTTGATGTCAATTTATAGCTGATAATACATTTGAGTGTTCCTTTGGAGAGCTATCTTCAAATTTTAGCAAGGAGTTGTAGATTTCTGAATTATTTGCTGTCACCTAGTGGGTAGATGGAATTTTGCAGCCTGAATCTGAATCTATCTACTGGAATAGAATAGAATAGAATAGAATAGAATAGAATAGAATAGAATAGAATAGAATAGAATAGAATAGAGCCTTGGTGGTGCAGCGGACTAAAGTGCTGTTAAAGTAGCACTTAGCTGCCAGCTGCCTGCAATTACTGCGCATTCAAATCTCACCAGGCTCAGGGTTGACTCAGCCTTCCATCCTTCCGAGGTAGGTAAAATGAGGATCCGGATTGTGGGAGAAATAAACTGACTTTATATAAAAAAAGAACACCGCTTGGGGGGGGGGGGGCAAAAGCCTACTAAGCAGGTATATACAAAAGTATGAAGGCTATTGGTTAATGCAGTGTAAGTCGCCCTGAGTCTCCGGAGAAGGGCGGCATATAAATCAAACCAATAAAATAAAATAAATAGAATAGAATAGAAGAATAGAATAGAATAGAATAGAATAGAATAGAATAGAATAGAATAGAATAGAATAGAATAGAATAGAATAGAATAGAATAGAATAGAAAACAGAGTTCAAAGGAACCTTGGAGGACTTTTAGTCCAGCCACCCACCCCCTCAGGTAGGAAACCCTATACCCAGGATGGCGAACCTATGGCACGCGTACCACAGGTGGCACGCATTGCCATATCAGTGGACACGCCAGCTCAGCTCTGGTGGCCAGCTGATTTTCGGGCCTTCTGAGCCCAACAGAAGTAGGGAAACAGGCTGTTTCCTGCCTCCGGAGGACCTGGGGGGATGGGGAAGGCCTGTTTTTCTTTCTCATCTGGCCCCAGATCCTCTCTGTGCATCTGGGGAGGGTGAAAACAGCCTTTCCCACTCTCTCGGAGGCCCTCCGGAGGCCTGAAACGGCCCATTTCCCAACTCCCAGTGGGACAGGAAGTGACGTTTTGCTGTCCCCAGCCTCCAGAGACTCATAGAGAGGCACACCTTGGTCAAACTGCTGCATAGTACTCTCTAGAGGCTGCCCTTGAAGACTAGTCCAAAATATAGTGTGTGGGCAGTAATAGGCATTTTGTGGTATGCCCATGTGACTTCCGGCTGTCAGCTTTGGAAGCCATATTAGCAACAGAAGTTTCCATGCTGCCACCTTCTTGTGTGTGGAAAAGTAGGAAGGGGGATTTAGTAGAGGGAATGTAGTTAGACAAAATAGCATTCTTCTTTTCGGTCAAGATCATGACAGTCCTGCATCTGGAGAAGGAATGGTTGGAGTGATATCTTGAAATGGGACGGATGGTGATTGGACAATGTGATTGGTACAGGGGATGGATTTGGGGATTTTGATTTACGGAGGGAAAACCCAGAACTCTCAGATTTGGGTTTCCCAGATGTGCCAGTATACCTACTAATAAATGGAACTTTGAGAAAATGCATGCCGCGGTGATTTTAATTGGAGTTGGGGTTTTCTGGAACGCTGACAACTGCTCCAATAGAACTGTACTGGTTAACAGTTAGCTTCTGGATGCAATTCAAGATACCTATAAGCCTTTCATAGCATAGGGGCAGTTATTTGAGGGATTGCCAGTCTCTGACAGTTTCTCCCCATTTAGTACAATTGAGTAGAATGGATGTGCTTTGGGTATCATTTATTGGGACCCAGGAAGTTTATCTTCTCTATGGTGATGTCTGTCTTCAGGAGTAGCATCACCTGAGAGACCTTCAAGCTCCCATCCTTATGACATTGAATCATTGAAAACCTCCCTATTCTCCCAGCCCTTGAATAAACTAATTGTTGAAACCCTGTGGTACATTTTGTTCACTATATACAGTTTGTCTTTTGAACACTTATGATCTGGTATCTCTGAGTATATTCCTTTGTGTCAAATGTAAGCCCCTTAGAATCATGCTTCTTTACCATAGTGCAGCTGGATTTATGTGTTGCAAATCATAGCACAATATGGTTATTTAAGACTTGTTTGTGATGATGGACTGAAGTTTTCATGCATTGGAGCCGATATTTTGTTGCTTAGTGGATTCCATAAAGCAAGGTTAGGTGGTAGTAAAGTTCTTTCTCTAAGACAGGGCCGCAGCCTGTTTGGAACTGGGCCATTGAGAAATGGGATGGAGTGCACGTGTCCGCACGCAGCTCAACTTGCATGCGCTGCATGAGTGGTGGGCTGGTTCCCCTTTCTCCCCCACTTGGGTCACCAAGCTGCATAGGTTGGGGACCACTGCTCTAAGACCTCTTGAAAGAAGGACCTACTTACCCTCACCAGCCATGCCAATATTGATTTTGTTTGTTTCTTTGTTAATTTATGAAGACACTATTGAATCATTGATAAATTTCAAAAATATACAGATTATATCTACATAAAATTATATGAGAAATATATGAGAAAACATTGTCTCTCCAATACAAAGGTGTGATTTTGTATTGAAATCCAAAATTATTTTAAGAGGACATATAAGTGGACAGTTTACTTGATGTCAACTATTGGCCTCTGTGATCCAGAATACCTATGGAATGATGTGAACAATGTAAACATTTTGGAAATTTCGGATGTGGGGCAAGAGTAAAGTAAAAACATATTTCTTTCCTGAAGCTTCAGTGCTGCAGACAGTGTTTTTAAACAGTTTCTCTAAGAAAAAGCTGCCACAGTAAACTGTAAATTCAATTCAATAAAAACCAAGAAACTCTTGTATTGCCATTGACATGAAATAAGTGCCATTACACTGTAATTACATGTACACAGAGAGCTTATGCACCAGAGACAAATTGTGTGTCTAATCACACTTGGCCAATAAAGTATTGTATTGTATTGTGTTGTGTTGTGCTGTGTTGTGTTGTGTATTCTATTCTATTCTATTCTATTCTATTCTATTCTATTCTATTCTATTCTATTCTATTCTATTCTATTCTCCAGTAGAGGAAGAATGATAGGCACAGATTTCTGAGAAGAAATTCCCAAGTGGGTGAGTAATACACATTTCTAGTAGACAAGACCATTTGCAACAGGTTTCACCACCAAATGATATGTGTTTCTGGATGTCATGATACAAGCTCTGTCCATATACACACATGAAACATGTTATACAACTATTCCATGTATACAATCATATCCATATTTTAACATATCACCAGTTACATCATCAAACCTTCAGCCTTACTATTTTCAGCATTTTTATGTTTTTCTTAGGTGCTAATATTATAGTATATATTTAATTCCACACTTCAACATATTTTATGTAGTGGGGGGCGGGGGAAATAAAACTGCACGAGGAAGAGACAAGAAAGGCCAGGAGACAAATACAGAAGAGAAAAGAGAAAGAGGGCAGGGAAAAAAAGTTCTCTGGGTTTAGAGTGAATGATTGCATAGTAATAAAGAGGTTAAGAAGACATTTACAGTACCATATAAGAGCACTCAAGGATAAGCATGTAGAGTCTAAAGATAAAGGAGATTTTCCATTTATGGGCTCCACAAAATCTGTCTTGGATCCTTAGACACAGAGAACCAGAAACAGGTTCTCTCTTTAATAACTATAGTCTCTTTAAATTCATCTGCCTCTATTTTGCAAATTTCCCCTTCTTGAAATTCACAAGTTGTTATTTTGGTAGAGAAAAGTTTCCTCTTTCTTTGGGTACATAAATACCTTTACTACTTAAAGCAGAAGATCATTCAGTTCGTTATTAGGAAACATGTGAGGATGTGCTATATTCCTAATTGACTTGTTGGTTTCTCCTTCATGTCGTTTGTAGCATAAAAAGTGAATTCAATGAACACTTGGCTGGATGATCAAGGTTTTTTGTGTTCTCATGGACAGTTTCCTGAGGCTGTAGAAGCATTTGTTGATTTTATGTCCTTATTATATATCCATGTTTCCCCGAAAATAAGACTGGGACTTATTTTGGGCCCCAAAATAAGCACAAGGGCTTACTCTTGGGGGTGTCTCATTTTTTCCCCCATGTACAGGAGTTCCACTTCTTCTGCTTCCTTGCAGTGGGAAAGGAGGCCATGTGGTGCGCCAGTGCTGCCATGAGATGAGGAAGTAGAGCTGTCCCACGCACCCCGCCATCCATGCCCCAACACCTGCCTCACCTCAGGGCTGCGGCACCAGCACCCTGCTTGGTCTCCTGCTTCAGGAGCAAGCAAGCAGAAGAAGAGGGCCAACCATCATGTTGCCTCCTGATGCACATGGCTGCCAGTGCCACTGCCATGAGACAGGTGTCAGGGCATGGATGGCCTGGCTGCAAGGGCCCTGAGGTAAGCCAGTGCAGGGTGCGTGGGGCAGTTCCCCCACCTTGCCTCGTGATTGCGGCTCCACAAGCATCCAGATGGAGTGGGCTCCCAGCCGGCTGTGCAGGCTCTTAAGTTGAGCTTATTTTGGGGGTAGAGTTTTATTAGGTAAAAAAAATCTGTTGGGCTTATTTCTGGGATAGGTCTTATTTTCAGGGAAACAGATAACTTCAACAGTGAAAAATATTTAATTAATAAATGCAGAATATTTTTATAGTAAGCTTAATAGAGACAAACCTGTATCTTTTGCTAGTTATCCACCTCAACTTTAATCCACACTTAAACTAAACTATATTTCACACATTAAAAGTAGTAAAACTGGCAACAAACACAAAACTTAGTTGAGATGGATCAAATGTTACCTTGCCACAGAATTCTCTAGAAAAAAATTGTATGTATCTATGTGTAAATATTTATACACAACAGCATTATATAACAGTTTGTTTATTGACTGACAAATTCTTGAGGGATAAGAGCCAAATACTAAAAGTTTGTGTCAGATTAAGATGAAACTCAAAAAGTCCTATAACTAAAGGGAATGAGTTTTATGCTTAGGGTAAGGCAAGTTAAAGATAGGTTCCATAAGCGGCAGAAGCCAACCTTCACTTGAATTATGAGAAATGAATGAAAGAAAGGTTAATAAAAACAGTTTCCATGAAATCAATATATATGATGGGTGTACCTGGAAGACTTTGCAGTAAGTTATTGGGGGTTCTAAACAATAAAATCATAGAATTGAAGTGCTGGAAGGGAATATATTTTTCATCAACAGAAAAAGCCACAATATATTTGATAAACCCAATTTTGCTTTAAATTCTCCAAGAGACTGTTATTTCTAAAGCCATCTGCTTACTATTTAAAAGCACTAATAATTTTTTCTTATAATTTGAAAACGTATGTTCATCAATATGGCAGATCTTTAAACTAGATTCTTGGACTTATATAAATATGAGATATCATCTAGACAAGGTCATAGTGAGATGTCAATTCTATGAACTTTAGGTGTAATTCAAGAATGTTTGCTATTACATATATAATTATATATGGTTTTTAGAGGATGGTAGATCGGGGAAGAGTAGCTTAGCATTATGATGACATAAACATTTATTGGCTGAAGATAAATAGTGACATAACTGATTATCGGGTAATTTTGACATGAAGGGACTAGGTTTTTTCCCCTGCAGATTATAACAAGCATCGTATTCCTATGCTGTTATTTCCACCAAAAATTCTAACTGAACTCATTTATATGCAGTTTCACTTCCTTTTATGAACTGCACAGCCCCGTCTTATCTGTGAAAAACACACTTTCCTCTGTAGTGTGTCTGTTTTGGTGATGTTTCCTGTTTTTCTTAGTATTACATTTTTCAATTCAAAGAGAGAGTAATTCATTCAATTATTGTTCTTGTCCTTTCAGTTAGTCTGCATTCTTAGTGATGTTATGTGCTCTTTACATTTTATTTTACTTTTGGGGACATATTGATTGCCTTCCAAAGTAGCAAGACATAGACTATAATCCTTCTGTCAAAGTAAATCTGACTAAATCTGATGACCTTACTATCATTAGACAAATATTAACTAAGGTCAACATATTTTGGGAATAATTAACTTGGCATCGGTGCTACTAATTTTCAGACTCACTTTTTAAATAGTCACATCTACTTCCTGCTTCAATATTAGTAAGTTTTATGAGTAAGAACAGTATCACTCCCAGTCACTTCCTAGAATTCGAGGGGTCAATTGCTTTGAACATCAACTTGGAAAATCAAAATACTGATTTAATTAATCATTAGAGATATAAAAATGCCCCATTAAATAGATTAAATATCCATCTAGGCCAGCATCCTGTTTGCTATTGTATGGCCAACTTTATCTCTGGAAGCCTAATGTCTAGACGTAGACATTTCCTCCGGTTGTTCTTATCAGATGGTAATCAAAGAAAGCATGTGGCCTCCATCACAAGTTCCTTTTAGCCATCAAAGCTATATTAGAACATAATGGACAAAAGACAGTAAAAGCATGGGTTATAATAGAGAATCTCAATATCTCTGAATAACCAGAAATTGTATGTTACATTAAGCCATAGTTTGTCTATCCCTGGTTATTCAATAAATTATATTTTTTGGAAGATCACATTAGAATAGTTTCTGCAACACCAGGTAGTTGTTGAGCTTCCCCAATAATTACACAATGAACTGAAAATGCAGTAAAAATTAATAGAAGACAAGTTTTAATTCCTTAGACAACTCATTGATTTTTTGTTAAGCAATCGATATCTATTTCTAATTTTTATAGAATACAGATAAAGCATTCATCTATATCTTCTGAAAAAACAGCTCAGTAATAAACTGCTCATGAAATCAATAATGTAATGGATCTGATCAGAGAGAGTATTTTTTTTTTATTAAGGGCCATATTCCTAATGAAGCAAAGAATGGATGAAAAACCTATAGATTATATCAAAGTTTCTAGTAAGTTCAAAGATATTAATAAAAGTATAAGTCACAAATTAATTGCTATATACATGAAAATAGCAATTAGTTTGTGACTTATATTTTTATAAATATCTTCGAAGTTACCAGAAACCTTGATATAATCTGTAATAGGCAAATGCTGCCACCTTACAAAGATAGGTGTAGAGGTTGGTGTAGAACGCAGTATTGCAGGCTAACTCACTGCTCACTGCCAGGAGTTTGATTCTGACTGGCTCAAGGTGATTCAATCTTCCATCCTTCTGGGATCAGTAAAATGAGGGCCCAGATTGTTGGGGGCAATATGGTGACTGTAAACCACTTAGAGAGGGCTTTAAAGCACTATGAAGCAGTATATAAGTCTAAGTGCTATAGCTATTATATGACCATTTTGCTATATTGTTATAGCATAGAAACCCCTTCATGTGGGTACTTCCTTGTCATGTGTTCTGTTAAGATTGAGAACTATGCTGGAGGTATACCACCAGAAAGTATACCAGAAGGGTCACTCAAACTATATAGGTCTCAACTAAAAAGCCAGACTAAGTGTATTCACAAACCCATTTATCATGAGGAGACAACAGAAAAGGAATCCCATAATGAATTGGTTATCACCCGGGTTTACAAGGACCATGGCAGTTACTGTCCCAGGGCAACTGTTGAGAAGTTAGTTACAGGGTTGGAGAAAGATCTAGAGACCTACTCTGCAAAAAATTTACAATACAATTCTATGGGAAGGATCTCAAACATGCCAGATACGGTGCCCCAAAACAGGACAACAGGAATCCCAATTGCTAAGTCAGCAAATGTCTGGTTATACAGAGATACATCAGATAGCCACATGGAAATAGAGAGAGCAATTGCATAAAAAATGTGATTCACTTTAACTATGCATTATCTGGCAAGTAAATAATATTTTTTTCCCCAGAAGAATGTTCCAAATAGAAACAGTATAAGTGGTGTTTGTGGATAAGCTTGATAAGCCATACTAGAGAACATAAAACAATGAATGATGTCCACTTTTAGTTCTTCAGTCTAATGATGGCATATTCTGTCAATTGAGTTTCTTCAGGGGTCTTGGTTCCCTGAAAAAGTTCTCCATGGCTCAATGTTGCATAAATAACTGAGTCCTCTTTATATCCTGGTAAACTTTCTTTGAACTTCATGGAACTTAGACTGGTTCTAGATGCCTTCTGGTAATTGTCTTGATTCTCATTGGGAACTTGAAACAAACAAGGCATGGAATCTTCATTGAAGATGGCTTTCTCATCTGAGAAATGAGTTGTGCTATCATTGCAGTGTTGAGTGTTCTTATAGCAATTATCAGCAAACATCACAATAACAAGAAATAGAAAATATAATAGATAAGTATAGTTAGTTGTCAGCAAACAAAAGAGCAATTACCAAACAATTTAATTATCAAGTATGATGTTAATTTTAAACACAGAAACAAAATTTCTATAGAATTGAACATCTTACTAAGGGAATGTGTGAAAATAGAAAACTGTTATTCTCTTATTCTTTCCTTCTGCCATCATCATTCCATTTTCCTAATATTGAAATTGCAAACACTCTGGTAGTGCAAATCTGTTTATGCAGTTCAGCATGATGTAATGTGCACTGGTGGCATGTTATAAATCATTAGAAAGATAATATTTAGTAAACTATTGACTCAAAGGCTGAATCATCTTAAACCATACATGAATGGAAAAATCAATCATTGTACAAACAATAACATTCTGGAAGTAAAGCCTTTATTTTCATATTATATATATTCTGGAGAACTAAGCTAGAACTAAGGAGAACTAACTTAAAACTAAGGAGAAATTTCATAACGATGAGAGCAATCAACCAATGGAACAACTTGCCTTCAGAAGTTGTGGATGCTCCATCACTGGAGGCTTTCAAAAAGAGATTGAAAAATAATTTATCTGAAACGGTATAGGGTCTTCTGCCTGAGCAGGGGGTTGGACTAGAAGACTCACAACTCTATTATTCTATGAATAACCAGTTTGGTCTAATGGTTAAGGCACCAGGCTAGAAAGCAAGAAACAGGCCAGGCCAGAAAGCAAGAACTACAGGGGTAGGAGAAAGAATAAGGCAGTTAGTAAAATATGAATTAAACCCAAAAAAGGAAGAGAGTGTGAAAAAAGAAACTTAAGGTGACACCACCTTAACTTTCTTTCATATAACTGTCTCATGTCCAAGATTTTGTTACTGTAGTCTATAACAATAAAGTAAAAATCCATGTTTTTTTGTGAAATCTATTTCCCAACCTGACCTACATTGAAAGGATGATATGAGAAGATTGTAAGAGGAAAAACATTATTATGTGTATTAAGTATTTGGAGGTGAGACAGGAAAGTGTGATATTCAATGAAATTTTCCAATGTAGGTGATTCATTTTTCTTTTCCTCCAATTCATCAGCATCCTAAGACTAATGAACAAAAGATTGGTTTTCCTGCTGATATCTCTTTATTATAAAAAATGTTATTTAGCTACATCTGCAATGGCATATATAGGAAAAGATGAGAATAAAAAATTAAAGACATGTTAATAATAAAACATACCCTGTTATTTCCACTTTCTGGGTTTTTTACTTTCTGGGCGTTTTTTACTGAGAAGGAAAAGACAGCATGTTGTTAAAATAACCTTACATTGTTCATAAATATATTTTCTCATAAAGGAAACATCTCAGTATCTTTTTAAATAAATCAAAACTGTTTCTGAAATAAAGGTTGTTGATTTTAAATGCTAATGTCCTTTTCTCTTCATAGAATCAGATATTAATATTTTAAATCAACAACCTTTACTTAAGAGTTTCATAAGCCTCAACTAAGTAGCCTAATTAATACTTCCAAAAGCATACAAAATAAATTAAAAGATGATTTGAAAGCAAAAGGCAGAGACTGGAAAATCTCTGATTATGGAACCCACTGAGGATTGAAAGAATGAAAATTATTTATATAACATACCTTGATGCCTCCTTGTGAAATACAGCCATCCAAAGCAGCCAACAATGAGGAACAGAGTACCAAGAGATGATATGGAATAAATCATAATCAACATCTTGTTTTTTCCAAGTAGTTTCTGATCTTCTGTAGTATTTGTAGTACTTGGAAACACTGTTGAGTTACTGTGATCTATTCAGACAGTGAATTTAAAATTTTATTAACACTCAAAGCAATAACAGCATGGTTTTTAATAAAGGTGCTTTGTAGCCGCTTAGTTCAAAGGAGTTCCAGGATGCACTGTAGATATAATAGTATCAATAAATCTAAAATGTCACAGAGGTTATGTGAAAGGAATAAATTGCAGGTTGAAAGAAAATGTGTCAGTAAAGGTCTCAGTGTTGGGGATGGGGTTTTATAAGTATTCCTATTTACTTCCCATGTGAGAAAAAGTCTCCAAAGCTGTTAATAGGTCTCGATTTCCCCCACCCAATTCAGTCTTCACAATTATTTTTAAGCTTTTAAATATTAAGACACAAGACTATATTAATGGAGATTTTCAGTCATACAGGTTATGGTTGTCCCAAAGGTGCTTTTTCAAAAGGCAATTGGACTTTGAAGATGTTTCACTTTTCACTTTTGGGACACCAGACTATAAATGAGTCTTGAAAGAGGCGGTGGTGAGGCCTCTCCTCAAGAAGCCATTCCTGGATCCGGCTGTTTTGGCTAACTATCGTCCAGTCTCCAACCTTCGCTTTATTGCGAAGGTTGTTGAGAGTGTGGTGGCGCGACAGCTTCCCCAGTACCTGGATGAAGCTGTCTATCTGGATCCGCTCCAGTCCGGCTTCAGACCTGGGTACAGCACGGAAACGGCATTGGTCGCGTTGGTGGATGATCTCTGGAGGGCCCGGGATAGGGGTTATTCCTCTATCCTGGTCCTATTAGACCTCTCAGCGGCTTTTGATACCATCGACCATAGTATCATGTTGCGCCGGCTGGAGGGACTGGGAGTGGGGGGCACCGTTTTGTGGTGGTTCTCCTCCTATCTCTCCGACCGATCGCAATCCGTGTTGAAAGGGGGCAGCGGTCGACTCCAATGCGCCTTGTTTGTGGGGTGCCGCAAGGGTCGGTCCTCTCGCCCCTCCTGTTCAACATTTATGTGAAGCCGCTGGGTGAGATCATCCGTGGTTTTGGGGTGGAGTTCCATCAGTAGGCTGATGATACTCAGCTGTACATTTCCACCCCAGACCATCCCAATGATGCCTTGGAAGTGATGTCCCAGTGCCTGGAGGCCGTGCGGGTCTGGATGGGGAGAAACAGGCTTCGACTCAACCCTTCCAAGACCGAGTGGCTGTGGCTGCCAGCATCCCGGTATAGCCAGCTGATGCCATTGCTGGTTATTGGGGGCGAATCATTGCCCCCACAGAGAGGGCCCGCAACTTGGGTGTCCTCCTGGATGCGCGGCTGTCTTTAGAAGGGCATATGACAGCCGTGGCCAGGGGGGCTTTTTGTCAGGTTCGCCTGATACGCCAGTTGCGCCCCTTTCTGGACCGGGACTCCCTACGCACGGTCACTCAAGCACTCGTCACTTCTCGTCTGGACTATTGTAACACTCTCTACATGGGGCTCCCCTTGGGGTACACCCGGAGGCTCCAACTGGTGCAGAATGCGGCCGCATGGGGGATTATGGGAGTGACGGGGTGCTCCCATGTGACTCCTCTCCTGCGTGAGCTGCATTGGCTTCCAGTGGACTTCTGGTGCGCTTCAAGGTGTTGGTGATCACCTTTAAAGCGCTCCATGGCTTAGGGCCAGGGTACTTACGGGACCGCCTTCTACCACCAATAGCCTCCCACCAGCCGGTTCGCTCCCACAGAGAGGGCCTCCTCAGGGTGCCGTCGGTCAGACAATGCCGGCTGGCGACCCCCAGGAGGAGAGCCTTCTCTGTGGTGGCACCTACCCTATGGAACAAACTACCCGCAGAGATACGAGTGATCTCCGACCTCCGGAGTTTTCGTCGGGCCCTAAAAACTTATTTTTTCAATTAGCCGGTCTGTCTTGATTTTAGGGTTAGTTTTAAAATTTTAATATTGATTTTAATTGACAAGTTTTAAATTATGGGCCAAATTTATAAATTATTTTAACTTTATTTTTAACTGTGATGTTATGTATAGATGTTTTTATCTTGGCTGTTCACCGCCCTGAGTCCAAAAGGAGAAGGGCGGTATAGAAATTTGAATAATAAATAAATAAATAAATAAATCATTCAGTTTTACGTCTTGTGGCAATTTGCAATGTGTTTGCTTGGCTCTGATGTTCAGTACTGTGTGAATACAGCTATTATGGTTATAACTGTAACCTTTTTAGGCTTATTATGGTTATGAACATGGTCAAATATCACTAATATACCATATTTTAATGTCCAAGCCCATGCAATGTTCAAGTCCGAGTAAATTTGGCCTTGAAAAGAAAAAAAATACTGAGTTCAATCAGGAAAGCGATTTGAAGATTGAACATAAGGAATTGAAACTTTGCATTTCTTACTAAATAACACAAACATTTGGGGATATGATAACTAGTTTGCTGTAGTGGTCAAAACACTAAACTGGAAACTGTGATTCTGTGAATTCTAATCTGGCCCTAGGCACATAGACAATTGGGTGACCTTGGGCCGGCCCCTCTCTGTCAATCCTAGAAGCAGACAATGGCAAACTATTTCCAAAATCTTGCCAAGAAAACTGCAGAGACTTATTCAAGCAGTCAACAGAAGTCAATACTGACTTGAAGGTACAACACACACACCAGGAAAGCGGGGTGGGGGGGGAGTTGTAATTGTTGGAAGATGGAAAACAACAAATCAGCCCTTAAATTAAACTCAGTAAATATATTTTTGACTGTTAGTACAACAACAAAGTTGGAGCTAATTTGTTCTGCTTTGCAAAAAAAACATGAGAGCAGGTACTAGAAACATCCTCTATTATGTTAGTGATGAATGCTAAGGCCTGATATTGAAAAAGTTTAGTAATCCAGATAATTTAACAAAACCCATGCAGGATGCTATGGAAAAATGAACTTTTTCAAGTAGTCTGCTCCTTGTAAGATATAGTTATTCCTCCAAATTGTGCTTGGAAGTGGACTGAATGAGGTTTTTACGTTTTCTATAACTAGTCTCTGGACCAGTTGAAGTTTCTAGATACCTTTCAAAGGTAGCTCATATTATGATTCAAAATTATATAATTGGAGCATTTATTACCCAGAAGTAACGTACCATGGAACAGACATAGTACTCTACTACTTTTTAACTGTGCAAATACAGATTTGGCAATCTAAAAAACTGGACATTCACATTCAGGCCTATACCTAAATTGTGAACCAGAACGTGATCTCACCCTCAACAGAATAAATTTCTATTCCCTGATCATCTTGTTCCAAGAGTAGCTTTGTTGGTTTTATTTTAAGCTTAAATTTATTACCCTTATCTGGTCTGTTAACTACATTAGTCACTTATTTAGAATGAAAACGTAGATTTTTTTAAAATAAAAAGATTAATAGTTTTTATTAGTATAGCATAGATAATCATATTGTTGATGATAATGTTGATTTTTTTTGAGCAAAATAACATAAAAAGAGAGTCATTAGTTGATAATATCAGCAGATTGAATGAATTATTAATATTTTAGTGTCTGTCTCTTCCCAACTTCATAACTTGTCCTACTCCCAAGGCATTATGCTGAACTATGTTGTGCGAAGATGGGTGGTGAGAGAGCTTTAAATGATAAACTGAATAAATACTGCCTGAAAACTTACCTTGAACAATTAATTCTACAACATGACTCGCAAGTTTATTTTTTCTTACTATCGCTTCACAACGATATTGCCCACTATCATTTTTATGAACTGATTGAAAATTCAAAGCAAACGTCTTTTCACTTATCCATGAAATGGACCATTCTTTTTCAGGATACAAAATATGGAACTTCTCTTCGCTCTTGTTCAGCATATACCAGTTCATTATAGGCTTTTTGATGCAGTAGGTCACCGGGCACTCTAGAATGGCTGAGTCACCAATATTTCTATAGTATTTTGTACCTCTTTCAATAGTAATGGTGGTGCAGTTATCATCCTCAGAATCTGAGAGAGAAAAGCAAGATGGAAATTATGTTTTGCATAACATATGTATCTCAGTAGTAGCAATGTACGCAATATCTAACAGACATCTTTTATCACTTTTTGTGGGGGATTTTTTTTTTCCTTTCACAAGTTAATTTTTTTTATAAGTCTTATTTAAATGTCAGGAACACATAGGCTTTTGAACATGATGATAATAAACGTCTGACTTCAGTGACCAGTGAACATATTTAGAATTATGCAAAGTTGTCAAAGGGTTTATATTGGCTTTGGGACTACTAGTTTGTTCACAATAAAAAGTGATACCATTGCTGAGTGGTCAGAAACAGAAGCCAGGTATGAAAGTTAGAAGATCAAAGAGTTAAGGACCCAAATTTATGAACAGTCTTCTTGACAGATAAATCAACTTCCCTATCATTAGAACATCTAATGAGGCTTCTGTTCCCTTAGACGATATAGGAACCCAATAGCAACAAGTAAATTTAAAGTCCCCAGGCCCTCACAGACATTGAGAAAAGCCCAGGCCTATTCCAGTTTAAGACTCTCAATTATCATTACTCACCACCTCTAAAATAACAGATGGAAAAGTTTGCTTCTTAAAAAAACAAACAACTAATTTAAAGTCAACTTTTCTACATGAGAACCAAGTTAAATAATTCCTTTTCTTCATCCTCCTGTTTGACTTTAAAGGTCACTTTTCTAAATAAATGCCAAAAGCTGATAGTGTAGCTGTTACTGAAAAAAGCAGAAATGATTAAAAAGTCATTGCAAATACTTGAAGGCTGAATTAAAATAAGGTGTCTGAAGTTTGAGAATTGGAACCCATCAGTGCTTTATATCAGAGTTCCCCAACCTTCCCAGTTTTGCAAATTGCGGGGGGGGGGGGGGGGAGGGAGGGCGACAGGATAGTTCTATGAGAGTGGCTGGCAAGCACATGCAGCTCCATTTGCATGAGCGGCGTGCACATCACCATTCACATAAATGGAGTGTGTGTGCACGTGCTTGAAGTTTTCATGGCCTGGTTGCAAACAGCTCACGGCCCAGTAGTGGGCCGCAGTCCAGAGGTTGGGACTCCTGACATATAACTTTTGGGAGATGTAGAAAAAGAAGTTACAATAGGTGAAATAGGACTTTTGATGGTTTATTTGGGCTAGAAACAGTGTAGGTTTAAAGTAGAAACAATTCATGTTTCGGAGTTATTTCTTTGGATGTGTAAAAGTATTATTGAAATTTGCAAGGGGAAAGCCTAATAATTCTCTTTTGACATTTCATATGAAGCTTGCAAACTTTTTGATAAATATATAAATAGTCTGTGAAACTGTAAATTTGGATTCTTGTTCTTTTTCCCCCCACCATTCTAGTGTTAAGTTTAAAAAATTCTTCCTGTTTTGGGCCTAATTGCTGGTGTGATATGTTTGTAGTGATTATGGTATGGATATATACATTAACAGAAGTAACTGTCAACCATTAATCAATAATCTTAATACTGGGGGGGCAAGGACAGTGGTGGAATGAGAGATAATCAAAATAAGTGGATGTAATTTATTGGTGCACAAAACTTGCACCAAGGGAAAAAAATTGAGGGGGAAAGAAACAAGAGCCTAAATTTGTATTGCAGATAAGGATGTTAGAAAGGGACAAATATGAGTAGGTAAGAACTGAGAGAAAAATTCAACTTCCCTTTCCAGGATTTAGAAATAAGTTCTCCTCTTACCGTTTTAATTCCTCATGTGTAGTATGTCAACTCATTTGAAACAACTAACCTTTGTTCTTTTCATGTGGACAAGAAAAACAGAAGTTAAAGGAGAAGTGGAAGCCCATAAAAAAACCATATTTTAAGGGGAAGCAAAATTCCTCTGATCAAGACAGAGAAAACACTCATATGCACGCTAGGCCAGGAATTCTCAACTCTTTTGTACACAATTCCCTACAATGATAAATATATTTGTCTGCTTTTCCCATCAGAATTCATTTCTACTGCTGGCCTGAGACCAGTTCTTACAAGGC
Source organism: Arizona elegans (assembly GCA_022577455.1). Classification (NCBI taxonomy): domain Eukaryota; kingdom Metazoa; phylum Chordata; class Lepidosauria; order Squamata; family Colubridae; genus Arizona; species Arizona elegans. The sequence goes on along the minus strand of JAKOOJ010000006.1, from coordinate 79,595,258 downwards.
TCCAGCAATGGTAGATTAACATTTGAATACTCTCTTCCCAAGAACCAGATCTAGAGCAGGGGTGGAATTTGACTGGACCGGATTGTGTGTACCAGTAGTGGCAATTTGAAGTCGTTTGCCAAACCGGTAAAAACCCTGGTTGGTCCCTCCCACCCCCACCCGCTCGCCCGCTTGTCACTCACCCCTTCCGCTCTGTGTGTATGCCCGAGAAGGAGGAGAAGACCTGGCTGAACTTTTCTTCCTCCCTTCGCAGCAAAGGGAAGGGAGCCTGCTTGGAAGGGAGCTGCGGCAGCCTGCCTGTCCCTTTAAGGTATTCGACCCCCGGGAGGTAGGGGGGACCATAAAGGGAGCAGCAGCTCTGCTGTGAATGGAGGCTTCTCACTGCCACAGCATTCAACATTAAATGCTGCAGCAGAAAGATTCCGAAATTTTCTCCCTCCATTCACAGTGGAGCTGCTGCAGCCTGTACCTTTAAGGTGGCCCCAGAAGCGAGGAGGCCAGGGAGGGACCATAAAGGGAGCAGCAGCTCCGCTGTGAATGGAGGTTTCTCTTTGCCACAGCATTCAACGTGGCTGCTTCTCTCCTCCTTTTCGAGCTCATACACACAGAGCAAACATGAGAAGGAGATGAGAAGCAGACAGGTTGAACACTAGAAGACTTGGTTGAACTTTTCTGTCGGTTCTGTGGGCATGGCTTGGTGGGGCGATGCTGTCCCACCTTGCCGTGAGTGACGTCAAGTTGGCCATGGCCACTCAGTCACATGACCCCCACCAAACCACGCCCACAGAACCAGTATGAAAAAAAACTGAATGTCACCCCTGATCTAGAGGTCCACATTGCCTGGCTGACAGCAGTGTGTATATCTGGGAATGATGAAGACAGACTGGTGGGATAAACCCATGTGGAAAGCAAGAGAAGTTGATATTAAAATATCTGGAACCTAGCAGTCTGCTACGCCAATAAAGAAACTATTCAAAAGACCAACTTTGGTATAGTGGTTAAGGTGTTGGCCTAGAAACCAGGAAATGGTAAGTTACTGTATAGTCTTGCCTTAGACACAAAAACCAGTTGGGTAGCTTTAGGCCAGGCACTCATTCTCAGCCCAACCCTCCTTACAGAGTTGTTTTTGAGGGGGAATAGGGAGAAGAAGGGGTATTAGTTATATTTTCCACCTTGAATTATATATTAAAAAGTGGGATAAAATCTACTAATTATTATTTTGTCATTAAAAATTCTCTTCCTAGATCCTCCTTGCTTTCTAATTCACATCTCATCCCAGGCCAGCCATTTGGCTTTACAACCATGCCCAAATTTTCTCAATAAATTTTGGATCTCCAGGCTAAGTCAAGATTAGGACCAACCATAATACATTTTTAAAAACAAGGCAAGTTGAAATCACCATAGATGGTACTACCGTTCCCTTTGATACTCTATTCCAGGGGTGTCAAACTCACTTCGTCATAGTGGCATCACGTGACATATCGGGACTTTTCCCCCTTTTGCTAAACCAGGAATGGGTGTGGCCAGTGCGTGACACATCCACGCTGGAATAGATAGCCCTGTCTATTCCAAATTCCCACATGTTAGGAAGAAGGTGTAAACTAGGGTTGTGCAAAGTATCCCCAAGTGGTTTTTCACAGTGAATATTAATGGGCACTTAAACTTAAATCTATAAACTTGTTTTTCATAACATACATTTCATGTTTGCTTCGATCGTCTCTATTTTTGTAGTATTTATACATGTGCATATATGTGTATGTATGAATACACACACACACAAAATGCAATAAACACATTTTTGCATTTTTGAAAAAATATATATACATTTACTGTTTTTGCACATTTCACAAATTAAAATCCAAACTGCTTTTTTATCCATTGGCTCATGTTAAAATCTGTTAAACATTTGCTGACAAAATGCACTTGTTTGTAGTTAAATTAAAAGAACTGGCCTGCGCAAACCTGTTTTATAGGAAGCTACATTCTAATCAGACTTAGAAAATATACATATAATTGTTTATCTATATTATTCAATCACATAAACACAAAGAGTACAATTGAAAAATATACTGTGTTGCTTTTTTGTCCTGCAAAAGTTAACAAGTTGGTCATAAATATGTTTAACAGAATTAGACTTTTAATAAGATATGGATGAAGAGCACTAAGCTCATATCATGCTTCATATATTCATCTAAATAGAGCTGTAGTTTTCCCACACAAGTCCTTATGCAGCATCTAGAAAGAGAATTCATGCACATATTGCTATTATTTTGAAGAAGATCTTTCTTAGTAGTGTCCCTTACCATGTGTCAATGAGTTGTCCACCATCAGCATCAACAAGAGAAGCAGTAGTACAACGTTGCCTATGTACATGGCCTGGACTTCTCCTCACTTCAGGGTCATTGTGAAAATGGAAGGGAATCTGTGGAACAGATATATTGTCTTTAGCATCATTGGACATTCTTAAGTCATCTTTGAGTGCTCACAAGCAGCGAGATCATGAGAAGTGAAAGAAAGAAGTGGGTGGAAAAGGGCTTTATCTCAGATAAAGCAGATTTTTCTTTCAGCCCAGATCATCCTGCAGTAGAATTGCTGCTCTTGGTTTCCAAACACAACCTTACTGTTTTGCTATCTTTTAGCATCTTTTCCACCTTGTAAGAGGAACCACTGAAGAATAAAAGGAAGCAAACCCAAATCAAAGTAGTATCAGTGTAGTTTCAGATAACTGTTTAAAGATATTTTAAAATGTAAGGCTAAAATGGTTTTAAAAATTGCTACAATACTTTGTTCAGATGTACCATATTTGTTAAAACTTCATTTCAGTAGATTTAATATAAACTGTGCTGGTCCATGCCAACAAAATTGCAGCTAAAAGGAGGCTCTGAAAAACAAGGCAGGTGTATCAGCATCTTCCAAACCCTCCATTAAAACCAAAGTGAGAATTGATCATGCTTGGTGATCCAGAAATATTGATAAACATTTGTAAGAGAGAAAATGTCTATACATTTGATTACCTGAACAGATTGGGTGATGAAATTAATTTTTGATGCTGTGCTGTGGTCCCACTGGAAAATGTATTAACATACCACCTGGTGCACACATTATATAAACCCATTATTTCTTTAATCATGGTTTATTAAAACACAATAGACATGCAAACCTACAAATCATGGTTTAGAAATCACATTATGGATTAGCATATTGCATGAAGTTAGGCCACAGAAAATAAACACAATGGTTCAATGAGCTATAATAAGACTCTTAAGAATTATTTTTAAATAACCTTCCTTTTGGTCTTCTCAGTAGTTTTGGGGATTGAAACATTTGGAAGGTAGCAAACCTAACTACTATTAATAAAGTTAAAATTTCACAACTTACTGTTGCTCAGGAATCAGCATGTGCCCATGTTCTTCATCTATTCTTCAATATATCAGAAGACATTTTGGAAACTTGCACAGAAAGAAAGAAAACTGAGGAAGGAACTAGATGCCCACAGACAATCCTGATCTTTTAATCACAGTTGATTAAAAGTTGAGGTTCAGAGGTATTACATCAAGATTATGTTAAGCAAAAAGGAGACTTTCAAACAGAATGAGAAAACGTTTCTGAGCATTGTGTTCAAGGTTTGTGGTTTTATGATTGAAAAAAAAAATAAGCAAATGAGACATGATCAGAAGATATTTCTACTGGGTTTTTTCAGACAACAAGCCTTATTTTCCAAAACTTCTGAATTCAGCATGACAAATCCAATATGAAATGTGCAAAAAAGAAACATGGGCTGTATCAATTACTTCAAGATCTATTCAGATACCAGAATGCTATTAATGAGGGCATGTTTAGACGTTTCCAAATCTAGCACTCAGAACGAACTGTCAGCCAGCTGTTGCTTACCCTCTCTGAACTCTACCTGAATTCAGAGTGTGATCAGTAATCAGTGCTTTCTTCTTGGCCATTAGCAGGATATATAATTCTACCTTTGCTGTTCCATGCTTAAACACACATCAAAAATAAAATAACAGCTGTTGTTTTGTCACGATAGTTGGCCCTCCATTGTCTTTCAAGCTACTAATGCTGGCATGTTGGTAATTCTGCATTCAGGCTCTTTTACCTTAATTATATCAACCTGTTGCTAGCAACTATACAGTACAGCCAGAAATTCATCAAATGGGGACATAAACACACCAAGCACAAGGCAGTAGTATATTGTATAGTTCTGTGCCCATGAATATGTCACTTGTACATGAATCAATTAAAACAATTTGTAATTGCAAGCCTCCGCTGCACCATTAGTCATTTCATTGATTCACTGCATCAGAATTTCCAGAGGGAAGGCCCTCAGTTAGAAGGGCTAATGACAAAAAAAAAAAAAAAAAAAAAGCCTTCTGTCTTCTAAATATTTTTTTTCTCGAGATGGTACCATCTTCTTCCAATAAAAATCTCAACTCTAATTTGATTTAATATCACCAAAATGAAAGTTATGAGCCCTTCATCTTTGTAGATTTTTAAGAAGAAACTGGAAAATATTTGCTCATGGATAGTTTAAGGGATTTTCCTGTACATTGCAATAGGTTGGCATAGATGATTCTTTTCCAACTTTTCAAACCCAAGATTCTATTATTACAAATAAAATCTGTCTGCATGGCATTATGAGGATACCAAATAAGCTATGGAAAATGGTTTTTACCATCAATAACTCTAGATATATACTTAAATACGAAGCTGTTGAGATGTCTTGCCTAAAAGTTTCAAAGGAGGAAAGTGAAAAGGCAACTATAAGGGAAAAAAAAAACCTATTCCAAAATTGAAAGAATAGATGCTCTCCTTTGGCGTTTTTATGTATGTTGCCAATTACATATAAGAGTAATTTTTTATTACAGATATTCTTTTATTCCTGTCTATTACTAAAACTTTTCTCCAGGAAGAGCAAATGGTTATAGTTTATCTGTATATTGAGAGTAAAATGATGAGGTTAGAAACTATAGAAATGACAGAAAAGAATACAGGGTTTGAACATGGATGAAGGCAAAGGACCAAAATTTCATTTGCATTTTTAAAAAAAGAGTTAAGAAACTGCTGCAGCTACACAAACTGCATTGGTTGCCAGTCGGTCTCCAATTGCAATTCAAGATGTGGTTATTAATTATAAAGTCCTGCGACATTAGTCCTCTCAAGGGAACTGACAAGCTACATAAACTATTGTCAGTAAAACAAATATTACTTTAAAACAAATGGAAAACGTTTCTAGGATCTTTACCATGTGGGGATAATGCGCAGGAAGAAAAAAAAATCCACCTGAGATTCTAGGATGAGCTATGGGCACATACCCTTTTTATGCTAATGGTGTAATACTATAAGAGGTAAGTTTTGAAACTCTGCAAAATGTGGCCTTTCAAATAATTTCATACTGAAAAAGGAAGTCACCAGATCAATTAAAAAAAAGCACTTAAAATAGACAATATTTGCAAAACAGTGCCATCTATAGGCAATTAGTTATAATTTCATTCATTTTAAAAAAATATTTTTTCAGTGGAGGAATGCAAAGTGTAAAATGCAATGTGTAATTTTCTGTGCTTTTTATTTAAATTCCTAGGCTAAAAATTACATCTTGATGCTAGATTGTGATCTGAAAGAATTTAGTCTCAAGGAATCTGATATTTATTGATTTTTTGAACATGTGAAAAGTATCCAAAACCCAAGCTGCTATTCCTGCTAATTCTTACAATGTGAAGTAATTACAGAAATGTGCAAATTATCTCTTATTTCATGAATAATCTCAGATATCATTGTGTTCATAGGAGAACCACCTGTTTTCAAGTTCAAAGGAAACTAGGTACTTTCCTTTGGCTCTGCATGTAGACCACCAGAAGCTTCTTGGCAGAAAAAAAAGGCACTATCCTCAAAATAGTATTGCTTTCATGAGGAAGGGTCATTGTTGGCCACACATATTGCTTCTGTTTAATCTTGTAGCATTTGGTCTAGGAAGGAGGCAATGGCAAACTACTTCTGAATAACCTTGCCAGGAAAATTGCAGGGATTTGGCTGGGCAGTCTCGGGAGAAATAGACACAACAAAGCAGAAGAAAAAGTGGCTACTAATTAACCATCTTCAGAGAGACAATTTAAAAAAGAACTTAATGTTGGGCTACATGTAAGAAAATCTGTGTTCATCCCTACTTCTTTTTGAGGCTCCCAATCTGCCTCAGACCAATCACTAACTCTCAGTTTAATATTATAAAAATAAAACTTATAGAGCACTGGGATGGAAAAACCCATATATTATTTCCCTGAACTATTTTTGAAGGAAGAGCAGTTTTAAAATACAATTCAGGATAGCATCATTATATTCAATAATTTAACCAACTTTTTCCTCATATAACGAAGCAAAGCAATTAATTATATTGACATCCATTCAAATCTACAAAGAGCAATAGAAGAGAGAAAAAAATCATTAGTACTTCGATGCTTCTAAATATAACATATTGCTTCAAGCAGTCTTTACTTTAAAATGTTTTATTCTGTAAAGTTAACACAGAGCATTAAAAACATAAAGACAATGAATGCTCAACATGCATGAGCAAACCCAAAAACAAAGCAAACAAAAATCACCCTAGCAGCAAATTCAAAGATGAAATAGTAAAAAAGGGTAGCAAGATTATTCATACAATGTGCATCTATAAATTAAATGCAGTTATTACATAATTATGTTCCTTATTTTGTTCAAATGAAAAAAAAATGTTACCAGAAAGACACAGAAACAAGTTAAGAATTTAGTAGTTAAAATTTGGTATGGTTGCTAATCGATTTAACTCTCAAAAATATGTTAAAATGGTGGATGTTGTTGTAATCCTTAGCTAGAAAAAGACTTTCTATAGTAAACTAGACTGGTTGGGTAAAACTTTTTTTAATCCAGTATTAGGATTGAAAGTTGGCATTAGAAATTAGTTTTTTAAAAGATAATCAGAAAGGCATCAAATATTTGAAGACCAATTCAGAATAGTTCCACATGGAAGGAAGCTCATCTAAATTTATTGCAGTTTAATTCTAATTAGACTTCTACTTTTTTGGCTATACTTAAATTCTATTGAAATTACTGTGAAAAGTAAGCAATGACCAAGACCTATTGATTTTCTGGGAGTAAAGCTAAGTCTATATTAAATAGACCATTATTAGTATCTTCATTTACCCAGTCAGGATATTTTGAATGCCATGCTTATATCCAACATTATGATTATGAAATTGCTTCATAATGTATTTTCAAAAACCCTAATATTTGTCTTTCCCACATATGCACCCACTTCAGCTGTAAGAAAATCCGAATACAAGCTTGTTTTGAACACATACTAGAGTGAACCACCATAAATAACAAGTTGCCAGATATAGCCTCATGCCTAAAAATTACATTTATGTAGCCTGATTTTATGCAATTTATTTGGAAGCACATTTCACAGAAAATTCAACACATGTTAACTTTCAAGTACTGAAGCAGAAGACTAAAGCCTTGGCCTTTTCTGTCCATACATCTGTTTAACAATATTGTATTATCTTGGCTGGATAGCAGATACTGATTTCCTTGTTCACTATATGCACAAATGTTATTAAAATAATAAAGCAGGTTCAAGTAAAGTTTCGATTGTTTGCTCCTCTGAATCTCATTTTCGACAAAATTTTGCACATGTAAAATTGTGATTTTTTTTAAAAAAAGTGTAATGCTTCTTGCCATGATATTTACTATGCATACAGATTAAAAGACAATTTTACTCCCCCCCCACCTCCTTAGGCTGCAGTCTTTTCAGACTTATGTAACCTACCATGGAGTAAGTTGTAAATCATTTTGTGGTAAGCCATTTGAGAAACCTGGGAACATACGTGCACTGCTGTTCTGCACGTTAGCTGGAACAGTGAAAACATACGAACACAAAAGGCTTCTGCTGGTACGTCCTTGTTAATGTACAAGATTGCAAATGGAAGTAGCAAAGTAGCAGAATGATATAATCTTAAGAAATTTAAAACATGCATTTTTCCATTGCATTACATACAGGGCCTCTACTCTGTTACCAATCTTCATACAGAACAGGTTTATGAATGAGGCAGACAAGAAATGCACATCTATTGATGATAATGCATTAGAGTCCCCTATTTAAACTAACACATAGTAAGTCTCATTATATAAGCAAAGAAAAATCTCTACAAAAGTAAATATCAGAGAGTTAAGTCTGCAAAAGAAAAACAAAATCCTACATATTGTTTAGATAGCACTCTTTTTAGATAAAAAGTATAACATCTTCCTAAGTTTAATTTATTATAGCGAGCTTAGTTTGTAGGAAGAGGCACTCATTTAATCCTAAATTTTACAATGACAGACCTGTTTATAAAATTGAAATGCACTTCTGCAAATATAGTTATGGGCACATTTTAAAACTCAACAAGTAGTCATAGGAATTCAAAAAATAACATTTAGCAGGCCTTGTTTATGTTATTGTATGACTTATACGCGCTAGCACTTTGTTATAGAAATTATGCTCCAGGTATAGGTAATTAAATGAAAGCTTACTAATGTTCAGCTAAGGAAGAACAATCTCATTTTTTCCCAAGCTTTGATGGATAATTTTACAAAATTTTACATTTTTGCAAAATTTAGAGTAACTTGACAAGAAATGAAAAAACACCAACCATAGAAAAGGAAATGTTTTTTTGTGAAGAAAGCTAGAAGCTCCTCCAAAATTAGAAGAAACTTTAGGCAATATTTAGACTTAATAATACCTACAAGCAAAACTATTGAAATTAATGGATAAAAATTTAATTATGATTTATTAATGTCTCCCCCCCATAGAATGAGTTATTCTGGGGTTTACTCTTGCAAAAAAGACCTACTTAATATTTCTACACAAATCTGTCAATTAAAGATGAAAGTCGCAATTTTTAATATGCCAAGCAGTTCCTTGGAAAAAGTCAGAGAACAATTTGTATAAGCACCAGACTTTAATAAACCAAGCAGAGCTTAGACCTTTATTAATTGTAAGCTTTGTTATGAACTTGATGGACATTTCAAATGTGCAACAGTGTAGCAGCCTAGCTTGCTGTCTATCAATTTGAATTCAAAGATAAATATGCAAGGCTAAGACAATAATGCATGATCTAATTCAAATAGGATCTCAATAGTGAAAAGTTCCATTGTATTTTTCTTCACTCGAATGGAGTGCACATTTCATTTTAGTACTTGTAAGCATACCAGTCATAAGAAACTGCTCTGCTTCTTTTGCTAATTTACTAGAAAGTAAAGAGTTAATTAACTGGGGCATGATCTAAGGAACATTAACTTTTTAAAAACAAAATTGAACAGGTGTTATATAATAATCTAAATCATTAGGATTTAAGCACTATTTAAATCAATCATACTTAACTTGGGCAAAATTATACTTTGCAGCTAAGTAACACATAAAGAACATTTTAATCAAGAGTTAAATTATCAATAATCATATGCTCCCAGCAAAGAATTTCAAACAAGAAAAGGAAACATGTATTTAAGTAAAGGTATCAGCAAATCTGTTTCAGACATGGTATTTACACAGATCCAAACTGAAGCAATGTTCAAACATACAGTATATTCAAATGGATTAAAAATATTCAGGACAATTCTATTTCATAATTTTTAGAAATAGAAATAGTATGTCAGAAAATAACATTTGAGAGAGGCATTATTTGCAAACCCCTGCCACCGATAAGTAACTGCTTACAGTATATAATACTGTTCTCAGAGTCTACAATTTCTTCTGATTAATTGTAGTATAAGTAAAATCTTGCAAAACCATTCTTTACTCCTGCCAAGTGCCTCATACATTTTTGCTTTCAGGAAGTCCATTTATCGGTATATTCAAACGGAGGACCATGAAAATAAAAATCTAAATGCAGGTGCTATGCTTTGCCTTCGATGTAAAGTGCATTGGCACTTACGTGGGTTTTGCAAGAGTGAATTACTTTATGCTGTATGGAATTACAGAGAATCAAACAAAAAAGCAAGCTTTGAATAGCTGTTTGCACAGCAGAACTGTGACAACGGCACTGGAAATCAAAGTTCAAGAATACGGCAAAAACTCTAAATACAGTTAAATTGAAGATAAATTTATACAAAGAACATGGGCCTAATAAATAAGACACATATAAGACACCTTTAGTACTAAAGCCCTAAATTAAACACTTGGGGGTAACCATACCTAATTTGTTCACTTACAAATATACTGTAAAGGAAACTCATTGGAGGAAGTTTTCTACGGTATTAAGGACTGGGATTACAAACTAAGCAATATGGCACCTACTTGCCACTTCCTGCTCCCCCCCCCAAAAAAAGTTCAGCAACCTAGTGCTAAGCTCTTATTCTATAGCCATCAACTCTTGGTTGTACACCACTGCATTCCAAGACAGATTGTCATTTTACAATACAAAACCTATTGCAGGTGCATGAATATAAAAATAAACCACATCACTGCTATGCAATTGTAACACTTGACACCTAGAACCAAGCGGCTTTCCTCTCAGTGTTCTTCAGATTTAATAAGCTGGTTTGTAAACCCGTCAGACAAATAGATTTTCCTCAACTGGTCGGCCTTGGGTATGGAGTTCCCATTCTTCACATGGCGAGAGAGAAATGCTCGTACAGCAGGGTGATCAGCCTTCTCAAGAGGAATGCTAGCTTCCAGAAACATTTTTACAAAGTCCTGGACTACACTGGGTTTCTCTGTCTGGGTTGCGCTGTTGCACTGCAGAGAGGCAGTCAGGGTCCGTGGTTTCTTTCTGACACTTTGCTCTTCGAACTCTCCCTTACGTTTGGTGTGTGTCTTGGATTTGAGATGATCATTGATTGCAGACTTGCGGACATGATTCAGGACTACATTGCAAAAACTGCAATAGAGTTTCCCTCCGTCTTCATATAGTTCGCTGCCAAATTCAGTCACACGATCCTGAGGGGTCACATATAAAGCAGTCTTTGAACGGCTCCGGGAAGGAGGTGGCTTTACATCAAATCGTTCCATTGCTGTCTTTACTAAGCTGGAAAAAAAAAAGAGAGCGAGTGAGTGATTTTGCATTGATGTTCAACTTGTACAATAGAATTTAGTCCTAGGCATGTGAAAAAGTAAGTCCACCCTCTTTGAGCTCTATGGTTTGATGTATCATACTTAAAAATCCTCTGGCCTTAGCAGTTCTTAAAAGTAGGTAAATACAACTTTAGATGAACAACAATACATGACATATGTACACCATGTCATCATTTATTTTACAAAAAGAACGCCAAAATGGAGAAGCCATGTGTGAAAAACTAAGTACACCTTGTGGTTTAATAGCTTGCAGAACCCCTCCTTTAGCAATCATAACTTGAAGTAATCATTTTCTTTATGATTTTATCAGTCTCTCACATCATTGTGGAGGAATTTTGGCCCATTCTTCTTTAAAAGATTCCTTTAGTTCAGAGGTCTTCAAACTTGGCCGCTTTAAGACTTGTAGACTTCAACTCCCAGAATTCTCCAGCCAGCTATGCTATGCTATGCTGGCTGGAGAATTCTGGGAGTTGAAGTCCACAAGTCTTAAAGCGGCCAAGTTTGAAGACTTCTGCTTTAGTTTGTTGAAATTTGTGGGCATTTGTTTATGCACGGCTCTCTTGAGGTCCCACCACAGCATTTCAATAGGGTTGAGGTCTGGACTTTGACTGGGCCATTGCAACATCTTGATTCTTTTCTTTTTCAGCCATTCAGATTTGCTGGTGTGCTTGGGATCACTGTCTTGTTGCATGACACAATGTCGGCCGAGCTTTAGCTATCAGACTGATGGCCTCACATTTGACTCTAGGATATTTTGGTATACAGAAGAGTTCATGATCGACTCAATGACTGCAAGGTGCCCAGGTCCTGTGGCTGCAAAACAAGCTCAAATTATTACCCTTCCACCATTGTGTTTGACGGTTGGTCTTTTGTGCTGATATGTTATGTTTGGTTATTGCCAAATATGGCACTGTGCATTATGGCCAAACACCTCCACTTTGATCTTGTCTGTCCAAAGGACAGTAGTCCAGAAGTCTTGTGATTAGTTCATATGCAACTTTGCAAACTTAACCCATTCTGCCATGTTCTTTTTAGAGAAAAGAGGCTTTCTCCTGGCAACCATTGCAAAGAAATTAAACATTTAGTCTGTTTTTAATTGTACTGCTAACTGAGGCCTGTGAAGTCTGAGATGTAACTCTTGGATTTTTAGCATTTTCTCTGAGCATTGTACAATCTGACCTTGGGATGAATTTGCTGGGATGTCCACTCCTGGGAAGATTGGCAACTGTCTCGAATGCTTTCCACTTGTGAGTAATCTTCCTTACTATAGAATGATGGACTTTAAATTGTTTGGAAATGGCCTTAGAACTTCCCAGTTTGATAGGCAGCATCAATTACTTCTCTAAGATCATTGCTGATGTCTTTACTCTTTGACATTAACACATACTGCAATGCTGGAGACCAGAAAACTCTAAAACATTGGCTTTTATAGAGGTAATCATACCTGCTGATGATCAATTGATCAAGGGCACTTGATTAGCAGCACTTGGCTGCTACTTAGTCTCTTCAGACTTATGGAAGCAATAAGGGTGTACTTTTCCATTTTGGCTTTCTTTTTTGTAAAATAAATGATGACAAGGTGCAATAAGTCATGCACTGCTGTCCATCTGAGGTTGTATTTACCTACTTTTCAGAACTGCTAAGGACCAGATGTTTTTTACTATCTCTTTATAGAACTCAGTGAAGGTGTACTTTTTTCCTCACGACTGTATGTTGTAACTGATGCTTTAACCAGTGTGCAGACAATACGTATCGATACGGTTTCCTGTGATGAAACAAACAGAATATTAAAAAATATGGAGACCACACAGCAAAACAAAGAGAGTGCTAAAGTAAGGTATTTTGGAAACATTGCTTTGTCTTTGCGTGGACAGATCCATTCTTCCTTGATGGAGGAAACTATTTTCTAGTGGAGCTTTCCTGTTGAAGATGGGAATTTTACAATTCTGCAGGTAGCAGAAGGGGGAATTGGTGAAATAATTGCCTTCTCCCTCAATTTGCAAATTCAATGAGTTCCACTTTATTTAAAGATCCAACACATTATTTACTTTGCTGTATTCTATATTGGCTCTTTTGAAATCAGGGACAACCTGATTTCATTTCAGCCCTTATTTGAAACGCAAGAATACAGAGATTGAATATTTCATGGAATAATATGAATACTATCAAATTACTTATAGCACTGCCACTCAAAATACTTTTCTTACCCGGTTTTGTTTTAACAGCATTTTGTACACAACTATGTGAAACTAATTTTTATTTTTATTTTTAAACAGCTTCTAGATCAACCATTTTAACCACAAAAGTTTTACTTGATTGGCACTTTTCTTAATTGGTCAGAAATACCCATGGATTTCTTGGTTTTCTTGGGAGAAAAAGGTTTTTCAAAGATCATATAAGCACAAATGGCTTAGATGTTCCAGAGTTCTTTATCCTCAAAAGACATTTCTGTTCAGAACCAGTGTACAAATAAATCCTAACAGAGAGGTTATTATTGTATTGTTTGCTGACTTCTAGCAAAGACATGCAGCCTACGAAAGGTAAGATGAATAGGGATCTTTTTCTTAGTTTTTGTCCCTAAATTTTGCAGAATTTATTAAGAAGTTTTTTTTTTGTAATTGTGCGTATGTTGTTTTAGAAATCACATTTCTTGCATTAAAACAAAAGACAAAAAGACTCCCACTGAAGAAACTTTGGAGGAAGAGCACACCTATTCTGAACAAACATGAAAGCATGACAAAGTGTTGAAAAAGGAGTCTTCATACAGTATCAGCTTAAGTCTACTCAGCTGTCAGATCAAATTTCAGTCTCATAGTAAAATATTAAGCAGACACTTTTGACTGCTTTGCAAACCTAACTTCCTCTTCTTCCTTTGGAAAATTAGTACTAGAAATTAAATACTTTTATGAGCTAGAATCCTAGCATGTTTTCCACAGAATCACCATCACTGAACATAATAGGAGTGATACTCTAACAAAATAAATCTTCTTACCTATAAAATTGATGGAATATTTCAACATTTTATTTTATAAACTCTCTGTGTTTTAAATTGTTAATATCATATTAGAATATTTAATGATTTGGGTTTAAAATGGCCCAGAAAAAAAAGTAGTTTAAAAATTATGAAATTTTTATTTCATATTATGAAAATGAAAGAAGATATATTACATTGGGAAATGCAATAAAAGAATTCTGTTTGTTGAAAACCTTGACGAAAGGGGAAAAAAAGGTTAACTGATGAATTAGGAAGGTTGAAACAATGTGCCTTTCTAGTAGTAGTAGTGGAGATCTCTAATGTCTTATACTGATTCTTGATCCATTAGCAACTGCATGTCCAACTGACGTACACTACCAACAAATGTAATTTTGTATGGTTGCTATAATATTATAATATTAAGAAGGAAAAGAAAATCATGGCCAAAGTGAATATGTGTTTTAATTTTTACTTTCTCAATAGCAGTACTTACTTGCCAAAATATAAAGATAATCTAAATTTCCTAATGAACTTTTTATGGCTAGCTTTTAGGCAGGAATCGGAAAAGATAAATTCTTCATAGCTCAGATAGTTTAGTGTAGGCATTAAAAAAATAAATTTTAGTACACATGAAGTGATTTAAGAAAGTTCAGAATATTAACTATGCAGAAGCTCTTATCATTTCTGGTATTTATTATCAAATTTGTGATCATAAACTTGAAACAACTTAAACCACCTGAAGGTTATGTATCTGTCTCATCACTTCCTGAATTCTGAAGAATTTTTTTCTAGAATACAACCACTGTGGCAATATCAACTATAGATAAATATATATATAGATAGATAAATATGATATCTAATTGTTCATTTTCTCACAGCCCAGAATGTGATTCTTGTCCCTGATTTAAAACTGAGGTCAAATGCTTTTAGCACTCCCATTTTCATTCCCTATCTCTTCCCTATCTCTTTGTAGATGCTTGAAAACCATATTTTCTAAATTTGATGTGTTAATTACTTGATATTTGGGGAATATATACTTAACACAAATACACAATTTCTTACAAATTAAAGCCTGCATTTATTTATGTATGTATGTATGTATTTATTTATTTTTATTTTGTCGCATTTCTATGCCGCCCAACTCCCAAGGGACTCTGGGCGGCCTACAACAAAGAATAAAACAATGTGAACAATCCCATAAAAAATGTTAAAAGAAAAACATTAAAACATTAAAAACTTTAAACTTTGTTGACTTGATAAATCAAGATTTCGTAGCAAAATAACACAAAAACCAGACCATTAAAAAAAAAACCATGGTAAAGAAGTTACTTGATTTGTGGAAAGTATAAGGTTCTCTGATGATTTAGGATAGGTCATTCACCCTGAGGGTTCATTTTGTTGTCAGTTAAAAATCAGAAAGGTCAGGGATACCCAACCAACAGTGTCCAAGGACTTGGAGGACAGAGTCTCTCCAAAATCTGTGTTTTTTTAAAGTAACAAAGGGGAAAAAATTATTAAATGCATGGATATGAATTATGCAAATTACCTAAAGCATTTTAATTTTAAAGTGAAAAACCAAACTTTATTTTCTCACACTTCTTCTAGGTTTTGCAGTATATACTTTGATAGGCCACTCAAACACTTATTCCAAAAATGTAACAAATCTGTTTTCTACATTTTCAAGGATGATATTCTAGAATGGTACACAATCTTTATGCTGCAATGTGCACAATATCAATTATAATGTGTAAAATTTATTTCACCTGCCAGGCATAAAAAAGCTATTTTAACTTGGTGTATGATTGCACTGGTGGATCCCACACCAGAATGAGCTATCCCTCAGATAGGATTCATTCAGCTTTCTTTTGAATTAAAATTGAGACTTCTGTATAGTTATGTTCCTAGCTTTATCAAGATCTATACCTGCAAAGCATGTGAATTGTGGCTTAAGCAAACTTAAGTAGAAATCATATAAACTTTACTACTCAACATAATTCACTCAAGAACAGCAAAGGTAGGATCAGTACGAAACCGTTCTTCTCAGTTTGTGTATTTGACAATAACACTGTTCAAACAAGCTTCTTGTCTGAACAGTGGGGGATAATATCAAATCATATACACATACCTATTTTTATTTTGCAATATATGAGTAACAATAAAGATTACTTCCCAAAATTATTCTGGGACTAGAAACAAATAGTGGCATCTAGTGAAATCAACAATTGACATCTAATTTTGGTCACAAAATAAAAGTTGAGACTCTAGAAAGAGTGCAGAGAATACCAGTAAAGATGATTAGGGGGCTAAAAGCTAAAACATAAGAACAATTGCAAGAGTTGGGTACGTCTAATTTAATGAAAAGCACTAGGGGTGATGTTATAGCCGTGTTCCAGTATCTAAAGGGCTGCCACGAAGAAGAGGTGTTCAATCTATTCTCCAAAGCACCTGAAGGCAGGCAAGAAGCAATGGATGGAAACTAATCAAGGAGAGAAGCAACCTAGAACTAACGAGAAATTTTCTGACAATTAGAGCAATTAATCAGTACAACAATTTGCCTCCAGAAGTTTGTGAATGCTCCAACACCTGAGATTTTAAAGAAGAGATTGAACAACCATTTGTTTGAGATGTGGGCACGCGAGCATCGCCCTAGCTCAGCTCCAGCTGATTTTTGGGCCTTCTGGGCCTACCGAAAGTCAGGAAATGGGGCGTTTCCGGCCTCTGGAGGGCTTCCGAGCAGGGGTGAGGAAGGCTGTTTTCGCCCTCCCCAGGTTCCAAGAAAGCCCCTGGAGCCTGGGGACGGTGAAAAACGGGCCTACCAGGCCCACCGGTAATCTTTTTGCCGTCGCGTGCCAAAAGTGGGGGGCATTGAATTATGGGTGTGGACACACGCACATGCCACTCCCCTACGCCTCCCCCGCTTTTGGCACACGACGGCAAAAAGGTTAGCCATCACTGGTGTAGGGTTTCCTGCTTGAGCAGGGGGTTGATCTAGAAAACCTCCAAGGTCCCTTCCAACTCTTATTCTTTATTCTGTTATGTAACATTAAGACTGATAATCAAATTATTAATCATCTGAAATCCAGTATTGCAGCCTCAGAAGACATACTCAAGCATATTTGCTCAGAAGTAAGTACAGCTAGCTCTCTTGAATGGCTCTTATGCCTAGGAAGAGCATTCAGGGATGCAGCCCTAGGGCATAAGTAAAATTAAAGACATTGGGATTACTTGCCAGAGTGTGTATATATACACACTCAGAATATATATATATATTCTGTCCTACACTGTTATCTACTGGGAACGGTCTCAGAGTTGCATCTCTATTTTTCCTCTATTTTACATGCATCTCTGTATTTCCTAAATACATCCTTAAATGTATTTTCCTATACATTTAAGGGACTTTAAAACTCGGCTACTCCAAAACCAGATGAACCCTTTCCCGTGTAAATACTTTCAAGGTGGCAAGCTTCTCTCCCCCCCAATCCCGTCAGTGACAACGTCTCCGTTAACCCTGGGCAGCCTACAGTTGGCTGGCTCAGAAATTCCCATTATATTCACAGAAAACGTGCACCTCATCAGGTGCAACCTTTCATGCTGTGTCCCCAGCAGGCACTCTGCCGTCCCTCCCTCCCTTTAAAGGACAGCCCTCCTCTCCCCATCGACTCTGCAAGGCTTTTCCTCCATCACCTGAATTTTCTGAGCCCCCCTCCCCCTTTCTGACATTCCTCCCAACCCCCCCTCCCAACCCCGACTGAGTCTCCTTCCTTCCCATCAATCTCGTTCCACACAACCCCCTAGACTCATATTTCTTCCCCGCCTGAGGGAATGCGGGGGGTGGGGGGAGACGAGGTGGGTTACAGTGCTGCACTTGATGCAACGAAACGTCCCTCTCCGACTCGTCCTTACCGATCCTGACAGCGCGGAGTTCGGCTCCCACATTGACCGAGACCAAACCTCCGATCTGCTCCGTGCTTGCCTCCCAAAAACTCCGCGATGGCGTGGAAAAGACTTGGCGGAGCCGCCTGCCAGACAGACAGGCACACGGAGAAGCACGAGGGGAGGGGGGGAAGCGGCGGATGGTAGGGCTGAATAGAGTTGTTTCCTCTCTTTGGTTCGTCGAGGAAGGCGGGACGTAGCCCCCTAGCAACACCTCTTCCAATGAAGGCGTTGCCAAAAGCGAGTCAGCTCGTGCGAGGATAGAAAAAGTGAACGCCGTTCTGTGTGGCTCACGAGAAAGAGAGTGACAAATCTTTCCACCACTCATGCGAAGGAAAGAACGGAAGTTGTACTGCTATTGTGGCCCACTGGCAAGGAGTGGGCGGAGATGTTTACTTTGAAGGATGAAATGTGGGCCCAATCGACAAGGGTAAAGGCGGGGCTTAGCTCATTTTATCGATAACATTCTCCACCAATCAAAAAGTGCTGCTGAAAGTTCAGCTTCGAACAGGGAATCCAGCTCGGCCAATCAGGGGCTTAATCACCGGAGCTCGCTAGAATGAAGGTTCTGTAGGTCAGAGGATGAAGGATCGGCGCTTGACTGACAAGCGCGCGCACCACTAACAAGGCACCGCGGGGGGCGGTGCCGGAATTGAAGTACGCGGCCGAGAGGGCGGGTCATCCGGCAAATCGGGGCGGGGGAGGGAGCTGGGACTCGGTACGCGCAGGGCGGCCAGAGCAGCATGGCGGAAGACGAGAGCGACCAGGAATCGGAGAGACTCGGCGAGGAACTCAAGGCCATTAATGAGCCGCACCTTCCCGCCGGATTGTCTCCTGCCCTGAGCAGCCAGTATTACTGCTACCGCTTCTGCCAGGTGAGTGGCTAGTCCCGCCCCCTGTAGACTGACACGCCAGGACTTGGGGGGCGAAGACAGCCGAGCGATGGACGCCAAGGAATTTCGGACGGATTCTTCTGCGGCGAAAATGTCGGAGGCTCCCCTCCCTCTCTGTCGCGGCCCTTTGCAGAGCTAGCGGCTGCAGGGGGAAAAAGAATAACGCGGAGGCGCTTCCCCCTTTCTCCGGTCGAGGCGAGGGAAACCGATTTCCTTTCGTTTCTGCTTTTTCTCTTCACTCCCTTCTAGGGAGAGCGGTAGGACAGTCGCAGGCGGCTGTCCGTGAGGGAGAGTTGATTTTTTTCGCGACGTCAGTTTTCCGCTCTTCGAGCGCTCTCTCATTTTGTCCTTGTCACTGTCGCCCCTCGGTGGCTTAGAAACTGGTCCTGGTCCTTTCCTTTTACCTCACGGGCTGGCGGGATTGGGGGCTGTCTTCTGAGGTGCAGAAAAAGGCTCCCCCCCCCGGTCCTCTCGTGGGCCGCTCCATTTGCTGTTACCTGGGTGAGGGGCGTGTGGGGAGGGGTCCGTTCCGAAGCTCAAGTCCGGAATAGGTGGCCCTCTCGGTCTAAGAGCTGGAGATCTTTTTTTATATTCTTATTCTTATTGTTGAAACTCTGTAGAAATTCTCAGTTAATCCGGCTCATGATTGTCCCAAAGGTGCTTTTTTCAGGAGGCAATTGGACTTCCTTGTTGTTGTTTTTTTTCCTTTGATGTTCCGTTTCTCATCCAAGAAGCTTCTTCAGCTCTGACAGAATTGTGGGGAATGGAAGGATTCCTGTTCCTTGCAGACGGCTGGTCATTTGCATTGATGTTGAGGCAATAAGAAAAAGGTAGTTCTTTAAAGGGATTAGGGGACGGGCTCAATTCTTCCCAGACCGCCTCCTGCTCGTCTTAAAACTTTGCATTTGGTTGGCCTGAGCATGAATGAGGGTTGTGGAGAAAACAGCCCACTGGTTTGCATGGGAGTTCATCACCTAGTTGCTGCCTTATTGCTGCTACCGGTAGTTGTTCGGTTTCCCATTAAGAAGCTACGGAGGTTAATATTTTGCCAGTTCATGTCTTTTTTCTGATGGGATGGAAGCTGGAGGGAAGATCTCAATTGGTTGTTACAGGTGTGTTGACTTAAGTTTACCACTTCATTCTAACCCTGCCATGTATTACTTTGCTGCAGTGGTGGGTTGCTACCGGTTCTCCCCGGTTCTTGTGAACTGGTAGTGAAAATTTTGAGTAGTTCGGGAATCAGTAAATACCATCTCTGCCCGGCTCTGCCCCCAATCTATTTGCTGCCTTCCGAGTCCCAGCTGATTGGCTAGAAGGAAAAAATCAGGGCTTACTTGACAAAGAAGAGGGAAAAAACAACAAGAAACCTTAGCTTTAAATTGAGAAGCCAAGAAGACTCCCAGCTGATTGGCTAGAACCGATCTGCTACCAGTGGTGGTAGATTGGCAATTGAGGCCAAGCTGCCTGAAAGCGGTTTCTGATGCTCTCGGTGGTGGCAGAGCGGCAAAAAACTCTTGCTGCGGCGCTTCAAAGGGCCGCCCTACAGTTGATCAGCAGTAAAAGGCAATGTGGTGATAGGCCAGTGCGTTCCAAAAACAAATGGGTAGACCGGTATAGCTCTGCAAGCAGTTAAAAGCCTGGTAGACCAGTACCTCTGCTAAATCCTAAAGAATTGTTTGTCACATGACAATCAAACCACACCCACAAAATAAGCCACGCTCACAGAACCGGCAGTAAAAAAATTTAGAACCCACCCCTGCTATGCTGGTATTTTGTTTTATATGATCTTGGATTCTATTTGTTCTACTTCATCCCAACGTGGCTTGGGGAATTTAAAGGTAGTTTTGTGGTGGGGTTGGAATAAAGGCCCAAATGAAAATTAAGATCATGCACATTTACATGAATTTAACATATTCAGGAAAAAAAGCCACATGTTTTAAGTGTTTGGCATCTGTGATGTATGAAGAATCTTCTGATTATATCATTGCTTTGTCATTATTTTTAAATGGTGTTTAATTGTTTATGTTTGAGAGACTTAGAATATACCTGAACTTGTCTAAACATGATTTTTACTTTTATGCTGTGCATTTCTACATTATTTAGGTGGAATCCTATCCTTACCTGAAAATAAGTCTGATGAAATACAATTGTTTCATGTTTTTTTAAGTAAATACATTTGGTTTGTTATTCAAATGAAATTTTACTAAAGCGATGACTTGACTCATACACCCAATTAACCATTTAGCCATAGTTTATGAAATAAACCACAGTTTCCTATATTTACCCAAACTATGCCCTAAAGTACTGTGTCACATTTAGACAAAATGAAGAAAATTATATGATGTAGTTTGATGTGTGGTTCATATTAACTTTTGATTTAGAAATAACATATTAAATACATTTCATAGGTTAAAGTGGATTTATAATACTTGTGAGAAGTATTAATATTAATGTATATATCTGACAGAAGCTTACTTCTATGGCATATAGTGGATGTATTTCTATATCCAGAATAGAAAATCCACAAAAAAAATCTACAAAAAAAAAAAAATCAAATGTAAAAACAGGTTTGATAACAATAGTATTCTTATATTTTCCATGCCACCGATTTAAAGATTTCATTCCAGTTGTCTATTCCTGACTTTTAAAAAAAGTCTCTTAATTGAATGCAAACATTTTGAAAAAGAATGATTTCATACGGAGTACATATTAATAAATTTTCATATAAATATAAAAGTTCTACATCACTTTTAGTGAATGGTAACTATATTTTATTATAATTATAAATCTTATCTTAATGTCATTTATTGATGACTTGCTAATAACAAACTGCAAGGTGTTTAATAAATTGGGGCAAATATTTATCTTTCTAATTCTGAAGAATCTTTTAGTTATAAGTAGAACATGGAGAACCATTTCCTTTGTCCAGGTATCAGTTTTCATGCTGTAAGCATGGAATATTTATATCTGAAATTATTGAATCTTGTTTCAGAATAACATTAATATGTGTAATAATTTTCTTCCCAACTGGAACGTTTATAGAACAACGTAAAATATGTTTGAAGCATTAATTTAATTACATGTAAAAAGTTTTTGTATAAATGCAATGTAATTTAATAAGTCTGAAATAGGTGAAGGTGTGTCTATGTTTGTGAGCCAGTATATGCTGTAAATGTAAATAACGTAAATAATACCACTAAGCTATTATGCAGATATTTTATTTTACTGCAGAAAATTATTTTTAAAAATCATCTTTATCCTATAAATGAGCTGAAGCATAAATACCTGTTTCCAACACATTTTCCATACAACAGGCTTTTAAAATTTGTTTTGAGATCCTGATTACGCTACATTATATCAGTTTAACACAAGAAAAGAGACAAAAGCCAGTTCCTACAAATCATGTATCACAATTTTAAAATCAATGTTATAGTGATTATAATATAATATAGAACTATCTGTTGTGTTCAGAACACAAAATCTGTTATATTTTGGTGTCAGCAAAATAAAAAATAAGAATTAAGATTTAGGGTTAATTCACCACTCATAATCATGTCTTTTTGAACTTGACTTAGCAAAAAGTGTAATAATCAGCCTTTGTGGTTTATTTAGCAAACTGATTTTGTGTGTACATACAGATAATGTATTTAGATTTGAGTGGCATTACATTTAACTACCTTTCTGATCTTTCTATTTTATATTAATCATTTGTTTTTAATTTGACAGTGATGTGCCTCTCTAATCAGGCTGTTTTACCTTCCAAAGGAAGGTGCATTTTTAAAAATACGGAGAGCATTTTATGTGAATGACTTGCTAACTTTGAATTGACATTATAATAGGTGTACTCGTACTGTAATCTTATGAATAAGTAGTTTTTTAATGGTTTGAAGGTGAAGATGTGACATCCCAATTTCTCACTATAACTCGGGGAGTAAAGATAAATGTAATATTTCAATTGGACATTTAAATTGGAGAAACAGGTTTAATTGTCAGCATGTTGGAGAGAAGTCTGACGTTATATACATCTATTGACATTTGACAGCTTTTTCAATTGAATGGATCCTTTCCTACACAGTGCAAGCACAAGCAGTATTTCTTTTATTTCTTGTGATTTAGTTTTAACTATTTGGTTTGGTTACAGTGTAAGTACATACTCCAAGCTTTGATTAATGTATTGCAATATAATGCTATGTGGCAAATCTGTCACATTGATTAATATATGTAGGATTATGATTAGGAGCTGGTTTTTAATTTTGGGACACTTAACTTTTTATAAAATTTGATTCTTAAATCATACTTTTATGGGCATTTTTCTTTGTAGGTTTCCCCCCCTATTATACCAATATATCAGGAGATGATGAATTCTAGGCCTTTCTTAGGCATGAAAGCCACCTGGGTAACTTTCTCAGCTAGATACATTACACGGTTGTTGTAGGAAAATAGGAAGCAGGAGTATTAAATATGTTTAAATATATTTATAACCTTGAGTTGATCAAATATATATCTATATCTGTATCTATATCTATATATCTATATATATTTAAAATGGGATAAAAATATGATTCTATAGATGGATTAAAATGCCAAAGCCAGTCTAAACTTCTAGCTGACTGAGACTGGTCCTAATAATAATTCAAAAACATCTGGAGCACCATTTGAACATCCACAACATTGAAAAATATCAGTCAGTTGCAAAAGGCAGCATTACTTGGACCAGCTTACAAATTGTGACAGTATCTTTAATACCGTCAAGCAACAATATCTACCTATCCCAGGTCTTTGGGAAGGACTCAATAGATGGATAAAAATGCTGGGTCTAATCTAAACTTCTGGCTAACTGTACAACCAATCATAACAGCTAGTAGCATGTTGATACTGAGGCAAAAATCCTTATAGCAATTGTTCTATGTATCTTGTTTCTGAGTAGATGCTGTGTTTTATCTAAACCAGAGGGCTAACAGGCCACCTTAAATTATGAATGTTTTGAATTGTAAGTTTTCTATTATTTCTCAGCCATGGAATGGTGCTACAAAGTATTATTTTCCTTTTAACAAAAGTAGAAATACATTTCTATAGCACAAATTGTTTTCTTGGGGGAAGAAATAAGGATAGCAAATCCTCATTTAGCCATTGCAAATGGGAATGGCAATTCTATCACTAAGCAACATGTTCGTAAATATGAGACTGTGCCAACTTACAATATCACTTCTGCCTGCAGTCATTAAACAAATCACCTGTAGTTGTTAAGTGCAACAACATGTGACTGCAACATGTGACTTCTGACTTCCCCGTTGACTTTGCTTGTTGGGAACTGGCTGTGAAGATTGTAAGTTGTGATCATATGGCTTCCAGATATTGTGACTGTTATAAATGCATGCTGGTTGCCAAGCATCTGAACTGTGATCATCTGATTGCAGGATGTTACAGTGATTGCAACTTTGAAACTAGTCTTAAAGCTTCTTTTTCAATGTAACTTTGGTTGTTAAACAAGCAGTTGGTAAGCAGGGACTATTTGTAGAAGAGATGGTAAGGAATTGCCTTCTCAGTACTTCTGTTAGCTGTATCAAGGATTCCTTTTCTCTCTCTCTGAAAATCTATTGGAATTTGGAAATCACTCTTGGTGTGTTTCAGTCCTTACTGAAATAGCAGTTCTTTTAAGTTACTTGATTTTGTATATAGTTTAAGAAGATATCCTAGAGAGCAGGCTTTAAAACTTTCTTTTATGTAGTTTTATTTAATGTACTTCACTAACAGTTCTATTTATATATCTTCATTATATATTGGTTCAAATAATCTTAGGTATTTACATTTTCTCTACATAATATAAATATGATGTACAGTCTTTCTGCCACAACTTTTAATCGGTGTAGCTGTAGAAATACTGTATATTTAGTTTTTTTTAAAGGAAATCAGCTAGTTTAAAAGTTACCATTACATCTTATTAGACAATTAAGTTTAGCTTTTTTTGTAAATAAATCAGTCACTGTCCTTCAAAGACAGTTTCAGAATGTAATCTTCGAAAGTCAAAATGATGGAAGTATGATAATCTGCTATAATGAGATGTTTTAAGGTACTAAAATAAAACAGGTTACTGTTCTTGTACATGGACTGTACTTTCAGAACTTGTCTTCTATTATTTTGAATGTGATAGTTCTGGAGTGAAATAATAATTCTGTTGATTATAAATCTTGAAATATAACCATATAAAAATTACTATAAATTATGAATTCCTGATTATTGGAAAAGCTCTCGCATGCTAACTCTGTGCAAGACATATACTTAAATATACCCCTTTAAGAATTATTAAGGTATAATACTGAGCATCTTGTTCACTTTTTTAACAAAGCTGGAAGCCAGAATCTGACAGCTAATCTTGGAGGAATTGAACACATAAATATGCAAAGAAAACAGAAGACTTTCAACTGTTAATACAAATTAAGGTTAAAAAGTTGATGAGCTGAGAGTGGGATGCATTATATGTGGATAATGATAGAGAAATGTTAGGATAAGTGGTCAAAAAGGGAATAGATAATAAATGGATTTATTTTCTTGTGTACTGTTTAAACATCCTATCCTCTTGCATTACTATGTTTCTTATCACTCATTATCACCCATATCAGACATTGTGGGTGATAATTGTATGATTTATTTACATTCTATATGCCTGTTCTTTTTTGAAAAACATAAAAAAGCAATTATGGACTAAAGACTCAAAATCTTAATCTTTTTTTTATATGAAAACAACTTACTTGTGTCTTATGTTGTCTCAAGCCATAAAATAGGGTTAATTTTGATTCATCAAACTGTTTGTCTTATCTTGGTAACAGTATACTTTGATTTTCTAGTTGTAATGAGGTTACAAAGAAAAATTGCCTAGCTGTAGAATATAACAGCAAGCTATATTCCTGCTTATATGCTGTTTCAGATCAAGTTTAATGTGTACTGTTTTCTCTGCAAACAGGTTGTTGAAGATTATGCTGGAAGATGGCAGGTTCCTCTGCCACAGCTTCAAGTACTCCAGACAGCTCTCTGTTGTTTCACATCTGCATGTGTTTCTTTTCCAGATGAATGTGAACATGTACAGTATGTGCTAAGTAGCCTAGCCTTGTAAGTAGACCATGCTCTTCCTATTGTAAACTTTTTAACTTTTGGAAACTATAGGATAATTTGAAAAATTAATCTTCAAAGATAATTTTTTAAGCTTTGGGAAGAAGATTGTTGTCATTGTTTTCCAAGTGTATAAAAAAAGCCATTGTCGCATAATATGCATGTGAGCAAAAACTGAAAAAATGCAGTGTTTACTGAAAAAAAACTTTCTTTCTGTATGGAGATAGAAGAATTAGCACCAAATGATGTTGGTTCATCATTTAAATCCTCTTGAATCTGTAACCTTTATTTGGATTAGAAATTTTAGGTTGAGGTGGTCCTTAATAAAGTATTTCTTCAATTCCATGATATGGAAGTTTGTATAGACTATAGTACACTAAAAATTCCGCTAATATATAATGTAACATACCACTTCATTATTGTATTAGGAAGAATATTACTCCAATATTTTACCCTGTCAATAACTTTCTATGGTGTAGTAGAATTAAATGAGCTTGCCTGATAGAGAATCCACAGAGCTTTGTCAACATTGCTTCTTCATTAAAAAGTCTTTATTTAAACTTGTGACATAATATGGTTGCTCTACTTATTTCTTTTTAACTTCAAGTTGCTTTGATTTATAGGAGCTTTTTTGAACTGTTGCTATTCTTTGGAAAAGATGAATTCTATGAAGATCCTTTAAAAAACATTCTTGGGTCAATCCAGGTAATTTGCTAGTGTCCAAATGATTAACTGTTAATAAGCATAATGCTACTAATTTATAAGTAGTCCTTGATTTATGATCATTTGTTTAGTGACCATTCAGAGTTTTGACAGCACTGAATGAATGGTAGTTATATAGTTGATTCTCAAAGTTTGACCATTCCAGCACCCCCTTGGACACATGATTGTGATCTGAATGCTTGGCAATCCATTCATACTTATAACTGGTTCCCAAATGCCCAATGATCACATGAGTGCCATTTGTAATCTTCCATGCCGGTTTCTCCAGTAAATCAAAGGGAAGCCAGCAGGGAAGACTGCAAGTTGCTGGGGTAATTCTCCTACTTGTGCATCCTCCCCCAGCCTCTTTGAACTTGCATTGCACTGGTCCCTTGGACAGCCCTGTGCACATTCCCTGACCTATGCAGTGCCTATAACAAATCTTCCCTGACTCATTTAGTGCCCCTAGTGCAACCTCCTGCACCCTCACCCACCTATCTCTACAACACTTTTCACAGATCTTTACATGCACTGTGTAGTACCTATTGTGTACACACCCCGCCTATCCCCTTCCTTCCTCCCTGATCCAGCAGAAGCTGTTAACTTGCCTGTGGGTCTGGGAATTGCAACTTCCTGCTGGCTTCCCCCATTGACCTTGAAGCAGCAGGAAATTCCCTTGCCTAAAGACCATGGGATTGAGTTAGCAACAGCAAATGGAACTGCAGGGATTACTGTTGCTAAGCAATGTGATCACGTTTTCTGACGGTACTATTTAGTGACAGGAAGTTTTGGTTCCAGTTGCTGTGGTGTCACAAACTACTTGGATAAGAACTTTATCAAAAAGGAAAATTCAGTTTCTAAATAACTTAAAATTTATGTATGAAATTCTGAGTCAATGTATAATGCTATAAATTGTATATAAATAACATGATTAATTGTTAATATCAAATTCATGTAGGAATCAGTTTGTGACTTTAGAATGTGTTATTGTATCAGTCCATCTATTTTCCTTGCACTCTGCGGACGTTCCATAAATTTCTAATGGCAGTTGAGAAAATGTTAATTAATAAGGAGCAAAGCTACATAATCCTTGCCAACTAAATTCATAAACATTTTTCCTATAATGGTCTTCCCTGTTGAAATTTTCAGTAGCCTTTGGCTTAGCTCCTAATAGACTATTTTTAAAGTACTGCTTATTTGTGATATCTATTATTACATATATATTTGTGATATCTATATAAAACTCTAATTGTCATGGTCTTAAACTGGATGAAATGGTGTGTTATAGGGCAATAGTTTTTGAAGCAAGATACCTTAAATGGCTAACATATACAGGATGTGTCCAAAATCTGGGAGCCATGACTCCCAAGGGAATAAATTTTGGGGAAGTTGTGCTTCATGCTGCTGACTGCCTCTGTGCTGCTGCAGTCATGTTATCTGTGTTTTCGTGTTCTGTGACAGTCTCCCAGCCAGTATCACAATCCCTCACTCCCTTCCTCACCCAGCAGTAGTCATTTATTTGTCTGCTGGAAAAGGAAGGAAGGAAGGAAGGAAGGAAGGAAGGAAGGAAGGAAGGAAGGAAGGAAGGACCACTGTGCTTCTGCGTGAATGCTTGGAAGAAGCAATAAATGTAATTGAAGAGAAACTTGAAAAAATATTAGGCAGCATTTATACTTTTTAAAATTTTGGGTTGAAAAGAAGAAAGTGTGGCTAACTGATGTGGCAATAGCAGACGGTAGAGGAATAGGAACTTTTTTTTTGAGAGATCACAAAGTATCAAGATCTAAAATCAAAATTTGAAAGATGATAGCATAAATTAGCCATGGTGATCTCAGCGATTATTAATACATTGGGTGCCATACCAAAAATACTTGGACAGCACTTACAAAATCTGCGAATTGACAAAAATTTCCATCTGTCAATTGTAAAAGGCCACATTGCATGGATCTGCAAACGTAGATAATGACATCCTAGGTTTTTGAGAAGACGTTAATCAATATGAAGGCCAACACCAGCTAAATAATGGCAGCTGTGACTTTATATTATTGTGAACAGATAATTATATTCCAAATTAGTTCATCAGTTACATTTTCAGTTCTGTTAATTTTACTGAATTCTTAGTTAATTTTCTTCAGCCTTTCATTTTTAAAACATTTCCTTTGTGATAAGTAATAAAAAAGTATAGTGCCAGTCAGTTTTGGCACATTTTGGCAAATATGCAATTAGTGCAGTTGGAGCCCCTAACTTTGTGCTAAAAATCTTTGCTTTTATCTCCTGTGTACTACTGCTCATACTCTAAAAACTAAGAAGTATATGCAGTGTACTGATACATTCCCAGGTACATTCTAAGTACCTTAATGTTCACTACTTACTCCTCCATAGGATTGCCAGAATCGACTCAGCAGATATAGAAATGTTAACTTAGAATTGGTGACTCGAATTAGCAGAGACGGTGGACCTTGGGAGGATCCTGTATTACAAGCTGTTCTTAAAGGAAGACCGGCTTCTCAGGAATTAGGTACAAATCATTTTCCATATATATTGAAAATAGCATAATTTAAATTAATGTTAAATGTAGGAAATTTTTATTTCATTTCTTTATAATTGTTTCCAGGCGGTGAATGTTGTAATGTATTTCTTAATCACAGGATAGAACTAATTCAATTAGAGACTAAAGTTGGGCTGAAAGATAAGAAAATTTAATGTACAATATATTCTGGATTTTGAGATTATTTTTATGCATGGAAATCAATTTGTATTGATTTTATAGTTATTGGTCCTGAGATGGGCACAGGGTTAAAGAATAATTTTATGTGCGCATCTTGTTATATCATGGACAAAATTTATCAGCTTGCCAAGAGTCAAGCTGACTTGATGGCACATAATAAATTATTTTATTGCAATTGCAGATATGTTCTCAAGTAAAATGTCGTGTTACTGGCATAGGAATATAGTATGAACTCACTGAACAATATTGCAGCATTCTAATTTAAAGTATGGTCTTAATTAAATAGTTTCAAGGATTAAATTATGTGTGCATATTTAGGAGCAGTGTTAAAGAAATGCTACTTGTTATTATTGTAGAAGAAGATTGCACAACATACATTAGGATTTACATGTTTCCAAGAGGAATGGGTCCAGAGAATATTTTGGAAGGAAGTTGTAGGATTTATAATGGGTGAAAAAATGGCTCTCTTTAGGACAGTGATGGCTAACCTTTTTGCCATCGCATGCCAAAAGCTGGGGGAGCGCAGGATAGTTGTGCGCGCACGTGCCCACACCCATAATTCTATGTGCCCTGCCCCCCCGCGCATGTGCGTGCGACCCCGCTCATGCTCCCCCCGCTTTTGGCATGTGATTGCACAGTGGGCACGGTAGGCCTGTTTTTTGCCCTGCCCAGGCTCCAGAGGCTTTCTAGGAGCCTGGGGAGGGCGAAAACAGCCTTCCCCACCCCACGGGAGGCCCTCTGGAGGCTGGAAACAGCCCGTTTGCCACTTCTGGTAGACCCAGAAGGCCCAAAAATCAGCTGGCCAGTGTGCGCATGCATGCTAGAGCTGAGCTAGGGCAACACTCGCGTGCTCACCAATATGGCTCCGTGTGCCACAGGTTCGCCATCACGGCTTTAGGATATGTCCTTGAAATTCCTCATCCCCAGTCTTCAAGCAGAAAGAAAGATCTTAAATTTATGACCTCACTCAATTGGGATAGGAGAGGCAGCAACAAAAGGAAGATAGTGAACTGCAATTTTTTGCATTGCTGTCATAGTAATTTTATACTGGCCCCATTCTCTTATCCATGTTTTTCAAAAGAACCTCCATAGATTATCCACTTTTTAATTTTAATAAGTTTAATAGAATGTTTCCAATATTTTGTAAACCTGATTTAATATAACCTACTGTTAATATTTTATAATGGAATTATTTGTTTTCTTTTACCAGTTAACAAATATTTAAGCTCTGAAAATCCACTGTTCTTTGAATTACGTGCCAGATATCTTATTGCCTGTGAACGCATCCCAGAGGCAATGGCTCTTATCAAAGCTTGCATGAATCATCCTAATATTAGCAAAGGCCTTTACTTCCATCAAGCATTTTTCATGTGTCTTTATATGTCGCCGCTAGAAGATTACCTACTCCAAGAGGTACAGTTTGTCAGCTTTAATGCAGTTTTATGATATGTCTTGATAAGGAATAGTATTCTAATTCATATTAAGCAAAATAAATGACCATCTTTTTTTTTAAAAAAAATCATTCCTGTATTACGACTATATAGATTAATCACAACTCTGTATATATTATTTTTTGAATATTGTACAACTATTTCCTAGTATTAGCATTTCATTAACCCTGCTCTAAAATTGCCAAGTAACAAGTAATGTATTGGCAAATTTGGTCATGAAAAATAAGAGTAGCACTAACTATTCCGTTCAAATTAATAAAAAACCAAATATGCCGTATTTAAATTCTTGTTATTGTATATATTTCTCTTCCCCTGTGTTAGCTTCCTATATTGGGTAATAGAACTAGTAATAGGAGCTAGGAATTCCAATTATTGTAAAAGGTTAGCCTTTTTCTTCCTACACTTGCCTGAGTTATCTCATTTTGATTGCATAGCATTTGCTGAGGACTGACTGCAAGAATGGCATTGAAATCATCTGCAACATTGCAAAAGAAGGGAAGATTGCTATAGCATTGAATCTTTGTGAATTGTTTCTTATTCCGCAGCTCAAAAAAGGAAATATGTATTGCATCTGGTAAATCTTTTCTTTTAATAATACTGCTTTACACTAGTGTTATAATAAAAGTAAATTACGAGTAAATTATAAAGGAATGATCAAAGCCTAATTAATTATTAAGAATAAATAATGCTTGGATGCAATTTCATTGACTATAAAATCCATCAATTCAATATATTAGTGAAAATTAAGTATTGGATATTTTTGTATTGTTATAAATTACTTAAAAATATTGGATTATTTTACTGATTTACTTAACTGACAACTAGAAAGTAACTTAATTTTTTTCCAAGTTAATTTCTTTACAACTTCTCATTTATGGCTAGTGCTTTTATGAAACTTGATCAAAATTTCTTACATTTTAATTTTAAACAATTTTAATTATAAAAAAAATAAAAAATGGAGAATTATCTAAGAGAATGCAAAAGTGCCTTATATTTAAGCTGACTACTCTAAAAATGTCACATAGATTGGTAAAAGCTCTAGAGATTCATAGTTTTCCTATTACATTTATAGATGCTGCAAATTGAACCTTAGGTCTGCAGACAAATTAGGTTCAACCACTTATTTATGACTTCTCTCAAATAACTTTTTGAATAATATAAATATATTGATAATACTACATACTTCCATATGTAGAATCTGCATACAGTGAAAATTTATTTTAATACACTAATTCGGAGGATGTGGCTGGTTTTAATAAATAGCCATTGAATTGGAGATTGCATTTCCAAGTTGATTTGCATAATAGTGCCATTATGCAAATGACACAAATTATGTCATTATTTTTATAACACTGAATTATATTTACCATAGATTTTAACATGATAAATAGCATATGATTGGTACGTTGGTTCCTAAAATAATAAAGCTTCATTTTGTTTTACAGGGAGCTGATCTTTATTTGGAGTAAACTGCAGCTTAGGTCTAACCCATCAAAGCAAGTATTTGTAGATCAATGCTACCATCTTTTAAGGATAGCCACAAATTTACAAGTTATTTTTCCTTTCATGAAAGTCATTAAGGATGAAGTAAGTAATAGCATTTGCCTCAGATATGTTTTAAAAGTACCAATATTAAATATTGTATGTTATGTTATTATATAGTTAAATATTTTTTGAGAAAGAATGGTCGTTGCTTACCTGAACGACCCTTTTATACTCGCTGTGAAGACACTCCTCAGACTGGGTAACGATCACTCCTATTTGCACAGCTGAGTGTCAATCAAATCCCTCTGGAGCTGGATCCACCTCACTTCCTGCTCCTTCCTCAGACTTTTCACGAAGACAACTTGGTCCAATAGCAGTAGAATCGACAGTGAGAAACTCCACCAGGTAGTCACACAGGAAGCAGACAGCTACAGAGGGAGAAAAAGCAGACCTCCACCAAAGCCAGGCACGGCCAAGAAAAAGGGAGGGACGGAGTGTCTTCACAGCGAGTATAAAAGGGTCGTTCAGGTAAGCAACGACCATTTTCCTACTCGCTGTTCAGACACTCCTCAGACTGGGACATACCCAAGTTAGAGTAAAAAAAGGGGGGAACTAAGCCGTAGACTGGCCTTGGGGAGAGATTACAGCCTGTAATACCCTTCTGCCAAAGGCAGCATCTGCCGAAGCAAATTTATCCAGCCTATAGTGACTTACAAAGGATGAAAGGGATGACCATGTGGCCGCCCGGCAAATATCATCTACTGAAGCCTGGGTAGCCCAAGCCGCTGAGGTTGCGGCGCTACAAGTAGAATGGGGCAGTATACCACCCGGGACAGGGGCCTCGCTTAATTCATATGCCTTAGATATACAGGCCTTGAGCCACCTGCCCACTGTAGTCGAGGAGACCTTCTGACCCAGGGAGGAGGGAAGAAAGGACACCAACAGAGCCTCAGTCTTGCGAAAGGGGGCAGTCCTTTTAAGATATCTTCTCAATGCCCGTCGCACATCCAAAGTATGCCATCGCTTCTCAGCAGGATGACGCGGGTTCGGGCAGAAATTGGGCAAGACGAGTTCTTGGGCTCGATGAAAACGAGTGTTCACTTTGGGAACAAAAGCCGGGTCAAGGCGTAGAACAACCCGGTCAGGATAGAAAACGCAGAGATCACTCCTCATGGACAAAGCAGCAATTTCGGATACTCTGCGCGCCGAAGTTACTGCCAACAAAAAGGCCATCTTGAAAGACAAGTAGCGTAGGCTGGACGAAGCAATGGGTTCGAACGGTGGATTCGTTAAGGCCTGCAACACCAAGGTAAGGTCCCAAGTGGGGTAGCGATGAATCGGCGGCGGCGGCAGGTTTGAGACCCCTTGGAGAAAGGAACGAATCCTGGGGTCCTGAGCCAAAGGAACACGAGCCTCCCCTGACAGGACAGTGGCCAGGGCCGCCACCTGTCGGCGCAGAGTCGCAGGAGCCAGGCCCTTGGAAAACCCCGCATGCAGAAAACCCAGAATGTCCGGAACAGATGCAGATGTGGGGTCTACGTGATGATCTCCGCACCATCTCGTGAAGACATTCCATGAGGCGTTATAAATACGAATTGTTGATGGCCTTCGACTGCCTGAATAATGGAGATAACGTCGTCAGACAAATTGTCCTTGAAGAGCTTTATGCGCTCAAATGCCACACGGCTAATCGAAGCCATTCTGGTTCCGGATGACGGACGGCCCCTTGAGTTAGTACTATCTTGCCGGGTGGAATCCTCCACGGTGGTTCGACCGATAAGTTCTTGAGGTCGGCGAACCACTCTCGACGGGGCCAATACGGCGCTACTAGTAGAAGGTTCGCCCGTTCTTGAATGACCTTCCGCACTACCTTGGAGATGACAGGAAGGGGGGGAAAGGCGTAAAGAAGGCCCTGGGGCCACTGACTTCGAAGAGCATCCAGCCCCTCTGCTGCTGGAGACAGGTAGCGGGAAAAGAATCTCGGCAATTGGGTGTTCTGAGCTGTCGCGAAGAGGTCCACTAGGGGAAGGCCGAACCTCTTGGACAGGTCCTGGAACAGGCCGGGATCCAACCTCCACTCGGCGTGATCTATTTGGTCTCTGCTGAGCCAATCTGCTTCTTGATTGAGAGTCCCCGAAATGTGTTCGGCTTTTATCGACGAGAGGTGAAGTTCCGCCCATGACAGAAGACGCTCCGCCTCCTGCATTAGTGTCCAGGAGCGGGTCCCCCCTTGTTTGTTGATATGGGCTTTGGTGGCCACATTGTCCGTTAGAATCAGAAGGTCCTGGCGATATACAAGGTGTTTGAAGTGCATCAAGGTGAGACGGACCGCTCTGAGCTCGAGCCAATTTATATTGTGTAGCAGTTCCTTCGACGACCAGACACCTTGGGCTAACTGACGGTTGAGGTGCGCCCCCCAACCTCGCAGACTTGCGTCCGTGGTCAACACCATCCGAGCTGGTTCCAGGAAGGGGGAGCCCTTGTCAAGGGCCGGAGACAGCCACCACCTCAGGGAAAGGCGCACAGGAGCTGGAACTGTTACATTGAGAAGAGACTCTGCTCGACCTTGTCTCTGGTAAGGGAGCAGAAACCATTGAAGGCGACAAAGATGGAAACGTGCCCACGGGACAATGTCTATGCATGAGATTAATTTTCCCAGAAGCTGGGAGAGTGTCAGTAAGGTCACAGTCCTGTGTAGTAAGACTTGAGACACCAGTTTCCGTATGCTGACTTGTCTGTCTGGAGATAGGAAGACCACACACAGGCTCGAATCTATCGTTGCTCCGAGATGCAGAATACGAGACGTGGGAACTAGATGGCTTTTGGCAAAATTCAAAGTGAACCCGTGGTCTTGAAGGTTCTGAAGTACTAACTCCCGGTCGTGGGTCGCCTGCTCTGGAGAAGATGACAGGATCAAAATGTCGTCAAGGTAGCATGCCAGACGAACAGGAACCTCTCTGAGTGACGCCGCTACTGCCGCCAGCAACTTTGTAAAGGTCCTCGGAGCGGACGAAAGGCCAAATGGCATAGCCCGATATTGGAAGCGGTGGTCTCCAAACGCAAACCGGAGGTACTTTCTGTGCGAGTGGTGAATGGGTACGTGCAAGTACGCTTCCTTCAGATCTACAGATTGCATCAGATCCCCCCGTCGGATGCAGCCGAGCAGAGACTTGAGGGAATGCATTTTGAACCGACGGTACAAGATGTGTTGATTGAGACGTCGTAGGTTCAAAATGCCTCTCCAATCGCCCGAGCTCTTCGGGACCAGGAATAGCGTTGAATAAAAGCCGGTTTTGAGTTGGTCCGATGGAACTTGTTCTATGGCCTGAATCTGCAACAAATGGTAAATTTCGAGCGACAGAAGAGATCGCTTCTCCGGCTGAAGTGGCCAAGGGCAGTGAACATAAAAGTCCTGTGGCAAGGTGGTGAATTCCAAACGTAACCCTTCGGTGACAGTTTGGACAATCCAGGCATCCGAGGTGGTAGTTGGCCACAGGTGAGAGAATGCCTGGAGCCTGCCCCCGATTAGGACCAGGTGCGGTGAGTCACTTACCGCGCCTGGAAAAACGGCCCGCTGACTGCCTGAAAGGTCGCCTGAAGTTGGATTGTCGACGACCGCGGTCACGAAAGGGCGCCCTTTCCGAAGCTGGCTGGTACTGAGACTGCGAAGATCTGTAGTAAGAGGCGCCCCCGGCGCCTTGCTCCTGTCGAAAGGGCTGTCGATTATAAGGTACATAGCGCCTATCCTGACGTCAGAAGGATGTGGGTAACACTTTTTTCTTATCCCTATTCTCGACCAGCACAGAGTCCAGGGAAGAGCCAAATAAGGCAGGGCCTTTGTAAGGGGCAGCAGTCAAACGCCACTTGGACTTGGCGTCAGCTCTCCAGTTACGGAGCCACAAGAGACGTCTTGAAGATACTGTCGAAGCTAAGGCCTGGGAAGCGAACTTAGCTGCATCCAAGGACGCATCAGCCGAATATTCGGCAGCTGCGACCAGTTTGGCCAGGTCCTGTTGTAATCGTGCGTCTTCCGGGGGAAGCCTTTCCTTCAATTGACGCAACCACACCAGCGATGCCCGATTAAAAAATGATGAGGAGGTTGCAGCACGAATGGCCCAAGCCGCCGCTTGGTGTGTTTTACGAAAGCCCATTTCGGCTCGTTTGTCCTCAAACTTGAGACCATCCCCCGCCTCACCTACCAGGATGGAAGACGATGTGAGACTCACCACTGGATCATCAATTGTAGGCAACTGCAGGAGAGCATCCAGCGCAGGAGCCGAGGCATAGAGTTTTCGATCAAATGAATTCGGACCCGACAACGAAGCGGGGCGGTCCCAAGGCTTTTGCACAACCTGGCAGAAAAGATCCGGACAGGGAACAAAGTCCTCATCAGGCTGAGGTAGATTGAACAAGTTATTATTGGGGCCTGATGGAGCAGAAGAAGAGGAACCTTGAAGAGGCATGGAATCCATATTAGTAGCAGCTTTTGCCTTGCACAGGAGAGAGCGAAACAAAGAAGGCTTAAATAGTCCCGGAAAGGCCGGCTTGTCCTGAATCTCTTCCTCATCCTCTGACATCTCAAAGTCATCTAGGAAATCGTCCTCCCGGGCTGATTCAGGCACAAGACTACAAGCAACAGATTGCTGTTGATGTTGTGCACCAGGGGGATGCATAGAAAAGGCAGAAGTAGTAGGACACGTAGGAGCAGGGAAGGCACCAGTGGCTTGCTGCAACCCCATTTGAAACATATGTGACATTGCGTGAGTAAAAAAGGACTGAAAATCCACAGACTGAGGGAAGCCCGGGCCCGTCTCAGGACGGAGGACGGCTGCAGTGGGTGTAAAGGTAGCTTCAGGACCTGACCTAGAAGCTTGAGAAAAATGGCTTGCAAAACTAGATGAGCGAGACCTAACACTAGGCCTTGACTGATTAGTCGCAGAAATTGGAACCTCCTGAGAGGTCAATGGTCCATCCTCCCTCAGATCACTGGCCAACAAACCTACACTATGAGAGGCCGAGGGCTCACAGGTCACCTCGTGGCTCAAGCCTTCAGGAACTGGACCTTGACCAGGGTCCTGGGCCTGTTGTCTAGCCTTAGCAAACCGCTTTTCTAATGCCTTATGCCTCCTTTGGGCATCCTTATCTGCTGTAGCAGATTTGGAGGACTTCCCCTGTCTGGAAGCCTTAGACTTCTTCCCCCTGAGCTGTTTAGGGGAAGGTACTGGGGAGGGAGAGGGACTTCTGTCCAAATCAGAAGAAAGAGCAACTTCCTCCCTGTCATCCATGATCAATCACCCCAATGAATTATTATTTATTTACTAATCAATTGTAGAAAGACACTAATCAATTCTATAGAAATGATTGAATATTAGCAAGATAAATCTTAATATATATATAGCTATATGTTTTTTTTAAATAAATGCAAATAATTATTTCCAAGCAAAACCGTGCTATCAGTATAACAAGGCAACAGCCCTTTTTTTTTTTTAATAAGAAATATAAATTAATTCAAGCAATATATACTTCCCTGGGGCTTTCAGAGCACCGTGCTGCAGACAGTTGCAAATTGCAGGTACGATCAGGACAGCGTCCTCACCTGCCGCCAATCTAGCGACCCTGGAAACCAAAGCCCAGGTCGCTAAGGCCACGGAGAAACCAAAAACTGCGGCGATGATCAGGGCCCAAAATGGCGGCCCGCAAGGCGAATTTCCAGGAGTCCTAAGCCAGGCGAAACAAAGCGCCTGCGGCCGACTGAAGCTGCAGCAAGAAAGCAGTCACAATTCCCAAAAACGGCTAATGAGTATGCCAGCCAGCAGGGACTCAAGCCGATAGATCTAATGGCCACTAAGGCAGTCCGCAGCCTCGCAAAGTGACTGGTGGCAAAATGGCGGCAAATGGCGGGAACAACAGAATAGAATTAAACCGCCAGCCAAGCCAAGCCGCTAGCGGCGGCCGGAGCCCCGAACCGCCGATACGCGCTTTAAACCTCACCAAGTGAAGGCAGTCGAAGCGCAGCACCTTTAAACAGCAAATAAATAATATTGAGCCAATTCACTAAAGTAAGACAAAAATAATAACGAAATTTAAACTAGAGAACAGACACTCGATGCTATTGCAATGGCTGAGTGAAAAAGTCTGAGGAAGGAGCAGGAAGTGAGGTGGATCCAGCTCCAGAGGGATTTGATTGACACTCAGCTGTGCAAATAGGAGTGATCGTTACCCAGTCTGAGGAGTGTCTTCACAGCGAGTAGGAAAATATATTAATATTATCTAAAATATTTTATTTGCACATCTGACATAGGAGAACAGCAAATAGTACCCTTATGGAGTTGTGTTTTGAAGTTTTATTATAGGGCAAGAATAAAATGTGCTGTGTACAGTTCTAATATAGACCAATGTTAGTAGGGGTAGCTCAACATATACTTAAAAAAATGGTTGTAATCATGACATTTTTCTTTTTACATTTTATAAACTATAATTAATGTTTATTAGTTTAAAAGTTCCATAATTGTTTTATGCAATATGTAAAAGAAAGTCATTGCATTTTGTTGCAAAAGAATATTTTTTTAATTATTACTAATAGGGTTGTATAAAACATTTGAATGAAGGGATCTGCAGCACACAGTAACATTGAAACAACAATCTTTTTATATGGCTCATGCAGCTGCTTTGGAAACTGTTCCCAATTTTTCCATTTGTGTATTCATGAATTGCCACTTTTCTAGATATTTTGATGTGGAGGTACTTTGAGCACTTTCCAAAACAACTTTGCAAGTCTTTGCATTATTTTAATCATTTGAAAAGGAGTATTTTGTTTATGCTCTTGCCTGAACCTTAATTTAGAAATTATGCTTTGTCCTTATATTTTAAAAGATATAACTGTATTTAGAAAAATTGATCAAAATTTAGTCTTCCAAAATTGGAAGAGCTTCCATTCATGAACCAGTTTGACTCAACTGAATGAACTTATTCTAATCTATATATATAAAAGTGAAAACCACTCACGCGTTAATCACGAAATCTCCAGAACCAAAAAGCCTACAAACTTGAAATTTGCCATGTATATTCCTCTTGGCTTCTAGGTGCTCACTAAGAAAGGATTTTTTGAAATGACCATCAGAGCATTAGTATTTCCTATATTATAGTAAAATATAATGTACAATGGTAACAGTTTAAAATGAATGTACCTTTAAATTTTTTTTGCAATATTGTCACTTTTCTACATTGACACAATACAATACTTCTAAGAATATTTACATCTCTTCACCAGTTCTCCTGTATATTAGGGTTTGGATTGTTTTGTTTTATATCTAGTTTCTCCCTAAAGATACTGGGAATTTTAACTTTGGAACCATTTGTGGTATCACGGAGCTATAATTTTGAGATATAATGAGCTCTCTGGAAAAGGAAATGCAGAAGACTCTCAGTATTCTGAATTTATTCTACCTTTCCTCTCTTTCTTACAGATTGGCAAGGAAGGTCTACAGATTTGTGTAGAGATATGTGGAAGTGCTCTTCAGCTAGATCTTCATGATGATCCAAAAATGAAATGTTTGATATATAAAACCATTGCTCACTTTTTGCCAAATGACTTAGAAATAGTGCGAATATGTGCTCTTTCTATATTTTTTCTTGAGCGCACCTTGGAGTCCTATTCTACTATTGAACAGCTATATAAATGTACAGATGAAGAATACAATGAACAGATAAGTTCAGTTCAGAATCGTGTACGTTTTGAGTTGCTCCCAATTTTGAAAAAGGGATTGTTTTTTGATCCAGAATTTTGGAATTTTTTGATGATCAAACAGAACTGTTTAGCACTGCTAAGAGATAAAGCCTCAGTTGAACTGACAGAACGTCCACGTGAGCTTTCTTCTGCAAATACATCAAAGACACGTCGAGGACTGCGGGGTGATCAATCTTGTATACCTGAGATAAACAATGGAGAACTGGGCCGTGAAGATACTTCTGAAGCACAATTGGAAAATGATGGTAATTGCAAAAAGAACCATGTAGTTCTTAATTCATCTAAAACTGATCACAATGTACCAAAACATCGCTGCATATTATGTAACAGAGAATTTGTTGGTGGTCATATTGTCAGGCATGCCCAGGCTCATCAGAAAAAGGGCAGTTTTTCATGTGTAATGTGTTGTAGAAAATTCAGACAAAAAAGTATAATGCTTAAGCACTTAAAGAATCACATCAAGAAAATGACACTGCATCATCTGACTGCAACTTCTGTTGATAAAGAAACTCTTATTGTAAATGAAATGAATTGTTCTAGTGCTGATGTCCCCCTTCAAAATGGGGACTTAGAGAGTACTAAAGAAAATGAAGTGGAGCTAGTCATTCCAAGTACTAATCAGGAGATGCAGAATTCTGAACTTGCACTGGATGTAACCAAAAATCATGTTAGTAGCCAGGATGATGTTGTTGAAAATGGTAGTTGTGATAATGAGTCAAATAATATTCCTGAGGTGGAAATTAAAGAAGGATCACCAGAAAACAGCCTGAATAGAGAACTCCCTATACTTCACAAGGTAAATGGTGTGATCTGTCCTCAAAATGATTTGGATCAAACAAGTAATTTCAAGTGTCCTGCGGATGGATGTATTAGAGTCTTTAAAAAAATACGGTTTTTGAATAAGCATGCACGCAAGGCCCATCCTTCTGATCTGAATGTGCAAGAGCATATAATGAAATGGAATAATGGAAAATGTAGGTTTTGTCAGAGAAAATTTTTGGATTCTCATCATTTTATTGATCATCTGAAACAACATGTTTATCCAAATGTATATTTCTGTTTGCATTTTAACTGTAATCAAAGATTTAAGCTGTCCACTGAGCTTGCAGAACATATGAAAAGTCATACAGAGTTTAAAGCTCAGTGTAACTTTGCAGAGTGCTGTAAAATTTTTGATGACATTTCGTTGTTATATGAGCATGAAGCTCAACATTACTTAAACAAAGCAAATCCTTCTGAAGTCAGTGAAAATATTTCTTCAGTTGTTTCGGAATCTGAGTGTGGTATTCAAGAAATAGCTGATGATGGTGGTGAAAAAGAGGCTGTAATGGACTTGCCAATTCCCACTTGGAAAGCAAGGAAAGATTCCCTAGAACCAAAGACTTATATCCAGACAGAGAAAAAAATAAATAATCTAATCCAGAATGGGAATGAAAATGCATATGGTAGTGCTGTCACAGTTGTGAACTTAATAGACCAAAAGATACCTGAAGAAGTGGAGCCAAATTTAGAAAGCTGTAAACTTAATGATCAGCTAGTCAATGGGCATGGTGAAATGGAACCAACAACAGCCGCACTGGATGCTGATTTGGAAAGTACGAGCGCCAATAGTAGGACAGAAAATGGATCTATTCTACCTGTTCTGCAGAACTGTACAGATATATCAGATAATACTATTGTGGATTCTCAGACACTTTCTAAACCAAATCAGATAACGGAAAATACATCATACGGCTTAATTTTAACAAAGCCTTATATTAGGCCATTGCCTCCGAGTTACCTTGATGAACGATATATTAGCATGCCAAAACGAAGAAAAACTTTGACTGATAAAGCAGATGTACATTCAGAGCAAGGCAAAACGTGTAGCAAATCAGAGAGACTAAGATGCAGCAAATGTTTGACCACCTACTGTAATTCAGAAGCACTTCAGCGTCATCTTGCACAAAAGAAGTGTCGGACACTTTTTGGATTCGATTCAGATGATGAAAGTAAGTTTTACAATTTTACTAGGTATAATTTTAGGTATTTGTACAGCAATAAAATGTTAAACAAGATACAAATGGATACAAACACTGTTAGACAAAGGATTCTAAAAAGATAGGGTGAAAAATTGTAATAAAATTATATTACATATAATGGTAAATAGTAGCATCTAGTGTTGCCTTAGCCCAGTAGTATTATGAAAAAGCATTATATTATAGGTAATAGAATTTTCGCTAGTTTTGACAGCACTTACTGTGCAATGTTGTTAAAATCATTATTTGACCAGATAAATTTATGAAACTTATTCTACAGTGTTTCAAGGTTTTCATGAAGTCTTCAGAAAAAAATGATAACTAGCTACCATTTTATATTCTCTAAACAAGCATTTAGTTTGTTTGATCTCACTTTTGTTTAGGAAAAATAAATGACTGAATGTCAGTATGGTACTAGACTCCAAAGGACTAACCAACTTAATCTCTTTTTTTGCAGGTGCCTGAGCAAATGATGTATGAAGACTTCTCCATTTGAGTAGTAGTGATGGAACACTACAATATTCTGCATCAACCTGCTTTTCCCTTCTTGGCCTTAATTATAAAGAACTCTAAAATTACTAAAGAAAATCATGATCTGAGAATTAAAGCACACGGGTCACAACTAAGTGATAGGAGCTGTGCAGTATTAGTATCCAGAAAACAAACTGTGTTTAAACCCCCAAAGTACCAGTTATCTAAAAGCCACTTTTAAGTAAAATCACTGGGTGGCTGTATACAGAATAGGTTTCATGCTGACT
This sequence comes from Arizona elegans, assembly GCA_022577455.1. NCBI lineage: Eukaryota > Metazoa > Chordata > Lepidosauria > Squamata > Colubridae > Arizona > Arizona elegans. The sequence continues at coordinate 79,552,373 of JAKOOJ010000006.1, read as the reverse complement.
GAAAACAATTGTTCCAAAGAAAAATGCCTATGGAACATGCCTTTTTCTGAATCTGTATGTTCAAAGGAAGCCATTCTGTATGATAAAACTAGTTTGAGTCACATTCAATGTTGCTGTGCATTAAAATCGGATCAATTAAAAATAGATCCATTTATAGAGGTTGACTCTTCTTGCAATGGTATATTTTGTACCTTGGAAATGGAACCGATGAATGTAAGAAAAAATCAGTGCTGGGCAGTGTATCTTAATAAATGTTTTAAGGCATACAATAAGGGTTAAAGTATGTCTCTGATATTTCCAAATTCACCTAATTAAACTGCATTCAAATGCACCAAAGTTTTTCAAGACCTGATCATGATGAATGTATAGACAGAATTCACTCCTACAAGAATTAGCTAATCCACATAGCTACAATATTTGGTATCAAAAAGCAGCTTTAGGCTCAATAGTAAATTCATGTGGTTAGAATTTAACTGAATTCAGCTGGTGTATAAATTTTAAGCATACACTTTTTAAGATCTGCATGGATTACACTTGTTAAAATCTACTTTTGTATTTAAAATGAATTAAATTTTAAATTTAAATTTGATTTAAATTGAAGTTAGGAGACTATGAATATAACTTTATATTCATATTGTATCAACATTGAAAAGTTGCCCTTAATTTTCTTTATGAAACAATTGCAGTCTTAAGAAATCCATACAAATGCTATCATGGCAGTGCATGCTATAAAAATAATTCAGAGGTAATTTGAGCATAGAATCTGTTATTCATTAAGCAGTCCTTTTGTCAGGCTTCTATGCAAGTATATAGTGAAGTTCAAAGCATTTCTGAATAATTTTTGAAGTGAGTATACATATAAAATCCCATGACAAACTTAATCAGTAAAAATAAATTGCTTTAGTTCTGAGTACCAATAAAATTATTTGCAGTGCCTTGAAAAGTTAAGCTTTAAACCCCTTATTCTTAAAATAGTATATATAAAAGCAAAGTATTCTAATCCCAAAATATCCAAGATATCCTTTTCTTTAAAAACAATGGTGTACAAATATTTATTATGAAAAATAACTATTTTTCATAATAAAAATTAAGATCTTTCTTGCAGATCACTGGGGTTTGAAAATATTTGCAAAGGGATTACAATTTTTTTTAATGGAAAAGTTATTTGATCTATTGAGCTATATTTTCAATGCAATCCTACACATTTCTACTCCAAAGTCAGTCCCATTGAGTTTAATGGTACTTACTCTCAGGTAAGTGAGTAGATTTTTTTAAAATCATATTTTATTCATAAATACTAAGGACTTTTTTTTCTCAAGAAACAAATATGAAAAACTTTGAACACAGATACACTTAAAATATAATTATATTTCTAACCACTTTTAGGTCAATCCCGATATCTAGGCACCAAATGATATTTTTAATAACTACACAGATGAAGCTGTGCTTGACTATGCTAAATATCAAAGGCTACTGTTGAAGCAATTTGAATTATAACACGAACAGACCTTTTTCAATTTACTTTTGTAAGTCATGCAAGATTGCACAAATATGGTACCTAAGTTATCTACTTTTGAGATAATTAAAATCCAAAAACATATATTTTGTAATATATTTGTACATCTTACTATATAGGAGATTTTATTAAAATATTTTAATACTTTATATTATTAAATGGGAGTTATTTGCAAATCTCAGTCTTCAATTGTGTCTTAATTGGAATTTATTTAATTTGGTCAGATTAGTGAATAGGTTTTCCTTGTACAGGAGTCCTAAAATTGGCAATTTTAAATGACAGCATGTTTTAATATATCAATACAAGAAACTGACTTTTTTCAAAAATAAAACATTGATTTTCTGGGACCTCAGTATGTATTAGCAGTTTTAGTGTTTCATTTCTTAATCTGCATTAGGGGTAATGATGTGTTAAAGATAACATGCTAAGCTTGACTTCTAGTTATTACATAGGCACAGCTGTGCACTTTTCATAATGACAATATAAAATGGTTTGCTATTACTTTATTCCATGTTTTTTGACTAGCTGAACCTGTTATTTCCTATGACTGTCATCCAGGTCAAATTCAAGGTTATAATCTAAGACCAAGTAAAGTGTGCCTGGTACTGACACTTGCTGAGATGGATAATTAGTGCTGTGGGTATGAATCGGTAACTATACTTAGGTATTCCCTAAGCTGGGTTTTAATTTTCTAGGTATGAAAAACATTAGTTTTTCTACCAACTTTAGGTTTAGTGTCTTTCTGCACTCTTGACTTATAGGCATCTAAGTATCCAGACTTATATTCAAGAAATATAAGCCTTTTTCTCAGGAAAACATTCCATTTCAAATTAATTCCAAATTATGTAACATCATAAATATTTAATATAAAATTGAAAGGGAAGATTAACCTTCTGCAAAATGTTCAGTTTTCCACTTGCCATGTTATCAGCTTTAATCAAAAACAGTTGAGTGGAATTTTAAGGTACACCATTTGATTTGTTGTGCTTTACCACCAAATACTTAACCACTAAACCTGTCTTTCAGTATTGACTTGTCAGCTACTTTAAAATAGATTTGCAATACTTAATTTCAAGATATTCCCAATTGCTGTTAAACACTATTATGAGTTAGTAATTAAACTAGTGAGCCTAACTCCATATTCTAAAATACACACTTTTGGAAAACGCATTGACTGCCCTTTGTAAGTGATTAGTATTTTGACTTTCCACCAGCTTTTAAAACAGGATACTGATTGTTTTTAGCTAGAAGAAGAGTTATACGAGTGACTTCAATCAAACAGTTGTTTGTCATTGGCAAGTTTTCATTATTGCAGGAAATAATGTTCTCTATTCTAGTTAACTGAGAATTGGCATTGGTATTGCAAAAGTGGTATTTCTCAAATGGCTTGTGTAATGCCCCCTTATCTCCAGTCTGAAATGAGAAATATAAAGCCAGCAGTAATCATTATGAAGTGCTTAGGGACCCAATTGAAAATGTGCTAGGGTTCCCCTGCCCCACCTAGAAGAATGTAAAAATTCCTATAGCCAGAACAAGACTACTGCTATATTTAAGATTATGTCATGTAGTTTGAAAATTAAAGCTTAAAAATTAAATGATTGTTAGTGTTGCCCAATGTTTTTGCCAGCTAATAAACATTTGGTATGCTACTCAATCTTCCTAGCAAGTAAAGAAACTGCATGGCTGACAGTTTTTCTAACTAGATACCAGATATATAAGACATTACATAAAAATTATACTGTACTTACTTAAAGCATCTCCATTAAATCTGACTCAAGCTAGGTACAATTATCATTTTTTCTGTTTTTTTTAAAGGATAACCTGTAGTACCTACAATGGATCCTCCACTATCCTAAATATTGACAGTGGTTCCCAAGTCAGCCTTTAGAAGACTTGACTTTTAAAGGATGTCTCAAACTTGTTTATCCATTTGGTTTGTCACAAGGCTTTGTGCTATTTTATCTCTGCCATCTCTTTTATAGAACAATTTTGAAATGCTTATCTGTGGGAAAGGTCACTGGTACTTTGGTCTAGCCATATTCAGTTAAACATCTAGAACTGTATAGTTTGAATCATGTAGGACAATATTCAGTATTTCTTGTTTAATGCCAAGGTGTAGGATGAAATACTTTAAAGGGTTTTTTTTATTTATTTTGCACAGTATAACACCTTGATTACATGCAGTGTGTGTATTTTTGAATTCTTATGTTTAATTTGTAAAAGCAATTACAGATTTGACAAGTAAGGAAATTTGTGCTTCCTTCTTGATGGTTAAATTATTTTATTTTGCATTTTATACGAGTACAAATAAAAACTGAGCCATCAAACTGCAATAAATCAACAGTAGTATTTCATTTAAATTTTTGTATTGTAAATAGATTTGTTCAATAAAATGTTATTGTTCAATAAAATATTAAAGATATGTCTGGAATTCTGAAAAAAACCATTTGATTTTGTTAGGTGCAATATTGCTATACAGCAGCTAGCAAGACATTTTGTATAGCTATAATACAAAACTATATCCTGAAGCAGGCGATATTTAAGTAAACAAGCACTAACTTGCTTGAATGCACAATTTGGTAACATGAAAAACTGCATAGTATAGAATGGCAAATTTAATATGAACTGTTAAGGTTTTTATTGGAAACAAAAATTCTAGTTACAGCCTGATTTAAAAAAACCAATAACAATATTGAGCCCAGAATGGATTTTGAGAAGCCAAATTGAACCATGTTCTTGTACTTAACTTTGTAAAAGTATTTCCTCTGCTTTCTTCTGATCAGTGTCTTTTGAGGTGAGGAGCTTATTTGCTTTTCTATGAAATCATTTGGGAATTAGGGGTCCTTCCTGTGAATTATTAACAAGATTTTTTTTTCTTCTGTTCAATTGTGCTGTTTTCAAGAGAGTCGAAGTCCCATCAATTTTCTTGGCAAGATTTTTCAGAAGTGGTTTGCCTTTGCCTCCTTCCCATGGCTGTGAGAAAGCGACTGGCCCAGGACCTAGAACTCAAGTCTCCCCGTTTGTAGCCTGACGCCTTAACCACTGCACTAAACTGACTCATTCACAAGATTAATCTGCAATGAAAGAATCTTATTTTGCTTTCCACTTTGCATCGTGAAGTTCCTTTTCTTAAAAACTTTAGCCTTACATTGCAATTCATATTTGGGATATTATATAGTACCAAAACGTGTGCGTAGTACCCATTTAGTCCCGTCGTTACATTCGTGTATTTGGGGAAATGTATGTTTGTAACAATTTTGTTTTTAATATGGCATTGGAAAATGGAAATTTAACTTGGAAATATCTGAATAGAGATGGCATCACCCTCTTGTTTTTAATGAATCTTCCAATTATGATATCGTGATATGTTTTAATATCGTCACATTTGACATGATTCTCGAAGAATAATGTACAAATAAGTTGTGGTCAGATAAAATAACTGAATAGAAGAGCCTCTATTAAAAAAAAGTGGAGAGAAATAAACGCGCGCGGGCACGTACGTTTTGTGGGTTAATATTATTTGGACTTTAGTACCAAAACAAAACTTCTAGACAAAGCTTACAACAAACAGCTACATACATTTATTCGAAAAAATAAAACTAATTGTAAAACAGGAAAGCACAAGATAAAGTTTTGTTTTGCAAAACCAGAGCTGGTATTCAAAGGACCATATATCTTACCGAATAGTTGAAGTACTGAAATTAATTAAATTAATTAAAAAAAAAAACTCCACGAAGATTAATAATAGAGGTTCCAATTCAAGCGACGGAACTACAAAGCCCGCCTCTGTTCCAAGCCGAACAGTTTTCACCAGCGCTCTCGGTATCTTACTTGTCGAATTACTAAAGCGCGGAAGGATTGGGGACCCGGGGGGGGGGGGCGAGCGGGAGGAGGCGTAAGACATAACAGGCGGAAGTGGCGTTTTTCCGCCCTGCGTCGCTCGGTTGCCAAGGTTTCAGGCAGCTGCTCCAGCTACGCGCTGCTGGTCTGCGCTTCCCGTCTCGCGCTCGAAGAACCAACGCGCCTCCTCCTCCCCCCCCCCGCCATCAATATGGCTTCGGCTGGGGCGGGGATGACCGAGCGCGAGCGGGACGGCTGCCGGGAGCTGTTGGAACTGCTCCAGACCGACGACCTGCTGGCTCTAGCGGACACGGTGACCAGCCGCCTCGTGCAGCCCAGCAACCGGCAAGGTATATTAAGAGGCTAGAAGGACCCGGTATCCTAAAGTTTGAAGGAGGCTTTTGGGGCCTCCGCTGGAAAATACTTCTTGGTTTGAGGTTCATTAATTCCAGCCTGGTGTTTCCTTGTGACCACTTACCACAATGAGATATTCCTTTCCTCACCCCTCCTAAGTAAAGGGGTTCTTTTCAGCTGTGCCAGAAGTATTTTGGCCCTGTGACACTTCCTTCAGCTGCATTCATACTGTGAGGTTTCTCTCCCTCCTACTGGCCAGGCACAGGTGTTTTGCCATAGAACTGGCCTGTCAGCAGATAACCTGGTTTGAAAATAGTTTGAAAACTGACACCAGGCCCTGTGACTTCTATTTATCAACGATAATCAAGTTTCATTAAACATCTTTGAAGAAAGGGTGATGGTGGCACATGATGTGGAACAAATATTTATCGGATATCCAGTTTCTGGCTGTTATGGTTAAGGTTAGCCAGAGTAACTTATGGAAAAATGTTTATGATTCTCTGTATTTTTAAAGTACTTTTTCCCTAGTATTGTGTTTTGGTTACAGTACCAAAATGGCCATATCTTTTTCAAACATGTTTTAAAAGTAACATTTTTCAAACTAATGTTCCTCTTCTCAGTGTGAAAAGGGTTGTAAAAAGCATTGTGATAGGAATGTAAAGACAATCATGTTGCCAAGGCAGGTTTTTCCTTTTAAAAAATAAGCTGTTTCAAGAAACTTACATGGAGAACTATTGCAACTAAATTGCAGTAGTTTTCCCATCTGGTACAGAGGGAAAAAACTGTCAACAAAAACATTAGCTGTACATTTGTTTGTAATCTGTTTTTCCTTATAGTCTTCTGACAAAATATTTTACTAATTAAATATATTAGCAGATACAATTAGCGTATTATTCCAGTATAAAACAATTTCTTTGTTCAGATGCTTATAGATCAATAGGAAAATAATATGCCCCAGATATAGAGCAAACCATTATGATAAAATCATTTTATGCTGGATCTATTGTTACTTGACTGATGATTTCATACAGCTTTCATATAAGTAATAGTAGCACATCTACAGCACATTACAGTATATTTTAAGAGTTGCCTATAACTTGTAGGTAATAATTAAAATATTTGAACAATTTTATGGTGAGTGGTGTTCATGATCTTGCAATCTTTGAGAACCTTATAAATTCTATTTAATATGCTTATGTGCATAATTAAAAATGCACCAATTTTCAATTTTCTTCTGATTGCAAGGCTAAGCAGAAATATTCACTTTCTATTTATTTTTACAGCCAGAATAAAGCTTCTTAAAATGTTCTTCTCACATTAATGATGTGTATTATTGGTCTATATTTCAAAATACACCAAATGAAGAAATAGGCCAATGTTCAAAACTGTAAATATGATTGTCTTGCTACAGGCAAACTTCAGTTTTTAGAAGTTTGAGAAAATGATAATATGCTATAACAATGAAGGATAAAAAGTATAAATTACTGATAAGGATTCAGAGTAATGTGTAATTCTAATTAAGTCTTATTACAAAACATAATATAGGAAGTTGCTTTATTTGTGTCACATCATTGCCCATCTAATCCAATATTAATGCATTAATTGCAAGTGGTTTCCAAAAGATCCATTCAAGAATTTTTCTAGACGGAGCAAAAAATGAACTACAGAATTATGGATTATGAATGGCAGTTTTGTTTCTTGCATTATTAACCAGTTCTTTTGCTAGTGGGGCATTTCATAGGCCATGGGTAACATTGCTTTTCTCACTAGGGATGATGAGATTTGATTACAGGCTTTTTAAAATTTGTCAGTGGGTGAAAGAGTTCTACATTTTCAGCAAAAATCACAGAAAGTTGATTCTTTAATCCACAATTACTAATAATGATGTTTAACAGATATTTATAGAATGGCTTTTTCTGTGATATGTCTTTTGCTAATCTTCCCCCAATATAAAATTCCTGGAGCAGCTTTAGCAGCAAAACTTCCATCTTTATGTTACTTATTTATAATTCAGAAATATATTTTTAGAATTTTAGATTTGCAATCAAATTGCTAGTTTTCTTTTGCAATAAAATTAACTTTAGGTAATATATCTATTTCTGAATTTGTTTATAGAAGCCATAAATGTCATCTTGCTGTACAGTCAAAGTGCTGAAGAACTGTTGAAAAGAAAGAAAGTATTTCGAGAGATAATCTTCAAGTACTTGGCAACAAAAGGAGTTATAGTGCCACCTTCTTCTGAAAAACACCAGCTTGTTTATCGTGCAAAGGAGTACTGGTGTGAAGGGCTGAAAATCTGTGCTTCAGAGCAAACATATACTAATCCTAGTATACAGGTGAGGTACATAAATAATATTAGGAAATGCCAAAAAATATTTTTACAATTATATTTAACTATTGAAACAATAATACACTTAAGATGCTCTTCAGAGGATTTGCAAAGAACATTTGTGATTTCTTTTTTATTTTTTGCTGGAGTTCATTGACTTCATCTCTTAGTTGGCAGAGAGGTCTTGGGAGACTTCAATCTACCTTCCATAGGAGTTGGGTCTGAGGTGACCCAAGAGTTTATCTTACCAGGACAGCCATAACAATATCCAGAAACTGACAATGGATAGTGGTCACACATGGATCTGGTATTTCTATTGGAGCAGTGACTATGTGATCTGAAATTGGGAAAACTTTTAGTGTCTCCTTATGGTAATATCACACCCTGATTACCATGGGATTCTCTGACACTGCCATCCACTGCAAGGAAGTTAGATCCATTAGATTAGTCCATGCCCGGCAATTGATGGATGTTGATGGGTTTCAGAGGGATCTGTGGGTGGTTCCTGCTGCTCTGCTTCATGATCCATCTGAAGCCACCACTTGGAATAAGAGGGCAATTGATGTCTTGATCTGATTGTGGGAATGAAACCTCTAACGTCTTGTGAATCCTGGCACTCACTGTAGTTCATGGAGGACTTAAGGTGATTGAAATGAAAGAGACATCTAAAGTGTCGCTGGCATTCTATAGGGATGAACTTGATGCAGGTTAGAGCTGCTAGTAAGACCTACCTTGTGGTGGTAAGAGCAGCAAAGCATCAGTACTTCTCCAGCCTTATTGTGTCCCTGATAGCCATCCTACTCTTTTGGGTAACCCATGTCATCCTCACGCAGAAGAATTTGTTCAATATCTGTTATACAAATTCACTCAAATGTGCTGAGAATTGAATGCTGGCCTTGTTGCAAGTATGAAGAGATACCTGGACAGGAACTTTTCCTGATTATCTGGGAACTTTTTGAGCCCATTGAGCTGATTACGTGTACATAGTCCTTTAAGACTCTGAGCTCAGCCACCAGTTCTTTAGATCCATGCCCCTGTTGGCTGGTTAAGGGGCCTGGAAAATGTTGTGGAAGTGGGTTCTAGTGGTCATTTGATTGAGGGAATTGCTCCATTACCTCTTTAAAAAGACCATGATTCTTCCTCTTCCCTTCTCAACAAGTCTTTGCTAGACCTGACTGCATTGGAGAATTTTCATCCGGTATTGAACCTTCCCTTTCTTAAAAATGTGACTGAGAAGGTGGTTATGCAATAATTTCAGAAGGCCCTAGATCAGTGTTTGTCAACCTTGACAGTTTGAAGATATGTGGACTTCAACCTCCAGAATTCCCTAGCCAGCTATATTATGCTATGTTGGCTGGGGAATTCTGGGAGTTGAAGTCCACACAATTTCAAACGGATAAGGTTGAGAAACACTGCCCTAGATAAATTGGATTATCGATTCATTTCCATCATAATTCAGACCCAGGTACAAGATGCAAATGGCATTGATTGCATTTTTGAATGATCTTTGGCATGAGCGGGGTGAGTTTTGCATCCATTCTTACTCTGCTTGATTTTCTGGCTGCTTTCAATACCATCAACCATGATATCCTTCTGGATCAACTCAGAGAATTGTGAATAGGTGGCATGGTATTGTGCATTTGCCTCTTTTCTTAGGGGCAATTCTAGTTAGTGATAGGGGAAGACATCACATCGTCAGCCCTTACTGTGTGGAGTGCTGCTAGGTGAGCTCATCTATTGCCAAGGGGTGAGATATCAGTATGCTGATAACTAATTATACATCTCTACCTTTGGCAAACTAGGCAATTTGCTGCTGCCTAGAAACTGTGATGATATTGATGGGTAATAACAGACTTCAACTGAACCCTGGCAAGTCTGAATGGCTTTGGGTTTTGGGGTCACCATTTATAAACTGTGCCATATTTGGTGCTGGATGATGTTGCACTGCCCCGCACAAACCCTGTGTGCGATCTGGGAGTTCCCTTAGACTTACAATGACTACAGCAGCTGTGAGTCATGGTTAGGAGAGCCTTTATTCAACTTTATTGTGCATCAGTTGCTCCCATTCCTAGATAAAGTAGCTTTACTCACTCATGTCATAATCATCTCCTGGTTGGAGTACTGTACTGTGCTTTACATAGTGTTGCTCCTGAAGAGTATCTATAATGGGTACTTGTGCTGTTGGTTTTTGCTCCGAGCTTGGCAATTTGGTTGCAAACATTTTGTCACCATTCGAGGAGACATTGTCAGTGTTTTGAATTGATGAAACATTTGCAACCAAATTGCCAAGCTCGGAGCTCAAACCAACAGCCTAACTACCAATGGCGAGCTCCGGTAGGACTCAACACTCGAGTTGGTAGTTAGGCTACTACTAATCAAACATATTTCAATGGGTAGTTATGTGTGGTTTCAGAAAAAGACGTTACATTTCTGATCCATGAGCTCCATTGGTTACTAGTCTGTTTCTGAGTCCAATTCAAGGTGCTGTTTTTGACCTTTAAAGCTCTATACATAACATGCAATCACGTTATTTGAGGGGCCTCCACTCTCTAATTATATCTACTTATCCTACCAGATCCACCAGAGAGGTTATGTTGTGGCTCCCATCAGCTGGCAAGCTTCATTTGGTGGGTCCTTGACAGCAGGACTTTTCTGTTGTGGCTTTTGCTTCATGGAACATCCTTCTCACTTCCCACTGACCAGGATAATTGTTTCCAAACAAACATGTTTGAAATGTTTTTTGAAATAATTTGCTGTGCATCATACTCTAAATGGAACATAGAAACAAATTATAAAAAGAAACATAAATTCTCCATTTGTTTTATAAAATGGCTCCAAATAAATTATTATTCAGGCCCTTAGGTAGTTCATAAATAAATCATGTACATTCATAAATACTGTTTAAAAGTAAGGACCGTTTTCCTGTTACCATTTTATTCCGCTTTCTCTGAATTTTTAGGATCTTTTAAATTATTTCTTGTTATTTTATAAAGTAAAAGTGATTATTCTATTCTACTTTATGTTTCTTATTTTTCAGCAACAAGAAGATGGAGGAACACAAGGAGATCAAGATGACAACAAAGAATGTCACAATCTGGCAGAAGAATTTTGTCAGTGGTATTTTAGAATGCTAAACTCTCAGAACCCATTGATTGGAGAACCACAACAAGAATGGGGACCACAACATTTTTGGGGAGATGTAACTCTAAAATTTTGTTACAACACCTCTGAACAAAACATGGAAGAATACTCAGGTGCAGAATTGGTGAGCCTTCGCTTGCTGTCATTAGTGAAAGAAGAATACCTTTTCCTGAATCCCAATTTGAATGCAGGTGGCCTGAAGTGTACAGTTTCACGATATGGATTAGTTGTGGTAGCAGTAGCTGGCACAGTTCATAGAAGTACTTGTTGTTTGGGAGTCTTTGAACAAATCTTTGGCCTCATCCGCTGCCCATTTAGGGAGAATACATGGAAAATCAAGTTTGTCAATCTAAAGATTGTTGGCCAGAATGCCATAGAGCCTGGGACCCATATAGAAAGACCACGCATAAAATACGAGCAAGAAGAACTGCAGGAATTTTATGTGTCCAAGGAACTTGCCTTAATTGAGCCTCAAAAATACTGACTGTTCTGTTTCGCAAAAGGAGGGAGAAAAGTATGTGGGCCTTGGAAAATACAGCAGGAGAGCATACTCAAAGCATTCAGTAATTTATTTGCTTTTTTTTTTTATTCATGCTTTTCTACGAGATAATTTTGACTACTGATCATAGAGATTTGCTGCTGGTAATTGTTAGCTTGATTCTTCCCCCAAATTTACAATTTGAAAAGTTACTTTGGCAGATTATTTTCTAAATGAGAAGGGAGGGAAGGTGAGAAGATACTCCTACTTTCCTGTCAACTGCTGCAAAGTACTGATATAGAGGATGGGTGGGAGTGAATAGCCAGAAAGAATCAAGTATAAATGAGAAGCCTAAAGCATTGGAAATGTAATATTGTCATCTTGACTGTTTGTAGCTTCCCTTTTTTCCCCTTTGGGGTAGAAGAATACAGAAGTGTGATGAATCTGTTAAGTTTGCAAGACATTCTTTTGCCAAAGACTTAATTTTAAGTCTTAGTTAAATAACCTTTCACAGTTTAATCTCAAGGTTGTACAAAACAAAGCATTTTTTATTTTTGATAGAATTTTCTGTTAAGACATTATAAAACATTATTAAAATGATTGTTACTTAAATCAGAATATGCGTGAAAAGGTTAGAGTAGTGCTAAATTTAATAGAAGGTTTTCATGGGGAATTTATGAAACAATATTACTTTCCTCCATAAAACGCTTTGAAATTTGTTATTTGTCTCATCCTTTGTTATGTACAACCCTTATTCATGTAGCTATTTATCTATAACAAACCTACTTTTAAAAATACAGGACAATTGTGAAATTAAAAAAAAACGAGCGCTTAATTTGTGGCAGTTATTACATCTAGTTTATTTCATTTATACTACTTTTTATTCCTAATAAATTCAATCTTCAGACTAATTATAAAAAGGCAATATTCTTACTACTTCAGATTATTGTGGAAAAATCAACAGTGAAGAGCATAAAGATAGCTAACGGGTTTTGAAAAATTTGTTCATGAATCCTTAAAAGTAAAAATCAAATATGTGGTGTTATTATAGAATGTAAAGTAACATTTTATTTTGTTTTTGGGTTTCCTGAGTGATAAAGATTTAAAAGATATATGTGTCATTACAAATAGAGACTTTGTATTTTTGAACACAGGTATTTAAAAACATTTCTGCAATTATCTACAATCATATATACATATATGAGGATTATTTCTAAACAATAGCCTACTGTTAGTAAATAGGTTTTTTTTAATATGAGACAGTTGTTTTTAACAATACTTTGGTTTAAAATCTGGTAGATTTATCTGTATCCAGTTAAAATTTTTTACTGCAGGAAACAAAGTTGTATTTTACCACTCTTGCTCCTTTTTAATTTGGATCCTTTTTAAGAGCTTATACCAGGGGTGGGTTCTACATACCTCCGCTACTGGTTCGCAACGAGAGAGAGCACGCGCATGTGCAGAAACCTCTGCATATGCACAGATTGTTCATGATGACATCCGGGTGGGTGGGAGGAGCCTCCCGCCACCATTACTACCAGTTCGCAAGAACTGGACTGAACTGGGAGCAACCCACCACTGGCTTGTACTGACTTATTTTTATCATTTCATTTTAAAGCAAAATCACAATGTAAGAGTTGGAAAACTCCTTGAATATTATCTAATCCAATTTCATGTCTGGTTTAGGAATCTATTCCCACATTATCTTTGTCAGATACATATCCACATCTTGTTTAAATATTTCCAGTTAAAGTCTACCACCTTCCAATTATTACTATTACAAAAGTGTGTCTAATATCCAATACAAATCTATTTCCCTATAATTTAACTATATTGTTTGTTGCTTTCTGGGTATTTTCCAATTTGTCAATGTCCTTATTAAAATATGCCCAGAAATACTCAGTACTCTAGTCATCAACACCAACAGACCAATGATATATCTTAATCTTGATACTGTACTTATATCAATAAGCCTATGGTTATATTTGTATTTGTAGTTTTGTTTTTGCTTTTTTTTTTGGCAGCTGCATCACACTTGTATCATATTGTAGGAAGATAAAGACATTGCACATACATTCTTTTATTTTTCCTTCCAGCAACTCTGGTGTAAGCTGGACAGAGTATCTGTCCCAAATCACCTGGTGAACATTGGTGGATGAGGGTGGATGAATCTGGATCTCTACACCTTTTCACAGGTTGTACCACATGATTTATATTCAGATGCTTGGCAACTGATTCATATTTATGGTTGCAGTGTTTCAGGGTCATGTGATCCCGTTTTGCAACCTTCTGACAAGCAAAGTCAATGGGGAAACCAGATTCACTTGATACCGTGTTACCAATTTAACAACTGCAGTGATTCAGTTAACTAATGTGGCAAGAAAAGTCATAAAATGGGACAAAACTCATTTAACAAATTTCTCACTTGGCAACATAAATTTTGGGCTCAATTGTGGTCGTAGGTTGAGGACCATCTGCACACCCACTTACCACGCTATTAATGGGAAACTGACATTAATCTTTGCACTGTTCTATCCCCTTTTCCCTCTGCTTGTCTCAAAGAAGTCTCTCCTCCGTCTCTCCATCCTCTTCTCTTTTCCCGTTGTCTTTTTTTCTCTCCCTCCCCCCCTTTTATATCCTCTCCACTTCCACAACCCCTCCGTTTCGGTGCAGCTCCAGCTGACTCCGCTCCCCAAGCCTACATGCTGCTACTGGAAGCACCAATCAGCTGGACCTGCATGCGCGATCCTGAGTGCTTACAGCCGTAGCAGCACCGCAGCTCCAGCTGACTGTCCCACAGGCCTATGCAGTGCTGTCACCACTTCAACTCATGTCCCCTCTACAATTTTTTTTTGCACTTTTTTTTAACACTGCTTTTCAACCCATCATACACATACCACCTGCCAGGTGCCGAAGTACCAACTGTGGTATGTGTATGTTGCTGAAATCTCCCGATTGATTAATTTATCAAGATCTTCCTGAATCTTTGGATAGTCCTTGAAGATCTTTGCTGTTCCATCACTGCTCCCATCTTTTTGTTAATGCCTTTTTAAGTATGTTGAGCAGTACAGAGTATTGAACAGTATCTTGTAATATGCTTCTTCACACTTTGTTTCACCTTAACCTGAAACCATTGATACATACTTATTATCTCAGAATAGAGCTGCCCAGACAGCAGACATAACCACTGTAACAAGTATGATTGTACAGTCTGCTCTTTAACTATCTAATAGTGTTGCAGACCAGCTCATATTTTTCTCTTTTTCTCTATTAAGATAATGTGGAAGACTTTGCCAAATGTTCTGTTGAAATCAGGGCACACTATATTCACCACATTACCGTGGTTAACTAAGCCATTCGCTCTACCAAAAAAGATCAGTTTTGTTCAGCATGACATAGTTTGGATAAGCTTAGTTCTGTCAAATAATGCATTATTTTTCATTGTTAAAAATTGTTAAAAATAATCTGCTCCAAAGTTTTACTAGATAACATTAGTTTTGTAAATTATGTGGGTTCTTTTCACTCCATTATCAGCTTTTGGAAGAGAAGAGCTGTGAAATGACATCTGCATATTCCTTCAAGACCAATGTAACTCAGTTGGCTCTGTAGAAATTCATTCATGGTATCTCAGTGCTTCCATATCTTTACTCAGCTTGAATTGCCAGTTCCTCTTGGTATAAATTGTTCTGCTTAAGCCCACTTGAGCCCAGTTGCCATCTGTTCTCAAACTAGAAATTCAAGAACACCAATTTCTCCCTATCTTCTGTTAACCATCCTTTCATCTTCTGTTAGCAGCAGGCCCATAATTTGCTTTTTCTTCCATTACTAGTGGTACATCCAAAAATATACTACTTAAAGTCTTCAGTTTGTCTTTTAAGATGTTTCTTTTATGTTTTAAGCTTTTCTAATTTGATTTCTGAAAATATTAGACTCCTGGTATACCTTAATTCTATCTTACATTTCTTATGCTTTTTAGTTCCAAGCTCAGTAGAAAGCTCTCTCTATAAATCTGCAGTAGTATTTTAAGCTGTTCCCCATGTGTTTTTCTTATTTGAATAGTGTACAGTAGTATTTCTAGTATCTTATTTTTCAGAAATTCCTAACCCGCCTGCACTTTCTTTAAAAGGTTTTCTGTCCATAAGAACCCACATAATCCCTCTCTTGCATCTGGTTCAGAATTTTTTTTTTAAATAGTTTTTATTAGGTATTTTACATTTTTAAAATCTAGTGTATTAATACCAAATTTTGGTTTATATTCTTATTTCTTAATTTGATTTCCATTTTCTAGCCAGGTATAAAACCTGTTCCACACTTTGTAATAGTCTGAGTCATCTCTTTCTTTGATCTCCATTGTTAATTTGTCCATTTCGGCGCATTCGAGGATCTTTTTAATTATTATTTCTTCAGATGATGTAATGGTCAGCTTCCACATTTGCGCTAAAGTAATTCTGGCCGCCATTAGAATATGCAATGTAATATAGTACAGACTTTTTTCCATTTTTTTATCAATCATTCCTAGGAGGAACATTTCCGGTTTAAAACCATCTTTTGGAGTGTAATCTCTTCCAACTACCTTTTAATTTTGTGCTAAAATTTCCTGATACTAGGGCACATCCACCACATGTAGTGGTATGTCCCTAATTTGTGGCCACATCTCCAACATTTGGGTGATAGGTTAGGGTACATTTTTGCCAATCTCGGTTCAAAAATTTATTATGCATGTATCCTGCTCAAAATGAATTTTCTTTAGAATCTGGCAGCCATGACATTACTTCCTTCTAAGGTTCCACTGCTTTTACTTACCTCTTCATATTAGTTATGAGATCTATGCAAGGCAGTTCTCTTGTCAGTTCCTCAACTTTTGAAAAATAAAACAGATTTTTTTTGGTGACCATGCAGTCTTGGCAGACTCGGCTTTCCAGACAGCTGAAATCTCTCTTCCCTGAAAGTTCTATAATCTAGTACAGAAGGGCATTTATCTGTCTTCATCCTGGCTTAGAGCAGTAATTTCACTGATATTTTCCTCTTCCCTTTATTCTTACTTGAATGCTCTTTACTGGACTTTTATGGTCAAATTCCTAGATCTTTACATGAAATGTTTCCTTCACAAATAATGCCACTTTTGTCAAAGAAGGCCTATTCATTTTGAATGAATGAATGTCATCCTGCCAGTTTTCAGTAATGACTACTAAATCATATTTGCCTTTCTGAAAGAAAATGTTTAATTTTTGCTGCTTGTTTTTCATACCCTAAGAATTTATTCTGAACCACTGCAAATATTGGATCATGTAACTTGATACATTCTTTCCCATGTATGCATTCTCATTATTGGTGCCTCCATTATCTGTATATTATTGTTAGTCTTCTCCCCAACACTTACTGTCACACTATTTCCTGGGCTATCCCTCTCTTCAGATAAGTTTGCAAGGTACTCCCTAAACTTTTTTTTTTTTTTTGTACAGGTAGTCCTTGACTTACGACCACAATTGAGCCCAAAATTTTTGTTGCTAAGCCAGATGATTAAGTGAGTTTTGCTCCGTTTTACAACCTTTCTTGCTACAATTCTTAAGTAAATTACTACAGTTGTTAAGTTAGTAACATGGTTGTTAAGTGAATCTGGTTAACCCATGACTTTGCAAGAAGGTCACAAAAAAAGTGATCCCATGACCCTAGGAAACAACATCCATTCTAAATATGAGTCAGTTGCCAAGCATCTGAATTTTGATCATGTGAGGACAGGTGTGCTGCAAGGTCTTAAATATGAAAAATGGTCATAAATCACTTTTTTCAGTCCCACTGTAACTTTGAACCATCACTAAATAGACTGTTGTAAATTGATGATTACCTGTATTTCCTAATCTGCATGAGATACGGCTGTTCTCTTTCTAGGAGCCTCCCATAAATAATCCAGACCATTTGCACTGGCACTATCCGCATGCTGACTTTTTTTTCTTGCAGTATTTGCTCACTTCTTGGACTCTGTGCTGACCTAATATAATCTGCTTGTGTACAATAAAAACAAAAGGCAAAATACCTTTGCAAAACTGCCTGGATCAATTACTCAGTTGCAGTAATGGTAGAAAAAGGTTGTACAGTTCTTGCTATGTTTAACTCAAGGGCAACTTTACTGTTTCCTAGTCCCTGATCACTCAATCTACTAGGCAAATTCCATCCTGCTACAAACCAATCCGGAGATGGAGGAGAGGTAATCCTCCATCTCCGCCAATCAATAGGATGGGGAGAGGGAGGGGCAGAGATTAAGAACTGTATTTTATTTCTAAATGGGTAATGTGTGAATCACAAGAAGAGGTAATGCTAATGTGGAGCTCATTTAACACATGACTTATTCATACAATCAAAAATGGCGAATGCATTTTAGTGAGGGAGGGAAAAAAAAGACTCCTCAGAGTGTATTGCCAAGCCATTTTGAAAGAATACATTCTTTCTGGATAGTGTGGATATAAGACAGTCCCAGGGGATTTCTCTGCTAAATGTATTGACTGTTTTAGATTGCCTATGAATAAATCATCAATGTGAGCGAGAGAGCACCACCTTGAGATTCACCTTGTGTTGAGTTTTTTCCCCCCCAGCTTGTTTCTTCTTCTTCTTCTTCTTCTTTTTAAAAATATTAAACAGTGAATTGATGCAAAATGACTTCCTCTTGTGGTGGAGGTGCTCATAGGAGTAAGTCGTGTCAAATACATGTTCTGAAAAATGAAGGGAAGAATTGAATATTTTATCTAAAAAGGCAGGAGGAATGACCCAGAGATGCATTTCTTTCATGCATGCAGGAAAAAGTACTAATCTTGCTTTTGGAACAGAGAACTGCTATTGAACCCATTCATCAATAATGCAAGTGCTATATATTTCCTCGGTCCCAATTACCTCCATCAGATGGAGATGATTCACCTGCCATTGATAAAAATTGAACTCAGCCTTGCTGTTTTTGAAAGCTAGCCTTCTCCCAATTGGTCAATGATGTCAAGCTGTGATTTTAAAAAAAATGAAGAAAAGACTTGTATTGGTGCTAGAGTATACTGTACAGGGAAATGTTATCCATGACAGCTGTCAAAGAAAAAAATGAGAGCGAGCTGGCTGACAACGAAATTTCAACTGACCTGTTAACTAACCCCTGTCTGAGAATCTGGATCCCTATAGGCTTAGGATTTAGACTGAAATAGAGAGCACCAGGATGGCAAAAGAATAGCCCACACACTTTACCTGACTACAAATTGTAACAATCATATCAGTGATTGGAAGATTGGAACGGGGATTGCTTTTCTTCAGCACCTGTTTGCCTATATTTACACTCACTCGAAATAAGAACAATAATGTAATTATATTGTAAGAAAAATAAGGACACTTGATTGAACAAATGGAGCAAGATATACAAGCGGAGTGGCTATTGGAAGACCTGCTGCATATATGTCTTTACATTTGGTAGTTATTGGCTAAAGTAGTCACACTGCTACCCAAAAGTTGACAAGATGTTGGGAAAATTTTATTTGTGGCTTGTTGGGTACTTTAGAAATAGAAAAACTACCAGTAATGCAGACTGTAAGAATGAAAGACCATGTAAAGAAATACAGATGAATAATTCAGACTTTTAATTATTTGACTTCACTATTGAGCATTCACACCCACACCCATATCCTATATCTATTTATGGCAGTGTTTCTCAATCTTGGCAATTTTAAGATGTGTGGACTTCAACTTTAAGATGTGTGAACTAAGAAGTTCACACATCTTAATGCTTCCAAGTTTGAGAAAGACAGTTCTATGGCTTGTTGAATTGTTAGGTACACTCAACAGGTGCATTGTCTGGAAATGATTCTAATTTTCTTCTCTGCCTCAAGAAACCAAGTATGTTGGCCACACCTAAAGTAGTAGTTGATAGGAGTCTTGGTGTCACAGTGGTTAGAATCCAGTATTGCAGGCTAACTTTGCCTGCAGTCTGGAGTTCAATCCTGATGGGCTCAAGATTGACTCAGCCTTCCATCCTTCTGAGGTTGGTAAAATGAGGGCCCAGATTGTTGGGAGCAATATGACATTGTTAAAGTGCCCAGAGAGTGCTGTAAAACACTATGGGATGATAGATACAGTAAGTTAAGTACTATTGCTATTTGGATTAAATAATAAAACCTGGAGAGTCTTCAAGAATAGCTTTAAATCTCTTTATTCTATAACTAACATAGCATAATTCTAGTGAATATAAAACAATGCTCACTCTGTATAGGGAGGATTGCAGTTAACATGCCATATTTAGCTATCATGAAAACCTTTGGATGTGAAAGATGCCAGTTAGACATCCAGATTCATTTGAACCTGCAAGCAGTGGTAAAGGTAATTCTCCAGAGACCATACGTTAAAAATTTCAATTACTTAAAATTGAGATCCACTTCTTTTTTTGGCATATATGTTCATTAAACTTTCATTTTCATCTGAGATTGTGATGATATGACTGAAGTTTATTAACAATGAGACAAGCTTGTGAGCCATTGAAAGTGACATGTTCGTTTCCCATAGTTGATAAACTTAGGAAGTCAAGCTATATGG
Organism: Arizona elegans; assembly: GCA_022577455.1. NCBI lineage: Eukaryota > Metazoa > Chordata > Lepidosauria > Squamata > Colubridae > Arizona > Arizona elegans. The sequence goes on along the minus strand of JAKOOJ010000006.1, from coordinate 79,532,159 downwards.
AATCAGATTGCATAGCCTTATATTTCTCTTCCAATGGTGGAGTCCCACTTTTATTTTACAAATTATTTGGAATCTAATTATGTTGTAATATATTCAAGCATAATTTTGTCCTAAATTCGGACTAGTCCATCTAAACTGCATTTGTCCAACTATTTGAAATATATTATCTTAAAATGCTAAACATAATTATGGTCTTTTAAATATAAGTTATAAGGAAATTTAAATAGATGAAAGAGACATGTGAGAGAACAACATCTTTAACTGAAGGCTTTGCTTATTTATAGTAATAAAAAAATGACAAACAGCTGAAGAGTTTAGGACATATTGTCAGGGAGAAACCTACGGTATATAGTCACTAAGATGTAACATAAGAGGGCACATAATTAAAAAAAATAAAAAACAAATTATCCCATATTTAATGCATTGCAAGAATTGAACAATAGAGTAGCTGTCAAACATTTTAAGTATAATGGTAAATTTCCCTTAAAAGCCAATTCAATGGAATAAAAAGCCTGTTTTGTTAAAGAGAAACAACAATATATATGTGTGTTACAAATATGTTTGAAATGGATTTTCATCTTATTTGGAAGATTTATATAGCCACTCAGGCCATGTAGTCAGTACTCTAGCCAGTGTACGTGAAATAATCTTCGCTCCTAAAATGATGCAATAAAAATGACAAAATATCAACAAGAGACAAAATCCATAAGCCAGTATCTCAACTACATCATAATTCCACCCAGAAGATGGGTTCATCTATCATTCTGGACCAATGCCCAGAGACAAAGACAAGTTTTTAAAGCTTTCCTGAAAGCTAAGAGCATTGCGGTCATCAGAATCTCAAGGTGAGGCAGTGGGAGCTTGATCAGAAAGGCAAGTTTCTTAAGAGAAAAGGCTTCCTTGTTAGGTCCCATCAGATGACATTGCCTCAAGAAGGTGCCTAGAACATATCCATCCTGTGAGAGTACGTGAGAGGGCAGAAATAATCATAAACACAGGTTGTTCTGCAAATATCTAGTTCAATGTTCATTTAGATGCATTAACTGAAACAAATACTAGCTGCCATCATAACATGAGGTAAAGTTATGATGAAGACAAGCCTTTCATTAAGCCAATGTCAAGCAAGATATGGATGCAGTAGAAATCTCACATGTCCATCTCTGTGCTGGTATTGCTAGTGAAAGTATCTAATATTGGAGAGCAGGAGGAGTCATCTGAATGATGGAAATATACTGTAAGTGTCCTATTGAGATTATCAACAAAATGCTCTGTCAGATATTGGACTCAATTCATCTGAAGCTAAACATACTGAAGTCCATTTTACTAAGTATGTTAAATATATACACAGTGTGCTTAGCATTATTTCTCATTAAGATCTATGGGGCTGAAAACCCATTAGTAAAATAACATGTAAATAGAACATGTAAACAAAAAGTCTCGGGTTCAATTTTCATAATCCCCAAGTAAAATTTTTATCCTCTTTGTAGAAAATAATTCCATGCTTTGAGGTAATAAAATATATGATGTTCTACTTGTTTTGTGGTGGTACAATTGGTTTTAATGATGTTTACACAGATTGGTAGTAGCTTTGCATGTTCAAGGTGGAGATTTCATCCATCATTTTGGAAGGAAGTTTTCATTGTATTGGCAACTCTCCTCCAAAGTAAGGAGCAGAAACAAATGCACCCAAAGTCGCATGCAATTTAATATGTTGCTTCACTGCTACGGTATTATTCAATTCAGATAAAGCATCAGAAGCTGTTCCAAACTGCTTGGGTATATTAGACAATTTTGCCTTTTTTCCACCTCTCCTCTGAGCTACTACTTGATATCAATATATCCATTAGAGTTTTAAGGGAAATTCCCATAATTGCCACTGTGTGGAGGTGTTGCACCACAATCTATTAAGAAATGAATTGTGTGCTCATGCAGCAGTTGAATTGTCATTATCCAAAGTGATTTTCCCATCAATTCTGTCTTAGTTTCTCATAAAAAGCTTTACCTTCATCTTATTGAACTAATACATTTGTTAACACAGAATAGAATACTAATGGAAAAGTCTATAGTTCACCTTTAATCTGTTTGTCAGTCGTGAATCCACAATAATTTCTATGCATGGGATTATGTTAGTATTACTGTAAACTGAAAGGATGGGAAAATATATAGGCATTTGTTCTCATGCATATGCGAACTGAAATGGTTAATATTTCAGTGTTGATTTATTTCTATCAGTTCAACTTTTTATGCATTCCTTATGGATTTATTTTCTGACAAGTTTCCCTAAAGAATTCTGTATGTGTGCTTTGAGAGACTGAATACAGTGGTGATGGTCAGTAGAAGCAACATACTGAATGTAAATTAGTCTTACATTTGAACAAGTAAAGTGCTGATGATAGAGCATATTCTTATTAAATATTTATTTGTATGCAAATCAGGGTCAGCGTAATGACATAGAAGCAATGGCACTTTCCCCCCATCTGAGAACAACAACAAAAGCAGGTCATCATTATCACTATATTGTTGAAGAGTGGGGTAAAGGCAACTTTTCAGTGTGTTTGTGTGTGGTTTTTTATTCATTCTGTTCTCCTTTGAGTTTGTAGTGTTCAAACAGTAAAGCCACTTTCACGTTAGATATCGAGGCCAATTTGAAAGTAACTTAATATCAGCAATGTCGGAGAACTGAACCTGATTGATTTCTGGCTCAGCTGCAGAGTAGATGAATTTGTAGTAAAGTTTTTCTTTCACAACAACTTTTGTATTTTCTTTTGTAATGCTTGCAACTCCACCGAGTTCCCTATTGTAAGGAATGTCTGCTTTATTCTACTTTCTGGCTCCTGGTTTTCAGATATCTCATCAATTCCTTCATGGGAAATGTTGGCTCGGCACCTGTGCAGCAAAAATCTTTCTCTACCTCTTCTTTCTCCTGTGCCACAAAACAATATGTCCTAGGGATATGTGTGATATTAGCCATTTAATTCTTTTAATTTCACATTTCTATGGCATGAGCATGAGGACTTCTTTTTTCTTCTTCACATGATGCCTTGTTTGCTTCATAATCTTTACTCCTGGATTTGGTATTACAAGCAGTGATGCAATGATCCTATAGTCGTTAGCAATGACTATAGCTAATTTGAATCTAACTTTAAAAACAGGTATGGTTTGGAATTTAATTAGCTATTTAGCATGCCAATCAAATGATTTACATAAACTTGCTTTATTCTTAAAGTACATACATCAACTTTTTTTCATTACGCCTAAACAAGACAATCTACAGTACACTGAAGTCAATAAGCCTTTTATATTTTCTGAAAATACATTCCAGTAGAAGCTGAAATGCAGAACAATACTTGTTCATTATATTCAGTAGCGATTCTATAGATTACATGAAATATAAAAGCATACCATTGATATAGTCTAAATATTTTTTTCCGCTGATGTTTTAATTTATTTTATTACACATTTAGGGACTTCATTAACATCATTATTTTATTATAAAGATTCACTTACCTTTGAATACTATATTGGGAGGAGGAAATGTACTGAAAATAGGTTAGAACAATTACAAAATTAAATTGGATTTCATCTAATTAAAATTTAATTTATTTAAGTACAGTTAATATGATTACTTTCCATCTATTAAATAATTTCCCAGTTTTTGTACTAAAAAAACTATTTGATAAGACCTTTTGAGAAGCATTCACCAAAGCTTTTGGGCCTCACACAAGACTTTGGAGAAATGTAAATGTAATTCTAAAAGCTTTGGAATTATTTATCTCAAAACATCTTCCAAGGATTTTTTTTAAAGAGCTGTTTTTAAAGAGCCTACATTTTTGTATGCTGTGAAAATGTTTTAAATTTCTGGGTCTTCATCTTGCCATTCCTGAAGTCTCATAGGAATCATTGATACTTTCTATGGTCCCTCCTCCCTTCATCTTTCTTCTAAGGGGAAGAACAAGTTTCAGTTTTCCCCAAATTCTTTGATGGACTCTCAAGAGTCTTCTTCAGCACCATAATTCAAAAGCAATTATGAGAGATTGTTAAAAGTTAATTTTTGACTGATTTGGGTGACAGCAGATTATTGGAGGGGTGAGAGAAGGTTATAAAAGTTGAACAGATTAATTGGGGTGAAAATTGTCAGAGAGTTTCAAGTGCATTCTAGGTTTGTGGGTTTTGGTGAGGGCTTTGAATGCAACAGGGTAGATTGATTTGATAAAAACATGGAGAGGTGTGTGAATAGGACAGTAAATAGGGTTCTTCCTATAGACTTTGGAAAAGGGGATACCCAGGGATAAGATGGGAGTATGAAGGAAAAGATGAAGATCAAAGAAGTGACTGGCAAAGGGAGATATAATGAGATGCAAGGGGAAGGTCTGTTTCTAAGAACCTCCTAATCTTGATCCCAAAGCATTTTACTGGATCTTTCGAGTCCCTGATCTTCAGCTGTTACTGCTAAATTGCAATGTCTGTCTGCAATAAATCTCTCTCCCTCATCCATGATTTTATGGTGGATAAGAGGACAAATCTGGTTTCTATTAGGAAAACCAGAACTTCTTTTTCCAAAGATGTGTTCATCCATTCTTGGACTTGGCATCAGCATAAAGGAGAAGGTATTATCATGAAATTGGTGATGGAAATCTTTAGGATTGTGGTTTTGAGGAATTTCAGCATGCCTTTCATGGAACAGGAGTCAGAGGCAATAGGGGGATTCATGGCTACCATGGCCCTGTCTGAGATCATCCAGGGCCTGAAGCATAAGGAATACCACATACTGTATCTGTTTTGTCTCATGGCAGATGTGATGTGATCTGAAATTTGGTACATTACCACATGCCCCTTGTCATTGTCAAATTAACTCTTGATGGCTATGAAGTTGATTGGGGCCACTTGCCTCTTCAGGAGAATTAATATATTTATCCGGTCCAGGTATCTTATGGAACCACAGTTTCCAAAGGGCACTTGAGGAGTTTCCAGAGATTACATTGAACATTTCTGCTGAAATAGGAGATTCCAAAAATCTTAAGTAGGATTGCACCTGAACAACTTTTCCTGGTTTGCCAATCTGGAGGATGTTCTTTGGTTTACTGATGAGCTGATAAAGAGATAATTCAAGAGATTCCTAGAATTATGCTGGGAGCAAATTACAAAATCAGACTGAATACAAATAAAAGTTCATAATTGGGTCTATACCGTGATTGTAAAATTGGCAATACTTCAATATCTCTCTATTCCTTTCACATTTATAGAAAGGAATGGAGAAACAGTCACTATTTAAAGTGACTCAGACTTGTTAGGGTAGGTTAAGCACTGTGGGGAATTTTCCAGGCAATTTTTTCAGAAGAAATCCATTCAACCAGGCATGGGAGCTGGTTAAGTCCCATAGGGATGACTGAGATACTTTTTCTGAGTGGGTTTTGCACATATGACTCCTGAGGCAGTGGATACAGCTCTGTATGATATTGGTTCTGCCATCTACAATACGGATTCTTGCTCTTCCTCATTGGGAAAAGTTTCCAGGGAGAGACTTGATCATGATTAGAGGTATTTATGAAGAGGATGATGTTGCTTGCCTTGAAAGAGACAGTGTTAAACTTTTCAGGAATCTATTGCTCATTTAAACCTATTTCAATTTTCCCTTTATTGGAGGACCATTGAGAAGATATTGTCGGTGTATTTTACAGTGTTAGAAGAAATAGATCTATCCTTTTTAAAGCTGTTTCAGATTTGAATCTAGTAACTGAGATAAAACTGATTGTATTTGTGGATGATCTTTGGCAAAACCTTTCAATCTGTACCCTCAATCGTGCTCTCACGATTGAGAGTAGAGAATATTCCATTCCAATGGGTTCTCCTTAAATGGCAGGTCCAAGAAATTCAACACCACAAAGAGTTATGCTTTGGCCCAAATGAATACAGGATTGCTTTTCAGTGCCATAAGCAACCTAGATGTCAGTTTATAAGAAGAATAACCTATCCAAAAATGACTGAAATTGCTCTAATCTTAAGCATTTGTTTGACTTACTTAAAATAGGAAAGATAAATGTTGAGCTAAACTTGTCTACATTATCTGTGTACATATGATTTCCTTTTTAACAATATGTCAATGTCAAGTCACCACTTATCATAAATAAAATGATTTCAGACCAATATATTTCACCTATAAAGGATAGGCTACATTTTTAAAATCAATAACAATATGAAATGGAATGACTATATACTTCTGATTCATTACATTCCCTTAATCATCCACGTTGGGTGAAATCTGCCATATTAGTTACACAGTTCAATACTGTGCATGCTTAGTCAAATGTGGCCTATTGTCTGCCATCCAAAATCATCTAGCCGACGATACCCAAAAGAAATATATTTAACAGTTGCATCATCATGGGCATAGCAACAAGTCTGCTAGAAACAATGGCAGCAGCAGTAGCATGGCGTCTGGCCCCTACACTGAAGACGTTTGGAAATCTCTGCTCTGGATGGAGATGAATTACTGAAATAAATCAGCTAGTGAGAGATTGAAATCTTTACTGCCTTCATTGGTTGTATCTGGATTGGGTCATTTATTTTAAAACAGAAATACCCAAGAGGGCCAGCTATGTTCTATAAAATAAACTCAACATGTAGCTTGCTACTTAGGAATCTAGAGAAAATTGACGAAATTCTTCATCATTGAGAGCAATGAAGCACTTTAGCTTGGAAAAGTCAAGAGGTATTTTTATGAACTTTTTTGAGTAAGCTGAATTATATACCTAAAACAAGAAATTTATCCAGTTATGAAGTGCTTTGGATTTATTGAATTTAAACTATAGTTATAAAGTAATTTGGCTTTGCTGGAAATAAATGATCCCTCTGAACCTAAACTCATGGGCTGAAGAAATATGTTCACTCTCAGTCTTTCAGTTGGGCCTCTTTCATCATAACACATTGACAATTCTGTGTAGATGTATTAGAATTCTCTGAGTCTGGAACAGGAATGGATGCTTCCAAAATACTCCAGAAAATGCACATTCCTTTTGCATTTTCCAAATGGGTAGTGATCTACATGAATTATAAAACTGAGATTGTTCATTTTATGTTACCCATGTTCCTAATAACATGCTAATGCATAGATTCCTGCATTCAGATTTATATGTTTCTTTTAACCAGCCTCCTGTGACATGATGTTCTATACATGTATACAACTACACATTGGCTAGCAATGATGGCCATATTGTCTAACATTCTGAAAAACACTATATTAGAAAAAGACTGCTTTTAAAAACAAAAACAAAGATTATGTCTCCATTATTTAAGGGAGGAATAAACTCAGCAGGCTACATATTCGTTTTAATGCAGCTGGGAATGTTGTTCAATTCTGTTACTCATCTCTCGATTGTACTGCAGTCTTTTTCATTCTCATTTGAAGAAGAGGTCCCAGGAGGAGCCTACTCATAAAGATATCTACTGCAACATTAGCCTATCCATTTCTCAGTGCATGTCAAAACCACCCACTATATCCTACATTGCCTCTCTAGCTGTTAATCTCAAACACTTTTAGCATGATGATCTTTATGTGCTTCTGTGTCTGGAACTGCATCCAGTTTGGTCACCACACTATAAAATGATTTTGAGACTCTAGAAAGAGTGCAGAGAAGAGCAACCAAGATGGTCAGGGAACCGGAGGCCAAAATGGTTGATGAATGGTTGCAGGAACTGGGCATGACTAGTCTAGTGAAGAGAAGAGTCAAGGGAGACATGATAGCAGTGTTTCAATATTTGAGGGGCTGCCACATAGAGAAGGGGGTCAACCAGTGATGGGTTGCTCCCGGTTCGTGCTGATTTGGGTGAGCCAGTAGTGGTGATGATTGACGTCACCAAACCAGTTCTCTTTGACTGGGAGCTAGGCCCTCCCACGCGCCCCCGCATTAAACTTACCTTTATTTCTCATTTTTTAGCCCAGCTGATAGGCACGGCAGAGTGGATTGCTGCACTTCAGCTGGGCAGAAACCTAATGTGCTTGTGTGGAGCGCAAAATCGGCACGCGTGCGAGTGAAGCAAGCATGCGAACGGCAATCGTGCACAAAGTGCGTGCACGAAGAGAACCAGTGGAACACCGGTTGGAACCCACCACTGGGGTCAACCAATTTTCCAAAGCACCTGAAGACTAGACTAGACAAGGAATAATAAATGGAAACTGAACAAGGAGAGATTCAACCTGGAAATAAGGAGAAATTTCTTACAGTGAGAGCAATCAACCAATTGAACAGGTTGCCTTCAGAGGTTGTAGGAGATTCATCACTGGAAGCATTCAAGAAGAGATTGGACCTCCATATGTCAGAAATGGTGTAGGGTCTCCTGTTTGGGCAGGGGGTTGGACTAGATGACTCACAAGATCCCTTCCAACTCTGTTAATCTGAAATCTGAAGCTAGTGGACAGCACCTTTAGCCAATTATCCTTCTGTCCAGGGGTGGGATTCTACCGGTTCGGACCAGTTCAGACAAACCGGTAGCTCTGATGATCAGCTGGCTCATCCTGCCCTCCTCTGCACTTTACTTACCTATATCTTTGCAGCTGATTAGCACAGCAGAGCGGGATTGCTGCACCTCAACTGTTTTAATTCCCTAGCACTAACGCGGAAGGTGATTTTTCATTCAATTGTGTGAAGTGTGCACGTGCAAAGCACGCAATCACCGAACCAGTTGTTAATTCGGTAGGATCCCACCACTGCTTCTGTCCCATTTAGCCTATCACTAACTGCAGAGGATGCCCATTTATTTGTTTCAAGCTGTACAATTTGAAATTCTTTCACAGCAAATAAATGTTGAGGGTCCTGCCCTACAGTCCATGTCTGACTGTACTTATTGTGCATTTATTGGTTTACATATTTTTTTTCCTGATAGGTTGCTATAAGGCACTTGCAAAGAAAGACCAATTTTTGAAACAATTATATGCAATGAGAACTGGCAAAGCATTCTGTTTACCATTGTGCCAAATGCTTTCAGAAAAATATATGGGAAAATGAAATTCTAGCAAGCCCTATGCTGCCTGTGAAGATCTTGAAAGTGTATTATTCCCGCAAAAGTACATTAGATTTTTTTCCTCACTAGTTGGGGTGATTGAAATGCTAGCAGGGTGGCTGTTGGGCTATATAAGAAACAGAGGATGAATTTGTTATAATGCAAATTTCATCCATCTTTGAAGAGAGGGAGAAAGAGGAAATGCAAATGAATTTTTTTAGGGAAGAGAGTAAGTGGTTTTAGAATTTTTCATCAGTTCTGTTTTGTAGAAATAACATACAATCAATAGGAAGCCCAAGAAATAAGAAAAGTCAGGGACCTCAGGCAGGAGGAAATGGTAGATCAACACATCTCTGAACAGTGGAGAAGCTGCTGGGGTGGAGACTGGTGACTGGCCCTAACTTGGGCCAGCAGAGCTTCTCTTGACAAGCAGAAGCCAGGAGATTTCCTATTTATGTTCCAGAAGGCAGCTTCTTATCAGGAAACCTGCAGATCTGGAGGCACCCACTGGATAATTCTAGAGTAGAGAAACAAGTGCGTGGAAAAAATATAAAGCTCACAGTCTTATGCAGAACCTGGTTTAAGGATATTGGGTTTACCCAAAACTCCACTTCCTAGTGCCCAGTTGGATTATAAATATTAAATGAGACAGAGATCTTCTGATCAGCAGAGCAATTAAATAACCTGATGGGTGATTCTTTGACCTGGATTAAAGTAAAAAAAAAAAAAAAAAAGAAATAATGCAAGGCTTTAAAAATAATTAAAAGATAAAAGCTTGTCAAGGGTTTGAACTAATAACATTGATTGACCAATCAAATTTGATTATTCCCTTAATCCATTTTAAACTTTCTTAGTTTAGTATGATTAAATAAAATAAAATAAATAAATAAATAAATAAATAAATAACACATATATCTGTAGAAATAAGGACTGTTTAAATTTGCTAAGAAGGACAATTGGTTGGTTTCATTAAACAAAAAAAAGAAAAAAGAAAGAAAAAGGAGAAAGTTATGAAAGATGATACAACCATAGAAGTATAGAATGCTGAATGATATTACAGAGCCTTTCTGGATTATAATTTAAAAATAGAAATGGCTGCTACTAGAAAACAGCAAAAAATGTAGAAGGAAGGAAAGGATTGTTTTCAAAGCAAATAACAAAAAAAAAAGGGGGGGGGGGAAAGGAGAGAGAGATTATCCCAGAGATATTACAAAGGATGTTTGAAGAATTAAGGAAGATAGTGACAGCATCACCAATGGAATGATTTGGCTACTCTTGAACGAAGAATGGAAGAAAGAATTGCAAATATGGAGGAAAAGACGAATAAAAAATTTGAAGAATTTATTATACAAATGAGTGAAGAGGTTACATTAAAGATAAAATAGAATTTGAGAAAACAAGACAGAAATAATAAATCAGATGGAAAAAATCTAGATAATCTAGCCACTACTGAGATTAAGAGAGAAATAATTTTCTATGACATTGAGAGTTCTTCTAGAGGAACCTGGTTAAGATATCAGGGAGAGGGTTGTTGAATCCTTAAAAAAATGTAATGTGATGAAGACATGTATGCAGATGTGTACAAGGTGTTAGAATCAATATAAGATATGCAAAGATAAGAAATATACCAAGAGACGTACTTGTGCTCTTTGTCAGGAAGAAGAGATCAAGTCCTACAATAATGTTTTCATACTATGCTGGGAATCAATAATTTAGAAGCAATTTTGTTCAAAGAAATAACTATTAGAATATTGCATAAGAGAAAACAATATACCGTATTTTCCGGCGTATAAGATGACTTTTTAACACATGAAAATCTTCTCAAAAGTCGGGGGTCATCTTATACGCTGGCTGTTGTCTTATAAGCCGGTATATGGCATGCTGAAATGATGGCGGCGGGCAGTTCGGAGAACCGGTAGCAAAAATCCCTGCCCCCGCCCCCCATGCCCAGCTGAGCCGTGCGATCATCAGAGCCTTTTTTTTTCTTTTAAATGGCTCTGACGAGCCAAGCTCTGATGAGCCAAGCTCTGACGATCCCAGCTGAGTTGCCTGCTAATCAGGCAACTCAGCTTGGATCATCAGACCCATTTAAAGTTTTTTTATTTTAAATGGCTCTGACGATCCAAGCTCTGACAATCCCAGCTGAGTTGCCTGCTAACTGGTAGCAAAAATCCCCCCCCCACAGCCTCCAGCTTGCTTACCTTAGCTGCTGGTCACAACACCTGCCTTGCTTCGCTTGCTGTAATACCTGCAATCCATTGCATCAGCAAGCAACTGAATCTCCCTGCTTGCAATCAAGCTCATCAGTGAGTGCCTCTATCTGCCTGCCTGCCTGCCTGCCTTGGCAACTTTAAGACTTGTGGACTTCAACTCCCAGCAAAGCTGGCTGAGGAATTCTGTGAGTTGAAGTCCACAAGTCTTAAAGTTGCCAAGGTTGGAGACCCCTGTTCTATTGGGTAATTTTTTTTCCCTTTGGGAGCTTTAAAAACAATAGTTAATTGGGTTTTTTTTTAGTTGTTCTTTTTTTAGACCTAGCCATTTAAAGTTTAGGAAGTTTTAAATTTAGCTGCTTTTATATAAAAATAAAAATAAATTAAAATAATATTTGTGCAGGTTTCTGAGATTTAGTGTGTTTCTGTAGTGTTTCACTCTAACTACACAAACACACAAAATCTCACAAAGTTGTATGTGGAATTTTGTGTGTGTAAAGTGTGAAAGTTGTTTTTTGGGGGCTTTTTGTGGCTGTGTGATGTTCCTGCTTGTTGCAGGGGCCATTTTGGGTCTAGCACATCTGCTTTTACATTGTTGGTGAGCCAGTTGTGTTGTGTTGTGTTTTGTAGGTTAAAAAAGGGCAAAGAAGTGACATTGACTTGGCCACACCAAGTCAATTATATGTTTATAAGTGACAGTTTTCCTGCTAAGTACCTGCATGTCATAAGCATTTGAATTAAAATTACCATATTGAAATCAAATCTGATGTTTTTTAATTTTTATTTGGTGTGCGTTGGAAGAGAGGTAGTCTTATACGGTGAATATAGCCCAAACCCTATATTTTAACAAGAAAAGTAGGGGATCGTCTTATACACCCAGTCATCTTATACGCCAGAAAATACAGTAAACTTGTATGTCAGCATGTCTGGCTGACAAACAGAAGAAAGATGCAATTTCATTGGAATAAATGAGAAGGAATGATTTGAACTTTTAAGCAGCACAGGTTTTGATTTAACGCAGTCCAAAAGGCAAAAAAACTTCCTTGAAAAGTTGTAAAAGGAACTGGAGGATCAAAGTGAAGGAGCTATGTAACAAATGCAGCAAGAGATTGAGGAAGATACTACTACCGTGTTTCCCCGAAAATAAGACTCTGTCTTATATTTTTTGAACCCCGAAATAAGCACTTGGCCTTATTTTTAGGGAGTTCTTATTATTTTGGGGCATGTGGAGCAAGACGGGGCTCCTCTTGCTGTATTACCTGATTTCCAGTTCTGTCTCCCTAACCCTAACCAGAGGAAATGGTGGGGACTGGTTGCCCATGTGTTTAAATATTTTTGAGGAGGGCTTATTTTTGGGGAGGGCTTATTTTTTGAGGGGGCTTATTTTAGTGCATGCATTCAAAAGCCTGATCGGGCTTATTATCCGTGGAGGTCTTATTTTCGGGGAAACACAGTACATTGGACACAGGTATGTATTTTTCTAAATTTTCAATAGAAATATGGATTTTAATTCACTGGTCACTACCAGGAGTTCCATTCTGACCAGCTCAAGGTTGACTCAACCTTCCATCCTTCTGAGGTCAGTAAAATGAAGATGCAGATGTTTGGGGGCAATATGCTGACTCTGTAAACTATGGGTGTCAAACTGGTGGCCCATGGGCCAGATGCGTCATGTGCAGGCCAAGCCCACCCCGGCTCCGTAAAGGCAAAAAACGTCACGATACATCACGATTTACGTCATGTAACACGATCAAGTTTGACACCCGCTCTGTAAACAGTTAGGGAGGACTATAAAACACTATGAAGAGGTATATAAATCTAAGTGCTATCGCTATTGTTATTTTAAATGCCTAATGTGGAATATAAATGGAGCAAATAATGCACATTAAAGAAAAAAAATCTATTTCATTATTTGTAAAAAAACAAAAAACAAAACAAAATGAGAATAAAACAAATTGTTGATTTATGGATTTGCTGATGAAAAAAGGTTGAATATGGGAAGAAAGGAACCATGTAATACAATTTTAAAGAGTGACGAAAGATAATAGGTTTGTTTGTAACTATTATAAAATACAGAAGGCTTAAGAATGCCTATATTCTTTTTGCTGTTCCATGATGCAGCCTTCAGGTTCTGTGTTTTCCGTCTTTTCTTTGACTCAGTTTAGTTTACCAGGCTGTTGTTCTTACACCACTTGAAAAGGACATCTGTTAGCCACACACACACACCCAGATCTCATCACTGCTTCAGTGGAGTTATGCAATTGACTGCTATCCCATTTAGATTAATTGAATACATTGTATTCTTCATCCACAGTGATTGGTTTAATTTATTTGAGTTTCTTAAAGGGCTGGGATTTTCCTGTTTGCCCTTGCTGCATTGTTTTTACTCATTTGGCTCCAATTATCTTTTACTATGGAAAGAAAACAAGAAGCTCTCTAAGGCTGTCTCTTTCTAATAGCATAATTTGTGAGTTATTTATTTATTTACATGAAGAACCTTTCTTCATGATAAAGACATTGGGAATTAAATTACATTCCTCTAGTGGGGATGAGTAATATTAATTGCAGACACCTGTGTCCTTTCCTCTAAAAGACTTATGATTCTTAGCTAATAAACTTTGACATAATCAGCAAGGTATAAGTACCATATGTTGCCTTGTTGTGAGGGGAAGATCATCTGCTTGCTCTATTTGGTGAGGAAATACTTGCATATTAGCACCAAGACCTGGTATATTTTTTCAGCTATCTTTCAGCGCTGAAATGTTCCTTTGGGAAGAAGATGAACTATTCTTCTAAATTATAGGCTTATGTCTTTACCTATCCAAAGAACAAGGAATTCAAAGAGAAACACAGTTGTGAAAGCCATCTGAGACTTCAGACTTCAGAAGAATTTCCTAATCATGAGCTGCCCCCCTTTTATGATTTTTTGCCCTGCACATGATACCACAAAGTCTCTGCTTCCTGTAGCTATTAGATGAGTTTTGCTCATGAAAGACATCAAGTATATTAAGTATGTTCAGGTCAGTATTTAAATAGAACCATTTTACCTTTACAACATATTTACCATATCCAAAACAGGCAATTTTTTTTTTTTTTAAAAATCCCATTTTTATATGATGATGTAGACTAGCAATGAGTAATCAGCTTACCGTGACACTTGTTTTGATCATTTTTAAATTTTGAATGTTTAAAATTTAAAATATTTTAAATTGAGGTGATTGTTTAAAATTGATGACAATGCTTTCTACTATTTTGAAAAGGAAAATTCATGAAAACTGTAGTATAACACCCCAAATAAGATTTATATACACTGGATTCCCCAGGGGTTCAGAGGAGATGAATGAAGTTTATTACAATGTCATGTTACACATGCTGGAACTTACATATTCATGTCAGACATTAAAATACAAATAGTAGCACTTTTTAATGTCATCTTATATGTTGTCATTTAGTCTCATTGTGATTTGCTATGGATGCGGTAGTTTAAATAGGTACAAAAACAAAGCAAGCTGGACTTTCATGTCACCCTCTTGCAAAACAGATAAAACTAAAAAAGCAAAAACAAAAACCCAGCCTACTCAAGCAACATGTTGGATGTGACCATGGCTTTTCAGCTTTGTTGCCTTACTCTGTTTTGCTTCCTTACCCAAATATGTAATATAGGTTTTTACCAGGCTGTCTACAGCTACATAACAAAAGGACATGGAAAAACTGGAAAATGTTAAAAAAAGAGTGCATCCCAAATTATTAGGGGGTAAGTTAGTTTTCTTATTGAAGAAAACAGTTTAGCATTTGGAGGTTGTCTGTCTTGATACTTTAATATGGAAGAAAGGCAGTTAAAAAGTGACACAAGCGGGATACTATATGCAATTTTGCAATCTTAGTAAGATGTCTAGAACCAAATTGGGCTGTATCGAAGCATCTAAGGCCAATGGTGATAAAGGGATTACTTTTATGTTGTTGTTGCTGCTGCCACACAATAGGCTATATAATGATGATTCCCTGTGATTGGTCAATTATATATCAAACTTGCCTCTAGTTCTTAATCTGCATTATGGAATGAAGTCAATAGCTCCAAAGTGCAGCAGATAAAGTAATATTCTTTACCATCTAAAGTGGAACCTGCTAACCAAGTAGGATATAGCAATAGCACTAAGATTTATATACTACTTCACAATGCTTTACAGCCCTCTGTAAGTGGTTTACAGAATCAGCATATTGCCCCAACAATCTGGGTCCTCATTTTACCAACCTCGGAAGGATGGAAGGATGAATCAACCCTGAGCAGTCAGGATTGGACTTCTGGTAGTTGGCAGAGTTAGCCTGAAATACTCCATTTAATTACTGTGCCACCACAGCTCTTATAATATTTTTACCTCAGAACATATCATAGCCAACATTTTTCCAGAGCCCAAAGACTGTCCATGGGAAAAGGTGCTTAAGAGATCATTTGCTCGCCTATGTTTTTAAAAATACAGTTCATTTCCATTCATACTTTCTGAGAGGGAGACCTGATTATGGTCCTTATAATTATTCGCTATTGAAGTCATGCAACAGAATCTGTGGCTGAGATTTTTTTCCCCTTCCTATTACGTTTTTGGCACCGAAATATATATGATGACTTTACATGTTACTGTTGAATTTCATTTCAACAATTTCATTATTAGTAACACTGGGAAATCTACGGTAGTACCTGAGGCCACTGGTGAAATGTAAAATTTGTTACTACTGGTTTTGTAGGTGTGGCTTGGTGGGGAGGTGGGGTAATGTGACTGGGTGGGCATGGCCAACTTTTTTTTTTTTACTTTTAAAAGCATTTTTTCTACAACCTCTTCGGCTGAAGAGGTTGTAAAAAAAATGCTTTTAAAAAGCTCTGATGATCCCAGCTGAGTTGCCTGATCGTCAGAAACTTTTGTTTTCTTTTAAAAATATTTTTTTTGGCTTTTAAAAGAAAGCAGTCTCTGATGATCAGGCAACTCAGCTGGGATCGTCAGAGCCTTTTAAAAGCTAACAACCTCTACAACCTCTTCAGCTGAAGAGGATGTAGGAAAAAAATGCTTTTAAAAGACTCTGATGATCCCAGCTGAACTGCATGATGGTCAGAGGCTTTTTTTTTACTTTTAGAACCATTTTTTCGGCCAAAGAAAAAATGCTTTTAAAAGTAAAAAAAAAGAAAGCCTCTGATGATTGCACAGCTCAGCTGGGCATGAGGGGCCCCCAGGGATTTTTGCTACCGGTTCTCTGAACCACCCGCCGCCATCGCTACTGGATCGGGTGATCTGGTCTGAACCGGGAGCATTTCACCCCTGCCTGAGGCATCACTCAGCTTTGAATACTATGCTAAAGTCTGTTTTCAAATGTACTGTTTCTTCTCATGTGAAAGAGAAAAATGTCCAAATTTCATAAGGTCATATTCCATAGTTAAACTGAATGCAATAACCTTGCAACTTAGAAAATGGTAGCATCACCTTTATAAAATAGTATATTTAGGGACTCATCCTGAATATAGAGACAGCTTTACAAAAGTATGAACATTATTTTTGCTCTGTGTCTTAGTGCCTAAAAAGCAATCTTGGAATGTAATGACCCCATAATATTTGTGACTTAGCTCCAGGTCTTATGAAGCATAAGGTGTCTGGTGGCATAAATATGTCCGTGCATGGCTCCCTGATCCAGGGGAAGAGGAAGCCTGCAATTTCTTTTTCAAAGGGCTTCTGTCACTGTTGTTACCAAATTGATCATCTTAATGGGATATATTTGGAATGGATCCAAATTCTAATTTTGGAAATTGAATTGTTTTACTGATTAAACAAAGTAACCAAGGGCATCACCCTATTAAATAAGGTATTTCATGCATGTGATTAATTGTAATCCTGATGTAAAACCCCTTGATTTAGAGATTAATGTTGATTCTTTGCTTTAAATTTACTGTCCATTTGTTTTGTTAATTAAAATTAAAGATAGAAGACAGATAGCTGTGGAACCTCTTCAGGATGTTGATGCCCACTTTATTAAATAGGACATTTTCCATTACTATGTTCAAAAATAATGGACTTGGTATAACTATATTAACCTTCATGGGCAATGGCGTCAATGAAAGAGAGAAGTTTGCACTAATTTCTTTTGTTTATAAAGCTTGTCACATTTCAGACTGTTCTAAAGATCACAATAGATAGCTTTTTGTAATAGTTTTCTTCCTTCAAAACAAAGTCATTGTCTTTGAAAAATATCACTTTAGCAAAGAGGGTCATTCCTCTTTGCATACAGTAGCTCTGTTTGTAAGTTTTGTAAAGCTATCTCATGGCAGAATACTTCACAACAGCACCAGATGCTTCATTTCATTGGCTTTATCCATCAAACATAAATTGGTCTCTTTTACAAAATAATTGCATGAATGTATCTTAGGTTTATGAATTATGATGTTACATTCTGTCAGAGCATAAGGACTGCCTTCTCAAAGTTAGGGAAAGAGATTGGCATCATTGGGCATTTGTTCATGGCTTAAATATTGGCTGCAATACCAACCTGTACCTGGTGTTTCTCTATATTGCTGTTGCTGTTCATTCATCTTGGTTGCCAATGCCAGGACAAGGAAAAAGAGCAATAATCTCAGTATTTGTACACTTTTGAAAAGCGAGAAAATGGAGTATAACAATAATTATGGTAGATAAAAGATGACTGTATTTGGAAGAGCACTGACAACATCTTTCTGAAAGCTTCCAAAACTAGATCTAAAATTAGATTAAATTAAAATTTTAATCTTCCACAACCCCCACAATCCAGATATTATTTGATTGTATAGACCAATTCTCAGAATTTTCCACCCAGCATGTCCAATACTGAGAATTCTGAGATAAGGAAATCCTATTATGAAAGAAATAGAAGTTTTTAAAAATAATATAACTTATGGAAGTTACCTAAAGAGAAGAGCATGAATACAGAAAATGCAAACATACAGTTTCTTCAACTACCAAATGAAAATATGGGAGAAAAGTAAGCCTAAACCTTTTCTACATGGCATTAAAGGTATTATACATT
The DNA here is from genome assembly GCA_022577455.1 of Arizona elegans. Lineage (NCBI taxonomy): Eukaryota > Metazoa > Chordata > Lepidosauria > Squamata > Colubridae > Arizona > Arizona elegans. The sequence goes on along the minus strand of JAKOOJ010000006.1, from coordinate 79,513,914 downwards.
TGAAATATGAGTGGGTAATATATTCTGTAACATCACTTCCACCCAGTCTAAGACTGTCATTTATTTGATATGTCTATCATCCCAGAATTACTAGAAATAATAAATTTAAACCATATTCATCTAAATTTCTAGGTGCTTATAGCCACATCTGTGTCTGACAAAACTGACTTAACACTATCTTCTAGTAGCGATTAGTCAACAACATTCATTCCCTGTTGTTAATCACTAGTATCTAAGATAGAGAATATATTCTCTATGTTCATTTTGAATAGATACACGGCAATGATATATATATTTATTTATTTATTTATTTATTTATTTATTTATTTATTTTTCATATTTGTATACCGCCCTACTCCCGAAGGACTCAGGGCGGTGAACAGCCATAATAAATACAAATACATATAGAAGTTAAAAGCTATTAAGAAACAGATTAAGTAATTTAGGCTCAAAGATTAAGAACATCCAAATTTATCTAAAGAGGTTTAAAACCAATTTAAAAGCCAGTTTAAAAGCCAATTAAAAAGGGAGAGTTAGGCCAGACCAGCTTGTTGGAATAGAAATGTTTTCAGGGCACGGCGGAATATGCGTAAGTCTTGGATGTTTCGTAACTCCGGGGGAAGCCCGTTCCAGATGGTAGGTGCCCCCACAGAAAAGGCTCTCCCCCTGGGGGCCGTCAGTTGACATTGTTTGGCCGACGGCACCCTGAGGAGTCCCTCTCTATGGGAGCGAACTGGTCGGTGAGAGGCTATTGGTGGCAGGAGGCGGTCTCATAAGTACCCTGGTCCTGAGCCATGGAGCGCTCTAAAGATAGTAACCAAAACCTTGAAGCGCACCCGGAAGACCACTGGGAGCCAGTGCAGCTCGCGCAGGAGGGGGGTTACATGAGAGCGCCACATTGCTCCCATTACCACCCGCGCGGCCGCATTCTGGACCAGTTGGAGCCTTCGGGTGCTTCTCAAGGGGACCCCATGTAGAGAGCATTACAATAATCCAGGTGTGAGGTGACAAGGGCATGAGTGACCATGCGTAACGAGTCCCGATCCAGAAAGGGATGCAACTGGCGAATCAGGCGAACCTCATAAAAAGTCCTCCTGGCTACGGATATATATATATTTTCAAAAGAACTATTTAGGCTTTTTTAAAAAAATGACTTGGTATGAATAATGGTAATGTAAAACAATATGAAATGAAAAATAATTCGAGGTATAATTGCCCAATGACCTGTCCTCTAATATTTCCATGATACTAATAAATGAATTTGAATATATAACAGTGTTGAGATATAATAGTGTTGGGATTACAGATCCAGATAATCCAAATTTGTTGAATTACTATTTAAAAAATTAAATGAATATTCATATTGACTGAATGCACATATCCCACTAAACATTGAAATGATTTGTTTGGTTTAGTTTTATTGCAACAATTGAAAGACAGATATTGTGGTTTACAAATCATAGTTTATGAGTTCATTTTTTGTGAGAATCAGATTAGTATAATTTGTTTAATAAAACCAGGGTTTAATAGAATATTTCATTGTACAATATTTTAAGAAATGTTTGTTACGTTATACTTTTTGTTATTTTCTGAACATACTAATCTGGATTCAGATTTAATTATATTTAGTATAGATAATAGAATTTAATAATAATATTGTAATTCAACATTTATGTGACAGAAAAGTTTAAGGTTATAGCTACTGTATATAAATGTCATTTTCTAGGTTATACATGATGATATGCTAATGAAGCACAAATTAAAAGCTTCTAGCATTTTATGATCTATTGGAGCTAATTGGAACCTCCCTATAAAATATGTAGTATCTATTTTTACTTGATATTCTGCCTTTACTCAGAATTTATGAACATCAGGAATTTAGGGCTTAATATGTGGATGAACAATGAAAGACAAACAGATAATGTGAACAAAAATCTTTTACTTCTGGGGAATTTTATAGTAACAACATAGCATATGTATATCGATTTAATTTAGATTAGATTAGATTAGATTAGATTGGATAATGGGAAGAAAATTGTACCCTTATATTAAGTGTTAATAATTTTGGTTTCATAGCCAGATTTTTACTTTTTCTTGATGATTTGGTCTGAGAAAAGTGGCTGGCATAATTGCATAGTATATTCAAGTCCACAGCATGGACCATTACAAACTCAGTTCTTTATAGTCTCTTGTACTAATAATTTCAGTTATTAGACTGCCTGTGATCATTCTTTTCACTTCCTTAAATATTTTTAATTTTTTTGCTTCCAGGGGCCCCTATGGGGAAAAAATATCACTGGAAAGCTTGCTTCGGAAACCCATCTCATCCCTATAACTGAATTTGATAAGAAATAAATTCCTGGTGATTATACACTATTTATTATACTGGCACTTGTTCCATGGCCATTGGCTACTTGGCAACTGAACCAAAATATGCTAAAATGATCCCTTACTTTCACTGGTAAATCATGTATTTACTGTAAATGGCAAACTATTTTTCATTCCAAGACAGTTGTAAGAACCTATACAAAATCAATAGACTCTGTATTTGTCCTGTGCTAATATCTAAGAATTCCTACCCAGAGGCACTTGATTTGCTCTGTTACCTTTCCTTTTATGTCAGATATGACAGAAGAAGAAAAAAGGTGCATAATGAAAGAGGAAAGAGAAGGGGTTCAGCACATGTGACAGGCCGTGGGGTCTAGTCACTTTCTTACAATTATTAACCAATGGAATAACTTGCCTTCAGAAGTTGTGGATGCTCCATCACTGAAGGTTTTCAAAAAGAGACTGGACAACCATTTGTCTGAAATTATATAGAGTGTCCTGCTCGAGCAGAGGTTTGGACTCTAAGACCTCTGAAGTCCTTTCCAACTCTATTATTCTATATTCTGTTTTCCTATCAGCATACATTAATCAGGTGACATCATTCATGTACCCCATGATTTCACTGTATCCAAAATTTAGGTTTGAGTTATAGAGTTGCTCCATAGGTTTTATCTGAATTACAACACTTACTATAAATGATATAATTGATTAAAATGTCAATGGGTAAAATGTCAATGGGTGGAAACTAATCAAGGAGAGAAGCAACTTAGAACTAAGGAGAAATTTCCTGACAGTTAGAACAATTAATCAGTGGAACAACCTGCCTCCAGAAGTTGTGAATGCGCCAACACTGGAAATTTTTAAGAAGATGTTGGATAACTATTTGCCTGAAGTGGTGAAGGGTTTCCTGCCTAAGCAGGGGGTTGGACTAGAAGACCTCCAAGGCCCCTTCCAACTCTGTTATTCTATTCTATCCTATCCTATCCTATCCTATCCTATCCTATCCTATCCTATCCTATCCTATCCTATCCTATCCTATCCTATTCCATATTAAATCATATTTATGTTTTGAATAACTGATTATACAGATCTCCTTTTTTGTGTAACAGTCCCTCAAATATTGGAAGTCTACTATCATGTAGACAAGAGCCATGGTGGTACAGTGGTTAGAATGCAGTACTGCAGGCTATGTCTGCTGCCTGCCAAAACTGCAATTCGGCAGTTCGAATCTCACCAGGCTCAAGGTTGACTCAACCTTCTATCCTTTCAAGGTCGGCAAAATGAAGACCCAGATTGTTGGGGGCAATATGCTGACTCTGTAAACCACTTAGAGAGGGCTATAAAAAGCACTGTGAAGTGGTATATAAGTCTAAATGCTATTGCTATCATGCCCTTGTCTTTGTTAGACTACACACCCAGTCTCCATAACCATTCTTCATATGCTTTAGTTCCAGGCCCCCTAATCATCTTTGTTTTTTTCTATTTTTCTCTAGTTTCTTTTTAAAAAGTTGTTTTTACTTTCTTAAAAATCTCTCTTTTTAATGAAAAAATATTTTTAAAATGCTAAGTATGTCAACAGCAGAGGGTATGACTACCAGTCAAAGCGATTGTGGGGAGTAATCTAGGTATTCTTTTAAAGCAGACAGTGGTACAATTGCATTTTCCTCTATTGAACTTGTAAAGAACTTATCGAATTTGGAGGGAGAACCAAAGACTAGATTCTTTCTACATGCCATTTTGCTAAGGAAGCTTTAAATAATTTTTCAAGACTGGGGCTGTACCCTATATCCTAGTACAGTGATTCTCAATCTTTTCTTCACCATGGACTCCATTTAAATACCTTTGTGGCCAAGGACCATAGCCATGGGCCACCAAGACTTAAAATCATAACATTTCTTCACGGACCTTATGTGATGACATTACACCCCACTAGGGGTCTATAGACCACAGGTTGAGAATCACTGCCCTAGTAAATATAAATAACACCTTTTCTAGCCATACAGAAGTCTGAACAGCCAAATAAATGAAGAAACAAAATTCCCACAAATGCACACATTCACCAAGACCAAAGTTTAGAAGAACAATCTATCTCTAAAAAAAACAAAGTTCTTTTCACCCAGACACATAGACATCCAAAGGTCACTTCCATTGGCCTTTTCCTCAGTTTCCAAATAGTTAAGAAAAGTCATTCTGGCATAATGATTTAATTGTTGGATTATGACCCAGGGAACCACTCTTCCAACAAATTTACTGACAAACAGAATCCAGAAATGCCACACACACACTTTCAGACTTGCTTACACAGCATTAAAAAGCGACAGTTTGAGAGAATTAATATATCTGTGTTGTATATGTACCAAAAATCCATTTTAAAGTCTGGGAACCATAAAACTAATGTACTTTTTGTGGTTTCCCTCATTGTTTTCTATTAAATTATACTAAACAAATTGAAATTATAAAAAGAATACTTCATAGTTACATCTTTATTGCTACATGTTTTAAGAAGAACCTCTAAGGTGGAAACTTTGCTTGAGAAATTAATGCACAATTTAGTAGAATTCTATGGCAGGAAGTTGTGGTCAGACCAGATGCTTATCTTCTGAATATTTTACATGATGGCCTATGGTTTTCTGCAAATTTTAAAAATTAACACTGTGAGGAAGAGGATAAACTTATAACATGAAAAGGGAAAAGAGCAATTATAAAAAGTTTACTTAAATTTCAATGTAGATTATTATAAAAAGTTATTTTGAACAATGCATTTTAAGATGACGTTGATTTATCAATCATGGAACTTATATAATTCATTCAGTGAAGAGTGAAAAGAGTACACGATATCAATTTCAAAGTATACATTAGCAATAGCCGTTAGACTTATATACTGCTTCATAATACTTTACAGTCTCTCTAAGTGGTTTACAGAGTCAGTGTATTGCTCTCAACAATCTAGGCCAGGGTTCAGCAACCCGCAACTCTGGAGCCGCATGTGGCTCTTTCACCTTTCTGCTGTGGCTCCCTGTCACTCAAAATATGCATCACAACTGCCAATGTGTGATACCCACCGGCACACAATTTATTGAGCTTTTCAACACCCGGTAGGCCAACCATGGATAAATCCAAGAAAAGAAAAGTTTCAGAAGAAAACAGAACATTTAATTCAACTACATATGCTAGTTCTGTGGCTGGTCAGAAAATAGTTAGGCACAGGAAGAGTTTTGTGGCTCCTGGTGTTTTCTTTTCTGTGGGAAACGGATCCAAATGGCTCTTTGAGTGTTTAAGGTTGCTGACCCCTGATCTAGGCCTCATTTTACCAACTGCAGAAGGATGGAAGGCTGACTCAACCTTGAGCTGGTGAGGTGAGCTGAATTAGCCTGCACTACTGCATTCTAACCACTGTGCCACTGCGGCTCGATTACATTAAATTTAAAGGAATGGACTAGAAAACCTATGTAAGTCAATTCATTTCTTGATCAGTTTCCTCCACCCCACCCCTAAAGCTAAATATAAATGATACATGCTTACCTAACACATTATTCTCTTTCAGGGTAAACAGTATTATACATGTTGTGGCCCGTCAGCAGCCTGTGCAGCTAGTATCTGATTCCGACAGTGAGGAGGCTGGTGTAGTGCTGTGCCAGCAGCCTGTGCAGCTGGCACTCAAATCGAACAATGAGGAGACTGAAGAAGATGTGGTGCCAGAAGCGGGGATTCAGCCAGGGCCTTCAGAACCTCCAGAAGCTTCCATGGGTGAAGAGGAAGAAGAGGAGAAGCCTCTTCTCGATGCACAGGCGCGCAGAACTTCCAAAAGGCAGGAATGGCTCCTCAGGAGGAGGTCTCCTCGAGAGTAAGGCTTGGAGCTAATTGGCCACTCCCTTAGCCTATTTAAGAATGGATGATGACTGAGGCAATTTGCAGGAAACAACTTCGTTCATTCTGCTTCTTGTCTAAGGTGACCAGATTTTAACATTGGTAAAGAGGGACATTGTGGGCGTGGCTTATTTTGTGGGCATGGCTAGCTGGTCATGTGACCGGGTGGCCATGGCTATGTGTATAGGGTAAGGTGAACAGATTTTAACATTGGTAAGAGGGACACCATTGTGGGCGTGGCTTATTGTGTGGGCGTGGCTTGGAGGCCATGTGACTGGGTGGGCGTGGCTAGCTGGTCATGTGACCGGGTGGCCATGGCTGTGTGTATAGGGACTACTCAGAGGGCTGAAAAGTCATTTCTGACAGGTCCTCACACTTTTGACTGGTCCTCACACTTATGACCATCCTCACATTTATGCCCGTGCAGCATTCTTAACAACCATGTCACTCATTTCACAACCGCTTCTCTTCACCATGATGACAAGATAGGGCAAAAAACGTAAAATGTGAGGACAGTCGTAAGTTCGAGGACTGGTCAAAAGTGCGAGGACCAGTCAAAAATAACTTTTTCAGCCCTCTGAGTAGTCCATATGCACAAAAGGACTAACCAGAGGGCTGAAAAAAGTCATTTCTGACAGGTCCTCTCACTTTTGACTGGTCCTCACACTTATGACCATCCTCACATTTATGCCCGTGCAGCATTCTTAACAACCATGTCACTCATTTCACAACTGCTTCTCTTCACCATGATGACAAGATAGGGCAAAAATGTAAAATGTGAGGACAGTCGTAAGTTCGAGGACTGGTCAAAAGTGCGAGGACCAGTCAAAAATAACTTTTTCAGCCCTCTGAGTAGTCCATATGCATAAAAGGATACAGTAATAGAGAGGGATGAAGGAAGGGAAGGGAAATTAGAGTAGGAGTGATGGTTAAGAGAGGGAGGAAGAGAGGAGGAGAAGGAGAAAGGAAGAGGAAGTAGGGAGGAGAAGAAGAGGGGGGGAAGAGAAAGTAAGAAGGAAAGAAAAGAGAGGTGGTAGGTTTGAGGAGAAAGATTGCTGTACAATAAAAAAGATGAAAGGGAAGAAAGCCAACCCCAAACAAATATAAAGATATTAAGATAAAGAATGAATTGTTAAACTTTAAAGAATAAAAGAGAACAAATATGAATAAATAGCAATAATTAGAAACACACATACATACAATGTATTTTCTTTGAACAGAATATTTGGCTGGTTCACAAATTTAAACAGTGTTTAGTCATTTCAATTAAATTTACAATTTCTATATTTCCTTTTTGCCATATTTATTCCTCATCTATTTTTTAAAAAAAACAATTTTACCCTTCATCCTCATCTCTAATCTTAATCAAATTCAATTTTTCCCTTCTATTCTATTTTATACCCCTTCCCATTGTCATCTATTTTTATATCCATCCTCACATTGGTTAATTATGTAATTATGTAATACAGTTGTTTAATACAAATTCAACATTTTAATATAAATCAATTAGTTATATAACTATCTTTTTTGTATATTAATCAATATGAACATGAATATTCCAATTATTTCCATGCAATCCAATTTCTTACAAATCAATTAATTATACTTACCAATAATAATAAACCAAATAATTTCCCCCATATATTCCTCCAAACCACAACTTAACCATTTCTGCTTTCAACACAGTATACAATTAATAATATCTCAATTATTACAATTCCCTAGTTAAAAAGAGCTTTTTTTTCTTTTGTGTTTTAAAATCTTGAACTCTCCTCTTTTGCCCTAAATAATTTTCCATTGTTTGCACTTACCTTTTTTGGTGAGGAAAAGGAAAATAAATCTGCTGCCTAATTTTCCAACGTTGCAAGCAAACCGCAAAGCCAACAGCCTGTTTTACTTTCAGTTTCGTTTTGAGCTTGGTTTGCACAAAGAGGGAAAAAAAACTGAGCAATTTAGCAAGAGCAGAGCCCTGTGCAAATCAGCTGAGAGGGGGAAGCCGAGCTAATTAACGTAGGGCGGCCCTTTGAAGCCCCGCGGCAAGAGTTTAAACAGGTTTTTTTCCTCTAGCCATCAGCGGGGATTCAGGAGGCAGCCGGGAACCAGGAGGCAGAATGAAAAATCGGGACTTTTTTAAAACGCCGCGGGACGCGGGACAAATTGCTCAAAAGCGGGACTGTCCCGCCAAAAGCGGGACGTCTGGTCACCTTATTCTTGTCTTGATCTTAGTTCTTTTATCAGTTTCCTGCAAATTGCTTCTGGGCTTTCTGCCAATCCTAGTAAGATTATAATTATTTATTCTTTGGATTCTTGTAGGCTGTTAAGAAAGTTAATTAACAGCCTTTGTTTGAAAAAGACTGATTTAATTTAGTAAACTAAGGTTTGTACAGACTTTGTGTGTGCTGTGTTCTTTGGGGTCTGTAGCTGGGGCAAAACAATGCAAAATACAAAAATAAGTAAATAAAAAAAGTATATAAGTACTAATATAAGTACTAATAAAAGAAAATCTAACTAAATTTAGTTTGCAATGGTATCATTGAGTAAACATATCTCACGTTGCTCCAGTTTTCATCATTTTACCATTTACATAATTTTTAAGGGAATAAACACACACACACACACACACTCACCCATCCTATATTCTCTCCCTAATTCTCTTTGCAATGTTTAAAAATTTATCCACATAGATCCATTTAAATGGCTATGATGTTTTATATTTGTAATTATGAGTAGGTTTTGTTAAGATAAAAATAATCTATTTAATAGAAGGAAATAATGTTTAGTATTAAATAAGATTTTTAAAAGATGCTTTCAGTACAGCAACCACTCCTTTAGCCTTAGGCCATGTTTCACCTCTGACTGTAATGTGAAGGAATAAATCCCTGAAAAGATATTTGAAATTTATTCGAATAATAATGTTGAGATAATATGCTATTTTTACTAAACAAATTGGAAAAACTATAATTTGTTTCATATTGGTGTGAACGTATTTCCACTGTAAAACAGATTTATCAACAGCATATAGTTTCTCAAAATGAGAAATATTAGAATAAACTAAAAATGGATAAATCATTTATCCAGAACTTAGGAAGTTTATACAAAGTTATCTAATTGCTTCGAAGTGTATTTATTCCTTGCTAAATCTGTCAGTTTTTAAAGTGTGAAGAGGTTTGAAGCTTTGTTGTTGCAAGCAGCTACTGCAAAATAACTATGCCTCTGTAGTTCACAATCCTCTGAATCCCCATTACCCAAAATATGAAGCTGTTATATAAAGAATCAGTTATTCAAATCATGCAAATAGTCAGCGGTATCACTAGTTCCCAGAGAAAGAAAGAACAGATCTATGAATCTGACTTCTGGACAGGGGAACCAATGCAAGATTAATACCCTTGTGCCTCAGGTTGCTCACTAGAATACTCCATTATTTATTGATTGCATTCACAGGGTACCAAATTGTTAACAATAAAAGCTAATCAGATAATGACAACTTCCTCTGTCATATAGATTGTTCTCCCTCTAGCTGCATATATTGTCTTCGAGAATCATACCACTATACTTGTGCTGAAAACATTTGTAAGTGCATGTTTTACTTCAATGATAACTTGATGATGCTATCAGGATGCTAAAAGGCTAAGGATGTGGGGAAATGACAATCATGTGCAGTACATAAACAAAACAATTCCTGCTTGGTTCCTAAACAGGCAACTAACTAATAAAGCTGTGCAGTGATCCATATTTAAAGGCAAAAAGATGATTTAGAGTATGTTGGGGCCCTGCTATTGCACCTATCATCACTTCCTTAAATCAAAAATACATAATGGCATCCATGTGAGACAGGAAAAGACACAGCTTTATGAAGGAGTTGTCTGAGTGCTCCAAATCAACTTTTCCTTTAAATCCAAATAACTACACAGTCCTATTTGCTAATCCTACCTTACTAAGCAAGTTGACATTAGGACATCAAAAGTCCAAGTAAATGCTTGTTATGTTCTCCCTCAGGAAGAAAGGAGACAGCTTTACACTGGCTTTCCATGTACAAAAAACAGAGCAGGTATGCTAAATAAACATCACTTAGCATTGAGCAGAGGATTTTTAAGTTTTGAAACAAAGCTCATTATTTTGGTTGAATTGCTTTGGAACAAAAGTATCTCCTACTTTGCCAACTTCTTTCTGTAGGACATAGTGCAGACTTCCCTAAATTCCAGATGGATTGGACTACTGTAATGGTGGGATGCTGCATGGTCTCAAGAGTTTGGGCGAACCCTTAGCTCTGATCACTGCCTGGGCCTGCCCACCCACCCCTGTGCTATGCTTTCCATTTTATAATTAACTTTCTGGCTTGTTGGCTGGCCCAGCTGTGATCCGCACCACCTCTGCTGTACTCACCAGAGCTGCCTGAGTTGATTAGGAGCATGTTTTAAGTCCCGTTTCTCTCTCAAAGGGACATGCGCGTGCACTCCCAACCAGCAAACCTTTTGTTAAAGTAAGCACAGCCTATCTCTGGACTACTAGCTAACTATTACTTATCTGGCAGATCAGACTGCAAAAACATTGACACATATTAGATAAGGTAGATGTAACTACATGAAAGCTGGGTTTTTATCAACTTGTAAAATGGTATTCTGGTTAATTACTGAACATAGAAAACAAATAATCATTTTTTGTTTCTTAATTTTCTGTCATTGAAGTAATACTTTTGGATGGATTGTATATATACTTTTATTGTCTTTCTTCTCTGGTTTGTTTAGCATGGACAGCATTGTCTCTGTTTCAGTGGGTTCATTTGCACCATATTTTCTGTTAACAAATTAATTAATTAGAAATAACTCATCGAAATTTAAAAGTCAGTATAATTTATGATATTTAAATGAGAACTGGATACAATAATATGCTTGCATGCACATGTACAAAATGCTCACCTTTAACTTACTAGTCAGAATACTCTGAGTTTTAAAAAATCTCCTTAGCATGAGATAATAAAAATATTTTATTAATGTACTCTTAATGACAGTGGGAAAAGGTTATGAACCCTGTCATATGGTTAATGACCTCAGTAGCTTCCAGCAAGTTATTTAACTAACAGTTTATTCATCCTAATTTATTGTCCAATTAATGAAAGCTGAAGCACATTTATGGGACTCAAAAAAGTCTAGAAAAAAAGACATACATTGTGAGTAGGTTTAAGAGAGCATGACTTATCAGACTATCTGTTTAGCTCTATTTAGGGATTGGGTTTCTGTCCCAAGATTTAAGAATTGTGCCTGTGAAATGACATTCCTTTGTTTGTCCCAGTTACAGATTAGTTCCGTCTTTCAATTTACAAAGAAGCAGAACCAGAAATAATGTTAACAGTCACCAAGAAGTAATTATATCAGATTTTGTTTTTTCTTGAGTTTTGCTACAGCTATTTAATTTATTTAAGAACATGTGAAGAAGTTTGATAGGGATAACCAATGCCTATTAGTTCAGCATTATATTTTTCTCAGTGGTCAACCAAATGCCAATAGAGGTTTTTCAAGAAGACACAGTATTAACAGGTACAAATGCTATTTTGAAGTCATTCATTGAATTAATATCTAGATAAATTGAGAGGATGAGGTATCCAAATTTCTCCAGAGAAAGGAAATGTTTTTAAATAATTTCTCAAAGGTAGAACTTTGCTATAGTTCTAAGGACAAAACCCAATGGAATGACTTCCTCATTATCGTTTCCCTTGGAATTTAACTTTAGAAGTCAGAGCATAAGCAGACACACTGGAGAATTGATTGCACAGTGGAAAAAAGAACATTTAGCAAAAATACTTTTTGCAAAAACTCCATTTCACCCATGAGAATTTTTCGAAAATTCTCTTTTCTTTGAAGGAGTGAACTTAAACATGGCTGGGGAGGCCAGGTTCCTATTTAATTTCAGTTTTGGAACTTACTGTTAACTTGGACCAACCAGTATATTATAGCTTAGTCTGCCTCACAGGACAGCTGAAGTAATGACAAAATCAGAAGAATTTTAGAAGAATGCTATGCACAATGACTTACTTATCCTTGATCTTTCACCATTCAACTTTAGTAGATAGTTCCAGCATTATGATGCAGTGAAGGGGGAAAAAGTAGTCATGTGGATCTACCGAGGGAAAAAATATAACTATTGGATAATATCTTTATTAAAATCAGCTAAAACATAAAAGTATGTCAAATTCTCTACAATTCTTCCACAATTCTTCATCAATTAAAATATAACAGACACCTATGGGGAAAAAAAGCAAAAAATATCCCCTGTAGGAAGTTAAAACCCACCCCTCTCCTAAAAAAATGAAATATTTTAGGAAATATTTCCACTAAAAGGGAGGCAGAAACTTAGCTCCCCCCCACCTTTGTTAATGGGCCATTAAGGCCTGAGCCAGTCCATTCTACATAACAAAGATCTACCTCCTTCAGGCAGAGCCATTTAATTGCCCTTCATTGCATCACCCAACAAGATTCAAACAAACTTGGCACACAGACAACCTACAAAGCTAGCCATGACCTCTGACAGCAACCAATCAGGATACTCTTCCTGTGCCCCAGGAAATTCAAAGTCAGAGAGGGTATAAAACCCAGGAACTCTCAGCATCTCTTCCCTTTTTTTTCACTCAAGATCTACAAGGATATGTGATCCTGTTCATCAATAAACCTTCCTTCCAAGCAACTTCCATGAATCCAGTGTCTTTTTCCCCACTTGGAACTGAACCTAGAAGGATATTTCTTCCAAAACCACAAATTAAATTATATATTATAGCCGTGTTGTTCTGTTCAGTCCCAGGAACATGTTCACACACTAAATTAATTTCTCAGTACTGGTTTCATTTATTATTGTATTCTTACACAATTTAAATTGCTTTTCCCTTGCCAACTACCAGTTTGGCTGGCTTCAAAAGAGAACATCATTAGGATCAATGGCTATTAGCCTTGATTGCAGGGTGGCTATTTCTGAAGGCTATCCACATGAAGACTTTCTTTTATAGTTGTTTGGCCACTATGAGAGCATATTGCTGACTATGGGACAGGAGTCTAATCCAATAGAGACTGCTTATGCTTTTATATTCCATCTCTGAAATGTTAGATTTCATTCTTTGTCTGTATAATGTTTTAAATATAGTTTTATATTATAGTTTTAAATATTTCTTCATATTCTCCCCTTATGAAGATGTCTTCCAAGAAGAAAAAAGAAAAAAAGAAAAAGAGATAACACACAATTCTTTTTTCAATGGAGAATTTTTCAGGTATTCTCTAAATTTTCTTTTCTATTTTCCTTTTTCTAGAAATGTTATTGTTCTGACTTAGGCTTCCTTAGAAAGAAAACAGCACAATCTTAGTCCTGGCAAACCTCCTTTATTCTTAGGACTGTGAATTATTGTCATTCACAGTCCAAAAGGCTTCTCAAACAGTCTTTAAGGGAAATGTTTATAAACACCCACCTTATCTCCCTTGGAATGCTGCCAGAGAACTAATTGCCAAGTGTAGGGCAAAGTCAAACTTAGCACAGAGTCAAACAGAACTTTCCAAAGCTTTAACCGACCTGCAAAAGCTTTCTTTTACTTCCTGCAAAAGCTCACGTCCTGTTCGCTCCTCTTTTATGACTTATGGGAGGGGCAAATAATCTCCAAGCCTTACTCCCAAGTGAACCCTGTTTTCTTAACTGTTCTTGTCTTCTGGCAGCTCTGCACATGTGCACACTGGGAACAGTCTCCCGCTGTTCTTCTGCCTCGCTGACTCTGGAGACTCCGGAGGCAGCAAATAACTAGCAGATGGCCTTGACCCCATCTCTGCCTCTGACTCAGAGTCCTCGTCTGAGCCTCTCCCAGACTCCAGGACTGGCCCATGTTCCTCCCCAACCTCCTCACTGTCCGAATCTGCTGCCAGCTCTGTTGGCCGCTGGTGGGCCATAACAGTTATGTCTAGAATACACACATTAATTCAAGTGGGGTTATAAGGTATTTTTAATGAAGATATTATAATACTGACAACCTTTCACCCCCACTCCTAATGATGACTCCTATCAGGAAATTTGCTTTTGTCACAGTCACTGTATTCAACCATTTTACTGAATGATTTATCATGCCTCCACATTGCTTTTCTATTTGGCCCTTGTCAGATGAGTGTCTATCAGCTGAATGAAGTTAAGCTTTCCCTAAACATATACCATTTCACATTTGCTTATGATGAACAGTACTTGCCATATTTTACCCCTTCATCTTATTTGCATACTCCATCTTTTTAAAAATATTCTTTTTATTGCAGCAAAATGGTTTGAATAGTAAAGAAAGCTTGGTACACTCCAAAGTACTGAAATGAACAACTTATCTAATGCTGCTTTTATTCATGATGTTGGACCTGCTGTCACATATTTCCTTGCTATAATATTGAGGCTACTCTATGGAACTGTCATCCTAGCATTACGTTTGTCCTTCATATCTTCACATGTTGCATTCAAATAGGCATTCTGTAAATACAGCTGCTGATAGCCACTTTCAGAAATAGTAAAGTAGGAAACATCGTTTTACCCAGATATTAATACAATTGTCAATTATTATATTATTGATAATTTTCTTAATCTCATTCATCCCCATTGCACTCTCAGAGCTGGAGTGTTGCTCAGAGATTTAAAGTGACTGGTTGTCCATTTTATTTATGGTAAGGTTAATTATCCAATTTGTTAGAAACAATAAGATACAATTAGCAGAGCACTTTGATACTTTACTTCCAGTGACTGAAAGATGATTACCTTGGAAAAATAATAAAGCTCAAATCTTAGTAAGGATCTAAATTATACTTGTTGAGGTGTGAAGAAAATCAAATTCATTTTATCCCTATTTGTATGTGCCAATTAGCTAAGTATTAATCAACCTTCTATATAAATGGAAATGAAGGTACTAAGCTCTTTTTTTGTGAGATAATGTTTTCTCATTAATACAAGTACAACCTCCTAACACTTTTTATGTTGGAAAAAAAAAAAAAGCTTTTTCTGCACTAAAAAAACAACCACAACATGAAACCACAGTCATTTATGAGCATTTTATTGTTTGGCTTCACTATTACCAACCAGAGATGGACTTAACAAATATTGATTCTCATTATGACAAGGCTATTAGTCCACGTTCACCACCTCCTCTTTCTTTTTTTAAAAAATAATCCTTTTCTTTCCTTCTCCATACACAAGCACAATTTCCCATCATATACATCTTAGCTGATCCCAAAAGTCAGCATAAGATATTTTTAATCTGATATTTTTATTTAGTTTCTACTATATTCCTCTTTAAAACACTTCTTTTAGTTTAGGAAAATGCTTTTTTAAAATATATAATAAATCATAATACTGATTTTTGCACTCATTTTTCGCTCTTAAGCACATAAGGGATGCACACTTTATTTTTATTTTTTATTTTATTTTTATTTATTTTTATATGCCGCCCTTCTCCGGAGACTCAGGGCGGCTTACAATGCGTTAAGCAATAGCCTTCATACTTTTGTATATTTTATACAAAGTCAGCTTATTGCTCCCACAAACCGGGTCCTCATTTTACCCACCTTAGAAAGGATGGAAGGCTGAGTCGACCTTGAGCCTGGTGAGTTTTGAACTTGCAGTAATTGCAGGCAGCTGGATGTTAAATGCTGCCTTAGTAGGAGGCATTAGTCTCCTATGCCACTCCTACGCCACTTTACACTGTGTGGTTAAACTGTCAGACAATAAAGGATTAAGCGTTCAGTTACAATTGTCCCTGTTGTGTAGAGAAGGATTTGTCAATATATTTTAATTGTAAATAAAGAAATTTATTGCAAGTTTCTAAAGGAAAGTCTGATCTGTGAAAAAATAACATCAGAACAATGGGGAGTCTTGATTACATATATCTGTATTTTTTTAAAAAATGAAAAAAAAATCATTTTTTGTTCTAATGACTTAATTCTACAAGGCTTGCTTATAGTGAATGCAAGGTTGCGGGGGCGGGGACTAGTTTGAATAGAAAATATTTATACTTTGTTTTATCACTTCCACAATTAAGAAAACATAATTGTACACTTTTGCAGGCAGTACATATGCTAGCTGTGCACTTGCTCCTAGCTGACAAAATGAGACATACAGCCACCTCAGAGACTGAGACAAGACAAATGTAGTGGGAATGAAATAGGATGGGAGCCAAACCCCTCCAGCAGCTTCTACCCCCCTCCACGCCATCAATAAGCTTTTGACAGAGGGAAATGTCAAGAAAAGTTGCTGAAAGCTAACTTATACATTTCATAGATGGAGCGTAAGGAAACGGTTTGTAAAAAGGCTCAAATGAATGTTATCCTTGCTATCTTTTAATGTTAGAAAACTAATTAACATTTCATCGCATGAGACTAGAGTGCTGTAAACAGAAGAATAAATCTCAACTTACCAGTAATGGTAAGCACTCTATCTGAGCCCTTTTCCTTTCTCAGCTATTGAATGCTCCAGCGGAAAATGAATGGCGGTGGTTATATCTGAACAAATGGTTTGCTATTTGCTCGCTGGCTTTACACCAGCTACAGATCCCCTTCACAAAGATTATTCATATTTAAAATATTAAAGCGTTACACTGCACATTTAATAAATATTTTTATTACAAACTCCCTGAGAGATGCAATATATTTTAAGTCTCCCAGGATTTGTAGGTAAAGTCAGCATTGCAGATGAGGTCTTTAATGCATGCACATTTGTAACTAATGGCCATAGTTTTGGCATCAGGCACTAAATCTACTTTATTGTGGTCAGTAAAGTTGGTCTGGAAGGCAACATTGAAATAATTGATTCTACCTGTTTATTATTAAAGCTACCAAATGGAAGTTACAAGGCTACAAATAATATTGGCTAGCTTTAGCCTGTGAGATCTCCCTACACCAATATGCCAGGAGCGATACTACATTTACAGACAGAAAACAGAACTGCCCTGGTTTATTCCTGAAATTATACACAATGTTGATTCTCACTTTGGATATACTATGTTACAGTTGAGATTTGCACCAGTGAAACATATAATCAAGTTTCAACTTGTATGCAGGCTTCCATACAAATTGGACCAATGGCATTACTGACTGACCAATTGGGTGAAGGGCTATAATTAATTTAAGCAAACCTATGTGTCCTGTCTCAGGCACACACTCACAAACACACAGTTGAAAATTTTACTGAGATGTTTGTGAAACACATAAAGGAAATGTGAGCACAAACACACATACAACAAAATTGAGAAATCATCTTCTCCAAAGCCCAGCAAGCTTGTCCTAAGAGGATTCCAAATCCAATCTTTTCTTATTTTACAAAATTGTATTGTGTAGCAGCGTAGGAGTGAAGTATAATAGTTAAATATATATACATGAGAAAAATTTCATTTCAAATCTTCCTTAAATTCTGAACTTATCTTGGGCAAACCATTTTGTAGGAGCTTCAATTTATTCTAAAATGGTAGTATAAAACTAAAATTTCTTTAACTGGCAATTAAGTACCTCAGAGCCAAAATGGGAGAAATACTCATATTACAACATTAATTTTGAAGACTGGAGTATTTCAAAAGAGAGATAAAGAAACCGAAGAATTTTCTGCTCAATTTCATTGATTCAGAATGTTGCAGTTTGTCTCTCGTTCTTTCACAATTGCAATTCTTTGGAAATCAATCTGTGACTATTACCAACGAATAGATTCCTACTATTATGCAGTCTCTTATAGGATGCATAATACCCACTTATATTTTCTGTCGTATGCTTAGCCCTTTTATTCATAATTAATCTGATACTTTTTCTTTAACTTTACTTGTATATGTATTCCTTTACTCAATTTCACAAGATTTACCATCTTTATTCAGATCTATTATAACCTTTCTTTTTCTTACAGATATACAGCATATCCAATTTTTTTCAGTAATTCATGAACTTTACCATTTACTTTTCTTTGCAAATGTCTGAAGCAATTGAGCTTTCATCCATATGATGAAATTTGTGTTCTATCCCATATGAACTGCAATGCCACAATGCAAGAGCAAAAGGGTGGGCTTTTATATTGCAACATTGTAGTGTATTTTTCATAATTTGATTCCCTTGCAAACATCCATGTCATCTTACATTCCAAATCATAATCTGTCATGTGCCATGGACATCACCAGATACTGACTTCCTGCCCATCATTGACAAACTGAAAATTTCACATTATATTTTTTAATAAGACAGGTAATAGTTGTCATGCTACATACAGCATTTCCTTTTTTATGGTAAAAATGATACTAATCATTTTAACATTTCAGTCAACATACAACAATCACAATAAAAACACAGATTTATCTCAGGCATGTTCAGGCTATTTTATGCAACCTTGTCTTTAATCTGGTGAAGTCCCTGTTAAT
This sequence comes from Arizona elegans, assembly GCA_022577455.1. Classification (NCBI taxonomy): domain Eukaryota; kingdom Metazoa; phylum Chordata; class Lepidosauria; order Squamata; family Colubridae; genus Arizona; species Arizona elegans. The sequence continues at coordinate 79,495,337 of JAKOOJ010000006.1, read as the reverse complement.
TTCCGTATTGTTCATATTCCACTAATTAGGAGCAAATGTTATGTACTGATATATAGGATAAAGGACGAAGTGGTGCTGTCAAGCATCAGAGAAATCAGATATCCAGGCAATTCAAATGGGTATAAAGATTTATTATAATCTTAAACTCTCTACAAGAATCTGAATTACTAACAAACAAGACAATTTGGAGGTAGATAAGAAATTCACGGTTGGCTGACTTAGATCTCTTCTTAGCCCAAAGGAACTCATGACTCACAATTTGTCTGACTCCTTCTTCTGACTCAGCCTGTTATCTCCTACAGGTGCATTTTTCAAAGCTGGATTTTTTTAAAATAAAAAGATCTTTTTCAATCCAAAAAAAGAATAATGAAGAGAAAAATAACTTCATTAAGTCTGAGAACAGATAACATTCTCATATGTATGATACGTGGAACCTCTTCTCTCCTAAATGCAGGACCAGAAGTCAATATTTTAAAAATTCATTTACTATTACAAAATGTTATGAAACCGCAATATTCTTGTAGCATACAAAAAGGTATCTTTAAGTGACATCACTTTCTCTGCACTTTTTCAGGAAGGATTTCTTGAATCTAATCCATACTTTTAAAAAGTGTGTGCTTATTATTTTGGTGCAGTTGTTTACAGATTCAAAATAAGGAAATAGTGAATATGACACAGGCAGAAGGTCATTGTTATATCCATATTTTTCGGAGTATAAGACACACCTTTTTCTCCCCTAAAAGAGGGTGGAAATGTTGGTACATCTTATTTATCTATCTATTTATCTATTTATTTATTTATTTTTATGCAATTTATATGCCGCCCTATCTCCAAGGACTCAGGGCGGCTTACAATGGTAAAATGCACAATTCCTGCCAATATAAAATTAAAATCCCAATTTAAAACAATTTAAAATTCATTAACCCCCACCCCCCATCAGTCCAGGCTGCGGAACAACTAGGTCTTCAAATTGCGGTGGAACAAGCGAAGATCAGGGGCCATCCGGAGCTCCAAAGGAAGCTGGTTCCAGAGGGTGGGTGCACCCACAGAGAAAGCTCTCCCCCTGGGGATTGTCAGCCGACACTGTCTGGCCGACGGCACCCGGAGGAGACCCTGTCTGTGGGAACACACTGGGCGATTGGGAATTGTCGCTGGCTGCAGGGGGTCCGACAAATATCCCAGGCCTTGGCCATGAAGAGCTTTGTAGGTAATAACCAGCAGCTTGGACCTCACTCAAAGGGCAACCGGTAATCAATGCAAGTCGCGCAGGAGGTGTGTAACATGAGAGTGTCAGGATGCTCCCATCACAACCCGCGCGGCCGCATTCTGCACCGGCTGAAGCCTTCGAGTGATTTTCAAGGGAAGCCCTAGGTAGAGAGCATTGCAATAGTCAAGACGGGAGGTGACCAGCGCATGAGTAACAGTGCGTAGGGCATCTTGGTCCAAGTAAGGGCCAAATATAGCCATTTTTGGCCTCTCAACGCCCCGCCCCGCTCATTCCATTTTTGTGAAAAACAGGCCCGCTTTTCACACATTTTTCGCAAAAACGGGGACATTTTTGCCCTCCCCCAACCCCCAGGAGCACTTTGCAGGCCTCCCAAACCCTCTGTGTGCCTAATTTTTCTTGCAAAAATGGGCCCGTTTTTGCAAAAAACAGTACACAGAGGGTTTGGGAGGCATGCAGAGTGCTCCTGAGGGTCAGGGAGGGCAAAAACTTTTTTTTATTACTTACCTCTTTGAAATCTTGGTGCATTTTATACACTGGTGCATCTTATTGTCCAAAAATATGGTAAGTAATATTGTTGGGTAGATATTTGTACCACCACAATATGCAATGAACTGTGTGCTCTGTTATGTAGATCTGACCAATTTTCAGGCAGTGCTACAATATTGTTTTTTTCCCCAGCAACATAATCTGAAACACACATTTAAGACTACTACCACACACTTAGAGAAAAGAAAGATATAGCTGTTGGAATGGCCTTTGCAATCTCCAAATCTGAATCTCTTACTCAAAATCTCTGGCTATCTCAAACATGCAATGTACACGTAATAGATGTAAGAAAACTCCTGAACTGGAAGAATGCTGCAAGGAAGAATGGGAAAAAGAAATGAAAAACAAGAATGGAGTCTCTTATCTTGTTGCAAAAAATGTTTGGAAGCTGTTATTTTTGCCAAAGGAGATATTGACTGGAAGACTGTTTAATTTTTCCCTCCACTTGCCATGTTCGTATTGAATCTTTAAATGTCTGCACTAAATGGTAATCATACATTTGCAAAAAGAAGTCATGCTTCACTTTGCACCATTATTAGTTGCATTATTTTGCGTTTGCTTAAAAATTTATTGAACAACTCAGGTATTCCTACACTTTTGCATACAGCCTATACATTGTAGAACTTCAGATCTGCTTGCATAAAGGTGCTATTGTAACAGCCATTATATTCCGTTTTGGCATTAAATCTGAATGCTGAAGAGCTCTAATACATGAGCACAAACAGAAACACACCCATCCACACCACAGGTACATTAAGTATTTGTAGCAGGACCTGATAACTTTCTCAATCACAGCTTCTGTCTGTGATTAAAGGGAAAAAAAAAACAAGACAAGAAATGAAATATAAAATAAGAACAAAGATCACTCGTAGCATCAGTACAAATAAACTTGAAAGGAACATGGTGTACACACAAATAGTCATAATTGTTTTTATCACCTTAGTTAATATGATTATGAAAGTTGGCCCATAAGAAAGGTTGAGTGCCAAAGAATTGAGACCTTTGAACTATGGTGCTGGAGAAGACTCCTGCCAGTCCCTTGGACTACAAGGTGATCAAATCAGTCAGTCCTAGAGAAGATCAACCCTGACTGCTCTTTAGAAGGCCAGATCCTGAAGATGAAACTCAAATACTTTGGGCACCTAATGAGAAGGAAGGACTCACTGGAGAAGAGCCTAAAGCTGGGAACGATTGAGAGCAAAAGAAGAAGGGGACGACAGAGAATGAGGTGGCTGGATGGAGTCACTGAAGCAGTCAGCATGAGCTTAAATGGACTCCAGAGGATGGTAGAGGACAGGAAGTCCTAGACGAACGTTGTCTATGAGTCGCGATGGGTCGGACATGACTTCACAACTAACAACAACAACAACAATAGGATTATTCCACAGCATTTTATAAGTGTATAAAAATGAGTGTGCTTAGGTTCAGTAAAGCTTGTAAGACTCACCTCCATACCTTTAGCATGCAAGAACTAGCTCAACGTATGAGGATTTTGCTTGTATTCAAGCTCATATTCACATTCTGGCTGTACTGTTGAGGTCTACATATGTGAGGATATCTGTGGGCTAAAGTTAGCATTCTGTTTATGAGGTTCATGTCCCTTCGCACAGTCTGCATTGATCTTTCCACATGTCCAAAAAGCTACATTAAATGGTCACCCTATGTAAGAATGACATTAATGCACAAACTGTATTTTGTATTTTAGATGATTTTAATGCGAATTGACCATAACATTGTTGAATGATATTTTGAACTACAAACTGTGCTACAAGAGCCATGGTGGCGCAGTGGTTGGAATGCAGTATTGCAGGCTAATTCTGCTGACTGCCAAGGGTTCGATTCAAACCAGCTCAAGGTTGACTCAGTCTTCCATCCTTCTAAGGTTGGTAAAATGAGGATCCAGATTGTTGGGGGTAATATGCTGACTCTATAAACCAGGAGTGTAAAACTCAATTTCATTGAGGGCCACATCAGGGTTGTTTGACCTTAGGGGGCCAGAGTGGGCATGGCCAGGGTGGGCGTGGCCAGCTTGATGTTTCTTGTGTCACGGACACCTAGGGTGGCACAAGTGCTCTGCCAGAGAAAATGGGCTCCCAAACTCCATTTTCGGCTGCGATAGCTTTCTGCAACCCTCTGCCAGAGAAAAGAGAGCTCAGGAGAGCCGCGTGAGACCCTCCTGAGCTCCATTTTCATTGGCAGAGGCACATGAGGCAGTCCTTCACTGTTTCCAGAGCAGCCCTGCAGGCCAGATCTAAGCAACCCGTGGACCAGATTTGACACCCCTGCTGTAAACCACTTAGAGAGGGCTGTAAAGCACTGTGAAGAAGTATATAAGTCTAAGTGCTGTTGCTATTGCTACAATATTTTAATAAAAAAGGGTTCTCTATGCATCATCATCCTCATTATCAATTTTATGATGTCACATATTTAAATAATCATTTTCTTCACATGCATTAACTACGTTTGCTTGTAGTTGAAAACCTATTATTCATTTAATTCTTGTAAAAGATATAGTCATGATGTTTTCACATAAATATATCTACTGTTTATCCAATATTGTAGTCTTACTGACATAGGAAGGAGCCCAAAGTGTTGCATCACAAGAATGCTTAAGACTTATGTACATACAAAGTCACAGTAAACTTCATTGTTATTAAAGTTATTTATTCTTGTATGGGATAACCAAGAACCACTTTAACCTATCCTGACTTACTAGGCTTTTCTTTATAGTATGATTGAATTGGCCTGCCTTGAAATATACAGCTTCTGTGCATGTTTCAACAGAAAAGCTGAAATCCAATTACACAGTCTTATACAAGGGACTATGTGTGGCCTGACAACTTTATCATCATGTAGAGAAATTACATCTGAATTGTTATTGTGGTTTCAAAAAAGATAGCGAAGAGTAAACACTTATTTCTCTAGATTTACATGCTTGTACTGGTTGTTCTGACAGATTGAAATCAGGAGTTTAAAATTATTTTAGGCACTGTTAAAAAAATCAATCATGACAACAACAACAAATCTTTGTGTTGACACAATCATTTAGCATTTTGTATGTAGACTAACTTTTGCCAGTAACCACATTGTAATACCATTCTATCAAATATTTAGGAAAAATATTGCATGTTCCAAGACACTCTAGCTACATAAATAGTTACTAAAAAATCCACATGTCCACAGATTGAAAATGTTTTCTTTAATTAGATAATAAATTAGATATATGAGACAATAATATCACAGCCTTTCAGGTATTATTTCAGACTAATTTATCTCTGATTGCTTAAGTACAGGTAGTCCTTGACATCCATCCATCATTGAGACCAGAATTTCCATTGCTAAGCAAGGCAGTTGTTAAGTGAGTGGTGCTCAATTTTATGACCTTTTTTGTTATGGTTGTTCAACAAACCACTATAGTATTTTAAGTAAATCACGTGGTTGTAAAGTGAATTCTGCTTCCCCCATTGACTTCGCTTGTTGAAAACCACAACAATTGTAAATATGTCACTGATGCCAAGCGCCTGAATTTTGATCAAACAACTGTGGGAATGCTGCAGGGGTGGTAAGTGCAAGGACCGATCATAAGACACTTTTTTCAGCTCTAACTTTGAATGGTCACTAAATGAATGGTTGTAAGTCAAGGACTCTCTGCATAAACTTAAGAGTTTCGAATGAAGTTGGTAAAATCAGTGAATCTGATGCAAACTGATGGAGATTTGCCATGAGAAGCATGAAGTTAACTTGGATGCTAAGACTTCAGGTGCTGAGAATTGGTAATTCGCAGGATGTAACAAGAGATCTTGTTAATAACATTGTTAATGAATGTATCAGTATTACCAAATGCCCAGAAATATCCATGTATGTTCCCCTATGCACTTCATAAAAGATTCTCAGAGAGTTTAGATCTAGTTTATTCTCTAATTTTAATTAGAATTGATGCTTGTCATCCTTGCTGTGGGTCAACCAAGCATCGGTTGCTCCCTTTTCCTGTTATGGAGAATTTTTTTAAAAAAAGAAACCCACTAAAGCAGTGACATTTCTATTCTTCATATGTTGTTTTACTGTTAAGGAATCTTACTGCTCTAACCTTGGTGTTTGTCTAGGGTGACCCTTAGGGCTTTTATAACCTTTTTGTAAACTTAACTGCCAATCACCAGACAGAATGCAATTAATCTTCAGAGATGAAGTAGACCTTTCCTCCAGTTTTGAAAGCAAGAAAACAGCCTCAGGTATTTAGGTAACTGCTTGAACTTTTCTAATTGGTACAAACTGTCTGTAATAATCCCAGTTTCCCTCTGCTGACCCCAGTACTCTGCTATTTTAAGCTAATACACTTATCATGATGTTATTCAGTGATATATGATATGAGCAAAAGGACCTGAAATTGTCTAGGATTTTGAGACTGACATCTCTCTAGGCTATTGCACTTTAAAGTACATACAGTATTGTTAAAACACATCTCACTGATACATTTAATTGTACCTAATACTAGGATACTGAATGCTTAATTTTTGTTAGCACCAATCTGCAGATTTTCAAAGAGGTGTTTCACTTCAATGATGCTGAAAAGCACCTGTTTGTAGTCCCAAACGCGCTTTTTCGGGAGGCAAGTCGACTTTCTTGTTTTTTTCTTTGGAGATGTTTTGCTTCTCATCCAAGAAGCTTCTTCAGCGCTGATTGGTGGGGAGTGGAAGGATTTATATTTTTTGCAAGCTCGCTAGTCATTTATATCCTTTTAGAAAGTCATTGAGCCACTTGGACGTTTATATGTGTCCTCAGGGTCACCTGAGTAGTGCAAATGGTTCCTGTAGCCTGCAATTTTTTTTCCTGGAAATCCGTTCATACTCTTTGGAAAGCAGCTTCCCCTCACCTTTCAAGCATTTTGGGTGACTTCTGGAGACTCTTCTGGCACTTTCAGTTGCTAGAAAGGGCTACTGCAAGTTTCTGCCAGAGGAAACAACTGATACAAAGAATCTTGATGAGACAAATCAAAGTATTCTGCATCTTGATGAGATAAATAGTACCATCTCTGATGTGCAAAGCACCTCATTGATATGAAATGTAGCCACCTTCCCTTGCCTATTAGTTCCTTAAATGCAAGCAAAGTGTCACTACTTTCCTTTTACCAATTATGTGATCGTACAAAGGGAAATCTGTGGTATCTGCATAAAATAAAATCTTTTCAAACCTCTAGAAAGGGAATTTAAATACCACTGGGATTAATATACAGGATGTGTATCGGACTCAGCAGACTCTGAAGTCAAATTGGGACATTTAAGCTAAACTGGATCACTGTGGCTTCTTCTGCTGAAGTGCAATTTCTTCAAAGCTACATCGTTTGGAAAGCTTTAGAAGCAATTAAGCACTTCTGGGGAGTGCAGAGAAGCAGTTAGTAAGCTATTGTTATTTTGCTTTCACTTTTCAGAGGTTAAAAAAAAACCTCTGGGAAAAAAAAAACCCCTAGAATGGCATGAGAGGGAAACTAGGGTGTCTTCTAATATAGAGAACGGCTTATCAAGGCATTACAATCACATTTCTTTGAGGAAGAACTATAGAATCATACACTTTTCAACACAATATATTCTATCTTTTGTAAATTCTGCTGTACCTAAGTAGAAACAACTAAAGAAAGTTGACAGAATCAATGAGAATGGAGTTATTAGTAGCTTATGTATCTTCTTGGTCCTTTTGTGTTTCAAGCATTTTTTAGTTTTCCCATTAACTCTTTTTCCATCTTCTTAGCCTCTTTCTAAATTTCTTCCTCTTGCATATATGAATCCATTCATTCTTATCCTGCTTCTTATTTTAGAAAATAGCTTGACACTATATTAGTAGGGTCACCTCCCTTTTCTATTGGTTAGTATTATTACAATCCCATTGTTCATTGGCAGATTTTGTTGTGATATGTTATTTTATTCTATCAGTTATTTACTGTACATAAACATTTGCTGTGCTAATACAGTGTGTTGACTGGGAAAAAAAGCAAATTTAAGAGATGAGAATACAATTCACAGACACATTGAAATAGAATGTATTTCTTTTTTAAAAAAATACTTTATTACATTTCTACAAAAATATAAAAATTATTAAATATGAAGAAGATATGGGAAGGTGAGGTGCAAAGGAATAAATAAAAATGAAAGAATATCAAACTTTCTTTGATACAGATTTAAAATCCTTTTTACATTTTGATCTAAAATTCAGAATTTCTAATTGTAATCATAAACCTATTTGTAATAGTCAAATCCAAAATTAATGTACCAGGTTTTTCAGTTTGTAGCAAAAAGTCCAAATATGGTTTCCACATAGAAACAAAGTTAGACAAAGTCTTTTCTTTAATCAAACTAGTTACTTTTGCTATCTCTGCCACTTCCCTTAACTTCATTGTCCATTCTTTAATGTGGAAAGCTATAAGACTTTCTATCTCTGTGCACACAATAGTCTTGCTACAGTTATCATAGATGGAAACAAAGTCCCATATTTTTTCTCCAATTGCTTACCATCAAACATAAAAGAAAAACTTCTGGTTTCAATTGTAAATTTGTTTTAAGAATTCTCTGAATCAAAGTATATAATTGGTCTTAAATAACTCCTATCCTTCTTACAAGTTATACCAAGGGTGATAAAAGTGCCTTCAGAGTGATTACATTTCCAACGTATGTTGATACACCATTATACATCTTTGATATCATCACAATTGCATTATTCTATAGAAATGTTCTTTCAATTATAATTCAAAGTAAATTACAATCGTTTATTCAATATGTTCTTCCACTAATCTAGCCTTATGGATAGAATGAATTTCTAGGCCATCCCTTGATGGCAGAGATAATCCTCAAGAGTTTTCTTCTTACCTCAAAAACATCATTGGCAGTGCATTACTGTAAAATTTTTGATTTTTTTCTTATTTAAACACAAAGATACTATTGGGTTATTTTTATATTTTGAAAGATATTCCCCACCAACCAATATGGCAGAATAGACAAAATAGTCTACAGTTATCAAAAACCAGATTAGTATTTTCCTTACAGAAATGTAAGTGATTGAGGGAAACTAAACATAAAACTGTCACAGGAATATAATAAATATTAAGATGTATAGAATCACATTTAATGAGGGTAACAGTTCATTCTCTGAGCTTGTTGGTTTCTGAATATTTCTTGAGCAGGCTAGGTAACATCTTTAGCAGAGATTAGGAGAATTCACATTTAATTATTATTTTAAAGGTGTCTTAGCCAATCCAAATTTTTAATCATTTAGAGTGTCTATTATACTTGACATTTTTGAAAAGTCATCTGATTTACAACTGAACATGTTATTTGCTGTTCTAAAAAAATCATTACTAAAGAACATAGAAATACAATAAAGACATTTTCAAATAGTAGCTTTCCATTATAGGTAGTCCTCAACTTACAAAACTTCGGTTAGTGAGTGTTTGAAGATACAATGGCATTGAAAAAAGTGACTTATGACCAGGGGTGAAATGCTCCTGGTTCGGACCGGATTGCCCGATCTGGTAGCGATGGTGGCGGGTGGTTCGGAGATCTGGTAGCAAAAATCCCTGCGCTCCCCCCTCCCCATGCCCAGCTGAGCCACACGATCATCAGAGGCTTTTTTAAAAAACTTTTAAAAGCATTTTTTCTACAACTTCTTCCGCCAAAAAAATGCTTTTTTAAAAGTAAAAAAAAAGCTTCTGATGATCGCGCAGCTCAGCTGGGATCTCAGAGGCTTTTCAAAACATTTTTTTCTGCAACCTCTTCCGGGGAAGAGGTTGCAGAAAAAAATGCTTTGAAAAGGCTCTCTGACGATCCCAGCTGAGTTGCCTGATCATCAGAGAGACTTTTCAAAGCATTTTTAAAAACAATCAGGTAACTCAGCTGGGATCATCAGAGAGACTTTTAAAGCATTTTTTTCTGCAACCTCTTCAGCGGAAGAGGTAATTAAAAAAATGCTTTGAAAAGGCTCTGACAATCCCAGCTGTGTTCCTGATTGGCAGAGGCTTTTCAAAGCATTTTTTTTCATTTGCAGAAAAAATACTTTGAAAAGTTAAAAAAAAAAAAAGTTGGCCACGACCACCCAGTCACATTACCCCCCTCACCAAGCCACGCCCAAAGAACCAGTAGTAACAAATTTTCCATTTCACCCCTGCTTATGACCATTTTTCACATTTACCAGTATGACTTTTGTAGTATCCCCACGATCACATTATCTACATTTGGATGTTTGATAACTGACTCACATTTATGACAGTTGCAGTGTCCGGGGGTTATGTGATCCCCTTTTGTAACCTTCTGATAAGCAAACCAGATTCACTTAACAACCGTGTTACTAATTTAAGAACTGCAGTGGATCACTTAACAAATAGGGCAAGAAAAGTCATAAAATAGGGCAAAACTCACTAAACAAATTTCTCAATTGTGGTTGTAAGTAGAGGACTTCTTGTATTAATTTTATTATCTCCTTTTAGCAGATTGCCTTTACATTGTAGTTGCTTGGCTGTCATTGGGCTAGAGCTTCCAAATTGCAATTCTATTTAGTTGGTGACCTTAGATCTTACTTGCCACAGAGAATGAAATATGTAAACCAAGCAGAGAGAAAAACATGCATGTTGCCTTGAAATCTTGGAACAGGAGTAAATACCACTAGCCAAGAACTTTAATTCCCTAACCTATTTTCTTGTGACTCCAGAATACTTTCTAAATGCACTGTTAGTTTCTAGTGGCAAAAATCATCAATGCAATGTTTTCCCACTTGAATGGAAAACACGCTGTACTATAGAACTGAAATATAATAGATTATTGCAACATGTTCTATTTGAGGTTGCCCTCAAAGAGTGTTCAAAACCTTCAACTGATGCAAAATGTGGCTACATGGGAAATAAATGGTGTTAGATACAGAAGAAACCACTAGTATGTGAGCTGCATTGATTGCGGTGTGTTTATGGGCGCAATTCAAGGTTCTGTTTGTCCTTTTTCCAAAAACCTGTCCAATTAGATACAGCAGACTGGACATGTTATAGATCAGTGATGGTGAACCTTTTAGAGAGTGCCCAAACTGCAACCAAAACCCACTTATTTATCAGAAAGTGCCAACATTGAAATTTAACCTAAATAATGAGGTTTTACTACCTAAAATAATGATAATCAAGGCAGAGTTCAGCTAATTGTTATAAGAAAAATGTGATAAATGCACTTTTATGCCCCTTCATTTTTTTTCTGCTTTTGAAATATTACGTTTAGCAACAGTAAAAAAGAAAAACCTTTGTAATATCATTTCTCTCTTTCCCTCCCTCTCTCTCTTCCCCCTCTCTCTTTCCCTCCCCCTCTCTGTCTCTCTCTGTTTCTCTTTCTTTGTTTCTCTTTCCCACCCTCCCTCCCTCTCCCTCTCCCTCTCCCTCTCTTTCTCTTTCTCTCTTTCTCTTTCCCTGCCCCCTCTCTTTGACTCTGTCTCTCTTTCCCTCCCTCGCTCTCTTTCTTTCCCTCTCTCCCTATTTCCCTCCCTCTCTCTTTCTGTCACTGTATTACTCTCTCTCTTTACCTCCCCCCTCTCTATCTCCTCTTTGTTTCTCTGTCTCTCTTTCTGTCCCTCTCTCTTTCCCCCTCTCTCTCTCTGTCTCCTTCTGTTTCTCTCTCTTTCCCTCCCTCTCTTCCTCTCTTTCTCTCCCTCCCTCCCTCCTTCTCTTTCCCTCCCTCCCTCCCACCTCCATGGGGGGGGGGGAAGGAACCCTGAACTAGTGCTGGGTGATGGGAATCTGATGTCTGGAGGCCGACAAGCTCAGGAGCAGGGTTCCAAAGACCAGCTGGCCAGCAGGGAGGTGAAGCATCCCAACACAGGCAGCTCTGCAGGAAAAGCAACTCTCTCTCTTTACCTGTCAGTTGCTTTTGTTTGCTGAGCTGGGCTGACGCAGGGTCGCAATGTGGCTCTGCGCTAAATTTCACTGTGCTTCGTAAGGCACTGTGAGAGTAGGGAGCAGGCCATGGGGGCAGCAACAGAAAATGTACCACAAAGAAGGTGGAATGCTGTTTCGTGCATTTTTTTAGTCCCTCAAACTTTTGTTTCCCTGCCAACAACAGTGAGAAATGCAATGGAGAAATGTGATGGCACGTGTGCCCACAGAGAGGGCTCTGTGTACCACCTCTGGCATGCATGCCAAAGGTTTGCCACCGGGGTTATAGTTCCTATTGGCCAAAAAGTGTCAGTTGGTGAAAACTAGAAGATAGTCCTGTGCTGTAGCCTCTGCATTGTGGAATATTTTCCCCACAGATACTAGAATGATCTCAACCTGTTGATCTTTTGCCAAGGATCTAAAATTTGGCTATGTAACCAGGCCTGGCACATGGAATGTGTTATGGGCCATGTTTCTTGGCTTTACTCTGAATTGGTTAACTATCTTGGCTGCTGTATGTATTTTTTATTGTTTTTACTGTTTTAGTATTTTTAATTGTTTTGTAGTTTAGAATTATAAGTTGCCCAGAGTCACTTGATTGAGATGGGTTACTGTAGAAAATGAATGAATGACAATGGTTTAGAAACAAAGGAAAATATCAAATCTGAATAATGGGGAGAGGTGCATTGTTTATCTTAAATCAATATCTCATTAAGTACTGCCTACCCCTCCTAAATATTATGTATAATTTTTAACAATCAAGAGGTTGGCCAGAATCGTGGTGAATAAAAATAAATAGAATTTACTTGGACAGGAAGATCATTTTCTTTTCCTGTAATTTGTGACAAGCAGTTCTATGTCCAAGTTCAATTTTAGAAGGAAAGGTGAAATCAAAGGTCAGCACAATATGGAAATCTTGCATTGATCTTGAAAGAACAGATTAGCTCATGCTCATTTCCTTGAGGACATTGGTATCATCAGAGAATCCTACTCTTATTCATACATCATACTTGCTTTGTATTGGCAGAGCAACTTAATTGAACATGCCTTAGAGCTACTGTGGAAGAAGTCAGAACTCCTTCCCTAAGTGAAGACAAGTTTCACTATGCAATACACAAGGGCAGTCTAGCAATCATTAATCTCTGTCTATGTGCTGTCACTTCCCCATGATCTATCACAGCACATACATAATTAAAAATGGAAAGGAGCCACAGCCAGGAGAACATCACTTCTACTTCGGAGTGACCAAAAATTCTTAACATTTTCATCCCTCAATCTATTTCATAACTTGAGGCAGATATCTAACGCAGAAGCAAGGGATAAATTATGATTAGTTCAGTGTATCAGCTTCTAAGTGAATATGTGCCAGAAGCTACATAAGCACTTAAGGAATTCTCTGCTCTGAGAATATAAATACTGTATATCACTATATTTTAATCTAAGAGGCCAGAAATTCTAATAAACCAATACATTAAGCACTTGTATCAGACTTTTGAAAGCATGGCTTACTGTTTGCCTTTTTACTAGTCAACTACTGAGAGGCTTGAATTGTTAGTAACCTAATTCCTACTCTGTTAGTATGAAGTGGTGTTATATATTTATGACTCTGTTTACTTTTAGCAGTAGTCGATAATCACAGAAAAAAGTCCTAACTTAATAATATCCAGACATTCCTAAAATGACTTTTTGTTAGTTTGCTAGTTGCATTGTTTTTTGTTGATGAAGCCATCAATTTACCTATATGTGGAAACAACCAATGAATAAGTAATGGTAGTACAGTCCCATGAGGCCATCCAATTTAGTGCATCATACAGAGCTTTGCCCTAAAAGGTTTTATTATACTCTTTTAGGCTTTAAGAAAGAATCTAGAAGCCTCCAAGGATGGGAGTTTGAATCCAGATGTGTGTGTGTGGAGGGAATATCTTAATTTAGATAATTTAAACAGCATAGAAAAAGTCACAGTCATTGTGGAGAAGGGGAAAGAAAATGATTTTCCTGTAAAATGAAAATGATAATGCCAGAAGAAACTACAACAAAGAAATAAAATAGGCAATGGTACTGTATACTGTTTGTAGAAAGGATAATGCAACAAGAAATTTCAGGATAAATCCAGAGGCTGTAATTTTATCATATAAGTTTAGTTTAGTTTAGTTTAGTTTATTATATTTGTATACCGCCCTTCTCCCGAGGGACTCAGGGTGGTGAACAGCCATGGTAAAAACAATGTACAACAAAAATTAAAAGCTTATTAAAATAAGTCAATCATTCGGCCAAATTTAAAACATCCAACTAAAATCATTTTAAAACCCCTATCAAAACCCAATTTAAAAAACCTTTATCCTGTCAGACTAGCTTGCTGGAATAATAGGGTCTTCAGAGCGCGGTGGAAGGCACGGAGATCGGGGATCCTTCGTATGTCCGGGGGCAGTTCATTCCATAGGGCTGGGGCCCCCACAGAGAAGGCTCTCCCCCTGAGGGTCGCCAGCCTACACTGTTTGGCTGATGGCACCCTGAGGAGGCCCTCTCTGTGGGAGCGTATTGGTCAGTGGGAGACAATCGGTGGCAGAATGCGGTCCTGTAGGTAACCAGGTCCTAAGCCATGGAGCGCTTTAAAGGTGGTAACTATGAATAAGAATATTCATTTTTGTTTCTGCTCCCAGTTCTTTTTTATTGATATTGTTTATTGCTGTCATCCAAAGAAACCATCTAAGTTGAGGAAATACAAATATGCTAAATTCTATCTGTTTGAAAGATGTGATGGCAGCAAAACTTTGTCTGGAGCAAAAAGTTATAGCAGGGATACAATCTATGCATTCAATTCTGTACTGCAACATTTTTAACTGTACTTCTCCAAATAGATATTTGTATGTCTATTTGTAATCTCTTAGAATACAAGTTAACGATCATTCTTTTCTCTGTACATCTTTTTTTTTGTAAACAAGTTTTATTAAAATTTTTCTTTCATTATACATATTTTATGAACAGAGTGTGGCAACAGTCTTATACATCACTTGTTCCATATTCATCTCTTTTATATCATTCTTTATCACAAATTCAGCATTTTTCACCATGTCTTATTATTTCATCTCTTTCCACCACCCCCACTACCCAAACACATTTTACATATTTTTAATTTTGGCCACAATATTCTTTTTCCATATATCTTATTTTAATCTCTTCTTAATACATAATACATCGACCATATCACTATCTGCTCTTTAACTCCTAATTTCTTACAATAACATCAATTAATTATCTTATTTCTCCATTTGCTAAATGTATTTCTCAAAATTCCTTTTCTCTGTGCATCTTACATGTGCTGGTTTTTGTAGCCATCTTAAACATTTGACATCTCATTTCTTGACTGCTAGCCAAAGAAGGGTGATATTTATTGTCCATTCTGGAGATGGCCTTAACTCACGGACATATTGCATACCGGTTACATATTTAAAAATTTATCTGCAGATATGATTGGAAAATAGTTGGGGAGCCAATGAATGAGCTAGTTCTACAAAAGTTTGATAAAGCAACTTAACTGCTATAGTTTGTACTCATGCCATCTTCATTTGGCATTATCTATGTTGTGCCATTACTATCAGTGGTGGGTTTCTACCAGTTCACCCCAGTTTGGGTGAAACAGTAGTAGCAGCGATGGCGGGCTCCACCCACCCACCCAGACATCATCATGGATGCTCTGCGCATTGCAGATGGTTCTGTGTATGCACAGAAGTGCCACCTGTGAGTGAAGCAAGTGCGCACGCACAGTTCTGAACTGGTAGTGAAGGTAAGTAAAACCCACTACTGATAACTATGCTTCATTATTCCCAGATAATTCTTATGGCTTAGCTATGTTTCCAAGCATAAGTTTCAAGGAATCCCTCTCTCCAATGTGTAAGTTAGTCTAATATATGTTCTTGAGAAAAATGAATCTAATAATTCATATGATCCATTTGCTGTTGATTGATCGTTTTTCCTCCGGATCTGCTGCATTTTAAATAACTTAATGGGAATTTACTGGAAAGTTATACAAAAGTGGGGGAGTGCAAAAATGTGAATATTTATGAACAAAGACAAGAACTGAGAATGTTTCCTTGAAATTGAGTCCAGACTCGTAATGAGGCTGATCTGAAACTTAAATGTGCATCACAGCAACAAGGCAGACAATCTACTACTTCCTTTCTTCATTCTTCTTTTTTTCCCTCCCTATAACAAATGTCTCACATCCTTTTTAAATACAGAGCTTTGGTGGAAAGTATGTGTTTTTATTTTTCATTTAGAGCTGGGAGTCCATGCTATGAAATAAGCATCTTTCTCTTGATCATATTCTGTAACAATTCCAGAATGTATTATAATTTGGTAGCTGTATCCTGATTAAAGCATTCCCCTTGATTAATTATACTTTGGCTTTGGACAGTGCTGGTTTCTTCTAAAAGCCAGTTCACAATGCCTGGATTACTTGACTGCACATCTGGTTTCTCCAGTGCCTGCAAATATTTATATAGATTTTAATGATTCCCTGTCCACTGTAAGGTTTTACTGCTTTGCTAATCCTGTTACCATTTTCTTTGCTCTTTAACATTTTCCATTCTGGGATTCAATTATGTAAACTGAAAGACAGACAGATTATTTTGGGTAGATTACTCTTGTTCTGGTTTATGTTGAACAAGGAGTATAAACTGAAATGCTTTTCAGATTATATATATATATATTTGAGGTGAAACTACATTTTAAGACAAACAAAAGACATCTAGCAGTGGTCAAAATTAAAAGCAATTCATGGCATGTTTCAAGGGAAAACATACCACGAAGTCAAGAAGCTTTTCCATTATGTCACACAAGGATCCACGCAGATAACTTTTTCAGATTTCAGACAGTTATTAGTAATGGAGACTGTGATTCAAATATATATTCCAGATAAATGTTTTCTCAATGCTACATTTTCAAAATATTGTAGTTTTTATATTTTTACTATCTTCCTGTATATCATACTTCACTATTATTATTAATATGCATACTGGTATCATTCTGGATATATTGGTTATAAATATAGAATTTTCTTTTCCTTCAAAGGCAAATGGGCTGTTTTTTTCCCTTAAGGAAAAAGAAGAAAATGTTTTGCTTCTCATCCAAGAAGCTTCATCAGTTCTGATGGTAGGGGGAATGGAAGGATCTGATAGAATGGGGAAAGCGAATGGAAGGATTGTATTTCTTTGCAGTCATTTGGTTGTTAGCACTCTCTGAGAGCTCTTGAGGTCACTTCAGGGTTTTATCTGTGCCAAGTAGCCTCAACAGCTCTCAGAGAGAGCTAACAACCAGATGACTGCAAAGAAAAACAATCCTTCTATCCCAGTTTCCCACCATCCTATCAGAACCTATGTTTCCATCCTCCAATCTCAACTTTCAGTACTTATCGTTCCATCTCTTCACCCCCACCCCCATCAGAACTGATGAAGCTTCTTGAATGAAAAGCAAAATGTTTTCTTGTTCTTCCTCAAGAGAAAAAACAGTTCAGTTGCATTTTGAAGGGGGAAAAAAAGCATATTTGAGACAACTATGACCTGGATGACTGAGAATTTCCACAGATATATAGAATGACTCCTTTTTAAAAACCTTATCTGATTCCTATTTCCCATGTACATAAACTTAATTATTAAAGCTGTTTTGGGCTTTGTCATTAAAACAATTTATCTACTCAAGTCTTGTTTTTTATTTTTCTGTTGCCAACCTGTTGGATTTTAGAGGGTGGGTGGGCAAGGTTCTTTCTGGATTCAGCAATTTTTTCAAAAGCGATGACAGTAACATTGCAATGGTAATACACTGTAATACACACACACACATGTACTTACCCACCACACACAAGATAACAGAGCAAGAGAATTGTTGCTCTTCTCTGCACTCTTTCTAGAGTCTCAATATCTTTTTTACATTATGGCAGCCAAAACTGAATGCAGTATTCCAATCGGCCTTAATGGCCGATTGACAAAGGTGGTGGTGGTGGGCCTGAGTTTCTCTCTCCTTTTTAGAGGAAATATTCTGCCCTTTTAATATTTCCTAAAATATCTCATTTTCCTAGGAGAGGGGTGGGTGATAATTTTCTACAGGACCTTAGAGACCTTCTGATACAACCTCTGCTCAGGCAGGAAATCTAAATGATTTAAGACAAATGGATGTCCAATCTCCTCTTAAAAATTAGCATTCACAACTTCTGGAGGCAAATTGTTCCACTGATTAATTGTTCTAACTGTCAGGAAATTTCTCCTTATTCTAGGTTGCTTCTCTTGATTAGTTTCCATCCATTGCTTCTTGTCCTGCCTTCCGGTGCTTTGGAAAATAAATTGATTCACTCTTCTTTGTACCAAACCCTTAGATATTGGAACACTGCTATCCTGTCATATCTAGTCCTTCTTTTCATTAAACTAGACATTCCAGCAACCATTCTTTATATGTTTTAGCTTCCGGTTCTCTAATATCTTTGTTGCTCTTCTCTGCACTCTTTCTAGATTCTCAACATCTTTTTTACATTGTGGCAGCCAAAACTGAATGCAGTATTCCAAGTGTGGTCTTACCAAGTCATTATACAGTGGTATTAACACTTCAACTGATCTTGATTCTATCCTTTATCACACACCTTACTGAAGTCCAAGTAAATTATATCCACAGCATTTCTTTGGTCTACTAATGTTGTAACTTTGTCAAAGAATGCAAAAAGATTAGTCTGGCCTGAACTGTTTTTGACAAACCCACACATAGAGGTCTGGAGTAGCTTGATTGCTACAAACAATATTTGTATATAGTTTTTATATTTTTTTTACAGTTTTAAAAAGGTTTTTTTTGTTTTTTTGGGCAAAATGAAGTATTTCCTTATTAATCTATGATATGATGTAATACCAGAACTTTTAAAAAGGTATAAATAGTAGGAAACATTGTTATTATAAATATCTTCTGGTTAATTTTTAAAATTATTTTTAGCATATTTGTATTAATGCATAATGGTTTCTGGTTAAGGTTACATTAAAAGTTCTCTTAGGAAGCAACTTATGTAATCATTATAAAAAGAGCCATTTTTTCCTAACCAATATTAAAGCTGCATTTTAATTACTGGGATTAATTATGCACATTACTCTTACTAAGTATTTTTAAAATCAAAGCCTACATAATGAACTCAGAAATTTTTTTTCCCTAAGAATTATTTAATGCACAAAAAAGTTCAAAGCAGAAACATCTGAACTTCATCATATATACAGTCCTGCAAAAAGTAAGTATGCCACTCAATCAAATCAGTCAGTAAATTAAGACCTCATCTTTACATTAGTAGCTTCAACTCTTTTAAAATTATATTTGCTGAAGAAAAAATATATTCATGTTTAATTATTTTACTTCTTTCTTCAATAATGCTGGTTCTGGTTCTTTTGCTAATAAAAACAGGCCAAGTAAGTAGTTCAATTGAACCAATAGGCCAGTGTTACTACCCAAACACTACTGGGATTTATGCTTCTTCAGTAAACTCTTCAGAATACTTTGCAACATGGCCTACTTCATTGCAGAGGCAAGTTGTTCCACTGATTAACTGTTCTAACTATCAGGAATTTTTCCTTAATTCTAGGAGGTTCTCTCTTTGGTTAGTTTCTATCCATTGGTTCTTGTCCTGCCTTCAGGTGCTTTGCAAAATAGGTTGACCCCTTCCTCTTTGTGGTATACCCTTAGACATTGGAACACTGCTATGATAACACCCCTAGTCTTTCTTTTCATTCAATTAGACATACTCAATTCCTGCAACCTTTCTACATAGGTTTTAGCCTCCAGTCCCCTAAGCCTCTTTGTTGTTCTTCTCTGCACTCTTTCTAGAATCTCAACATCTTTTTTATATCATGGCAATCAAAACTGGATGCAATATTCCAAGTGTGGTTTTACCAAGGCATTATACAATGGTATTAATATGTTGAAAGAAAAATCCACCTGGTCCAGTTCCAAGCTGGGAGAAAGATGTTGGAAAGAAAATGGAGGTTGATTGGAAAGAAAGGTCTATTTATTGATGAACAGAACCACCAGGGTTTTTGGTTCCGGTGCAGCTGACCAATTGGTTTGGTTTTACATTGCTTTGTATACAGTTTTTACAGCATTTTGTAATCTGGATGCTTGCCTTGTGTGTTTTTATTATTTGATTGGTTTTACTTCTTTTGCAAAAACTCATGGTGGGTCTTAATGATCACTTCTTTAGTCCTAAACCTGTCAGACATGTGTAATTAATTTTATCCTGTTATCTATTGCCTCTAGCTTGCCTTTCTTAATGGATATTGTTTCCACTTTTCTCAATCTCCTGTCCTTTAACCGATCACCTTGGAGCTGAAGTTCTTTTGTGTTGGGAATAGCTGGCCCAATCTTTCTTAATGGGCACAAAACATTGCCAAAAAGGCATTAAGAGTTATTAACCTAATCTTGTGTAGCTTCTTCTCTGGTAATATTGTACTACTAACTAGAGCATACAAAACATTTGCTAGACCAATTCTTGAATACAGCTCATCTGTCTGGAACCCGCACCGCATATAGGACATTAATACAATTGAGAGAGTCCAGAGATATTTTACAAAAAGAGTCTCTAACCGCAATAAAATACCTTATGCCATCAGTCAAATTTTGGGCTTAGACAACTTAGAACTATGCCGACTTCGGTCTGACTTAAGTGTAGTACATAAAATTATCTGCCACAATGTCCTACCTGTCAATTACTACTTCAGCTTCAACCACAACAATACACAAGGAAATAATAGATACAAACTCAAGGTAAACCGTACCAAACTCGATCACAGAAAATATGACTTCAGTAACAGAGTGGTCAATGCCTGGAATGCACTACCTGACTCTGTGGTTTCTTCCCCAAACCCCCAAAACTTTAACCTTAAACTGGCTACTGTTGACCTCACCCCATTCCTAAAAGGTCTGTAAGGAGCGTGCATAAGTGCACCAGTGTGCCTACCGTCCCTGTCCTAATATTCCTTTTTACTCTTACTCTTTTCATGTATTCAAATTATGTTTATATTTTTACCTGTTATCTTATATATGCTTGACAAATAAATAAATAAATAAAAATAAATACATACATAAAATATCAGCTGGGGGCTATTAAGTAAGATTGAGTCTGCTTTTTGTCTTTAAGAGCATGTTTCTCCATTTCTCCCTTTGGGGAAATATTCTGCCTTTTTAAATATTTCCCAAAATATTCATTCTTCTGGGGTGGGGGACTTCCCACAAACACTTCATGTGATCTTGATTCTATCCCTCTGTTAATGCAGCCTAGGATTGCATTGGCTTTTTGGCAGCTGCAGCACTCTGCTGGCTCACATTTAAGTGATTGTCCATTAGGATTCCAAGATCCCTCTCACAGTTACTTTTATTGAGCTAGTCCCACATATCTCTGCATATCACATTGTTAGGGGTATATCATATTCCTAACAATGGGGATAGCCATCTTGCTTACAACCACATTTGAAATACGTCCTTTTAAAGGACACAAAGTTTATAAACCTCACTTTCTAATCATTTTTAGAAAATGCGGGATAAATCTGCCCTCAATAATGAATGAAAAAAATTCATAAGCTTAAGAATTTAAAGAATCTGAAATAAAAAAACAAAAACTAAATAAGATTTTGATCTTAGAAAGTTATAAGTGGACTAAGGGTCCAGATAAAATTGGAATGCTGAAACCTTTACAATAAGATTTTGAAATTAATTAGAAAGAACAAACAGCTTCTTGAGGGAAATAGATTCTGTTTTGGTTTTTACAAAAGAAAGATAAGCAATTTCACAATTTCAAAAACTGAACACTAGAAAGACAAAAGTTTTTAGGTAGGTATTTATTATTAACATGGCAAGCTTGGGTATTCTGCTTTGGTTAAATGATTGTGAGTTCCATTAAACAATGTGAAATTAGTTTTCTAGAAACATAAAATAAGGTTAATACAATAAAAATTGTATACTGTTTCATGCATACTGAGCCCCTTGGAGAATGTTGTGTAACATTTTGTTATAATGAACCTGCTATTGAGCGTATACCTTAGGAATTGGAACGTTAATTGGAACATGGTTTGTTCTTGCCTTATTAGGTTTGTATTTTGAATGGAATTTAATAGGATTATCGATAGGATAGGATAGGATTATTATTATTGATATTGTAACAATTTAGATATTATAGGTAGATGTTATAAAGATGATGTTTGTTGTAAATTGTTTTATTTGCATTTATAAATGTATTATGTGGTTTCTAAAATTAATAAAAAATTTAAAAATTAAAAAAAAAGGATTATTAATATGAGTTTGTATCAAGTCTTTAAAGTCATATATATTTTTAATTATTGTACTTGGATACATTTATCTAAAAACCTGGTTCTCTTGACAGATCTAGAATGTTGGGAAATGTAGATAGAAGAAGAGGAGGACAACCAGCAACAAAGTGAATGCACTCAATTATTGTTGAAATAGGTGCTCCTTTGGAAGACCTGAAGGATCAAGATCAGGACAGATCATACTAGAGAAAGTTTATCTCAGTGATTGCTAAGAGTCAACACCAAATTTATGGGTTATAATCAATGTTCTTCTTGGTTATATTATCAATACTTGCATTAAGATATCAACAATTATTTAGGCAGGGGGAGCTGACTAAAATAATTATGTTAACAATGGTAGAAGAAAATCCCTACATATGATTTACAGCAGGAGTGAAATCTACTTACCTTCCTTACCGGTTCAGAAGCGCATGCTCCAAGCATGCACCTTCTGCGTATGCACAGAAGGTAAAAAAAAAATACTTCCTAGTTAAAACCAGGAAATAATGACAGACACCCAGGCAGCAATCGTTACTAGATCGCTGAACCACAGGGAAAAATCGCTACCGGATTGGGCAATTCAGTCCAATCTGGAAGCATTTCACCCCTGATTTACAGTAATGTATTGTTGATAAATATTGTTTATCACAATTTGTATAACAAGTTTTCCCCCCCCACAAAAGGACAAGAAATAAGTCTTTTGAGGAATGTGATTACAATTTGTAAAGTTGTTCAGATTATAACAAGATTTTATAGTGTTGATTTCCCTTTTCTATTTCTTATTATTTTTTTCCATTTTAAAGCCAGGTTATTGTATATGTACTTTTCTTCAGTTTATTATAATAAAATAGAATAAACTGAATCCTTACTAAGGGAGAACTCACAAGAAGTAATTCCCTATACTGACAGAATTGTTATTCCAGCTGAGCTATGGTAAGAAAGCACTGAAAAAGCTTTATGACAGCCATTTAAACATCACTACCAGCAGAGAATATGTAATACTATATATTTGAGTCAGAGTTTTAAAGTATTTGTAGTCAGCTATGCTATTTGCCAAAAGAAATGAATCACTGATAGTCACCTGGATGTCAGACAGGTATTGGAAAAATATTAAGGCTTATTTTGTAACTTTGGAAATAT
Source organism: Arizona elegans (assembly GCA_022577455.1). Lineage (NCBI taxonomy): Eukaryota > Metazoa > Chordata > Lepidosauria > Squamata > Colubridae > Arizona > Arizona elegans. Next base: position 79,472,218 of record JAKOOJ010000006.1, on the reverse strand, counting down.
GAAATACTTAGCTATAAATATCTTTTCCAGATATCCAGAATTCCCAACAAGACTAATCTTATAAGATCTACTGCTATTAACTTTTGGGGGTGGCTGGGGAGGATACATGAAGATGTCCTAAGGATCTTATAACGAAATGGATCATTATGCACAAAGAAAGAATTGCCATTGCTTGTAAAGGAGAGAAGATAGCCCGTACTATCAACAAGTCAGTTGCGAACCAGAAAGATTCCAGCTGTGAATTTAATTGTAACATAAGAATAACAATTCTTAGCTCTATTAAGCTCCATTCATGTCACTTATCACATTCAAGTAACTTATCACAGATAATCATGGATTGACACCCACAAACTCTGTCCTCTATTCCAACCTTGGAAACAAGCTTGAAGTTTCATTGAACTGATATCAGTGTATGGAAAAGCAGAAAGAACAGCCTGAAACATAAACAGACTGTTGATGGTTCTCTAGATTTTATGAAGTTTCTGTAAGCTGTAAAGAAAATATATGCAATTTTTTTTTCATGTGAATCAAATTCTGATGGAAAAATCTATTCTGATGCACTTTACCATGGGACAGCAGCTCACACGCACACATGCATAGAGAAGGATTTCATTCTATTTAGCAAAAATCAGACAAGTATCTATAGGATAAATATATTCAACAACATTCTTTAAAATAGTCTTTAATGTCCTTGCAGTTAAAAGCTCTTTCATTTCATCATCCCTTTCATATTTTGCATGGTACTAAACTTGAAAAACATTTCCCCCATTTTCCTACATACTAAAGTAAACCATGCCACAACTTGCCCCTCCCCTCAACATATTGTAGCTTAGGCAACAAACCTCAAACACACCAGCACCAATTTACCATGGTTTTAATCAGCATTTTCCACATGAATCTCACCATGTGTTTCGAAAACCTTTGATATTCATCTCAGTCTAATACAACTGTCTATTTCTTCCTCTGCTAGGTTCAGAATAAACGCCTTGTCACAAAAAGAATTAGATTTTGACAGCTCTCCCCTCCCTACAGTTAATTGAGGTGATAGATGCACTTGACATTTATCTAAATGTAGAAATGAAGATTAAGACATATTTTTCCTCATGCATTCTGTTTTAGAGGAGGTCACTGTCTGAGGTCTCTTTAATATGCCTGAGCAATTAATAGTGGTGGTAATTCTGCTCTGTATCACAGTGCCTTTAAAGTTCCCTTTCATGCTGACAGATAAAACTATTTGTTCTGTATGTGGGGCTTGAATTAGACTAATCTTTTCCAAGTTTGCCCTCAAGGCCATCCTCTTCTCACAGTTCTGAAAATTAATACTCACTGAGAAAATGCAAAGCCTAAAATGATTGTTCACTCAGTTGAAAGGAACTGTGGGTGAGGGTAAAGGAAGATTTAGGTTTTAAAAATCTTTCATTATTTCTAGCACATTTCTGTGGATGTTAATATCTTTCACAACTAGTGTAAAATGAAGTTATTACGTAGTGTTATGATTGTTTTAGTGAGCATATGATATGGTTATACAATCTGTTTCCCCCAAATTAAATTTATTTATTTTATAAAATTATGTGATGTGATTAGAATATAATCATTTTAATTATTAAAATATTAAATAACCAGGTTTGCCAAGTCCTTTGGACTTGATTTCACAGCTCTTTATCTAGCTAAAAAAGAACCAGTACTACTGAACTGGATCCACCCTATCATTAAGTGGAATAAAGCTGTCTCAAACAATTGATTTAAGATATGAAAAAGGCAGCAAGGATTATTTATTATAATTATGCCTTTCTAATCAGGAAGTCATCTATGGTACAGTATTTCTGAGTAAGACAGTAACTTAACTAGATTTACTTTGAGGACTAAGAAACTTACCTTTGTAGGAATTTTTTTCTGGTTCATGTGGTAAAATACCTTAGGGCAGGGCTGTTGTACTCCTGGCCCATGGGCCGGATGCGTCACATGCTGGCCACACCCACACCCGGTTTAGCGAAGGGGAAAAAAGTCCCGATACATCGCATGATGCCGCCATGACAACCCTGTTTTAGGGCAACTCTTCTATTGTAAGTATTTATAACTACATGTATGGAATAGAGTTGGATGCAAGTTTCTGACTCATATGGTAAACCAAATGCTGGCTTTTATTAATAGCATTATGTTAAATGGATTTTGAAACAAGTTGCTGTTTATTTAAAATCTAGTTATCATAATCTATTAGAATGTAAGCAGGAGGATATTTTAAGAGCAACAGAGATATACACCATGACTTTCTTGATACTAATACCTTTGCATAAAGTCTGTAAAGTGTTAGTAATTTGCTTATTCAACTAAGAATGGGCACTTGGTTATGAACCTTATTGGACTGACATCATTTTCTGTCAATCTATATTGGGACAATAAATTTGAGAAAATAGAAATCACTCTGAATATCTGAAAAGAAAAAATATAAATACAACAAATTAAGTAAGACAGTACTAATCTTCTCTCTCTCAAGAGCTCATAGCACTAATTTGAATGGAATTTTTTTAGTTATACATCAACTTTACACTTAAGATTTCCTACTCCATTAATATGTGGATGTAACAACAGAGACCTAAAAAAATATATGTATAATTTCCACACATAATTTGAAAAAATGTCCAATACAGTTATTATTATTAGGAAGAACTATTTTTGAAATAAGTTGACACTTGATAGCTTTCTCCAGCCTCATATTTTCTATGTGCACTGATCAACTTCCATTGTCACTGCAATATCGTGGAGTGGTAAATTGCACAAATTGACTTTGAATTATCTTTTTTTAGATTGAAGAGTTATCAAGAGTTATGTTTTTAAAGAACAGATTAGCTTTTAGATCAGAGACAGGACATATGAGCTTATACTTATATACTGGTAGAACCTACAGAAGAGCTCCAATTTAGAATCTGTCCCATTTACTTTCAACTAGCCCAGCCAATGGCAAGCGGTTGTGTCAGTTATAGCTGAAAATATGTAGAAGGCATCAGGCTGTCTACCACTAAGATTCTGGTATATTTGTAAGCAATCCCACTGTATCAATTCTAAAGCAATTTTAAGCTACACAGTAAATAAGACCTTTACAGCTAATTTGTTCCAATCACAGAGACTTCCTTTCATATAAGCTATTAAGCATTTATTTTGACGTATTATAGCCAGAGATGTGTGATCCTTGTACAAAGCATGAGGCATCATACAAACAGGTATTTTAAAAATGCCAAGAAATTAATTAACATACTAACACATTTCACAACTCTTGGCTGTTCATATCATTTATAAAATAGAACAGTAAAATGTTCATAGTAAAGTAAAAATTAAGTCAAATTAAAATAAATACTGACAATATCATACTTCTTGCCAAAAGCTTCTGAAATAACTTTGTTTCTGGATCAGATGCAGTTTCTGAATGGTCTTCAAAAGTGGTCCTATGCAGATCACATTGCAGTTGTCCAGATATGGAGTTAAAGATGTGAATTACTGCAGCAAAATTCTCCTGCTCCACTTGCAGCAATAACTAGACTACCAGCCAGATCTGGACAAAGGACTTCCTAGCCATGGCCCCCACTTGCCCAGTAGTGCTGGGTCCAGGAAAACACCCAAATTATAAACTTTATACAATAGATACAAAAGACTAGAAAGCCTCAATGGACAAATATGAACTCCAATTTGCTAGAGATTAACTTCAGTTTGTTTTCTCCATTTTGAATTCAATTGTCTCCAGGCTCTGAGACAAAACTTCCACTGTATCTCCAGCTGGTTTTGAAATGTCTAATTATTTTGAAAATATTGATGATATCTCACTTGGAATCTGATGATAAACATTATTTGTAGCTTCACATAAATGTTAAGTAGCAGAAAGATAGAATGGATCTCTTGGCATCCCTTACAAATGTGGATGCAGAACTGCACTGGCCCAATTGAATGGCTAGTATTCTGGACCAGCCTTTGTGAAGAGATTCCTTCTATCATCTGCAATAATGCATAGCCATAGTTATGGATTTTAATCATAATCATTTTTAATCATAATATCTAAACCGAATCTCTATATTCAAAAGCAGGATATTATTGTCAGCTACTAGGAAGCAATTGTCCCAAAGAGCATCTATTCAAGAGGTATCCCACAGACCACTATAGAAAACTGGATACCAAATTAACTGAATCCATAGCCTCATGTAGTAGGATTGTTTAAGACTCATTTTACACTATATATTTGCAACATCTTTTAGAGCAGAGTTCCCCGACCTGTCTTGATTGGCAGCCTGGAAGGGGGGGGGGGGCGCAGGCATCTTTACACACAGATGCGCATGGAAATGTGGTTGCATGTGATGCCCATGGCAACAGTACACCTGTGTGACACTCAGGGTGAAAGTAGTGCCTGCACTGCAGTTGCAGTGACAGTAGCACCCATATGGCACTCGTGGTGATGGAAGCATGAGTGGGAGGGTGCACGTATGCATGCACATGCACACTGGCCAGCCACTTGTGACCCGGTGGCCAAGAGATCATGGCCTGGTAGTGAGTCGTGGCCCACAGGTTGGGGATCCCTGTTCTAGAGATTATCTAGACACAACTATCATTGTGCTAAATCACAATAGTGCAGACAGACTTACATCACATTGATAATGGATGGGTGATGCTATAAGTTATTCCTGTGGAAATGACATTCGATTGTCACCTGTTAAAATTAAATACTTATGGAATACCTTATTTATTAAATGCTCTCTAAACATTCACTGCATTGCATTATGCTTATTTTCTGTGTAAGGATGATAACTAAGTAATGAGCAGTATAAAATAATTATTGAAAAAACTCAATCATTTGATTACTAACAAGAGAGTTGATTTAATATCTTGGTTAATAAGATAAAAGAACTGTGCTTGAATATAATTCCTTGATACCTAGTATTCTAGAAAACATTAGTATGACTATAAATTTGTGCTACAGCATATTTAAACCTTGTCATGACAGTATTTTGTCTAGTAAATATCAGTGATTAATTATTAAATAGCATCTCTTGACTAATAACATTTTTCTAAAATACAAAAATGACTCTGCTATATCAATAAATTATTAATTTTACAATCATAATGTTCATAGACGTTAAGATTGGTATGGATCGTGTCTTTTAGCTTCTTCATTTTAAAAGATGATAATTGATCTATCAAACTTTTTAACTGCCCATCTTCCACACAGAGGTGATCTGTATGTATTCTCTTCTAGTGAGTATTGGAGAAAAAGACAATAAAATAGTATAAAAAATAATTTGGGAGGTGAATACAGTAGATCTTTTATTTGTCCTTTCCCAATAAAGTAAGATAGATGTGAATACGAGCACTTCATGAAGCTAAATCCAAAGCCTCCATTTTGCATCAATATTGCAAAATGTTGCAACTAATATTTTTTAGAATATGTCAACATTATATCTTAAGAAAAACTATCATAGGCATTCAGTAAAGACAAATGTACAGGAAAATGAGAAAATAAGGGGTCCTATTCATAATAATATATTAATTTTTAGGCAAAAAATAGTTATACTAATAATCAAGCTGTATATAAATATACAGGCAAAAAACACTATTTTCCCCATGCAATCGCGCTCAGCTCATCCAGCAGTAGCTATGAGTCCATTCTAATGATACTCCATCCCAATTGACAGACTCGGTCAATGGCTTTAAGTATTAAAGGTTGCAAGAAAGGGGTAGACTAAGTCTAGAGTAGGGCTGTAAAATGCCCACTCATGGTTTAGTCAAGGGGAAAAAAGTCCCGATATGTCATGTGATGCCGCCATGATGACATGAGTTTGACACCCCTGGTCTACAGAATAGTACACTCTGACATACTACAATGGAGCACCTCATTGATAAAATAAATTAAATATCATCCATATGCAGTGAATGAAAAACATCAGCCTTCTTGTAAGTAAGTCACAATTCTTGATGGTAAATGCCTGCAGGCTGTGGACTGGCTAAGCTTAAAGGCTGCTTTGTGGAAAGGGCAGATGTGAAGATTGTTGTTAGGAGAAGCTGGTGCCAGAAGACAATGACAAAAAGAGGCCTGCAGAAGTATTTGTAGGAATTACCCTTATTGGGCTCTGCATAAACATACTTCTCCACCCTTCTATGCTGTCTAGCTGGGATCTAGTTCATTTTGTAGGCACAGAATAGGGGCGGTGCCTCATATTGGAAAGCCTACTTTAGAAGAAAGGAAGGGGCCAGAGACTTCTCAAGAAGGAATTGATCTTATGTTGGGTTTGGAATATCCCTTGAATCTCTTATGCACAAAGTGGATAACAAGCTTAAAGCTGTGAACCTGACCCATTTTTTTTCTTGGTTTGAGTGTGTGTGTGTGTGTGTGTGTGTGTGTGTGTGTGTGTGTGAGAGAGAGAGAGAGAGAGAGAGAGAGAGAGAGAGAGAGAGAGAGAGAGAGAGAGAGAGAGAGAGAGAGAGAGAGAGAGAGAGAGAGAGAGAGAGATAGATTACTTTTGAATGCTTGATTTGGATTGCAAACACTCCAAGGAGTCTGCTTTTGTTTTCAACCCTTGACCCTCAAAGTGGATCTGGGAAGAATACATTACACAGGTTTCTACATCTTTGGAGAGTTCAAGTGTTCATTTTCTATTAGTTAGAAGTCAGCTCCCCACCTGCCTTGTCTGCAAGGAACTTGACTACACCATAATTCTAAAGTATTGAATGCACCTCTGCCAAGATTTCTTTTCAAACTGCACATATATTTTAGAGATATACTGTAGTTTTTTTAAAATGTCAAGGCTTTATTTGATTGGAATGGAAATAGTAATGTTTCTATTTCCTAAAAGATATGGAAGCTCCTGTAATTGATATTTTTATGGAAAGAAGCCAACACATCACTGGCAGTTAAAGTTACCAATGATCTGAACAGGCAAAACAAGGCATATACAATTGGAAAGGAGGTCAAAGGGGTAAAAAAGAAGGACACGGTGTTTAACTTCATTGACATCTGTGGCAAAAATTACAGTAAAACTGCAAAAAAAAAATAAAAAATGCATGTAGGGCTACCTGTGTATAAAATTATTTTGTATAGTCTCAGAAAAATGATTTTAATTACGATATTTTCCCAACAATTCTATTTTCGAGACCGACTTCTGCCACCAGTAGCCTCCCACCGGCCAGTCCGCTCCCACAGAGAGGGTCTCCTCAAGGTGCCATTGGCCAAGTTATGTCGGCTGGCGACACCCAGGGGGAGGGCCTTCTCTGTGGGAGCCCCAACCCTGTGGAATGAACTGCCCCTGGAAATACGTAAGATCTCCGACCTCCAGGTGTTTCATTGCGCATTGAAGACCCTGTTGTTCCGCCAGGCCGGGCTATCAACATAATGATTTTAAATTGGGGTATTTTAAATTTTTGGGGTTTTAAACCGGCCAAATCTATTTAATTATTTTAATTTTTAATCATTGTTGTGTCTTGTGTTTTTAAATTGGCTGTACACCGCCCTGAGTCCTTTGGGAGAAGGGCAGTATAGAAATAAAATTATTATTATTATTATTTACAAAACTGAATGCTAGCAATAATATAGAATCAACACTGCATATAAAAACATATAATGAGTCATGTGATCTACAGAGTACACACCTATTTGAAGGGGCTGGATTCTAGCCAGTTGCTGGAATTAGGAAATAAATAAAATAAAACTAGACTGTTGAATCTGTTGATGGACAAGGGCAGGAAAGAAGCAGATCAGAGGTGGTATTCAGCAGGTTCTGACCAGTTCTGGAGAACTGGTAGTGGAAATTTTGAGTAGTTCGGAGAACCGGTAAATGCCACCTCTGACTGGCCCTGCCCCCATCTATTCTCTGCCTCCAGAGTCCCAGCTGATCGGGAGGAAATGGGGATTTTGCAGTAACTTTCCCTGGAGTGGGGAGGGAATGGAGATTTTACAGTTCCCTTCCCTGCCACACCCACCAAGCCACGCCCACCAAGCCATGCCACGCCCACCAAGCCATGCGCACAGAACTGGTAGTATTTTTTTTTTGAATCCCAACACTGAAGCAGACAGTTTGCAAGGTCATAATACACCATAGACAAAAGTCTCAGTTACCAGTAAAATCAACCCCTCCCCCAAAAAACCCTCCAAGAAATTTTTAAAAAGGTGTATAATATTTGATTTCATAACTATGTCTGCTGGATGGTGAACATGAGGACAAAAAGGAGAGTATTTGCATTTTTGCAAATTCATCTTCACAATCCATTCCTTCATCAACTCCTTCCCGCCCCCATGGCCTCAGCAAATAAAAGCTCCCCCACGCCACTTCTAAGGCACATATTAGAGTGACTATACTTACTGACGTCTGAGAAAAGTGTCTTCTCAATATACCCAGGCCTCTTGTTTTTTCATTGGAAAGAAAGTTGAGGCAATGAAGTCCCACTTTCATGTTTCTAAGCAAGGATCTTAGATTTAGGAGATCTTCAGTTTTAAAGAAGTTACTACTAAAGTTATAAAAAGTTAGAGTAATTGGTTGAAGTTTGATATAAGTTTAAAGCAGAATTTCAGCAAAGATATTCAATAAACTCAATTCACCCAAAAAAAATCAGAGGTAAAGGAAAGAAAAGAAAAAGAATATAACACATTTGACTGAATGATGTGAATATAATTAATGACAGATTTTATGAACAGATTCTTTGAGAGATGTATAATAACATAGTTAAATTGTTTCAACTTATAATTTGAAAAGAATGCTTTATCCTTTTTGTAAGTAATTCCCTTAATGATCACAGTAATAACGTTAAGCAGGGAAGGTGGTATTGGTTTCATGCTTGAAGAAATTTACTGGGAAGTAGTGGCTGAATGTTATTGCTTTTGTTTAAATATTACTGGAAACTTACTAGAGAGGTGGTAAGGATTTCTATAGACCAAATATCTAAAACCTGAAAGAAAGGAAGATGTATAAACATATCTGTGGGGCATCTCACTGATATGGTAGCAAAGAATATAAATGTATACATTTTATTTATGTTATTGATCCTTCCATGGACATAAAGCAAACTAGACACTTGGTTGTTTGCTTTAAACTTTGATGGACAATAGAGTTTTATGGAGTAGCTCAGGTCACTGAGAGCTGATATAGCACAGGAAGAGCTGAAATCTCTGCTGTGAATAAACAATTATGAATGGTTCACACTACCAAGATGTGGTATTGTTTGTAGAACCCTTCATATAGCTAAATTTTGCTGCAGCTTAAGAAGGAAATTTTTCAGTATAACTGTGGCATTAATTCATTAGATAATCTTCCTCTCTCCTCAAAAGCCTTGCAATCCACTATATTGTATTTGTGATTAGTAATTCCCTCACTACTCACTTTATCTTCATAATCTCATCTCTGGAACAGAGATTATCATTTATTATCACCTATATTGTATATCCTAATAGTAACCTTGACTATAGTCTAAAATTAGTCCTACTGGATACATGTTTACTGGAGAACATATAGGTTTCCGGACCAATGAAAATGTGTTGCATTTCATTGTCATCTGTGGGATGGAAAGCAATATGGTCTGTATTGAACAGAACCTGGACAGTGATTTTCTTTAAGTTAGTATTTAAACTAACTTAACTCAGTTATTTCTATACTTCAAGTTCTTTTTCTTTAAATGTAAATATACTCTTAACTTCATATCACTAATTGTATTGATATTCATACTTCATATTGTTTTGAGAGTATTTGTGGAAAACAGAAAGAAATAAGATTAAGCACAATAAGCACACATCATTTCTTTCTTTCTTTTTTTTAAAAGAATGCTACATTTACCAGGAATAATATGCAATTTATTTATTTATTTATTTATTTATTTTCTTGTTATAAATAATGAATCCTCTTTCATAATGTTTTATTATTTTTATAAACAAATATAACAATAGGCACACTGGGTTCCTAATTTTTCTTTTCTTTTTTCACATGTTAAAAATGTATTATTTTTGTTGTATTAGGCTGACACAATGCTGATAAATCTGGAATTCCAAGGATATTTAGCTATAGTTTGACTTTACTGTAGCTGCTTGGCAGGGAATTATAAAAAGCAATAAGTATCTAATTATGTCATTACAGCCAGTTCATTATGAGTGGGGCTGATCAATAGAATTGATTGCCTCTGTCCACAATTGAAGCATTACATCATTACATTCTAACAATTTGAATGCAGTATTAGTAGCAGGAAATCTTGTTTAAAGTAGTAAAATCATAAACATCTACTGGGGATGTATAGAACACATGTATATATACTGTAACACACACACACACAAATATTCTACACATCCCTAGTAAATTTTTATGATTATTGATTCTCATATTTTTATTGCTTCCTAATAATGTGGATCTCAGATACTAATATTGAGTTTCACATTTTCTTTGTAAGAACTTACTGAAATAGACTACTGGCTATAATAAGTCTCCAACTAATATTTTAGATAAGATTGTTCTTATTTTAGCTAATTTGTTCTTAATCAATATATAGGCAAAGGAAGGATGGGTGAAAAACATGCTATAATTGTAGGTCCTGAACAAGTCATCTTATTGCCTTTTCATCAGACATACAGAATTTGAAAATATGCAGCTAGTCTGAGATGTGAGTTAAAGAAGTCTGAAAAAAGTTTGTGCATATCCCCACAATATAAATGCAGACTTGCTTTTCTATTTTCTCTTATTGTGACATATTTGGAATTGTTGACTGGTGGAATTTTGTCTTTCTTTAAACAGTTACACAAAAGATACTATGGAAAAACATGACTAAAAAGGATGAATTTAATCAAGGTTGTAGTCATGAGCTGGAACTGTCAATGTATCATTTCATGGAAAGGCATTCTTTTAGGATTAAGAATACCTTTTTATTCATACTATGGAAATGAAAGTTTAAATTTTGCTGTATTTGGATTTCTGTAATTATCATCATATCTTGTACTTCAGTTTGTATACTACCTATGAAGGTGATCACTGACATTTTTTCATTGGCAGAGAGAAATTGTGCATTAAAACTGAAATTTAGAAAGATACATTGCTAAATTGATAATGGCATTCAGGTAAATTATGGGAGTGACAGGTGCTGCCTGGGAGAAAATGTGGTTATCAAAGGCAGTTTGTTTTACCAGACAAGGAATGGAAAGCTGATGAATTCAGATGGACAGGAAATGGTAAATGCACATAGTGGAAAAGTGAAATTGAGTTAACAAGTTAAACATTTAAAAAATACAGACAAATGTTGGTGGAGTGGATACATTTCAAGATAATTATAAGTCTCCAAATTCATATAAATGTCTAGTTTATGGTACTAAACGAATGCAAATGGCAAATAATATAGGAAACATAAAATTATTAAATGAAGTATGAAATGACATGTTAGCTGACATTATGATCTAGGAGCATATGACTTCTTAAAAGATTAAATGTGATTCAGCTGCGAATGAATACATTTTTGAGAAGAGTGGTGGGGATAAAACTAGTGATGATAGAAAAATTCGATATATTTTTTTTAGTGAACCCAACTGACCTGGTCCCCAGCTCTGCATTCATGATATGATAATAAACATAGTTCTCTGTTGGATTTTAATACTTCTCTGACATCTGCTTGTTCTTGGTTCAAACTACATATCTGCCTGCAATTTGAAATGTGCAGTTGCAGTTGAAACATATTTAGAAGTGACTCTTTTTGAGATAAAAAAGACATTCATAATAATAATTCCAGTATGTATTTTGACAGACTTTTTCTGCAAATTGTAAAACAGTAATTCTAGATTAAGGTAAAAGTCAGATTTTTATAGTATATTAAATCAGGAGAGAAATGGACCTGGTAAAAGAAATGTTTGCCATGCACAAAATACAAAGTTCATCTGTGAGACTGAAAGAACTCCTTGCAGAAACCATGGAGAGTTTTGGGCAATCAATGCCAATGATAGATGGACTCAGCACAAGACAGTTTCCTAAGCTCCTATTTTAAATGCCATATGGGAATACTGGACTGTAATTGTAACCGAAAAAGTTAAGGTTTTCCTTTTAGAAAAAGGTATTGTCAAATCACTGCTGTACTGTTGCCAGAAAAATATCATGGATCATATAGTTAAAGGTTAGGGTAAGGGTTAGGGTTAAGGTTAGGACTAGGGTGATTTAAGCCTGATTTGAAGGAGGTGTTTGTGGGTATTACTATTAAAAGTGATGCAATGATGATGTCCTTTCAACATAGCTTAAGACTGTGACATTAAAGTAATTTTTTTTCTATAGGGCATTTTGTTGTGTTTACTGCAAATAGAGGTAGTCCTCAATTTATGATGACAATTGATCCCAAAAGTTCTGTTGCTACATAAGAGAGTTGTTAAGTGAGTTTTGTCCCACTTTTACAACTTTTCTTGCTACAGTTGTTAAGTGACTCACTGCAGTTAAATAGTAACACGGCTGTTAAGTGAACCTGGCTTCTCCATTGACTTTGCTTGTTAGAAGGTCACAAAAGATGATCACATGATCTGGGACACATAAATACATGCCAGTTGTCAAGGTCCAAATTTGATCACACGACCATAGGGATGCTGCAGTGGTCATAAATGTGAAAAACAGTCATAACTGACTTTTTTTTAGTGCTGTTGTAACTTCAAATGGTTATTAAATATCAATAGCAATAGCACTTGCCACTTCATAGTGCTTTTACAGCTTTACAGCTGTAGTGGTTTATAGAGTCAGCATATTGCACTCAACAATCTGGGTCATCATTTTACTGACCTTGGAAGGATGGAAGGCTGAATCAACCCTGAGTTGGTGAGAATTAGCCTGAAATACTGCATTCTAACTACTGTGCCAATGGTTGTAAGTCAAGGACTACCTCTATTTGAAATAGCACAAAAAGTAATATTTCCATAGAAGAGTTTCATTCAACTCTTCAACTTGTTGAAATAACCTGTGAATGAATCATGGAATGCATTACTGAACTTCATCATCACGGAAAGGGCAAACTATGTCCCTGATCAATGGTAGTAGTATGAATTATTTGAATGGGCCTAATATGAATAAGTAGGTACATATATAATTTCCCACACATTAGGAATATTAATTGACCGAGGAGGAATTCCACAAATATGAATTGGTATGTGTATATACATATGTCGGTTAGAAGTGAAGATGGTTGGTGACCTAACAAAAGGTTTTTGCACTAGGACCCATGTTCCTTCCCCTCCAATGAGAGAAATTGTTTCCCTTCCATTGTCTGATAATCACAAAGCTTCTCTTCATATAATCTGTTCTTTATAATTTTCTGAAACTGAAAAACTGAAGTATTTGACTTTTTAATATATATTTATTTTCTGCAGAGATAAATGTTGTTATTATTGTTGTTGGTTGCAAAGTCAACCAGATATTTAAACTGGATTTGCCATTTTTGTCCACCAATCAAGTCTTTTCCAAGGCCCTTGGGTAATCAGGTGTTTGATGGTGTTAGCTATGCCACAGGATGTCAGCTGCTCCAAATAACATTTCCTTTTGCAATTGACTGATGATGATTTTATCAAAGCTATAGTGTTCAAGTGGTGCTGCAGATGTTTTGGGATTGCACTCAAGGCACTTATTACTTTCCCTTTTTTAGCTACAGATGTTCTATTTCTATTTGCAGGTCTTTGAATTTTTATTTTCTCCAATTCTTTCTCCTATTATTATTATTATTATCTTATGTGTTTTGGTACCTATTCCTTAAAGGTTTCCCTTATATCAAAATCTTTTATTAAAGCAGACATCTGCCCTTCCTCTCCAGCTGTACACAGAAGGTAGTGTCTTTTTGTAGAAAAAGAAACAGGTTTTCCTTCCTCCCCACCTACTCCACTTCCAGCGCCAGTTAAAGCACTTTATATGGCTGGTGAGCTACAGAGGCCTCTAAGCAGTCACTTGAGCTGAATTAAGCTTGATGCTCAACCCTGGGAATTGAGCAATGTGCATGTTAACAGGCAACCCTCCTTTCTGTTTTGATGTTTTGGTGGTATCGTGATTGCTACCACTTTCTTGCAGCCAAAACATACATTTGTCATTACTCTTTGAGCCTGGGAAGACTAATCGAAATAAATCAGCCATGACTACTCAGGACCAATTGCGACAGTGAGTCTGGACTAATGGAATGTCATAATTAGTTGCCTTTCCAGAGGTGTCCGCCTGAGTGTACATGCACACAGACTGGTTTGCTGCAACTTGCCTAAGTAAGAATTTGCACGCAAACGAGTGCTATTTAATCCACCTCCGTGTCAAGTCCTTCCACAGCTTTAAATATTAAAGAAGCCGCGAGTCTCCAGTGGATTCCAGTCAGTGGTTAGATTCAGATTTTATTATCAGCAATAGGTCTATGACAAGCCTGAACTGTCCTCTCAGATTAGTAATGCCTCACTAGGCCTCTGCTCCATTTACCCTTCCTCCTCCTGCAGCGGCTGCAAATGGAAGAGGTCCTTAGCATGCTTTGACTTGCTCTTTAAACCTACTGCTGCTATACGCAAGGTATCCAAGTGTCTGTCTTCATGTAATACCTACAAATTCTGTAAGGTCTGGAAATTTATGTTTTGAATGGGTGACATTTGTATGGAAAGGAATAAAGAGCTGCTAGAGTGTCAGGATTTTTGTTACTGCTTCTGCTTTTAAAATCACAGCTTTTTGTTTTTAATTATTAGTGGAAAAACCTGAATTGATATGAATCTAACCATAACTGTCATACCGAAAAAAAGAAGGTTTTTTTTTATGAGAACAGGTCTTTTTGCTTGTGCCTATTTGGAAATTTATTGGCCATCTGAGACAAAACCTCCCAGGGACAATGATCTTCAGCAGTCTCCCATTTAAAAAAAAAAATGGTTTATGTGTGTCTTCTCTTTCCTTTTAAATCAAATCAAATCAAACCTTTATTGTCAATGCACAACATGTGTACAATGAAATTGAATGAGTCTCCCTTGGTGCAGCCCCTCCCCCCTGAAACACAAAATAGATCTCAATAACTCAATAAATGAAAGAAATAGAATCCCTAAACCCAAATAAGTAATAACTAACGCACCTATATGTATGCAACATTATATTATATTGCATCGGTATGAACATGTTGCACATTGCACTGGCCCTGCAAGTCCAGCATATTAAACCTAATTGTGGTGTTATGTTGCGCTCAGAAGTCTGTCAGCCCACGGATAAAAGCTATTTTTCATCCTGTTCGTTCGCCTGGCTATGCTTCTATATCTCCTGCCTGATGGTGGGAGAGTAAAGTAGTGCTGACCGGGGTGTGAATCATTCCTGAGGATATTCCTCACTCTGTTGCAGTGGTTCCTGGTGATTTCATCCAGTGGTGTCAGGGGACAACCCATAATTTTTTGTGCTATGCTCATCACCCTCTGTAATGCCTTAGTGTCCGCAGCTGTCAAGCCAGCATACCATACCTTAACACAATATGTAAGGACGCTTTCTATCGTAGACCGGTATATTATATAATTCTTCCTCTGTTTTTTATTTTGTATTCAAAAAATAATAAACTAAGCTATATTTTAACCATATTCTACACAGTACTTTATGTGATATAGGGTTCTACAGGCAATTGATACAGTCTTAATTCTCATGCAGCCTAAAGTTAAAAGGAGAAAGAGAAGGATACTGAGCACACAATATAAAATGAAGGAGACTAAAAAAACCCCACACTTGAATATTTTAGAGAATGAATGTACAATAATAGATTGATGTCATATCTGTAGGTAGGTAGCTAATACTAAAAATAGCAATATCCATTTGTTGGTTTAGAATAAGGATAAAAAAAGACACTCCTCAGAAGTAAAGAGCACATGTATTCTAATCCAAGCATTTCTAAATCCCAATTCCTTTCAACTTCAATTATCATAGTTCATGCTCTATAAGATTATAGGAGGCACAATTTAAAACTTTTAGAAGGCCAAGGATTGCTTTCCTTGGATCAGATGAATATGATGTAGCAACTATACACACACTTCATTTTCTACAATGTAAAGTTATTTCAAGGAAAAAAACCAAACTTGGTCAATTTAAATTATGTCATAAATATTAGGATTTAGATTTTTTTCCAATTCAATGAGTTTTGATTTGTCTATAACATTTCACTAAAATACTAGAGGCTTTTATATTTTTTATTTCTGAAAATATTAAGGCTGGAGTATGTATATTTTAGAAAGAAACGTTTAAAAAAACATACTTGTTCAACAGACTAGGAACTGTTCCTTTGGGTTATGAAAAATGCGTACAACATTTTGAACATTTTTCTTAGTTATCCTAGCATACCTGCATGTTTACTGACATATTTATGTATGTTTAGTGAAATATGTGATTAACATTCAGGAAACTTTCAAGTAAGTTATTAGTAACCAACATATAATTTACATTACTAGTATTGTTAATAAAGCATTTCACTAAATGTTAAATGTCTCATTCATTAGTATAATGGAAGCAAGCAAACAGAAACTGTAGTAAACTTATGATATGTGCCTAAGTTAATGGAACTTATTTCACAGAGCTAATATTGTACTATAGCAGCAACAATGGAAGTAGGAGGAGCTTTGAAGCCACTGCTGAGACACTGAAAACCTGGTTAATTAATTAAATCAATAAATCTATCAGGAAGGTAGGATTTTTCAATACATTAACTACATGAAAAATGCTGGTTAATTCAAGATTTCACAAAGTCTGCATAATACTCTTTACAGAAGTATATGATTAACACAATTTTTTTTTTAATATTGCTGATCATAGAAAAATCATATTTGGCGCTGTAGAAGAATGAGTCATATTCAGTAGTAGAATGAGGATGTGTCTGATATTTAGCCATTTAAAGTATTTCTTATGACAGGTGTTAGATCCGAAAACAGCACTCGGAGGCCTGCTGCTTCAAACAAGGCTTTATTAACTCTTCACATAACGAGAACTCTCTGGTAAAAAGAACACAGAACTCCTGCTGACAGGCACTTAAATAGCAGCTGTCAGATACATTCTAACCAATCCACAACAGATAACTTCCCGCTCCCTCTGTTGCTAACTGCTGAGCCAATCAACACCTTCCCGAGGAGGACAGCCCGAGTGAGGACGTAACCCCAAGGACTTAACAACAGGAGCCTACCTTATTTCATCATACTTTTCTTTTTCATCTGATAGATTTATCAGAAATTTTAAATACTTGTTGTGGCCCGCCAGTGGCCTGCACGGATGATGGCTAATCCCGACGACGAGGAGGCCAGGACTCATGTCGGACAGCGAGGAGGCTGAAGATGATGTGGTGCCAGAGGCAGAGACTTAGCCAGGGCCTTAAGAACCTCCAGAGGCTCCTTCAAGTGGAGAGAGCGAAGTGGAGGAGCCTCTCCTCAATGCTCGAGCACGCAGGCAGGAGCATTGCTACTCAGGAAGAGGAAGTCTCCTTGAGAGTAAGGTTTGAGAATAATTGACCACTCTCTTAGCCTATTTAAGTCTCACGCAGTTAGTAATTTCTTGCTGGAAACAACATGTAATTATTACAGAGCATTTTGGAGAGTGAGTGTCTTATCGTATCTTGTTTTCTGGGCTGGTTGCCAACCTTTGCCGGACTTTGTTTATTCTTGGTACGTTATAATTTTGATAAGGACCGTTGGTGTGTGTCACAATCCTTGGGAATACGGACCTGGGGCAGAACAATACTATAAAATCCTGATAAAAGAGTGTGACAAGGATGAATCTACATCAAAAAGACAGTAATCTGCTTTATAGTGGGTGAAGCCACTGGTTGATCAACCTGTATTGTTGACACTAGATGGTAGAGGTTTTATGAGAGTCAAAGTGGCTCTTTCGTAGCATCATCTGTATATCCAAGAATGTTGGATTATTAACACATATATTTCTTTGCATTACTTAAGTGAAAAACCATTATATATTGAACTAGAAGTGAGATAGGAATTACCTCACCCCAAATATATTGTTAATATGTCTTCTAATGTCCACCTGTTAGACTGATTCCTGGTACAGATGAGCAAATCACTATGTTTGTATGGTAGCATTTATCCCTTTGTAATTATTAATGTTGTAATTAGGACAGTCAGAATGTTTAGGTAGGAAGAGTAGGATGATAACACAGCCCTAGTTCAACATAATTTTATTTTAAGAGGAAAAGTTCCATCTTCAACTATTTCTTTAAAAAATCCATAATAGTTGTTTAAATCCAAAGACTGAAATATCTATTTACTGTCTTTACAGAGCTATTTTCTCATTGAATATGTTTGGATAATTATATGCTTTATATTCACTGAAGACTGTAATCTGAAAAAAATAGTTGAAAGAATAAGACTGTCTATCCAAACTTCAATTAAGGGTTGAATCTGTTTTTAAAAAAACCATCCAGTATTAACTGTCCCTCTGCATAATCTCTTTAAGTTTCACTCTAATTTTAGCAGTGTAGCCTGTTAAATTCTTCAGGAAATGTTAAAATCATTTTAATCCGTTTGATATATTTCCAAGGAAGAGTCCAATTTGTTTCAATGTTATTTAATACTAAAGGACATTGTTATTATTAATTATATATTAAATTTATATGCCGCCCGTATATCTATCCAAGATGATTTATGAAAGACACTTTGGTTGAGTGGTTAAGGCTAGATACTGAGAGACTGTGAGTTCTAATCCCACTTTAGGAATGAAGCCAGTTGGATGACTTTTGGCTGAGTCACTTTCTCCATGCTCTAGAAGGCATGAAAGAAGGCAATGATAAGTCACTTCAAGAAAATGTTGCCAAGAAATCTGCAGGGAAATGTATGAGCAGACACCAGGAGTTGACACTAAGACATATTATAGACAGAGGCAAGTTGGATTGTATATAACCTTCCAGTTTTTGATTGATTATTTGCCATCAAGCTATTGTCATTTCTTAGCAACCACATAGATAGATTTTCTCCACTAAATCTTCCAATTTGGAGAGGCATAATTCTGCAGAAACTGAGATCTGTGATTTAATTGAAAATGATAAAATGCTCTGATCTTTTAAAAAGCAATCCATACACATCTCTGTCTGTGCTGACATGCAAGTTTAAATTGATGTGATTTAAAATTTTATCTTATTACATAATTTTGGATGTATATAACAAATCCATCAACATTCCAGTACATTAATATTTTAAATGAAAATGCACAAATGTATTCTTTTCTTTAAAAAAACAAACAAAATACTGAAAAAACTGAATGTCCATTCTATTGGGTCTTAACAATAAAGATGTAAATTGCAAAGGTGTAAATTGAATTTAGGTGTAAATTGCAAAGGCAGAAAAACAATCAACCAAGATAAAATAGGACATATTGTGCTTTTGCTATTATTGCTAAACACACCTTCCAATAGATCTTTTAAAAAACAATTTAAAAAAAATGAAGAAGCATAAGGTAGCATATTTGCAAAGCATTACATATGCCAAGACACCATTTATTCTTCTAAACATGTAATTGCTCCAAGATAATTCATAAATCATATATTTGGCTATGTTTCTCTAGTATGCAGCTGGATTGGTTTTAAGAATCAGATAAAAGCTCTACATCAGATAAGAGAGCAAGAACTATCCCTTTCTTTAATGTAGTTTCTATTTGCTGAACTTTATATTAACACACACACACATACACACACACACACCCTTCTCTCCCCTATTGTATATGTCTACATGGAGGGAAGTATGCAGTGAGGTACCACAAGGTTCCATCATAGGCCCAGTACTCTTCAATATCTTTATAAATGATTTAGATGAGGGAATAGCAGGGGAACGTACCAAATTTGCAGATGATACTAAACTGAAAGGAATAGCCAACACCCTAGATGATAGGCTCAAGATCCAGATGGATCTTGACAGACTTGAACACTGGGCCCTATCTAACAAAATGAAATTCGCTGTAGAGAAAAGTCTTACACTTAAGCAAGAAAAATCAAAAGTACACTTATAAGCTGGGTGAAACCAGGTTTAATAGCACTAACTGTGAGAGGGATCTTGGAGCCTTAGTGGACAACCAATTAAATATGAGCCAACAGTGTGTGGCGGTAGCTAAAAAAGCCAATGCAATCCTAAATTGCATTAACAGAGGGATACAATCAAGATCAAGTGAGGTACTAATACCACTCTATAAAGCCCTAGTAAGACCACACCTAGAGTACTGCATCCAGTTTTGGTCACCGCACTATAAAAAAGATGTTGAGACTCCAGAAAAAGTGCAGAAAAGAGCAACCAAGATGATTAGGGGACTGGAGGCTAAAACATACAATGAATGGTTTCAGGAACTAGGCATGGTTAGTCTAGTGAAGAGAAGGACCAGAGGAGACATGATAGCAGAGTTCCAATATTTAAGGGGCTGTCACAGAGTGGAAGGGGTCAAGCTATTTGCCAAATACCCAAAGGTCAGACAAGGAATAATGGATGGAAACTGACCAAGGAGAGATTCAACTTAGAAATAAGGAGAAATTTTCTGACAGCGAGAACAATCAACAGCTTGCCTTCAGAGGTTGTGGGAGCTTCATCATTGGAAGCTTTCAAGAAGAGACTGGACTGCCATTTGTCAGAAATGACATAGGATCTCCTGCTTGGGTTTGGGGTTGGACTAGATGACCTACAAGATCCCCTCCAACTCTGTTAATCTGTTAATCTTCCTCAATCTTGAGTTCTCTACCAAAGGTCCAGGAATTTCTATGCAACATCTTAGTTGTTCCTAGCACTGCATTGATCTTGACAGAGAACCCTGATGTTCCTGGAATCGGTTGGAATTACTTTCCCAGTTTAGGACTCACAGCTTCAAGTGCTCCAAATATCACTGGAACCACTTTGACATTTATTTTCCACGTCCTTTCCTCCTTCAGTCCCTAGTACTCCTCCAGCTTCTAATACCCTTTCTTTGTGATGTTGTTGTCACTTCACACTGCTTCATCTATCATCCCTGCTATCTTCTGGTCTTTGTTTATTAATATGATGTCTGATTGACAGTTGGCCAATACTTGCTTGTCTGTCTGGATCTTGAAGTCCCACAGGATCTTAGCTCTCTTATTCTCCATGATCTTCTGAGGAATCTTCCATCTGGACCTGGGAGGTTCTAACCCATGCAATACAGATGTTCCTATACACAATGCCAACTCCTTGGTGTGTTGTTCAGCCTATGCTGTTCCTGTCTGCATCTTATACTCTGCTACTATGTATTGAACTGTATCTATTTATTTAGCGTATGGTTGGTCACACACAGTATTAAAACACTTCATTTTTACAAGTTAAAAACAATTAAAACAATAAAAAAACAGTAAGAAAATCTAAAAGGAAAACAGAAATAACATCTGAAAGTTTAATGTCGAGTTTGGAGATCCAGTCAGTAACTGCCGTTGTTATGCAGAGGAAGTCCCTAGAATCTGTATCTGAATCTGAACTGTATCTCTCTGCATAATCTGTAATTTGGCTTTTGCCCACTGGGATAGATTTCCTACTACTATGGATCTGGTGCTTAGTGCCATCTATGGAATTGGTGCTGCTATGATCAGTGTCTTAGTGCAGTATATTAGTCCATCCTTTTTATGCCACTGGTAGGATTTCCCAATCTCTATCACCTCAGCTATTTACATCCTATGCAGGGTCTTTTTTTGCCATGACACTTCCTCTGCATGATCTTCCTTTAGGTCTACTGCTGCCTCTCACATTTTTCTCAGGAGTTCAGCTTTGGGTGCCACATTACTAATGAACTCCTAGACGATTTGGGCTTTATCCAAAACAGTGGCTTTGATACTCAACAGACACAGCATACCTTCTTTACAGGTAGTACACATCTTTGGGTGTTGGACTTGGAAGGGAAATCCTCATAACTGTAAGGAGCTTCTGGGTCTTTACATTGGAAGTCTCCATGTCCTCCTTTAGCCAGCTCACTATACTGCCAGAAAATCTGATGACTGCCAGAGCATACTGTGTATTTTGATGTGTGAATATTGTTCTTCCCATTGAGCTGGCTCTTCAGACCTGTCTTATCCTTTGATGGCATTTGGAAGTTGCTGATTTCCTTGCCTTCTCCTCATGGCTCCCATGTAATTGTGGGATACCAAAGTACTTTACTTGTTCCACCCCTTCAGTCTTAAGTATTTTCCCTCTCTTGGCTACCAATCTGTCACACTTCTCCAGTCTAAATGTCATCCAAATATCCTTCCTGCAGATCCATATCAGGTGGATGTCTTGTTTACTTTTAGTATGCAGCTTAATGTCATCCCCGTAGAGGAAAGGACTGATGTTAGTTCCATTCTTGAACTTGTATCTGTATGTAATTAATGTGATTATCTGGCTGAGAGGGTTCAAGCCTATGCAGAACATCAGTGGGTGCATCCTATGCTGCATTTGATGGGCATTTATGTGACATCTTCCAAGGCAGTGCATTTTGCCTGCTGCTGTTCTGCATACATACATGCATATCCCTAAATGATGCTTTCTCACTCTGCGACTTTGATTTACCTGTTGTGGTTTCATTTCATTTGCAAATTAGATGGCATTATTGCCTGAGTTTATTGTTTGTTCTAATAGCATTTAAATGTGGGGTACTTTTATTTGGAAAAGCAAGGCTGGCAAATAATTTAAAGTGCCATGCCTGTCTTGCTGAACTCTCCCTGGTTTACTGCATTATTAAATATTACATAAATTATTCAATATCCTTATATCAAACAATTTCTTTTCTTTGTGAACAGTGCTATCACAGCAAATGGATATTAGTTTCACCCTCCCTTTTCCTAACATAAATGAAATGGCTTATTGGCACTTTTTCTAGCTTCTCTCTTCAGAACTTCAGAAATACTGGAGTGAAGAAAATCTGACTAAAATAGGTAGATAAATATACTTATATGGATTGCTAAAATACCTCTTCCGACAACAGCAACAGCAAGTTCCTGAGGTAGCATAATCCTTTCATGAAATTCTTTGTCATAGGGTCAGATCAGAAAGTGCTTACGTGCTGGACTTTTCAATTGTTGCTCTGAGAGAACTGAACCATCAAATACCAAATAAAAATCTATTGAGATCCTTGATGGCACACAGCATGCTAATTCACCCATTAGATCTTTCACTAAATCACCTACCAATATGGCAAAGAAGGACACATATCCATTCCACCATTTTTCTTAAGGATATGCAGATATTGAGATGAGCTTTACTAACATGGGTAGAATTGCCCAAATTCTGCAGCTTTGATGGCATGTACCCAGAACTACTGAAGACCAGTGGACACCAGCAAATGATGGATTCACATAGAGACATATAAAATGTCTCTGTTGTTCTTGACCTCTCAATGGCTTACAATACTGTCTGGAGAGAAGGACTGCTCCTCAAACTAATCAAGGTTATACCTTGTTGTAACACCATTGCCTTGATTGTCAACATGTTGAGTTACAGTTATTTCAAGTTTTCACATAATTCAATAGAAGCAGGTATAAGTTGAATAATGGACTACCACAAGGATCAGAGCTTTTCCAGACTCTCTTTAACTTGTACATCTATGACCTGCCTGAAACTGTTTCTCAGAAATTTATTTATGCCAATGATATCAGTTTCACAGTCCAAGGAACCAACTTCAGTGATGCAGAGTATATCCTCTCTCAAGATCTCCAGAAGCTGGATGACTACTTCAAAAATGGCGCTTTCAACAAAGCTTAATAAAAACAAAAGTAGTTACATTCCATCTCAGCAATAGGTATGCAAATTATTAGCCTTCAATGGAGTTCCAGAATCATTTTACAATGCAATAACTCTCCAAAGTACTGGAGGGGTAACACTGGATGGATCACCAACTTTCTGGCAACATTTGGAAAACACTTGGAAACAAATGTTTCCAACATTTGGAAAAAAAACAGCTGCCTAATTGAAAAGCCACAACAATTTACTGAACTGGCTAGAAGTTCATCGTGGGGTGCTGATGCTAACACCCTTCGAATAATAACCTTGACTTTGGTTTATTCCAGCTGAATATTATGCCAGTGTGTGGCTTAACAGCACCCACACCCAAGTGATCAATGTCCAAGTCCGCCAGACAATGCATATAATCTCTGGCACATTGCATCCTACTCCTATGCACTGTTACCAGTACTTAGCAATATCATACTGCCTCACATTAAAAGACAGTAAGATCTAGTTCAACTACAGTCAAAGTTTCTGAACAAGGCCCTCCCTATTCACCAGGACAATGCACAGCCCATCAAGAGATTGAAATCCCATAGGCCAGCTTGGAAAACAGTTATTCACTTAACATCTGCCCCAGTGGTGGGTTGCTCCCAGGTTTGGACCAGTTCGCAAGAACCAGTAGCAAAACTGATGGGAGGCGCTGCCCACTGCCCTGGATGTAGTCATCAGTGATCTGTGCATGTGATCCCGTTGCGAACCGATAGTAAAGGTAAGTAGAATCCACCCTGATCTGCCCAGTTTAAACCCAAGACTGCCTGGAGAGAGGAATGGTACAAGGCACCTTCTTGTGGCCTGATCTTTAGTGATCCCTCTACCAATCACCTGGTTTTAACCTATCTCGCTGTGTCTGGTTGAAATTGAACAGAATTAGGTGTGATACTGGAAGAAGTGCCTCTGCCCTGTATAAGTGGGAATAGAAAGACTCCCCTTGGTGCTGATATGCAAACTGTTAAACATTTTGTGCAAGATTGCTCACAACATGCATTTTCTGATTTCCCAGAAGATCTGCATACAGCAATACCAGAGGCAATCGCCCGGATAGCTGAATTTGACATCCAGTTATGAGGTCACTGCCATATCCCCATAGAAGTTTTACTTATAATTATGTGCACATAATTATATGTTTACTTCTATTCTGTCATGTTTTCAGCATACACTAAATAAATAATAACTTGCTGGTGTTAATGATGCCACAGTAAGAAAGTAGACACTAAAGAAAAATGGTGGGAGTAAACATGCTTGCTTTATGCATGTTGATGCTTGTGTAATGCTTTTTTCCTTCTTATTCTTGAGCCTCATAGATGTTCTGAATACTGTGTGGTCAGATTAGACATGCTGCTCTGACCAGTTTAAGGAAGTCTGAGTATTTAGCAATATATACTGTAAGTTCCTTTTCTACATCTCCTTCTCTCCTGTGTTCCTTAGCAACAGCTGGGAAATGAGATCAATAGAAATTGATATAAAGAACTGAAGAAAAATAATAGTCCTTAAATGGAAAAGGGATGGAGGTTGATTGGTTTTTTAATATTTAATGGAAATAAGCAATAAATGTGTATGTTTGTGGGATTGAATGTGAAAATAGCCCTAAATCTACATAGAAGAGAGAGTTACATTTTCTTGACAGGCCATAGAATTCTGTATTGCAGAGTTCCAGAAATAGCATGGAATTTTAAAACTCAAACTGGAGGAGAAAAGCATTGTCAGAAATAAAGAATTGACTTATAATGGGTCTTCTATCTGTCAGTTTCTTCATGATCAATAAGACTCCAGCATATATTTTTTAAAGTAAAAAATACAAATGTTAATTGTGGCTAATAGCTATGTAGTTTTAAAGGAAAAACATCAAAATTTAAAATGCTTCCATACAACCCATGTAAAAGGACTTACCATTTAAAGGTGTGCTGCAAAATCCAAAAGTGATGGGGGAAGACAGAGGAAAACACAGCTCAATACCAATCCTTAAAGTTAAACAGCAATTCTAATAGAATGACTAGATTAAATTCTGAGAAAAAAATGACATGATGGGTTAGCTGTCAAGAATGCAGAGGTCATGCTTCCCAGTTCATCATTTTTTAAATGGTACTACTATAAGGCCCAAGACATACTGGCAATTGTAAATTTGTAAATTTCTTTTTAACATGGATTAATGGTATTTTATGTTTTAATGTATATTTTATAGTGTAATTCTCTTTTTGATTCATTTGTATTTGTGAAACTGTCTGAAATTCTGTCTTCTGAACTTCTGGCATGTAAATATTAACGTGTACAGTATGCTAACATTTGTTACATCTAAAGCTGTGTTTAACAGTCTTATAGTTAAATATAGTTAAATATGAGCCAGCAGTGTGCAGCAGCTGCCAAAAAAGCCAACACAGTTCTAGGTGGCATAAACAGAGGAATAGAATCAAGATCATGTGAAGTGTTACTACCACTTTATAATGCTTTGGTAAGGCCACGCTTGGAAGACTGCATCCAGTTTTGGTCGCCACGATGTAAAAAAGACATGGAGACTCTAGAAAGAGTGCAGAGAAGAGCAACAAAGATGATTAGGAGACTGGAGGCTAAAACATATGAAGAACGGCTGCAGGAACTGGGTATGTCTAGTTTAATGAAAGGAAGGACTAGGAGTGACATGATAGCAGTGTTCCAATATCTCAAGGGCTGGCACAAAGAAGAGGAAGTTAAGTTCTCCAAAGCACTTGAGGGCAGGACAAGAAGCAATGGGTGGAAACTAATCAAGGAGAGAAGTAACCTAGAACTAAGGAGACATTTCCTGACAGTTAGAATCAGTGGTGGGATTCAGCCAGTTAGCACCACTTTGGGAGAACCAGTTGTTAACTTTCTGAGCACTTTGGCAAACTGGTTGTTGGAAGAAATCATTAG
Source organism: Arizona elegans (assembly GCA_022577455.1). Lineage (NCBI taxonomy): Eukaryota > Metazoa > Chordata > Lepidosauria > Squamata > Colubridae > Arizona > Arizona elegans. The sequence continues at coordinate 79,445,658 of JAKOOJ010000006.1, read as the reverse complement.
GGCAGAACCGGTTGTTAAATTACTTGAATCCCACCACTGGATAGAACAATTAATCAATGGAAGAACTTGCTTCTAGAAGTTGTGAATGTTCCAACACTGGAAGTTTTTAAGAAGATATTGGATAACCATTTGTCTGAAGTAGTGTAGGGTTTCTTGCCTAAGCAAGGGATTGGATTAGAAGACTTTCAAGGTCCCTTCCAACTTTGCTATTCTGTATATATAAAGGGACTTAGTCCCAATCAGATTCAATCTTGTCTGTAACAAAACTGACTTCCTTCCTCACTTAATTCACAAGGTTGTGCAAATGATTCAGTAGAGGATTATAGAACCACTCTGATGTTCATGACTGAAATGCTTTAAATGGACCTGCACCAGACAAGCTATCTATATGATTTTAGTTTCCTCCCCAGCCCATAATAGCACACCAATGGTGATAAGAGAGAAGTAGACATGAGTGGGGTGAATAAAACCTTCCAGGATTATTCACAGCAAGTCATACCATGTATTCTTAATATCATTTAAAATTCCTTCAACGGAAGGGAACAAGGATTAAAATATCAGGAAATGAAGAAGAAAGTGACAGTCTCTTTTTGGCAGCTGAAAACATTAACACTAAAATGGTTGCTAGATGGCTGACTGAATCATTTTGTATTTTCTACATCTAAACTACCTTAATTCAGATTACAGTCATAGACTAGCATAAGAAGAGTGAGACACAAACAATTAATAATTTTAAACAAAATAAAATATATAAGATTAGAAACATTTTTAAAAAATCCAATATACAGTGTGTGTGTGTGTGTGTGTGTGTGTGTGTGTGTGTGTATGCTATAAAAAAGGATAAAATTAATTAAAAACAGGGAAATATAAAATATGGCTAATTGAATATCCCACTACACAACACTCTTAACTAACAAGTGAATACTCATTAAACCTAGTTTGAGGCATAGGTCATCATCTGATGGATTATAATTGCTACTGCACAGAACGGGGCAATAATATATGTTGTAGCAGAATTAGTGTCTGCAAACAGCAAGAGATGTGAAATTGTTTTGTGCACCCTGGTATTTATACAGTATTGGCAAGATGAGACTAGTACAAATATCTTTGTAGTAGACACTGGAGGACCATATGCTTTGTTTGTCCAGAGTTTAAGGACAGCTGAAGGGTGGACATGAAATTATGCCAAAATAAAGGTCCTCCGGTTGGTTAGGTAACTCAGTGTTGATTACATATGAATGGGAAAAGCAATGTACCTTGCAATAGAGGCTGGAGACCTGGTTAGGTCCAATTGGTGCCCAGTGTCTGCTAAATACTGTTTAATAAGAATTTAGCTCTGCTAATATGTCATACTAGCTGAATACCTGTGCTCTGCTACAAAACTATGTGATAGGGCTTGATAAATCGACACTTACAGCTTGAAAATTAATGAGTAGTTATGATCGGCTTCTCTTCTCCCCTTCTCTCCCTCAGGCTTGCCCCACAGAAGCCTATCCTATCCTATCCCCTTCTCTCCCTCAGCCGTGCCCCACAGAAGCCTCCCCTATCCTATTCCCTTCTATCCAGAGTTATTTTCAGGTTGGGAGTAGAACCTCTAACTAATTAGCATCAGAGCATGTTAATAATAATATAAGAAATACTAATGACCTGATGGTCATTTTGAAAAATCCTTACGTGCCATAGAGAAACATACATGCCAAATTTCAAGTTTGTAGGCTTTAAGTTTCTGGAAATTTCGTGATCATGGCGTGAGTGGTTTTTGCTTTTATATATATAGATTGACTAAAAACCTGGGAAGAAGCCCAAGGATGGTGATCCACACACTTGCCTCCATTTTCAGGGAGGGAGGGAGGGAGGATGTATGGATGGATGGATGGATGGATGGAAGGAAGGAAGGAAGGAAGGAAGGAAGGAAGGAAGGAAGGAAGGAAGGAAGGATAGATTTCCGATGCTCCATGACATAGGAAACTCCATAGGGAATCCAGCAGGAAGTTAGACATTGCTCCTGCTTCCACTGCTATTTTCTCTATTGTGGTCATCCTATGTTCCTGTAGGGAAGGAAATACTTTGAAACAATTACCTAATGGGGCATAGGTTACCAAGTATAATAATACATATTGCTAACAGTTGGAGATTGGCGAATGGCATACTATTTTATTTTGTACACTGAAATCTCTTGAGCAGCCTTGTCTAGGACTAATGATACAATATGTTTTCCTCGCTAGTGAAAACATAAGTTTCCTTTGTTTATCTAATGTGCAAAATACTCCTAACTTCTCAAGATAATATATATACAGGTAATATATTCGGCTCACCTGCATTTGAAATTTTGGACTAAAAAAAAGCATATTATCTTTACTGCTAATGTAGAACTAAAACAAGGTTAGTAGTACACCAGTCTAAATCCAGGCATTATCATTTTTGTATTTTGTAAATCTGTTCATCTTTATTTTTTAGGGAGATATTGTGGATTCATCCCCAACTCTACCAAACTATTACCAGGAGACTTAACCATTTCTTCTATAGTTGTTTAGAATGTATGGGTTCAGAAAACAAGTAAAGCTTTGTCAATAAAATCCAGGCGCTTCAGTCAATAATCTATTGTCAGAGGAATAAAAGGAAAATTAAAGAGGAAAATAAAAATCATTTGAATACCGCTATCTTATCAGCTCGCAAAATGAAAGCATTGATTTTAACAAAGATAACAATACCACAGACTTAAAGGTTTGACATCTAAAAACATATAGCTATTTTATAACAAAGCACATTTTTCACTTAGTTTATTTTATTATACTGTTATTGCCAACTTTATAAATACCAATTATAAGGGAATTCTAATACTTCTTTTTTTTTTTTTTGCACAGCATCTTTTTTCTAACAATCTTTGTTTGCAGGTTCATTTCCAAGCATTTACAAGGGAAAAAAATCCTTTAATACTACTACTTCATAGTTAAACAGAATTCCCACGGTCAGATTTCCAAAAGAATCCTAGACAGAGAGTAAATGAAATATTGTAAGATCAATTTAAAATAATATTATTGACACTTCATGTAATATTTACCAAAGTGCAGGAACTGCATAGATAAAATACAGGAAATCTCTTGCTTAGTTTTATTGTAAACTGTAGAAATAGGAAAAACTGATTTCTGCCTCACCGAATGTTTGATTATTAATGAATAATTATTGTAATAGCAATGAAACATTATTAATTCATTTTAGAATGCAATATTTCCAGTAGTGATGTCTTACAGTTGGTGCTAATATCTAGTCCTGAATATTAATCCTAAATAATAAAATATATTTCAATTTGGCAAGTATTCCAGTATAGTCAATTTTATCTGTATGGTGAGCAATACTTTTAACTGGAATTGAAAGCTGTATTTTTTTTTAAAATGCTTGGGTATTTTGGATAAGTTATGTGAAAACCTAAAAAAAGATATTACCCAAAAGACATGTGAAGAACAGAAATTCCTTAGAATTTATGGAGGGGGTGCGCTACTTGATATTTAAAAAGAAACCAAACATTTCCAATGTATTTTTGTTCTTTAATTTCATTTGGAAAGCTTGAACCTATTTTCAGCAATGTAAGACTTTCTCCATAACTTTCAGGAATGTGTTGGAATGACACTATATTATATTGTTTATACCACATAAAATATACATCAATCTGAGAAGTGAACCTAGAAGATGTATTAACAATCATTCAGTAATGATTTTTCACTGCATCTACATCCTGGAACTGTAATACCATTCTATTTTAGATTGTTTAATTCTCAAGGAACCTTAAAAAGGTCCAACTTTAAATTTTTTAAGAAAGAAATAGTTAGAGGATATAGATGGAAACTTTCAGCTGACCTATGGTAAAAAGTGATATTCTTCTAAAATTTCAGAAAACTTACCATACACCCCAAATCAAGGAAATTGTGAAAATCAAAGTTTACATTTGCAGAATTTTGCAAATATTTGGGGGAAGAATTTTGGCTCAGTCTAAAGTAATGTGGCTTCTGGTTTGTGATTGCATTGTTACTACATATTTCTTCTCTCTCCCCCTCCCTCCCTCCCTCCCCCATCTCATATATAAACCAGGAGACAGTGAAGTCTCAGGTTCCCTTAGGCATGACAACTGCTGGGCAACTTTGGACCAAGTGCTCTCTTAGCCCAATACCCCTCACAAGACTATATTGTGGGTAAAAAAGGAGGAGAAAGGAATATTACATACATTTGCTGCCTTGAGTTATTTATAAAAATAATAACGACAATATAAAAAATATTAAAAAAGGAAACTCCATGCACCACCCTGATTGCGTGAGTCTGGCAGTGGTTTTAACAGAAGTTTCTAGTAGGGGACAACAGTTTTGTCATAGGCACATCTTCCTGCCTAGAGTACTAAGCTAATTTATGTGTTAAAATGTGTTGTCATAGCTGACATTGAGAAAACCCAGGAGGTTATAAAGTGGAACTCCCTTTTTTTCTGTGAGACTTTATAAAGCAATTTTTAAAAGGGTGAAAGCTGGGCCCAGGGACCTATGGTAAAGAATATTGGACCATTTTATTTACTTTAAAACTTTAAGAGATTTAACAGTATCTTGAAGTATAAAAGTAGTGGATATTCTGTTCTGAGACAGCTACGTTTGCACAGAATATCTACTATATTTATATCAGGAATGTAAGCACTAACCTCACAGTATAGAAAATATTGGAGGGTATGGAATATCAAGGTGTTTTTGGTAGACAATAGTTTTGTAGCTGGAAACTTTGTATTTTGAATTGTTTTAGCATAAAAAGCTGTTTTTGTCACACTGGTTAAATAAACACCATTGGACATTTTGTGGAATGGATGCAATAATTATGATAGTGACTAAATAGTAATAGATGGTAAGGACAGCCATTTTGGGGTAGTGGTTAAGGCTCAGGCTAGAAACTGGATGACTGGTGGTTCTAGTTCTGACTTAGACCCAAAGCTGGAGGAGTGAGTTTGGGCCAGTTCCTCTTTCTCAGTCCTAGGAAAAACCCAATCACTTCTGAAAACTTGCCAAGAAAATTGCGGGGACTTGTTCAGTTAATTGCCAGGATTCAACATATGATTTGAATGTGCATGTGCATGCACACAGACACAAGGAGTAACACTTGTGATAGTCTTTAAAGTTGTTATTTGTTTCTTTGATAAATCTGTAACATATAATATTGCCTTAAAACTCAATAGTTATAATTCCATTATTATCACGTATGACAACTTCTTTTTATGCTAAAAAAATTCAAGATTACATTGTATGTACTTGTGACAATGAGTGGATTTCAGCATACTTTTACATTATGCAAAGCCTTATATTTCCTAATTTAATATCTTAGACAGATAAATGCAGGATCATAAAAAGACAATGTTACATCTGAGGTGAAAATGAATACTAGTGTGCATCTCTGCAATAAATGACCACTGATAACTTCCATTTAGTTTTATGATGAAAAGGATTCCAGGCTGCTGAATAGAATAAATGGTATAGAAGTGAAAAAGCATTTTCATTTTCAGTAATTCTTTTAAATAAGTCAATTCATTCATTTTAGCCCAATCCTCAACTCAGGTAAGCCATTTTTAAACTATTATTTGCCTTTAGAGACTATCACAAGTGTTACTCCTTGGGTCCAGTTAAAGTATAAACCCAATATAAGTAAATCTAATTTGCCTAAGTTGGCACGAGACACCCATTTTTCTACTTTAAATAAGTTTTGAGAGGCATCACTGAAGCACATATGTTGTATTACATATTTTAAAAATAGACCATTAAGTAGGGTTAGTTCCTGTCACTCCTACTAGGTCACATGATATATCAATAGACTTCTTACACACAACTCTCATTTCTGATTTGCGAATTGTTCTACAGGTTTACTGAGATCAGTGCTAGGCAAGCTATATTGCCTTATTCCAAAGAGCAGTTAATAATTTGTCTTCAAACCTAAATTACAGAATAAATGAGTTTATTTCTAATCTAGTTTATATATCAGAGCCTAGAAAATCAAATACCTTTTCCTTAAATTCTAAAGCTGTTGACCTAATTCACACATCTCCCAAAGCAGTAAAGTTATGAGATAATAGTTTTTCTTTCTTCCATTACCATACAGTGTTTCTTATTGTACATTATCTTATAGAGGATACACTAAGACCATCTAAAATGTAATAGAATAGTGAATCACCTTTTGACTTCTCTAGTCCTTTGCATTAGGCTTAATATTAAAAAGAATATCAATGGAAAGATACAGTACATTACCTTGATATTAAAACCACAAAGTCTGCATTTCATTATTCTTAAAATGGAGACAGGGATTGGACATTTAATTTCTGGGGCAACGTAGGTTTCAAGTTACATCCAGAAGCTTTTGGATAAAGATGTAAACAGTGCTTGAGCCCATAATAAGTAGCATTTGTCTGCTAATTCTTTTTCTACCAGTCCTCATTTTATTTGCAAGCTTTTAAGAAACCAAACTACACATTTTCCAGGTATCTTATCTTAATGCTTAATTTTTGTTCTAGTCTTGGTAAGGGCTCTTTCACATGTGGCATTGTGCCAATCAGTGCTCTTTTTTGCAATCCTAGGAGATTGGAGTTTCACAACAGCTTTTCTATATAATTTCTAGGTTGGCCTGACAGTGCAGAAAGAAATACTATGAATATAGCATTCAAATCCCAGAGCGACTCAGTTTCACTGATAGGAATTGTAACCTCTTATCCTACTTTTCTGTTCCACAGCATTACACAGAAGTGTTGAAGTCAGAATGCTATGGTGCTTCATTACTATTTCAAGGTGTGTTTCAAATTAAATATTATTTTTTAAAAGAAATGTAACAAGAAAGACTCTAGGCAGAGTAGCCACTAGATGTCAATGTTTTTATTTCCCATTGATCAACTAGTGGAAATAGTGTTTGATTCATGGTGGGTATTACAAGGACAGCCATAGTGAAAATACCCAAGGATAGTGTGAAAATGCTTCTGTGGATTTCTGGGTATCAAGCTGTGACTGTCTCCTACGGTCATGCAAGTAGTTACAAACATTGATGATGTTACCTAGTTTGGGTAATGAAACTCCTGCAAGAAAACAACCAAGCTCAGAGAGCACCAAGGACTCCTCATTTCAATTCTGAGCTATCAATCTTCTTTATTAGTTACAAGCACATTCAAGTAATGATGAGTTAACTATAGGGAGTCATTTCAGGGCCTTATTTTCCTTGAACTTGACTTGAATCAAATCACCAATTATCTGTTATGGCATGCAATGCAATCAAATATATGAAAAAACTCACAAGTATATTAAAGCTGCCTTTTAGCAAGAAATCCGACTGCTAACTCCAATAATTTTGTTAGATTCTTTTAAAACCTTTTTCAAGAAAATGAACCTTTTCTCGATTGTGCTCAGTCACTCATGTCCTGGTCATCTCCTGCTTGGAGTATTGTAATGTGGCTACCCTTGAAGAGTATTCAGAAACATCAATTGGTCCAGAAAGCTGCAGCATAGTTTTAGAGGCTCCTAGAGTGGCACATGTAACAACACTGTTACGTGGCTGCCAATCTGGTTCTGGGTATACTTCAAAGCATGGGTTACTATTTTAAAGTCTTTTATGACATGGGTGCAGAATATCTGTGGAACCGCATTTTCCCAATGGGATTGGCCCACCCCAATCTTGCTGGCAGAAGGGGTCTATTGCAAATCCTATCAGTCAAGAAGTTTTGGCTGGTGGGATCCAAGACGAGCCTTTTCTGCCAGGGTGCTTGCCCTTTGAGGAAAAGATTTGCCTCCTCTCTTTAAATATTCAGGAACAGCCTTAAAATCTGGCTATGCTGGCTGGCATGGAATCTTGAAGGAGAAGGTGTTGGATGAAGGTAGGCAAAGAAGACACTAGCAGAGAAGACACCCACACGTCTCCATTCCACGTACCGTGTTTCCCCAAAAATAAGATAGGGTCTTATTTTCTTTTGAAGCATGAAATAAGGGCTTGGCCTTATTATTGGGGGTTCTTATTATTTCAGGGCTGCAGGAGGCCCCTGGTGGCCTGAGCACTCATAGCCGGGAGTCTGGCAGAGAGAAGCTCCCTTTGTGCACCACCATCAAGCCCCTCTCCTCTCACGGGGTGTGTGTGTAGAATGCAAGTGGCCCGAAGGCACCAAGTCACTCAAGTGCCTGTCCCCACCCCCCACTCGCATGCCTCCCAGGCCTCACCACGTCGATGTAGGCGAAGCCGGTGAGCACCAGGTTCTTGAAGAGCTTGCATCTCAGCCATCCCCGCCGAGACCTGCACCCAGCTGCGGGATGGGCCAGGCCTGCCATTGTAGTTCTCCCTGACTTCCTGCCACACATGGAGGCCTCTCTGCCGCTGGTGGCCACCCTGCCAAGAAAGCCCTGGGGCGGCGATGCTTGAGCTGTGGCTGCTGTGGCGGGCGCTCGATAGTGTGGGCTATACGGACATGGCACCTGGGCATGGAGGCAAGAGTGAGCGGGCTGCCACCATGGTGCAGGAGCAGGTGCTTGAGGTCTACGGTTGGTGCTGCAGGCGGCAAAAGGGACAGGGGGCACAGGAGTTTGCAGGGATGTGGCTGCCTTGGGAGGTTTGGGGGGGCGAGGGACCAGTGTGCGTGTGAGAGAGAGGGGCTTATTTTGGGGGAGGGCATATAGTTAGGCTCACCCCAAAAATCAAGCTTGGCCTTATTTTCGGGACATGTCCTATTATCGGGGAAACATGGTAGTTGTTTTTTAGTTTGTTTTGTTATAATTTTGAATAGTTTTTATATTTATAATTATCAAATATTTGTGAGTCAGTCACCATGAATCATGAGATGGGCAGCAAATAATTTTGATAAATAAATAAATTAAAATATAAAGATGATCTCAAACTTACCTGTTTTCAGGCAGAATTAAATGATGTTTACAACTAGAGAGGTCTCTTTGTGGAGCTTAACCCAAGCAAATTTGAAATAATAACGCTCTGCAACAAGAATCTTAAAACAGTATAAGCACCAAATTACTTATCATGCTTACTAGTTTGGTTTCAGTTGCTTCAGAAGGTTCTCAATACACATAAATCTTTATCTTGAGATATATTGGTATAGCAGTTCCCAACCCTGTACTTCGGTTCTTCTAACATTCTATTCCTTGTATTAATTGATAAACAATATTGGTTTTTAAAAAAATCAATTTAGCTGACTTTACGTACGTACAGTTGTTATTCAATACCTGTAATTTAAGGAACTTGATAATTCTGCAAGGTGCTGAGTGTTCTTCAATTGTATTGATTTTTCTAAGAGCTGCTGTTCTGCTTTGTGAAACTTTGTGCTCGTAGAGTAATGTGCTTATCAATACTATTCTGAAGTCAGAATTTATGTTCAGTCAACACTCGACTGAACTTCATTTGGTCACAGTATATTGTTTTTGTAAAGTTCATGATACATGTGTCCACAAAGATTTTTGTGGTTATAAAGACATTTATGGGTCTTACTCCTTTTCTTTAATGTTAAAAGGAATCCTATCACAAAGGCAATATGTATAGAGTCTTGTTTCTGTGTTTAATGATTTCTTGTACATAATCATTCTTTCACTTATGCAAAATGTAACATTGGAGACCAATGTACATTCTTTCAATACATGCAAACTTGCTTTCTTATGTTTTACATTTACTAAGATATTTTTTTCACCACAGTGTTTAAACACAGACTCAGAACATAGCTCTCACTCATAAAAGAATGGATTTTTGTGTAAATCTGGGGTGGGGGGGGATATTTGGACATGATTATTTTTTCACTATTATTAAAATAATAATTGGCTACCAATTTGCATATGAAAAGTTAATACAAATCTATGAGAATGGATGAGTGAAAATGTTATACATTTTTATATTTCTATATTTTTCCATACATTCTTATAAACATTTCAGATTACTTTCTAAAAACTATAAACGTGGGACTCAAAGGGATTTTAGTGCTTATTTCTTTAAAGTTTGGATTGGAATCCTTGTGTATTGAATGTGTATTAATGTTAATATAAAAAGAAATTTCATGTCATTTATAGAGAAATATGTGAATTTAGTTTTAATTTAAAAATGAATCAAGTTAAATTCTCATTCAGTCGAGTACTTATCACTGATTATATTTGAATTTGAGCTGTTACGTGGAAGCATCTAAGAAAAAAGATATAAAGTGGCTTACTGATTTTTTCTTTGCATGGGGTTTTATTGATAGTTATTTGTTTTAGCATTCTCATCTACCTTGGCAAAAATAAAATGTTTGTGAAATATCTTTGAAAGAAGAAAGAAATGTATCAAGTGGGTTGCTGTTAGATTTACTTAGTTGTAAGGTTATTTATTTATTTATTTATTTATTTATTTATTTATTTATTTATTTATTTATTTATTTATTTATTTATTGGGTCGATTTATATGCCGCCTTTCTCCGGAGACTCAGGGCAGTTTACAATGTGTTAAGCAATAGCCTTCATACTTTTGTATATACTTGCTTAGTAGGGCTTTTGGCCCCCCCTAAGAGGTGTTCTTTTTTATACAAAGTCAGCTTATTGTCCCCACAATCCGGGTCCTCATTTTACATACCTCAAAATGATGGAAGGCTGAGTCAACCTTGAGCCTGGTGAGATTTGAACTCTTAGTAATTGCAGGCAGCTGGCAGCTAAGTGCTACTTTAACAGCACTTTAGTCTGCTGCGCCACCAAGGCTATGCATTATGTATGACTGTCACATCTACAGCTTTGTTTTGTTTTTTGATAGTCATTTATCCTGTTCTTATTTTTTATACATTCTTATGATATATCCTACTTCAGAGGTGGGTTTCAACAGGTTCTGACCAGTTCTGGAGAACTAGTAGCAGAAATTTTGAGTAGTTTGGAGAACCAGTAGTAAAAATTCTGACTGGCCCCACCCCCATCTATTTTCTGCCTCCCAAGTCCCAGCTGATCAGGAGGAAATGGGGATTTTGCAGTAACCTTCTCCTGAGTGGGGTGGGAATGGAGATTTTACATTATCCTTCCCATGCCACGCCCACCAAACTACTCCCACCAAGCCATGCCACGCCCACCAAGCCACCCACAGAACCAGTAGTAAAAAAAATTGAAACCCTACTTACATTGAAGAAAAAAACCCACAAAAGTAGAACTTCTTCCTCTGATCTTTTTCCGCACAGTAAAAATATTGAGATGTAAGGATTGGCTTAATGATTCTTGAGAGTGGACCTAGATTTCTTTGGTTATAGGTCATGATTTTAGCCACTGCACTATGCTTTAGTAGATTGTGAACAATTTGTTCCATAGTGTTTTTTTAGATCTATAAACAACTCAAGATGCTTCAAGAGAAATATAACTCACTTCTACTATCTCCAATGGTAAAATATCCTAAAAAATATTGACAGGAATAATTGATAAATATTCTTTAGCACTCTGAATATAAACTAATAAAACAGGAATCATAGGGAAATACCATACCTGCCAAACTGCAAAGCTGATATGGAGACATTAAATTTAGCTAAGATTCACATTGCTGAATTGAAACTACACACAAATGCATGTATATCAGAGATGGGTTTCAGCAGGTTCTGACCAGTTCTGGAGAACCAGTAGCAGAAATGTTGAGTAGTTCCGAGAACCGGTAATAAAAAATCTGACTGGCCCCACCCCCACCTATTCTCTGCCTCCCAAGTCCCAGCTGATTGGGAGGAAATGGGGATTTTGCAGTAACCTTCCCCTGGATTGTAGAGGGAATGGAGATTTTACAGTATTCTTCCCCTGCCAAGCCCGCCAAGCCAAGCCACGCCCACCAAGCCATGCCATGCCATGCCCACCAAGCCACACCCGCAGAACCGGTAGTAAAAATTTTTGAAACCCACCACTGATGTATATGGTAAATATTCTTAGAAAAAAAAGAGCCAGTTTGGTGTTGTGATTAAGGCAACAGGCTGGAAAGCAAAAGACTGTGAATTCAAGTCCCACCATAGCCATGAAAGCCAGCTGGGTGACTTTGTCACTCTCTCTCGGCCCACTACACCTCACAAGGTTGATGTTGCAGAGAAAATAGGAAGACGAAAGTGTGTTGGATATGTTTGCTGCCTTGAGTTATTTGTAAACATAATAAAGGTGGGATACAAATAAATAAATAAAAATAAAAATGTATTTCCATACAAGAAAATATCTCACTCTAACATTTCACAGTATCTCATATATATTTTTCTCACAAATTTCAATTAATACAAAATTTTCCCCAACCTAGTAAGGTAATACTTGAATGAGTTTTTTCCCCCCACTTGAATATTTCCATAGAGTGTGCCTAGAAATCTGGTCTGTGGTCTCTGACACTTTCCAATTGCTTTGCCCAGTTCAAGAGACTTAACTAAAGTTGTGTACTTCTCAATCTTTAGTTCCTCTGAACTGACCTTACACTAATCTAAATAAGTAACATTAATACTATGTCAATGAAAGACATAAACAAGCAACTGAAATTATAGGCCCTTTCACCTCATTGATTTTTATATTAGTGATTGTCATTCATTCTTCTACAAATTAGGCCTTTAAAAAATCTGTGGCATAGTGTGATCTTGTGTCCGCCATGATACTGAATTATAATTATCAATAAGCCTTTCATGATACTGAACATAACTGTATTCTTTTTTTTTTTGCATAATTTTGGATTAAAATTCCCAGAATGCTCAGCTAGCAACTATTGTTGAAATTCTATCATTGTGCTTTATGACTGCATTGCTTAGAGATAGAAATTCCAATCCCAATCCCTGCCATTATGTGAGGACTGCCTATAGTGCTAGCATGTAACCAGCCACAGTGATGTCATCCTGAAATTCTGGCGGTTTTTGGCATATTGCTGAAAATTAATATACAGATTTATAAGTATAATGGCATTATGGTTATGTTGCTAGCTAATAATCCAAAATAAAATTTTAAAAAATGAAGTTTGTGGGAACATTGAAGTCACTTTGAAAAAAATGGTTGAAAAAAAAAGGCATATTAACATTCAAAAACATTGAATAATTTTTTTTAAAAAAAACTGTACAGTGTGATAGAATTCAAAATAAATAAATACAAGTAGATGGGAAGGAAAAGGTTCTACCCAGTTTTCTACTTTTTAGTGAAGATGTGAACATGTACAGAATAAGAAAAATCAGAAAACATGCCACACTATATACATAATATGCAAATTTAGCTTGACATCTTCATAGTTTGAAGTATAATGGAAAACAGCCATAAACACAAGTTTTCTGCATTAATGACATTTACATCATACTACCATTTACCATACTATGATGTAATACTTTGATGTTAATACAAAAAGTATTACTTTTTGTATTACTTTGTATTACAAAATATTGTAATTGCTTTTGTATTACAAAGTATTACCATACTTTGATGTTAATACAAAAAGTCAATCATGTTTGGAGTGATCAGCAGGAAAAGGAGAAGGGGCTGCCCTAGTACCCACTGGTTAGACACTATAAAGGATGACGCTGGGATTGTTGCTGCTTGCTGTTTTTAGTTGCGAAGTCATGTCCGACCCATTGCGACCCCATTGGCAATGTTCCTCCAGGCCTTCCTGTCCTCTATCATCCTCTGGAGTCCATTTAAGCTCACGCCTACAGCTTCAGTGACTCCATCCAGCCACCGCATTCTCTGTTGTCTCTTCTTTTTTTGCCTCAATCTTTCCCAGCATTAGGCTCTTCTCCAGTGAGTCCTTCCTATTTGAGTTTCATCTTCAGGATCTGGCATCTGAAGGAGGTCAAAGGCAGAGGGCATGAAGAGTGCTGATCCATAGAGTGGCCAAGGATCAGACACGACTGAATTTCTGACAATGGCACATCATACTATGTATAATTTATGATGATATTTATTACTATGGACTTCTGAGGTATGTTTATATAATTAAGAGTCAGGAAGGTCTTGGAGATCACCAAGTTCCATTCTTTTTGCTACTGGAAATTCAGTATTAGAGCATCCTTAGCAGATAATTGAATTACCTTTGCTTTAAGATCTTCTATGAGATCATTCTTACTGTACTGTAACTTTTTTTCAAATATTCAACCAAAATCAGTTTTGTAGAGGTGAGAGAGAGCTTTTGCTGTTGTGACATCTCTATTTATAAAATGCTCACCCTGTCCGGAGGCCACATTAACATCTTGTGGCACCAGGTTATGGTTTAATTTAATTTTAATTTATTATATTGTTTAAGGTGCTGAATGACTTCCATATTCCACTAGTTTGTATATTTTCATTTTGCATTTAATTTGATTTTTAAAGTCTTTATTAAAAAGTATCTTTTAGTATGCTTTATTATAAATTGCCAAAACAGTTATAGCAATTGAGTACTTTTTAAAAAATTAATATAGAAATAAATGTATTAATTGAAATTTCTCTCAAAATTTGGAATAGTGAAATAATTTTCTGTTTGTCTTAAATTTTTATATAATTGGATCTTAGCAGTTAAGCAAAAATGAATAAAATATCAGCGATGCCATAGTTTTATGTGTCCTTTTTTTTTCTCTAAGAGATATCAGGATTAAAATATTTGTATTCTGAACAATGTAAGTGATAAATAATTAAAATATGCAGCGGGCTAAACTATATATCATTATGGAAGTTTTGTTCTAGAAAAAGCAAACTACAGTAGTTAGCTTTCAAAATCTGTTACTCAAATTTATTATTCCAGTACCGTTTTCACAAATCATTGCTAAATAGAAAAACAAACAAACAAAACCCTCAAACAAGCACTTCAGTATAACTTTCTGTATGCCAATGATATGCTAGCTTTCATCAAGAACCTAGAGCTTATAATTTTCATTAATGTAGACTTTACAGATTATACAATAAAAGTCTTGTTTATTCTAATAAAAATATGGATAGTTTTATTGTAAACTATTATATTTAATAGCAAGGGGGTACACAGAAACCACACACTCTATATGGTTATGTGTGTGTATGTGTGTGTGTATGCACACTCAATTAGCTTTCAGCTAGAACCTACACACACACACACACACACACACACACACACACACACCACACTTACCAGCATAAATAAACCCACTGCAGGATGAAGGCTTTCAGTCATTAATTTTACTACGCTAGTCCTGTAAGGATTTAGAAGATAAATTGACTTTCCTGTTGACTATGAGTGGCTAAGGGAAAATCACTCAATTGTCTTCCATACACCATAATCCCTGCATATTGTCTATCAGGTGCATATACATGTATGCACATACACAGGTTTATGCACACCAGTGGTGGGTTTCAAATTTTTTTACTACTGGTTCTGTGGGCGTGGCTTGGTGGGTGTGGCAGGGGAAGGATACTGTAAAATCTCCATTCCCACCCTACTCTGGAACGAGCTGCCCTCTGGAACGAGGTACCCCCAGAGATTCGTTGGATTACCGACCTTCGTACCTTTCGTCGTGCCCTTAAAACACTATTATTCCATCAAGCAGGGCTGGCCTAAAATATTATTTTTAATGGGCTATTTTATGTTATTTTAGATTGTGGGCCAAACTATTTAATAATTTTAAATTGTTTTTAACTTTTATATTGTTGGTTTTTTATCTTGGCTGTACACCGCCCTGAATCCTTCGGGAGAAGGGCGGTATATAAATTTAATAAAACTAAACTAAACTAACTAAATTACTTCAGGGGAAGGATACTGTAAAATCTTCATTCCCTCTCCAATCCAGGGGAAGATTACTGCAAAATCCCCATTTCCTCCCGATCAGCTGGGACTCGGGAGGCAGAGAATAGATGGGGGCGGGGCCAGTCAGAATTTTTACTACTGGTTCTCCGAACTACTCAAAATTTCCATTACCGGTTCTCCAGAACTGATCAGAACCTGCAGAAACCCACCTCTGATGTACACATGCATACACCCCCAAGAATCAGTGTATACTGTACATTTATACCAGAAAAGCTGTGGATAATAAATGCTAGAGATGGATTTGGTTTGAAGGGATTGTTCTGTACAATATCAGCAAACTATATATCTTATAAGGAATTCTTCTGTCTCATTGACAACCTAGTTGGACAACCTGACCTCAGAAGTTAGATAAACAGCATTGGATATGGGGAGCTCACCTGTAAGAGTCAAAACGTATCAGAATGAAAACCTAGTTGCCCAGCACTTTATGATGGTGAAGTTGGATAATGAGTTTCTTTTTATTGATTACCTTTGATTCTACTGTAATTTAGGTATCTAGAGACATCACATTATTGACTATGGTCTGTATAGTCAAAGCTATAGTTTTTCCAGTAGTAATGTATGGCTGTGTGTGTTGGATCATAAGGAAGGCTGAGAGGTGATGCTTTTGAATAGTGGTGTTCAATACACTTGAGAGTCCCTTGGACTGCAAGGAGATCAAATTAGTTAATTTTAAAAGAAATCAACCGTGACTGTTCTTTGGAAGGACAAATACTTAAGCATTGTACTTTGGCTATCAAATGACAAGAGAGGACTTCCAATGAGTCCTTGTGTTGGGAAAGGAGAAGGAGACAGCAGAGGATTAGATAGTGACA
Organism: Arizona elegans; assembly: GCA_022577455.1. Lineage (NCBI taxonomy): Eukaryota > Metazoa > Chordata > Lepidosauria > Squamata > Colubridae > Arizona > Arizona elegans. The sequence goes on along the minus strand of JAKOOJ010000006.1, from coordinate 79,429,120 downwards.
TTGACTCAATGACTCAGGACATGAATTTTGGGAAACTGGGAGACAATGGAGCACAAGGAGGATTGGAGTCATGAAGAGTTGGAGTCATGAAGAGTTGGAGTCATGAAGAGTTGGATACAACTTAGTGACTGAACAACAACAACACAACACAACACACACACATACACACACTGTAGACTCTCTCTCTCTCTCTCTCTCTCTCTGTGTGTGTGTGTGTGTGTATATATATATATATATATATATATATATATATATATATATATATATATATATGAGAGAGAGAGAGAAACGGAAAGAGAGAAACTGAGAGAGTTATTTTAGTGTGATGAATTCTAAGCCTCAAAGCACAGGAGACACAGAGAAAAATAATTAGGTAATTAAATGCCTACTACCAATACTATCTTTGTTACTGACACCATCCATTGTCCTTTTGCTCTGCCGTTTAGCTTATCTTTCTAATGCATTAATGGATGGCAGCTGCTTTTCCCTTTGCAAACTGCAAAGGAATTGGGCTGAAATTCAAAACAATGGCTCTGCTAGGGTAGCTTTAAAATACAGCAAATAGAATTATGAGGATAATCGCATAAGATAGTGGAGATTGATCTCTAGATCAGTTTTTCTTTAATCCAATATCCAACTGAGCCTCAATTATATCTTGTATTGTTTACATTATAGTAGTGAATTAATTAGTAAATCAATGACTATTGATACATTTAAAATATAAGATACATGTTTTATTTTCTTTTTTAGTTTTTATTTTTAGTTGCACATTTAGAGATTGGGTTTCCAGAGTTTATCTACCATACTTTTTCATTTTCTATATTAGAATTATCCACTAGCTCGTATAAGTGAAATGGGTTTAATTTGTCTATCTACCCTCTTTCATTTCACATACTTATTCATGCAGCATAGCTTTTTGGAACAATTTTCTATGCAATACATTTTTTCCTAGTATTTGCATTATAAAACACGTGCAAACCTACTCTGAAAACATTTAAAGCTGCAAAATATATTTTCAATCAGGTACACATCAGTGGTAAGTTTGCCAGGCCTAATTAATTACAAAAACTTAAACACCTATTTGAGATCTCATAAAGTATAGTAAAATTTGGATTTTATTTTTTAAAAAAGTTGAAACCTGTTAATGTGATACATTTTGGCTTGACATTCAAATTCTCTTACAAATGGAAAGAACAGTAACAAATATCTTACACAATGCATTTAGAAATAAAACGCAGATGCATCCCATTTGGTTAGCTGACAAAGTTAATTGTTCACTTTTGATTCTAGATTTGTTCTTTTGTTGACTTCGTAAACTCACAATCTGTTACTGGCTTTCATGCAGCTTTGCAATTAATTTGTAAAACTTGTATATTACTTAACAAATTTATATTCTAGAGGTTAGTGAAAACTTCAGTGAGGTGGTTCAAAACGCCAGGGAAAAAGTAGGTTTTCTTACTTTTGAATTAGTGGTAAGCGTAGTTCAAATATATTTTATGTCCTGATTTCTTTATATTTAATTCTAATAGTGCTTTGTCAAGAGGCAACTGGACTTTCTTTCGGCACTATTGGGACAACCATAACCTGAATGACTGAAAATGTCCATAGACATACTTAATTCTACTTTCTTAATTAGGATATATGGATATTTTGCTTTGTTTCCAAAAAACAAAGCTTGTAAAACAAGCTTCTCAATCTTTTTGTCCTGTTACAGACATTGAGCCTGTAATCTTATCTTAAGTAACTCAGCAGTACTCAATGTTGATAGAGCTTATTGGATGTGACAACTTTAAGAAAAAAAATAGTTGGAGCGACTGATACTACACAAGGGTTCTTCATTGCAAATTATTTGTAGAACTTGTTAAACGGGCCATTTCTCTTGGTGGAATCAAGTCCCATGGGTGACACAAATTCGATCATAAACTTGATGATCCAGAAATGAGTAAATTCCTTTTACATGTTATCCTTGGTAAAAGATGTAACAAAATAGTGGCTATCCATCCAAACCCACATTGTGAATCCTAAGCTAGTCAATTGGCTGATTCATTAAAAGTCAGATATTACTGTTCTCTCCACAAACATATCTATACTGAAAACATTACTATTTGTACAGACTTCTAAAACTAGAAATATATTAAACAATAAGAAAGCCATATTTTATGACTTTCCATTCATAATTCCATAAAAGGCTTACCGATACAAACAGAAACAAAATAAAAATCAAATATTGTGTTGACATCGATCACAACAGCAAGGAAATATACACCAGTGGCTCATAACTAGGGAACATGCGGGAGTTTTGCCAGACACTTAAAAATATGAGTGGATGTTTGTGCGGAAAGAGAATATTCTAAATGAGGTAACTTAGTGCTTGAGGACAGAATACGATAGTGACAGGTCACAGAGCAAAGATGTGTGTGCTTTATAGATACCTGCAAATCTGGATAAACCCTCAGGTAAGAGTGCACACTTATATTCCTCCAGAACTGAATGCAACAAAAACCTTGAATTACCCAAAGTTTGCTACAAGTTGTAATTGTAATATGATGTAATAATGAAAAATGATTATGTGTCCCAATTTACAAATGTAAATTAAATCATATATAGATTTTTTTTTTCTCATTTGGTCCATCTTGACCTACCTCTTCCTTTAAGTAGAGCCTGAAATGCAGTTAGAGGCCTTTAGCCTGAAAATAAATTGTGCAGTCCTATTCTTTATTATGGAAAGGAATACTATTCCATTTCTAGCACTGAAATAAATTTGTCTTGGTTGTTTGGAATGAGAAGAAGATGCTGCTATCTTTCTCCTTTAGGCAGAAAAATGCTTCCATTCTGTAGGAGAGAGATGAGATACACACATTTAAATCAATCAATAAAGCTTGAACTTGTCTAGTTTTGCAAGTTATCTTCAAAAGAAGATATTTTTTTATAAAGAAGAAATCTTCTTGCTTCACTTCTAAGCATAAGGAATTATAGACCCTAATCATTCCTCAGATTAGCCTCATTCCCTGTGATACTGTCACTGTTCAAAACATGTAGCAAAAATGGAAGAAAAGCACAACAGAGAATCACTTAAATTAATCTTGTTATGCTCCATATTGTCAGGGTTAATGATGATTGCCTTTTCTTTGATTACACGAAACGTGAGTGTTAGAATGTCAGCGTGGCGGCTGTTGTAACAAATGCCATTTATGCAGTAGAAAACTAAACAAATGAGGTTTTGCTGGACATCTTGCCCTGTAGGTCTTGGTCTCACATTTGTTTCTCAGATATTATTTGTACAGTTACATTATGTATATAGCTAATTCATCCAGTTTTACCATAAGTTTAAACAGAGCTAAAAAAAAGAGAGAAAACAAGGACAAATGCAATATAATGAATGTTTCTCTGGCAGTGGGTTAAGATGTTTTAGTCACCTGGGGCTTTTAAGTACCTTATGTCTTTAGTCTACCTTTTTAATTGAAAGACTGAATTTTGATTGCTTTTATTGTTTTCTACTTTGCTTGAAGTTGCAGATGTTTGTAATCTGATTAACTACTTCATTCCTGTCGCTGTTCTCATGTTTCTCTTAGATTTTGCATTAATATATTTTAAATGAGTAAATAAATACTACTGCTGGATGTGTGTCCTTTTCTAGAGTCTATGGAGAATGGATTTGAAACTTCCCTTTAGTGACATCTTGGAGAAAAAGTGGAACAATGATTCCACTCTGCACTGTATTACATGTTAGAGAAACAAATACATCCAAGACATTCATGTAGAGAATATGGGAATAATAGTACTTTTTCACTTTTGGCATTTGAACTATACTACGTTCTATTCTGGAAGCAGTATATACTGTCAACAAGTCAAATCAGCATTGATACACTTGTCCTATATCTTTTTGTCTGGTCTTCTCTCTAAAACATCTGAATTAACATTTTCCATGATGGTGAATTCTATAGTTAACTGCATTATAGTAAATCAGCACTGTTTTGTCTAAATTAGTCTTGACATCCTTGTATTTAGTTTCAATGGAGTTCTAACATAGTGAGAGAAAGAGAAAAAAGTCCACATTGTTTTGCATATATATATTTATCCCCTACCATCTGTCTCCTTATTCATCTTCAATTTAAACTGAAAGCCCCAAATATTTCCTTTCACTGGAATTGCTTTAACCTACTAATCATTATGATTCTGTTTCTTGGAATCATTTTCACCTCTACCATATGCCTTCTGAGGTGTGGCAATCAGAACTGTTTATATAAGGGCATTCCTACATTGGCAGTTTATTTACATTCCTTTCAAAATGATTCCTACATTGATATTTGCTTTTTCTTGTTTATCTGACACTGTTGAACATCAGCCCAACATTTTCACTGGGTTATTCAAAAGGCTTTAAATTCCCTTTCTTGGTCATTTTCAACTCAGAAGTGTAGATTTATGAAGTTCACATCTTTTGCTCCAGTGTTCAACAGCTTACATTTGTTGTGTTGAACTGAATTTGACATTTATGCACATTTCAAAGATGTTATTTTGGATCATTTCAATGAATGAAAGATTTTGATGAAAAATTATCAGTAGATCTGATCACTTTAATGTTGAACTTTAACTCTACATCATTCATATACAAGTTAAAAAGCACCCGAACTGTTTGTGTCATGTTGTAGTAGAATTCCTGAAGAAGTATTTAATTCATCCATAAATAAATATTTTTAAATCTTTTAAAAAAACAAAATGCACTTTAACTTGTATAATTTTTTTAAAATAAAAATGACTTCAGTAGAGTTTGATTATTTATTCTGAATTTGATATGGCTTTATACAGGTTGAAAATTCAAACTACTAGGAAAGTTTTAAAATCAACTTTTGAAAACAATATTAATTAGAGAACAGTGAAATTTCACAAACACATAGTTTGAGAATTCATCTCTTTTTTTTCTCCAGAAAATTATTATTTATTATATGTTAGTCTAACAGACTAGTTATGGGAATCCAGAAGAAACCATTTTCACTGAAAGAAGTCAATTAAAATAGCATGCTATAAAAGACATATAGATACTATCATTTGTATTAAATACTGACTTATACTCTTCTTTTACTAATATCGAAATGAGAGTAGACCTTTATACATTCAAAGAAAAATCTCAGTAAAAACAAAGAGGATGAAAATGTTTGCATTGAAAGCATGCTGATTTTAAAGTTCATTAAATAAAATTTTAAAATCTAACTATATTTCGTAATGCTTGTGCTTTTGTAAAATAAAAGATGGCTTAGGGGTCAGTCATGGAATTTCATGAAACATAGCATGCAGCTGCTTAAGTTTGCTTTCTGTACTCTGTACACAGTAATTACTAATCTGAATCAGGGCCAATGGACACAGGTTTAAGAGTTATGGTAGTACAATGGTTAGAACGCAGTACTGCAGGCTACTTCTGCTGACTGCCAGTTGCCAGCCGTTCAGCATTTTGAATCTCACCAGCTCAAGATTGACTCAGTCTTCCATCTTTTTGAGGTCGGTAAAATAAGGACCCAGATTGTTGAGAGAAGTAGGCTGACACTGTAAACTGCTTGGAGAGGCCTATAAAGCACTATAAAGTGGTACATAAGTCTAAATGCTATTGCTATTGCACGGGTACCAACTGTTCCCCTAATTCTCTTTTTAGAAAAACTGACACATCACAGATTTTTCTTGATAATGTAGTTTGGAAATCAATTAACAAAACAGATCCATGTTTTGTGAAATCTATTTGTGAATTTTTTAAAAAATGTCAGATCACATCTAATATAAATTCCACTCAATTTATTGATTTATGTCCTCTGTAGATATATTTGTGTTGTGATCCAAACTGCAAACTCAGATCAAGAAATGGTAATCAAATAATGGACTAACACAATTGACACAATGGTCAATTCTTCATCAGCATATAATACAAAAGGCACATCAAGCAAAATAAGATAAACTCCATCAATCATCTTCAGATATAATTTTTAAAACTCTACTAAAACTAAAGTAGTTCTGGTTTTTTTTTTAAAGGAAGTTGGAACATTCAACCATTCACAATGTATTAACTAGTGATAATAGGAAACATTGCATGGGAAACCATAGTAGAAGCAGTAACATCCAAAACCAACACTTATTGGTGGATCTGGAGGCACACTTCTACACTGTGCTATGATGTTCTATTAGTAGCCTATAAGCTGTAGTTGGAAGTAGAGCATTCCAACTATAGCATATATCACGTTTCAGACCAGAGTTCTTCTATGACCACAATTGCAGTCAATGACTTAGTTACAGTAGAGTTGGAAGTGAGCAGATCTCCATTTACACTCCATAACTAAGTTCAGTAACAGTTCAATCATGTAGAGGACACCATAAAATCTTTCCTTTGTAAAAATGATTTACAATGACTCACCTTTTAAATGGAATGCATGTTTAATTAGTAATTTTTCTTGTTCTGAGTCTCTTTTAGACAATAAATAAAAATCAAAAAAAGAATGAAAAATGAGAATACAAAGATGAAATCTAACAGGAAATATCAGCAGAAAAACAAAAGAAATATCATTTAGCATCCTCCATTATACTTGATGGGGAAATGAAAAAAGAATCACACAACATTGCCTTTATTTAGGTACATATGATTACAATGAGCACCTGTACAATCTTGCTGCACCTTGGTTTCTTTCCCAAGACCTATGTTTTTAGATTTACCACTAAAGGGAAACCATGATAAGATGGTTATATGATGATAATGTATAAAGGAGATCAAATAATGGAGTATTCTCAGAGGAGATACACAGCATCCCACAAACCCTTGGTCAAATTATAGAGCAAGAATCTTTCAGGATATAACAAGCCCTAAATACAGTAGCCTTAATAAAAAAATTGAGTGGGGTCTGGATAAAAATTGTTCTAATTGTTGAGAATTATTTTTTTAAAAAACAATTAAATACAATGTATTTTATTTTTATCCCTTTCTTTCACATTAAAAATTTAATTCAGTGATGGTACATGTGGCTACCTCAGCTTGTGGCCTCTGATTTAAGATTTAAAATAAGATTAATACAATTTTGAAAAATAAATATAAATCTCATCATATTCTCCAATAATTAGAGAGAGAAAATCTTAACCCTTCCCACGTGCCTGAAGCAGTTCTATTTATTTTACCCAATTCATTGGGGACTGACTCTGTTTCCCAAAGGTTAAAAATGTCCCCAGGGCACTAAAGGGTTGACATCTCTCAACTGTCATGATTACAATAGCAATTTTATGAAACTTGTAAATAGAGAAATAAATATGTAGCTGTTCAGGTATATTTAAAAGTAAACTAAACAATTGTCAGGTTTTCTTAAAAACTTTAATAAATCCTGAATTGCACCAAGATTTTTAAACTTCGATTTGTTTAGATCAAAACACACCATATTTTTAAAAAATTTATACCCTCTTAAAATAATGTTAAAGTCTGTCCTCAAAATTCACATCCTTTCATATATAGATAAGAACTTAGAAACCACATTCCTAAAATTAAAAATATTTGATGGTTAAGTGAAGGTTTTTTCAGCTGTGATGGTAATGTGGACATTAGAAATTCAAGACAGGTTTGGAGAAGATGGGGCACTTCCTCCTAATATAATCTACTATGAAAAATTATGGTATTAGAGAGATAAAATGATCTCAGATTTCCTGTATCAGGAATGCCTGTAACACCTGCTCACTCTGAACATAAGGAACTATTTTCAGAAGGATGTACTACCAAATGAAAAGTCAAAATAACAGAGTGGAGCAGCCCATGTCAAACATATCCATGATCCACAAAACATTTAACAGTGGAGATGCACAGTAATCAACAAGTTCCCAAGCGGGTATTATGAATCTCCTTTTTGGGATATTTGCACAGCTGCCAGATGGCGGAGTGTATCCCATTTCTATACTGTGTATTTTATTTTTTTTTTGCATTTAAATTGTTTGAGTGCTACAAGCATGGAATTTTTCCATAATGCATGTTCAAATACATACTTTATGAAAAGTTTCTGTGGCAATATATCCATGAATTAAAATCTCCTGGGTAAACAGATTGTTTTCAGAGGATATTGTAAAATGTGTCAGCAATATATCCAGCTGCACCGGCTGGAAGAGTTAGGGGTGGGAGGCACTGTGTTGCAGTGGTTCTCCTCCTTTCTCTCTGACCGGTCGCAGTCTGTGTTGACAGGGGGGCAGAGGTCAACCCCTGTCATATGCAGGGTGCTGTAAGGGTGAGTCCTCTCGCCCCTCCTGTTCAACATTTATGTGAAGCCGCTGGATGAGATCATCCGTGGTTTTGGGGTGAAGTATCACCAGTACACTGATGACACCCAGCTGTACATCTCCACCCCAGACCACCCCAACGATGCCCTTGAAGTGATGTCCTGGTGCCTGGAGGCCGTGTGGATCTGGATGGGGAGGAATAGGCTCAGGCTCAACCCATCCAAGACCGAGTGGCTGTGGTTTCCGATGTTCCGATATAGTCAGTTGGTGCCATCACTGACTATTGGGGGCGAATCTTTGGCTCCCACAGAGAGGGCGCGCAACTTGGGCGTCCTCCTGGATTCACAGCTCTCTTTAGAAGAGCACTTGATGGCCGTGACCGGGAGGATTTTTCATCAGGTTCGCCTGATTCGCCAGTTGCGTCCCTTTCTGGATCGGGACTTGTTACACACGGTCACTCATGCCCTTGTCACCTCCCGCCTGGACTATTGCAATGCTCTCTACATGGGGCTCCCCTTGAGGAGCACCCGGAGGCTCCAACTGGCACAGAGTGCAGCCGCGCGGGTGGTAATGGGAGCGACATGGCGTTACCATGTAACACCCCTCCTGCACGAGCTGCACTGGCTCCCGGTGGTCTTCCGGGTGCACTTCAAGGTTTTGGTTACCACCTTTAAAGCGCTCCATGGCTCAGGACCTGGGTACTTGCGGGACCGCCTACTACCACCAATAGCCTCCCACCGGCCAGTAGGCTCCCATAGAGAGGGGCTCTTCTGGGTGCCGTCGGCCAAACAATGCCGACTGGCAGCCCCCAGGGGGAGAGCCTTCTCTGTGAGGGTACCTACTATCTGGAAAGAGCTCCCCCCAGAGATACGGAGGATCCCGGATCTGCGCACCTTCCGCTGCGCTTTAAAGACTTTATTATTTCACCAGGCGGGCCTGGCCTAATTTTCTCTCTCTTTTATAAAAGATTTTTAATTTTTAAATATCTTTTAGTATTTTATATATTCAATTTTAAAATTGGTTTTAAATAGTTTGGGGTTTTAATTTGTCTGGGCCAAAAAAATTATTTAATTTGATTTTAATTCTACTTTTAATATTTTGTATGTATGTGTTTTATTGTTTGGCTGTGCACCGCCCTGAGTCCTTCGGGAGTAGGGCGGTATAGAAATCAAATCAAATAAATAAATAAAATAAAATAAATTATCTAGCCTTTATATCAAAGATGATGAAGATCCCAAATCAGTTCATTGCTGATAATGGCCACTTCACTGAAGGTAGTTGACAATAATCTAATATATATTAGTGTAATTCAATTGGTAGATATGTAAAAAAATAGCTCAGTTTGTTTCATTGCATACCAAGTCTAATATTTCTTTTAATTTCTCTTTCAAGGCATGTCTATAAATGATGCCAATGATTTATCTGGTACTTATGTAGAGTAGAAGCATCTGGTGGGAATAAGGCTCTCATTTCTAATAATTTGGATCTGGCAACATTTCCAAAAACATATCTTTCTAAAGAGTGTCTTCTTGAATTGCAAAAGGACTAACTAGTTTTCATCATTTGAAAACCAATAATGGAAGATTTTGCAGTGATAAACAACTTAAGATCAAATCACTCTAATAAAGCTTCCTATCAGAAATCATGTATAATCTTAAATTTTCAAAATTTTCAACAGAAGTGTTTGGATGAAATCTGTTTGTGTAACTGGACTTTCTTAAATGATGTTCTCTTATCTCTCCTGCCACTTCTTGAACAGATTAATTGTATATCTACCATATGCCTTGCACTAATTGTTTAGCTGTATGATCCTTCTCCTCCCCCACCCCCCTTTCTGCCTAACATGGCAAAATACCATGCTATTTTTCATTTGCTACCATCCATTATGACATCTTTTCTAAGTACAGAATAGGAGAATAATCAATAGCTCTACTGTAAATTTCAATTAAAGTAACTTGGGGACTTGGGATAGTGCCAAGCAACTCTATCAATGTTTGAGCATTATATGCACTTAATGGGTATGTGCAGTATTTAAAAGAACACTCAATTATCCTCAAGTACAATCAGAAGCTCATTTTGCACAGGTTTTCCACTTAAGTAGGCCCATTCTCCAATGGATCTCAGTCCATTCATATTGTTTCGAAGTCTTGCATCTGTTTGCCTCTTTAATTCAATCATTTGTTAATCTACCATTAGTTGAATATACTATTAAGCCCCCAAATTTCATTCCAACTCATAGAGAAAATGCTGTATAGTCAGATAGAAAACATGGATGTAAAAAGACACATTCAAAGGCATTTGTGTTTAAAACTCACTATTATACCATTGTTCCTAAGTATTTCCTCATGTTTTAATTGTGTTCCATTTCAATCCCAGTTTCGTATTTATTTGTAACAAGTTGTTTGTAAATGAAAGACTGGAGTAATTTTTATTTTGTTTGCACCTTTGAAAACAGATTTTGCTAAATTCATAGTTCTAACATATATACTTACAAGTACTGAATGCATCAATCTTCATGTAAATAGAAATGACACATATAGAATGGTAGCGGGGATATTGCTAACCTAATTTTGTGAAGCTTCTTCTCCAGTAAGACTACATTGCTAACTAGGGCATACAAATCCTTTGCCAGACCAATTCTCGAATACAGTTTGCCTGCCTGGAATCTACACTGTATATTGGACATTAATACAATTGAGCGGGTCCAGAGGTATTTCATGAGAAGAATATCTACTCCTCTACTCATAATAGAATCCCTTATGATACCAGGCTTCAAATTTTGGGCTTGGACAATCTGGAACTGTGCCACCTGTGGTCTGATCTAAGCATAGTACACAAAATTGTCTGTTACAATGTCTTACCTGTCAACGACTTCTTCAGCGTCAACCTCAATAATACACGGGCAAACAATTGATACAAACTAAAGGTAAATTGCTTCAAACTCGATTGCAGAAAATACGACTTCAGCAACTGAGTGGTCAATGCCTGGAATGCTCTACCTGACTCCATTGTTACATCCTCAAATCCTCACAGCTTCAACCTTAAACTGTCTACTGTAGACCTCACCCCATTCTTAAGAGGTCCGTAAAGGGGGTATGCATAAGCTTACCAGCGTGCCTACCGTCCCTGTACTACTGTCCCCATTTATTTGTATTCATTCCTTTGTTCATGTCCATGTTCATACTTATACCTGTTATCTTGTACATCTTTGACAAACTAATAAATAAAATAAAATAAATGCTTAACAAGTATAGATCTCAGTATTTTTATATTTAATGTGTTTCTTGTACTTGTAATGAATTAGTTTGGAAGTTCTGGAATTAATTTCTGCTTGTAAATGCTTGTTAATCTTGTTAATGCTGTGGTAATATCACAAGATGTTATGCACATTAAAATAATTTATTTCAAACAATGCTGTATGCTAAGTTTGTCAAGTTCAACCAGGAAATCAACAGCTATTAATTTATACGGAATAACTGAGCATGTTTATACTGTTAGCACTATTATAATATTATAATTCTCTTTTTAGAAAAACTGACACAGCACAGATTTTTCTTGATAATGTAGTTTGGAAATCAATTAACAAAACAGATCCATGTAGGGTATATGCAAATGTGCATTTTTATAACCAAAGGGGTGAAGGGTAGGAGAACAGTGAGATACAAATAAGGTCGCGGAAATCTGTTTGTGAATTTTTTAAAAAAATGTCAGATCACATCGAATATAAATTCCACCCAATTTATTGATTTATGTCATCTGTAGATATATTTGTGTTGTGATCCAAACTGTAAACTCAGATCAAGAAATGGTAGTCAAATAATGGACTAACACAATTGACACAATGGTCAATTCTTCATCAGCGTAAAATACAAAAGGCACATCAAGCAAAATAAGATAAACTTCATCAATCATCTTGAGATATATTTTTTAAAACTCTACTAAAACTAAAGTAGCTGTTTTTTTTTAATTTTGATTTATATGCCGCTCTTCTCCGGAGACTCAGGGCGGCTTACAATGCGTTAAGCAATAGCCTTCATACTTTTGTATATTTATACAAAGTCAGCTTATTGCCCCCACAAACTGGGTCCTCATTTCACCTACCTTAGAAAGGATGGAAGGCTGAGTCAACCTTGAGCCTTGGAGAGATTCGAACCAGCAGTAATTGCAGGCAGCTGTGTTAATAACAGGGTGCTTAGACCACTGTACTATCAAGGCTCTAAAAGGCTCTTCCTTTTTAAAAAGGAAGTTGGAACATTCAACCATTCAAAATGTATTAGCTAGTGATAATAGGAAAACTACTTATTGTTCTGCAGAACACTTACTTTGCACATAGAATAAAAGTATCAAAACAGGTTATCTACTATTTTATCTTTTTCAACATCCATGGCAAGTTCAAAATTGACCGCGGCCAATCTTTTTTAAGTTCCTTTCCTTTATTTGAAGTTTTCAAGGAGACTTAAGGAGCAAAATAGGTGCCTTAATTCTTATGCAAACTGTTTAAAAGCTGTCTCTTCCCCAAAGGGTTCCTATCCTTTACCACCCACCCTTTCAAAGGTTGCCTTCAAGATAACAATAGCACTAAGACTTATATACCGCTTTACAGTGCTTTACAACCCTCTCTAAGTGGTTTTACAGAGTCAGCATATTGCCCCCCAAAATTTGGGTCATCATTTTACCAACCTTGGAAGGATGGAAGGCTGAGTCAACTGCCAAATTAAACTGCCAAATTGCAGGCAGCCAACAGTCAGCAGAAGTAGCCTGCAGTACTACACTCTAACCACTGCGCCACCGAGGCTCATGTCTTGCAACTTCTGGAGTGGGAGGCTCTTAAAAAGAAATTGCATACTTCTTATGCTTAAAGAAACTAGAAAACATCAGAGACCATCTGTGTCTCAGTGGAAGAACACATGCCTTGAATGCAAAAGTCTCCCTTAAATTTTAATTTAATTCAAGAAATGGCTAGAAAAATATTTGTTTTAAAGGCCGCTGAAGGCCATTGAAAGTCATGGTTGACAATACTGGCCTAGTTAGGGCAGCATAATTCATTATAAGCCATTTCCCATGTTCCTATACAGTAAATACGTTCCCACAATTCACTTATTTGGATACATTAAAAATCCAGAATGTCATGCAAATCCAGTAACCTGGTTACTTCCAGATTAGGGTTATGACCCAATTAATAAAAAAAAAAAATTCCAGTGTTAAATATTATTAATTATTTCACCTGATTATGTAGATTAATATAAAAGAAGAAGGGGGCACAGGAACGAAGATAATACGTTAATGAAATATGGATATCAAAAAAGTCCCACTTTCTCCATGAAAGCCAGCTGGGTAACTAAATGACATTTGGAAAATTTATGCTGAAGATATTTATTTCCAGTAGATACTAACAAAATGCAAAGTTGCCATATACCAGTTTCTTGTCACATTCAAGTTGTAAACAGTTGCTTATGAAATCTGGTGCAATGTCTTTACATAGAAATCATTGCAACATCCTTTTTTAAACAATTGTGTGTGTCGCTGCATAATTTTTAATTCATGTTCTTTGTGACTTTAAGAATTCATTTCATCCGCAAAGAATGTGTCACAATCACATTCTCCAGGAGTAATACCAACCACGATTACACTTACATGTGAGAGATGCCTGAAAGGTAACAGCAGTGTTTTGTGAGGAAAATGTGTTAATTGCAATACTCTGGGATATGAAAATGAGAAAAAAAACCCAATAGTATAAGTTTCACAGTAAACTGTATGTGGAGAGCTAATAACATAAGAAAGAGAATTAGTTCCCTGTCTGCAAGACATAGAAAATGAAGAAAAGCCATTTGGATTTTTTTTTTATTATCAATGCACTAGCAATGTTTGAATATTTGAATATTTCCATTCCTCCAGCCTTCCTCCTGTTTGAATGAAACTGTCCATTATATTCCAATATTAATGTTGCCTATTACTCTTTCTCTTTGATGAATCTGCATTTTAAGTACAGGAATTTGCAGTACTTTACTGCCCACTATGCTACATATTGCCTTTTTATACACAATGCAAGTCCTTTTCATCAACCATATGCTGAACGTTTTAAGATTCCTATGACTCATTGTGAAGAAGAAGGGAGATTTCCATCACAGCCAGATGTGAGAATGGAAGCAGAATGGAGCAAATAACTTTAATGAAAGCTCAGCATACACTGACACTTACAGTAGACCCAAACCTGTACCTAAGTTTATTTGTTCCCTGTAGTATGGCTTTCTGACAAGAAAAGTCACTAGAGTTTTGACAATTGCAACAGTAATGCTCAAAATGACTGCCTTCATTTTCAGTAAATCCTGAATGAGTAATTAATTAGATTACATACATCATAAAAATGTATTGCCTAATTTATAATTGCACATTCCCATACCAAAAGTTTTAATACATTCTTGGCAAATTGAAAACAATTGAAATTGACCCAAGTATTTATGTGATTGATTCCTACTACAAAGACACAATTCTAAGTGTGCATAAAGAGAAAAATGAGAGCTAAGAATGCAGAAAAGTTACCAATTAAGGAAATATTTTTCGTATTCAACCTTTTCCCTCTGTTGTGAATATTCTCCTTTTGAACTACAATAAATATTGTTTATACTACACTTAGACATTGTTTGAGGTATTAATAAAAGAAAATGGGGGGGAGGGAATCTACAATCTATTGGACAACAAAAAAAGTAAAAGAATACAATGTTTTATGTTTTGAGCAGAGTTCTGAAAAGCTGCATCAAAACTTCCTGAGTTACATGTGCTGATTATTCTTCGATTTATTAAAGTTGGACATTTGCCTGAAGGAACATACTTCATCTGAAAAGACTGAACAGTGTATATTAGAAAATCTCTTCATTTTGGCTGTGGAGCAAGAGCAATTTCTTTTTCTCCTATGGAAAAAAAAGAGAGCAGCAAGTGAAGTTTGTTATTGAGTTTCAGCAGAAAAAAAGCATAAATTAGCTTCACACCATGATTTTCCCTTGGGCTGTTTACTGATTCAATCCACTAGACATTCTCCAACTTCACGAGAACTGTGGCATTTCACAGTCTTAATGTAGAAGGTGAAATCATTTGGTGAATAGCCAATATAAAATCCAAGTTTTGAATGGGACCAATTGTTTTAGACACTTCTCTGCTAAACGTTTTCAACAATATTTCTTCCAGATATATATTTGTATCCCTGTTTTATACATTCACTGTTGTTTCTTAGTTCATAGTTATACTGAATAAAATCCAAAAAGAGCTCATATTGGCATCTACTATGGAAAGATTTCTATTTTTCCTTGTCTTCTAGAGAGTGGGTCAGTGAGTGGAATAAAGAATTTATTTGCATGCTTCTATTGCTATGTATAGTGACCATAGATTGAGCCATGCTGTTTTTTGCATGTTCTTTCAGATTAGAAGAGAGGATTATTTCAGTGGGATTGGCGAAACTGGTGAAGTACTGCAAGTCTAAAGATGAGCATCCATAGTATCTATATTCAAAAAGAGGAAGACAAGGAATGTAGGACAGTTCATTTAACAGATACACTAGGAATAGGTACAATCTGGATAAAACATATTGTCAAACAACTTTTTCACGGGCACTTAGAAAAGAATGATACCATTATCAGAACTCAGTGTTGCTTTGCCAAAAAACAAATCTTATCAGATGAAATGTATGTGTTTTTATACAAGTGTCTACTTTGGTATACTGTGGATGTTACATACAGCATACTATGGTATGCTGTGGATGTTGTGTTTTGTGATCTCAGTGAAATGTTTGACAATGTCTCATAGGCATACTTGTGAACGAAAGGGATACATGTGTTCCATTTGCAACTAGATTTGCAACTGGTTGAAGAGCCATAGCCCATATTTGCATGTACCGTAAATGATTCTGAATTATTCTAGAGGAAAATATGAAATGCCCCACCAGGCCTCATTCAAGGGCCATGTAAAAATGGAAAGCAGGCTGATGAAATTTGGAAATTACAGGACAAAATCACAATTCAGAATGATTTTTAGAAGTTTGAACATTGCACTAAATTCAATAGGATAGTACTTGAGTTTTAATCCCTTCTTCTGGAAGAAAAGAAGTGCACAAATGCATAGATAAGGAATAGAACAGAACAAAACAGAACACAACAGAACAGAATAGAATAGAATAGAATAAAATGGAATAGCAGAGTTGGAAGGGACCTTGGAGGTCTTCTAGTCCAACATCAGAACACAAGCAACCATTGCAGTGCAACACCTAAAATGTCCAATTAACAAAAGAATCGTGTGTTTAGCTTGCAGAAGAAAAATCTCAATGAAAATATAATAGTGGTTTACAAATATCTGAAATGCACAAAGTTGAATGAGTTGAATTACCTGATGGTAAGAGTTATTTAACTGTGAATTATATGTATAGAGTAGTGGCGGGCTTTTCTTCACTGGAATATTTCAAATTGGGGCTACAGTATATGGACAGGGAGAGAGAGCAAGGGGAGTGAATGATAAAAATGTGCATTGTGGTACCTGACCCAAACTCATCACTTATCAAACTGCATTTAACATCAGAGCAGAAGTATAAAAGAATTTGTGCCTCATAATATCACAATATACATAGTTAATTTACCCTCTACCCGCCCCATAATTGTGGATTATAATAGATATCTATACCTAACGTTTTACTTAATCTAAGCTTTTAGTGAATTCCTAAGCATGAAGCAGAATAGCTGACTTACACTGCAAATTATTGGGTTTTTAGCTATGGTGTTGACAGATGAAATTTGTTTTCTGGGATCATGGACTGAGCTATCTGAAATAATGGACTGTTGATGTTGGATTGATTACTTTCCACAAAGAAATCTGGCCAAGGAATGGAAATTTTGATCAAGAGAGCTTTATTGAATCTTCTGGGTGTTGGAAATGAAAACTCTGAGGTTAGATGATTAGACAAAAAATTGTGAACTGTAGACAGAAGTGCAAATTTTGCCATAAAGGAACCTATTAAACTGTGCACTGAGAAATAAAGAAAAGAAGTTGATGACATTCATTCTTATGCACTAATATACAGAGTATGATATTAAACAATAGAAGTTTGGTCTTTTGGAACAGGATGACTCAATAGGTATAAAGGATATTATTTATTCAAAATGAATAGGTACAAGAGAATGTAGAAATACGTTGTTCATATCTTGTTAGAAGATGAAAAAAATGGCAGCTCTGTTAAAAAAAATCTGGGCTGGACTAAATAGAAGAAAGAATAAAAACAATATTGTTGATTTCATGGTGTGTGAAAGGAAAGACTACAGAGAAGATGTTAATAATGGTTTCTGAAAGTGAATTGAGATTTTTCAAATAGGCTTAAAATAGTAATGATGGTGAACTTTAATTACCCTGACATCTATTCAGAGGCAAAGTCTTCCAAGCATGGTATTTCACGAAATTCCTGATTTGTTCTGCTGATAGCTAACAAAACAAGTGGATTAAGTGTAGCTGATTGTGATAAAAATCAGCTACACTTAATAAACTAAAGGAGAACACTTAGCTGAGGAAGTGGAAGTAGCTGGAGTTCTTGTTTTAAGAGAAATTAGAGCTGAATGTATTCAAATGTGAACTTTAATCTCCAAAAAGCAAATTTAAATAAAAGCAGAGCATTAAGTAGAATTTCATGATGGGATAAGGGCAGTGGTGGGATTCAACCAGTGTAACAACCGGATCGCTTCACACACGCGCTTTGTGCACGCGCACCAAATCCATACACGCTCAGTACATTTGAAAACAGAACTTTCTACTGCAGCTCCGGTGAATAAAACAGCTGAGGCACGGCAATCTATGCTGCCGCACCAATCAGCTGGGCTTCAAGCAAAGGAAATAAAGGTAGGTATAGCGCAGGGGTGGGCGGACCCAGCGGATCGTTACAGCGAACTGGTTCACTCTCAGCTGATCACTCAAACTGGTCCAAACCGGCCGAATCCCACCCCTGGATACGGGACTTAGAATATGTATGAATCCTAAAAATGAAATCCTAAAAGTATGATTGTAAACTATTCCTATGAAACTTAAATACACACACACACACACACACACACACACACACACACACACATATATATATATATATATATATATATATATATATATATATATATATATATATATCAGTAGAAAAAGCCAATATGGCTACATTATTGAACATCTGAAAACAAAGGCACATTTAGAAAGTGGACCAAGAGATTGGTCAACCAAGAAATGAAAGATAGCCTAAAACTATTTCTTTAATATGGCTATCAGCAGAAAGAGATCCTGTCAGGAACATATATGAGAAATAAACAAGCAAAAAGAACTGTTATGCCAATTGCTCAGTATCCTGCACATTGAACAATTTTGACAAGTCATTCTATATTTGGCCTCAGTTTCTTCCTGAGAAGTGGATTTGTGTTTCACAACTAGACAAGTGTGAAGAAAATATGAAGCTTAAAATTGAAACAATGGTGGTGTATTTATTAAGAACAAGTCTTATTGATAAACTTCCTAAGAATATTGTGGAAAGGGTGTAGTCATATCTTGATTTCTGAAAAGCTTCTGATAAACTACTTGTTCATATTTCTATGCCAAAATATAATTTCTTTTATCATAGCTTCATAAACACCCACAATCACTAATGATTCTAATATACAATCTATAAAAGCTTCTAATAATATGCTCAGCTGAGTTCTCACTGTAAAAAAAGTGCATATTATTAGCTCTGAAAAATTAAAGTATTAGCTCTACATATTTTAAGTGATAGGTGGGATAGATAGTGGGAAGGCTGAGAAAAGAATAGGAGGGATAGTAAGCAAGAGATGGTGGGCAAGTCAATTTATTTCTTAAATAACAACTTAGTTCAGGTGGAAAGACACATGAGAAGAAGTGTTTCAATTCCTTGAATGAGTCTCTCCCTTAATTAATTTACTATGAAGGAAAGTGGGAAATTTGTCTTACTGATTCCAAGATTCTGTATTTGCTTCAGACTAACATTAAAGGTACCTTACTGAAGTCTGTGAAATTCTTGCTTCCTTGATCTTGCCATATACATGGGCCTGTACATTAGAAAACAAGAAGGGAGGCTCTATTAACATAACTAAGAATAGTTATGTTGGAAGATCTACAACCTGAAGCTCCAAGACCATATGTGGCTATTAAAATTCTACTCTGTGGTTTCTAGAAATCTTCAAAAGTAATTGCTTAAAGTGTAAATGTAATAAGATAAAAGGGAGAAAACTTAAAACTTGCATTACTGAATATTAGTTTTTTAAAAAATTATTTATTGTAAATAGATAATAAATTAAAACAAATCTGATTTTCTATTAGACTACCAATCATTTTCCACAACTGATGCTTTTCTGAGATTGATTTTTTAAGGACAAAGCAAACCCTGGCATCTAGCATCTTTTAATTGAGAGAAAATTTTAAAATATCTGTGTTGATTGACAGATATTTCAGTATTTTAAACATAGTATCTTTGTAAATTTTATAAAAGCATAGTTTTAACAAAAACCAAGCACTATTCCTTAATATTTGTAGGCATGGAGAGAATTGGGTTATAAGACCTATTGTTGAACAAATCTTCCATCATGTTTTAAGACTTTATTTTGAACGATTTACAGCTTGAAAAGGTTTGATTGTTTATGATGGAAGAAGCTTTGTTTATATTTGTGAAATATATTTGCAAATTATATTTGAAATTATAATATTAACAACTGAAAGAAAACAGTTCCATTTGAGGTGGGAATTCACATTAAGTAGTGACTAGTACCTTTCGTTAAAAAAATCTGTTTGGTTACACTTGTAAAGAATTGTAGCGTTTTGCCACACAAAAATATTGTTCTTGGATACCATACTACTGCAGATAGAACTAGGAAGTCAGACCCATTAGGAATTTGTGACTGAATTTTTCTCTCCTTGTAAATTGTGTCATGGAGCTTTGAGGAGGAAAAGTAACAGATTAGTTATCATGTTACCGTCGTCTTGTTTGTATCAGAAATTGCAAACATTCCATTTGGAACACTTCCTTTGGAATAGCTACAGCATGTTGCTGGAAAAAAAATTAGTCACGTTACATTTTATTTCATAAAAATATTTCATTATCGCAGGGAATGGAAGAAAAATCTAAATGAAAATGGAAAGTAATAGCTCTTATTATTTGTTTAAACTAAAATGTGAATGGAACGCAATATGACTTTATTCTATGAAAAAAAACCAAATGAATAAGGAATTTTTGCAAGAACTATACAATTATGACTAACGTCCATTAGTGGTTTGGCCTCCAGATTGAATTTAACAGTTTTATAAACAATTGTGGGTTTGTATTAAATTCTGATGTTTAAGGGTTTTTATTTTTGTAGAAGATAGGCAGAAGTAAATATATAGAGATGATGAATCTGATCAACTTACTTTTTATAAATGTTTCACTTTCGTCTGAAGTGAATATTCATTAATGTTCTTATGATTGCCCAGAACCATGGAGAGACTGATAAGTTTATGATGAACTTCATTTTTATTAGAATAAAATATGGAAACGAAATTATGTTGTAGCAGGGCAGAAGAATTTCTTTCATCCTTACAAGCACAAAACTGATCAAAGGAAAAAAAGGAATCATATGCTGTTGGATTAAACTACATCAGCCACTATTAAGGGAAATTTAAAGTAAAACAATACTTCCTTTTTTCTCGTTCAACAATCCTTAAGAGTGATGACCCTTCATTATCAACATCTGCAGGGGCAGATCTTCTAGAGAGTAAAGCCCTTCACGTTCCTGAAATCACATTCTTATTTCTCTCTCATCATCCTTTCAAATGAAGATACACGATTTAGTAAGCAATCAGGAGCTGATACATCCTCCAGTGAAAGGCACCTATATCACTGGTTCTTCAAGACCTACTTTTGGCCACTTTTAACTTTTCCCTGCATGATAAGTGTCTGCTAGATGAAGTGAAGCAAAGACGTGATGCTGGTTTAGCTGAGTTACTTCTAATGTCAGCTCCAGAATCAGTGTGAAGTGAAACTCATTTGGAGTTTAGGAGAGATTTTATCTATAATGCACATCTTGTAGATGGTTATGAGCAAGACACAAATGCATTGTGCCTTTCCCCTTCAAAAATCATGCAGAGAAATCAAAATGAAAGTGGTTCTTTGACCAACCCAAGATGGAATTCCTGCAAATGCAAACTTTATAGTCAGTGAACTATTACAAAATTATCACTTAGAAGGCAACTCACAAGCACCAAAGTTTTAATGGTTCTTTTAGCTGCTTGTCTTTTCTATATGAAAAAGGCTTGGAACAGTTGAAGTAGAGTTGACATTTGTGTACACTCCCACCTGGAATCACCTACTAGTACTGAAACTGAAAGGGTCAGTGAGGTGGAGTTTGAAATGTTCTGTGTGCAAAAGTGAGAGGTCTTGAGGGCAGAATATAATTTGAGCAATGATGTGAAACAGGCTTCATAGATATAATAGAAAGCAGGTTTATTTATTTGAAATACATTCTAGGAATAGGTAAAGCCTGCATCCAATAGCTTCAGAAAACAAGAAGTGAAAGAATTCTTTATATCCTATTTTGTTGATTTCATGCTCCTTCCAAATCATGAATAAATATTTCATTCACTCTGTCTATAATTTCAAGTGCACTTTCCAAAGCAATGAATGGGTATTAAGATAACATTAAATAATTTTGCCTCCTGGTTTAGTGCACCTGGTACAGCATATAACACAGCTTCTCTCCTGAAGTCTCTCCCTATTCCTATATTGCTGTGCATGTATATGTAGAACTTTAATATAACTACTTTGAAGAAAGTAGTATAACAAAGCAGTTGTGGAAAGCTCCATGATATTCAAGATATCTGATAGCATAGAATCATAGAGTTGGAAGGTATATTGGAGGTCATCTCATTCAACTCTCTGTTCAAATTAAGATCTACTAATGTTTTTGACAAATGTTTGAGTTCTCATTGAAGACTTCCAGTGAATCCAGTCATATATTGTACTTAAAGCCTCTGGCTTTATGTATATGACTTTTGACATTAGAATATACTGTAGATCAGGGGTCTTCAAACTTGGCAAATTTAAGACTTGTGGACGTCAACTACCAGAATTCCTCAGCTAGTCAAGACTTAAAGTTGCCAAGTTTGGAGACCCCTGCTGTAGATAGAATATCTCAGTGGAATCAGTAGATCAACAATATGTTCTGGCATAGTGTATGTACACTATATTTTATGTCAGGTTAGCTATTACGATAATATACAAATATCAACATTGATATCACCTTGATATTGATTACAAGTCAGATTTTTATATCACTTCTGAAGGTAAATATGCATCATAGTGCAAAATAGGAATGAGGAAATATATTATCAATTTCTTCAATGTTTTCAATCTTAAATTTACTTCATGTCATTTCCATGTCAAATTGCACTTTTTAAAAGTAAGCACAAATTTTTAATTCAATTTTTGTGTACTTTCACTTTATAAAATTTTGCATAGAATTTTTACCCACACACACACACACACACACTAATATGTGTAAATTAGTGTAAATGTGTAAGAGCCTTGGTGGCACAGCAGACTAAAGTGCTGTTAAATAGCACCAACTGCCTGCAATTACTGCAAGTTCAAATCTCACCAGGCTCAAGGTTGACTCAGCCTTCCATCCTTTCGAGGTAGATAAAATGAGGACCCGGATTGTGGGGGCAATAAACTAACTTTGTATAAAAAAGAACACCACTTGGCGAAGGGGGGGACGAAAGCCCTACTAAGCAGGTATATACAAAGTATGAAGGCTATTGCTTAACGCATTGTAAGCCGCCCTGAGTCTCCGGAAAAGGGCAGCATCTAAATCGAACCAATAAATAAATAAATAAATAAATAAATAAATAAATAAATAAGTAAATAAATAAATAAATAAATAAGTAAATAAGTGAATAAGTAAATAAATAAATAAATAAATAAATAAATAAATAAATAAATAAATAAATAAATATTTTTATGATGTGTAATTTTGGGGTGCGGTTTAATATGTGTGTGTATGTATGTTCAATACCCACACACAGAGAGTCCTAAAATGCAAATTTACATATTGATTCGGAATAGAGACATTTTGCCTATTCCTAAGGACAGCAATCATTTCAAGGGGACATACTGTAGTTAAGACATGGATGACATTTTGGGATCTAATATAATATTTATGGTTTTCACTAATTACACTAAAATGCATATGCATTTTTTATTTTGGTACTATAGTAGTAGTATCTGAAGATTTAATCTAATATATTTTTATTATAAACCACAGAAACTCTGAATTGTTTGGAGCAAAGTGAGGTAGTGTGAGAAAACCTTGCAGTTATGTTTTCTGTCTCATTGACAGCATGAGAAAAAGTCTAGTTGGCAATTGTGGTAGGAAAACATTTCTGGAGGTGGCTGACATGAAAGATTTCATGCTTCTGGTGCATTTTTTAGTCTTCATAGTTGAGTTAGAAGGAAACCCTCTTTTGATTTGTATAGTAGACTTAAAGTCTGCAGAAAATACCACAGTTATTTAAGGCCAAATCAAAATGTGTGCATTTGCCAAGACATGGGTTAAATGAGGTTGCTAATATCCATTCAAAGGTGATTGTTATAAACTTCCACTGCTTTTCACACTGACTTCTAAATTGTAGCATTACACAGATACAAGGAATATATATCTATCTCTATCTCTCTGTCTGAATCTAATCTTATCTAATCTCCTCTCCTCTCCTCTAATCTAATCTTTTGGGGAATAAGAACATGCATATTATGGAAACAAATACAAATATCATAATATGACACTAAAGTACAGATTAAAATATTTAGCAGTATAGAAGACACTTGCATCTTCATGTTCCTGTGTTGCATATGTGTGATGCTACCTGTTTAAGAATGAAAAATAAGGAATATCAAGAATTTTGGGCAAGAACTTTTATTTGCATCTCTCCCTTTTTCTTTTTCTTGAATTCTCTCTTAATATAATTGTTTTCCCTATTATTTTCTCTATATCTGTTCCTGTCTGGATTCAGGGCTAGGTACCAGATGAAAATTATCCTGGTTGTCCTGGTTAATGACTTTGTTGGCATTTGGATGGAGAGTGTGCACACCTATTGGTTCTTAAGGAGTTGTTGTGAAGGTTGGGAGTTGGGAGCACTGTTAGAATAGCATTCTGAAGTTGATGCTTCCAATTGGTGTGAGTCATGGAGGAAAGGTCATATCTATGATTGCTCTAACATGGTCTGCCATGAGACTTGATACTCTCTCCATTCTATTCAATATTTACACAAAACATCACACTGATTTGGGATGCTGTTTAATCAGCATGATGAAGATAATCAATTATGTTCTGATCTAGTGCCTGAAGGCTATAAAGAACTAGAGATGGAACAAGATAAAATTAAATATCTGCAAGATAGAATTCCTGGATTTTGGGTCTGGCTTGATTATGGTTCTGATAATATCTTTTGATAGATTAAAGCCTCTGAAGGAGAAGATTGGTACTTATGGAGTTCTTTTGGACTTGCCGCTTATCAGATGAAGGCCATGATCAAGAGTGTCTTTGTCCATCTTAGCTGGTATGTCAACTGCAGCCTTTCTTGGCTGGGAAGCCTTGATAATAATGACTCATGGACTCATTAACCCTGTGGTTAAATTACAATAATATACTGTATTGGACTGCCTTGAAGATGACTCAAAAGCTACCACTGATGTAAAATGTGGTCAGTATGCTAATTGGGAATAGCAGATTTAACAATGTTTAACAACCACAATTAAATCCAGCCTTACCCAAACCCAATGTTTGTGAGAAATGTCAGCTTTTCAAAGATTTAGAAGGGTTGTGGTCAGGCATATCTCAGAATAACAGAGTTGGAAGGACCTTGGAGGTCTTCTAGCCCAATTCCCTGCTCAAGCAGGAGACCTTATACTATTTCAAACAAACTGTTGTTCAATCTCTTTTTAAAAACCTCCAGTGTTGGACACCCATACCTTCTGGAAGCAAGGTTCCACTGATTGTTTTCGCTGTTTTCATTGTCAGGAGTTTTATCCTTATTTCTAGGTTGCTTTTTTGATTAGTTTCCATCCATTGCTTCTTATCCTACCTTAAAGTGCTTTAGAGGGTAGGTTGATGCCCTCTTCTTTATGGCAGCGCTTTACATATTGGAACACTGCTTTTGTGTCAGTCCAGTCCTTCTTTTCATTAAACTAGACCAGGTGTCTGCAACCTTAAACACTCAAAGAGCCATTTGGACCCGTTTCCCACAGAAAAAAAAAAACACCAGGAGGCGTGGCCAACTCGATGTCACTCACTCCCAGTCACATGACCCCCTCTCTTTCCCACCTATCTCCCCTCTCTCTGTATCTATGTTTCCACCCCCCACAGTCACCCTTACCTTCTCAGGCCAGAATGAGGAATGACTAGGAGGGGAGGGTGAGGGACGGGGCCAGCCAGTGATGGAACAATGAGCCACAGCAGAGGGACCAAAAAGCCGCAAGCGGCTCCAGAGCTCCAGAGCTGACACCTGAACTACACATACCCAATTCTTGCAACTGTTCTTCATATGTTTTAGCCTTAAGTCCCCTAATAATCTTTGTTGCTCTTTTCTACATGCTTTCTTTTTTATATCGTGGATATAACTGGATGCAATATTCCAAGTGTGGTCTTACCAAGGCATTATAAAGTGGCATTAAGACTTCATGTGCTCTTGTTTCTATTCCTATATTAATGCAGCCAGGACTGTGTTGACTTTTTTTGGCAGCTGCAGCACACTTCTAGTTCATATTTAAGTGATTGTCTACTAGAATTTCAATATCCTTCTCACAGATACTACTTTTGAGCCAGGTACCATCTATTCTACACTTGTGCAAAAGTAAAACCTTACTTTTCTGTATATTGAATTTCCTTTTGCTATATAGGTTGTCAAGATCCCTCCATATCTTTTTTTTTTATTGCAAAAGTTTTACAATTACATTTTCAGCCCCTTTTTCCCCCCCCACTACCCCCCCAAACTTCCCAACCTCCCCAGCCCACCCTAACCCTCTCCTCCCCCCAGACTTCCTAGTATGCTCATGTCAGATAAAAGGAAAAAACCCTCCTTTGTATATAAAACTTGAGCCCCTCCCTCCCCCTTACAAATTTTCATCTTCATTACATTAATCTATTTCTATCTTGGTATATCATTTTCAGATAAATTTTCATCCTGATTACCTTAAAAATATTTCTATCATAATGTAGCATTTTCTAACAAATTTTCATCCTTAACCTTAAAATATTTCTATCTTAATATAACATTTTCTAACAAATTTTTATCCTCAACCCTAAAATGTTTCTATCTTATATAACATTTTTAAATAAAGGCTATTTGATACTTCCTAGTTTGATATTTATGCTGAACATAATTTATCCACTTCTTCCATTCCCATTCATAAGTCTCTTGAGAACAATCTTTTAAATATGCTGAAATCTTCGCCATCTCCGCAAAACTGGCCATCTTCAAAGTCCATTCCTCAATCGAAGGCAGCGCTTCATTTTTCCAGTATTTACCTATCAACAATCTTGCTGCAGTTATCATATACAATATCATTTTTGTTTCCCCCAATGTAAAACCCTTAACTATACCCAATAAAAACAGTTGTGGAGAAAATTGAATTTTTCTCTTCAAAACATTCTGCATGACCCACCAAATTTTTACCCAAAAAGCCTTAACTTTCTTACAGGTCCACCAAACATGATAATATGTAGCGTCTAAGCAGTCACATCTCCAACATTTAGGCTGGGCACTAGGGTACATACACGACAATTTTTTTGGGTCTAAATGCCATCTATAAAACATTTTATAGAAATTTTCCCGCAGATTCTGCGACTGTGTAAATTTAACATTCTGAACCCAAATTTTTTCCCATGTTTCCAACATCACTGGTTCCTCAAAATTTTGTGCCCACTTAATCATGCAGTCTTTAACTAATTCAGTTTCTGAATCCCTTTCTAACAAAACATTATAAAGTCTTTTAATATGCATTGGGCCTTTCTCTTTTATGTGTCTAACTAATTCTTCCTCATACATCATAATACCAGTTTTTTGGTCCTCTTTCCATCTCAATTGCAGTTGATTATATTGTAACCAAGTTAAATTAATCCCTTCAGCCAACAATGTCTGTAATGTCTTCAGCTGCCATCTGCCCGCATCTGTAAAAAGAACCTCTTTATATAAAAACCCCCCGAGTGACATTATATTTGTATTCCACAAGGTATGACCAAGATCCAGCCATAGCGGTATTTTATAATTCCAGTTGTTTCGGTGCTTCTTCCAAACTCTCAGCAAAGAATCTCTAAGTATATGGCTTTTAAATACTTTATCCACTTTGCTGTCATAAAATAAGTAAGCGTGCCATCCAAATTCCAGATCAAAACTTTCTGCATTCAATATTCCAGTCTTTTTTCCTCCAAACCAATCACTTACTAAAGTCAAAGCTGTTGCATCATAATATAATTGTAGGTTTGGAAGTTTGAGACCTCCCCTTTCTGGGATGTCTTGCATAATTTTCATTTTTACTCTTGGTTTTTTCTCGTTCCAGACAAATTTGTTGATACCAGTTTGCCATGCTTTTAGTTGTTTATCATTTTTGAGCACCGGAATCATTTGAAACAAAAAAAGAAATCTTGGCAAAATGTTCATCTTAACTGCTGCTATTCTTCCAAGTAAAGACAGCTGCAGTTTTTTCCAAATCTCCATATCTTTTTGCACCTCTCGCCACAACGCCTCATAGTTATTTTGAAACAATTTCATATTTGATTCTGCAACCTGAACTCCTAGATATTTTACCTTTGGTACAATCTCAAAACCTGCCCTCCTTTCTAACTCCAGTTTACGATCTTGTGTCATATTTTTAACTACCATCTTAGTTTTTCTCTGATTCAATCTGAAACCTGAAACTTTACCAAAGTCTTGTATAATGTCCTTCATCTGGATTATCGATTCCATTGGCTGTGTTAGGGTAACAACCAGATCGTCTGCAAATGCCTTTATTCTGTAATCCTCTTGCCTTATCATTATACCTTTCAATGTGTTAGAATCCCTTATTGTATTTAACAAAACTTCTAGTGTTAAAATGAACAACAATGGGGACAGTGGACATCCCTGTCTTGTACCTTTTTCAATTTTAAACTCTGTTGTCAAACTTCCATTGATAATGATCTGTGCCTTTTGCTCTTGATAAATTGCTGAGACCGCCTGTATATATTGGTCCCCAAAGTCCATCTTTTTTAATGTCTTTAATAGAAAATTCCAATCCACTCTGTCAAAGGCCTTCTCTGCATCCAGAAAGACCAGCACTGCAGGGATCTGTTTATTCTTCTCAAGATATTCCAATAAATCTATTACTTGCCTTACATTGTCCTTCATGTGCCTACCCTCAATAAATCCCGCTTGGTCATCATGAATCACCTTTTGAATTACTGGCATCAGTCTGTTGGCTAATACTTTTGCGTAAATTTTATAATCCGTATTCAAAAGAGATATTGGTCTGTAATTCTCCGGTTTTTTAGGACCTGCTTGCTCTTTTGGTATCAAAGAAATATAAGCTGTAGTCCACGATGGAGGTACTTTTCCCCCTTGTTGTATGTTGCAAAATAAGTCTCTGAGTTGTTCCACCATTTCTGCCTGTAAAGTTTTATAATACACTGCTGTCAGACCATCCGTTCCAGGAGCTTTGGCTGTTTTTAATTGTTTTATTGCTGCTATTATCTCCTCCTCTGTTATGGGATAATCCATTCTTTACTTTTGTTGTTCAGTGATTTTTGTAACTCTTTTATTGTCCAAATATTTTTCTATAAGTCCATTCTGCACCTCCTCTCTAGCATATAGTTTAGTGTAATATTGAAGAAAGGCTTCTTTTATTAAATTCTGTTGAAAAACTTCTTTCCCCCCAATATCAACACTATCAATAGTCCGTATGCTTTGTTTCTTCCTTAATGTGTAAGCCAACCACCTGCCTGGTTTATTAGCATTGCAGAATGTATTATGCTTCGCATATTGTAAGTTTGTTGCAACTTGTTCCGCTATAAGCATTTGGAATTGGTCTTTCAGAAGTTTTATAACACTAAGTATTCTTTCATCTGTTGGATTTTTAATAAGTGACTGTTCTTTGTCCTTTATTTCTGCTTCCAATTCAAGTCTTTTCTTTTGTCGAATCCGCTTATGTTTAGAGTTCATATATATAAGCACCCCTCTCATATAAGCTTTGCTTGCGTCCCACACAATTTCCATTGGGGTGCCTTTACTCAAATTCATTTCAAAAAACTCTTTCAGATGCTTTTTAAGTTCTATTATATTTTTCTCATATCTAAACAAGTTTTCATTTAATCTCCAAGAGCGTCTCTCATTCTTACATGTCTCAATTTCTATCCAGACTGGACTGTGATCAGTCAAAGTTCTTGGCAGAATCTTTGTTCTTTTTGTCCTAACAAGTAAGTCATCAGACAACAAAATAAAATCAATCCTGGAAAAGGATCTATGTCTGTCAGAAAAGAAAGTATAGTCCAGTTCTTTTGGGTTATGTATTCTCCAAATATCTTTTAATTCCAGGTCTTCTTTCATATCAAAAAAAGTCTGTGGTAATCTGATTCTTGATTTTGCCAAAGTCTTTTTATCTAATTTAGAGTCAATTACTCCATTCCAGTCTCCCATAATTAAAATAGATCTATAATCCTATTGAAGTATTTTAGTATGCAGCATTTTATAAAAATAGTCCTGTTGTTGATTAGGAGCATAAATTCCTATCAGAAGAATTTGACTATTAGCAGAAAGTAATTCAATTGCTACAAACCTACCATCTTGATCAGCTTCTATAAGTTTGGCTGTTAATTTTTTGTTTACGTAAATAACCACACCATTCTTTTTTTGGTTAGTTGAGGATATAAAATGTGTTCCTAATTTGGAATTTTTCAAATAGTTTTGATCTTGAACTGTAATATGCGTTTCTTGTAAACAAATTATATCATTATTATGTTGTTTTAAATATGCAAATACTTTCTTCCTTTTTTGTGTTACATTCAACCCGTTCACATTCCAAGATAAACATTTAATCATCCTTATTCTCCTTCTGGAGCGAAGCGCAGAACCTTAGGATTTCATCTGAGACCCTCTGTCCTGCATTTCCCACAGCCCCAGCCTTGTCTTGTCTCTCCTGCTGTAACTTTTCTTTGAGTTCCTTGGCTTTTGCTCGAGTTATACGCTGATCCTTAACTTCAGCCGCCCAAACCAGCTCCGAGATTGGGGAAGGTTCCAGCAAAGGCTCATCCAGAAAACCTCCTTCAGCACCCTTCAACTCTGCTAATTCCTGCTTAGATTGTTGTTGCCATTCTTGAGGTTGCTTCTTATCACTCTCTTTAATCTCCAAAACTGTAGATGTGCGTGGGGATGGAGTTCTTTCTTTAAAGATATCATTATAAAATTGCTCCGCCTTCTCCACAGTATTCAGACGGTGTTTCTCTCCCTTATATCTCAAAATTATGCCAGTTGGGGCGTCCCAACGAAATGGGATTTGATTACTCTGCAGTTCTTTAACAAGAAAACCATACTCTTTTCTAGATTTCAACATCTTGGGTGGGAGCTCCTTGTAGACTGTAATCTTGGATCCACTCACTTGCACAGAAGTGAGAAAAGATTTTTGCAAAATGTCATTTCTTATTGCTCTGTCTGTAAAATATATGACCACATCTCTAGGCAGTTGTCTTTGTCTGGCCACCCACGAGTTAACTCTATAAATTTTATCTATTTTAGAAAAAACCATCTCGGATTCAACTTTTAAAATCACAGCTAGGGCTTCGGCACAGACCTGTCTCAAATCTTTTCTCTCCTCTTCTCTAATTCCTCGAAGCCTTATAGCAAATTCCATTGCACGAAATTGCATCATAACCATATCATTCTCAACTCTCTGCATCTTGTCATCAACATCAAGAAATTTATGATCATTATTTTTCATCTTAGCATTAACTTCTAATTTAAATTCATCCACTTTTGACTCAACTTTCATAATAAATCCTGCCAGACCAGATGCCACATCCGTTATTTTTTTGGTCACCATCTTTTGGCTCTGCTGCATTTCCTGCATAATTTCCTGTTGTGACTTTTGAATTTTTTCATCTATTTTATTTATTTTGTCATCCATGTCTTGAAATTTCTCATTCAAAATATTTGAGATGAATTCTTTTAGTTCTCCCATATCCAAATCTTTTTTTTGGGCTTGTGACTGCGTATCCTGCTTACGTGGGGGGGATCCCCCCCCTGTTTTGCCTTCCTGCTTTTTTGAAGCCATCCTGCCACGTAAGCTAGCTTTCTTAAAAAGGGAGGGTCCGCCTCTTCTGCCACCTCCACAATACCTTCTAAAAAAGTCCCCCAGAGTTACTCAAAACAAAGCTATAATGCAGCAAAGACAAGTAAAAGGGAGAGATTTTCCTCTTATTTCTGTTGCAGCCGGAGCAACTCTGTAACAACTTTTTAACTTTGTAGCAAGACAAGATAACTTCACCAATCCACACCCACTAATTCATTTGCTGAGCGCCATATTTTTTCAATCACTTTCACTCATTCCGAGACTTTCACTTCAGTAAAAAAGTTCAGCAAAGGACTAATACTTGCAGTTCAAAATTTCAGGGTTCAAGTGGATTGCGGATGTTTATTTGAGTTATTTCCTCGCTCTTTAAAGGTTTCCTGAGATCGGCTTGTTCTGCAAAAGCAGAAGACGTCCCACGCCGCCCGGAGTTTCAGCAGGTTGTAAGGGAGCCGCGCCTGCTTCCTCCCCAGAAACAGTTCCCTGGGGGGGTTGCAGGGGCTCTACCTGTGCCCTGCTGCCTCTTCTTCTTTAATCCTAAGGATTTCGAAGATTTCGAGCCGCTTCGCAGTCAGGAAGCGGCTCTACAAGCGGCGGGGGTGGCGGTGCTAAAAGAAAGCACCGTCGCCGCCGAAGACGAGAAAACCGGAAGTCCCTAGATCCCTCCATATCTTGAGCCTATCCTCTGGAATATCAGCTATTCCTGCCAGCTTGGTGTCATCCACAGATTTGAAGAGTTTTCCTTCTATCCCCTCATCTAAGTTATTGATGAAGATATTGAAGAGTACTAGGCCTAAGACAGAGCCTTGGGATACCACACTGCAAAGTTCCCTCCATGTAGATGCAGTTCCATAGGTAAAAGTGTTTCCATAGGGCAGGGAGACTCCACCAGATGGTAACACTTAAGGAAGCCACCTGGAATGTGCCCTTCTATTTGACCTAGTAAAACCAGCAAATATGATGAAAGAGGTGATCCTGGCCTCATATCATTCAGGGATATAAAAGTAATATCAGCACCTTGAACTACATTCGGGGAAAAAATAATCTGGAAGACAGTGCAGCTTGCATAGCAATTATGTAATACAAGCAAACAATAATTACCCAATTCCTTTTAGAACAGCAATCTGATAAAGGAGAATATTTATAGCTCAAGGATCGCAACAGCAATACCCAGATGAGCATAGCTGAATATCAAGATTAATATCAGACCAACAATCAAGAAGTAAACAATACCCCAATCAATGAAATGTAAAAAATAATAATAATAAACAGTCCTCCAAGACCACTCCCACCAAAACTAACAGGGCAAAACAGTAGAATAAAAATTGAGAGCAAACCCCTCTCCCTATCAGCACTGGTGATGTTAACCTAGTTTGGGTAAGGAAATGTTTGCAAGAAAACAACCAAGGTCAGAGAGCACCAAGGACCCTCAAAACTGCAATCTATTGGGAAGTAACTGCTTGTTGATTTTTAAAGGATGATTATCATTTAATTCTTGCAAATGCCCATAAACGTTTAGAAAAGGTTAGACAACAATTTTTGGATCCTTTTCTTTTCCTCATTCCTCATTAGTCATCATGTATATACCCTGTTTTCCCGAAAATAAGACATCACCTGATAATAAGCCCCATCGGGCTTTTGAGCGCATGCGCTAAAATAAGCCTCTCCCTGAAAATATTTAAAGGCAGAGCTGGAAATCAGGTAAGACAGCAAGAGGAGCCCATCTTGCTTCACATGCTCCAAAATAATAAGACCTCCCTGAAAATAAGGCTAAGCATTATATTCCAAAAATATAAGACAGGGTCTTATTTTCAGGGATTCATGGGTATGTATAAGAAATGCCAGACTTTTCAAACTGACAAAAAGGATGACATTATTTTTTTTTTATTGAAAAAGTTTTACAAATACATTTTCTCCCCAATTACCCGCCCTAACCCTCTCTAACCCCCCCTAAGCCCCCTAGCCCTCCCGCCCCCCCCAGGACTTCCACAAAATATAATCCATATCAAAATTACATTTTATAGGACTTGAACCCCTCCACCCCCTGTATATTTTTCACATCTTCACAAAGTTCGATTATTCTATCCCTATATAATACTTTCAGTTAAAAGCTATCTGATATTTCCTAGTTTGATATTTATTCTGCACATAGTCTATCCACTTTTTCCACTCCCATACATAAGTTTCTTGTGTCCAATCTTTTAGGTATGCTGAAATCTTCGCCATCTCTGCAAAGCTGGCCATCTTCAAAGTCCATTCTTCAAGAGTGGGCATAGCTTCATTTTTCCAATATTGACCTATCAGTAATCTTGCTGCTGTTATCATATATAATATCAGCTTTACTTCGCCCAATGTAAAACCCTTAACTATATCCAATAAAAACAATTGTGGAGAAAACTGAATTTTTTTCTTCAAAACATTCTACATAACCCACCAAATTTTTATCCAAAAAGCCTTCACTTTCTTACAAGTCCACCACATCTGGTAATATGTGGCATCTAGACAATTACATCTCCAGCATTTTGGTTGAACATTAGGGTACATACACGATAATTTCTTAGGAAAGGATGACATTATTGTAAAGTTGATTTAATCCTGTTTTATGTTACAAAATATAGATGTGGAAAATAGGGACATTTGACAGAATAAAGGTGTATAAATCAAATGAGATTCTGTTACATAGTCATGCTTACTGTTGGAGATAAAAAAAATAGAATAAAGTTGGTGCTGTGGTAGCAAGACTGATTAAGTATGAACGTGAACTTGAGGAAAACAAGAGTACCTTTACTTGTTTGAAAATGCGTTCCTCCCTGAGAAGGTAATCCATGTCTCAGCCAACATCGATGAAAACATGACATCCTCCCAAAAAACTGGTTATATAAAACATTTGCCATCAGCTGAACACATTTCAAAATTGTTTGAAATGTGCTTGGCTAAGGTTTTTCATGTTGCTGCTGGAATCTAATTTGTTTCAGGTTAGTGTTTAAATATTGATCTAACTCTCTCTCTCTCTCTCTCTCTCTCTTTTTTTTTTACTTTTATTTCATGCCACTCTGATCAGCCTGTGAAAGTTTTGGCCTGAGTGTTTTGAAGAAACAGACTGAAGGCCTATGTAGCCTTTTGGTGGAAACTCAGCCTTTTGTTCCTTCCAAAGGAAATGATGGGATACAGATGGCCCTTTAACATACTTCCACTACACCACAGAGTTCACCTCCCTGTTTTTCATACAAGTATGATTGTATGAATATGATTGTTCTCAATTTATTAACATTTCATCTCATTTTTTTTCAGCCAAAAACATGTACCTAACGTGGGTTGCTGTAATTAAAATGTCAGACTAATGTGACTGAAGTGGTGACAAAGATTATCAACTTATAATTAGTCTCCCTTGTCTCCTTGAATGGCCTTGACAATGGCATTTGTTGAAAAGTACTAGAAAGTAACAGGGAAAATAGAATCAGTGTTCCCTTCCTGCATTAATTATTCATAGATATTTCAACTGCTAATAGCAGGTCAGGTTTTCAATGCTGAGGGGAGTGCTCCAATTCCTGAACATGGAAGAAGTTCATATCACATGACCCAGAGTGAATACATAACAGTTGAAGGGACAGTGCTTGATCTTCAAAATATGGCATTGAAGATTTAACAGCTTCTGTTGAAAAGGATAGCAGAAAAGTGATGGTTTGGGAAGGTAGCAGAAAAGATTTAATCAAGAATCTCTGGTGAAACAAATAGTAAAGTAACACAGAGGATCTGGCTGGACATGAAAGAAGCTGTCGACTAGTAGGCTATACTGTATATTCCAGAAACTCTTATCAATTAAACAAGCAGAATGCCTTCTGCTTGTTTGACAGAGAGATGGTGTAAATTATGATTTGTTGTTTGGATCTCTTTGTCCCTGTTTTTATCTGCCTTTTATCCTATTTTGCTAATTAGCAATAGCAATAGCACTTAGACTTATATACCACTTCACAGTGCTTTACAGCCCTCTCTAAGCAGTTTACAGAGTCAGCGTATTGCCCCCAACAATCTGGGTCCTCATTTTACCCACCTCGGAAGGATGGAAGGCTGAATCAACTTTCAACCTGGTGAGATTCGATCTGCCAAACTGCTGGCACCGGTGATCAGCAGAAGAAGCCTGCAGTACTGCATTCTATCCATTGCACCACCGCGGCTCTAAAAAGCTAATTAATTGCTTTCTATTTTTTTAAAAAAAAATCTTGTCGTTTCATAAATAAATAAATATGAGGTTCTATTTTTGCTAGCTACACTGAACAGCATGTAGGCTTACTCTGATCTGGATAAAGAGATTGACCCATTAACTCCTTCTATCCAGCAAACAAACCTCTTTCATTTTCTTTGCTGACGCTGAAAAAGAGCAGGTGGTATTGCATGGCTTCACATTGGATTATTTAAGAAAACTACATCTAATTAGTAATGATTTCCCAGTTTTACTGTGCTAGCATTTTTTAGAAATAAATTACATGATTAATGTTATGCATTGATTCCCCATATCTATGCAGTTATAATATATACAGTTTATATTAGCAACCAAGCTGTACCAAAGAAGCGCTTGGTTTTTATGTGGCCCAGGCGTGCACTTCTTACAATTTAATCAACATTCAATGTGAGCCTTTCACAAGAGAACAGTAATCCATGCTTTAAACTACGCACGCAGTAGTACCCCCTCCCACTTCTAGCCATCAATAAAATATGATTAATTGAATACAACTGAATTCACCTGCATTTAATTGACGGACTCTTCATTAAAAAAAATTGGGACATTAGAAATTCTCAATTTCAGTTCAATGGTACGTGAAGGCAGGATGGACTCAACAGAACTACTTTCTTTAGGAGAATAATGCACCAAAAGATTTAGTTTCCAATGAATCTTAGTTGGGCTCAGGAAACGTGTGTTTTTAAAATAATTAATAGCTGTTAAAAAATTGCATACGTTTAGTTCAGAATATGAAAATTATCAAGAAAAGAAAGGAGGGGGAGGGAATCCCTGCCAACTTTTAGGCTTCTTGCTTCTTTACATCTTCTCTTCCCTTAAGTCTTTCTCTTCTGTCACAGGCCAGTGGTCAGGTTAATAGCCTGAAGTAAAGCTAACTTTCACAATGACTCGATCTCACTAGCAATAAGATGTCAGAAACGGAAATAGAGAGGGAGAAAAAAATCTCTTTAATGATCTGTTCAATTTATCCTGTGGAGGAGCTGCTGCCAAAACTGGGTTGCCAAGCTGAATGACAGCAGGTACTTTATACTGGAGGAAAAAACAGCTCCTGTTTTCCTCACATATTTCTGTCTTTTTTGTTCTGGGCTTCCGGTAGGAATTGTAGATAAGATATTTGCATGGCCTTTTAAAATTTGGAGCTTGCTTTATGTCAGTGTATATGAGAAAAAAAAATGAAGGTTGGCGGAACTTGGGAGAGAGAGTGGGGGACAAATGCACTATCAGTGGGAAAAAATGACTGAATTACAGGTGCTTGCAAATGTTCAGTGTATGACTATCTAGGACAGTGATGGCGAACCTTTTTCTTGTTGTGTGCCAAAAGTGTGCACGCATGCACGTGCAACAGCGTGCGTGCATGCCAGCATCCATAATGCAAACCCCCACCTGCGCATGCGCGCACACCCCCACTCCTGTGCACGCACCCTGCATTGCGTATGTACACAGGCACCCCCGCATTGCACATGCGCACCCTGCACATGCGCTTCATACACCCCCGACCCATTTTTGCCTGGAAAGCCTCCTGTAGTAAACTTTGCCAGCTCGAACGGCTTGCCAGCCTTGCGCTCTGGGCAGCATCCAGCCATGCTGCCAAGAAAAGCACCTTCCTCCAGTTGCTGGAAGTAAAAGGCGGCTCTGCGCAGCTTGCCGAAAAACTTTTCTCTCGACGGCTGTTCTCTTTTGCACTTTCAGAGCCCCATGCCACCGAAACGCGAGAGGTTGCCTTGTTCTCTCGCCCACCCTCCCCCTGGCCAGACTGCCAGCCTAGAATTCACCGCGGCTTCCCCCAGTCTGGTAGCTTATCTATCTGAGCCAGCTAAACAAGCCATCTCGCAGCCGTTTCTCAAGCAGAGGAAAAGACGGGAAGGCTGGGGGGGGGGCAGGAAACCAATCCAAACTCTCTCCCTTCCCCCTTCTTTCTCCCAACCCTGCCAGCCACTCTTAGTTTACCCCTAGTGAGGTTGCCAGAGCTCCAGCTTTCTTCCCTCGAACCTTTCCCCTCCTCCTCAAGTGAAGCTGCTGCTCTGATCCATTGGCTTAAACTGGGTTGTGTGCAGTGGTGGGATTCAATTTTTTAAACAACCGGTTCTGTGGGCGTGGCTTAGTTGGGGGCGTGGCTTGGTGGCCATGTGACTGGGTGGGCGTGGCTAGCTGGTCATGTGACCGATGGGCGTGGCTATCTGCATAGGGACTACAGAGGGCTGAAAAAAGTCATTTCTGACTGGTCCTCGCACTTTTGACGGTCCTCGCACATATGACCATCCTCACATTTATGCCCGTTGCAGCATTCTTAACAACCTTGTCACTCATTTCACAACTGCTTCTCTTCATCATGGTGACAAGATAGGGCAAAAATGTAAAATGTGAGGACAGTCGTAAGTTCGAGGACTGGTCAAAAGTGTGAGGACCAGTCAAAAATAACTTTTTCAGCCCTCTGAGTAGTCCATATGCATAAAAGGACTACCCAAAGGGCTGAAAAAAGTGATTTCTGACACTTGTGACTGGTCATCATTTATGCCCATTGTAGCATTTTTAACCATGTCACTCATTTCACAACTGCTTCTCTTCACCATGGTGACAAGATAGGGCAAAAACGTAAAACGTGAGGATAGTCGTAAGTTCGAGGACTGGTCAAAAGTGCGAGGACCAGTCAGAAATAATTTTTTCAGCCCTCTGAGTAGTCCATATGCATAAAAGGATACAGCAATAGAGAGGGATGAAGGAAGGGAAGGGAAATTAGAGTAGGAGTGAGGGTAAGAGAGGGAGGAAGAGAGGAGGAGAAGGAAAAAGGAAGAGGAAGTAGGGAGGAGAAGAAGAAGGGGAGGAAGAGAAAGTAAGAAGGAAAGAAAAGAGAGAGGTGGTAGGTTTGAGGAGAAAGATTGCTGTACAATAAAAAAGATGAAAGGGAAGAAAGCCAACCCCAAACAAATATAAAGATATTAAGATAAAGAATGAATTGTTAAACTTTAAAGAATAAAAGAGAACAAATATGAATAAATAGCAATAATTAGAAACACACATACAAACATACAATGTATTTTCTTTGAACAGAGTATTTGGCCGGTTCACAAATTTAAACAGTGTTTAGTCATTTCAATTAAATTTACAATTTCTATATTCCCTTTTTGCCATATTTATTCCTCATCTATTTTTTTAAAAAAAACAATATTACCCTTCATCCTCATCTCTAATCTTAATCAAATTCAATTTTTCCCTTCTATTCTATATTATACCCCTTCCCATTGTCCTCTATTTTTATATCCATCCTCACATTGGTTAATTATGTAATTATGTAATACAGTTGTTTAATATAAATTCAACATTTTAATATAAATCAATTAGTTATATAACTACCTTTTTTGTATATTAATCAATATGAACATGAATATTCCAATTATTTCCATGCAATCCAATTTCTTACAAATCAATTAATTATATTTACCAATGATAATAAATCAAATAATTTCCCCCATATATTCCTCCAAATCACAACTTAACCATTTCTGCTTTCAACACAATATACAATTAATAGTATCTCAATTATTACAATTCCCTAGTTAAATAGAGCGTTTTTTCTTTTGTATTTTAAAATCTTGAACTCTCCTCTTTTTCCCTAAATTTCCCATTGTTTGCACCTACCTTTTTTGGTGAGGAAAAAGAAAAGAAATCTGCCTGCCTAATTTTCCAACGTGCAAAGCCAACAGCCTGCTTTACTTTCTGTTTCGTTTTTCAGTATAGCTAGGGGAAAAAAAATCAGCACTCTTTGCAAGCAAGCAGCAGAGCCCTGAGCAAAACAGCTGAGAGCAAATCAGCTGAGAGTCGGGAGCCGATCTAAGCAAGGGCTAATTAGCCTATGCTGAAGCTCCGCGGGCCAATAAAATTACAAAAAACCACCTAACCCTTTGTTAAATTGCTGGCTCGCTCGCCCCTCGCCCACCACTATTTATTGGCATAAATAGTGGTGCGGAGGGGCGGTGCAAGAGGTGGGGCGAGCCAGCAATTTAACAAAGGGTTCGGCCAAACCCCCTAGAACCGGCAGAATCCCACCACTGGTTATGTGGCCTGATCCAGCTCTGAGTATTTATCCTGCCTCACTGGGATCGAGGGAAGAAAGATGGAGCTCTGGCAGTCTGTTACTCTGTTAAATGTTTTTCCAAACTCGAAAGCAACTGAAGGACAGGCTTTGAAAATAGTCCATAGTCTTCGCTTGAGGAGGAGGGGAAAGGTTCGAGGGAAGAAAGCTGGAGCTCTGGCAGCCTCTGGAAAAACATTTAACAGAATAACAGACTGTCAGATCTCTGGCTTTCTTGCCTCGATCCTTTCCTCTCCACCTCAAGCAAAGCTGCTCTTCTGATCCATTGGCTGAAACTGGGTTGTATGAACCGATCCACCTCCGAGTGTTTGCCCTGCCTCACTAGGGGTAAATTAAGAGTGGCTGGCAGGGTTGGGAGAAAGAAGGGGGAAGGGAGAGAGTTTGGATCAGTTTCCTGCCCCCCCTCCAGCCCTCCCATCTTTTCCCTTGGAAAAACATTTGGCTCGTCGATTCCTGCACCCCAGGAGTGGGGAAGTGCGTAATCCCAACCCTCCCACCATCTTTGTAAAAGGAGAGGAGCTCCCTGATCGCTCACACACATGGCTTTGGCTGCTGCCTGCCTCTTGTCTTGCATCCACAGCGAGACAACTGGAGAGATGCCCATATGTTTCACGGCAGCAGCGTTGGCAGTAAAGAACCCCCAGGACTGCTGCTCCCAAGTTTCTCCTCTCAGCCTTGGTGCTTTTACCTTACATGGCAGTGGCAGTGCTTCTTCCTGGCCGCACCTTGCAAGCCAATAGTGCACTCCAGCACCACCCAAGTGGGAGCTGCACGCTTTTGCCCTGGCAACATCATTGGAGCCACAATCTGCCGCTCTCCACGTGAGCACCAATGTGTGTGCTTGCCACCCAGTCCGTGCACCCTGACCCTCTTGGGGATTGTAAGCTGGCTTGCCCCAGTCGGGCTGGCTCCAACCCTGCCAGCCACTCTTACATTACATGGTGGGGGTGCCTCCTCCTCCTCCTGGCCATGCCTTGCAGACCAAAAGTGCAGCCCTACTCCCCTGAGCACCCAAGCTGACCAGTCGCTCTTGCCTTTCCCTTTGCAGTTGCCACTGCTGCGGCTCTTCTGAGGCAGCAGAGCTGCACAGGAGGAACGCCGGAGACAGCGTGCCAGCCATTGCCGGTCTTTGCACGTGCATGGGCACCAGAAACAAGGAGACCAAGTGGCCGATGCGCATGCACATTTCTGAAACAGGTATTGTGGCTCCGTTACCTGAGCCTGTGTCATCGGCAGGAGAGGACTCCAAGAGTGAAGGAGAGGAGTTGGCAAGGCCTCCCTCTCCAGGACCCTCCTCTCTGGCAATGCCTTCGGTGTCCACTGAAGGGCAAGAGATAGGGCCGGGGCCAAGCACGTCCACGCAGCCACAGGTGGACAGTGATGAGGGTAATGAGTCTTGGCTGGATCCTCGGCAGCATCGCAGAGATAAGTGCGCGCAACAGAAGAAAAGGCGTGCCAGAGATTAGGCTGAGTCACTGGACCACACCCCACAGGGTATAAAAGGGGGTGAAGTGGCCATTCAGACTCTGTGATGGACAAAACTAACTACTATCGAGTCACATTGCATCTTTAGAAACAACATTATCAGCCTTGGATTTATTTTACAAACTGGACAATCCCTGACTGTGTGTATTTTGTTTATTGAGTAAAAGTTCTTGGCAAGCAGCTACTGGGTTGCTGCCAAGTGTCTTATTGGAAGAATTGGTCGTCTGCCAGTTTATTTAACCCCCGGCTGTCTGTTTGTGTGCGTGTGTGAGACGGGGACAGAACAACAGGAAGATCATCTTCCTGAGCCGCACATGAGCAATGGGCGGCTGCTCTTCTGGTTTCGGGCACTCAGGTGCATAATGAATACCAGGTGGCTTGCATGCCGGAACCCAGAAGAGCGACAGGAGATGGCTCCGCATGCCCAGAAAGATGGCTCTGTGTGCCACTTCCGGCACGCGTGCCATAGGTTCGCCATCACGGATCTAGGGTAAATAATATTTAGAGTGGGAAAAGATAGATAAACTCTAACCCAAACCCTTCTATTTCCTGAAAGAATTTGTAACTGCTGGGGAAGTGGGTCAATTCTTAAGTATATTACCCTTAATATCCTAGAGATAATTTCTAGGATGCTTTGTACAAATGTTGCTGCCCTTGAATATTTGAAATTCATAATTTATTTGTCTTGGGAATGAATTCCAGTTTGTACCCACAAATTCCCAGTCATTCCCCATATTCAGAACAGAGACCCATCAGCTGGTTTCTTTTGGACAAAAGCT
This sequence comes from Arizona elegans, assembly GCA_022577455.1. Lineage (NCBI taxonomy): Eukaryota > Metazoa > Chordata > Lepidosauria > Squamata > Colubridae > Arizona > Arizona elegans. The sequence continues at coordinate 79,386,947 of JAKOOJ010000006.1, read as the reverse complement.
CATCAGTTTTCCCAAAGACTGGTAAGCATTTTTCTGGTCTTCCTGTCATTTGGGCTAAAAGGGAGACTACTAGAATTCTTGTTAATTTCACTTTAGCTCCCAAATGTCAACATTTATTTACGTGTTGCAAAAGAATAGAATGTTGACAACGAATCACTAAAGAGAGCATTTGGCATTTACCATGCAAAGTTAACACAGGAGGCAAAATTAAACTGCTTCCTTTCAAGTAAGAAGAACAGGCCCCTTATTATCAGAAGCAACATAAGTGTTTCATGAATTTGTTTTGGGCCAGAATCAGCAAACCTTTCTTACCCAGTTTGAACTGGCTGGCAGCCTATCCCATTTTCCTCTACCTTTTTTATAGACAACTACAATTCTTGTAGATATATTTATTGGTAGGTTTATTGGTTTTTATATATGACCAGGAAATAACAAGTTATAGTTATTACACATGAGGATGTCTGTTAAGGATAGTTAAACAGGACTTTATATTACAATCACAGTACTAGTATGCCAGTCAATTTCTCTGGCTTTTAGTTCATTTCTCTGTCCAATTTATTGGACAGTGCAGTGAAACATGTGCGGATCTGTACATTGGGGAAACAAAACAACCACTTTATAAACACATGGCACAACATAGGAGAACAAACCCATTAGGACAAGAGTCAGCAGTCCATTTGCATTTAAAAGACGAAGACCACTCTTTTAAAGACAGCAAAGCCCACATTTTGGACAGAGAGGACCACTGGTTGGAAAGAGAGGTCAAAGAGGCCATCTATGTCAAAACTGAACAGTGCTTTCTCAACAGAAGGGGAGGGATATGACATCATCTATCTCCAGTCTACAACACAGTCCTTTCAGCAGTTCCAAAAAGGCACCACACCCATTTGCACTACTCAGGTGATCCTGAGAAAACAGATAAACCTTCAAGGGACTTCAACACCTCTGTAAAAGAATGCAAATGATAAGCTGTCTGCAAGGATATAAATCCTTCCATTTCTCACTATCCAGTCAGAGCTGAAGAAGCTTCTTGGATGAGAAGTGAAACATCTTCAAAGAAGAACAAAATTAAAAAAAGTACCTTTGGATATGTAATCTAAAGTCATCTAGTGAAATCCTTGTCACATTGAATCTGGTTCTCCTCAATCTTAGTATAATATATAGTTGGAACTTCAAATCCCTTTGTGATTTAGTCCAAGGATGCTTGTATAAGAACTTATTTTCATATGTAAATATATTTTCTTAAAAATGTTCATCCTTGATTCTTTAGCCTATTGGCTGTTTAGTTATTTCTGACTGATCCTGTATGTCTCTGTCTGGAGTTCATCTTAATCATCTGTTTGAAATAATAAAAAAAATGAAATTGTGACCTGCTTAACCTTTACTTACTGGCTGCTGCACAATGATGTCAATATTAATGCAAACAATCTTCCAGCTGTTCAACTGCAGACAGGTTAAATATCTGCAAAGAGCTTGAGAACAGCAGGAAAAAAACTAGCAAATCTGAGTCTGAGAAATAGCAAAATATAAATATTTAGAACAGGGCGAGTGTTAGAGCAGTGGTTCTCAACCTTCCTAATGCCAAGATCCTACCGGTTCTGTGGGCATGGCTTGGTGTGTGGGAGGTAATGTGACTGGGTGGGCATGGCCAACTTTTTTTTTTTTACTTTTAAAAGCATTTTTTCTACAACCTTAAGAGGTTGCAGAAAAAATGCTTTTAGAAGCCTCTGACAATCAGGCAACTCAGCTGGAATAACCAGTCTTTTAAAGGCTTTTTTTTCCTACAACCTCTTCGTCCAAAGAGGTTGCAGAAAACAAAATGCTTTTGGAAGCCTCTGACAGTCCCAGCTGAGCCGCGCGATCGGACCAGCCTGGAGACGGATAGAGGAGCGGTGTCTCAGTTCCTAAGACCATCAAAAATATGTGTTTTCCGATGGTCTTAGGTCACCCCTGTGAAAGGCTCGTTTGACCCCCAAAGGGGTCGTGACCCACAGATTGAGAACCGCTGTGTTAGAGGTTGCTGTGAAATATAGGCAAAATACAGAGACTGTGTAGCAATAAACAGAACGTATGTTGTGAGAACATATGTTTAAGTGGCGGAGCATGGAAGGAAGGTTGAAGGAGGCAGCATCTACACCTGGGATTGTTAGATAAATGGGCCTGCTAAGGTTGATCCCCTTTCATCTCTCATTTTACCAAGATATTACAAAGTGCAGTGCAGAGAGAGAAAATGATCTTTTTAGGAGGAAATCAATAAACATGATAAAGGATTAATATAAAAACCATAAAGCAATAAAAAAGTGGATTTGATTTACTGTGGAAAGAGCATCAATTTTGGTAAAAGAATTGCTTGAATTAAAGCATGGGAGGCTGAAAAGAAAAGAATTAAGGCAATGCAGCACTATGTGTAGTGCACTATATAAGCCACGCAAACATACTTTTTGCCAAATATAGTTAATACTGAAAAAAAAAACATTGAATTTGATTTTAATTATGACTGTACTGCATTATTGCTGTTAGTAGGGGAATGGGGAAAAAGGCTGGAGTTAAAAATACTCTTATTTTTTCTTTCCATTCTTTCAATAGATTTTTGACAGGTACTTTGTTATTATTATTTATTATTATTATTATTATTATTATTTATTAAATTTCTATACCGCCCTTCTCCAAATAGGACTCAGGGCGGTGCACAGCCAAGGTAAAAACAGAGCATACAAAATTTAAAAACAGTATTAAAATAATTAAATATTTGGCCGTAAATTAAAACAACCCAATTTAAAATCAATTTAAAATTTAAAATTTAAAATTTGGCTCAAGCCAGCCCAGCTAGTTGGAATAAATGGGTTTTCAGGGCCCGACGAAAAATTCAATATCTGGATTTTACTTTGTTTTTGCTTATTGTTTCCTAAATATATTTGTTTGTTTAGCACTGCCTGCATAACCCAAGTCTTTTTACGAAGTCATGAATGTGTACCGAAATTTTATAATTTTTTAAAATGAAATTCTCTATAAAATTATATCTTGAATAAATATATTATAAATATATAAACTTCTTATAACTGAAAGACGTCACATGTTTAGGTTTATTTGTTAAAATATTGAATATTTAAGCTATATTTTCAACAATGTATAGTATGTGATAAACCTGAAATTAATTTGGAATGATCTAACAAAATGCTGTTCAATGATGAGAAATGTTGGACTAAGCAGTTAGGTAGAAAAAACAAAACGAAATACACAAGTACAAATAGGAGCTGAATGTCTTGGCAATAGTATTTGTGAAAAGGATCTCGATTAAGGTGACCAGACGTCCCGCTTTTGGCGGGACAGTCCCGCTTTTGAGCAATTTGTCCCACGTCCTGCGGAGTTTTAAAAAAGTCCCGATTTTTCATTCTGCCTCCTGAGTCCCGGCTGCCTCCTGAGTCCCAGCTGATGGCTAGAGGGAAAAAACCTGTTTAAACTCTTGCCGCGGGGCTTCAAAGGGCCGCCCTACGTTGATTAGCTCGGCTTCCCCCTCTCAGCTGATTTGCGCAAGGCTCTGCTCTTGCTAAATTGCTCAGCAGTTTTTTTTTCTCTTTGTGCAAACCAATCTCAAAATGAAACTGAAAGTAAAACAGGCTGTTGGCTTTGCTGTTTGCTTGCAACGTTGGAAAATTAGGCAGCAGATTTATTTTCCTTTTCCTCACCAAAAAAGGTAAGTGCAAACAATGGGAAATTATTAAGGGCAAAAGAGGAGAGTTCAAGATTTTAAAACACAAAAGAAAAAAAAGCTCTTTTTAACTAGGGAATTGTAATAATTGAGATACTATTAATTGTATACTGTGTTGAAAGTAGAAATGGTTAAGTTGTGGTTTGGAGGAATATATGGGGGAAATTATTTGGTTTATTATTGGTAAATATAATTAATTGATTTGTAAGAAATTGGATTGCATGGAAATAATTGGAATATTCATGTTCATATTGATTAATATACAAAAAAGATAGTTATATAACTAATTGATTTATATTAAAATGTTGAATTTGTATTAAACAACTGTATTACATAATTACATAATTAACCAATGTGAGGATGGATATAAAAATAGAGGACAATGGGAAGGGGTATAATATAGAATAGAAGGGAAAAATTGAATTTGGTTAAGATTAGAGATGAGGATGAAGGGTAATGTTTTTTTTTAAAAAATAGATGAGGAATAAATATGGCAAAAAGGAAATATAGAAATTGTAAATTTAATTGAAATGACTAAACACTGTTTAAATTTGTGAACCAGCCAAATATTCTGTTCAAAGAAAATACATTGTATGTTTGTATGTGTGTTTCTAATTATTGCTATTTATTCATATTTGTTCTCTTTTATTCTTTAAAGTTTAACAATTCATTCTTTATCTTAATATCTTTATATTTGTTTGGGGTTGGCTTTCTTCCCTTTCATCTTTTTTATTGTACAGCAATCTTTCTCCTCAAACCTACCACCTCTCTTTTCTTTCCTTCTTACTTTCTCTTCCCCCCACCCTCTTCTTCTCCTCCCTATTTCCTCTTCCTTTCTCTTTCTCCTCCTCTCTTCCTCCCTCTCTTACTGTCACTCCTACTCTAATTTCCCTTCCCTTCCTTCATCCCTCTCTATTACTGTATCCTTTTATGCATATGGACTACTCAGAGGGCTGAAAAAGTTATTTTTGACTGGTCCTCACACTTTTGACCAGTCCTCGAACTTACGACTGTCCTCACATTTTACATTTTTGCCCTATCTTGTCATCATGGTGAAGAGAAGCAGTTGTGAAATGAGTGACATGGTTGTTAAGAATGCTGCACGGGCATAAATGTGAGGATGGTCATAAGTGTGAGGACCAGTCAAAAGTGCGAAGACCTGTCAGAAATGACTTTTTTCAGCCCTCTGGTTAGTCCTTTTGTGCATATGGACTACTCGGAGGGCTGAAAAAATTATTTTTGACTGGTCCTCACACTTTTGACCAGTCCTCGAACTTACGACTGTCCTCACATTTTACGTTTTTGCCCTATCTTGTCACCATGGTGAAGAGAAGCAGTTGTGAAATGAGTGACATGGTTGTTAAGAATGCTGCACGGGCATAAATGTGAGGATGGTCATAAGTGTAAGGATCAGTCAAAAGTGTGAGGACCTGTCAGAAATGACTTTTCAGCCCTCTGAGTAGTCCATATGCACAAAAGGACTAACCAGAGGCCACGCCCACACAATAAGCCACGCCCACAATGGTGTCCTTCTTACCAATGTTAAAATCTGTTCACCTTACCCTATACACATAGCCATGGCCACCCGGTCATATGGCCAGCTAGCCACGCCCACAAAATAAGCCACGCCCACAATGTTCCTCTTTACCAATGTTAAAATCTGGTCACCTTAATCTAGATGCCCTAATAGGACACAGATTAAACACGGTCCAACCATGTTCAGCAGGTGCCAAAATAGCCAAAGCAATATTAGGCTCCATTAACAGAGGTATTGTATCACAACATGGGAAATGATACTTCTGTTTTATGTTGATCTGATTCTGGAATAGTGAATATTTATGCCATGATTTCCAGTAATGTATAAGATATGGTGAACCTGAAACTAATTTTAATTTGCCTATGTTCATGGGAAAAGATAAGGGACAACAGAAATATGTGAAGATGTGACTATTTCAGTTTTGAAGCAACTGTTCATTCTCAGCCTTTTTCAATGGAAATTATCTGCTGCCAAATAGAGATACTGATACACACATTAGAAGATCCATGAGCTTCAGTTGTAAGTTATCATGTACCATATCATCTTTACTAACTGTACAGTACGTGCTTATTGTTAAATTTAGTACTAATGAAAGATCCTCTAGTAAAATACTAATGGAGATTTTTTTTTTAACTTGGAAAAAAGTACATCAAATAACAGCAGGGTTAATTTTTATTCTCACTACCAGCAATTTTGGAAAACAGATCTTTCTGGAATCTAAGCTCCTAGGCTATTAATTTCTTGTCTTGTCTTTTCTTGATATTGGCACAAGTCCTATTTGTGAGAATATTTTTTGTTTATTTTGCTGCCTTTGGATCATTGTATATTATATTTCACATAAATTATTGTATTAAAACAAAACATGTAATGAGATACTTGGATTGATATTTTATTTATATTGTTCTTATTTGAGACAAGAAACAATTACTTAGATATGAAATTCTTCCCATAGCTGCTGTTATCACAAGTTAAGCTATTAACATCATTTAGTGAATATAGCATGCTGGCATTTGTGTTTTAACATTTTTCAAATGTGTGCTTATAGATAAGGATAGTCTGTGACATCACAGATGGAGAGATCAGATAGTATCTCAAAATGTTCTGTGCATATGTAGAAAAATGTTCAGTATGCCGTGAAATAGTTACTGTGTTATATTCAAAAATATCAAAAAATATTTTACTTGTTTCTTTTTGTTTGTTTTAGCTGAGAGAAGTAGCTTAAATACCATGTGATTTATGCTGGTCCCACAAATATTTCAAATATTGTAGTAGAAAATCTTTATGTCGGATTCAATGAGATTACTAATTATAAATCAACAGAAAACAATATAACCCCCCTGTCTTAGTATGGAACAATATAATTTTGGTTTTCAGTATATCAAATAATTTTTACCTTTGCTTTGGAACTTAGAATAAAATAGAATTTTATTGGCCAAGTGTGATTGAACACACAAGGAATTTGTCTTGGTGCATATGCTCTCAGTGTACATAAAAGAAAAGATACGTTTATCAAGAATCATAAGGTATAACACTTAATGATAGTCATAGGGTACAAATAAGCAATCAAATCATGTTAGGAAACAGTCAATATAAATTGTAAGGATACCAGCAACAAGGTTACAGTCATAAGTGGGAGGAGATGAGTGCTAGGAACGATGGCAAGATTAATAGTAGTGCAAACTTAGTAAATAGTTTGACAGTGTTGGGGTAATTATTTGTTTAGCAGAGTGATGGCGTTCAGGAAAAAACTGTTCTTGTGTCTAATTGTTCTGGTGTGCAGTGCTCTATAGCATTGTTTTGAGGGTAGGAATTGAAACAGTTTATGTTCAGGATGAGAGAGGTCGGTAAATATTTTCACAGCCCTCTTTTTGACTCAGGCAGTATATAGGTCTTCAATGGAAGGCAGGTTGGCCATTGTTTTTTCTGCAGTTCTAATTATCCTCCAAAGTCTGTGTCTGTCTTGTTGGGTTGCAGAACCAAACCAGACAGTTATAGGGGTGCAGATGACAGACTCAATCATTCCTCTGTAGAACTGAATCAGCAGCCCCTTGGGCAGTTTGAGCTTTTTGAGTTGACACAGAAAGAACATTCTTTGTTGTGCTTTTTTGATGACATTTTTGATGTTGGATGTCCGCTTTCGATCTTGAGATATGGTAGAACCTAGAAATTTGAAGGTCTCTACTGTTGATATTGTGTTGTCTAATATTGTAAGAAGTGGAAGTATGGAAGAGTTTCTCCTAAAGTCTACCACCATTTCTACAGTTTTGAATGTGTTCAGTTTGTTGAACCAGATTGTTCCAGTCGCACCACGAGGTTAGTTGTTCAACCTCCCGTCTGTATGCAGATTCATCATTGTCTCGAATGAGACCCATCACTGTTGTGTCATCTGCAAACTTCAGTAGTTTAACAGATGGATCATTAGAGATGTAGTCATTGGTATATAGAAAAAAGTGGAGAAAGCACACAGCCTGGGGAGGGGGCGCTGTGTAATTGTACAGGTATCTGATGTGATTCTGCTTAGCTTCACTTGCTGCTTCCTGTCTGTTAGGAAGCTTATGATCCACTTACAGGTGTGTTCTGAGTTAGCTTAGTTAGAAGAGTGTCTGGAATGATGGTATTGAATGCTGAACTAAAGTCTACAAAGAGCACCCTTGCGTAGGTCTTTGGAGATTCAAGATGTTGTAGGATGTAGTATAGCGCCATATTAACAGCATCATCTGTTGATCTATTTGCTCAGTATGCAAATTGCAAGGGGTCTAACAGTGGATCCATAATGGTTTTCAAGTGGGACAGCACTAGCCTTTCAAAGGTTTTCATGACTACAGATGTTAGAGCAACTGGTCTGTAGTCATTCAGTTCCTTGATGGTGGGCTTCTTTGGCACTGGGATGATAGGAGAGCATTTGAAGCAAGAAGGAACATAGCACATAAATGAACAAATAAATGAATATGGCAAATCCAGTAAGTAATTAATGTCAGCTTTGTTGTTAATGTGTATGCAGCCTGCTTAAAATTCCTGATGAGGAATACAATTGTACCTGAAATGTAAAATGCCATATTAATCTGTGCTAACCTTTTTGAGAGTAGTTTGTCTGTTTGGATTCTTGTGCTAAGGAAATAGCTAAAAGAGAAGAATTATACATTTTTCACTGGCAATTCTTTTGGGGGCACATTTTATGACTTTTGCTTTAGTCAGTAATTATTCTGATTGGAAAACTATATGTAATAATTAAGTAGCTAGGTAGAAGAAGGGGTGTGTTACAATGAGATGGAAAAATTTGGAAGTATGATGAGATATGTGCTTCCAATCACTTGGTAAGATATATTATCTTACCAAAGTATTTGCACTAAGGGTCTGATAAAGGCTTATACAGCATATTAAATACAACCAGTCTAGAACATTAAACATATGCTTAAAAAAGAGCTAACGCTTTATATTAGAAAAAGTATGAAGTTCCAAAATACTAACAATTTGAAACTACAAGAAATATTAAGGCATCCTCAATTTTTTTACCAATTTCTATTCCTTTCTATTCACAAAGATGTATATCAAATTGCACTTGATTCCATCAATATCAGCACAATTATGTTGCAAATATCTTTTTCCATTTTTCAAAATAATAGGCCAATCAGTATAACAGATGAGGCCTAACAATATTATATGCCAAAAATAGATTTTTAAAAACAATTAATCACATATCTATCTAGAAAGAGGATCCAGCATCAATAGTTGAACTGAATTTTATATTTTCTTTTAGCTTGATAATTAAAATAGATGGCATTAAAATCAATGGCATTTTATTAGACCAGCAAATACAAGCTTATACATTTTACAACACAATTATTAAATTATGTTTCATACTGCTTCCTCATAAATGTTATCTAAAACTGTTTAGCGGTTGAGAAAAGACCCTTCAAATAAACTATACAATGCTTACAATTTTTGAAGCTGGAGTTTACACAGACTTTAAAATATCAAAACTACAAATTTGTTTTAATATATTGTACGGTGTCCATCCATCTACACATCTTTTTCTCTGCGCTTTGGGGTGTTATGTTTTCAGAAGAGGAAGAACCACATTTTATAGTTTATTTTTAACCTCTTTTGGCAGCCCAGGGTGCCAACTATTCTGTTTTCTTTCTGTTGGTCAGGTTACGTTTTGTAGTTCATCCCCCATTAAGCAGCTCAGCACTTTACCCCAGAAAGAAGCACCATCAGGCAGAGACCTTTGTTAAATTGTTCTTTCTCACAGCTAGCAGCACATAAAGGGGAAACATCAGAAAGCAAAAGTATATCTACCTTTAATCTCAGCAACTTGTGCAAATCAAAGGAGATGGATTAAAACAAGAGTAGGATCCGATTCCCCAGGAGAGAATTTTTCTCTTCCATTTGATATAACAAACAAGATAATCAAAGCAAGGCAAAGCAGAAGTTCAGCCTGCACAGCACTCTTTCTTCTTCTTCTTCTTCCGAAAATGCTTTTGTAATGTTGGTTCAGAGACTATTATAGTAATAATAAAATAAGACATTAGCTTTCACAGAGACATCACAACTGGATGGCGAAATGAACATTCTGGTTTTTAGCCCAAGATATTATTGAGTAGGCCTGTAGATTTCTCTTTCCTGTTGACTGTAAAATTGGCAAAGATAAATTTAGTGAAAACTAGCCAAGCTGCATGGTATCAGTAGACACAGAAGTTTCAGGAGAATTTTTTTTTTCTTTTCAAACATTGATTTGCCTGTGCAAGGCTTATCAAGAAAGGGAAGAAATCGGTTTTAGACTGTACAAAGTTATAATAGATATGCTGGAGGATTAGATTTGTATGGATTATGGTCAGTGGTGGGTTCCAAAATTTTTTACTACCAGTTCTGTGGGTGTCACTTGGTGGGGGTGGCTTGGTGGGGGTGGCAGGGGAAGGATACTGTAAAATCTCCATTCCCACCCCACTCCAGGGAAGGATACCGTAAAATCTCCATTTCCTCCCGATCAGCTGGGACTTGGGAGGCAGAGAATAGATGGGAGTGGGCCAATCAGAATTTTTACTACCTCTTCTCCAACCAGTCAAAATTTCTGCTACCGGTTCTCCAGAACTGGTCAGAACCTGCTGAAACCCACCTCTGATTATGGTGGTAGAAGGCAACAGTGATGACTACGTCCCTGTACAGCCTGGAATTTTTAAAAAAATATTTAAATTAAAAAGTATTAAATAGAAAACAGTGTGTTTCAAGGCCTTATTATCATGTTTATTTAAAGAAACCATTTGGCCGCCACAAAGATCAATTTGGTATGGTGGAGATAATATTAGTTTATTTTTAATTGTTATTATCAAGTTACAAACGGTTGTTTTATGATAGGTATAATATGCTGGCAACCATTTAATTGAATCTCCTTCAGCAGCCATAGAGAGGTACAGTGGCTCAGAGGCTTAATCAAGCAGTTCCTCGTGTTATGTGTTATGGTACAGACAAATTAGAAGTTAAGAAGCAAAGTCAAGAAAAATGGATTAGTATGGAATAACTACATACAAAACTCAGATTAGAGTGTCATATAGGGACTCAAAGTTATGCAGCTTCTCCTGGCTATACCTTTCTTGCTTAATTAGAACTGTAAGAACTGATAGAATACAATTTGCCACATACACATAGATTTAAAAAATGTGTGGTTAAAATCCTGCAGAAATGATCATGTGATTTTTATTTATATTTTACTGTTGGTACATAGATGACAGTGAGATAGTTTATTTGCATATGGTATATCTCATGTATACATAAATTAAAATGCTAATATGCAGGCATATTTCCTGGTTTTAGCCACTGTATATGTTTTTAATAGTTCCACAGTGTCAGAATTGGACATTTAGCAACACAATACTATGTTTTATTGTTTTAATTTGATATTGTAATCTTCTATTTTTTGTATTCTGTTAGAAGCAAAATTTCTAAACCCTAGTAGCTATAACCCCTAGTATAAGGTGACCAGACGTCCCGCTTTTGGCGGGACAGTCCTGCTTTTGAGCAATTTGTCCCACGTCCCGCGGCATTTTAAAAAAGTCCTGATTTTTCATTCTGCCTCCTGAGTCCCAGTGATGGCTAGAGGGAAAAAACCTGTTTAAACTCTTGCTGTGGGGTTTCAAAGGGCCGCTACATTGATTAGCTTGGCTTCCCCCTCTCAGCTGATTTGCGCAGGGCTCTGCTCTTGCTAAATTGCTCAGCAGTTTTTTTTTCTCTTTGTGCAAACCAATCTCAAAACGAAACTGAAAGTAAAACAGGCTGTTGGCTTTGCTGTTTGCTTGCAACGTTGGAAAATTAGGCAGCAGATTTATTTTCCTTTTCCTCACCAAAAAAGGTAAGTGCAAACAATGGGAAATTATTAAGGGCAAAAGAGGAGAGTTCAAGATTTTAAAACACAAAAGAAAAAAAAGCTCTTTTTAACTAGGGAATTGTAATAATTGAGATACTATTAATTGTATACTGTGTTGAAAGTAGAAATGGTTAAGTTGTGGTTTGGAGGAATATATGGGGGAAATTATTTGGTTTATTATTGGTAAATATAATTAATTGATTTGTAAGAAATTGGATTGCATGGAAATAATTGGAATATTCATGTTCATATTGATTAATATACAAAAAAGATAGTTATATAACTAATTGATTTATATTAAAATGTTGAATTTGTATTAAACAACTGTATTACATAATTACATAATTAACCAATGTGAGGATGGATATAAAAATAGAGGACAATGGGAAGAGGTATAATATAGAATCGAAGGGAAAAATTGAATTTGATTAAGATTAGAGATGAGGATGAAGGGTAATATTGTTTTTTTAAAAAAAATAGATGAGGAATAAATATGGCAAAAAGGAAATATAGAAATTGTAAATTTAATTGAAATGACTAAACACTGTTTAAATTTGTGAACCAGCCAAATATTCTGTTCAAAGAAAATACATTGTATGTTTGTATGTGTGTTTCTAATTATTGCTATTTATTCATATTTGTTCTCTTTTATTCTTTAAAGTTTAACAATTCATTCTTTATCTTAATATCTTTATATTTGTTTGGGGTTGGCTTTCTTCCCTTTCATCTTTTTTATTGTACAGCAATCTTTCTCTTCAAACCTACCACCTCTCCTTTCTTTCTTTCTTACTTTCTCTTCCCGCCACCCTCTTCTTCTCCTCCCTATTTCCTCTTCCTTTCTCTTTCTCCTCCTCTCTTCCACCCTCTCTTACCATCACTCCTACTCTAATTTCTCTTCCCTTCCTTCATCCCTCTCTATTACTTTATCCTTTTATGCATATGGACTACTCAGAGGGCTGAAAAAGTTATTTTTGATTGGTCCTCGAACTTACGACTGTCCTCACATTTTACATTTTTGCCCTATCTTGTCATCATGGTGAAGAGAAGCAGTTGTGAAATGAGTGACATGGTTGTTAAGAATGCTGCACGGGCATAAATGTGAGGATGGTCATAAGTGTGAGGACCAGTCAAAAGTGCGAGGACCTGTCAGAAATAACTTTTTTCAGCCCTCTGAGTAGTCCCTATACACATAGCCATGGCCACCCGGTCACATGACCAGCTAGCCACGCCCACCCAGTCACATGGCCTCCAAGCCACGCCCACACAATAAGCCACGCCCACAATGGTGTCCTTCTTACCAATGTTAAAATCTGTTCACCTTACCCTATACACATAACTATGGCCACCCGGTCACATGACCAGCTAGCCACGCCCACCCAGTCACATGACCAGCTAGCCACGCCCACAAAATAAGCCACACCCACATTGTCCCTCTTTACCAACGTTAAAATCTGGTCACCTTACCCTAGTAGCTATAAAAATAACTTGTATTTTATTTCAATTTTTGATTGATTATGTGCTATAAAATCAGTGTCAATTCTTGGTTACCAAGTAGGCATTTTTTCTTCAAAATGATCTGTCCATTACATGGTCTTTCATGTCTTATAACTAATCACCACTGTAACTGAGTTCACACTTGCTGTAGGCCGTCTTCTTCTTCTTCTTTTACTTCCATATTTCCCAGAATTAAGGTCTTCTCCAGAGTACTAAGTATTTGCATAATGTAAATCCAAAGTAGAATAATTTGTGTCTGTTCATTTGTACTCTGAGTAAATTTATTCAATGTTTGTTTTCTTGTTACCTATGATTTGATGTCTTTAGTTATCTTGAAGGATTCAACACAGCCTGGAACATTATCAAGTCCTGGGCAATCTCAAGTCCTCTCCTTGTTTAGAGAGAAATTTTAGAAAAAGCTCACCAGCTCTCATACTCACCAGCTCTCATTCTACCATGGTTATCAGCTCCTCTTTTTGTGGATCTCTCTTCAATCCATCACTTCTTCCCTGGAAGTCTAAAACTGCTTATTTTTCATTATATGCAGTGATCACATTTTGTCAAAGAAAATAAATTATATGATAAGGAGCTTTGAGAAAAAGAAGAAGCAGAAACCTACTCCTGTTTTTTGTTGGCCTAGGAACACCTGGAATTACTTGTTAATCTTAACCTTCTTGATCAGGGTCTTGTAACTGAGGAATTTGTAGTACTTGAAATGTTGCCATGTGTCTGAAAATTACCTTTAAAATATTTTTAACTGCTAGTGTTCAGGTTTATAGTTAAATAATTGAATGTTTCTTGTGATTCTATCAGGAACATTTTTTTGCACATTTTATTATAGTAATTTAAAATAATGAAAGTGACATGTGTATTCCACAAATTTACATGATACAGCCCTATCTATTTTGTGTAATATCCCTTCACCAAAAACTTGCCCATTTCTGCAGGATCTAATCTGAGTTGAATCTGGAGAAAGAAAGAGAAGTTCCCAGAATTTAGGCTACAGTACAAGTCAGAAAGCTTGGAAGAACAAATCTTTGATCCCAGTGGCCAAGTCAGATTGAATCCTGCAATATTATTCTGGGACATGTATATTTTCCCACTTCTGATATCAAAGTTGTAATTCACTATTACAACTATCCAGTAGAAGAAAATAAACTTGTAGAGATTACTGTCCACTCTGCATATTGTTGTAACCATTATTTGAAATCAAAATCTTTGGAGGATAATTAATCAGGAAACCATAGCAGCAAGAAGTTAGGGTAATAAAAACATATTTACCTTCAATACAAAGGTAATATTCTTATTTGATATAGTATTTTATACACAACCCATATTTAAGACATGGAATGCTGCTATACGTGCTGACTTCTGTTCTCCTTGCCAAAATGCACATACATAGTTAAAAAGTAAAGGAGATAGACAGAATGTATGAAATATATATCTTTCTCAGTCACCCTTTTATTATTTTCTGGCTAGTTTGAGATGCTTCTACTTCAGTGGCGCTTATGGATAAATGATTGAAAATGCTGATTTGTCTATCCCAAATATGCCTCTGACTCTTTCCAATAGGGTCTACTGTCAATCTTATGAGTATTACAATGATAAGCATTGGATTTTCAGTTTGAAGAATCAAATAAAAGTATTTTTCTGAACTGATTATTTATTGCTTTACAACTGGTGTGATGCCAAAGAAACATTATTTTTCTTAACTTTTCTTTTCTTTTAGACATCTTCAGCTTACACTTTCAGCTTCTCAGTGTTCATCCAATATAGCAGCTGACAATTGGTTCTAGCCAAGTGATATACTTTCACAAAATAGTATTTGTGAGAAAATGCTAGTATCTCTCCCCTTCCTCTTGCTTCATACAGAACGTAAATGGTTTTTTTCTCTTCTCTTCTCTTCTCTTCTCTTCTCTTCTCTTCTCTTCTCTTCTCTTCTCTTCTCTTCTCTTCTCTTCTCTTCTCCCCTCCCCTCCCCTCCCCTCCCCTCCCCTCCCCTCCCCTCCCCTCCGTTCCCCTCCCCTTCCCTTCCCTTTCTTTTCCTTTCCTTTCCTCTTCTATGAAACGAACATCGCTGGTTAATCCACTTTATCTGTAACTCCTTGTCATTAGCTTTATCACTACCAGGACAATGGAGGGTGGTCTAGAGGCTTTCTCTATATCCTTCTATCACTTCCCATTACTATTAACTAATGACGGTTCAGCACCATGTTAGGTTAAGAATGGCACCAAGTTTCTTGGGAAAAAAATAAATTAAAATGTTAAAATTAAAAATACAAATAACATAATTATATCATTGCTTCACATTTTCAAAAGAGTTTTCATAACTACATTTATAAACACACAGTTTACAGTTTCTGTTCCTAGTGGCAAATATAGCTCTTGTAATCGACAAAAACATATGTATCTGCAATTCTCATGAGTTTTGTTGGATTTTCAGTAACAGGAGAGCATAAAATAGCAGAAGAATTTAGTCTGAAGGGACAAGTAGATAAATTTTCAAAACTTAAAGCAAGACTGATCATGATTTAAAAGCATGGATTTTTTGATTAATAAAATTTTGTAATTATATCTTAAATTTATTGAAGAGTTTTCTTAGTTGGGTACTGGATGAGTCATTTTAAAAAGAATAGCATAATTTTAAAATTATTTTAATAATTAAAAATCAGAACTAACATTTTACTTAAAATAAGTGTGAATTATTGTGTAGCTGTTGTGTGCCAGTTTTTTTCTTAATAATAATGTCTTTATTCAGTTCTTAAATTGGGTAGATGGCAAAACCAAATATTTATGCTTGTTTTTTTTTAAAAAAATACTTTAAAACATCAGAACCAAAAATAGAGCAAAAAAGTCTTGCTTTATCAAAAAGCTTGACAAAGCTATATGTTTGGAGTTTGGGGCCCAATTGTACAGCACACTATTAGTTGCTGAGAATAAGTTCAAGGATACTACTGATTGCTTGCATCAGACCTCAGCAGTTTCACCACATAAAATAGTTACAGTATATGCAAAATCTTAAACATGTTAAAAAGATAATCTATCTTTCTATACTAGTTACTAATCAATTTATATACTGTATATACTTATATACTGATATACTGTAACATGATTAGATTGAATTTGCTGGCATTAAGACATGGAATACATAATGTGACAGATCTTAAATCTGGAAAACTCCAATGTATTGCCATGTTTGTTGCACTGCAGAAAAGATGGCATATAAACCAACAAGTCTTTATAGTTTGAATATTTTTTTTATAAATAGAAGGTAACTTTGAATGTTTAAATCAACAGAATCTAATTTTTATAATATAATAATAAAGAATTATGTCATAATATTCAGATCTAATTAGTTGAATTAGATCTGTTGAATGGACTAACCTTTCACAAGGGAATTATTAATATTCAACAGACTTAAATTTTACAGTTAAAAATAAGTACTTGGAATTGATAAACCAATGGCATACTGTATCTATGTATCATCCATCTATCCATCCATCCATCCATCCATCCATCCATCCATATCTGTCTGTCTGTCTGTCTGTCTATCCCCCCAAATAAGACCCTGTCTTATATTTATTTGAACCCCGATTCTTTGGCCTTATTTTCGGGAGGTCTTATTATTTTGGGGTACATGGAGCAAGATGGGGCTCCTCTTGCTGTCTTACCTGATTTCCAGCTCTGCATTTAAATATTTTCAGGGAGAGCTTATTTTCAGGGGGAGGCTTATTTTAGGTCATGCACTCAAAAGCCCGATTGGGCTTATTATCAGGGGATGTCTTATTTTCGGGAAAACAGGATATCTATCTGTCTGTCCATCTGTCTATCTATCTATCTATCTATCTATCTATCTATCTATCTATCTATCATCTACACACAGTATATCAGTATACTATGTATACTAAGTATATCAGTAAACATAGAAATATGGCTGAATATTGATAAATAAAGCCATCTGAAAAATGTCATGGGGTTATGAAATAATATAAATAATATAAACAAACAATAATAATATACATAATATAAGCAAACCATTATTTAGTTATAGGAGCTGTGGTGGCATAGTGGTTAGAGTGCAGTTCTGCAGGCTACTTCTGTTGATCACTGACTTCCAGCAGTTTGGCAGATTGAATCTCACCAGACTCAAGGTTGACTCAGCCTTCCATCCTTCCGAGGTGGGTAAAATGAGGACCCAGATTGTTGGGGGCAATATGCTGACTCTGTAAACCGCTTAGAGAAGGCTGTAAAGCACTGTGAAGCGGTATATAAATCTAAGTGCTATTGCTATTGCTATTTATTTCAATTAATTTTTCTAGTTATTGTATGCATTAAGGAAAGTGACATTCATCCTATTCTTGGTTTGAGAGAGAAATTAGTATCTTTCTACTGAATCTGTGTAGAGATATTTAAACACTAACTGGGCTGAGTTTTGATAATTAATAGGATTAATTAATTTGGGATTGAAAAAGATATCCATCAGAGCGATTTTATCTCCAATGAGAATGGAGTGATTGTATATATAGTATATTTTTGCGTGTTGTGTTCTTACATTTCATATTCATTTCACAGATATTATTAATTTTGTCACAATCATTTTACAGTTTGAAGGTGGAGTGATTCTATTTACCCATCTTTTAGCTAGCTAATAGAATGCCTCATAAATTGTACTGGAGTGAAAAACTGGTTAATTTGTGATGGGTTGTGGGACACTCTACTTTTCTTGTAAGCCAGGATACTAGGCAAGGTAATGGTAGTTGGGACAGATCCACTTTCTCTTTTCACTGCTGTCCTAGGTCTCTTCAATGGATGGGACCCAACACCAACTTTCAAAGATAGGCTAAAATGCTTTAGAGGTAAAGGAATGCTAGTCAGGATCAAACTCTACACAAGATAAAGATAGGACTTGGAGAAAAAAAATCTGACTTGGTGTTTGTGATGTCAATCATTCCCAATTTACCACAGATGAATAGCTGAACAAAGTGTGGCTAAGCAAAAGAATCATCTTCTTGTAAAATGGCAATTAGTGTGATACTGATTGAATCCTAGCATTTTCTTTTTAAAAAGTATTTGTACAATGGAAATTGTACTCTAAATACAAATGATGGGAATTTTAAAATTTATCATTTTTCCTTTTCTCTCTGTGTTTTTTTTAAAAATATTTTTATTAATAATAAAAAACAAACAAACAAACCTAAATACATTAAAACAACATACAAAACGGACAAACATCAATTCAGTCCAATGACTGACTCTTAGAAGTTACTACAACGGTGGGTTATTTTCATATTTCTATTTGTATCTATATCTACATTCACAGGTTTACATGGTTATATATGTATATATATAATTGACTCCTTATTTACTTCTATGCATTTCTATTGAATAGTCGAAAATTATGTTTATATTCCTATTTTTGCCTCCAGCCAGCTGTACCATCTTTGCCATACTAAATAGTAATCAGTATTGTCTTTCTCTTGTATTTCTTTTCTGAGCTTATCCAATTCTGCATATTCTGTGATTTTGGCTCTCTGTGTTTTTAAAGGTGATCATTAACAGCCATTTTCCTAGGGGCATTACATAATCTTTAAATATTCTAAATAAACAGAATGATATTGAGAAATGCTATCTCTATTCCCTTGAATACAGTAGAAAAGGTACAATGTAAATCTAAGGAACAAAATATAAATACAGCAAATAAAGATATATCAATACAACTGAATGGCATGGCTTTAATGTGAAAAAGTTCTATCTCCTTTTAGCCTGAGGCCTACTTGGTTTGATAGAATGAGATTAATTCATGTCATCAATACTTTTGCTATTGTCTTTTTAAAATAATTCATTGTAAGAAATAGAGTATATATATAAAAAGAACCAATAACAGGAATCTATTCTTCTAAGAAAATAGATATTAGCAATTAGCAAATATTAGTGTGATTAGCAAAATACTTTCACCATACAAAACCATAATTTGTTTTAGGATTGTGTTAGAAACTAGTATGATTGACTAAAGACTATCTTTTGTTTTTGGTGCATGCACAATAATAGTGATGTTCTTAAGTAGACATGATCATGATCCCATGCTACTGAAGAAGTGAACTAATGCCTCAAGAATAACTGTAGCTTTCTTATAAGTATCATTTAACATTCTCATAATAAGATTCTTTAATGAAACAGATTTGAATACAGATTCTCTCTCTCTCTCTGTATATGTGTGTGTGTATGTGTGTGTGCGTGTGTGTGTGCATGTGTGGTTTTTGTTGATCTTTTTTTCTCCAGCAAGCAGCATTCTAAACACTATTGTTTTCCAGAAATATTTATTTGTTTTTATCCTAGAAATGTAGCAGAATATTTGAGAAGAAATATAATTCATGTCTGCCAAAATAGTTCTCTTGTGTCTCAAGTGACTAAATTATTCATTTTGAAGCTGGTAGTTTCTGCAATGTTCACTATAAAAACAGATTAGCAGAAACTTAAACTAAATAAAATATATTAAACTACAGAAATTAGTTTCTTATAAAACATTAGATAGAGGATTATGATGCAAAAAAAAATTAAATGCAGTATTATAATATTTTAACTACTATACAAGTAGGGCTGGATTAAGGCCACCTGATACCCTAAAATCAGTGGTGAAATGTAAAATTTATTACTACCAGTTCTGTGGCGTGGCTTGGTGGTGGAGGCTAATATGACTGAGTGGGCGTGGCCAATTTTTTCTTTTTTTACTTTTAAAAGCATTTTTTCTACAACCTCTTTGGCTGAAGAGGTTGTAAAAAAATGCTTTTAAAGCTTCTGACAATCCCAGCTGACTTGCCTGATCAGCAGAAGCTTTCTTTTTTTTTATAAAGCCTCTGACGATCCCAGCTGACTTGCCTGATCGACAGAGGCTTTTTTTTCCCTTTAAAAACATTTTTTTCTATAACCTCTTCAGCCGAAGGGGTTGTAGAAAAAATGCTTTTAAAAGCCTCTGATGATCCCAGCTGAGCCGCGCGATCATCAGAGGCTTTTTGAAAAAATTTTAAAAGCATTTTTTCTGACCAAAGAGGTTGTAGAAAAAAATGCTTTTAAAAATAAAAAAAAGCCTCTGATGATTGCGTGGCTCAGCTGAGCAATGGGGAGGGGGCAGGGATTTTTGCTACTGGTTTTCTGAACCACCCACCTCCATCACTACTGGATCGGGCAATCCGGTCCGAACCGGGAGCATTTTACCCCTGCCTAAAATACAGTCCAAGAGTGGTGCCCCCCAACAAAAGTGAAACTTTCAGACAGTGACACAGAAACAAACATGATATCTAGAGACACTTTCAAATCAAACATTTAAATAATAGTCCCCCGTCATGCCAAAATAATTGCTTTTCTTTTAACAATGAAAATTAAACTTGAACCAGGCACCTAAGGGCAATTATATTAAAAAATCAACTAAATTCAAATGTGGCATGATAGATTGAACAAAAAAAAAAAAAAAGTGTTGTTTCTCCTTTCCTTTTGTGCTTATTGATTAAGCCAGGGCTGTTAACAAAATAATAATAAAAAAAATTCCTAAGCTACCTTATCTGTTGTTCTCTGAGAATATTTGGAGTATAACTTCTTAGGATCTCTGTTGACCACCCAAATATAGTAAGTCATTCTGGCCTGGAAATTCTAGTTGTTCTATTCCCAAGATAAGAACTAAAGCACTAACCAGACTTATGTTTCAATTCCTTAAACTATTTACTGGCCCTTCATATAAGAATGTCAGAATATTTCCATGATTTGTAGCATCCTCATTGATGTAAACTAATACCCTGATATAAAATGATGTGCTATACTATGTTTTATATTCATATCTGTAGATCAAGCAATAAATCACTAAGGAAGCTTTAAATCACTGTTGTTTAGAGTTGGAAAGAGCAAAAGTCTTAAGCAAAAACTGGAATAAAGACTCTAGATATTTCACTGATTTAAAGGATCTTTTTCATTAAGGTAAACTTAACATTTTAAATGCATATCTGAGTAAAGTGAGCAGTTCATCCACTTTGCTTTCTGCAGGAACATTTTAAAATGGATTGAATATGAGTGAAATTAAATTGTAGCTTTGCTAAATCCTTTTATCTTTAAAATTCACAGGGAGTTATGACAAATCTTTTTGATTTCATACTTGCACTTATATGAGACTTTGGTATATTTTTATACAATCATGAAGATGGGGAAGCTTTGGGTATCTTGTTTATTTGTTTAATTTACTTAACAACGAAAAAGAAGATATTTAAAGGTTTATTAACCTCATGTATTAAAATTAAAATACATACAATACAAAAGTTAAGATAGCTAGAATAAATTAAATCAATTGGCCTCCCAATTTAAAACCCCAAGTCTATAAAATTTAAAAATTCCCATTAAAAAATCATTTAGGCTAGGCCGGCTTGCTGGAATAAATAAGTCTTCAGGGCCTCACAGAAAGTGCGGAGGTCTGGGATCAGTTGTATTCCAGGAGGTAGCTCATTCCACAGGGCAGGTGCCCCCACAGAGAAGGCTCTCCCACTGGGGGCTGCCAGCCAACATTGCTTGACCGACGGCACCCTGAGGAGGCCCTCTTTGTGAGGTTATTGGTAGCAGCAGGCGGTCTCGTAGGTACCCTGGTCCTAAGCCATGGAGCTCTTTAAAGGTGAGAACCAACACCTTAAAGCGCACCTGGAAGACCACTGGGAGCCAGTGCATCTCGTGCAGGAGAGGTGTTACCTCTCCCATAATCACCCACGCAGTTGCATTCTGGACCAGTTGGAGCCTCCGGGTGCTCCTCAAGGGAATCCCCATGTAGAGAGAGTTGCAGTAGTCCAGGCGAGACGTGACGAGGGCATGGGTGACTGTGCATAAGGAGTCCCGATCCAGAAAGGGGCGCAACTGGTGTATCAGGCGAACCTGATAAAAGGCCTCCCTGGCCACGGCCGTCATATGCTCCTCTAAAGACAGCCGTGTGTCCAGGAGGACGCCCAAGTTGTGAACCCCCTCTGTGGGGGTCAATGACATGCCCCCAATAGCCAGCGATGGCACCGGCATCCACAGCCATTCAGTCTTGGAAGGGCTGAGTCGAAGCCTGTTCCTCCCCATCCAGACCTGCACGGCCTCCAGACACTGGGACATCACTTTGAGGGCATTATTGGGGTGGTTAGAGGTGGAGATGTACAGCTGAGTATCATCAGCGTACAGATGGCATCGCACCCCAAAACCACGGATAATAATAATAATAATAATAATAATAATAATAATAATAATTATTATTATTATTATTATTATTATTATTATTATTATTTTATTTCTATACTGCCCTTCTCCCGAAGGATTCAGGGCAGTGTACAGCCTATTTAAAAACACAAGACAAAACAGCAATTAAAATTTAAAATGATTAAATAAATTTGGCTCAATTATAACCCAGAAATTTAAAATACCCCAATTTAAAACTATTATGTTGATAGCCCAGCCTGGCAGAACAACAGGGTCTTCAGTGCGCAGCGAAACACCCAGAGGTCAGAGATCTTATGTATTTCCGGGGGCAGTTCATTCCACAGGGCTAGGGCTCCCACAGAGAAGGCCCTCCCCCTGGGTGTCGCCAGCCAACATAACTTGGCCGATGGCACCCTGAGGAGACCCTCTCTGTGGGAGCGGACTGGTCAGTGGGAGGCTATTGGTGGCAGAAGACGGTCTCGAAGGTACCCGGGTCCTATGCCATGGAGCGCTTTAAAGGTGGTAACCAACACTTGAATTGCACCCGGAAGACCACTGGGAGCCAGTGCAGCTCGTGCAGGAGGGGTGTCACGTGGGCACAATGAGTTGCGCCCATAACAACCCACGCGGCTGCATTCTGGACCAGCTGGAGCCTCTGGGTGCTCTTCAAGGGGAGCCCCATGTAGAGAGCATTACAATAGTCCAGCCAGGAGGTAACAAGGGCGTGAGTGACCATGCGCAGGGCGTCCCAGTCCAGAAAGGGCTGCAACTGGTGGATCAGGCGAACCTGATAAAAGCCCCCCCCCGGCCATGGCCGTCATATGCTCTTCTAAAGACAACCGTGCATCCAGGAGGACACCCAGATTGCGAGCCCTCTCCATGGGGGGCAAAGATTCACCCCCAATAGTTAGCGATGGCACCTGTTGACTATATCGGGGTGCCAGAAGCCACAGCCACTCGGTCTTGGAGGGGTTGAGTCTGAGCCTGTTCCTCCCCATCCAGACCCGCACGGCCTCCAGGCAGCGAGACATCACATCAAGGGCATCGTTGGGGTGGTCCGGGGTGGAGATGTACAGCTGAGTATCATCAGCGTACAGATGACACTTCACCCCAAAACCATGGATGATCTCACCCAGCGGATTCACATAAATGTTGAACAGGAGGCGCAAGAGGACCGACCCTTGCGGCACTCCCCATATGAGACGCCTCGAGGTCGACCTCTGTCCCCCTGCCAACACAAACTGCGAGCGGTCGGAGAGGAAGGAGGAGAACCACCGCAGAACGGTGCCCCCTATTCCTAACCCC
This sequence comes from Arizona elegans, assembly GCA_022577455.1. Lineage (NCBI taxonomy): Eukaryota > Metazoa > Chordata > Lepidosauria > Squamata > Colubridae > Arizona > Arizona elegans. The sequence goes on along the minus strand of JAKOOJ010000006.1, from coordinate 79,363,337 downwards.
CTCAACCGCTGCAGCATGATACCATGGTTGATGGTATCAAAAGCCGCTGAGAGATCTAATAGGACTAGGACAGAGGAGCAGCCCCTGTCCCGAGCCCTCCAGAGATCATCCACCAATGCGACCAATGCCATTTCTGTGCTGTATCCCTGCCTGAAGCCCGACTGGTACAGGTCTAGATAGATAGCTTCATCCAGATGCCGGGGAAGTTGTCGTGCCACCGCGCTCTCAACAACCTTCGCCCCAAAATGAAGGTTGGAGACTGGATGATAGTTGGCTAATTCAGCTGGGTCCAGGGAAGGCTTCTTGAAGAGGGGCCTCACTACCGCCTCTTTCAAGGTGGCAGGAAAGGCACCCTCACTCAGAGAAGCACTTACAATCCCCTGGAGCCAGACTCATGTCACCTCCCGGGAGGCCAGTACCAACCAGGAGGGACACGGGTCCAATAAACACATGGCGGCACTAATCTTACCCAGAACCCTGTCCACATCCTCGGGAGTCACAGGATCAAACTCCTCCCAGATAACATTCTCAAGACCTGCCCTCGTCTCCTCCCATGGACTCTTCCAATCGGAGTCCAAGCCATCCCGAATCCGAGTGACTTTATCGTGCAGGAATTGCACAAAATCCTCAGTACGACCCTGCAAGGCATCTTCCCGCACTCCCCCACAAAGAAATGAATGGGTCACTCTAAACAGGGCGGCTGGGCTGTTCTCTGCAGATGCAATAAGAGTGGAAAAATTGTTAGATTTTGCCGCTTTTATCGCCACTAGGTAGGTCTTGATATAAGACCTCACCTGTGTCCAGTCAGAATCGGATTGACTAGTCCTCCAGATGCTCTCTAGGCGTCTTTTCCGATGCTTCATCTCTCTCAGCTCCTCAGAGAACCAAGGAGCCAATTGAGATTGACATTGGGTCAGAGGCTGCGGTCCAAAGCTCCAGCGGCTGCCCTTTCCCAGGCGGCCACCAGCTCTTCAGTCAAGTCGTGTATTAGAGTCTCAGGAAACAGCCCAAGCTCCGTCAGGAACCTTTCGGGGTCCATCAGGCGCCTGGGACGGAACCATCCAGTCGGTTCCATCTCCCTACGGTGGGGGCAGGCGGTAGGAAAGTCTAATTGAAGGAGCGAATGATCTGTCCATGACAAGGGTTTGATATCTAGGTCCCCTCTACCAAGATCATTCAACCACTGACCAGAGACAAAAATCAGGTCCAGAGTGTGTCCCCCTATGTGAGTGGGGCCTTGAACTAACTGGGTCAGGTCCATGGCCTTCATGGAAGCCATGAACTCCCGAGCCACCTCTGACGCCTCACCCGCGGATGGAAAGTTGAAATCCCCCATGACAATAAGTCTGGGGGTATCAACCGCCACCCCGGCAATGATGTCGAGTAGCTCGGGCAGGATCACTGCCACGTGGCAGGGAGCCAGGTACACATTCAGCAAACCCATCTGCACCCCATGGCCCCACTTCACACAAAGGGACTCACATCTGGCTATCTGAGGAACAGTAGTCTCCCTTGGACAAAGACTTTCTCTAATAATCACCGCCATTCCCCCACCCCTCCCCTGGGTCCTTGGCTGATGAAATGCATGGAAACCTGGTGGGTACATCTCAACGAGGGGGACCCCCCCTTGGTCCAACCAGGTCTCCGTAATACCTGCCAGGTCCTCACCCCGCTCCAAAATAAGATCACAAATGAGGGGGGCTTTATTAACCACCGACCTGGCATTACACAACATCAGCTGCGGAGCCTGGGCCTGAGGCTCTACACAACCCAGGACATGAGTCACGCATTGGGGGCCGGAGTGCGCAATCGCTCGGAGACAGCGCGTGTGCACCCCCGACACTTGATATGACCCCCTGTGCCCGTCATACCTGCCCCTCCCACTCATTATTTCAATTACACAGCCCTTCCTGTCATCCCCCTGCTTCCCAGTTAAGTTTTCTTTCACGACCCCTCTGCTGCAGCTAATCGACCCATCATCCCGCGCGGTTGCTATCTGGACCCCCCCAGGTCTACTTTTACAACCCCTCCCTCCCTCCCGGGTCCCCTTAAAATTTTCCTTAAAAATTTAGCTAAAAACCCCTCAACCCCCCTCTTCGCTGCATGCCATCTCTCGGGGTCCCAAAGCCCGTCATCAAGATAGGCCCTCGATAACGTAGAGGGCCAGGCCTGCGAGAGGGGGGAGTCTCACAGCGCGAGAAGGTCAGCTTTTTGGAGCATCAACTGAACCAAAGATGGGAAAGGAAAGCCAGTCCGGGATTCTATCATAGTCCAAGGGATAACTGAGCATAAGGTCACAAAATATCCATTTATAGGGCTGGACTCCACTGTCCTCTCACGACAGGGAGAAGGTCCAATGTTCTTTTTCTCCAACGGAGGCTAATAACCAACCATCCTCTCACGACGGCTGGTCCCGTTACAGAAAGTTATCGGGAGCAATGTTCTATCCTCTCCGTTGGGATGTAGGAAATTCCTCAGCTCTCTCAAATGGTGCTCAGTCTCCCGTACCAGCGAGGGCATGAGTGGAACATGGTAAGGGGTCCAAAGTGTCCGAAGTGTAGCAGTTTGTAAACCCCTCCCCCTGTAAGGAGGGGGGAGGTGGGAGAGGGAGGGGGGAAGCAGTATCCCCAGAGGAGGGTAACATCTCGTCCTCTGCTGATCTATAAGTCCAGGCCTCCTCACCTCAGCTTCTTCTCTTCATCCTTAGCAAACTACCATTGCAGTATTCTGCGGCAGACGCCATCACCGGCACCAGTGTCACCAGTGTCACCCCCCCCAGCACCATAAACAGATGCATCTGAGGGGGGGGGAACCAGCGCTGCCAACTAGCCTCCACCGCCAGCACCGCCTTGGCTCTGTTGCTTTGGGTGTGGGGGGGAGGAGGGGGGAGGGCATCACCCCATGGCTGTTTGTACTACCGCCGGAGCCGCCATCCCCCTCCAACCCCCTTCTTAGATGGAAAAATAAAGACCGCCGCCAGATGATTCCCTGCGGCCACACCAAGCTGCTTCCACCATTGCTGCTACCGCCGCTGCCGCTGCTGCCCTCTCGGCACTCTCTGATGTTCCACGGCACCACCATTGCCTCCATCGCCGCCATATCCTCGCGGAGCTCTAAGGCGGTTCTGCAGGGCCCAGAGTGGTTCCACAGCATCGCCGCCGCCGCTGCTGTATCAACTCTGTGGCGTTCTGCGGCGTTCCATGGCATCCTCAGCGCTTCCAAAGCCTCTCCTGTAACGCTGGCCCCTCGCTCCAACCCAGATGTCACAGAGGGAGGAAACATCCTCCCCAGGTAGGGCAGGGGCTCTCCTCGCTGGGGCTCAGGGTCGCAGATGGATTTAGCAACCCTACACCCCCCGAAAAGACCGAACAGCCCCCATCATCGGACCGGGAGCTAACCCAACACTGCCATCTTCGGGCATGCGCAGAAGATCAACTCTGATCTCACCCAGCAGCTTCACATAAATGTTGAACAGGAGCGCCGACAGGACCAACCCTTGTGGCACCCCACAAACAAGGCGCCTCGAGGTTGACCTCTGCCCCCCTGCCAACACGGACTGCAACCGGTCGGAGAGATAGGAGGAGAACCACCGCAACACGGTGCTTCCCACCCCTAATCCCTCCAGCTGGCACAGCATGATACCATGGTCGATGGTATCAAAAGCCAGCAGAGGTCTAACAGGACCAGAACAGAGGAACAACCCCTGTCCCAAGCCCTCCAGAGATCATCCACCAATGCGACCAATGCTGTCTCTATGCTGTACGCAGGCCTGAAGCCAGACTGGCACGGATCTAGATAGACAGTTTCATCCAGGTACTGTGGGAGCTGTCGGCAACCACACTCTCAACAACCTTTGCAATAAAGTGAAGGTTGGAGACTGGACGGTAATTTGCCAGAACAGCCAGGTCCAGAGAAGGCTTCTTGAGAAGGGGCCTCACCACTGCCTCTTTCAAGGCGGGAGGCAAGAAACCTCTCTCAAAGAAGCATTTATAATCCTCTGGAGCCAGCCTCGTGTAACCTCCCGAGTGGCCAGTACCAGCCAGGAAGGACGCGGGTCCAATAAACATGTGGTTGCATTTAACCTCCCCAGAATCCTGTCCAAATCCTCAGGAGTCACAGGGTCAAACTCGTCCCAGATAACATTCTCAAGACCGGCCTCAGTCACCTCCCCCAAATCTACCCAGTCAGAGTCCGAGTCTTCCCGAATCTGAGTGATTTTATCGTGCAGATACTGTGCAAAATTCTCAGCCTGCCTTTGCAAAGGGTCCTCCCGTGCTCCCATTGTTTCTTTGATAATGAATCTTACCTTTCTCAGTCTGGGTTATCTTCCTCAATCTCTACAGTATATTTGCTTGTATTCTTTTCCAGAAATGAAATCATAGTTCTAACTCCACACCTAATCAAGATTATCCTACTGCCATTTTCTTTTGTAATTTTTTGTTTCTATTAGACCAACATTCCAACCAAATATTTTCAGTAAACATGAGAATGTTATTTTAGCAAAGACTTCTATTAATTAAAAAAAATTGAAATAATATAGAAGATTCTCTGAATATGAATTTTGATAAAGATTAATGAGTTAACAGAAAGATACATTATCCACAGCAAAGAGAAGCAGAGATGGTCAAATTGATTCTTTTATACAGAGAAGAGAATATATCTAACCTTGTTTCTATTTTGAAATTCCGGATTTTGTGCTTGCAATGAAAAAAAACCTTTGATTTTGTTTTTGTTAATTAGATAGGTTTATTGTTATAGAAATGGGTTGTACATACTGTTGTGTAAAAGTAACAAGTTGTAGTTGTAATGTTGTTATCTTCTACTGTGCTAAAGAGAGTCGGAAACTGGTGCCTTTTTCTTTCCTTTTCCCTCTTTACACCATATTTGTTCTCTTGTCCTTGCCCTTCCTCTTAGTTTTCCCTTATTCCCTTATTTTTTTGAATTTTTCTTTGCATTTTATATCTTGATAAACCAATAAAAACATTTTAAAAAGACTTCTATTATTTTAAGGTTCTATAAAACATTACCATTAGAATAGCACTAACATCAGGTTAGATGAAGTGAGACAAACCTAGTGGCACAATATGGAGAGCAAGTGGAACGGACAACATGGTGAAATTAAAATCAATTTTATTCCTGTTAGGAGATTAGTCTTTACTCATACAAATATAGCTCAAACATTCAGTTAGAGCTTATGGCTGGTTCCAGCCTTTCAACTATTCTTTCAGGCACTGTCTCAAAAAGTGAATCCAATTACTAACTAAAGACTAGCAACCGAAAGGCTATAGGACAAATTGTTTAATGGATGAAAAGGGTTGTGATTTCTGTAGCAATCCGGAGGACAAGGTCAATTGCTATAGAACAAGCTGATTTTTAAATCACATCTATTGTAGGTTGCCTTCCTCTTTGTTTCAAAATTTGATCAAGGGATCTAAAGTTTTTATTATTAAAACATTCCACTGAGAACTTAATCTCAAAGGAAGAAGCATTTTTATGATTCTGTTGATTAAAGCAAACTGCAGACAGATAACTGAATCAGTTGGTTAAAGTTATAGTGTTCTACAGTCAGTAGTGTTAAATATAGGACATCTGGAAGCCAAGAATAGCTCAACAATAGCCATGTAGAAAATAGGCTGCTATGGAAGAGACGTTTATAATTTAGCTCTCTGTGGAGAATGCGGTTTGTTTTTCAAACTGTTCTTTTGTAATATAAAAAGTAATTGGCTATCCTACTAAGAATCATCTTACAAGAATGTTCAATTGTTAAATGAAATACTGAAACTGAAAAATGGAACCATTTATTATATGGCCTTCTAGACTGGAAATACAGAAATAAAATAAACTAATTTTTACTTTCAAGTAAAAATCCATGGTTGTAAATGAAACAAAAATGCATTTACTTTTATATTTCATTTCATTCCTTAAACTTCCTTCCTTTCAGTGAACCTTGGATCTATGTTTGTGCAGTGGAAAATATAGTCATCTACTCTATTCTACGTCATCTGTTAGGTTCATTTGCAATATTTTTATATTTTCATTGTTAATTAATATTATTGGAAAATAGCCAAAGCATATCTTTAACATTTGTGCAGTGAGATTGCAGAACCTATAATTAAAGCTGCTCATATTTCAGGAATGTGAAAACTGTGGATCAGAGGCCAAAGGCAGTTTCCATAATCCAGTTGTCAGATAGAGTGAAGTCAGTGTATTCACTCTTTTTGTCCCTTGTGGGTTTTAAGGTACAAAATCTTCTTTCCAACTCTTCAACATCTGGGCTTAAAATGTTTGCCTCACCCATTCCCTCCGGTAAGATAATTACATTATTTGCCAAATTCTCATGACCTTCACTAGCAAAAACAAAACAAAAACAAAAACATCTATCTCGACTTTAGTCACACTTGCTCATTAAGCAGTCAATTTTCATACGTTTTACTTTAAAAATGCAAAGAGAGAAAAAAAGAATGTTCTTACCAAATGTTTAAACATATTTAGTGCAAAAGTGACATAATTTGACAGATCTACAGAAAAACATTTTCTGAAGGGACAATTGATGTAATTTTTATAATTGATTCTGAACCAATCAGAATTGTAGCTTGCAACATAATGTTATAAATTAAATGATATAGATTACATTCAGTGTACTTTTTCTGACACAATTCATTGAAGAAGTTGACTGTTTCACAAATTAGCCTTTTTGAGAACAGACTGTGACGTGAATTTTTGCAGCAATTCTGTTTAAAAGTCTGCTTTTAAATTCAGCCACTTATTTTTTTAAAACAACTACAAAGATATATAATTAAGACACAAAGTCCCACCTTATCTCCATATACAGAGGTCCCTCTCTCACCCAGGATCGTTTCCTATATATTTTAGGGTAATACACTTCAAATTACATCATTTTTTTCCCCAAACAACAGATTTTTTGTTTGTGTTACTTGTATGTATAACCTAAGTTATAGTGTTCTGCATTCACCAGCCTGGGAAACTTTGTTTATTTAGCTTTGTGTATTGCTTTTTAGAAATTCCATATCCATAAAACCCAAATCTCTCCATGACATTAAATATAAACATATTAACAGAAACTTCTTCCATATCAAGATTTTTGTAAACTGAATGTAAACCAAAATATCTGCTGTCAAAATCCCATTAAAATAAACAGAAATGCTTTTTAAGTCTTGTGGAGAGAGAGGGAGATTATATAGATTTCAATATTTATTCTTTAGTTATCTTTGCTGATACTTGGGGTTGAAGTACAGCAAAATAAAAACTGTTTACCTAGGAGTGATTCTCTTCCTGGGACATTATATTTCACAGAATTAACATAGAGAAAGGGAAATAATAATTTATTTATTTATTTATTTTATTTAATTTGTATACCGCCCTTCTGCAACGGACTCAGGGCGGTGAACAGCCATGATAAAACATAACATATAAAATTTAAAAACAATTTAAAAAACATTAAATAATTTTGGCTATCCATTTAAAACAACCCGGGTTAAAACCAATTACAAATTAAAATCGAAGGGATAGGATCAAGCCAGCCCTGCTAGGTGAAAAAGATGTGTTTTCAGGGCCCGACGAAAAGTCCAGAGGTCTGGTATCGTGCGTATCTCTGGGGGTAGGTCGTTCCAGAGGGCAGGTGCCGCCACAGAGAAGGCTCTCCCCCTGGGGGTCGCCAGCCGACATTGTCTGGCTGATGGCACCCTGAGGAGTCCCCCTCTGTGGGAGCGTATTGGCCGGTAGGAAGCTATTGGTGGCAGAAGGCGGTCTCGTAAATACCCCGGCCCTAAGCCATAGAGCGCTTTAAAGGTGGTCACCACCTTTAAATAATAATAGACAAATAGTATTTCTTGCAGATATTCCAATGCACTATTGTTGCTATTTTGCCCCGCCAATGTTTGTATGATCTTGCAGTAGCCAACTAGGTAACCTTTCCCCCCCCCGCCCAGAAGTTACATTTGCTATTGTTGCTGTCTTCTCAATTCTACTTTGCATACATCTGTTTTAAGCTCTTGTGAAGCTAGAATTATCACCCCCTGTCTCTTTCTTCAATTGCTCTTACCATTGCCACGTCTTTTTACCTGCTTTGTACAGCAAAATTTATAAAGCAATATAAAATGAATAAGCTAAAATGATCTGGGACTTTAAAATTCATGCAGACAAGCATCTGCCACATGACATCCTAGACTTGTCATAAGAAAGACAAAAAAGTCTAACTAGTGGATGTTGCCCTACTGGATACAGCAGAATAAAAGAGAAAGAAATGAATGTCACAAAATGCAAAGACCTACAATTAAAAGTATAATGACTGTGGCAAAAGAAAGCAAAGATAATGTTAGGATATGGTGTAAGTCTAACAAGTTTCCAGGCAATATATGTGTTCTATCACTTTAAATGTATTCTATAACTCTAAGATGTAATGCTGAGTAATTGTACTGCTGAGTCATTGTATTGACTAATGACTGCTGACTGAATGCTGACTGCAATTATCATAATTCTACTGTTGAGTCATTGTACTGCTGACTTCACTTATCTTAAGTGGATAATTACTAGTGTAAACTGTATATAAGGAGGAAGCCGAGCTATAGTCATTGTTGGACCTGCTCTCATCATTGCTTGACTTGCTGCTTGACTGGAAATATTGATTGGAACTGTTACTGTTGTGTATGAAGGAGTTCTCATTGTGGATGGATATGCTACCATCATGATTTGTTACCAGTGTTGAATTGCTGTTTGTCTGGTAAGAAGATATCTGTAACTTCAGATTGATTTGAATGGCTAAAGACTTGGATTGACTAAAAGACTATGCAATTGTTTTTCACTACAAAATAAAAGCTTTATTAAACCCGTTTGTATGTATTGTATTCATTGCTCTCAGTACCGTTTCTCTGTGCACTTACTCTGCTGGTTGGTAACACAACAATATCCTTAACAGATAATACCCATAGCAATAGGCATCTTGGGTGCAATCCCAAAACATCTGGAACACCTCTTGAACACCATTGGCATTGACAAAATCACCATCAGTCAATTGCAAAAGGCAACTTTTCTTGGAACATCTTACAATTTACAATGTTACCTTTAATACCATCAAGCAACAACATCTGCCTATCACAGGGCCTTTGGGAAGGATTTGATAAGCAAATAAAATGTTAAAATCCAGTCTTAACATCTGGCTGTTTGTGTGAATAAACACTTTTAGGACCTTTATTTTCTCCATTTAAAAAAATACCATTTAGAATAATTGTCCCTAACTTAGATCTTCTAAGATTCCCAATGTTCCAAAATGTTGTACTTAGTCATGGCTGATGTTTTCTCAGCAAAATCAAAAAAGGCAATTTTATTACAGTAATTTAGTTACAGATTTACAGTTTTTTTTGCTTCAATTTTACTTTGTTGGACCATGACATCATCACTGATCTGATCTGAGAACCACCACTTAGGGATCAGCAGCTGATGATTGTCTGTCTATCTCCCAGATTGCATTTGTATGATCCTGACATTAATCAAAATAGTACCTTTATAAGATTTTGTATTTCTGAAATCATGCAAAAATTTTGAAGAAAAGCAAACATTATTACAATTGGGCCATTGCTCAAGATCTTGGCCATGTAATATATGTAATGGGATTTCCATTAGTCATCTTGCAAGAGTGTGTTTATGTTCAGGAATCCAGGCAGCCAGCCAGCTGGCCAGCCACTCAATAATGTTTTTCTCCTGCTAATTAGTTGCTTTTAAGGATGATGCAGGACATTCCTTTCTCCAGCCTCAAGAAGAGGAAGACTAGTGGCAACAGTTTGTTGCAGATCCTTTTACTAGCAAAGTAAACTTGATCTGGAAAGCCAAATAGACAGAGAACCAACAGCCATCAAATATAAGTTACCTATTGATCAAAGGTTCTTCAGAAGGAAGCTCTGCTATTCAAAACTTTGGCAGTCTTCAGTGATTCACATATTTGCCTGTCCTTCCCTTTGCCATGGTGCTGTTTCTCTGGTAAAAATATCACTGTAGCCATTCTCTATTGTAAATCCATCACTCTGCAACATGCTGTGCAAAGTGTTCTAATACTAAACACGAGGCAGGCATCTGCTTACTGGTCTGATTGCTGCTCTCTGCAAAACAGCTTTGCTTTTAGCACTTAAGAGTGATTAGCTGTAACTCAAGGTGCTTGCTATAGCTCACTCTGCTGCTGCATAATTAGGGGAGAAAGGAACCTTGGGAATGGCTCAAGTATGAGAACAACTTGTTGGCAAAGGCACACATTTGTGACAAGCTTAAAGCCTAACAAATCACCTTATGCAAAAAAGGAGATGGAGGCAGGCAGGTAAAGAGCTCTCTAAGAATGTATGTTGACTGCTCTCAAGGTCTGCTCTGTGGGGCTTGGAGTATTGGTTTCCTTTCTCTCTAGCAAAACATTTTTTGATCAAATAAGGAAAGATTTTAATTGCTTCTTCTGTCATGAGTCCAACTCAACAATTTCTTTTTCCAGTAGTTGCATCTGTCTTTCATTGGATGTTTGGCCTGTTCCTTTCTTAGTTCCACAGTACTACTTTCTGTAATCTCTCTCTCTCTCTCTCTCCCTCCCTCTCTCTCTCTGTCTCTCCCTCTCCCCCTCCATCTCCCTCTCCCCCTCCCTCTCCCCCTCTCTCTTTTTCTTTCTCTCTCTCCTTCTCTCCTTCCCCCCCTCTCTCTGTTAAAGTTCTGTTTCTGGAATGCATTGGCTGCCTTATAATTATTTTATACTGTGTTACAAATTTGGGGGGAAAATTCCTATTCTTTTGGTAGAATCATATTTAAAATCTTTATGTTCAAATATTATGTAAAATGGCTAGTTTCTGCAGGAGAACCATTTATAGCAGAGGTCTTCAGACTTGGCAGTTTTAAGAGTTGTGGACTTCAACTCCCAGAATTCTGGGAGTTGAAGTCCACAAGTCTTAAAACTGCCAAGTTTGAAGACCTCTGATTTATAGAGATGATTCATGCTTTATGTGTTTTCAGTTTCCTAACTTTCAGCTTGCATGAAATCTATTTACAGATTTTTATGGCATGCAATGAGGTATAGTTGATTGTGATTTCATAGATAGATAGATAGATAGATGGAGGGAGGGAGGGAGGGAGGGAGACTACATTTTATATACAGTAGTCTGTAAATTCAACTGAACCAGGACTAGTAGATGTAAGGAATTGTTTGGGCAAATTCACAGCAGAAGACCTAATGATTTTAGTTCCTTTTTAAAATAGAAAAATTACTGTATTAATCCTTTCTAAAAATATCAGTATCCGGACAGAGATCACTTATCTATCAGCATCCAGAAAGAATTAATACCTATTTATTCTGGGACTTGACCATTTAAAATAAATCTTGTTCACATTATTTCTTAATATTGAACATACAAGGAATTAAGAAATCATACTGGTAGGCTCCCAAATATGGGCTGCAGAAAACCCGGTAGTCACTAGATGGCAACAGTGATACAAAAATTGAATTTATGTCATCTAAAGGCTACCTGGACTCCTATGGTTCAGATCTGAAGAAATTTGTAATAATGCTGCAGGAAAAAAAGATATAACTAAGGAAGGGAAGAATGAATTGACCATAACATTAAAGTTACAAAACTTAAAATTACAAAATTAACGATCGGTGATCCCTTAAACTCTATGGTTGTATGTATGAATCTGTATGGATTCATATCAAGAGTAGTTCCAAAGTGGGTAAGATTGAGCTGTGTGTCTCTTTCATTTAGGCACTGCTGACTCTAGCATCATTGTCAGATGACAAGCTGAGTATTTATCTCCTGGAAGGGAATTCCACCTGCCAACTAGTGAAGTAATTTATCAATAATGAGGTCAGTCTGGGGGCAATAAAATTTATGGTGATTCTGTCATGCTATACTTTCCTTTTGGAAGACTGAGAAAACAGAAAACAATTGATGCTATCAAATACAAATTGAAACCTCTCTAAGACTTGTCAGACAAAGAGGAAAATATGATTACTATAAAGATAACTGCTGACAGGGAAGCATGATTAGCAATGTGAAGTTTTCTAAATGTAACCCAAATAATTTATTTTCAGCTGTTTAAATATTAATTTTAATCTATCTCTTCAAAGAAATTAATTTAATGCTGCTATTGAGAGATTGGATTATGTCTTTAAAGTACCACCAAATAAGGACTGTTTTTTTCCCCAAGTTTATATTTGTAAAATAAGGTGTTAGATATATACCGTAAGTGAAAGATGTGTAGGAAGTTAGCACTCACCCCTCTCCTAGAAGAATGAAATATTTTAGGAAATATTAAAAAAGGAAGAATATTATATTTCCCTGGATGAGAAATGGAGAAACATGTTTTAAAGACAAAGCAGCTTCCTGCCTCCCCCCCCCCACATTTGTCAATGGGCCATTAAGGCCTCAGCCAAGTTCACTCATTTCCCCTCACCTTTGTCAATGGGTCATCATCTGCAACACAATAGGACCAGTGGTGGGTTGCCCCCGGTTTGGACCGGTTCTATAGAACCAATAGTAAAACTGGCGGCAGACTCTGCCCACTGATCCTGACATCATCAGAAGCAATCTGCACATGCGCAGAAGCAAGGTGTTCGAGCGAGTGAAGCAAGCGTGCATGTGCGATCCCATTGCAAACCGGTAGTAAAGGTAAGTAGAACCCACCCCTGAATAGGACTCATCTAGCAACAGAAAGTCACCACATGCCAAGACTCAAACAAGCTTGAGAGTCAACCTACAAAGCTAAACTAAGACCCCTAGACCACCTGGGAGTTTGACAACCAATCAGGACACATTTCTTATACAGGAAAAAGAAACTCAGAGGTGGGGCCCAACAGAGGGCATAAAACCAAGGCACTCCCAGGATCTGGAGCTTCTTTGTTTTCTACTCAGGAACTCAAGCCATGTGCTCTTGTTCAGGAACTCAAGCCATGTGATTCCTGTCCACCATTAAACTATTGTTCCAAGCAGTCTCCATGTTTCCAGTGTCTTTTTCCCCACTTGGAACTGAACCCAGATGGACATTTCTTCCAACAGATGGTATGTTGAGAAGATAAAGATTTGCATTCATAACCCTGAAATTAAAATAAATTTGATACCAGAGGTAGTACTGTGGTGAGCATGGCAGTAGAATAAATACAAAATCTACATTTTAAAACTATTAGCTAATGCAGTTTAATTGTTTACAAATGGAGGTGAATGTACATGTCCCAGGATAATGTTGCAGGATTCAATCTGGTTCGGTTACTGCGACGAGAGATTTTGTCTTCTGAGGTTTCAACTCATGCTGGAGCCCATCCTCAGGGAACTTCTCTATATGCTTTGGACTATTCTCTGTGTGGTATTCATATGATGCCTGTTGTGTGTGGCTTTTTAGATGTAGATTGGGGGTTGATGGCTGATTATCAACATAATAATTTTAAATTGGGGTATTTTAAATTTTTGGGGTTTTAAAACGGCCAAATCTATTTAATTATTTTAATTTTTAATCATTGTTGTGTCTTGTGTTTTTAAATTGGCTGTACACTGCCCTGAGTCCTTCGGGAGAAGGGCGGTATAGAAATAAAATTATTATTATTATTATTGGTTAATCTTTAGTGAGATTCACAGCCTTTGAGGCTGGTTAATAGCTCAGCAGCTCGAGTTCTAACCAAGGACCTAGGAACTGTTAAGGTATCGTCGGGGAATGTAAGCTGTTCCAAGTAAGGTGGTTTTTTGTAGAGTCAAAATGTTCAAGTCCGGCAAATTTAGAATTTCTAAATAGCAGGGTAACCCTTTGGGTATTGCTCCAAGGGCTCCAGTTACAATTGGGACAACACAAGATTTCTTTTTCCACAGTTGCTCAACTTCAATTTGCAAATCCCGGTACTTTGTGATTTTTTCTTGCTGCTTATCTTCAATCCATGCATCACCAGGTATTGCAATGTCAATGAACCATACTTTTTTCTTTTCAACTATTGTTATGTCAGGTGTGTTGTGGACCAAGTGCCTGTCAGTCTGAATCCTAAAGTCCCACAAGATCTTGAGTTTCTCATTCTCTAAAACTTTCTCAACCTGATGTTCCCAGTGGGTTTTGCTGTACTCAAATCCAAACTTCTGGCACAATTTCCAGTGAATGATCTTAGCAACACGGTCATGGCGTTGTAGGTAGTCAGTTTGTGAAATTTTGCTGCACCCACTGATCAGGTGGTCAACTGTCTCCTCTTTCTCATTGCAGAGGCGGCATTTGCTGTTGGTGGTAACATGTTGAAATTTTGCCTTCATGCAGTTTGTTGTTGTTGTTGTTGTTGTTGTTGTTGTTGTTGTTATTATTATTATTATTATTATTATTATTATTATGTCATTCGCTGTTGTTTCCTTGTGCTACCAAGCCCTCACCTCCTAAGTACTTGATAAGCTGGGAGTAAATCAGCACTTCTCTTGATTGACAAGAGGTCCATTTCCCAGGCTTCAATCACTTCCCTGGCTGTTTTTGTGCCTACTTGTTCAACAATCTTAGAAGCGCAAAATTGAATGTATGTCTTTGTTTATTGAAATGATGCTACCAATACATTTGGGTCTCCTCATTTGATTGCTTACTTGTGTTCTTGCAATCTGGTGGTTAGCTTCCAACCTGTCTGTCTGACGTAGTCAGAAGGGCAATCCATGCAGGGGATCGGTAAATTACATTGAATTTAATTTTTCAATATAGCAGAGTGGAAGCAAATTCATGTATGAAGCTTAGCAAATAATGAGTCAGTTTGCAAAATATACCTGTAATCATTAATTTTACTTTGGGTTATTTTGTACATCAGTTTTTCCTTCCTACTTCAGTCGTCTGTTATTTAAAATAAATAAAACTTTGCCCCTTAATTGTACAGCAATTATATATATTATACAAAGTAAAATTTAACCTGCTTCTTGTTCCCTAGTACCTTAATCTTTAGAAAAACAGAGTAATAATGGGTATAGGTAAATTACTTATGTGATTCAATGCAATAATTTAAATTATAGGGCTGATGTGTTGAGTCAATTTTATTTAAACAGATTATTGATTTGCCAACTTGAATTGAAAGCTTCCAGGTTTTCTCCACCCAGTTGAAAGTTCAAGACTCTGCCCAACACCCACAAGTCCATCACATGGTCCAATCCAAACACCGTGTCGACTGGAGATGCCTCCCAACTCCAACTCTCCAGGTACTGGGCAAGATGTCCTTGACTTTCTGAGAAAGGAATATTATTATGACTATATATCACCCATGCTCCATACAATCCCCTCTCCCAGCTTCCCACAGCAGTAAATATGGCAGGCCTGAAGATGCAGTGAAAAAGATGGCTTCCAGGTCTGACATGGCTTTATATTCCAAAAGAGTTAGATAAGACAGGCAAAAATTATCTAGGTATTGCATGCCTCTATCATATTTCCTTCACGCTTCAGTTCTATGGCTTCTGCAGTTTGTTGCCACTTTGCATGCTATTAACTTCAGCATTATTGTCCTCTTTGATACTTGCACTTCATCTTTGAGGCATGTTTGAAACAGAGCAGCTACCATTATTAAATCCCCTTCTGGTTTAAAAATGGAAGCAAAATTATTCTGCTGCAATAAAAATGCCTTTATCCTGCATGGAATGTCCCTCGTCTTTTCTTTTATAAGGTGAACATGGATATGGCACTATAGTCAAACTACACTTTCCTTTCTATACATTTTCTTCCACAGATATGAAGGTATTTGCACTCAAACAGCCGTGCAAATGTCTCTTTTTCTATCTAGGGTCACCTTTGTTAAATGACAAGCATGTCACTTATCTACAGTCGTGTATACAACTTTGTGAATAATTTTGAACTTTCGATATTTCTGCATAAATATGACTAATAATAATAATACCAACAACAACAACAACAACAACAACAATAATAATAAAAATGATATTTCACCTACTTTCCGATGAACTACTTTAGATAACTCACAACCATAAAAAATGAAGAAATAAATAGGAAGTTCAGATGAAGCAAAAGTAAAATAATAGAACAAGAAAACAGAAAACAAAAAACCCCATCAATATGACTAGTAAAAAAGATGGGCGTGTGGGAACCAGAACACAAGGGGGGAGGTGGAATCTGTTGTCAATCTACCAGCCATTTCCTCCATTGAGTCCCCAGGCCAAATCTGCGATCTGTTTTCCATTTAAGTTCTAAAACTAGAAAAGAGAACCTATTAAATGAATCAAAAATGTCATTCTTGTTCATTTATTTATTGATGGAAATGATCCAGAGTTACATATTCATGTATGGCCAAAATATGTGAACTCTGGAAATATCACTTCATTTGAAGAGGAAATTAGAATCAGGTGTTTTATTCAATGGGAAGATAATCAGGTGTGAGTGCGTGGGGTCCTGCCTAATTTAAAGAGCAGAATTCAGAGTAACATTATCAAAGTTTGATCTTCACAACACAGGAAGTGTGTCATGATTCTAATAAAGGAGATTTCTAAGATTCTATGAAAAACAACAACAGTTGTTGATGTTTACCAGGCTGGAAAAGGTTAGAAAACTATTTCTAAAGCGTTTGGATTCCACTAGTCCACTGTCAGGCAGATTGTGTGCAAATGGAAGCAATTAAACACCATTGTTACTTTCCTGAGGAATTGTTGAAAAACCAAGATGTGTAATACTTGGGAGGTCTCAAAAAGCCAAGGTAATGTTTAAGGCACTAACTGCCTCCTTTGCTGTCAGTTTTGTGAGGTAGATCAGACAGGATGAGCTAATTCTACCTTATTGCAAAGTTAAATTAATATTGCAAGTATGCAAATGCTTTTCCGCCTCCCATCCATCCTCTTTACAGCCAAAGAAACTGATAAGGCTATCTTCTGAACCACTTGCCCTGCCTACATTCTTGCTGTGGGATAAGTTTGTCTTTTATCGGATAATATTCTTGGTTGCTTCTATTCTCCCTGTCTCTAAAAGTCATTTCCACATACCATTACATTTGCATTGGCAAATATCAGTGTTCATTATGCCACCATCAGAACAATAGCAAAGAACAAAGATGTGCATACAAGATTGCAAGGAGAAAGCCACTGCTCTCCAAAAATAATATTGAGTTAGACAGAAAGCCAGAAGGTTCCTGGAAGAAAGAGTTTTGAAGCAAGACAACCCAAAACACACAAGTTGTACAATTAATTAATGGTTAAAGCAGAAGAAAGTTAATATTTTGGAATGTCAAAAATATTATTGATTTTAATTCTTCCTGTTGTGGAAAGATATGAGGTGGTCAGTTCAGGTGAAGAAGTCCATAAACATCCCTGAGTTAAAGCTATAAATTCTTCTGTAAGGAGGAATGGGCTAAAATTTCTCTAAGCTGATGTGCCGGACTGATCAAAGGTATCGGTAGCATTTAATTGCAGTTATTGCTACCAAAGGTTCACATAATTTTGTGTTCCAAATATGTAGTTTTTGATCATTTGCCTCAATAAATAAAAACAATTTATTCAAAGCTGCATATTTGTGAGTTGAAATCCTTTCATGTTGATATAGGCATACCCTATTTCATATTTCTTTATGAAATTCATAATAATTATGAACTATTTGCAATGATACCATAACTTATTGCAAGTTCGCCCAAGCTCAGGAAAAAAGCAAAAGGGGTGTTCAACCTTGGCAACTTTAAGAGTTGCTGACTGGGGAATTCTAGGAGTTGAAATCCACAAGTCTTAAAGCCAAGGTTGGACACCCGTGCTTTAGAGCCATACAATTCACCCAAATCAAGTTTGAACAATTCCAATGCATTACAAACTCTACGTGTGTAGCTGAGTCTACATATCAGAAGTTGCCTATATGCAACTCCAAGCACATCCAGTAACAATGGTTGTCACACTGTACTTTCCAAGGACTGTGTGGTGAGAGGGAAGCAAAATGGCCTGTTTTCTCTGTTCCAAAGAAAAAAGACACCCTGAACAGCATAAAAAGGAAACAAATCCTTTTCATATACAATGTATACAACATTTTCCAACAAAACAAATATCTACGCAACTTCATCAAAAAGTACCTGATCACTCAGCACATCCAAGACAAGCTGTAAAAAAGGATAACACTCAGAAATCAGCAACAGACTGTTACAACCACATTGAATCAGCATAGCATACAAACCAACTACAAACCAACTGAAACATCCTAAGTAAACCAAAAGGCGTAGCAGTCCCAGAAGAAAAAAAGAGGAGTCAGTTACAACATACAGTGTAAAGACTACAACAGCCACTACATAGGATAAACAGGTAGAAGACCACCAGAGTGCATCCAGTTAGAAGACATGATAAAAACATCTTTACTTTCACAACATATGGACAGATGTAACCATAGTTTCAACTGGGAAATTGTGAACATACTAGACCAAGCCAAATCCAAAAATGTTAGAGAACTCCTGGAAACCTGGCACTCTGACCAATTGGCCATCAATAGACACATAGACATAAACAATATCTACATGCCTTGCAAAGGAGACAACCAACAATCAAAAATGGGAATAAAAAGACTAAAACATCTTCCCACCAGCAATCAACACCCAGATAGCATAAATTAACACCAAGATTAATATAGATAGATACATAGATAAATAATTTTGCACAGCCAAGTAAAAAACACAACACAAATCTCAATTAAAATTAAAAATTATTAAAATTATGACATTCATTAAAAACCCCAAAATTTAAAACTCCGAATTTAAAACTCCTTTACAAAGATAGCCCTGCCTGTCGGAATATCCTGCAACATTATTCTGAGACACATATATCTGCTTTCATTTGCAAGATTAACACCAGAAGTGAACAATACCTCAATCAAGAAGTAAACAATACCACAATCAAGGAACTGCCAAACAAGCTAACTGCCAAACAAACTTACCCAAAGAACCTCCAAGATCCCTCCCACCAACTCTGACAGGGCAAACCACTGATGATGTTACCTAGTTTGGGTAATGAAACATCTGAAAACAACCAAGCTCAGAGACACCAAGGATCACACATTTCAACCCTGAGCTTTAAATATTCTCCTTCATCGGAGCCAACAGAATACTTTCCTGCAAAAAATGCACTCTTAACTTTAGTGTGTCTCTTTATATTTATTATTTCTACTGAGCATACCAATTGCTATATAAAAATATTAAATTAAAGTGGGTTTTGGTGTATTGAGTGAAGATTGTGTAGGATTGAATGTGAAAGTGAAAATTAAGTGAAAGAATGCCAGTGAAAATCAAAGTAATGATTATACTTACCAGTTATTGAAATACGATTCATCCTGGAATTTGGTTCCCCACCTGGCTGTTGTGTGTTCAAGTCTTAAACATCCTGTAATGAGAGCATAGCTGTTGTAAACTAGCTAAGAATTTCTGCCTATGATTTTGATATTTGGTGATGTTTTTATGACACTTTAATTTATAAATTGCTATATAAATAAAATAGCTTGCTGCTTGTGCAGCTATAAAAGTAGGTTTTAGAAATTATGATAATCTCTTGATAGGAACATTCCTGTAAATTTGTGCATAATTATATTTTTATGTTTCATAATATGTTCTAAAATATTATGAACATTAGATAATTTCAATGGCTAACATTCACTTGGTTTTTAAAGCAATATAACTAGCAATTTGGCTATTATGTAATTATAACATGCTAAGTAAACAGAATTGTCAAAGCCTCATGATTCAACATAACTTTGACTAACATATTGAATACTATATTTTATCTGAGACCAATATTTTTGAGTCCTAGGCTTGGGCACATTTGTGTTTATTGTTTAATGTTACAAATCTTTTTAGCATATTTATTACATTACCAGAATAGAAATGGAACTTCCATAAATTTACAAGATGTAAATATTTTGAATCGTTTGGGCATTAAGTTTTGAGAAGAAGTATATTGTGTTCAATGTGATAGAGGCATTGCAAAATATACAGTATTTTGTAATATATTTAATATCTACTTGGTGTGAAAGTGTTTCCTGACAAATGAAGGTAAATATACATTTCCCAGAATAATATTGCAGGATCCAATCTGAATCGGTCACTAGGACCAAAAGTTTATTCTTCCAAGCCTTCAGGCTCATGCTGGAACCTATCGTCAGGGAACTACTCTCTCTCTGGAATATGTGCGCTGGGCTATTCTATGCATTGTTTTTATATTGCAATGTTATTCTAAATATATTACAAGGCTACCAACAGTCCATGCATTCTGAGCTTCAGCAGTAACCATTCCCTGTCACATAAAGAGTTGCATCAGAACACTAAGCAGCCGAATGACAACACACTGTAGTACCCAGCAAGCAAAACAACTAGAGGCGGTTTCAGCAGGTTCTGACCAGTTCTGGAGAACAGGTAGTGGAAATTTTGAGTAGTTCGAAGAACCAGTAGTGAAAATTCTGACTGGCCCCACCCCCATCTATTCTCTGCCTTCCAAGTCCCAGCTGACTGGGAGGAAATGGGGATTTTGCAGTAACCTTCCCCTGGAGTGGGGTGGGAATGGAGATTGTACAGTATCCTTCCCCTGCCATGCCCACCAAGCCACGCCCACAGAACCGGTAATAAAAAATTTTTGAAACCCACCACTGAAAACAACTGATACCTACATGAATAATTTAGGCTGAATGGGTATTCACAAGCATTTATCACAAGATGCCTGTGCAATATGTTGGGGAGAGAAAGAAAGAAAGAAGTTACAAAAAAACTATATGGAACACCCTGCCATATATTTAAAAAAATTCATAAGCAGTTGAACACAACTTCTGAGATCTGCAAGGTTACCATACAAGGGCAAATCAAACACTACAAAGATCTTTTGGAGATGGCAGAAACTTCAAATGTCATTTACCAGATTCCGTGTGACTCTGTGGGACAGATGGGGAGGAAGCAAAGAATACAAGTGAGCAGTTAGATGAAGTGACCTGAAGTCATTGGTAGCCTTATACTGCAGTGAACAAGGACATTCAAGTTTGCAGCTTCTATGATTGTTGGTTGAGCACGGACAAAAATAGTCAGAGAAATTATTGAAATGGGTCCTTTGTCATTCAATAGGAGTGCTGATTGACCACCAGCTTATGAGATACTTAGGAATTGAAATTGCAGTGGTACAAGGTAATAACAACCAATGATTTAACAGCCAGCTATCAACACCTTAATTAACAACTAAAAGCTACATACAACCAGGCACTGTTGGCTGGTACACATATTCTGGAGAGAGAGAAGTTCTCTGAGTATGGACTCCATCACAAGCCCTAAAGCTTGGGAGAATAAACCTTGGTGGTAATGAATAACTCAGACTGGATCCTGCAATCTTTTTTTAAGTCCAATAAATTAAAGTTGAACAAGACCAACCTTCCCATTTCCTCTCTGATGTGTGCAAATTTGCTGCCTGTTTTCCTAAGTATTTATTGGCAGATGTACATGTCTCACAGTGCCCAATCGGATTCTTTAGTATTGATTGCTTGCCCCAGTTTCTCTTCACCAAGGGAACTTTGTGACTTAAAATGTTAATCTGTCCAGAGGGAACTAACATTAATAGTAGGATAAAAGAGAAACTGAAAATAAGAATAAAACATATAAACCTGAGAAAATACACTAGTTGCTTTCCAAATAAGAATGACTATAAATCAGCATCCAATTCAATCTATAGGAAAATTATTTGTGATTTGAAATGGTCACATGGCCATGATGAGGTCTGAGGGAATAAAAGTACAATAAATGAGCTTTCTATGTGCATTTTTAAAACAAAAGTGAGATGCTAAAGAACTTTAAAGGTGAAGAATCAGTTGTGACCCGCCAGATCTGCAGTATCTACTGGATGTAATTTTTGAGCAAGTCTCTTCTGCCATGAGTTTCAAAATTATACAAAAGGGAACCCTTGCTGTTTCATTGAGATGTGCCATCCCACATCTGTAATGTTTTCATGTCTCACAAATATGACTACATTCTTTTCTCTAGATATTTGCTCTATCATAAATGTAACTCAAAGGGACATCCATCTGGATGATGGGAGACCTCAAAACGGTGGATGCAATTGGGCAATCAAAGCTTTATTAATGTGTGTCATTTGCATGTAAATAATGGGCAGGGATTCAATGTGTGTTGCAGCCTGCCTGTATGACATTATGGATCATCCCTGTGGATGCTCCAACTCATATATGTTCCTTGATAGTGACTCTTCCAACTGAAATGCAACGTCATATGTCGCACAATACTGCATATTCACCACACAATACTGTGAACTAATTTCAGAGGCTAGAATAATGGTAATGATAATAATATGCCTGCCTAGTGGTTATAGTAGTCCCTGAATGATTATTACATTAGTACTTATGTATTTGAGCAGCTGTTCCATAAATAAATTCTAATGACACTGTATTTAAACCAAACTATATGATTTAACTATATAACTTAAAAAGTTTTATGTCAAATGCAACTAGATTGCTAAAGGTAATATATTCATTTAAAGTAGATTTTGAAATAATTCCCTAAACTTTTAAAAATGTATTGTTGAATATGGATATTGAAATATCCAAATTTTGTACAAATCTTAGTTAGCAAGAAATCAATCAATCGAAACTGTTTAATTGTACAAAAATATTAAAGAGTTTTTTTTTTAAAAGAAAGAGTTGGGTGGTATGCATTTAATGATTCTCATCTTTGATTTATGTCTGGTTGGATGGTTTCTTTCATCAAAAGTCATATGAATGGCTAAATATGGAACCTGTGTGGCCACTGTTTGTTCAGTTGTTGCATATTAGCTCCACAGTGGTTAAAACGATCTGAACAAATAAGAGGGCTTACACTACATTATATTACCCTTTATTAGTAGGAAATTGAAGTCTAGAGATTATTATTAAACCTCAGCCACTAAAGTCTGGCAATACTTGGATAGAGGCCTTTCAAATTGACCTCTGATCAGCCGTGTTAGAGGGATTTTATCCTTTTAACTAATTAAATAAACAACCCTGTTAGTATTAGTCTTACTCAAAACCATTTTGTGAGATCAACTCTCCAACCGAGCACAGGACAAAGGGAATCAAGTTCCTATTTGAAAAGGAATACTATATTTTGCATATTAAATTCTGGCATAAGGGTCATCCATTGCTCAACTCCTTCACTATGATTAACTCACTAGTATATCCAATATCAGCAGGCTTTTCATTACACAAAGTAACCCCTAGATGTCTTGTAAAATATTCTGAAAGAAAGCAAAACAATTTAATAAACAATGGTTCTCTGGGTATTTTTTGGGGGGAAATATAGGTAGGAGATACTTGAACTAATGAAGATGTTAAGAGGTTTTTTTCCCCTGAACTTATTGTAATAGTTATTAAAATATATGCTAATATAGCTGAATATGAAAATATAAAAGCTATATGATTTTATGCAAGCCCATTCAGAAGTAATTTTAGAGTTGATATATAGCGCAAGATATTGACTATTACTCCATCAGTATGACATGAAACATTGAAGGGATTTATAAAATGTTACTATCTCTTTTTTCTTTTTCAGGGTACTGTCCAAAAAATTTAAAAGTCCAGTATTTTAATATTTAATATGCAGTATTCTCCATTTTCCCCCAAGAAAGCTGGAGTTTGATTTAGTGTACTTCTCAAAAGCTAGTATAAAGATTAGATCCCTTTTCCTCTGCTTTTGTATGATTTTGTATGATTTTGAAGAAAAGGAATTATCCATAAATAAATCTTTGTAAAAATTACTGAAATATTGAAAATATATAAATATTCACTATTATCTTTTAATGTATTTATTTTGTCCATTTGAATGCCACCCTTTCAAACAGTTTGTTCTGCTCTCAGAGAGATTATTCTATTAAACCAACCACATTTCACCCCTTGTTCTGGAAATCAATAATTGCTTTCTTCTTCGGAAGACAAATCTCATGCAGCTTCTAACAGAAGTAGAGAATATCTAGCCCTCATGTGTTGCTGAATTATCTCTTCAGCAGACTAAGCTTTTAAATCTAATGGTGGAAGATACTAGGACAGTGATGGCTAACCTTTTTGTTGTTGTGCGCCTGCACCCATAATGCAATGCATGTGTGACCCCCCCATAGCCTCCTACCCATGCATGTGCGCACAACCTCCACCCTACCCCACCCCGTATATGTGTCTGTGCAACACCCCCTGTCCCGTTTTGGGCCTAGCAGGCCTCCCTGCTGTCTCCTGTGATCAAAAAGGGACTGTGGGGGGAGAGTGTCACCACGGCCTGTTTTTGGTCCCAGGAAGCTGCAGGGAGGCTTGCTAGGTGCTGCACCCCCTGCGTTTCCCCCACCCCTGCTCATGCTATACCCCTGGCCTTTGCACATGTGTGTGCGATCCCCCCAGGCATGCACCCTGTCTTCTGCATGCATACCCCCACACATATGTGCAACAGAGACCTGAAAATTTTCCACATCCCAACGGAGAGGATAGAACATTGCTCCTGTTAACTTTGTAACGGGACCGGCCGTCGTGAGAGGATGGTTGGCCATTAGCCTCTGTTGGAAAAAAAGAACATTGGACCCTCTCCCTGTCGTGAGAGGACAGTGGAGTCCAGCCCTATAAATGGATATTTTGTGACCTTTATGCTCAGTTATCCCTTGGACCATGACAGATTCCCGGACTGGCTTTTCTTTTCCCATCTTTGGTTCAATTGATGCTCCAAAAAACTGACCTTCTTGTGCTGCGAGACTCCCCCCTCTCGCAGGCCTGGCCCTCCACGTTATCGAGGGCCTATCTTGATGACGGGCTTTGGGACCCCGAGAGATGGCATGCAGCAAAGAGGGGGCTGAGGGGTTTTTTAGCAAAATTTTAAAGGAAAATTTTAAGGGGACCCGGGAGGACGGGTGGGGGTTGTTAAAGTGGACCTGGGGGGGGCAGATAGCAACTGTGCGGGATGATGGGTTGATTAGCTGCAGCAGAGGGGTCGCGAAAGGAAATTTAACCGGGGGGCAGGGGGACGATAGAAAGGGCTGTGTAATTGAAATCTTGAGTGGGAGGGGCAGGTATGACGGGCGCATGGGGTCATATCAAGTGTCGGGGGTGCGCACGCGCTGTCTCCGAGCGATTGCGCACTCCGGCCCCCAATGCGTGACTCATGTCCTGGGTTGTGTAGAGCCTCAGGCCCAGGGTCCGCGGCTAATGTTATGTAATGCCAGGTCGGTGGTTAACAAGGCCTCCCTCATCTGTGATCTTATTTTGGAGGGGAGTGCAGACCTGGCAGGTATTACGGAGACCTGGTTGGGCCAAGAGGGGGGGTCCCCCTCGTAGAGATGTGCCCGCCAGGTTTCCGTGCATTTCATCAGCCAAGGGCCCAGGGGAGGGGTGGGGGAGTGGTGGTGATCATTAGGGAGAGTCTTTGTCCGAAGGAGACCACTGTTCCTCAGATAGCCGGATGTGAGTCCCTTTGTGTGAAGTGGGGCCGTGCGGTGCAGATGGGTTTGCTGACTACGTACCTGGCTCCCTGCCACGTGGCAGCGACCCTGCCCGAGCTACTCAATGTCATTGCCGGGGTGGCGGTCGATACCCCCAGACTTATTGTCATGGGGGATTTCAACCTTCCATCCGCAGGTGAGGCGTCAGAGGTGGCTCGGGAGTTCATGGCTTCCATGACGGCCTTGGACCTGACCCAGTTAGTTCAAGGCCCCACTCACATAGGGGGACACACTATGGACCTGATTTTTATCTCTGGTCAGTGGTTGAATGATCTTGGTAGAGGGGACCTAGATATTAAACCCTTGTCATGGACAGATCATTCACTCCTTCAACTAGACTTTCCTACCGCCTGTCCCTTCCGCAGGGAGACGGAACCGACCAAATGGTTCCATCCCAGGCACCTGATGGATCCTGAAAGGTTCCTGACGGAGCTTGGGCCGTTTCCTGAGACTCTAACACACGACTCGACTGAAGAGCTGGTGGCCGCCTGGGAAAGGGCAGCTGCTGGAGCTTTGGACCGCATCGTGCCTTTGCGGCCTCTGACCCGATGCTGATCTCAATTAGCTCCTTGGTTCTCTGAGGAGCTGAGAGAGATGAAGCGTCGGAAAAGACGCCTAGAGAGCATTTGGAGGACTAGTCAATCCGATTCCGACCGGACACAGGTGAGGTCTTATATCAAGACCTACCTAATGGCGATAAAAGCGGCAAAATCTAACAATTTTTCCGCTCTTATCGCATCTGCAGAGAACTGCCCAGCCGCCCTGTTTAGGGTGACCCACTCCCTTTTTCGGGGGGGAGTGCGGGAAGATCCCTTGCAGGGTCGTGCTGAGGACTTTGTGCAATTCCTGCACGATAAAGTCGCTCGGATTCGGGATGGCTTGGACTCCGATTGGATGAGTCCATGGGAGGAGACCGGGGCAGGTCTTGAGAATGTTATCTGGGAGGAGTTTGATCCTGTGACTCCCGAGGATGTGGACAGGGTTCTGGGTAAGATTAGTGCCGCCACGTGTTTATTGGACCCGTGTCCCTCCTGGTTGGTACTGGCCTCCCGGGAGGTTACACGAGGCTGGCTCCAGGGGATTATAGGTGCTTTTCTGAGTGAGGGTGCCTTTCCTGCCACCTTGAAAGAGGCGGTAGTGAGGCCCCTCCTCAAGAAGCCTTCCCTGGACCCGGCTGAATTAGCCAACTATCGTCCAGTCTCCAACCTTCGTTTTGTGGCGAAGGTTGTTGAGAGCGTGGTGGCACGACAACTTCCCCGGCACCTGGATGAAGCTATCTATCTAGACCCGTACCAGTCGGGCTTCAGGCAGGGGTACAGCACAGAAACAGCATTGGTCGTGTTGGTGGATGATCTCTGGAGGGCTCGGGACAGGGGTTGCTCCTCTGTCCTAGTCCTATTAGATCTCTCAGCGGCTTTTGATACCATCGACCATGGTATCATGCTGCAGCGGTTGAGGGGGTTAGGAATAGGGGGCACCGTTTTGCGGTGATTCTCCTCCTTCCTCTCTGACTGCTCGCAGTTCGTGTTGGCAGGGGGACAGAGGTCGACCTCGAGGCGTCTCGCATGGGGAGTGCCGCAAGGGTCGGTCCTCTCCCCCCTCCTGTTCAACATTTATGCTGGGTGAGATCATCCATGGTTTTGGGGTGAAGTGCCATCTGTACGCTGATGATACTCAGCTGTACATCTCCACCCCAGACCACCCCAACGATGCCCTTGATGTGATGTCTCGCTGCCTGGAGGCCGTGCGGGTCTGGATGGGGAGGAACAGGCTCAGACTCAACCCCTCCAAGACCGAGTGGCTGTGGCTCCTGGCGCCCCGATATAGTCAGCAGGTGCCATCGCTAACTATTGGGGGTGAATCTTTGCCCCCCACGGAGAGGGCTCGCAATCTGGGTGTCCTGGATGCGCGGCTGTCTTTAGAAGAGCATATGACGGCCGTGGCCAGGGGGGCCTTTTATCAGGTTCGCCTGATTCGCCAGTTGCAGCCCTTTCTGGATTGGGACGCCCTGCGCACGGTCACTCATGCCCTTGTTACCTCTCGGTTGGACTATTGTAATGCTCTCTACATGGGGCTCCCCTTGAAGAGCACTTGGAGGCTCCAACTGATCCAGAATGCGGCCGCGCGGGTGGTTATGGGCGTAACCCATTGTGCCCATGTGACACCCCTCCTGCGCGAGCTGCACTGGCTCCCGGGTGCGATTCAAGGTGTTAGTTACCACCTTTAAAGCGCTCCATGGCATAGGACCCGGGTACCTCCGAGACCGTCTTCTGCCACCAATAGCCTCCCACCGACCAGTCCGTTCCCACAGAGAAGGTCTCCTCAGGGTGCCATCAGCCAAGTTATGTTGGCTGGCGACACCCAGGGAGAGGGCCTTCTCTGTGGGAGCCCCAGCCCTGTAGAATGAACTGCCCCCGGAAATTCGTAAGATCTCCGACCTCTGGGTGTTTCGCTGCGCATTGAAGACCCTGTTGTTCCGCCAGGCCGGACTATCAATACAATAGTTTTAAATTGGGTATTTAAATTTATCGGGGTTTTAAATTTGAGCCACCTTATTTAATTATTTTAAATTTTATACTGTTGTTTTGTCTGTATTTTTAAATAGGCTGTAAACCGCCCTGAGTCCTTCGGGAGAAGGGCGGTATAGAAATAAAATTATTATTATTATTATTATTATTATTATTATTATTATTATTATTATTATTATTATTATTATTATTATTAAAATCAGCTGGCTGGCAGGAGGCACGCACGCATGCGGGGTGGAACTATGCTGGGCAGAAGCTCACATGCCCACAGACAGGGCCTATTCAATAGGCTTTCATATGGAGGAAATCATGAATGGGCCTTCCTGTTTTCAGAGGCAAGACAACTATCCTGCTTATAAAACTTAATTGGCAATGCCAGTTCTTAACTCATTTGATGTTAGAATTTGAGTTACTTTTGGAAGTGGATCAGATATTGACTTTCCTGTGCCCTTGCTCTTTTGGCAGCTATTAATTTAGAAAATATTGGTCAATATCACAACATGTTTGGCTGATCTTGCTCAATGTTTTTATATACTTAGAGGAATTTTTGCATAAGAATCAAAAAAATTGTCATGCTGAATCAAAACTAGGGTCATTTTAGTTCAGCAGGTCCCACCCCACCCCCGGTGGCCCTTAGTAGGCTCATGAGAAAGAAATTCTCCCTCTTTATTGTATTCCATTGAATAACTGAAAGTTATTTCAGGATGAATAAATCTGGACAGGTCATATGCATCCTGACTATACAACTAAGCCACTTGAGAAATAATATTGTATTATGTTTACTATTATTCTTCCTAGTTTATACTCAACTGATCATCTATGCAAGGCTCAGACATTTCCTGTTTTTGTTCCATCTGGCAGATCATTTTAAGTCAACAATACGAATATTTTCAACTTCTCCCATTTACAGAAACTAAAAAGGATTGATTGCAAGAGTTGTAAAAGATTCAGCAGTATTGTAAAAGCATCCAAGGACAAACTTATTTTAAGTATAGCAGGAAATGTCAGTATTTTGATATAATAGTATATTTGAATAGTGGTGAAATTGTGACAGAAAATAAATAATACAATATATCAGAACTTATACCAACACAATAAAAGGGAAAAGTTTTAATATACATAATATATATATATATATATATATATATATATATATATATATATATATATATATATATGTATATGTATATGTATATGTATATATGTATATGTGTATATGTGTATATGTATGTGTGTGTATATATATATATTCAATAGAACAGCAAAGAAAATATTTTTTATTAAAAGTCATCAAATGCATGTACAAAAAAGATAGTAACAATGAAAACCTGGCACTGTTATTTGTAGGCTCTCCAGTAGGTCTATCTCTGCTCTGAAAAATATCACCTCCTTCAGCCTTGAGGAGGTAATTGATGCAGCTGCCTCTGAAGTCTGCCTTTCTGCTGGCAATGTTAACAAGACATACCATTGGAATATAACAAGCAAAAGAAGGTGTAGGTGTTACAAAGAGAGGTACCATGCGGCAGGAGATCAGCTCTGATTAGTGAGGATTAAAAAAAAAAGTCACAGTAAATGCTGAGACACATTTCTTTGTGGATATCTGTCAGCACAGAGTGGAAAAGTGTTACATTATTTCACAAGTTTATCAGCTTCTAACAGACAGATGATAATGATACTTGACTTTGGAGGTTCCCTATCACATCTGGTAGCAAATATTTCAAAAGCGATTTAGGATCCACA
Source organism: Arizona elegans (assembly GCA_022577455.1). Classification (NCBI taxonomy): domain Eukaryota; kingdom Metazoa; phylum Chordata; class Lepidosauria; order Squamata; family Colubridae; genus Arizona; species Arizona elegans. The sequence goes on along the minus strand of JAKOOJ010000006.1, from coordinate 79,333,645 downwards.
TTATGCATTATCCACATGGATAGAACAATATTTGCCACACATATGTATGGTATTTATTTTCCTTGCAGAAAGCATAATATGTGCTGAGACAGGACTAGTTTATTTTGTAGGTCTCTCTCTCCCCCCCTCTCTCTCCCTTCCTTCCTTCCTCCCTTCCTTCCCATTCTCTCTTTCCTTTCTCTCCCTCCCTCCCCCCTCTTTCTTCCATCCCCCTCTCCCAGCAAGTATTAATAAATAGATGGTGACTAAAGGTATATAGATGGTAACTAAAGGTCCAGATGGATTTGAAAAAATATATATTTATAAGAATTCTTCCTATGGAAAAATGCTTTTGTTGTGAATTCTTTAAAAAACATGAAAAGTTGGGACTTGGAAGATTGGATACTAGAAGGAACCAGAAGGAACTAACAACTTAAAGGAGAAGAACACTTATGTTTGACTTACTAATAAGTCAAACTGGTGGTCATTGAAGAATATTTAACACATTGTAAGCCGCCCTGAGTCTCCAGAGAAGGGCGGCATATAAATCAAATTAAAATAAAATAAAAATAAATAAATAAAATATTTGTGAACAATGGATCCAGAAGTTAATTTTAAGAATTTCTCCCATCATAGATTGTCTTTGTTTAAAAGATGTTATGGAAGAGGAACGAATGTTATCAGAAAGACTGAGAGTGATTTGAAACTGAATTTAAAAATGAAAGGTTACAAGAATGATATGTAAACATATGCTATACTAAATATACAAACAAAACTGGGGGTTGTCTTAATAATTAAAAAAGATATGCAAATAATAAACTAAAACAATGTTGTAGATAACTTGATTATCTTGTATTTATAAAAGAGACTTTTATAAAAAGGATTTTGTGAGAAGGCAAGAAATAATAAAAAAATAATGAAAAAAACCAAGTTGTGGGACAGTATCTGAAAGGATTAAAGATCAAGATTGTTAAAAGTAAAAGAAAAGAATATAAAGTTGATCAAAATTAAATTAGATATATTGTTATCTGTGGAAATCTTTGATCGACTTTTCCTGACTGGGACTGAACTACAAGCTTTCAAAATTTATTAATAAGTAAGAGGTGAGATAAGGGAAGATGAGATTGTTTGTTGTATTTTAGGAGAAAGTGATAAGTGATAAGAACTTTTCATCAGGAAAGCATGATAGAAAGAAATAAAATAGAAGGTTCTTTTTTAAAAAAATAAATAAATAAAAGTATCTTGAATCAATTATAAAACTACTTGCAATGGGGAAAGTAATTTCTTTGTATATATTTTTTAACTTTTTCTTTTCTATTTTTTTCATTCTTTTATGCACTTTCAATTTTTTAGTCTTAAGTTTGTGTTCTTCGCCTTTTAACTGTAATGATTAACTTTAAAATAATTGTTATAAAAAGAAAATACCATAGAAATTCAGAATTTATTAAAAAGTACATAAATAATTTGGAAAAACATTGCACCTACAATGAAATCCATTATCAATTTATTTTCTACTATCATAAGGCTATTATCATATTTGTCCAGTGACTGGTAAACAGAACAAACCAAGAGGGTGTACTGAAGAGACAACTATAGCAACTTCTTACTTATTCCTGGAGTAAGGGAACATTTCTTTTACTTGCATAAAATTTTAAAAGTTAAATTCAAACTTTTTAAAATTTAAAATTTAAAAGTTAAATTGCTTTCCCAGATATAAAGGATAAAATATAAATAGAGAATTAATAATTTTACTAATGGAATGTAAGTGAAGGTACTTTGAAGTAAGTGATAATAATTGAGTGAGACTTATTCATAGATAATGTATAGAATTATAGTCTCAGACAAATGTTCTTTTAGGTTTAAGGGAACAAAAATCAGAAATGAATACAAAATTTCAGAAAAAAATTACAAGAGTGAACAAAATTATGCAAAGTTTAATTTCCCAAATTTTAGTAACTTTTTTCTTTCTCATGTCTATAAAACACCTAACATAAATACTGCTAGAGTTGTATCTGTTTCTGATATTACTATTGTTCTCCCATCTTTTTATATATTTCATTATCCATTTTTCATTGCTTTGATATTTTTTCTATGGATATTCTTGATGGTACATTGCAGAACATTTGAACTGCATGACGCACAGTATTCAAGCAACAATATACAGTAAGGAGAACATTTCTAGGAGATTAGTGTGAACTGTAGGTGTGTTGTGAAATGTGAAGCTAAAGGACAAGTGATTCCACCTACAAGCAATTTCTAGTAATTCCATCAGAATTCTCCATAAGAAATACATTTATGCCTATTATTAGAATTGATTTTCTTTTTCTCAGAAATCTGTTTGTCCATGTTGGCAGTAAAGCACTGTTGACTAGAAGAGGAGAAAGTGGAAAAATGATTCTTGACTCACTTTTAAAATCCATTTCAGATAAGAGAAGTTCCTCAATCTTACACACCAGAAATTTGTGTGTCATCACTTGAATAGAAACAAATAATGGCATAGTTGCTATATAGCTAATGCTATATAGCCCTATATAGCTAATGCTATATAGCCCTATATAGCTAATGCTATATAGCCCTATATAGCCCATTAAGAAGTGGATGCTAAAATATCTCTAATTATTTACTGATAACAAATTTGCAGGTCAGCAGTATCACCCTACTGAAAGAATAGAGAGATGAAAAATAAACACAGTCAAACATCCTGCAGCCAAAACAGGAGGAGAGAGGATTGAAGGATTTAAACCTAAGCATTGTTTTTGTTTTGTTTTGTTTAAGACTATTACTTATTGTGATGTCCTCCCCACCCCCCAAAAAATCAGCAAAATAAATTGTTAGCTGCTAAACTCTTGCTGAGGTAATGGTGCCAATTGTATGTACGGTCCCTCTATTAGAATGCTATTAAATTATTACATTCCTGTTCAACATTTCCAATTTTGTGCTACCAAAATAAAGTGACAAATGACCATACATTAATAGTGTAAATCCCTATTCATTTGTGGTTGGACACTAAAGAGTTAAGATGAATAAATCTTTCTTCGGATAAAATCAGTTTGTCTAAAACATCAAGAAATCCACAGAAGACTCCCTACTCTCCAACACATTAAAGTAGGTGAAAAACTTCCCCTTTGTGTAACATCAAATGTATCATAACCTTAGTGCACCTTGGCCAGTGTAAATACTGAAAACCAACAGAAGTTTAAATCTATCAAATATGACTCTGGCTCCAGTGTAGATTAAGTAGAGCAAAATAAACAAGCTTCTGCTACAAAAGTAAAGTATTTTTTAATAGTTAAATTATATGGCTGCCTACAATAAGCCTTATGGTTTGTTACTTAAAGAATAGAGCTCAGTGCTGCAATACATCTTACTTATATATCTCTTACTTATCCTTGAAATGAAAATCAGTGAAACAAATGGAATACTAGCTCTTAAATTGTAGTGACCGATTGGAGATAAATGTTTAATTCTATATTTTAGAGATTCTTTTGTTGCTTCTATTTTCATAGTTACCTTATAGGTTAGATTAGAGATCCATCTGGTCTCAAATATGTGGCCATCAAAATGTTTCTAGAACACTTCTACTACATATTGAATGAATCATCAGCAGTTCTTCTGGAAATGGTCCCCAGCCAAAATGGTAAAAGATTCCTAACTGCAGAAGGCTGTTTTATTATTATGAGAAATGGAGGACAGAAAATCTTTTTTTCACAGTTGCCTTTTATTCATGTGACATAGAACACAATTGCCCTGATCAATTTATTGTGTCTGGAGTGTCAAGTATATTAGCAATAGAACTGAACTATTTAAAAGAACAGATAAATGTATAGGTTTGGATCATTAATAGTACTAGATATATTGTGTTGCCTGACATGCTCTGGATAAGTCTGTCTGTTTCTTGTCCAAATGGAAACTAATGGTTTAACTGTTTAATTAATAAATTGTTTAAAGAGACAGTTTGATCTCGTGGTTAAGGTACCTGGCTAGAAACTACTAGAAAGACAGCTGAGTGACTTTGGGCCACTCATTCTCTCTCACCTAACTCACCTTAGAGGGTTAATATCATGGGGAAATAAAGGGAGGAAAGAGTATTAGCTCCAGTTGAGTGAGTTCTAAAAATAATGAAATGAACATTTAAAGCAGTAAATAAAAACTACCAATAATCAGACTCTTCCCTGTGTCTTTTTATGCAGAGAAAAATAACCCATAATAGTGGGGAAAAAAGCAGAACAGAATGACTTTGTCTTTTGATTTTCACATATTTATTGTGAATAGTATTTATTATAATATATATTGAAGTTAGGTAAACTTGTGAGAATTGGGATCCTGGTAGCTATTTCAGGAAAACTTCATAAAAAGCCACCCAATTTGCTAATTAATAGCCCATTAAAACCACAAGTATCTTGGCTTACTTTTTACCTTCCAAAACCAAAGCATACCACATAAATTTAAAGTCTATTAAAGATAATTAAACAGTATGAATGGTCCAAAGACATCTCAGGTTCATTAAGATTCATTGAAAGAGTTTGCAAGAGAGGAAACCTGGCCTCTCTTTGCTGATTCAAGTGGAATTTAGCAATAAGAGAAGAGCCAATACAAGGAGTTCCATGGTGGAACCAAACTAAAATCCTAGACCAAACCGAGCATCATCCAGAGCCATTTACTATAAAGTCAAAGCAGGACTATGAGCCTGTGAGAGGCCTCTGGGAAAGGAAACTTTATTAGCAAATCTGGGTAAAATAACTTTCAACACACACTGAGCCATGTTGGAGGCTTTAAGAGAGACATAGGGGAAAAAATCAGATTACTAAATTTGGTCTAACTAGAGTAAATCATAGTCCTAATGTAATTAAGAAGTATTTCATCTAAGAATACATCTGGTTCAGATTTAATGAAAAAAACTCCCAATGGCTTACCATTATGGATGTGGTTTTTGCATGTCACAGTTCAGAAACCTCAACTGAAAAGTTTCACTAGCTATGGCACCAGGTATTTGGAAATCATTAGAGAAGGAGAAGGTGGCCGCAGAGGAACTTCACCCATCCCACAGTCTTTTTCCTCCTTCCCCCACAAACTCTTTTGGGGTCCTGCCACTTGAACTCTATTGCTTCAGCTGATCTTTGCAGCTTTCTTGGACCTGCTGATGAGGCATTCCAAACATCTTGTTCCACCCATTATGCAGCTCTGGACTAGCAAACCTGGTTGCTAGCCTGAGGTGGAGCTGGGCATGACTGATGTCAGCCTTACCAGGTACATCACACAGAAATATGACCAGATGAGCAGCCATCACCTTTATACTCCTAGAACTCAGGAAATATTCTTTCTGAACTTCTTGCTCCACCCATTATGCACTGTGGACTATATACACACCTATTGGACCTTCCCCTAGGAAGCATTTCTTCACTCTGTCTCATAAGGTCATTCCACATACCATGAAACTCTGCTTTTGCTGGCTTACCCCTTCCCTAAATCAATCCAGAAGTAACAATGACTTCAGAAGATTACCCAAGGAGCCAGGAGAAGCAGAGGTCAAATACATATCTGGCTGGAGATACCTTTGACAGTACCCCATCATAGTGCAGAACTGATTCCATATAAGAGGGCAAGAAATTACTCCTACCATTACAATGTATTCTGCCCAGATGAAGTGTTTTGGCCAAAATGGGCAACTTTGTCAGCAAAATACTGTGTTAAATAGTTACAGTAACTAGACAGAAAATTTATTTGCTGCCCTTTTTACGAAAAGATTATTGGCCACCCTATTCAGTGCTGTAAAATGGTAGTCTGGTGAATATAAGGAAAGAGAAATAAGATGTAGCCTACAACATCAACAACTGAACACATTTTTAAAATCTGTTCTAAAACCAAGTGAGCAGTGAACTGATATATAATGAATACATCTGTACTGTTTTTGCCATCATTGTCATTTACTAGCAACAGTTGGAAGATGCCAGGCAATTGGAAAATTCTAATCCTAATGCTTCAAAGTGCCAGAATTGCCACTTTGTCCCAGCTCATAAAAGAATGAGGCAAAAGAGATAAATAAGGGGAAATAATTATTTCGTTATCCTTTGTTGATGTCTATGTATGCTTTGAGTTGGTGAATGAGCAGAAGTGAAAGGATGATTTCTCTATCTCAAATGTAAATCTAAGCTGGAAAACAATTCTATTCAAAAAATCATCTGCTACAATGTCCTACCTGTCAATGACTACTTTCACCTTCAATCACAACAATACATGAGCACACAATAGATACAAACTTAAGGTAAACTGCTCCAAACTTGACTGCAGAAAATACAACTTCAGCAACAGAGGTTAATGCCTGGAATGCACTACCTGACTGTGGTTTCTTCCCCAAACCCCCAAAACTTTAACCTTAGACTGTCTACTGTCAACCTCACCCCATTCCTTAGAGGTCTTTAAGGGGCGTGTATAAGTGCACAATTGTGCCTACTCTCTCTGTCCTAATGTTTCCTTTTATTCGTATCCATTTCATGTATTCATAATCATGTTTATACTTATATTTGTTATCTAATACATGCTTGATGAAATAAAATAAAATAAAATAAAAACTTACTGACTGAAACTGGTGACTGAACCCCCATTACAAAGTCAAGTTCAATGTAATTGCTACTCAGTATTAAAGTTTGTTGGGACAGTTTTTGAGTTATGGTTATTTTTTTTTCTTAAGAAATATTGTCATTTTGTTTCAGGGCAGTACCTTCAATGTGAAAGAATTTTCAATTTTGCATTTAGAGACCACTGAAATGCATTTTGCCTTTTATTAATCATACCATTGGTAACTATACTGTAATAAATGCAGGATGTGAGTGCCAAATTGATAGTTTGTCCATGTAATAATCAGGAATCAAATCTGACCCGAGGCAATAAATGATCTTATTGATGAAATCTAAAACCACATTTCCAGCCATTTTAAAATACATTTTGGCAACTAAAAGATATAATTTATTGAAAAGATTTCTGGTACATGAAAAAAGAAGTACTGATTTGCTTTGCTATAATAATACTTGAAGCTAATTTAACTGCGACATGATTTCCATATTTAGCTGGTCCTGTCTAATAAATTATATATCTATAGGGGCCTCCAATTCCAGTTCTAACAGTGTAAAAATGATACATGAGACTGAAAATATTGATATAGTTACATTTAATTTGTCTTTCAGCTAAGAAATGGAAAATGGATGAACTGACAAACTGCAGTTCTTTTCTATTTCTGAATGTTTGTTAAGAACATACAATCTGGGAGGAACTTTCAGAAAGATTCAGTCTACCATTCCATTACTGATCAATTGTGTAGCAACTAGATCCTTGAGATTGTTACAATGATTATGTAGAAAAGAAACTGCAGCTATTCTTTACTTTAAAATGGACAAGTTGCAAATCCTAATAGCTGGAAAATATTAGTGCAACAGGCAGCCCTCAGATTCTCTATAATTTTCACCTATTCTATTTTAATTCAGTCAAAGCTGATATCCTATTTTTTTTAAGAAATAAAAGAAAAGCTATCTGAATGAGAAAAGCTATTTCCAAAATACAGTATATCTGTGCCAGGATTTACAGTCATTTTTGGCATTTGAAAGATGGCTCAACTGTTTCAAAGGGAGAGCAAATAATACCCTAAAAATAGTTTTCAAGTTACGCTTTGCAAAATATTGAAATTTTCTAATTTAGGCAGTTAATAAATACAAATGTTCTTTTGTTTTTCCTATCACTACTTCTGACATCATTGCAATCAATAAACCATTGGGATAGAAATTATAAATTAACAATGTCTACTGCATACAAAGAAAATCTTTATAAAATGTTTTATAGATGGCATTTTCTGCCCTCAAGGTTAGCAAAGATGTTTAAGGATAAATCTGCAAAATGTTGGAAATGTCACCAGATACTTGGTTCATACTATCATATGTGGTGGAAATGTCAAAAAGCGAAAAAATATTGGAGAAAAATACATACATGGCTTGAAAAAATGATAAAACAACATATAGATCTGAAACTAGAGACATTTTTGTTCGGCATTTTACCAGACAAATATAATTAGGAGAATGTATATCTGATTTTACATGTATTGACTTCAGCTAGAATAGTATTTGTATAACAATGGAGAAGTGAAGAGATCCCAACAGATGAAGATGTGATTAGAAAAATATTAGAATGTGCAGAAATGGATAAGCTAATACTTACAATTAAGGAAAAGAAGGAAACTGAATATATTTTGACTTGGGACTTATTTTTATCAATGGCTATCTGACAAAAACAGGAGCTAGAATGGGAAATATATGAAAGGATTAGTGATATAAAATACGTTAACTTGGTTAAATAAATAGTACAATTATTACTGTTATTAATATAATTGATATTAATGTAATGAATATTTTTGTAAACACTGTGATTATTTCCTAAAATGATTTGTACCCAGACAACACACTGTTTAATTGAAATTGGAATTTTTGTAAGCTATGAAATAAAATAAAAACTTTTTACAAAAAAATAAAATAAAATAAACCATCATGAGTGAGATTTGGTAGTCTAGAAATGCAATAAACAAATACTTAAATATATATTTTAATTGAAAATAATATACATAAAATTAAAATACAACATTAAGTTAAAATGAACTGAGAAACTAAAGGCTATTCAATTAATAATTAATGAAAAAAATGAGAAAATAAACTAATATTGGTTGAGTAAAAACCTACAAAAACAATTTAAGTGACATTTGTAAACTATTTGATATTTACCTAATGCTACCATGTGAATAGATATTTACTGAATGTCCCTGGGGTACCAGGTTTCACTATGACTGTCATCTATGTAACTTTATTAATTCAAGACCTCAGCAGGCTTCCAATGAAAGGTGATGTACTATGCTCTTAGACAACAAACCCAGACATTCTCTTGGAACCCATAATCCTTTGGATCACTAAATGGTCCTATTTTATTTTGTAGGTGATCAGTTGTACTTATAAAATGGGGTAGTGATAGTATAGAAACATTAAAATCTTCCACAAAGACAAACAAGTAACATTTTCTAAAATAATTACTTGTTTAGTGGTTTAATTATGGAAGAAAAAAAAATCTAGTCAGAATTCATCTAAGACAATTTGCTTCCTGAACAAAGAAGCAACTACCACACACTTCTAAGATAGTAGAAGAGATATATACACAGACCTGTTATTTTTAAAGGGTACAGACTTGACTGATTTGAAAAACTGTGACATTTATTAAAGAAAATGCATTTTTCAACAAACAGGAATATTTGTATGAAGAAAAAGCCTGCCCTACTTTAAATGAGATTTGAGTAACATTTGCTAGAAGCTAAAAGAAAAAAAATGCATTGTTTAAATATACTTCAAGGTATGATAGTACAAGAGAAACTAATTCAATATAAGAACTGCTTATGAATCAGAGGTGGGTTTCAGCAGTTTCTGACCAGTTCTGGAGAACCGGTAGCGGAAATTTTGAGTAGTTCGGAGAATCAGTAAATACCACCTCTGCCTGCCCCGCCCCCATCTATTCTCTGCCTCCTGAGTCTCAGCTGATAGGAAAGAAATGGGGATTTTGCAGTAACCTTCCCCTGGATTGGGGACGGAATGGAGATTTTACAATATCCTTCACCTGCCACACCCACCAGGCCACACCCACCGAACTGGTAGTACAATTTTTTGAAACCCACTACTGTTATGAATGGATGAGATAACCAATGTGTTACATGATTGTTTGATCCCAGCTCAAAATTCAGATTCTGAAGAAGCTGTTTCACTTGAATCTGTGGAATTTCAGCAACAGGAAACACCAAACTAAGATTCAAATGAGGCTTATCAAACACAGGGATCACTTAGACAGCTAGAGCAATCAAATAAGGATGATGTAAGGTCTCCCAGCCCCTGTATCTGGAGAGTAAAATCATAGAACAGAGATGAGACATGACGCTTCTCACCAAACAAGAGAGTAAATGTCTGATGACAGTGGCTGCAGCTTGATCTAAGAAGCAAGTCTGACTCATGCTCCCTTGCTGAAATTAACATCTGCTCTCTGGTTCTTATATGATGTGCAACAAAATCCTATTGAGCTTGGACCTCTGAACTGGTTGAGAAACCTGACTTGGCTCTTGGAACTATGGACTGGATTTGGACTATTTTACTGATTGAAGTTTTCAGCCTACACCTCAATGAGTAAGCTTTTCTATTTCATTCAGTTCATTAGATTTTAAAATAAGTATCTTAATGGAACTTACAAATATTATTTAATAAACTGGTTAGCAGTTTCGGTTTTGTGTAACAGGGGATCAATCTGTAATTCTTCCTGTACCACTTTATTTTATGTAGATAGATATGCAATAAACTTGCCACACAGACATGAAAATTTCTTATTTTGATCTTCAGCTAGTCAGATACAATATTCCAAAATGTTATACGGTCATTATATTTGGAGACTTGTGTCAGTTGTCTCCATGATTTTTCTGAGCTTCTCCCCCACATTCCACAAAAAGCATTATGCTTTCCTTTGGCTCATGGAGTCCATTCAACAGTCATGAACATGACAAATTTTAGGGTGTCCTTAGCTTTCATACACTTCTCGTCAAAACATAATCTTTGCCTTATTATACTTAACCTTTCAATTTTGGAAATTAGTACCAATTCTGGAAATTAGTTAAATGTAGTAACATATACTGTAATTATACATTTTTTAGGTAATAAAACATCCAATACGGTGGTTTTGTTTGTTTTCTTAAATCCTCTACATTTTTTTAAATGTAGGCTTTCATTGAGGAAAAGTCATTTCCTCAATTTACTTGTTTGCAATTTACAAATGTATTTGAACCTTAGTTTGACCATAAGATGAACTACAGCCTGTTCCAATCTAAGTCAATGGTGCTGTTTCCTAGGCAATTATTATCAATCTTAATCCAGTAGGGAAAGCTGTTGCATTAAATGTACATCAATTGTTACTAGTTCTTGAAATGCACTATAGTGACCATAATAAAGGGAAACTACATAGTGTTGGAAAAACCATAAAAGTGTGAGTCATTCGCAACAAAGGAACAAAAATACATTTATTTCATGACAAAGACAACTATTCTTCCTTTTGTATAGAGAATTCATTTCTTATAAATAACTTATTATACAAATATTCTAGACATATATTGCTGGCCATAATTTCCATTAAAACCTTCACAAAGGTTTATTGCACATACTTAATTACAACAGTGAATTACTTTTTTGATATGTTACAGTATACTTTAAAACGTTGAACTAAAATTCCATGGAGTTCACAATCAATGAAAGTGTGAACCAGCTTTGAAGAGTAATGTGAAGATTTCTTTTTTTTCACTGCTGTAATATGTTTTGATTCCTATAGTCCCCTGTTATTCATCGTGTGGCCTACAAACAATAAAATATCCTTAATGGCACATTAGTGAATAGCTATGATGTAAAATGTACTGTAATCTTAAACACAAACCCAGAAGGACTACCATAATGGAATAATGTTGCTTAAGAGTGAATATATATAAATTATAGAATTTATGTAGAGCTATATAACAAATAAATCTAATTTTTATTTCACATTTGTATTCTATTATTGTGTATCAGGAATCCTTGATTTGAGTGATGGTTTATTTTACTCTCACAGTGGGTGTATCTGATAGCCTAGCAACTACCGGTACATTGGAAAATGTATCTAAAATATATTCTTTTTCAATTGCTTTTGAAAGGAAACTCATCTCTTTCCAGTCTGAGAAAACAGAAGAAGCAGACTGTATAAGTTCAAGTAATGGTCAGGTGGAAAAGCATTTAAATAAGAAACCAAAGGCAGAACTGTTTAAATGTTACATACATACTATTCACCAATATCTATTTGAAGAGCTTCTAGACAGGATTCTTAGAATTCTGAATTTAAAAACGTAGATTAGTTGCTGAAACACTATCTGTTTCCCAGGCCTTGTGGGATCATTACCCAGCATCTGAAGACCTTAAGAGATTAGAGCTTAAATTGAATCCTAGCTGGATACAGTTGTTGTTAGCAAGTAAATGATCTGACTCAGTTCCTTTACTGAATTTAGCTTTGAACAGAGTCCCATTCCCTCTGAAGGAACAGTTCTATACTTTGGAGTCCTTCTGAACTAACAGCACCAACAGAGCAGCAGCAGGAGGCTGTAGTCAGATGATCTTCAGCAGTTGCATCAGATATAGGTCTTTCTTAACTGGAAGAACTTATGTCAGTGTTTAGTACTCTCATCACCATATAACCTGGGAATGTCTTTGGAGATGACTCAGAACTGCAATTAATCCAAAATGCAGTGATCTAACTGCTATTGGAAGCAAGGCTTAGTAGTACAATAGTGATGATTTGATCACTCCATTAGTTGTGGATAGAATTCAGGTCCAATTTAAAAAAGATGATTTAATCCTGGCGCTCCAGTGCTAACCACATAAGCTGCACTATTTGAGTATCCTTGAATGTTGAGTATCCTTACCCTATAGAAAGAGATTTTTTTTTCAATGATAGAGCCATCTTTTAAAAACGTTTCTAAATGACAGAAAGACTTGGTCCATGCAAATTGAGAATATGGAGTATGCTACTCCAAAGAAGCGGGATAGCTGCAAAAAAGGCACTTCTTTGAAATTCCAAGAGATGCTTTTGTGAATGGAAGCTAGAACATGCCAGCCCTATTAATGTAATAAGATGGGCAGGCACAATTGGAGTAGTATTGAGGCACCAGATGAAGTCTGTGGGCTTCCCATCTTTGTAGTCTTTCAGTTAATGTTAGTCAGCTAATCTTCCCATCAGCTTTTGGCACAAATGATAATGTCTGGCAGCCTCAAAAAGATTATGTTATGTATCCATTATCTTATGCTTTTTTGGAGTGCGTGTGAATTGGGAATTTAATTTATTTGATAGCAATGCCTACAGTTTGTGGAGGAGAGCAGTAACAGGAAGACAAGTAAAAATAACACTTTATGAGAGAGAGAGAGAGAGGGCGGGGAGGGAGAGAGAGATTATTTCACCTCACAGATTTCTCCTGCAGATGGTCATTATCACACATAGATGAAAAGAAATAGTGCTCTTGTCCCATCCTGTAATCGTCAGGTATAGCTTCAGTTGAAACATAGACAATTGGACTAATATGAATAAATTATACTAGAAGACACCTTAAAAATGATAGGCAGGCCTGTTCCTTGTTTAACCATACTGTATTTGAAAATGTACGAGTTATAGGATTAGCAATGTGTTAATGGATTTTTCATGACATACTTATATCAGGTACAGGAGAATAATTTCTTCTTAATTTATTTTTAAATACAACAAGGTAAAACTTATGAAGTATAATAATTAACTGTAATCACTTTAGAATTAAGTTCAGGTCATCAAAGAACAAAGATTTTAAGAAGAGAAGCTATACTCTTTTTATGTGTAATACGGCAAGCAAATGGGCTACATATCATTCTAATTTACAGTATTCACTGCCATGTATCATAAAAGATGATAGACGTGAAAGTCCTCATGGATCACCTAAACCAATTTTAGGTTGAACATAATCTGCAGGTGACAGTGTTTTAGGAGAAGAGAGGCTTTTAAAGTAATCTGGGAAATACGTATATAGCTGGGCTTCATAATGACTACGAAAATAGCAGTAGAAGTGTATACATGAATGAATGCAATCTCAGAAGTGCTGAATATTATCAAAAGTCTGTAACAAACAGGATGCTACCTTGCTTGAACAATGGAAAGGAAACATGGATATGAAATTTAATAAAGTCAACACTTATACCGAACTCTAAGGTTTATTGCTCAATGTGTAACCTTGAGTATATGTGAGAAGAAGCTTTGATTACTGATTCAGGACATGGTTTGTATGTATAAACTTCCTGAGGAAAGTTCCAGTTAAAGGCCATAAAATTCTCATGGGATTTGTTGTTATTGTTAAATACTGTGCATTTTATTGGCATTTGGGCTTTACGGAAATATAAAATCAGATCAGAAGAATTAATTCACCTGTACAAATTAAAGCAATCAATATTGCAATACATTGAATTTGGCGCTTTGTAGATTTCTTTTTTCCAGTAACAGACCATATTTAAAACAAAGAGAATTATTATATCGTTATGTGAAGTAAATGTTAGGGCATGAATCTAAATACATAAGTGGAAGAATGAAAAAAATGATTTGATTGTATTTAAATGTTTACATAATTAATACAACACATTATTACCCATCATTTAAGTTAGATAATGTGGTATAGTGGTTAAGGGACGTGACTAGGAATAATGAGACTTAGTTTCTAGTTCTTTCCTAGCCACAGCAGCCTAGGGGTGATATTAAACCAGGTAGTTGCTTCTTCCCAGGACTCACAGCATTACGCATTGTGATCAGCCAGCTAAAAAGAAAAGCCTTTGTTGTATTATGCATTGATAAGCTTCACTGTAAGAACTAAGTGCAGTGTAAAACAAACAGACCCTGCAATTATGCAGGACAAATGATAAGAAAAATGGTAGCAACAACATTATTACTGAACATTACAGTATTTAATAAATATCCCCTTCTATTATCTTTAAATTTTTGTATAACTAACAGCTTTTTGCATATGCTGCAATTCAAGGAACTGAAGGTTCCAGAAAATTCTACTTCTTCTCTGGACTCCCATTCTGATTGTGGGACATCCTGCAGCATCCCCAACCCATACAATTAATTTCTAGAAAACTACCAGGTCAATGGTGTTCTCTGGAACATTCTGTTTTTTGAATGGTATACAAGACCATATGTGGTACTGTAATTTTAGATTCCACATTTCTGGAATAAGTGGATTTACTAGTCTGAATGTAAAATGGATACATACTAATAGGTATGTGTATATGGGTATGTGTGCCTTTTACCTCACTGCATAGTTACTTTAAAATCTCTAAATTTGCATATGTGACCAATCTGCTTTAGGAAGCAGATTAGAGTGTTGACCCATTCTGTTTCTAATGGCAGTCAATCAAAATATTTCAAGGTACAATTTTGTAGTAAAATGTTAATTTCCTGTTTCACAGAACTACTTGCCTAGACTGAGTGCTATGGATCAATTTTCATGAGAGCTGATTACTTCATCCAACCAACAAACCTCAAGTTGGTTATTGGCATTCTAGCAGATCAATAAGTCAGGCACTTCATGAAAATAGATTATGTGGCAGGCCTGTGCAATGAAGACAGTCATTCAATGAAGAAGCCTCTTTCAGGTCTAGTGCAGCCTTGAGTAAAGTTGATTCAAATTAAAATCTTACCTTTTTAATCCAATTTTAGCTTGCAGGGTAGAGAGAATAATCTTCCCAGTAGGAAACTAAAATATGTAAGGTAACAACTTTCAAATTTTAGAAAATATTTCCGCTATGAACTTTCAAGAGATTTTGGTTCTTTCTCATGCACCAAAATATTTAATAATTTTTAAAAGATCCATTTTTAAAGTTCAGCTTAATTTAGAAGTTCCTTCTTAGCTTACGAAAGAGTATAGATACAGTGCATTATTTTCATGACATTCCAATTATGATAAGTGTCTGGTAAGAATAAAAATCTTCAGCAATATGCCTTCAGCTGATAATTCTTCTGTCTTTAGATAGAGTAATATAGTACTGAGAGCCATTTTAGTAGTGGTAGTTAAGGCATCAGCTAGAAAGCAGGATATTATGAGTTCTAGTCCTGCCTTACACACAAAATCAGAAGACTGATAATGTCAAACCACTTCCTTAAATCTACCAAGAAAACTGTATGGACTAGCTGCTAAGAGTCAACACTGACTTGAAGGCAACAGACCGACACAGTGATATTAGATATTACTAACTCTTCTAATTTGATTCTTCCAGTTTAATTCCAATTCTATTTATTGGATCTATTTTATTGGCATAATTTGATAGACAAACATTAACTTGAAAGTGACAGCAGTTGCTAAGCATTAGCCTTCCAACTCCCTAAAATACTGTGGTAAAGTGATTAAGATGTTTGACTAGGCCTGGGAACATCCAAATTCAAGTCCATTATCAGCCATTGAAGTTCATTAGTGACTTTGGACTAGTCAATTGCTTCCAAACTTATTCCATAAGGTTAGTATTATGGGGAGTCAAATTGGAGAAGGGAATGTTACATACAGTATATTACCTTAGCACATGAGGTAAGGCAGAATATTAAGTCTAATAAATAGGACCAACAAAAATAACATTACTATTCAAATAATCTACCGTATTTTTCGGACTATAAGATGCACTGGAGTATAAAATGCACCTTAGTTTTTGGGGAGGAAAATAAGAAAAAAACTGATTGGTGGGTGGATTGAACACCCCCAATCACCTGTTCCCAGAGGTGAATTTTAGCAATAGGTTCGTTGGTTGTGAGCTCTGTGCCTTGCTTTTTCAGCCTCTGAAACTTCCGTTTCAGAGGCTTTTTTGCAGAGGCTTTTTTTTCTGAAGCTGTGTTTCAGAGGCTTTTTTTCTGAAACTTCATTTCAGAGGCTTTTTTCAGCCTCTGAAACCTCCGTTTGAGAGGCTGGGTGGGACTATATTCGGAGTATGAGATGCACTCAGATTTTCACCCTCTTTTTGGGGGGAAAAAGATGTGTCTTATACTCCAAAAAAATATGGTATGTTGGTATTAAGGGACAAAAAGAAGAAACATTCCAAAATCATACAGTGATTGTTAACTAAAATATAAATGTGTTCCTATGATCTTTAATTTTTATAGGTGTAGTGGAAATGCAAGCAGGAAGGGACATATCGCAAAATATATAGCAAAGGGTTTATGTTTTTTTTTTTTTCCTATTAGCCTTATGGCAAGAGATTGGTAAGCCACTAAAATATTGTTAAGGGCACATGACTGAAGAAGAAAAGAAAGAAAGAAAAAGATCTCACTTCCTGAGATTTTTGATCCACAGGAAAAAAAATGATTAAACTGAATATATAGAAAGAATAAGAATAAAATTTACTCTTGCTATTTCTACATTAAACACAGAAATTGAAATATTGTCCTTTCTTTTTCTTGGCAGTATATTTTGGGTGGTTAATTACCCAGGTTTAGGGAATTATAGCATTGTTTGAAATAGGTATAAATAAACTATGCAAACAAACTCTGTATCCTCTTTCTGTTTTCATATGTGTCTACACCAGTGATGGCTAACCTTTTCCGGACCGAGTGCCCAAAGCGCGTGTGCCCGAATCCTCCAAATGCAATTCACATGTGGCCCACATGCATGCACCTCCCTCATGCATGTGTGCCCCCTGCATGTGCCATGCTGCCCATGAACATGGCCCGTCATGTGCGTGCGCCCCCATGCATGTGCCCCCTCATGCATGCATGTGCGGCCCCCCGAAGTCAGAGACCCAAAGACCAGCTGGCTGGTGGAAGACATGCGCACATGCTCAATGGAGCTGAACTAGGGAGACAGCTCACGTGCCATCTCTGGCAGATGTGCCATAGGTTCGCCATCATGGCTCTACACTATCCTTGAAGCTATTTCCCCCCATTATTATTATTTCTGAATATTTTCATTTCAATGGTGGTATATGATAAATTGCTATAAAATTTTCCTTCCTTCCTTCTGTCCTGCTTTCCTACCATCCTTCCATCCTATTATAAGCTTTAATAATTTTGTTGTGTTTCCAATATATAGTAAAAATGCAGGCAAGTGAATCCTAAATGCAAATCTGAAAGGCAGAAAGTCTTAAGAACAACACACAGTTGTTAAATAAAGAATCAAACTGTTATCCTGTCAAAATCCCTCCCAAAGCAGGTGGCTTATTCAGTGCTTCAGAAATTATAGTGTTTTATAGTACTAACACTTATTCAAGTTGTGGGATCAAGTCAACAAATTATTTATTGTTAGTTTATTATTTTATTATAGTTGGCTTTTGTAGATAGAAGTTAAATAAAGAAAACCTAAATCTTGTACATTCAACCTCTCCCTATATGGGTGGGCTCTTTTGTTCACTCTTTTCCATAATAATTCAGTTTCCAGTTACTGTTTGATGAGGCTGTCTACTTGTTGGCTGTACTAGTAATGTGCTTTCAGGTATACCATTTCCGTTGGAAAAGCAAATCCTTTAAGGGTACATTCCTACAATCCTTAATAAATTAAATGGAAATGCTATGGCTAGGTTTTCTCAGACAATCCCGCAGAGGTTGTTGCCATTTTTATTTCATTTATTTTAATCAAAGTTTGAGCTTTTTTTGTGATTTAATGTCATTGGTATGGCATTAATAAAGTTTAATCATTGTCATTGGCAACCTTCAGTCTCAAAAGACTATGGTATCGTGCTCTGGAAAGAGATCCTAAAACAGCATCTGGTTTGACTAAAAATTTGAGAGCGTCAATCCCTTCCACACTGAGGGCAGATACATTCTGTCCCCTGCTCAGCCCCCAGATTTCGCTGGTTCCGGGACTGCCTTTTTGCCTCAGCCTGCGAACAAGAGTCTCTTCGAATTGGAGAAGGCCATGCTGCATCTTTAGCCTCCAAGCTGAACGATCAGAGTCAAGGTTTCCCAGTCATTTATGTCCATTCCCAAGGTCTTTAGATCCCTCTTGCAGATATCCTTATATCGCAGCTGTGGTCTACCTCTAAAGCACTTTCCCTGCATTAGTTCACCATACAGGAGATCTTTTGGAATCCGACCATCAGCCATTCTCATGACATGCCCAAGCCAGCGTAGACGTCGCTGTTTCAATAGTGTATACATGCTAGAAATTCCAGCACGTTCCAAGACTGCACTATTTGGAACTTTGTTATGCCAGGTAATGCCAAGGATACATCAGAGACAGCGCATATGAAAGGTGTTCAACTTTCTCTTCTGCTGTGCGTAAAGGATCCAAGACTCACTGCAGTACAAGAATGTGCTCAGGACACAGGCAGCCATAATCTTAACAACACCATTGAGGTTAAGTTAAATATAAAACAATAGGATTTTTACAATACAAATGGCTAAGGGATTAAAAATTTCCAAATGATGGATTTTCATAAGATCATAAATAACTGCATTTAAATAAATATTTCCCATTGTTAAATTTTATGTCAAGATTTTTCTTTTATTGTCCTGATCTCTTTTTTTCTCACACTCACATTCTCATAGTCACTTGTAAATCTTTAAAATGTAGGTGTGACCCTTATTAATACATTCCCATATGTGTCTGACACCTTTGCTTAACAGTCACAGACTTCCTTGTGCACAGCTCCTCCATGGAAGTGTGGATTTATTCTCTTATGAGATTGTACAAAAAGCTGCAAACTGAAGTGTAAATAACATTCATCACACCCAAGTCAGCTAGAATTTGGCTGTTGCCGCTACTGATATTGCTACTGTTAAGGTAGATTGGTATTTTGGAGAAAATGACGTTTTAAAAATAATAACTGACTTGATCTTTTTGCATGATAAAATCAATGACTCAATTTACAGAAGGAAGGAAGGAAGGAAGGAAGGAAGGAAGGAAGGAAGGAAGGAAGGAAGGAAGGAAGGAAGGAAGGAAGGAAGGAAGGCTTAGGAAAAGAATGCTGATGCATCTAGAAAAGTTGTGAATATAATTTTAATCATTTTTAAAAAGCCACCTGTGTATTCAGTTTATGTTAAAAACATCATTAGTTTTTATCACAATCTAGTATTCTTATGAAAAAAATAGATCCTTATCACATAGAATATCAAAGATCTACTGGGAAATACAAATGGTAAAACAGCCAAGAAAGTGGATTGGGGTGGGGTCTTCCAGGAGCTGCTCTCATATTTTCATTTAATTTTCTGCATGATCAACTGTCATATTTACTTTAATGTTTGTCACTTTCTGGCATGCAAAATGTAAATATGGTGCTGTGGATAACCAGAAGAGTCCTTTGGGAAAATGCTTATAGGAAGATAAAAAGCCACATACACCAAATGACTAAGCACCATGTCTGAACTTCAACCAACTTTAATTTTGTCAGTAGGACTTGGTTCAGCTTGGCTGATGTAGATGTGATACAGGAAATCTGTGGCGAAGATTTCCTATGGGTCTTTAAAACGGTATTAGGAAAATGCAACAATGGTGAGGATGTGGGCATTTAGAACTCACTAACTCATAATTTCCTGGTTAAAATTCTTTGCCTTAAGCGACATTTTCTCTTGTAAGAATATATATATATATATAAACTGGTACCTATAGAAAAATCCTTGCAATCTCAATTCAATTTGGGTAAACTAAGATTGTTATCTGTTGAAAAAAAAAGGAACTTATCCTAAAGAATGTTTTCCCAGTATATTTATAAATTATTTAGAATCAGGCATGACTGGTGGAATATCAAATTGTTATGACACTCAGAATGGTAAAAACAATGTGAAGACCTCTAAAGGAATTTCTAAATACTATGGCAATGGGCATCAAAATTGCAGATCTCACTAGCAACAAATGTAAAAAGGTACACATTTGTGCCAAAAATTCTAACTAATTATAAAATGGGATCAAAGCAAGCAAGATTGATTTACTTGGACTTCAGTAAGGCATTTGATAAAGTAGACCATAACCTACTACTAGATAAAATAGAAAAATGTGGGTTAGACAGCATCACCACCAGATGGATTCATAACTGGCTGATCAACCACACTCAGCATGTAGTCCTCAATGGAACTGCATCTACATGGAGGGAAGTATGCAGTGGGGTACCCCAAGGCTCTGTTTTAGGCCCAGTACTCTTCAACATCTTCATCAATGATTTGGATGAGGGGATAGATAGGGAACTCATCAAATTTGCAGATGACACAAAGCAATCAGGACTAGCCAACACTCTGGAAGATAGGCTTAAGATATAGAAGGATCTTGACAGACTTGAACATTGGGCATTATCTAACAAAATGAAATTCAGTGGTGGAAAGGAGGGATGAAAATTGTGAACTGACCAGAATTCATAGAATGGAGAATTAAGGTTATGTATGTAATTATAATAGAATGAAAGTAGATAAGACAAATGTATAAGTAATATAGATAGAAGAATGTTGTCTTTATATATGTAAATACTGAATAGACCAAATGTATATAAGTAGTAAGGTATATATGATATTTATTTTTTATTTTAGTATGTATGGCAAAGATAATGCCAGGATGTCATTATCTGTGTCCAATGTATTAATATGTGTTTAATAAACATTTTCCAAGAAAAGAAAAGAAAAGAAAAGAAATTCAATGGTGAAAAAAGTAAGATTCTACATTTAGGCAAGGGAAACAAAATGCACAGGTACAGTATATGCGGTACTTCATTCAATAGTAATAATTGTGAGAGGCTCTTGGAATCCTAGTGGACAACCATTTAAATATGAGCCAACAGTGTGCAGCATCTGCCAATTCTAGGCTGCATAAACAGAGGGATAGAATCAAGATAACAAGAAGTGTAAATACCACTTTATAATGCATTGGTAAGGCCAAACTTGGAATACTGCATCCAATTTTGGTTGCCATAATGTAAAAAAAATAGGTAGACTCTAGAACAGCGGTTCTCAACCTGGGGATCGCGACCCCTTTGGGGGTCGAACGGCCATTTCACAGGGGTTGCCAAAGCCCTCTCTTGCCCCCCCCACGCCTTCACTCACCCTCACTCTCTGCTCTGTTGGATCGCCGGCCATTCGCTTACCCCGCCCACTCCCAATCTATTGCTGCTTCCTGAGTCCAAGCTGATGGCTAGAGGAAAAAAACTGTTTAAATTCTTGCTGCGGGGCTACAAAGGGCTGCCCTATAGCCAGTGGTAGGATTCTGCCAGTTCCGCCCCGCCCCTTGCCCCACCCCTTGCCCCACCCCTCCGTACCACTATTTATTGCCAATAAATAGTGGTGGGCGAGGGGCGGGCGAGCCAGCAATTTAACAAATGGTTCGGTGTTTTTTTGTAATTTTATTGGCCTGCGGAGCTTCAGCATAGGCTAATTAGCCCTTGATTAGATTGGCTCCTGACTCTCAGCTGATTTGCTCTCAGCTGTTTTGCTCAGGGCTCTGCTGCTTGCTGGAGCAGTTTTTTTTTCCCCCTAGCTATGCTGAAACACGAAACTGAAAGTAAAGCAGGCTGTTGGCTTTGCTGTTGCTGCAATGTTGGAAAACTAGGCAGGCAGATTTCTTTTCTTTTTCCTCACCAAAAAAGGTAGGTGCAAACAATGGGAAATTTAGGGCAAAAGAGGAGAGTTCAAGATTTTAAAACACAAAAGAAAAAAAGCTCTATTTAACTAGGGAATTGTAATAATTGAGATACTATTAATAATTCTATATTGTGCTGAAAGCAGAAATGGTTAAGTTGTGGTTTGGAGGAATATATGGGGGAAATTTTTTGGTTTATTATTTATTATTTATATATTTATTAATAGTAAATATAATTAATTGATTTGTAAGAAATTGGATTGCATGGAAATAATTGGAATATTCATGTTCATATTGATTAATATGCAAAAAAGATAGTTATATAACTAATTGATTTATATTAAAATGTTGAATTTATATTAAACAACTGTAATATTACATAATTAACCAATGTGAGGATGGATATAAAAATAGATGACAATGGGAAGGTGTATAATATAGAATAGAAGGGAAAAATTGAATTTGATTAAGATTAGAGATGAGGATGAAGGGTAATATTGGTTTTTTAAAAAAATAGATGAGGAATAAATATGGCAAAAAGGAAATATAGAAATTGTAAATTTAATTGAAATGACTAAACACTGTTTAAATTTGTGAACCGGCCAAATACTCTGTTCAAAGTGTTGGAAGAAATCTCCTTCTAGGTTCTGCTCCAAGTGGGGAAAAAGACACTGGAAACATGGAGACTGCTTGGAAAGATGGTTTAATGGTGGACAGGATCACATGGCTTGAGTTCCTGAACAGAAAAGGGGCAGATACAGTAAATCCTCGGGTTTTTATGCTCTCTTTGGCTCTGCATTTCTTGGG
The DNA here is from genome assembly GCA_022577455.1 of Arizona elegans. Classification (NCBI taxonomy): domain Eukaryota; kingdom Metazoa; phylum Chordata; class Lepidosauria; order Squamata; family Colubridae; genus Arizona; species Arizona elegans. The sequence continues at coordinate 79,310,739 of JAKOOJ010000006.1, read as the reverse complement.
GCCCCGAAAGAGTATCCTGATTGGTTGTCAGACTCCCAGGGGGTGGAGGTCTTAGCTAGCTTTGCTGGCTGATGGTCACATGTGCTTCCCAGGTCATATGTGGTGAGTTTCTGTTGCTAGATGGGTAGAGGGCTAATCCTATCTTTATTGGATCTTTGGCAATTGCTACTATGGCTCTGCCTGAAGGGGGTAGATCTTTGTTATGTAGAATAGACTAGCCCAGGCCTTAATGGCCCATTGACAAAGGGTGGGGGCAGGAAGATGGGAGCTGCTTCAAAACATGCTTATCCCAGGGAAATATAATATTCTGCCTTTTTCATGTTTCCTAAAATATTTCACTCTTCCAGGAAAGGGGTGGGTGCTAACTTCCTACAAAAGAAAATACATTGTATGTTTGTATGTGTGTTTCTAATTATTGCTATTTATTCATATTTGTTCTCTTTTATTCTTTAAAGTTTAACAATTCATTCTTTATCTTAATATCTTTATATTTGTTTGGGGTTGGCTTTCTTCCCTTTCATCTTTTTTATTGTACAGCAATCTTTCTCCTCAAACCTACCACCTCTCTCTTTTCTTTCCTTCTTACTTTTTCATCGTCCTCCTCTTCTTCTCCTCCCTACTTCCTCTTCCTTTCTCCTTCTCCTCCTCTCTTCCTCCCTCTCTTACCCTCACTCCTACTCTAATTTCCCTTCCCTTCCTTCATCCCTCTCTATTGCTGTATCCTTTTATGCATATGGACTATGCAGAGGGCTGAATAAGTTATTTCTGACTGGTCCTCGCACTTTTGACCAGTCCTCGCACTTACGACTGTCCTCACATTTTACGTTTTTGCCCTATCTTGTCACCATAGTGAAGAGAAGCAGTTGTGAAATGAGTGACATGGTTGTTAAGAATGCTACAATGGGCATAAATGATGACCAGTCATAAGTGCGAAGACCTGTCAGAAATCACTTTTTTCAGCCCTCTGGGTAGTCCTTTTGTGCATATGGACTACTCAGAGGGCTGAAAAAGTTATTTTTGACTGGTCCTCGCACTTTTGACCAGATCTCAAATTTACGTCTATCCTCACATTTTATGTTTTTTGCCCTATCTTATCACCATGGTGAAAAGAAGCAGTTGTGAAATGAGTAACATGGTTGTTAAGAATGCTGCACGGGCATAAATGTGAGGATGGTCATAAGTGTGAGGACCAGTCAAAAGTGCGAGTACCTGTCAGAAATGACTTTTTTCAGCCCTCTGAGTAGTCCCTATACACATAGCCATGGCCACCCGGTCACATGACCTCCAAGCCACGCCCACAAAATAAGCCACACCCACAGTACCGGTAGTAAAAAAATTTAGAACCCACCCCTGGTTGGGGGTCACCACAACATGAAGAACTGTATTAAAGGGTCACGGCATTAGGAAGGTTGAGAACCACTACTCTAGAAAGAGTACAGAGCAGAGCAACAAAGATGATTAGGGGACTGGAGGCTAAAACATATGAAGAAAGGTTGCAGGAACTGGGTATGTCTAGTTTAATGAAAAGAAGGAGCAGTGGTGACATGATAGCAGTGTTCCAAATCAGGGGCTGGCAAGAAGAAGAGGGAGTAAAGCTATTCTCCAAAGCACCAGAGGACAGGACAAGAAGCAATGGGTGGAAACTAATCAAGGAGAGAAGCAACTTAGAACTAAGGAGGAATTTCCTGACAGTTAGAACAATTAATCAGTGGAACAACTTGCCTCCAGAAGTTGTGAATGCTCCAACACTGGATGTTTTTGTTTTGTTTGTTTTGGGGTTTTTTTGTTTTAATTTGATTTATATGCCACCCTTCTACGGAGACTCAGGGCGGCTTACAATGCATTAAGCAATAGCCTTCATACTTTTGTATATTTATACAAAATCAGCTTATTGCCCCCACAAACTGGGTCCTCATTTCACCTACCTTAGAAAGGATGGAAGGCTGAGTCAACCTTGAGCCTGGTGAGATTTGAACTTGCAGTAATTGCAGTCAGCAGATGTAAGTGGATGTTAATTAGTCTGCTGAGCCACCAGACTCACTAAAGTCTGGTTTTAAAGTTTTAAAGAAGATATTGGATAACCATTTGTCTGAAATAGTATAGAGTTTTCTGCCTAGGCAGGAGGCTGTACTAGAAGATCTCCAAGGTTCCTTCCAACTCTGTTATTCTGTTATTGACAAGAGATCTTGGCATCACAGTAAACAGTTCAATGAAGGCATCAATAAAGGAATAATAATAAACAATCCCAAAGATGTTTTTTCAAGAGGCAAATGGGCTTTCTAGTTTTTCTTTGAAGAAGTTTCACTTCTCATACAAGAAGCTTCTTTAGCTCTGAAGAAGCTTCTTGGATGAGAAGCGAAACATTTTCAAAAAAACCCCAGAAAGTCCAGTTTCCTCTTGAAAAAGCATCTTTGGGACAACCGTGACTTGGATGACTGCGAATCTACATAGACATTAATAAACAATATTGAAAATAGAGATGACAATATCATAATGTCTGTATATAAATTAATGTTGCAAATACTTCTGAGATATTGTGTGCTGTACTAGTTGCCCTATCTGGAACAGGTAAATAAAGGTAAGTAAAGTTCAGAAGAGAATAACTTAAATAATCAAGATCCTGGAGCAGATTCTTAGAAATTAGGAATAATATTGTGCAGAACTCTTTTAATTCCAATTTGCAATTTCATGGAAGAAAGATTTGGATTTTCAAGGAGCTCCCGCCCAAGATGTTAATGGAGAGGAAGAAATTTGGCTTTTTACTGACTGAATTAAAAAAAAAGAAATATCCTATTCAGGTGGGACATCCCAGTTGGTTTAATATTGAGATATCAAGGCGTAAGATATCAATTGCACACTGTTGAAAAAGCGGAAGATTTTTATCAAAAAATTCTAAAAATGAATTTAACACCTTTAGGCATAATACAGGATAAGCAAAAGGAGTTGGAAATAAAAGGAAAACATCAAATTATAGAGGCTGTGATGGATAAATTGTCTTTGGACTCCTTGGAGACCCCAGCTGGACTGTTTATAAATAAGAGAGCAGTGTCATCCGAACCCAAGGTGATGAATCATCAAGTCACAGACAAGTGCGCAAATCAATCAGTTGATATACAAGTGATGGAGAAGAAAGATGAGATGATAAAATTAACCCAACAAGAACAATCCACAAAGCAGAATGAAAATCAACCAGCAGATATACAATTGGTAAGCAAGAAAAGAGGATGGAAATTCAACCCGAAAAAGAAAAAGAAAAGAAACAGATCTTATAGAAACAGCAATTTCCAAACTAAGCAACAATGAAGCCAGGCGCTTTAAAAAATGAATGAATATTAGAAAAGACAGTGGTGGCGAACAATTGTCTGATACTATCCTGAGAATTGTGGCAGATCTCTGCAAGGCCATGATTTTGGGAAGTGGAAAGAGCCTCATTTTGTTGGATTTGAATCATCTAATTTTTTCTTATTTACTTTTTTTTTCTCTTGGAAATATATTATAACTACTTTGAGTTATAAGGCAGGAGAGTTTTGCTGGGGCATGCAGAAGATCTGGATGTTACTCAGTAGGATGACGGGAATTAACAATCCTGATGAATACCACAACTATAACCATACGGATATATTCATAATTATAATGTCACTCGGGTGGTTGTTTTTACTTTTATACAGGTGTGAGGATATCTACTACTGATGGGGGCAGAAGATGACTGAAGATTTTGAACAAACTGTTGCACCAACATGTTATTTTACCCTATTATGGGTGATGGATTTAACAATCTAGTGGAAAGACATCAAAGAAGATATTATATGGATCATAAACTTAAAGTCATTGTCTTTTCTCTTTTTACATAATGAAATGCATATATAGATGTGTGTATATCTTAGTAAAGTGGGCAGTTGATTATATTTAGAATCGTATTGCATGATTTTGTAGGAATTGAAGGGCTGAAATAGGTTAGTTTACTGATTGTTATAAAATGGGATGCATATATAGATATGTGTATATTCTAGTAAAGTGGATAGTGGATTATATTTAGAATTGTATTGTCTGATTTCAAGTCATATATTTAGAGGAGTGGAGGAAGTGGACAGAATTGAATAAATTTGGTTGCAGGGAGAAGGCCGATTTAAAATGTTATATTAATATATATAAAAGATTAAAGGTTAATTTGTAATAATACTCAATAAGTTTAGGGGAGGAGAAAAAGGGCAGATTACCGTAAAAATGGGAGTTATAAGATTAACAAGTTAAGGGTCAGTATTCCGAGAAGGGATTAAGGGAAAGGGAAGATATTATGTATGTAACTAGTTATGAAATAGCCTATTGTTGTGAAGAAGACACAGGGGGGGTTGGGTGGAAAGGGTGGGTTAGGGAAGAGGGGGGGGGGAAAAAAGGGGGAAAAACTTGTATTTGAAAACTTTTTCAATAAAAAAAAAAAAAAAGAAGATCCTGGAGCAGATTCTTTAAGAGAAAAGGTTGCAATAATTGGGTATTTTTAGTCTAGAAATGAGGTAGGTGAGAAGAGACATACAGTAACTGAGGTCTATAAAAATATGCAAGATGTGGATAATTATAAATTATGTTCTCTTCCCAAAATACCAAATCTAAACACTAGAATGGGAGGTCACCAATGAAATTGAATCCTAGAGGAACCAGTAGAGACAAAGGATTGTTATTACCCAATAATAATTTATCTTTGGAATTCATTACCCTGAAATGAAGTGCTGGTGGGCAGCTTGGCTGACTTTAAAAAAGGTTGGACAAATTCATGCAAATCACGGGAATCCATGGCTATTATGTAACAACCTCTGAAAACTATCTGATGCCAGACTACTGGGCTTCTTTGTGTGGTTGGATGGTCATAATGAAAAACAGACTTCTGACTAGGTGGGTCAGGGGTTGGATCTAGAAGAGAACTGTTCATGTTCTCAGGTTCTAAAGAAATAACCCATTGCCAGCACCACGTCTATTTATTCTCAAGGATATCAATATAATCTGCTCTTGATAAATCAATCACTTTCAACAAAATATTGTGTTTTTTTTAATGATATGTTCATTAGAAATATGATTTTACTAAACTGAGTCCCAATTTATTGATTCATTTCTTTTAAAGTTAAACCATAACCTCAGACTCAACAAAGTTTTCTTTACTCGCTAATAAGATCAGCCTAGCAATTGCCAAATATGGGGTTATTGGTAATGAAAAATAGATTTTACTACAGGATGGGATAATGTCATCACATTTGGTTTTAATTGGAACTTAGCTTGGCCCACCCAAAATCTCTTTGATTTATTTTATTGTTGGCTCAAGGGATATTTAATTTCTTCCTATAATTTGTTCTTATGAAATGAAGTACTGTTGCATGAATATGACATCAGAACAAATAAGTGTGATGGCAGTTTTCAAGAGGTGATCCAAAACATCTGTGTCTTTGTTAGAAAAAAATACTGTGCTATGGACTCATAGGAAGAAATATAACCAATATTTTATAATGATTCAAGTCAAGTACATTTATTGAAATTATTATGTATCCTACTTCAAAAGTGTTTCTTCAAAGATATTTTATTTGTATACTTTCTCATTATATGATATTATGACTTACATAAAGTAGATTAAATACAATTACTTACACAGTTTAATATTAGAAAGAAGCAACATCACATTAAGACACATTAAGAACATATCCAACAATAATCAATATACAGCAAAAGATTTCTGTTTTCATCTGACAACTAAAAAGTAGGCTCATCCAACTGCTAAACCATAATCCCAGGCAAACAATACCATATATGTTATGGTTTTGCCCTATGTGATAAACCAATCATTGCAAAATATAAGAGCTAAGCTTATACAATATGCAAGACAATTGGCCAAATGACCACAACATACTGATCCACAAACCATACAATTACATTTTAGTCAATTATGGTGTAGAAATTAATTCAAAATGTATTTTAAAAGCTGCCTAATGTCCCTGTATGGAGATAGCAATGAACAACTAAGATGCTAAGAACAAAAGGCCTGTGCTTAAGTGTCACCAATCTAAATGTGCACATAATCACCTACATAGCCTCTGTTAGGAGCCTTTACTGCTGGGCAATTGCTAAGTCCAAGAACTCTGATAGAGAGTAGCTGCTATGGTTCTCAAAGCTCTTTTTCTTCTATTTTCTTTCTCTTTGTTGTTGCTACTTGCTGGTCTATTTTTTTCTAAGTTAGTGGAACATGACAGAAGCAAAAGGAAGCCTCTTGTTCTCTTCATTTTGGTGGTAATCTTAAGGGAAAAAAATAGGCTAAATGAATGAGGTACAGCAACAGCAATAAAGAGGAGTCATCCAATTCATAATTAACCCACCCTCTTCTCTGCTAATTATCTTAAGTAATAGGTATGGGAGAAAATAAAGTTCCAGAGAACAGATGGCAGCAACTGAAAAGGGTGGCGAGGTGGCACAGTGGTTAGAGTGCAGTACTGCAGCTACTTCAGCTGACTGCTAGTTCAGCAGATCAGCGGATCAAATCTCACCGGCTCAAGGTTGACTCAGCCTTCCATCCTTCCGAAGTGGGTAAAATGAGGACCCAGATTGTTGGGGGCAATATGCTATTTAGTATACTGTCTTTGGTGTAAGCCGCCCAGAGTCCTCGGAGAGTGGGCGGCATAGAAATATGAATAATAAAATAAAAAATAAAATAAAAGGTATGCTTCCATGGCCCTTATAGATGACAATCCCTAATCAAAGGAATGTTTACAGAATATGCAATTTAGATTTTTATGGCAGATTTCAACCTGAGAAGGTGGTACTACAGATAACCCTAAACCACAGCAAGCCCTGAACCATGAACAGCCTTAAAGATTATTACCAAGTTCTTAAATTGGACCCAAAAGCCAACTAGCAAACAGTGTGACTCTTAAGATAAGTCACACACAAGATAAGAGTCACAGTGTGACTCTTAAGATAAGATAAGATGATCTTTATTCCCATTTTTTTTACTGTGAGTACACTGGCCTACATTAAAAATGAAATTTTTGCCTGGTCTCAAAAGAAAGTATATATCTATTTAGGATTCTGGGAAATATTGAAACTCTATTTATAAATTAATTAGAGGAATTAAACTTAATCAGATGCCTTGAATTCAATGCAAGGAGATTCATAGACAATTCAGATACTTGAATTTTTGGCTTTGCAGAATCTCAAATGTGTTTCAATTTTCCTTCCACAAATGAACAAAGCTGAGATGATTGAGTGGTATAATGAGTTCTCAGGCATCAGTATTTGTACTTTGCCAAAGAGTTTTATCTGTACTACAAATTCTGCTGTCAAAGATTTTATGTTGATTTTTTTTATTATTTATATCTCCTCTGCTAGAATCATTTAAGCAGGAAAATTTACAGAGAAAAATCAATTGAGATTTATTCACTTTTTAATTGGGGAAAAGGACCCTGAGTTATTATTATTACAACCTGTATAAATTATGCATGTTATTTTATACACATACTCTTTATGTATGTATGGTTGGTGTGCATATCCAGTATGTGTGTATGTACCATATTAGGATACAATATGCAGTTGTGATTATACATCCAAAAGATCAACTTGCTTTCAAAACATTATCTGTAAGAAACATCACCTTCATGTGCAAAGCTATTACTTCGTTGGTTACAATTATTTGTATAATTAGAAGTATTAGAAAAAAGATATGGGGAATGTGTATAGCCTTCACCTACTAGTAGTAGATCATATAATTGGTACCATCAAGACTTTCTCAAGCAAACCTTGCTAGCTTTATTATCTTACATTCATAGAAACAATTACATTGGTAATGACAGAACTGATAAATTCCACTCACAATTAGCAAGTACTTGGAACAGGTATTTCTTTATGAAGAATTGTTTCAAAACTTAGTATATTTGAGAGAACTTTATGAAATTTTGAATACAAATAGAGCGAGAATAAGTAAAGGAGAGAAGAAGATAAAGAAATGAAATCAGTCATGCAAAACATAAATTAATTTACACAATTAACTGCTTTAACAAACGCCAAAGTCTATTAGCAAAAATGACTTAAAATAGATTAGCTCAGAAACAATCTGGTGCTGTCCAGATGGTTTAAATTATAACTATTATAATATATGAATTTTGGCCATGTTGGATAGAACAACTAAAGGTTGTAGGCAAAATCACCTGAAAGTTACTGCATTTTTTTCTTTAGACTTGATAAGTTGATAGAAAGAACAAAAGAAATTAGCTATTATAGCAGAATCACAAACTGCTACCCCCTACTTATTTCACTGGGAGATATTCATTTTTTGTATAACTCATGTAAACAGGAATTAATCTCACTAAAAGTGTCTGAAACAAAAGCAAAAACAACCATAGATAATACCTAAGTAGAACTGGCCTCCTTTACACAGATTCTAATTAATAGTCTAATTACTTTCTATTGAATCTGGTGTGCCTTGGGCAAAGGGAAGGGCATAATGAAAGTCTTGAGATGAAAAAAAGTAGGAAACAAAAGAAAGAGATTTAGCTTCGAAAGATGTTTGTAATGCATCAGACTATAGGGAAATTGCTCTGATGTAACCAGGAGCTGAACCAAAGACCAGTGCCAAAGGTGGCACATTTATAATGAGACAAATGAAGGGAATTCATTAGTATCCCAAATAGGGACAGAGCTACCCATTCCTTTTCTCATTATCAGTCTCTCTCTATCTCTCTCTCTTTCTTGAGAGAGAGAGGGGGGGGAACGGACAGACAGAGAGACAGACAGATAGAGACACAGAGAGCCAGACAGAAACAGAGAGACACAGTCAGAGACAGAGAGAGACAGAAGAAGAAAGGAGAGAGAAAGCAAATACCATCCTGTTCATCATGCTCTATATATACCCATTGGGAAATTAAAATAAAAGCCCATATTTCCCCAAACAGAAAGCTGTAATCTATGGAAGACTCAGTATTACCATGAAACATCAGAGAAGCCTCTATATCTCTCCTGCCATGCAAAGTCTTATAATTCTTTTGCAGTCTATTGTTTCCAGTATTCCCAAGAAGATTTAATGCCTTACATTTGAAATGGGATAGAAAGAAAAAGCTTTTGAGCAATACTGCATTAATATAATATAGGGAAACAGCGCTGCTGAAAGCTTCTTGGACTTGCCTGCTTAATTTAGATGCCTGAGAAAGTAGGGAGTGTGAGATAGGTTGTAATATCCAGCAAAGTCACACACTATACATTTTACCAAATAGAAATGAGGTTTGACCTCGGGTGATTGGAGGCTGCATGTTTGACCGTCAGATATGTCAAAGCAAAATAATACCTAATAAGCCATTGGTAGGATTCTCCCTTCTCTTATTTTTCAGCTTTAGTCTCTCATAGGTTCAAGGCAGAAAAATGTGCTGAATGGGAAAGGGAACATTCTATGCAGGGGACTCTTTAGTTGGAGAATAGCTTATATTATGAAAGAGCTGTGTGGCCCTTTTAAATATTTTGTTTGTTGAACTGCCTGACATTTTCAGACAGCTCTGGATGTGTTCATTTTATCATGCTCTTGAGAATATTTCCATCTGTGCTGGTATTGCAGGTCAGCCAGGGTTCAAATTGCCTGAAAATATCTATCTGGCTTTATAAAATGATCCTGGAATAGACCTTTAATAATTAACTAGTTTTCTTGGGTCACAAAATATGTTGGAAGTTTATAACATTCCTACAGGGACAGGAGAGCAGATTAACATAAGGGCAACAGAAAATGGTTTCTGTATAAGTTCTGTAGTCTATGTAGGATTGAATCCAGATGAGATAGACAAACCAAATTTCCATTGGAATCCATGGGAAAAGTTAGACATAAATCTCAGTAAGGTTAGTGTGATGTAAGTCCCATTTGTTTCATATAAATCTAGGCCATTTTTGCAGAGTAAATAGAACTGTTATTTAATTGCCCTTTTTGATTTTTTAAAAAAAGGACAGTACAGCTGTGAGTACCAATAAACCTACTAATAATATTTCTGAGACCAAACTAGCTGTTATGGTGGATGGCAGGAGAATTTTCTTTGCACATGGTGCAATGCAGTGTAAAAATAGGTACTGGATGAAGGTCAATGAAATGTAAGCTTAAATTCAGCCAGTGTAAACCAGATACAAATTCCTACTGGAGAAGATGTTGTAAGTAATTCTGAGTCTCCAATGGCATAAAATCTGAAGTAAGCAAGCAGGCAGTAAGTAAATAAACAAAAGGATGGATGAATAAAATTGGAAGGACCATGTTTGCCAGTTAGGGAAGCTGGTGTTTTCTCATTGTTTAGATTTCTACTTGGGCTAGTTATTACAAACAGCAAGAATTTGTCAGGGTGGTTCTTAATCTAAACTATCTTGAACTTTTTCAAGGAAAGAGTATTCATAAATAAAGTTACCAACCATTCTTTCAGTGATTGTTCAAATCTATGATGATGCTGGGGAAAAAAAAATCAAAGTTATGAGTATTGCAGTGTCCCTGTGGTCATGTGATTGTGATTAAAATCCTTGGTAACTCGAATGCATTTCTAACACATTTCTAATATGTGTTTCATTTGATCACCATTTGTGACCTTCACAGCTGGCTTCCAACAAGCAAAGTCATTGGGGAAGCTGTTAGGAAGTCACAAGCCATCATCGCATGACTTTGTGCTTAATGACCATGGATGATTTGCTTAATGACCACAGCTATAACTGATATAAGTCACATAAAGTTTCACTTTATGTCCACATCACTTGCCTGCTCCAATTGCGGGTCAATAAGGGAGGACTACATGTGATTTATTTAATAACTACAAGGAAAAGATACATTTTAAGGAATATATATTACAACGTAGCAAATACAATAAAAGCTTCTGTTAACTTCTGTTCTTCATTATGTATTTTTGGCAAGATTTTAATTTATATTTGTGCATAAAACAAATTATCATACTACTTAGATCAGTGGCCCCCAAACCAGGGACTGGTTTCATGGAGAGAAGTTTGACCACAGACTGGACGGGGCATGATTTCATGTGCTGCCTGCATCTGGAGGATGGGACTTCGTTTGTTTGTGTGGCCCAGTTTCTGGCATGCCATGGACCAGTGCTGGTCACCGGACCAGGGGTTGGGCACCCCTGACTTAGATGACTTAATTAATGTATCTTGTATACCTATTCACTATATTATCAGTATAAAAAATGGAATGATCTCTTGGAATGCCTTTCTGCATCTTGAGAAGCACATGAATACTTCTTTTTTATACTGGGTCAACATTTCAATAATTGTTTCTCTAGTCATCTGACAGTATAAGAAGGGGCATGCACCAGTGGTGAGTTTCAAATTTTTTTACTACCGGTTCTGTGGGTGTGGCTTGGTAGGCATGGCATGGCTTGGTGGGCATGGCTTGATGGGCATGACAGAGGAAGGATATTGTAAAATCTCCATTCCATCCACAATCCAGGGGAAGGTTACTGAAAAATCCCCATTTCCTCCTGATCAGTTGGGACTTGGGAAGCAGAGAATAGATGGGGGAAGGGCCAGTCAGAATTTTTACTGCTGCTTCTCTGAACTACTCAAAATTTCCACTAGTGATTCTCCAGAACTGGTCAGAACCTGCTGAAACCCACCTCTGGCATGCACAAAATGAAGAGATTTTGTTTTAAACGTATGCCTTGGTATTTGTGTTATGTCCTTATAAGGACATCCGCCCTGATTGGCTGCTAGCCATCGGGCGGGAGATTTGAATCCCTGGCAAGGGGCGGTGCGTCTGCCGGGAGCGAATATAAGGAGCGCTCCGGCAGCACACGGGCGGTCTTGCTACTGTTTCTGTTCTTGATAAAAGTTACTTATGTAACGAGCTGGTCACGTCTTCCATTCCTGCGCCGATCTAACACTGGCGACGAAGGACTAGAGAGAAGAAACGAACCTCACGGCACCAAGCCAACAAGACCAAGACTCCGGCACCTGAAACTACAGTAGGCATTTCCAAAGGCATGGCATCCGCTAAAGTCACTTTGCCAGCCCTTGCTCCTTTCCGCCCAGGGAAGGACAAGTGGAAATCCTACGTAGTGAAATTCCGGCAATACCTGAGAGGCAACAACATCAGGGATGCCGATGATGACCGGAAAAAGGGCATTTTCCTGGCCAACTGCGGCTCCGAGGTCCTCGATATGGCAATCGATCTCGTAGCACCATGAGACATCGAAGAAGTGCCATGGGCAGACCTGCTGCAAATCCTGGAAGACCACTATGCCCCAACAGGAACACCGGTGGCGAACCGTTTCACCTTCCATCAGAGGGACCAGATGGAAGGTGAGACTATCAAGGAATTCGTGGCCGCCCTACGCCAGATCGCAGCCAGCTGTGAGTTCGACCATGTGGACAATGCCATCGCTGACCGCGTGGTTATCGGCATGAGGGACAGAGGCCTGCAGAAGAAATTCCTGAGCAGGAAGAAACTCGTGCTCAAGGATGTGGTGGAGGAAGCCACCGCATCCGAAATCTCGGAGAAAGCAGCTGCCGCAGTAAGCAGAGCAAAGGGAATCCACAAGATTCGCTCCACAGCGCAATCATCAACAGAGGATTCCACAGCTGGATCCGAGTCGGAGGGGGAGTCCACCGTACACAAAGTATCCAGACCCCCAAGGCGGGAAACCGCCCAACGGAGCCACAAGGGGGAGCGCTGCGCCAGCTGCAGAGGGGACCATGCCAGGGCGACCTGCAAGTGGAGAGATGCGACCTGCCGACGCTGCAACAGAAGGGGTCACATCGCCGAAGCTTGCAGAGCCGAGGAACCAGCCCCAGAGCCCTCCAGCCACCGTTCCCGCGAGAATCGGAAGGAGTACCAGAGATCATCCAAACGGTCCTCTGGCCCTTCCAGACGCAGAGACGACGAGTTTCCCCAGAGTGGAGCGGTCCACCAGACGACCATCGCACACACGACTTCAGACAACGCCACCAAGTTCCACGTGACCATCCACGTGGAAGGAGCACCCTGCAACATGGAGGTAGACTCTGACTCAGTCTACTCCATCATGGATTGGCAGCAGCTGAAGCGCCTGCATCCCAGCATCACCAAGCGAGAGCTGAAGCCACTACACTCCAAGCTCGTCGACTTTGGGGGAAACCCCATCGGAGTGTTAGGAAGAGCCTACATCCGAGTCACCTACAAAGAGTTCGAAGGCAAGCTCCCCATCACCGTCGTGAAGGACAGCCGACCGAACCTGCTAGGAGTGGAGTGGTTCAAGCCACTGGGGCTTTCAATCGAAGGCATCAACCAAATTCGCAGGGACGAACTCGACAACCTCATCGAAGAGTTCAAGGAAGTCTTCGATGGTAAGCTGGGGAAATTTGTGGGGAGGCCGATCTCTTTCAATCTGGACAAGGGAATCACCCCAATTAGGCTCAAGCCCCGCCGAGTTCCGTTTGCCCTGCGGCCCAAAGTAGACGAGCAGCTGGATAAGCTGATCGCCCAGGGCATCCTGGAACCGATCGATCATGCTTCATGGGAGACCCCCATTGTGACCCCACTGAAGCATGATGGGTCTGTGCGCATCTGCGCCGACTACCGTTGTACCATCAACAAGGCGTTGGCACAGAGCGCATACCCAGTCCCAGTGGTGCAACACCTGCTGCATTCCCTGGGATCTGGATCAATTTTCGCGAAACTGGACCTGGCCCAGGCTTACCAGCAACTGCCAGTAGATGAAAAAATGGCGGAGGCTCAAACAATTGTCACGCACAGGGGGGCATTCAAATGTAACCGCCTCCAATTTGGAGTCAGCGCTGCCCCCGGCATCTTCCAATCCATGATGGAACGCCTTCTCCAAGGCGTTCCAGGGGTGGTGCCTTACTTCGACGATGTGCTCATCTCCGGTGACTCAAGAACTCAACACCTTGAAAGGCTCAGGCTTGTCCTGCAGTGATTCAAGGCCAAGGGCTTGAGGGTCAGGCGGGACAAGTGCATCATAGGAGTACAGGAAGTCGAGTTCCTGGGCTACCTCATTGATAGCACAGGCATCCACCCCACCAAATCAAAAGTGGAAGCAATCCATGAAGCTCCAAGCCCAAAAAACAAAACGGAGCTTCAGGCTTTCCTTGGGTTGCTCAACTTCTACGCCATTTTCTTAAAACAGAAAGCCACAGTTGCTGAGCCGCTCCACCGCCTGCTGGGGAAATCAGTCTCCTGGAAGTGGGGCCAGGAAGAGGAAGCAGCGTTCCGGGCCATGAAAGGACTATTGACGTCCAAAAGCGTCCTCATCCAATACAGCGAGACGCTGCCCATAAAGCTGACTTGTGATGCGTCTCCATACGGGGTGGGGGCAGTCCTCAGCCATGAACTGCCCAACGGCACAGAAGCCCCAATTGCCTACTTCTCTAAGACGATGTCCGGCGCGGAGCGCAACTACAGCCAGCTGGACAAAGAAGCCCTGGCAATCGTGGCTGGAGTGAAGCGCTTCCACGAATACCTCTACGGAAGACGCTTCACCGTAGTCACCGACCACAAGCCACTCCTGGGACTCCTCGCAGGCGACCAACCCACCCCGACCTTCATGTCCCCACGGACGACGAGATGGGCCATCTTCCTAGCCAGCTACGCCTATAGGCTCGTGCACCAGCCGGGCACAGCCATAGGAAACGCCGACGCGCTCAGCAGATGCCCATCAAAGAATCCAGTCGAAGACCCAGCCCCCACGCTCCATCTACTCCATATAGATGACGACGCCAGCTGTCCTGTGTCATCCGCAGATGTGGCCGTCCACACCCAAAAGGACCCCACACTCCGCCAAGTGAAGTCCTGGATCCTCAGAGGGTGGCTATCGGAAAAGCCAGAGGAGAAATTCAGCCCGTTCGCCAGGAAACAGAAGGAGCTGTCCATCATAAAGGGCTGTCTGCTATGGGGAGACAGGGTGCTGATCCCAAGCACTCTGCAATGGCGAAAGCTAGAAACGCTGCACAAAGGGCATCCGGGCATCGTCCGCATGAAGGCCCTGGCACGGAGTTACGTCTGGTGGCCCTCCATGGACAAAGACATTGGGCAATGGGTCTCCAGATGCGACCCGTGCCAAGAAGTTCGCCCAGCGCCACCGCAATCCGAAGTCGCGAAGTGGGAGACCCCCAGCAACCCCTGGTCGAGGATACACATCGACTTCGCGGGCCCGATGAAAGGACGACACCTCCTCATCATGGTAGACGCCTTCTCCAAGTGGCTCGAGGTGGTGCCCATGGCATCTACCACAACGGAAGCGACGATCCGAGCCCTGCGCCGTCTGTTCGTCACACATGGACTACCGGACGTGCTGGTCTCGGACAATGGCCCCCAGCTCACATCCCTGACCATGGAGTCCTTCCTGGCAGGACTGGGCATCCGCCACGCCCTGTCCGCCCCCTACAGGCCGGCCGGAAACGGACAAGCAGAACGCATGGTCAGACTGACCAAAGAAGCCCTCACCAAGATGGGCCCGGGAGACTGGCAAGAACGCATAGACAACTTCCCAGCACATCACGCCACATGCCACCACCCACAAGAGCCCGGCCGAACTGCTGATGGGCAGAAGGTTGAGGTCACCCTTGGACCGGCTGCACCCCCAATACAGCCCGGAAGTGACCGCAACCGCCAGCCGCCCGCTTCGCGCCTTCAGCGACGGAGATTCAGTTTTCGCGCTGAATTTCAATGGCTCTCCCAAGTGGCTGAAGGGGAAGATTGCCAGCACAACCGGCCCCAAATCCAACACCGTCGAGTTGGAAGATGGACAGGTCTGTAGACGGCACATCGACCAACTCCGAAAAAGGTGGGGGGGCACACGAAAACCAGCCTGACGAGGGAGGCCTACAACACCCCGACGAGGTAGGCCCACCACACCCAGAGGAGGTAGGCCTACAACACCCCGGCGAGGTAGGCCTATGACACCCCAACGAGGTAGGCCTACCACACCCCTGCGAGGCAGAACAGCGCCATCCCGACGAGGTCGGCCCAGCCCACTACCAGGTACTGTCACGTCGGCAGTCCAGCGAGGTAGACCGGGGCCAACCGCACGGGGGATGGCAACACCAACCCAGCCAGGTGGGCACCCGGCACAACAGGGCCAGGGAACACCAACCCAGCCCGCAAGTAGACCGGGACCTGCCCAGAGGAGGAGCAGCGCACCCAACCAGTGACGGCAGCCATCACCAGCCCAGCCCGGGAGACCGCAGTTCCAGGTGAGTAGACTGGGACCCAGCCAAGACGGGCACCCCACTACCCATGGGCGAGGGTGGCACACGACTCCCCGGCGAGAGGGACCCCCGCCCATCGCAAAAGACAACCTGGAAACAACAACCCAACCAGGGGGACCCCAGGCACCACCTGACGGTAGACCAGGGTCTAGGGGGAAGGGAAAGCCGACAACAACCCGGCGAGGCAGACCTACACCACCCCGGCAGGAGAGACCTCCACTGCCCCGCAGAGGTAGCCCCTCAACAACATCCCGACCAGGTCGACCACCGCCAACCAGATGGGGGAGACCTACGCCAGCCCAACCGAGGGGACCAACGCCACCCCTGCGAGGTCGGACAGCACAACACAAGCCAGCACCACCCGCAGACGGCGGACCGGGCCCGAGGGCACCAAACGGAACCACCACCCGAACGGCAGCAAGCCGGACCGCGACCGAACCACAGTGCCCGGGGAACCAGGGAAGAGCAAGCAATGGACTTACCGAGGCTCAGACGCTCTTCCCGGGTCGGAACCGAGCGACCGAGACGAGGCAATAGACCCACAGGCCAGGAGGAAGACCATCAGAACCAGCCATCCAAGGTCTGCGGTCCGGCCGGAAGCGCTGGGGGTGACCCCGCTCACTCGACAGCCGAACCAAGCCCGGTTCCGGAGGAGGAACCAGGAGATGAAAGAGCCCCGTCCGTCCAGGCCGGAGACAGAGAAGAAGTGGGACTGCACAGGTCAGCTAGGGTGCCGAGGCGTCCTACGTACCTGCGCGATTACGTGACTTGTGAACGAGATTGACAGTTCGGACTAAGGGGGGAGGAGTGTTATGTCCTTATAAGGACATCCGCCCTGATTGGCTGCTAGCCATCGGGCGGGAGATTTGAATCCCTGGCAAGGGGCGGTGCGTCTGCCGGGAGCGAATATAAGGAGAGCTCCGGCAGCACACGGGCGGTCTTGCTACTGTTTCTGTTCTTGATAAAAGTTACTTATGTAACGAGCTGGTCACGTCTTCCATTCCTGCGCCGATCTAACAATTTGCATGTCCCCATTTACTTTTTTAGGGCAGGCTACTTGTGGGAGAATAAGCTACATTTGAAATCTACTATTTTGTCTAAACTCTAACTTTCTCCTGGGATGTTAAAAGAACAGCTGTAATGTACTAGTCAGGCTGACAGGAATGCTGTCCTCTTGCATATGGACATGTGCCTCATTTTCCAACACTCCATTCCTATATGACTCCATCCAGTTTAAATCATTAACAGCAAGGATATGGCTGGGATGTGCTCCTGTAGAGATTTGATTAGAAAGTGTTTGGAAATGAAAATTATGAAATAACAAGCCACAATAACCATCCCATTGTGGCACTTGGCACACACAAAATTATTATAGTCAAAATGATCATGTTTTAATCCAAGGACAGAACAAAATATTATGTTCAAAGCATGAACACCCATGTGTTATTTTAAGCTTGGAACACTTGAAATGACTCTTTTGACTCCCACATATTTCATGACTGAAATACGTTTTGCATTCCTAGGCATTTTTACATATATTTGTGCCATTTATATGTGTTTCATATTGCACAGAATATGATAGGAAAATAATAATAAAACCAGACTTTAAATATATTATAAAATACATAATAATATAAATAGTGATTGTTACAAATATAGCCAAAATAAAACTAATAAAAATAAAAGTTAAATATAATTGCTTAATTTGATGATATTTTTGTCTTTGTATTAGAAATTGCCTACAGGCTGTCAGCCAATAAATGTTAGCTAAAAGAAATAACAAAATCTCTCTCACTCACTCACTCCCTTTCTCCTTCCCTCCCTCTCTGTCTTATGTTTTGCTTATCTATCTATATACTAAGAAAAATGGTTGATAAACTGAAAACATGACCAACAGAGAGATGCTATGAAGATCATTGGTTGCTTCCCTCTTATTCAGATCAAATATTCTCATTCTTGCCTGACCCATTTTTTTTCCTTTTCCTCCCTTTTTGAGAGGGTGAAGAGATTGCTTAAGCAAGCCATTTCTTTTTGAGCTGAAGTTCTCTGCAACGTAGAACTTCCCTAAAAAATGCTAACTGCAAGTTAACATGTTCAGTTCTATGATCTCAATTAGTTGATTAGAACTATCCCACTAGTGCACTGCTGAAACTGACTAGACCTCAACCAGTTTCACACAGAAGACTTTTGTTATCAGATGCATGCAATTTGGTCATAAATGCATGCATTGTTCTGGAAATTTTTTTAAAAAAAATTTATTACAGCTTATTATCATCATTTGTGAATCATTGAGGTAGTCATTAAGCAGACCAAGGACTAGCTGTATTAGCCATATTTAATTATAGTCTTATATAAATTTTAAATTTATTCCTCTTGAATAAGATCTCGTTATGATTTATGACTTATTTAAAACCCAGGACATGAGGCTGTATATATGATAAAATAACAACTCCAAAATGTAATAACCTCTTGTGTGATTTGTTTTCTAAACTTAAATAGTAGAGAATGTTCACGTTAGACAGACTTGAATGTTTTTGTGATACTGTTTTATAATACATAAGTTTATGAGGATTACAGTAATAAAGAATTGCAACATATTGTATTTCCTTGCAGAATCATGTACGTTTGTACATTTTTTTAAAGTTCTAAATACATTTTACTGTCTAGTGATAGCTATTTTGTGAATCAGAATTCTAAGGAATCATTCTTGATATTCTCAGTTGACGTTTCCTCCTTGCACTGATATAAAAATAATCCAGATCTAGTTTTATATTATGAGTATCTCTCACACATTGAAATTCTATTTTAATAATTAATGTGAGTAAACATACACATTGGAACATTTGGAAGCCAGGCTTTCAACAAGTCCAAGAAATCTAAGCATTGTTGGGAAACTTTCTGGTGGCCACAAGCCATAGTTAACATTTATTAGGAGGCGAGAGCCATAAAAGGCATGGTGTTAATTCACACTGGATAGGAATACATCATATATGTGGATACAGTTACAGTTCTGTTTTTCATCTTCTGGATTTAGGGAGAACAGAACAGAAAGAACAGAAAGGTTTCCTGAGACAAGGTGAGAAATCATGTTTCTCATTTTCACTAGTTATAGTCATAATGGATGGAGCATTCCTCCCCTCCAAATGATTAGAAGTTGAGTCCACATCGCATACCTCAGTTCAGGGAACATTATCAGTCAATGGAGCACACTTAAGATTTAAGAACAATAATGGTTCCATTCCTCATTTTAAAATATTTCTATGATTGAAAAAAAATGAAGATTAGAAATAAAACAGTTAGGGTGTGGGTTTAAGTTTTCCAAAACTTGCCTTTGTATACATTCTGGTATCAATCCAACTGAAGATGTAATTTGACCTTTAAATAATTAAAGACAGCTATTAGTGATCTTCCAAGTCCTTTTTTTCTTTTAGATTTGTCTTAATATTAAAAAAAAAAGATGATGGTTCATCCAAACACATGCATCCCAGCTGATTTTGTTTGCATTAAAGGCACAGTTGTAGTAAAATAATTTTTAATAGACAATGGGATTTCTATCTGCTTGAACCTGTAAGATTTCACTGTTATATTTTACCAGTCTATCATAGATAAACTGCACTATGGCAAGGACTGACTGTAGCTATTGAAATAACAAAGTCCTAATTTTAGCAAGACTTATGGTGACCTTTTAAAGGACCATTGTCATACTGCTCTTATTTATTTGAGAAAAGAGCAATATAGTGCATAAGCAATGAGACATCAATATTTGCTTTCCTTTTAGGGTCTTTTAAAACATGCTCCTTTTCTCGACTGGCACCAATGCACTGACAGCATATTGATCAAGTCAACATCTTGCTGAATGGGGCATGGCAAGAAATGTTAGCATTTAAATGCTTTTAAACATTTATTCCTGAAGTCTGGGAAATCCAGTTAATATTGTGTATCATTAGGAGATGCAGAAGGACTGACGGTCCTACCTAAAACAGGTAATTTTTTTCCACACAATTTAAAAAAAGAAGAACAAAACAATTCCTGTCTGCAGCTGAAAGAACAATCAGAAAATGACTCAGTCCTCAGGAATGATAGTCACAATGAGAATTCTGTCTTCCTCTATTTAAAGGAAAGGTAAAGGTTCCCCTCGCAGAAATATGCTAGTCATTCCCGACTCTAGGGGGCGGTGCTCATCTCCGTTTCAAAGCTGAAGAGCCAGTGCTGTCTGAAGACATCTCTGTGGTCATGTGACCAGCATGACTAAAGACCAGAGGCACATGGAACACTGTTACCTTCCCTATTTTTCTACTTGCATTTTTTATGTGCTTTCGAATTGCTAGGTTGGCAGAAGCTGGGACAAGTAACGAGAGCTCACCCCATTACGCAGCACTAGGGATTTGAACTGCTGAACTGCCAACCTTTTGATTGACTAGCTCAGCATCTTAGCCACTGAGCCACTGCGTCCCCTTCCTCTATTTAAGAGTGTGCTAATTTATATAAGACAGCATTTTTAAAGAAAAATATATAGTGCACATAGGGGTAGACCAATACCAATACCATAACAGCTAAAAAATAGCAGAAAGAGAATTGGTGGAGTGCAGCTAGTAGGTTTTGTTAAATGGGACAGATTAACAAACCTTCTTGATCTGCCTTTCTGACTGAAAACCAATCTGTGTTTGAACAATATTTCATAGTACCTATCTTTATGTATTCTTTTATCTCTGTAAAAATGTCCCATAAACCATCAAATGGTGACACATATTAAAGGACACATATAATCAAAATATATCAGATTATATAAATATAACCCATATATACATAATAAAATAGCTACAGTATATTTTATATAGTTTAATATATAAGTTTATATAGTGTATAAACTGTATAGTTTATACAGAGGTGAATTTTGTTGTAATTCACCTCTGTCAAAGCATTATAAAACTACAACAAAATCAATGGTATTTCAGCTTTCTCCATTTTGCAAGAGAAGTAAATCACACTATGTAGTATAAACAGATCATGCTTAATAAGTTTGCTACACTGACAAAAGGGATATGATGCCAAGATTGGAATTAAGATGCCAAAATGAAATTAAGAAGAAACTTCCTAAAGTGAGAACAATTAACCAGTTGAACAGTTTGCCTTCAGAAGTTGTGGGTGCTTCATCACTAGAGGTTTTTAAGAAGAGATTGGACAGCCATTTGTCTCAAATTGTATAGGGTCTCCTGCTTGAGCAAATGTGGTGGCTGGATGGAATCACTGAAGCAGTTGGCATTAGCTTAAATGGTCTCCAAGGGATGGTAGAGATCAGGAAGGCCTGGAGGAAAGTTGTCCATGGGGTCACAATGGGTCAGACATGACTTCGCAACTAATAACAACATGAAAGATGCCAGAACACAACTCTATTTAGAAAAGCTATAAGATCATCTCAATCAGAATAGAAATGGAAGGGACCTTGGAGGTCTTCAAATCCAACCCTTCTCTGCCGTCCCTTTCTTCTTTTGCCCTCAATCATTCGGCATCTTTCATAGCAGGTGATTATCACAGGATGTTTCTGTTTTATTTTAATAATTCACCTAATTTGTGTTTCTCCTGGTAATATATATATATATAGTTGTCAAGAGTCGACAGTGACTTGATGGCACATAATCAATCTGTTTTTCTCTTTACTTATCTCCTCCCCAAAATTATGCCCAAAGGGTATAGATTTATCGCATGACCCCTATAAATGAAAGAAATACCTCTTTTTATTCCACAATCTCAAAATTTTCCTAGATTTGTAATTGCTGAATCAGTAAGTAATATGGCATAAGCCATATTTAGTGAATTCTTTGCCCAATTTGGCCGGGTGTGGAAGCGATGGTTCTTTTTTGGATTTGATATCCTCAATGACAGTAGCTGCATCACCCTTAACCCAGAGTACTGTTATTCAGTTTCCTTTGGAATGCCCTTGCAGTTGGTACAAAATTCAGTGGACTACCTTCTGGTTAGTGACAGCTGTTATAGTCAAGTGACAACTATTTGGCAAGCATGCATTGAAGTTCTGAAAGTTTTTAACCCATAAAATCTTTAATGATTAGGCTGCAGGATATCTTCAGGACTGCTGCCCCTGATAAAACCGTCTTGTTATATTGTACATGTTCATCATGATAAGAGAAACTTAGGGTTTCCTCTTTCCGAGATGCTGCGGAAGGCATTTTCAAGGCAAGTTTTCTGGTAAGGAATATCTTTACCCTCCTCCCTTCCCAACCCGAGTTTGGACAGCACCACATCATCCAGCTTTAGGAAGGCTGTAAAGAAAATTGTATTGGTTGTTCTTGAAGTTTTGTTATCCTCAGTCGACTATTGATTGAGTATTCCTAAATTTTCATATGTGTGTGTTCTGCGTTTCATAACATTTCTAAACTTCCTAGAGTAACTTGCAATATAGTATATAGAAATACTTGTATAAATATAAATCTTTTTTTAATGTTTCCTTAGACAGCAGATAGAAGCCATCTCTAGCAGTTTATTCCATTATTCTCTGCAGCATATTGATTACTGTTCAGCAACACAATGACATGATATAAAAGTCTACAAAATTGGCTTTTGCTTTACAAGTGTTTAATGCACAAGTCACACAGAAAGATATATATTTCGATAGGAAGAATTCAGAGCTTTCAAAAACATTAACATTTAATTTTCTTCAAGGGAGGGACTGTGCAAAACACAGGAGATTATGTTTCATTATAAGCCCTGACCTTTCATATTTAGTCATTTTTCTATTTTTATTCTAGTTCATGAAATCCATATTTCATATGACTCTTGTTATATCTCATACTACTTCTTTTATTAATGCTAGTGAGAAGCAAATAGCAGAGGCTATCATTTGCTTTACACCTCTGTGAAATAGCATCCAATATTGGTTAGGATAAATGCTAAAAAATGAGGCATTTTTATGAGGACTGAGCAGCAATATTTATTTAGTTGTTTTATTTTCAACATTATTATTACTGGCACAGGAAGATAACCTTAGTTTCTTTTGAAATAAACAGTCACAAACAATGGAAAAATCTTCAAATTTTTGTACAGTTCAGTGGGATATGTTTACTTAGGAATTAAGGGTTCAAAACTTTTATTTTCCATCACAGCTTTGGTAAGATCTACATTACTCAACTGCCTTATCCTTAGAATGTACCAGAAATCATTTTGGGAAAACGAACGGGAACAGACAATGTGATCCGTTGGCACAATTTTCCTTTCTTTTTAAAATACTATTTTCCCCCTTATGCCACTTTGAGTGCTTCTGTCCATTTTAGTTGGTGCATTATCTTCATTATAGGCTAACCTCAACACTTTATTGGCAACTCCAAATATCAACCAACAAATGCTCTGTCTTACACATTGGTAAAAAAAATCAGAACATCAAATACAAGCTGGGTAGATATGACCTCGTAGACAACCCTCATTATGTCAAGGAACTTGGAGTACTCATTTCAAATGATCTAAGTGCCAGAGCTGACTGTAACAGAACTGCCAAAAAGGCATTAAGAGTTGTTAACCTAATCTTGTGAAGCTTCTTCTCTGGTAATATTGTACTGCAAACTAGAGCATACAAAACCTTTGCTAGACCAATTCTTGAATACAGCAAGAATTGGAACCAGCACTGTATATCAGACATTAGTACAATAGGGCAAGTCCAGAGGTATTTCACAAGAAGAGTACTCCACTCCTCTGCTCTCAACAGAATACTTTATGCCACCAGGCTGGAAATTTTGGGATTAGACAATTTAGAACTACGCCACTTTCAGTCTGACTTAAGCGTAGTACACAAAATTATCTGCTACAGCATCCTACCTGTCAATGACTACTTCAGCTTCAACCGCAATAATACATAAGCACACAATAGATACAAACTTAAGATAAACTGCTCCAAACTCGATTGCAGAAAATACAATTTCAGCAACAGAGTGGTCAATGCTATCTGACTCTGTGGTTACTTCCCCAAACCCTATAACTTAAACTTTAGACTGTCCACTTTTGACCTCACCCCATTCCTAAGAGGTCTGTAAGGGGCACGCATAAGTGCACCAATGTGCCTACGGTCCCTGTCCTAATGCCCCTACATGGGGCTCACCTTGAAGAGTACTCAGAGGCTCCAGCTGGTCCAGAATGCAGCTGCGCAGGTGGTTATGGGTGCAACCCATTGTGCCCATGTGAAACCCCTCCTGTGTGAGCTGCACTGGCTCCCAGTGGTCTTCTGGGTGCGATTCAAGGTGTTGGTCACCACCTTTAAAGCGCTCCATGGCATAGGACCCGGGTACCTTTGAGACCGACTTCTGCCACAAACAGCCTCCCACCAGCTAGTTCGCTCCCACAGAGAGGGTCTCCTCAGGGTGCCATCTGCCAAGTTATGTCGGCTGGCGACACCCAGGGGGAGGGCCTTCTCTGTGGGAGCCCCTGCCCTGTGGAATGAATGGCCCACGGAAATGGGCAAGATCTCCGACCTCCGTGTATTTCGCTGTGCCCTCAAGATCCTGCTGTTCCGCCAAGCCGGGCTATCAATGTAATGATTTTTAAATTGGGTTTTAAATTTTTGGGCTTTTAAATTTCAGCCGAATTATTTAATAATTTTAATTATTTTTAACTGATGTTTGTCTTTGTGTTTTTTAATAGGCTGTACACTGCCCTGAGTCCTTTGGGAGAAGGGTGGTATAGAAATTTATTTATTTATTTATTTATTTATTTATTTATTTATTTATTTATTTATTTATTTATTTATTTATTATTTATTTATTTATTTATTTATTATTTATTTATTCATTCATTTATTTATTTCCTTTTATTTGTATCCTTATCCTGTATTCATAATCATGTTTATACTTATATCTGTAATCTTATATGTGTTTAACAAATAAATAAATAAAATAAAATAAATACTTTACAGAGACAGGAATGATGTCTCAACTGAATAAATGATTACCATGGGTTCTAATCTATATTCTCCCAAAACTCTTGTGTCTATTTGATTCTTCATAAACTTCAGTTGGGTGAAACAGTGAGTCATAGAGCAACAATGATTGAATCAACATAAATCTACTGGACCAACATACAAAATATATCAAAAATCTGGGATCTGTAACTATCTGACACTGAAATTTGTTAAAGTTGTGGCTTCTTCACTTCCCAGAATGACTATACTTCTCAGAAACACATAGATTATGTGACACAAGAAAAGATGAAAGGGCTATATCACCACTCACTTCCCTGTTTTCCTCTGGCATCTGCACTCAGTTGGTAGTAAGGTGTCATCAGTGAGTAGTCACTGGCTGCTTTGGAACTGAGACAAAATTTGAAATGCATTAATGGTGGTGACCAGAGAAGGAAGAACAAGGAGATGCCTGCTGGCAGGAAGGACTGGCTAGGGGCCATTGGTGAGCCCTCTTCCTCTCTAGGGATGGGGGGCCTTGAGAACATGCCAAAATGTGGGGAATTAGCCTTGAATTGTTGCACAGCCACAAGAGATCCAGGACTGATTCCTCTTAAGCTCCATGGAACTTTATTTATCTCTTCTCAAGGAAGGCAAGAAGTTTGGGTAGATTCCTATATTATAGGCAGTTAAACTCTACACATATGGATTGGGTTGCTTGTACCTGATGTTACTGTGTGTTCCAGTTAGGTGATTTTCAGCTGGTCATCCAATGCTCAGGAAGAAGACAGTGGCAAGCTACTGACTTAAATACACACACACACACACACACACACACACACACACACACACACAAAATGATGAATGAAGCAAAGCATGCATTAAATGAACACATCTATATGCATAGTGGAATCAATGACTTAATTAGTTAATGGCTTTTCTACTAGTAAGTAATAAAAATTGCCAAAATGTTTGATATTTTTGTATTATAATTCCTTGACTGTATTTGCCAAATATCCAATGCCAATCTGCCCTTTTTTTTTTTTTATCTAGCTACAGAAAAACAAATAGGAGGTAATTTTTACTAATCAGAGCTTTTAGAAATCTGTTCTTACAATTAACTGCTTTCAATCCAGGCTGCTACCAGACTGACTTGACACTTCGGTAGTTACTTAGCATGAGATCAGTCTTGAGTCACCAAAATGTAGTTTATGAATTCCAAATTGATTATTAGACTGAGCTGCTTGCTACCAACAGTATTTTTGTTATCTTAGAGTAATTAGAAACATATGTGACAGTGTTTGGAAGGCAAATTTGTTTTCTGTTTCAGCATTCAGTTCACATCTACTTACCTATGCTGGTTCTCAAAAAGTTTATTTGTAGTTATAATTTCATTAACATATATAAAGAAAAGTAGTGGTATTAATTTTTTTAAAAAAATGTGTCTAGATGGTGTCAAACCTTCTTAAGTCTCATCCATCCACTGCCACCCCCAATAAGTATGTATTGCAATGCTCTATTTCTAGTTTGGTAATACACACCATCCTAGGTAGTTAGCATAAGGACTTTTTGGGTCAGAGGAGAACATGTCTATACAGTCTATGACAAATTCTAATTGTTCTAAATGGTTAAGGTACCTAGTGGGAAGATGCTGACTTTCCCAAGGAAGTCATGGACAGATTCCTGTTCTGAAGATTTGAATTCCTGTTTTGAAGATTTGAATTCTTAAAAAACAGCAAGAAAAGCTTAAGGATGTTGCATGTTTTCTGCCTTTTGTATTATTGTACAATTTTGTATTAATACTAATGTATTATTTGACTCTTAAGAGATATAGAGATATTCACTAGTAGGTGCAAACAATTTTTTAAAAAGAAAGCAAACAACGGCAGCTTGAAAAACTAACCAACTTTTATTATTTAGTGTGCCATGCTAATTTAGAAAATTGGAATAATATAGTTAGTATAAGCATTATTCAATGTGCAAAGGGATCCAGCATGTTAACATTTAACTAAGGGCATATGCCACACTATCCAGACATTTGAAATAAACACCAAGAATTGTTCAAATTAGCATTATATACAGTATATTATAATAATATTGAAAATAGCAGAGAGTCAAGTTACTATTTGCTTTATGCTATATTATTTCCTGGAGTTCAGATCAAATTAGAGAAGGTTTTTGATGTTCAAATATAAGCTAGGAACTTATAAGCAGGACAAATATAGAGTGTCACAATGGAAGTCCATCAAAAAAGTCCATCAAATGCTGTATTTAAGCTAGGCTACAATTACTAGATAATAGTAATATATATATATATATATATATATATATATATATATATATATATATATATATATATATATATATATATACATATACATATACATATACATATACATATACATATACATATACATATATATATATATATATATATATATATATATATATATATATATATATATATATATATGAGTTATTTGGCAAAGACATATTATCTATTAAGGTACAGATAAAGTTTGTCCAAAAATCTGATATTTTATGGCATAAAAAAGGTGACTGTTAAATTATCTCAATATCTGGGAGGTACATGTAACCATTGTTTAAAAACCCACATTGATGTGTTGATCTTCCTATTACAGAGTTAATTTCTTAGACCTATTGTAGATCTACGAACAGTTTTGTTTTGTTACATCAGGTGAGAATTGCCTCACTCCAATCTGTTCACACCTAAGGTCTGAACACATTCTGGAGCCCTAAAAGCTGTTTTCTCATTTTCAACTGTTCCTGTTCTTTGCAATCCCAGATAAAAGCAATTATGGGTCATGCTAGGGATCTATGGAAGTTCAATTTTAATCCTTCAAATATCACCTTAAATTACTGCATATATATTTCCTATCTATTTTGGTTTGACTAGAAACTGTTACTCAGCTGAAGTACAAAACTTGTTTTAACTCAAGTTGATGCTTTGTAAACTCATTGAAGCAGAATAGCCCTGCAATTATTGATTAGCATAATCAAAAGCAAATGATTTTAATGACTGGTAAAATATAATATGAAGAAATGAATAGATTTTGTTATTAATCTACTTCATGAAAAGACTAAGAACATATTTTCAAATGCCAAAAGCAATAAAGTACAAGTACAACACTAATAAACAGATGCTCTATATTCTTCCACTGTATCCACATAACATTATTTAGTGTATTAAAGTAAGTCTCTTCAGAATACTACTTAGTTTTTACTCCACCAATTAATTGGAGTATTGCAGGGGGAAATATGATGCTGAAAACATCAGGAGCAAGTGAGCAATTTTGGCTCCCTCCCCCTTGAAAAGGCTATTTGGAGAACTTACATAGCATTGAGTACGTTTGCCTCACAGAGGCTTAGCATATCCATTTCCACCCTTATTTTTGCATGAGAAGTCATTCCCCAAATCATCACTTTTACCACCTAATTTTAGCAGTGTAATTTTAGGGTACTTGTAGGCTGCAAATTGAGGGGTTGGCAGTTTCATGGGGTTCATGAGTCATGAGTTGACTATTATTTATCAGACATATTTGGGATTTATGAGTTGTTGACATGAAAATAATAGCTGCCTTGCCTGTTCGTAATAGCTGCCACAGTCAGCAAAAAATCAGTCACAAAACTTCCATTTATCATTTGGTGAGTTTCTCGCCACCATTTACTTGAGCCCTTCTATGGCAATTCCTACCATTTCACAATATCATTTTTATAATTATTTTCAGGATAGTTGATATACTTGCAAATGAAACACTGAGCTACAGCCAACCATCTGTAAATTCTTTCTCATATGTCATTTTAAAACTATCGCAGTGTAGTAAATACGGACATTTCTATGAGAAATCCTCAAACGATGCTCTTCCAATTGCATTATCACAAGAGATGGTAGTGGTTATAACAAGGATTTTTTACTCACTTCGGAGTGGGTGGTTCAAAAATGTGGTATGTCCCATATACATCATACCTGCCAATGTTCCTAATTAATTGCAATACAATATTCACTTTCCCTTTAGGTCAGGCCTTGAAAAACAGAGTTCCATGACAGATGTCTGGCTTGAAAGTGGAAGCTGCAGTTTATCTTTATGCAGTTTCTCTCTTTAGAGCACATAGACAAACAGCGGTTCTATGCAAATGGGGGGGGGGATGAGAATTCAACAACATTTGATACTGTTTAGCCACACAAACACACACCCTTTCTACTCTTGGCCACTTAACCTTCACCTGGTTATTTAAAGGAATAACCTGAAGATTTTATCAATATGTAAGCCAGGCAGGTTGCTAACTAACATCCTAGATGATGTGTTCCTCCTCTGCCTCATTATCTATTAAACCACCTCAAGTACACTTTTGACAGAAAGGTAGCAAATAAATAAAATAACAATAAACAATTGTCAGTTATCCCTCTGAGGAGATACTTACAAAAACAGCTGGCATCACAAAAGAATTAGATATTCTAAGGCAAATGTTCCTCAGAAAGAGTTCCTTATTGTATTAAATAGATGAAAGTCTAATTAGTTCTCAATGTGTTATTTTAAAGTCATAAATCTGAATTATCATTTCAATTTAGGGTCTATAAATCAGGACTTGGTAAATCTATCTGGTTTTATTTACTCAGCTTCTTATGTTTTGATTTAAAATTATTGCCACTATATGTAATTTTGTTTTAAAGTTGGCATGTACATTATGCATGGTTTTGTAAATATTTCTTATATTTTTATATTGCCATTGTTGCAAGAAAAAATTTACACCAAGAAATTAATATCTAGTTATTTGAAATATTTATACACCACTTCCTACTTAAAAATTCAGAGTGCTTTGATAAATTCAACCAAATGTTTTCTTCAAATCTAAGTGATACGAATACTATATCCTCCCTCCCACAGAAGGCTATAAGGGTCACTAAAGGAGATAATGAAGCAAATTACATGATGGAATTGACAGTATTTGAAGTGGTTCGGGAATGACGAGAGGCACAAGCAAGCAAGTGACAACAGCTCTTTAATATACAGTGAGACTTCAGCAAAAAGTCAGAGGCTGCAGTCCTCCTTATATACAATCCTGGAGAGACTGTCAGCCAATCAGAAACGTGGGCAGGTTTGAAACTCCCGCTTAAAAGTATCAATACATAACACCCCTCCCTTCCCAGAAGGCACTAACACTCAAAAATTAACATATGTACAAACAAAGTCTCGCAGGTGCTTAGGCTGAGTTCTCGCCCTAGTTGACCTGCGCAGTTCAGTGTTTGGTGAGGCGTCGAGCTGGTCGGAGGGACTCTTTGTCTCTCCCGGCTCCGCCAATGGAACCTCCTGGATTTTGTCCGGGGCGTGGTTATTCCCGGCTGGGAGTGGCGACTCGCTGGGGCGGCGCTGGAACCAGGGCTTGTCAGCTAAGTATTCTCGCGGCCCCGGGCTTGAGTTAGCTGTTTTGGAGAGGTGGTCATAGTTAGGCTCGGACATGTCTGCGTTGATGTTTGCCTCGCCAACCACCCGTTTCCTCAGTTGGTCTATGTGGCGCTTCCAGAGTCTATCTACCCCCACGTCCACCGTGTATGATTTTGGGCCTGTTATCCCCACTATGGTTCCTGCAACCCACAGAGGACCGCTGGCATAATTGCGAGCGAACACCGGGGACCCGACCTGAAACTGCCTTAAGCCACAGGTCTCTCCCTTAAAGTTTTCGTGCGAATAGTTAGGGTGAAGCCTGTCCAACACGCACCGGAGCTTTCTCCCCATGAGGAGCTCTGCTGGGCTTCTCCCAGTTGCTGTGCATGGTGATGCATGCTGAACCGCAAGGAATTGATCTATCCTGGCCTGCCAGTCCCCCTTGTCTAATCTGGACAGTGCTTCCTTGGCTGTCCTGACAAATCGTTCAGCCAATCCGTTGGAAGCCGGGTGAAATGGGGCTGATAGGGCATGGCGGATCCCCAGGCCGGCCAAGTAGCCTTCGAAAAGGGTTGCTGTAAATTGGGGCCCATTGTCCGATACCAAGGTATCCGGCAGGCCGTGGGTGGCAAACAACTTTCTTAGGGCCTTGATAACCGCTTCGGCCGTTGTGGATGGCATTAATATAATTTCGAGCCATTTTGAAAAGGCATCCACTACTATTAAAAACGTTTGGCCATGGAACGGGCCGGCAAAATCAATGTGGATCCTCCCCCATGGGCCTTTTGGTTTCTCCCACTCTCGGATGGGCGCTACTGGGGGATCGGGGCGAGACTCCTGGCAGGGTCTGCACTTCCCCACCCACTCGGAAATGACCTGGTCCATGTTGGGCCACCAGACATAGCTGCGGGCTAAGCACTTCATCCTAACGATGCCAGGATGCCCTTCGTGCAATAACTCTAAAACTCTATCTCGTAGTTTTGCTGGAATTACCACTCTGTCACCCCACAGTAAGCACCCCCCTTGCGTAAACAGTTCATTTCGTTTGTTGGCAAAACCTTGGTACTCCTCCCCGACCACCTTGTCCGGCCACCCTTTCAAAACCCAACCCATAACAGTCCGGATAACAGGGTCTCTATTTGATGCCTTTGCCACCTCGCCGGAGGAGATGGGCCCCAAGGTTAACGTGTCCAACAACAGGACGGAGGTTTCCGGTGTTGGGTTGTCCAGCAGGTCGGGAAGGGGGCAACGGCTAAGGGCATCCGCATGACCCAGGGTCCGCCCAGGCCGATGGACGAGCTGGTACGAGTAGGCCGATAAGAAAATCGCCCATCTAGTTAAACGGGGGGAGAGAGCAGCGGGGGTTGGCCTGTCGCCTGCTAGCAGTCCTAGCAACGGTCTATGGTCAGTCACAAGTTCGAATTTTCGGCCATAGAGGTATTCGTGGAACTTCTTAACCCCCGCAATCGCAGCCAGAGCCTCTCTGTCCAATTGGCTATAGTTTCGTTCTGTGCTGGACAGAGTTCGGGAGTAGAAGGCAATGGGTGCCTCTAGGCCGTTCGGCAGTCTATGGCCTAGGACGGCACCAACTCCTACGGGGGAGGCGTCGCAAACTAAGACGAGCGGCAGCTCTGCATTGTATTGGATCAGGAAACTGTCCTCAGATAGGAGTTTTTTTACTGCCTCAAAAGCGGCCGCTTGCGGTTTCCCCCAGACCCATGGTACATTCTTCCCTAAGAGTTTGTGAAGGGGATCAGCGACCGTGGCCTTATCTCTTAGGAACATTGAGTAGAAATTTAGCAGTCCAAGGAAGGCTTGGAGCTCAGCTTTGGATTTGGGGGCTGGTGCGCTTTTGATGGCCCTCACCTTGCTTTCGGTAGGGTGGATGCCTGTGCCGTCCACCCTGTACCCCAGAAATTCTACCGAGGGGACCGCTATCCTGCACTTGTTCTTTTTGAGTCTTAGTCCCGCTTCTCTGAATCTGGACAGGACGTTCCGTACCCTGTCCCCTAGCTGGTGTTCATCTTGGGCGCTGACTAAGACGTCATCGAAATAGGGGACTACTCCCGGAAGTCCTTGCAACAGGCGCTCCATGGTGCTTTGAAATAAGCCGGGTGCGACGCTCACCCCAAATTGGAGCCTGGTGCATTTAAATGCACCCCTATGAGTCACGATCGTTTGCGCCTCTGCCGTGGCGTCGTCGACCGGTAACTGTTGATAGGCTTGGGCCAGGTCTAATTTGGCAAAAATTTTTCCGGGGCCCAGGGAGTGTAGTAGATGGTGCACGATCGGCACCGGATAGGCGCTCGGCTGCAAAGCCTTGTTGATCGTGCACTTGTAGTCGGCGCAAATTCTGATTGAGCCGTCGGACTTAACTGGGGTGACTATGGGGGTCTCCCACTTGGCATGGTCAACGGGAACCAACACCCCTTGCTTAATCAGTTTGTCCAGTTCTGCATCGATCTTTGGTTTCAATGCGAACGGCACTCGTCTGGCCTTTAGTCTTACTTGGGCTATGTTGGGGTCTAAGTTTAGTGAAATAGGGGTCCCCACATACTTGCCCAATGTGTCCCCGAAAACGTCCTGGAACTCGGACAGGAGGCTGTCTTTCAGGGTTGACTTGGACATCAGGTGGACGCCGGTGAAGCCCATGCCAAGGGCTCGGAACCACCCCATGCCCAGGAGGCTCGGCAGCTGCTTCGTGACGATGGTCAGCGGCAGGTCTCTTTCGTAGTCTCCGTAGGTGACCCGGAACGTGCCCACGCCTTCGAGGGGGACTTGGTTCCCCTGGTAGTCTAGGATGCGCAGTCTCTGCCTGGAGAGTTGATCCTTCCGGAACGACGGCAGGAGGGTCTTTAGGGTTGTCCACGACATGATGGAGAGAGCTGATCCGGTGTCGATCTCCATCGAGCACGGTCTTCCGTTGATCTCGACCACCGTGCTGACTTTGTCCTCGACCGTTGTGCTGGCCTGGTCGATGTGTATGCTGCGGCCATCTCGCGGTTCAAATTCGCGCCGTTTTTTCGCACCGCCTTCTCTCGTTGGCTGCTTCTGGCGCGCTGATTCCGGTTGGCTGCGGCGCTCACGTGATTTGAGTCTTCTGGGCAGAATGGCTCTGCAGACTCGCGCCAAGTGCCCTTTCTTCTCGCAACGCCTGCAAATAGCCTCTCTGTATTTGCAGGACAGTCTATCATGGTGCCCGCCACAGCTGGGACAGCTTCGCCGGGGGCTGCCAGTGTCTTTTCTCCGGTGCTCTGTTCGGAAGACGTCCTCATCCGACTCGGACTCCGAGCTGGATCCGGCGTCTTCTCTGTGCACCGGGGCAGACTTGGGGCTGTCTTTGCTGGTCGGCGGACGCTGTAGCGCTTCAGCGGCCTTTGTGGAGGCTTCGTGAGCCCTGGCCTCGTCAAGGGCTCCGGCAAGCGTCAGATCAGGCTTGGCGAGCAGACGCCGTTGCAGCCTAATGTCCCGAACACCACAGATCAGTTGCTCAAGCAACGCATCATCCAAGTCTCTGTAGTCGCAATGAGTTGCGGCTTTTCTCAGGCTGGCCATGTACGCGCTGACCGGCTCTCCCTCTCGTTGGACGCGCTGCCTCAGTTGGTATCGCTGCACGAACTTGGAGGGGACGGGAGCGTAGTGAGCCCGGAGGGTTGCCATCAAGGTGTCCCATGAGACTGTTTGAACCGGCGTGGGCTCACACAGTGACTCAGCCATCTCGAACACGTCCGGTCCGCAGTGGCTTAGGAATAGGGCTCTCTTTCGATTAGCCGAGAGGCCCTGCATGTCGCTGGCTTCTAGCGAGCATTCAAACCTTGTTAGGTACGAGACCCATTTTTCGCGGGTCGGATCAAAAGGCTTGGGCGGAACGTAGGCAGACATGTCCGGTATGTCTCCTGTGGTTCGCCTCGTCGCCTAGCTGAAGCTCGTGGTCTCACTGGTTGGCTTCTTGTAGCCTCTATCCCACCTTCGTCGCCAATGAAGTGGTTCGGGAATGACGAGAGGCACAAGCAAGCAAGTGACAACAGCTCTTTAATATACAGTGAGACTTCAGCAAAAAGTCAGAGGCTGCAGTCCTCCTTATATACAATCCTGGAGAGACTGTCAGCCAATCAGAAACGTGGGCAGGTTTGAAACTCCCGCTTAAAAGTATCAATACATAACAGTATTTATAGAGCTTTTTCACCAGTGGGATTTGATGGCATCTTCCATCAGTCACTGCTACTGTCATAATTTAAAATCTTAAGGCTGTGAAAACCTGGTATACATTAGCCAGATAATTGGCTCTGAAAGTCTGTTTTCAACCAGCTGTACCATAGATGAAGCAAGAGACTGAGTAATTTACTGGACAGCTCTAGAACTATGTAAAATCTACAGTTTCCTAGGTTATTTCAAATAAAGAATATTCATGGAAATAAATGGATGAGACTGAAATAGAAATGGCTACATTTATTTATTTCCCACCTTTATCATTTTTACAAATAATTCAAGGTGCCACACAACAACAACTCCTCTTCCTATTTACCTCACAATAACAACTCTGTGAGGTGAGTTGGGTTGAGAGAGATGACCAGCCCAGCTGACTTTCATGACTAAGGCGGGACTTGAACTCATCATCACTTATTTTCAAGTCTGGTACCTTAACTTTTAGACCAGGAGTGTCAAATTCCCAGCCTGTGGGCCAGATGCATCACGTGCTGGCAATGCCCACACCCAGTTTAGCAAAGGAGAAAAAAGTCACGATACATCACATGATGATGCCATGACAATGCGAATTTGACACCCCTGCTTTAAATCAAACTGGCTAATGTTTTAGAACTGCAAAGGATTATTTAACTAATAGGGACTTAACTGAACTTTAATGATATGTATGTACAATAACTCATCAAAGTGTGGTGCTCAGAGTTTTCAACTGAGCAGAGATCAAATTTGTCCAACTTTATCATTTGGATTATTAATGAAAGGTGCAATAATCATCTAGAAAGCTGGTTCTATCTAATTTTCAGAGCCTGGATACTATAATGATTTCGACAAAT
The DNA here is from genome assembly GCA_022577455.1 of Arizona elegans. Classification (NCBI taxonomy): domain Eukaryota; kingdom Metazoa; phylum Chordata; class Lepidosauria; order Squamata; family Colubridae; genus Arizona; species Arizona elegans. Next base: position 79,275,205 of record JAKOOJ010000006.1, on the reverse strand, counting down.
ACAGCACTGAGATAAAATTTTGCTTTATAGTTTAAAATTTAAATTGATAAATTATTATCCTTCCACACAAGGAATAAATAAACATAGTCATTTGAAATAGAGTACCCCAATAGAACCAAGCTGCACTTAGCAAAACTCAAGGGCTTTTGCAAATAGCCAGGCATGAAATGAAATCAGCCCAGGGGTAGGTGCGGAAGTGCCCTTCCTCCCTCCCCATGATGAAAATGGAGATGAGTGCTCCCAAGACAGATATTGGAGTTGAGAAGAGAGGTATATTACCTGCTGTGCATGGTAGGGGGCATATTCATTCAGAATATGCTTGTAACCCCCCTTTTAAAAATAATAATAAATAAATAAAACTTTTCAAGAGATACCCTTGACTAAATTTAATGACACCATTGACTTAATTATACATTAGGTTGTGGGGCATTTTTGTTTGTTCAGACTCATTTGAGAAACATTCTTTAGCAATTGAGGCTAATACACTAACATTTTAAAAATGATTTTAGAGATAGCTAAATCACTAATGAAGTAATGCTTCCATAATGTGCATACAAAAAGTTGCTGCAATATCAGAGATAAATTATGATCATATGCAAGTCTGGGCTATTGCTATTAACATCTAGTAGACATTTAAATAGTCTGGGATAAATTACCTATATTTTGTTTTACAGAAATTAGGAACATTTAACTGCTCAGAGCCACCTTATAAGGAAGATGGGTAGCATAAAATTGCAATTAAAAAATAATGATTTTAAATAGGGATGATGCTTGCTCAGAAATAAGAATGTAGAGGTTATGATGAAACAGCTTCACGTTCTGATTCAATCCTATTCAGAGATATCTGCAGAGTTGGGTCTGAAAACAGCATTGGGCCATCATGGAGCAAACTCAGCTGCACTGTGATGTCACTGTCATAGATGAAAAGAAAACAGATACAATTTGTCAATAAAAATATGCTATTTTTACAAAAGCTTGCCAATAATTTGTTAAGTAAGCTAATCAGTCTTTTAGCTTAAACCTTATAGGCTTTTGTTCTGAGGATCAAACTATGCATGTCTCCATATATGCCTAATTTTATCTTGTGTCTGTATTACTATATATATTACTGGCAGAAACAAACCTTTCCTGAAAAAGAACCCAACACCATCCATTTTCCATCTATTATTACATAAGTGGAACAGCAGAAGAAAGCCTTTTGACAGAAAGAGAATGGCTGACAGAAAGGGAGAAGTCAAGTGGGGAATTAGTCTAGAATCCTTACATGGGCACAAGAGGACAAGATCCAAACTTTCTTGATTGCTGTTGGACTTTATCTAATCTGGCTCAGGTGCAAACTTCCAGTCTGGGAAGATTCCTGTTAACCAAGCATGAGCAATAAAGTAGCTCATAAAATTCTTTACGTGTGGGTCTAGATTAACTTAAGGTACGAACACCCAGATCCAGATTGGTTCTAGATGTAGTTCAGAACATATTATGACCCCAAAAAGGCATAGGCATACCATTTATAATCTGCATGCTGTATCAGGTTTATAACATCAAATCTGAGCCTTAGTTACTCACAATAGGTTGTTACATCCATTTTTGCTTTTAAAAGACAGACCTTACAGAAATGCGGATGATCTGGACCACTTTTTTCAACCTTATCATCTTATGATTGGCTGGCTGGGGAACTCTAGGAGTTGAAGTTGAGCCATTTTAAAATTGCTAAGTAAGAAACACTGATCTAGAACTTGCATGAAGCCAAGAGTACGTGCACTTGAACCAAAATATATTCTCTAATGTCCGTCAATTATTTCTTGGTTTATTTAATTTCTATAGCTGCCCATTTCAACCAGCGACTCTCATATCTTAGTGCGACTCTAACAATCTCTTTACTGACTTACATTTTAGGTGTCTATGGAACTTTTACAGTATATTTTTAAGTTACTGTATTATAAGATTTTTAATTTTATTGTTCTTACTATGACCAATAACTTGTTTATTGTAGTTGTTGATTTATGGTTGTGCTGTTGGAGCACTTGAAAACCACATGGAATTTGGGGAGCTAGGCGGTTTGTATAATTTGGAATCTTTTATATGAAATAAACCAACATTAACCCAATTATAAGAACGTACTTAAACTTTTTACATGTGGAATGCCTGATCATCATTACTGGACAGGTACTAGGAGGAGTGAGATGGATATTTATCCAGTTTATAATTTTTAGATAATGATGTTAATGAAATGGGCTCTGTTTCATTAGTGGCAAAGACAGGATTAATTCATGTTTTGTAATGTTTCATTTTTGAAGTACACATGGTCTCCAAAAATCAAAGCCCAGGATTAGAAAATGAGAAAACTACAAGTCATTTTTAACTAATTCTTTCATGCTATGTTACTGATTTTTACAAGGTAAAGCTTAAAAAACATGTGGTTTTAATTAAGTATATGTTGTAGCTCCTAGGTGATTTCTTTTTTTTTTAAAGAGTATTTTAGGGGTCAAGATTCAAACTACACTAATAAAGTATTTCAGTTCTTTTTTGCCATTCAGTATTATGTTTAGTGGTATTTTATCTGATGTATTAATTGTGTTTTATGAACAGTGTCAAAATGATAAAGGGATATTAGACTTTAATATTCAGTGTCTGATATGCTAAAAATTGAAGTTGATTGACAAGAATGACAAAGACTAAAATGTAGCTTAGAAAAGACTTTGCCTTTGAAAACATTATGTACTGAACACTTGTCCTATGAAGTTTTATTTACTATTACTGCTGCTTTGAACTCATTTGGTATGGTGTTAAGACTAGAAACTGGGACACATATACTCTTGCTTTAGGCATAAAGCCAGCTGGGTGATATTAAGCCAGTCATTTTCTCTCAGCTGTAGGAAAAAAGCAATGGCAAAACACTTCTAAAAAAGCCTTTTTAAAAGAACTGCAGGAATTGTCCATGCATTCACCAGGAGTAAAAAAAAAAATGGCTCAAAGAGACATTAAAACAGTCATGCTTTTATGCTGCTTCCTGCTGAATTATTAGTTTTATGCTTTTGCAAATGAATGTTAACACATATATTAATTCTTATTTTAACATTACCATTTTTCAGCCATCAGATATTTAGGTAAATTACACTATGGAAGTATGACCAGAAATTTCAGATGTTTGGTAACTGACACATATTTATGATGGTTGAAGTGTCCTGGGATTGTGTGATCACCTTTTGTGGTATCCTGACATGCAAAGTCAATGGGGAAGCCAGATTCACTTAACAACCATGTGACTAATTTAACAACTCCAGTGATTCACTTAACAAATGTGGTAAGAGAAGTTGTAAAATGGGGCAAAATTCACTTAACAAACTTCTCATTTAGCAACATAAATTTTGGGCTCAATTGTGATCATGAATTGTGGACTACCTATATAATAAGAACTGCTAGTCCTTTATCATACTGGTTACAACACACCTATTCATTTATTTTTAACTATAAGATAAAAGGCATCCCAAAAAAGTCTCCCTGAGCCTCTCAGAAGGGCCAGAAATAGTTTGGGATTATCAATTTTGAGACCTTTTTAGCCTTAGAGATATACGTATTAGCAATAGCACATAGACTTATATATCACTTCACAGTGTTTTACAGCCCTCTCCAAGCAGTTTACAGAGTCAGAATATGCCCCCAATAATCTGGGTCCTCATAGAAGGATGGAAGGCTGAGTTAATCTTGAGCTAATAAGAATTGAACTGCCAAACTGCTGGCAGCCAGGAGTCAGCAGAAGTAGCGTGCAGTACTGCATTCTAACCACTATGCCAGCACGGCTCTTAAGGTTAGCATTGTGATTAGTTTACCACTCAGAAACCCACTGCTCTAATTCCGATTCTTAAAAACAGTCAACATCAGTTTGACAAACAATTATTTTGAACTGCTGTGGTAGCATTAAAGGTGGGAAAAGAATAGTTGCATTCCAGAGATATCCCATATTTATTCCCATCATTCGTTTTCAAAGAAGGAAAATTACTGAAACTATTTTGCCCCAAAATTGAACCCGGGACTTTGGAAAGCCAGAAATAGAATGCTTGGAGCTGCAAGTGGTTGTTGGCCTCAGGACCCTTGTACATGAAACTGTAGACCAGGGTGTCAAACTCAAGATCTGGGGACCAGATCCAGCCCTTCTAAGATCTGAGTGCTTAGATCTGGCCCATGGGGCCATCCTGGAAACAGTGAAGGACTGGCTCATTGTGCCTCTGCTAGCAAAAACAGCCTTAGGCCCTACTGAGCTCTGTTTTCAGATGGATGCAGGACACTGTCCCAGCTGAAAACAGAGCTCACAAGGGCTGCACATGGGGCTGCCGAGCTCCATTTTTTCTGGCAAAGGATTGCAGGAGGGTGTCACAGACGAAAACGGAGCTCGGGAGCCCGTTTTTGCTGGTAGAGCACTTGAGCCTCCACAGGCACCAAGTGATCAAGTGACCAAGTGATCTCATGCTGTCCATGTTGTGTTCTGAGCAACACACCAGTCCATACCCACCCTGTCCATGCCCACCCTGTCCCTCCAAGGTCAAACACAACCCTGATGCAGCCCTCAATGAATTTGAGTTTGACATCCCTGCTGTAGGCATATGCACAGTTAATTCAAAAGTGTGTTGATATAAGGATGTTGCGGTGGTGCTGTATTTGTCAACATATTAATATATATTTGGTATTCCAAACTGGGCTATGATTACCACAACTAATCCCTGTAGATCTTATTTGGAATAGTGCTCAGTAATACTGATGTTTAACAAGAACATGATGTCCACAGGGTGGATTTGTTTATTACTGGTTTAAACTGTAATTTTTAAAAATAATTTTTAAATAGTTACATTGATTTCTTTTTAACTGGGATGGGTTTACATCTGTAATAGATTAATTTTTTATTTTGTTGATTTTATTACAAGCTTCTTTTGTAGAATTTGAAAAATGAAAAAAATCTTCAAGAAGAAATTTGATTCTTGTACTTTTAATGAAAAATAAATAGCATTTTTCATGCAGTCTGCAAATCTTGAATAAATTAAAGAAAACATTATTGTTGCGTTATAAAGATTGCTGCATTTATAGTAGTACACAAACATTTTATTACAGTATACCACTTCAACATTTCTGCCAGATGAAAATTATACAATACCATGGCCTCTTTTATTACTCGCATTTTCATGAATAAATAAGATATAAAGCATTAAATAGCTGTATGGGTTAAAAATAAATATTGTGAAATTATGTATACACAATAGATTAAATATGCTATGGCATTTTTTACTGCATTATTTTTTGTACCTGATTGCACCTTTACAAGATGTTGTTTTTGTTCTAATATGATCAGTAAAAATGTGTCTGATGATATTAAAGGTTTTGCAAATATCATGATAAGAAATTCCTCATAGAGAAAATGTTTGTTATCGTTTCCCCTTTTCTGTCTATCCAGTACAGCCATGTGCTTCTAAGAAGCGAAAATTAAACCATTTTCAAGCTGGGGGCAGCGGGGGCTGTGAGGGGAGTGGGGGAGAGAAAAAGAATATTCCTGATAAACACATGCCCTTGTTCATGTCTAATAATTCTAGCAGCTGATGAATTCTATTGCTCAGGGATTTAGCTATGTAAATCCATCTGTTTAAAGCTTCACAGAATTTTATAAGAGCAAAAGTCCTGCTTTGTGCTTCCCTGAACAAAAGATAGGGGGGTTTTTTGGTCATACTCTCTTCGATTTGGGCTTTTTTTTTCTAAAGAAATAAGAAGCAGCATTTCCCAGTGTAAAGGAATATGGGACTTCGGAAATCATTAAATCATGTGGATTTGAAACAACAATAATAACAACAATAATGATAATACAATGACAAGGATGGGATGGGGGTGAAATCTTGTACTGCAATTGTAAAGATGAAATGCAGACACTGAGAGAAAGGGAATATATCTTCTGCATGCTATTTGCATTTGCTCAGTTAAAAGCTGGCAGGGCAGATTTAATAGAAGCTTGCCAGGAATCAAAGCAATAAGTCAAGACAGGTCAGAGGAGTTCATTTGTGGATCACTCAAAAGGTTGTAAAGCAGTCAGGGTACAAATCACATAGATGTTCTCTCATTATGCAATCTGCATTAAACCATACAGGACCTACACCAGTCCCTTTCATTAATATGCAATCAGAAGAGTCTTTCATTGCTTTGTATCATTAAGGATTTTAATTGCTGTTCTCAAGCATGTTATGGAATTACAATCCTTTCCACACCTTCAAAACATAATATATGTATAGAATCAGTGGCAAACATTTTAATCACTGGTCCAAATATGTTCAGCCCTTTCTGGCACATGAAGTTTGAAAGCATTTGAGATGTCAGATTTACTAAGATATTATCTTATTTCTTTTAAATGAAGTCCACTTCAGCTTTAAACAGATAGAATGCTGAATTTCATGACAGTGTAAAATGACAATAACAAAAGAGCACAACAGTAAAATTAGCTAAAAACTAGATATGTATGCATTAGGTTTGTATTCCAGCCAGTTTGGTGCAATGGTTAAAGGGGCTGGCTAGAGATCAGATGTCTATAAGTTTAAGACCTTTTTTTGGCCCCAAAGGCCCCGGGTGATGTTAGGCCAGTTACTTCTAAGAAGAAGGCAATGGCAAATCACTTCTGAAAAATGTTGTCAAAGAAACTGCTGGCTCTTGTCCAGGAAATCCCAAGAAGTGAAGATTGGTGCAAAGGTACAAACATGTGCATTTATATTGGGTCAAGGAATCAAAAGTTCTTTTGCGCCAGTCTTCATCTCATATTTCTTAGGTATCTGCTATGTTTTGAAAGACATAATATATTAATAACATTCTACTATATGAGATATAGGGATGCAGTGGCTCAGTGGCTAAGATGCTGAGCTTGTAGATTGAAAGGTCGGCAGTTCAGCAGTTCGAATCCTTAGTGCCGCGTAATGGGGTGAGCTCCCATTACTTGTCCCAGCTTCTGCCAACCTAGCAGTTCTAAAGCACGTAAAAATGCAAGAAGAAAAATAGGGACCAACTTTGTGGGAACGTAACAGCATTCCATGTGCCTTTGGCATTTAGTCATGCTGGCCACATGATCACGGAGACATCTTCGGACAGCACTGGCTCTTTGGCTTTGAAATGGAGATGAGCACTGCCCCTTAGAGTTGGGAATGATTAGCACAAATGTGCGAAGGGAATCTTTACCTTTACCTTACTATATGAGATAATATGGTAATACATTTAAACAGTTACAAGCTTCCTAGCACCATAATTAAAAAATAATAATAATTAGACAAAAGGGAAGGATCACAATGGAATCTACTCCATAACAATGACATTTTGTTTGGGGGCTAAAAGAAAACATATTAGATATCTGATGTCCTGGATAGCTCTGCAGACAAGGCATTGTAATTTAACACCAGCTGTCTGCAATTAAAGTAAGTTCGAATCTTGCCAGGCTCAAGTTGACTCAGCCTTCCATCCTTTCTAAGGTAGGTAAATTGAGGACCCAGTTTGTGGAGGCAATAAACTGACTTTGTATAAAATATACAAAAGTATGAAGGCTATTGCTTAACGTACTGTAAGCCGCCCTGAGTCTCCGGAGAAGAGCAGCATATAAATCAAATTTTTTTAAAAAAACTGAAGTTAGTTTTTAGTAGATTATCTGTTTTAAGTAATATTTTATCTTCCAATAAAATTACATCTATATTCAGAGGGGCGCACCAAACTGTATTTTCCATTTTTGTCCTGGGTTTCTGGAAGAAAATTTAGAAGGACTCTAATTAAATAGCTTGATCCCTGGCATATAGTTAAAAATCCTGTTTAAATAATGTAAGAGAGAAAAATATGTTTCTCTCCCTCTAGAAACTTGTGGTAATGTTTACTGACCTGCTGTTGATATTTACCTTGACACCACATTCAGTCATCAGAATAAATATCTGTATTGAGTTTCATTTCTATTTTGTCTTGTATGATTTATGATGTTATTGCAAAAACAATATTAGACTTTAAATACCAAAACAATATTTAGGATGAAAATGGGCACTAATCATGGTTTGAAAAGGTTGAATGCTTTGATTCATGTGGCTCACTGAATCTAGCAATTTGTATTCTCAAGCATTTGCCTTCCAAATCCATGTCTCACTAATTGTAAACATTAAGCTTTGTAATATTTGTAAAAGTAAATCTAAGGGACTAGAATTAGGAGGACCAAAATATATAAGAAATTGCTTGGAATGAATATCTAATATTGATCAATGATTTTTTTAACATGAGGTTTATTATTCATCTAACAAGGTGACAAAGTATGCATTGTCTACAGTCCAGCATAGTATCATGTGCTTAGTAATTACACTTAATCTTATATTCAATTATATTTTCAACTCACTGTTTTCTTGCTGAATATGAAGGGAAAGTACTATAGCAAGATATTCTATCAGTATATCTGTCAGTATTCTATCAGTATATAAAATCAATTCTAATCATTAGATTAAATGCTTCTTATTGTTAATAAAGCAGTGGCCTCTGCTATACTAAATCTTATATATTTTTATCTTGAGTAACATTATTTTGTCTGGTAAATCAGCCCTGAAATCTTTGAAAGTTTAAAAGAGACAGGAAACATTATTACAGATGATGGACAGAAAGAATCTTTTCCAGTTCTATAATTGCAGGAGTTATTGTTGGTACCCTGAGAGCTCATCCTTCCTTTTGTCTTCTTTGTGGAATGTCCCATTATCTCATAAGAAGAGGAATGCTCAGAGTAATGCAGTTAGAAAATAATTTATAATCAGTATAAACTACATCTATAATTAGTAATTCTCTGTTGATAGTTTGAATTTTACATCTATTTTTTTTTCTATCATCCTGGGATCAAGATTCTTTCAGAATTGATGAGTTTCCTATATTGAAGACTGACATCCAAAGTTATAGAGTAGATGACTTGTGCGCCACAGGTTATTATTTCAGAGATATTTCCTTACTTAATCAGAGAAACAGAATAATGATGGATGTCCAAAAAAAGCTGTGGGACTGACTTCTGACTTCCTGTAGGTAGATTAGAGAAAGTTTGCAGCAGTGGTAGGATTCAAATAATTTAACAACCGGTTCTCTGCCCTAATGATTTCTTCCAACAACCAGTTCACCAAACTGCTCAGAAAGTTAATAATCGGTTCTCCCGAAGTGGTGAGAACTGGCTGAATCCCACCACTGGTTGGCAGGATGCTCTCTGCCTGGGCTGCATATCTGCATGGTATGAGGCCACCGTTTTTGGGGGTAACTGAATTGAGTTTTGTACTCTGAAACTAGTGGCCACTTCCAGGATTGTGTCATGTGGCCCAAGAATAAAGGAAGCTCACTTTGCTTCCTTTACAGAAGCTCTGGACTGCTGCAGACTGCAGTTCACATTGGGGAGCAATGTTCCTGAGCTGCATGGCACAATCCCAAATTCTATAGTACATTATCACTGCAACAAACATTCTAGTTTGCTGTATAGTCTGGCCCCAGTATCCCTTCAGTAAAAGATATCTTCAATTTTGCAATCCAAAATTATTGGATACAAGATGGGTTGCCAATACATTTCATGAATAAATAAATTTTATATAGTTTAATGTCTTTAGTAAGCATATTTAGAGAATAATCTTAAATATAGATCCTAAAAACTGAACATCTTGCCATTTTTTCCATTATATTTTAACTGTGATATAAATAATAAGAAAAATAAAATCTTTTGAAAAATAGCAGGTATTATTTATTGATTTTTATTCTGCAAATGTAATTTATTATTGTTTACTTACTTTATTTATTATTATTTAATGTAGGAATAAACTCTTATTCTTTTTTGTTCCCGTAGAAGAGCATATTTATAGCTTACAGTTGAACTATGCAGTCCTTGGCACCCTCTGTTTTCTTGCATACATTTTTCTTGCATACATTTCTTTATCAAACTAGGTAATAGCATTCGTGCTATTCTTTTTTGTTGTTGTTGTTGTTGTTCTTCATTCAGTTTTCCTCTCTTCTTCCCATTCATAATCAGTGGCATCTGTAGCTGTTTGTATAACTTTTGCCATTTAGCTTCTAAAATTAAAATTTTTACAAAGTTCCTCTGAACATTACTTACCTCTCTCTTTCTTCACCGCATTATTATCTATATTTTCTAATTTTCACTTACTAATTAGGCTGTTACTTCTCTTTCTATAGTAAGAATGAGCTATTTATGATCTATCTTTAGATGTGCTGGGAAAAGATAATTGGTTTATGTTACTAATAAAACTTAACTAGAGATTAAATACCTGGAGAGTTTTAACAGAAACAAATGCATGATGGCTACTAAAGTTCTCCTAGCTGAATATAAATAGAAGTTAAGTGCATTAATTTGTAGTTTAATTTATGAAAGTAGAGAAGAGTCTCTTCTTCCAAGCAATCATCACTAAAGATTTTAAAGAGTTTATTTATTAACCTTGTATAAATGTATTTTCATTGTTTACTTCTTCCTTAAACCTACGGTTAATGGCTGACCTCATCAGTTTATGCCACATTGTTTTTCAACTGCACTTCATGTTTGAAAATGTCTTCCTGAATTGTGTTATTGGCAAATCTTGTCTGCTACAGTTTCCGCACTAGCATCTCACTTCTGAATTAGTTACTATTATTTAGGCTGACCTTTTCAATCTCTCTGTCCTTCCTTCCGTCATGTACGTGGAAAACTAGAACTGCCTGTTCTATCCACAGTTTTTGTCCTACAAGCTCCTTAAGTTCTAATGAAAGATATTTGGCTTATTTATTCACTATAGTCTGGTGTTCCATGACATGCTGGCTGTTGTATTTTGTTTAATCTTATTCTTTCAGGAACACTCTGTATGCTAATTGGTTTTGTAGCAACCCTGTAAAATGGAAAGATGGAAGTAGAGATTAGATGTTAAATGTGTCTTAATTGTATAGTTAAAAGCTACCTATTATGTGATTATAAAGATATTTGGAAGACATTTTCAACCAATACAGGCTGATACCAGGATTAAACTGTTCCTGTTCATTATACTCAAAGTAATATTGTTTCCTATGCTTTTAGCATAGGAAAATATAAATTCAGCAAGCAGAGTAATTTCTTGTACTATATATAGATATTCAGAGAAGAATGATTCATTTTGAGAATTTCTAGCTTCTAAGAGAAAGGAATGTGGCAACTGTCATGTACAACTATGAATCTTTTCCATAAAGCAGCAGAAGTTTTCTTCTAATGATTCCCATGGGTTTGCAAGTCTGCCCTCAGTTTTCTATTCTGGAAAAGTACCAACTATATTTTTAAGCAAGTAAAATGACCCAATCTCTTAAAAATATATATGCATTTTTCCCCTTTCCCCTATAGACATCTATATATTTTACTTATATCTTTAATATTTTACTTATATCTTTAATACATTTCTACATTCATGTTATATACATTTTTATTCCACTCCATACATTTGTTACATATATATTTTATACTTCTAATCTTCTCTCCTTATCGTTATTATTCTTTATTTCTAGTCTTAAGCCAATTATATTATTTATTCCGTACTCTATAATAGTCTGTCTCTTAAAAAAAAAAAAATGGGGGGGAAAAGAAGAAGAAGTAAGAAATGAAGGGAATTTCTTAAGGGAAGAAAAACAAAGTAACAGATGGAAGACCACGATGAAACAATGCTTAAAAATGATAAGATATATATGTTGTATGTTGTGTAAATGTCATATATGTGTAAAAATATATATATATATATATATATATATATATATATATATATATATATATATATATATATATATATATATATATATATAATATCTCGGGTTTCTTCCCGTGTAATTGCAAACATATCCCCAAAAGGGTAGCAGCGACATTTTGACGAAATCGCATTTGTCATCTTCTGGCTGAAGTTCTCGGTTTGGTGCTTATGGGCAAACTGTGTGATTGTAACTGACGTTTTTCTATGAAAAGAGGCAAAGGTGTATTCTGATTGGTCGACAGTGTTGTTGTATTCTGATTGGCTGATGACATAGCTGTATTTTGATTGGGTGGAAGCGCTGTTGCTTGGTTGTGGGTCAATGGATAAATTATGCTGGAAATGGTGGCAACACAGGCATTATGATGAATCTTTAATTTATGGTTTATATATATATATATGTGTGTGTGTATGTATGCATGCATGTATGTATGTATGTATGTATGTATGTATGTATGTATGTATGTATAAATGTATTTTGAGATATTCCCATATAACATGTTTGAAGAAAAAAGTTTATAGATCTCAAGCACTAAACACACACAAACTCTTGTCTGGAATCACAATCTCTGTCTTTCTCTTTGTCTCGGTCTCTGTTTCTTTCTGTCTCTCTGTCTCTGTCTCCCTCTATTTCTCTCTGTCTCTCTCGCTCTCGCTCTCCCTCTACTCTCTTCTGGTTTCTTTTATTTATTTAGCATATGGCATACAATGTCAGGGAAATCTACAAATGCTAGACACATTGCAGTTCTGACAGCCTAAATTGCTAGTTCATTCTGTTCAGCACTTGTGTGCAAACTAGCTTACTCAGCTGACTAGCGGCATTTTAATTGCTGGCTCTTACGGACTTCTCTGCTGGACTCGTCTCACCTCACCTTCTATTGCATTGCCTCATATCCAGCAATGGTCCAGCACTGGCTTTTGCTCTCTGGGCACCTCAACACAGCTAGGTTTTTCTCACAGAAGCGGTACCATGTATCTACTCACAATATTGCATGCTTTCAAACTGCTGGGTGGGCAGGAGTTGGGGAGCTAGTGATAAAGAGGGCTTTTTCGTGACAATGAGTCTGTTTCTTGCTTGTGGTAAGACTGGGTCAGAACAAGTGGCAGAAACTCACTTCATCTTATGGAGTGGGCTTCACTCACTGGATTGCAGACTATTTCTGGCTGGCAGTTCTAGTATCATTAAGTCACTGTGCCATCACGTCCTCTAACCAGCTGATAACCAGCTGTCCTAGTTATTAAGGTGGATTCTAGATGAAGAGCTTCTATGTTCATGTAATTGTTGGTCCCCACACTGATAGCTTTGGAAGAGTTTTTATAAACAATTACTAGCAATCTTATTTAACATCAGTGATGTGATCTATCAGTTTTGAGAAAGGCAACGGAAGACTCCGCCTAAATGTACATTGAGGATGCATGATCTTTGAACATTCTTAAGTATGGTAATATTTTCTCTGAAAAAATAATTAAAAAATGAATAAAACATATTGTGATTGGCGTATAGCACCTGATTTTTGCTAATCCCTAAATATATACATGAAGAAGAATTAACATTTTCTAAACTCTTCCATGCAAACTTGTTTCTACACATCTGTTCTCCTATCACTCCACTGGTTATTTATAACTTTCCAAGCTTAAATTAATGTATTGATCACTAGGTGATAATGCTAGGATATCTTAATGGACTGTCTCCTTGAAAATGATTCTTTCCATGCATCAATAGAGATGTTACTTAGACTTCCAATTTCTCTAGAAATTTCTCTATTGAACCCAATATAGGCTTTACCTGTGGATTCCAAATTGTCTAGAAAACTTGGTCCCAAGAAGTAAATTTGCCCCTTTGCAGTTTCCATTTTTCAAGGCTGCTAGTTATATTTCATTTGGATGAGCTTTTGATAGATAGTGGTGAAATGGTTTGCAATTTTGAGGGGTTTGCTTTCTAAAAAAATGTTTACATTTACGCTATATTATATTCTATAAGTGACCATGAAAATTGAGGACTGAAGTTGTAATCAGTTAATTTATATTTATAATATTTATAATAAATAAATAAGAGCTCAGTAAATCAGGTAGAATTATTGTAGAACTTGTGAAATAACTAAAGTATTAGGAAATGATGGTGTTCTATTAAGTGTCACATTAATCATACATGTAGCTTGTGTATAAATCTATTGAATATGTTAAGTAAGCACTTAACCAGTGGTTGTAATTTTTAAGGAACATCAGAAATGGGGCAGGAAAAAGTAGTAATATAAGCCATTGCACATATGTTATATTTGGTAGTGATGCAATGGTTAGAATGCAGTATTGAGTACTAATTCTGCCCATTGCCAGGAATTTGATCCTGACTGACTCAAGGTTGATTCAGCCTTCCATCCTTCCAAGCTCAGTAAAATGATTGTTGGGGGCAATGTGCTGACATTTATAAACTATTCAGAGAGTGCTGCCAAGCACTATGGGCTGGTATATAAGTCTAAGTGCTATTACTATTGATATATTTTTAGACTGTCTCCATCAATAATCTGACTGATTAAATAATCAGTCCTAACTGATAATAATCCTAACTTTCTTGGCTAGTGAGATTATTGGAAATCTGGTAGCATATAAATGTAATTAATTAATAATTTTTGAATTGACAATGTTTTTTAATGATTTAATGGTCTAACTCAGAGTTCTCTCTAATTCAGCAATAGCTACCTTAGTGAATGCAACCATTCACTTCAATGTTTTTTTACTAGAAAAAAACTGCTAAGATTCTTTGCCATTAACTATAAATTTTCTCTGTTCTCTCTGTGGAATCGTGTGCCTATTGCTTTAAGGAGCTTGTTCAGTTCAGTTCTGTTCAGTTCTCCAGTAGTGGGGTTTTTTTGTCCTGCTGTGGTTAGAATCTATTCTTCTCTGATGCTCTCATTGCCATGTTAGAATGTGTGTTTTCTGACTCTGTCTAATAAAGAAATATATTGTATTGGTTAATATATGTTACATGCTGTAACATGTATTAAATGTTGCTTTTCAGATTTCTAACCTTAGTGCAGGCCACATCAAGAATATAACTCATAATCACTAAAGGAAGATTCACCCTATAGGACTCCAGGCTAGCTACTTGTTTTGTTTTTTATATATACATGAGGAACTACCTCCTAAAAAATAATTGGCCTGCAGACGTCTATCATGTTCAATTCCTCAGAAAGTCTTCAGTGTATTACCAGGTCTCAGAAGCACTGGGAAATTAAAACCAAAATGTCCTTGAGGCATTTGATTTGCAACAAGATGACTTTATAATCACTTAAAAATATTGAAATAATTTTTGAAACCTCAGGTGGGATACAGACCCCAGGAGATATCCACAGCAGCTGCTAATAAGAATATTGGCACTTCCTAGGTATTTCTTTAGGAATCCAGGTTCTCAGTTAAAAGATTCTGCCAATGAAGAAAACAAAAAGGCAGTCAAATGTAATGTTTAGAAAATATCAGGTTTTTTTTTTTAAAAAAAACACATCCTTACATTAAAATAATGACAACACACATAAAACAGTAACAGATGGGACCCAGCAACATTTCTACAGATCTGTCAAGGTGCAAATAAAAAAAGCCACCCACTCAGATCCATTTATTCACACCCCAGGAGGTTCACAAGGCAGCAGATTCCCAGAGTATTTCTCAGTATATATTTCTGTTATGGCTTGCTAATTCTCTATGGAATTTCCAGGTTTAAGTATGTGTGATGCTTCTGTGCAATTCAAGTCTGCTTTTCAGATATTGCTGTGCAAGACAAGATGATATTTTGATGACTTGTCCATGTGATCTTCACAAAGAGTGATGGTACATAACTTGTATCTTTCATTTAAGAAAATTGAAACATGCTTCTAAAACAGGTTCATTTCAGATTATTCTCTCTCTCTCTCTCTCTCTCTCTCTCTCTCTCTCTCTCTCTCTCTCTCTCTCTCTCTCTCTCTCTCTCTCTCTCTCTCATAATCTATCAAGTTATTATAGGATTTATAGTCAAATATGCAGTGGTGGGATTCAACCAGTTCGCACCACTTTGGGAGAACCGGTTGTTAACTTTCTGAGCAGTTTGGTGAACTGGTTGTTGGAAGAAATCATTAGGGCAGAGAACCGGTTGTTAAATTATTTGAATCCCACCACTGCAAATATGTCTAGAGGTTCCAAATGAGAAATGGCTACTTTATAAATAATAATGTTTGTCAGAACAGTATAATTTTTACATGGTAGGACATGCTTAAAATAGAACAGTTCATCACTTAATTAGCATCTTGGACTCCTTGAATGTGATTCTGCAACATACAGAAAAGAGTCCCATTGAGTTTTATTTTCAAATGCAATTTTGGGGTTATACTTCAATAGTTTCACACTGGTATATCGTGGACAATTTTTTTTAAAAAAAAAATCTTACTTACACATCTACTCTAATTTACATCATAATGTGCATGGTACTGTAGATATCTAATAGGAAATATAGGATTTAATTTGCTTAGAATTTCAGGAGGCTTTTTCATGATAAAACTTTGTAGATAAATGTTATGAGTTATTTAAACTGTACATAGAGAATTCCATATTCCAAGTATCTGTAGAAAATGAGCTCCTTGCATTGTGTTTCTCGTCAAGGACAATTTTTATCTTTGGACACAGTGCCTTCCAGATAATGAAATATGATCATAAATACAATTTTCCTGGCAGCTAAGGATGGTGCATAAGTGTTAACATGATGGATCTATAGTACAGGAGATTAACCTCATGTTTAGGGTTTTTTCTGCAAAACAAACCACATTCTATATTTAAACAAGAACTCTCTACTAGTGCCAGATATAACCACTTAGAATGACTAACTAGGACTGAAAAAAAGTCTACAATACTATCTTAAAATACCAATAGATATTGTCATAGATACATATATATGTACTATATATTACTGATATTTAAACAATAATAAAATGCATACATTGAAAATAAATACATTGGCAAAAGTATTAATACTAAAGCCAGCATCTGATATGTTAACAAGATTGCCTGTTTAAACAGATTTGAGTTCATGTGATGGCATTCTTGCACTCTATTGTATTATTTTATGTTTATTTACACAGCATAGCTTTCATACAAATAAAATGTTGCCAATACATTCTATTTATATTTTACTTGCTAAAATATGTTGTTCATTGGCATTGAAGTGTATATTTGTATATTTTTGCATAGCAGATGTTTCAGAACTTGACATATAAATAGACATTGAGGGAAACAAAGGCATCTGACAATCAGGCATTATAATTTCTCATCTTCAATTTCTTCTCTGTGGGAGTTATGAGAGCTATATTCTCTCCCTACAGACTCTCATATGCAATTATTTTTGTGACTTATGAGGGATAGTCATTTTTCAGTTAATGTCATTGGAATGAATTAATTTAATTCAGCTTCTATAATAAGTATATTCTTGTCATTCTTTTTCCATACCCATAAGAGAAAACAGAACAAAATACTGCATATATACATGCATCAGTGGTGGGTTGCTACCGGATCGGGCAAACTGGTAGCAGCAGCAGGCAGAGGCTCCGCCCACCTGCCCAGACATCTCTGTGCATGCTCACATGAGCGCACCTTCACGAGTGAACCAGTAGCGACAGGGTTTGAAACCCATTACTGACATGCATACATACCAAAAAAAAAAAAAAAAAAAAAAAAATCCTTCTCACCCTTATGGGACATCAGGTCCTCTACCAAAGGCCTAGGAGTTTGAGGGTTCTGTGAAAGATTTAACTGCTCCTAGCATTGCACTCTTTTGGACAGAGAGTTGGAGCCACTCTTCTAGTTTAGGAGTCACAGCCCCGAGTGCTCCAACCACTACTGGAACCATTTTGGCCTTTACTGTCCACATCTCCAGTTCTTCTTTCAAACCCTAGTAGTGGTACATCTCCAGTTTCTCATATTCCTTCTTCCTGATGTTGCTGTCACTTGGCACTCTATATCTATCACCCTCTCTGCCTTCTGATCTTTGTTTACTTCCATGATATCTGGTTGATTGGCCTGTCTTTATCTGCATCTTACCCCTCTTATTTTCCACAATCTTCTATGGGATCTCCCATCTAGACTTGGGAAGGTCTAACCCATATTCTGTACAGATGTTCCTGCAGAAAAAGCCAGCTATTTGATTATGTTGTTCAATGTATGCATTCCTTCCTGCATCTCACACTCTGCCACTGTGTGTTGGACTGTCTCTAATGTATACTCTGCACCTTGGGTCCTGTGTAGTTTTAGAAGACTCCTGTTTCTATGGATCTGGTGCTTAATGCCTATTCTCGCACTGCTATGATCAGTGCCCCAGTGCTGTCTTTTAGCCCAGCTCTTTCCAGCAACTGGTAGGATGTCCCAGAATCTGCCATCTCAGCTATCTGTCCTCCTTCTGCTTCTAGGATTGATCCAACTTTGATGCTGGGGGGGGGGGTGTTGCATGACCCCAGACAGACACAGTATGCAATCTGGGAATCCTGCTAGACTCACAACTCCTACTTGACTACCAAGTGGCAGACATGGCTAAAGGGGAAATCATAGCTTTGTTTTGTGAGCCAATTATACCAATTCCTGGATTGACAGGCCCTACTAACAGTCACACATGCTTTGGTCACCTCCATATTGGACTATTATTATCTATTCTACATGTTTCTGGCTTTGAAGAGTGTTTAGAAACTTCAGCTGATACAAAATGCAGCAGCATGAATAGTTATGTGTACTCTTAGAACAGCACATGTTTAGCCTAAGCTCTGTGAGCTGCGCTGGTTGCCAGTTTGTTCCTGGGTCCAATTTAAGGTGTTCGTTTTAATTTTTAAAGCCTTTTATGCCTAAGATATTTGAGGGAACCATCTTTCCCTGGTTACATCAGCCCATCCCACTCTGGGTGACATAAAACAATCAAATCAAACAACAAATATAAAAAGAACAGATCTTTCTCACTGCCTCTGCCTCTGTGTGTCTTTGTGTCTGTGTCTGAGTCTGTCTGTCTCTGTCTCTCTCTCTCTCTCTCTCTCTCTCTCTCTCTCTCACATAAGTTTATCATAAATCGTAAGTTTATTTGTCAAGCATATATAAGATAACAGGTAAAAGTATAAACATAATTTGAATACATGAAAAGAGTAAGTAAAAAGAACTATTAGGATAGGGACGGTAGGCACGCTGGTGCACTTATGCACGCCCCTTACAGACCTCTTAGGAATGGGGTGAGGTCAACAGAAGACAGTTTAAAGTTAAAGTTTTGGGGGTTTGGGGAAGAAACTACAGAGTCAGGTACTGCATTCCAGGCATTGACCACTCTGTTACTGAAGTCATATTTTCTGTGATCGAGTTTGGAACGGTTTACCTTGAGTCTATTATTTGCTTGTGTATTGTTGTGGTTGAAGTATGTGGTTGAAGTGTATTATTGTGGTCTCTCTCTCTCTCTCTCTCTCTCTCTCTCTCTCTCTCTCTCTCTCTCTCTCTCTCTCTCTCTCTCTCTGTCTCTCTCTCTCTCTCTCTCTCTCTCTCTCTCACACACACACACACACACACTATAGACCCCAGTTTGGTCGAGTGGTTAAGGCACCAGGCTAGAAAGCAGAAAAATCATGAGTTCAAGTTTCGCCTTAAATATGAAAGCTAACTGGGTGATCTTGGGCCAGTCACTCACTCTCAGCCCAACTCATTTCACAGAGTTGTTGTTGTGAAAATAGGAGGAAGAAGGTGTGTTGGATATGTTTGCCAGCTTGAGTTATTTGTAAAAATAATAAAGGCAGGATGCAAATAAATTATTTTTTTTTAAAAAAAAACCCACATTATAATTAAATTGATAAATTAAAAGATTCATCTAGTATTGAATTGTTTATTCTTCCTGAAGTTTAGTCTTAACTACTTTCTCCACCACTACAAAATAAAAGCATCAAATTTTCTTTATTCATTCTGAATAAAGAATAGCTATTCTATTATATAAAGCTATTCTTTATATTGCTATCCTGATAATAGCAATAGCACTTAGACTTATACACCGCTACACAGTGTTTTACAGTCCTCTCTCAGTGGTTTACAGAGTCAGACTATTGCCCCCAACAATCTGGGTTCTCATTTGTTCTGATATAAAATTAGAAAATCATGACCTTGAAACACATTCCTTTCAGGGTGATATTTCTTTGGCTCAGCAGTTTGTCTAGATCTTTCACAGTCTTTGTAGTAAGCAGTTGACTTACTACACTTTTCCTATATACTTTCTAAGTTCCCTGCATGCTGCCTTGTATTCCTTACCTGCTTCATACTGTTTGTAGCACTTTTAATGATACAGTCTTTTATAGTCTTAAACAATTCATCTACTGTATTTCATCAATTTCCTCAGTTCTGTTGTCATTAATAAGGTTTTTTTTTCTCTTTGTTTCATTGCCTTGATTCCTGGCAACTGTCTGGAGAAGCCTCTGCTGTTTTCTTGACAGGATTTTGAAATAGTTTTGCCATTCCTACTTTCTAGGGCTGAAAGAGATTGACAAAATTGGCTTTTTGCTTAAGGCAGGACTAGAAGTGTCTTGGTTCCTGGCCTGGTTCCTGGTGTCTTGGTTCCTGGCCTGATATCTTAACCCATAGGTCTTCAAACTTGGCAGCTTTAAGACTTGTGGACTTCAACTCCCAGAATTCTCCAGCCAGCTGGCTGGAGAATTCTGGGAGTTGAAGTCCACAAGTCTTAAAGCTGCCAAGTTTGAAGACCTCTGTCTTAACCACTACACAAAAATGGCTCTTATAATAATAACTTTTACAGTCCGTTTAAATTTAATTTCTATAATGTTCAAATCCAATAGGACTTTGGTCAAAGCCATGCAGTTTTCCTCAGATTAAACAAATTTAGTTAGCTTTGTAATTGGCAAAAAAATTTCCTTTGAAGTACAAATTTGTGATTTCTCGCTTGTTTCAGTTTGTAGAACAGAATGAGATAAATTGCTTGTATTAAAACTTCGCTTGAGAATAATGAACTAAACCTATGTACTGACTTTATAGAGTAGACCTCTTTAAAATAATCCTCCTATATTAATTTTTAAAAACTGTTCAGGCAGAAAATCACATTGCTGCTCAAATCCTAATTAAGGATTCAGAATTGCATGTAACTGGGAAGCTGGGAAACAAAAAAAAAAGTCAAATGGAAACTTGACACGCCTGTGCACATTTTCCATGATTAATGTTTCTCTGTATAATCCTTTCTCTTTTCATTCAGGAGTGAAGAGATAGTCGAAGAACCATATTATAATTCTGCAATATCAAGTACAACTGTGCATCCAGAGAAGGTTTTAATTCTGTCTTCAGTATGTTTCGTTCAGTTCAGATTCTTTTACTAGTGAAACAATGAATAGCTTTCAGATTTATCATGCAATGTTTCATCAGTTCAAACAATAGCCAAGTATCAATGGGACTTGCTTTTAGGTTAGTGTATTAATCTTGCAATATAAGATGAAATTCAGGGCTCATCCACATATCAATGTATTGACATCTCATCTATGATAGAATAAACTTGATCTTCTAGAAACATCTTAGGAATTTAGATTCAGAAATATAATACTTATCGCAGTTTCAATGGAACCTTTACAGTTTCTTCTTGATGGGACAATCTATAAACATATTTGGAAATATAAGGTAGAGTGATTCAGGAAAATAGCAAGCCAACCAGGTTAGTTTTTGAGAACAGTGTAAGTTCCTCCACCAAAATACTATATATAACATTTATTTTGAGCCCCATGGTGCCCACCTTGCAAGCAACATTTATTTTGTTTTTCAGTTTCTTTGCCACTTCCACTTTTTTCATATTCGCCATTGAAGCAGGTAACCAATTATTATAAGCCATTAGTTCTTAGAACTTAGCTCTGAAATACAATAAATATTCATAAAAAGTTAATAGCTATGAAGCAGAAAGCATGCTAGCTTTTTCTGCATATATTGTTCTAAAATTCATAAGAAGTCTTGTGGAACTGGGTTAGCTAGCTACAGATTATCAATTATCTCTGGGATGGCATATAAAAGGAGAGATTGTGGATTGGCATTTAGTCCTAAATTCTTATTTTACTAACATTTTATTTTGTTCGTGTCTTAATATAATGTTATTTTCACTGATACACTACCACAGAGAGGGTTAATGCTTCATGTCTGAATATGAACATTACTTCCTGCAACTACAAAATAATTTAGAATCCTTTGCTTGTAGGCAAATCTTTTCATAAATATATAGGGGAAAATATTCTCTTATTTTTTCTTGAACACTTTTCCTAAATATGAATCAGTATTGATGCTATGCTATGCTTTCAAAATACATGTGTAAAAATGAGTAAAGCACCCTCTAGCATTGTTAGATTACTCCTGATAGGACATACCTGTATCCATTCCTTGGATATAGCTCCTTAAAGTATACCGGTTTATCTCAATAAAGTACTGCACACCACTTCAGGACCTGGAAATACTTGCCTATGTAATGTCAAGACCTTATTCAACCAGTACTTTCTGTTTTAATCCAAATACATGGGATTGAAAGCACAGGGTGCTGAGCCCTGATGCCCTTTGCTCTTCAACAACCTGCCTTGTCCATAAATTACTCCAGTATTATATTTCTTCCTAAGTTATAGGATGCAAATCTGAAAGTGCTGTTCTTACATTTCTAAGCAAAAGTCCAGAAGGAGGTGACATGTGAATTTCCACTATTTGCCTGTACCATGTGTATTAAGCTGTCAGTGAGCATCTAAATCACTTCCTTTTCTGTCACTCCACCTTCAGATCATATCCTTGGAGACACAACACCATTCAGAAACAACCTTCAGAAAATACCCCTTTAAAATGATATGTAAATCCCACAATTCATCATGCACTGTGTAGTACAGGTTTAATTCTTCCTGCTAGGCCTCAATCTGCTGAAACATTACTCTGATATACAGTACAAAGGAGGTAACAAAGATGTCCATATCAAGCTATTGTAAGCCAGTGGCAGGGAGAGAAATCGGTGAAGCCAGGGAGACAATAGCTGCAGTTTAAACAGGCTGCAGAAATTTGCTAAGATGCAGACAAAAGACCTATGCTGAAAAGCAGCTGCTGTGGAATTCCTTGGGCTCCATTATATTATCTCAACAATCCTCACTTAGAAAGTGGATTTGCATCTCTAATAGAGTTCAGCCTGTGTTTGTGAAAGGCTTTCGCTAGGCCTGACCCCATCTCTCAAGATCACATTGATACCAAGTGCCTTGTCTTTGCCCTGCCCTGCACCACAGAGAGCAGTATCATGGGAAAATGCACGAAGTTAAAAAGGAAGCAGAGCCAGGCAAGAGGAAGGAGAAGAAGGCGGGGGGGGGGGGGGGGATTAAAGCCTTGAGGCAGTTTTGGTGGTACTTAGCAGTGAAAACTACTTTGGCAAATAATAGAGCGTATTGCTGCTAATTACTGCTAACAAGCTTCTCCTAGCCCAAGTGTGACACTTGGACTGATATGAGATGAGAAAAATCTATTATTGGCTATGTTTATTGTAGTCTTATAAAACTAACCATAAAAATACAACTATGCCAAATTTTAATACAGTTTAACCCATCATACGGTGGTCACTGAATACAGTGGTCACTGAATATTTAATATTCACGTCCAGATCTGAATATATCCTTTTCTTTCTTAGCTATGTTCTTACTTTCTAACAAGTGAGTGAAAAGGATGGCTTGACTAGGACAAAACGGATGATATTTTTCTCACATAGATATATTTCTATTTTTTTCTCATAAAAAACAGAAATAATACATCATCCATTCTGTCTCACTCAAACCATCCCTTTCACTTACTTGATAATTTTAATTTATACTCTAATAGCTGTTTACTTGTTTGCTACAAGATCCAGAATAGCAAAATCAATAAAAAATCTATTCCTGTATATCAGCTTTCTGGCTAGAAATTACATGACAGTTGAAGTCCAACATATATAAGGGATTCCACATTGGGAAATATTTTTTTAAAAAGAATCTGGATTTTTTAAAAAAATTTTCATACAAGATTTTTATTGCATTGAATCTATACATGGATATAGAAAGATATTTGATACTGTCTCATGTTAAGATTCACTAAGATTTGCTATGCACTATATACGTAAATTGCATAGCATTATTGTTTGCCTACCAATATACAGTAATACCAGTTGCTGAATATCAAAGTTAAGCAAATTTATTTTTCTGACAGGAATGGCAGTAATGCCTCTTTTAAAAAAGTATGCTGATTTAGAGATAGAACGAGATTAGAAAGTTTCCATTATTTGTTATAAATCATTTGCTTTTAAGGGCTGAAATATAATCCTAGTCATGCATCAGGGATGGATTCTACTTACCTTTACTACCGGTTCACAACGGGAGTGCACACTTCTGCACATGTCCAGAAGATTCTGCACATGCGCAGATTGTCCATTATGACATCTGGGCAGGTGGGCAGAGCCTCCCGCCACTTTTACTACCGGTTTGCAAGAACCGTACAGAACCGGGAGCAACCCACCACTGTCATGCATCCATTTTACCCAAGAATATTCCACGTAGGCAACACAAATGGATGAAACAAAAGAAAAGGAAGAAAATGAAATCTTTTGAACAGATCACAAAAGAAGAAGAGAAAAAAATGGTTGTAACTGGTAATAGATTCTAATCTTAAAAATAATATGCATTCAATGATTGACTTTGAAAACTCTTCCAAGAATACCTGAATATATGAGCTTGCAGTATGTAAATCAAAAAGAACTAATGTTTCATCTGCTGGGTCTATACTTTTATGGTAGAAGTGGGAAGCATAAAGGGACTTTACAAGGTAGGAGAGGCTGCTATTTTCCAGAAATTATCTTAAAAATTTAAACATGGTAAGAATAAAGATATCAACAAAATTCTTAAAATATTGGGGAAAATATTAGGTCTACACTATTACTCCTGATTGCTTCAAATCTGAGGACCTGGTGGTCGCCTGGGACAGGGCGGCTACTGCGGCCTTGGACCGCGTCGTGCCTTTGCGACCTCTGACCCGATGCCAATCTCGTCTAGCTCCTTGGTTTTCCGAGGAGCTGAGAGAGATGAAGCGTCGGAAAAGACACCTGGAGAGCGATTGGAGGACAAGCCGATCTGAATCTGACCGAACACAGGTGAGATCTTATATTAAGACCTACCTAGTGGCAATAAGAGCGGCGAAGTCTAGCTACTTCTCCGCTCTTATTGCATCTGCAGAGAACCGCCCAGCTGCGCTGTTTAGGGTGACCCGCTCCCTACTTCAGGTAGGGGTACAGAAAGATCCCTTAAAAGGTCGAGCTGAGGATTTTGTACAATTCCTGCATGATAAAGTCGCTCAGATTCGGGAAGGCCTGGACTCCGATTGGGTAGATCCAGGGGAGGAAACAGGGGCAGGTCTTGAGAGTATTATCTGGGAAGAGTTTGACTCTGTGACTCCTGAGGACGTGGACAGGATTCTGGGCAAGCTTAACGCTGCCACATGTTTATTGGACCCGTGTCCCTCCTGGTTGGTACTGGCCTCCCGGGAGGTTACACGAGGCTGGCTCCAGGGGATTATAAATGCTTCTCTGAGTGAGGGTGTCTTTCCCGCTGCCTTGAAAGAGGCAGTTGTGAAGCCCCTCCTCAAGAAGCCTTCCCTGGACCCGGCTATATTATCAAATTATCATCCAGTCTCCAATCTTTGCTTTGTTGCAAAGGTTGTTGAGAGTGTGGTGGCGCGACAACTACCCCGATACCTGGATGAAGTTGTCTATCTGGATCCGTTCCAGTCGGGCTTCAGGTCACGATACAGCACGGAAACGGCATTGGTCGCGTTGGTGGATGATCTCTGGAGGGCTCGGGACAGAGGTTGCTCCTCTATCCTGGTCCTATTAGATCTCTCAGCGGCTTTTGATACCATCGACCATGGTATCTTACTGCGCCGGCTGGAGGGGTTAGGAATAGGGGGCACCGTGCTTCAGTGGTTTTCCTCCTTCCTCTCTGACCGCTCGCAGTTTGTGTTGGCAGGGGGGCAGAGGTCGACCTCGAGGCACCTTATTTGTGGGGTGCCACAAGGGTCAGTCCTCTCACCCCTTCTGTTCAACATTTATGTAAAACCGCTAGGCGAGATCATCCGTGGTTTTGGGGTGAGTGTTCATCAGTATGCTGATGACACACAGCTATACATCTCCACCCCAGACCACCCCAATGATGCCCTTGCTGTGATGTCCCGTTGCCTGGAGGCCGTGCGGATCTGGATGGGGAGAAACAAGCTCAGACTCAACCCCTCCAAGACCGAGTGGCTGTGGCTTCCGGCGTCCCGGTATAGTCAGCTGGTACCATCACTGACAATAGGGGATGAGATCTTGCTCCCCACAGAGAGGGCCCGCAACTTGGGTGTCCTCCTGGATTCACGGCTATCTTTAGAAGATCATTTGACGGCCGTGGCCGGGGTGCCTTTTATCAGGTTCGCCTAATCCGCCAGTTGCGTCCCTTTCTGGATCGGAACGCCTTGCGCACGGTCACTCATGCCCTAGTTACCTCCCGTATGGACTACTGTAATGCTCTCTATATGGGGCTCCCCTTGAAAAGCACCCGGAGGCTCCAACTGGTCCAGAATGTAGCCACGCGGGTGATTATGGGCGCAGCTCATTACGTCCATGTAACACCTCTCCTACGCGAGCTGCACTGGCTCCCGGTGGTCTTCCGGGTGCGATTCAAGGTGTTAGTTATCACCTTTAAAGCGCTCCATGGCTTAGGACCTGGGTACCTACGAGACCGTCTTTTGCCACCAATAGCCTCCCACCGACCAGTTCGTTCTCACAGGGAGGGACTACTCAGGGTGCCATCAGTCAAATTATGCCGACTGGCGACTCCCAGGGGGAGGGCCTTCTCTGTGAGGGCTCCAACCCTTTGGAATGAACTGCCCCCGGAAATACGGAATATCCCTGATCTCCGTGCTTTCCGCCATGCCCTCAAGACCCTGATGTTTCAACAGGCGGGGCTAAACATATGAACATGTGAATGATTTTTTTTTTTAAATGTTATCTAATTCTGGGTTTTATTTAATTGACCAAACTAAGTAATAATTTTAATTAGCAATTTTATGATGTTTGTGTGTCTATATTTTTTTTGACTGTACACCGCCTTGAGTCCTACGGGAGAAAGGCGGTATAGAAATATAATAAATAAATAAATAAATAAATAAATAAATAAATAAATAAATAAATAAATAAATAAATAAATCTGATTGCATCTGTACTCTTTTACAGCAGACATGAAAAGATGTAACAACTTGACAATTAAAGAGCCTAACTTGTGCTAAAACAATGTAGCAACTCTGCTATACCTTCCTAAAAATGAAATTATGATTTTAAAACCTTTTGGAAATATTTTTAAAATGAAACTCTTACTTCCCTTTTATTTTTCTGGACTGTCAGGTTAGACATGGCACTAAACCACAGATATTTAAGTTTGTCCTTATGGGATGACATGGGTTTTTGTTTTGTTTTGTTTTTTGTTTTGTCTTTTGATCACTATGCTTCCTGAGGTGCCAGGAGTTTGGCATTACCAATTGATAAACTAGGTCTCTCCTGAATGGGCCTTGACATCACTAGCAGGACTTAATTGTATCAGGTTGTGACTAGCTGGAAATACATCTTGATAGTTAATTAGCAGAGGCACCAGGAGCAAGCCAATGGGATACAAAGAAAGGCAAGCTAAAGAGAGAGAATCTGGCACAGAAAAAATATAAGCATTCATAGAATTAAAAAATCTACAACAATTTAATTTGTTTCTTTGAAGCAGGTCTCTGTGGTTCACAGATCTGTTTCACAGTGTGATTCAATAAAGCTTTGACAAATTAAGGTAACCCTTACAGGCTTTGCACAATCATAGAAATTTCCAGAAATCTTCTAGAAGTCTGTTGGTACTATTGGCATATCATTTTACTCTAAATGTTCCATTCTGGTAAATACCAAAAAAGGCCCTGAGGTAATTTTTAAAAATAATTTTATTAAACATATCAAAGTATAACATATAAATGAAAATAGTCAGAAAGAGGGGAAAGAAAGGGTTAAAAAAAGAGAAAAGCATTGACTTCCAATTCTTTTAGTGCACTAAAATAAAATAATATTACCATCTCAACCTTTTACTTTTACATATTTAACTATGCACTAGCCAACAAACTTATCTAATTATCAAAACCAAAAGTCAATATTTCATTTTTTTTTCCATCTCAAGCACATAATTCAGAAGTGATTTCCAAGCAGAAACAAAGTTAGATGTGTTCTTTTCTTTGATTAAAGCACTTGATTTAGCCATCTTCGCTAGTTCCATCAGTTTTTCCAGTCATTCATCTATTGTGGGAATTACAGTATCTTTCATTTTTGAACTCTTGGTGCTGTCAACATATAAAACAGCAATGTTCCAGATTTTTTCCCCAAATTCTTTGTCCATTAAACCTAAAAGAAAAATCTCTGGTTTAATTTTTACATTCAGTTTAAGAATCTTTTGTTTTACAATATGAATTTTAGTCTTGGGACAAATTTCTGAAGTGATCTAGTTGACTAGGATTATAATTCTAATGCCAGGTTTCAGAATGTGATTGTAAATTATAAAAATAAAGTGTAAGAGCTTGGAACACTATTCAGCAGTGCACTGTTGTCATTAAAAGTACAAATTCTAATGACCAAAGTTTTCCATTGCAATGTGCTGACACATCCAGTGCCTCTTACAGATCAATTGGGTGGAAGGAGAATTTAACATCTGTTTAATCATTTAAAGACAAACTTAGATATTGTAATATCCTTACTGGATAGCAGAAAGAAATAGTTATACTCAGCCATTGGCACTAAGGGAAAAAAATTTGTAAGTGTTTGAATAGATTTAGAAATTATTAATACAGGTTGCCTTTTGTTCCTAAATGTATACAGTATATTGCACTTTGTGGTAAGTAGTTTTAGATCAAATATTCATCTGCTGTTTGAAGACTGTTCTCAAATTTCACTTGAGCATCAGTCTCGGTTCCTGACTTAGTGAAGGTCTAAACATGCTTGGCAAAAGTTCAGACAAATCTGAAAAAACAAAATGAGAGACAGCCATAGAATTTTAAAAAAAAATTAAAATGGTAACAAGAAGTAAGAAAAATGGCAGGATTTCTGTGTAGTTTCCTATTTAACCAGTTATTGAACAACATGGTGCCCATAGCATGGCAAGTAGCATGATAGACTACAGTGAAGTGACAGTTTCCCCAAGTTTCAGAAAAGTGATGGGAGGAGACAAGAGGCCACACAGTTCAGAGATAGATAGGAGACAAAAGGAAGTGGATATGGATAGCCACATCTGATGAGTATTAGAATTTAGAGTGAGAGTAGTGAGGGTTTAGTCTGGCAAGATTCTGTCTGTTGTGTATAAGCAAATAAAGAACTGAACTCTAGCTGTTGTTCTTGGGCTTAGTCTGACAGAAATTTTCAGTGATGGAAGCTTAACCCTATTTGAAAACAAAACAAAAATCCCAAACTACTAAAATACTTCATAATTTTCAACTTTATTCATTCCACTTATATCCTTCCCTGGTCATTAGTCCTCATCTGAGGGGGAAAACAATTTTTTTAAACATATTTTTTGGGACAAAACAATTTTCATTTCTGCTTTATAAAACTAGTAAAATTCCAGTGTCATTGGCAACAAAAATGAAAAAGAACTTAAATACAATTCAATTCGCATTTATTTATGTATTATGAATGCTTCTTGTCCTTAGAAAAATATCTAATTTGGATAATAACTCAAAAGATAAAGTTCTTATATTTCCTTATACTTCTTATAAGGAAGTGTATGGAGGCACCCTTATATTATGGGTGCCTCCATAGAAATGTCCATGTAATTTTTAATTGAGAAAAATTTGCCATCTACTAATTGCACCTATCTCTTCCCAACTTTTTTTGCAGCTTTGGAATTTTCTGTTTGTTTCATTCATGTACTAACTACTTTTGACCTACTTATCTTTTTGAATCAACCAACTTGCTTTCTATATATATAGCTATTAAATGAGATGTGATTTAAACTTCCTGGGTTACTATCTATCCTAAATTACAGAAGGAAGGAAGGAAGGAAGGAAGGAAGGAAGGAAGGAAGGAAGGAAGGAAGGAAGGAAGGAAGGAAGGAAGGAAGGAAGGAGTGAGTGTCACAAGTAAATGCCTTATTCTTGAATGGAGGATATATATGCTCATGGGGTATCAAGGGTTAATTTATTTTTTCCTTCCTAATGTATTCATATGTAACCACTCCTTCTTCTTAACCCCGCCTTAATGATATAAAAGGAGATACACTCTCCTCCTTCTTGCTTCTTTTCTGCAATCACTCTGTGAATAAAGAATGCCTTCTGTAAATAAACTACCTTCTGTTTGAATATAAAAAGTCTGAACCTATTATTGAGTCTGATCCTCAAATTACTGCAACAAGCTGGTAGCAGAGGATGGTTGGCTGACTCAATGAGAAACAGACATGCCAAAGAAAGAAAACTCCAGAAACAAAAGAGAAAGACCCAACACCAGGGCACACAACAAATATGGACACAGATCAAGAAATGATTGATGAATCGACAATAAAAATGACAAAAGAACTCGAAAATCTCACTACAGATGATGAAGAGGTAATCGAAGAACCCAGCGACCAAGAAGCAAACGAAACGGAAAACAACACACTCAGATTAGAAATACTGAAGTTACTGAAATGTCAAAAAGACGACAAAAATCTCATCGCGAACCTCCAAGGCATCATAAAAGCCAACGGAGCAGCAAGAGAAAACTACTTCAACACGTCAGAACCAAAAGATCGCAAAATGGTAAGCAGATTGCCCACAGAAGAAAATGTAACTGAAGAAAAGACCAGCGATCCCGTGCAAAATTTTGAATGGCGGCCATCTTGGTTTTGTCAGCCCGCCAAAATGAATGACTCACAACCAATCAGAGAGCAGAGTTCAAAATGGCTGGCGTGAAAAGCTCTACACAACATAAGAAATAAAAAAGAAAAATTCAATTCATCAGAAGAATCCGATACAGACACCGAAGAAACATCAACCAAACTACAAATCGAAGCGGCTATGAAAACAGTCTTCGCAGCCTTCGGCCCGAATCTAAAAATCTCAAGGAAATCAATGAAAGTACCAAAGACTGTAAATCGAATAACAAAGAAAAGACAGACTGCACAATCCAAGGACAAAGATACAGAAACAAACGAACAAGCGTTCCTGCTTCCATCCACTCCGAATCGATCAATGAGAGTGCTAACGCCTGAACCCAGAGAGCCTTGCAAGTACTCACCCACACCGCAAACGATCCCGGGAGCCAGAGGCCTCAACCGAGACGACAATAAAAAGAAGCAAGCACCGATCCACACCTGGACGCCTAAAGTCGAACCGGAGAACGAATCATCTGAGGAAGAACAATACAAGGGAGCTGCAGCAACGAGAATCTCTCCCGACAGCTCCTGGAACGAAAATGAACAGCGCGCATGCGCAAACACACACAAACGAACACAGAGACTTTGAAGAACAGAGAGAACCATTCAGACTAGTCGCAAGCGTACCTACACCATTCTGCAGTTACCAGCATCTACAAGACCATGGACAGCCTCCAGTTGTAAGTAATGCAGCAAATAACATTGGATACCTTCCTTATGATTTTCCAAAATTGAGAATAGACGGTATTAATTTACAGGAATGGAGTCAGCAACTCCAGGTTGTTTTTTTAAAAGATAATTTATTGTTTTTCATAACTAACCCTCCCAAAAAACCATGGACTCTAAAATTGGACTGCCTACACCACAGAGCATTCTATTTACTAATATCTAGTATATCTCCTGCTATCTATCATAGTATTAAGCATAATCTGACTGTATCAGAAATAATTCATTGCATGTTTAAATTGTTTCATAGTGAAAGTGTGGCAACCACAACAAGAATGTCTAAAAATTTCTTCTCAGCCAGGATAAAACCTGGAACTACTGTAAGTGAACATTTGCTATCTCTAAACACAACTAGAGCAGAACTTCACTTAAGGGGAGAAATAATATCAGATCAGACAATGAAAAGTGTTATCCTTAATTCATTAGACTCATCATGGGATAACTACATAACTCACTTGGACACAATTAATTTAGGACACCTATCTATAGAGAGTTTATCAAATAGATTAATAGCTGAAGATAATCTGAGAAGAAGCCGCTACAGCGCATACAAAGAACACAGACAGACCAAAAGAGTAGTATTTCAAGACAGATACTCAGAACCAATTGAGTGTTATAATTGTAGATCCAAAGAACATTATAGAAGAGATTGTCCAAAACATCTTAAAGAAAGACAAGACCATGACACTAGAAATAGATACAATAACAGACAATAATAGACAATCATCTATTGATAGATACAGATATAGAAACTCACCAAACTTTAGAGAACGTAGAGGGGGCAGAGATAACTCAAGAGATAGAAAGTCTGGATCATTAAATGGATTAGATAAACACACCATAACCAAAAACCAAAATTCAAAGGATAATGCCTGGCTCATTGATTCTGGGGCAACAAATCACACAACACATAATAAGAAAATATTATCTTCCTTCATAGAAGATAAATTTGTAATCAAAGTAGCTAATCAAGAGGAAGTCCAAGTCATTGGAAGAGGAAATGTAGATTTACCCAGTTTAGGGAAAATAGAGGGGGTTTTATTAATACCCGAAATACCTCATAACATTCTTAGTGCAATAAAGTTAAGCAGAGACTCCAACATAAATGTAATATTCTCAAAGGGAAAGGCAATTTTAGAGAAAAACAAAACAAACTTAGGTAATGTGATTATCAAAGGAGATTTACCATATCTGATCACAGAGGAAAAATGGCTTCACAACATTGATTCAAACATGGAAGATGACACTAGCATAGAAAATGAAAATAACAGTAACAGTGACAATGAGGAACACGAAACAGAACATAACCATGAAACCACATCTGTAAACGATACACATAATAACAAAAGACCAACTATTGGAAAACCAATTCATGATGAATGTGCACATATATTACATAGAAAATTAGGACATGCTAATTTTCCTGTAATACAAAAAATGATTGAACATGCTGAAGGTGTCAAAATAAAAGATTGTAAAAATTACTTGGAATGTTCAGTATGTAAGTCCTCAAAACTCAGAACCAAACCCAGACCAAAAAAGGCAACAAGATCATCAAATCACATATTTGATCTAATACATATGGATCTAGTTGGTCCATTAACCCCATTAATCACATACAAGAAACAATACTTTCTTACTATTGTAGACGACTATAGTTGTTATGGCTTTGTCTACACTTTAAGGCACAAAGATGAAACATTTCAAAAGTTTAAAGAATTTTACAAACGTGTAGAAACACAACACAATGTAAAAATAAAGCAGATCATGACAGACAGGGGATCTGAATTCATGTCAAAGGAATTCTCCCAATGGCTAAAGGAAAAAGGAATGTTACACTTCACTTCTAGCCCTTTCTCTGCATTTCAGAATGGAGTAGTAGAACGAAAAAACTCGACACTACAAACCATGATTAGATGTACATTAGAAGATGCTGGTTTAGGCAAACATTTCTGGTCAGAAGCACTTTTATACTCCAATTATACCCTAAACAGAATTTGTTCTAGTGTCATAAACAAAACACCATATGAATTGATGTATAGTAAAAAACCCAAAATAGCCCACATGCATGTATTTGGAGTAACGGCAGATGTACATATACTAAAACAATTGAGACGTAAGAGTGATAATGTATCTAGAAGGCTCAGATTCATGGGCTATGAAACAGGCACAAAAGGATACAGATTTATTGACAATAATAACAAGTTCATAATTTCTAGGACAGCTGTATTTCACAAACAGGCCAATTGGTCTAAGATACATCTTAATGAGATACTCCCAACAACAAGACCAGACATTAAAAATCAAGATAAGACAGAAAGAGAAGAACATAATCACACTACACAAAAGGGCAACAAAAAAACATGGATGGGGAACTGTCCAAATATCAAAACAGATTCATTAACACAAAAGGAAGCAAGATATTTACACGATAACTATAGCAGGCCAGAAAGAACAATTAGAAGTAGCAGGAACCAGGTACCAAATAGATACAAAGATTACATAATGCACATAAATGATGATACATCAACACCCACGTATTCACGTATTCACGTATTCACGTATTCACCCCAACACCAGCCCCAAAAGACAAAACAATTATTGGCACTAGGTGGATATTTAAAATTAAAAATCTGGAAGAAGGCAACACATTATATAAAGCAAGATTAGTTGCACAGGGCTACGCTCAAAAGTATCCTGAGGATTATACCGACACATATTCTCCCACTGTAAGAACTGAAAGTGTTAAGATAGCTTTAGTAATAGCATCAGCCCTTAATCTTGAAGTCTTTCAATATGATATACAAACTGCATACCTACATGCAAAACTCAATAAAGAGATATATGTAAGAGCTCCTCATAGCCAAAACACAAATAGAAATGAAACTTGGTTACTAAACAAAAGTTTGTATGGTTTAAAGCAATCCGGCAAACATTGGTATGAATGTTTGGTCAACGTACTCAAAGCCATGAACTTCAATGCCACAACTGCAGACAATTGTTTCTTTGTTAGGAGGGATGGTGACTCACTAGAATTTGTGTTAATTTATGTGGATGACATTTTGTATATTGGCAAACATAAAGAGAAAAGAGATACGTTTGTAACAAAATTAAATGAACATTTTTCTTTAAAATGATTAGGGAAAGTAAATAAATAAATAACTTGGAGTTCAAATTAGTAAGACTAAAAAAGGATTTAGATTGTCTCAGAAAGATAAGATTATAGAACTCTTGAACAAATGTAATATGAGTGATGCAAAGCCTTGTGATACTCCAATGCAAGCTGATTTTTTAAGAAATATGAATGAATCATCTCCTGAGTTTAATGATAATACACTTTACAGATCAGTTATTCGTTCCCTTTTGTATATCTCTAATTGGACCAGACCCGATATTACTCTACCCCTTAATTTATTATCCAGATATGTCAGTAAACCTTTAATGTATCATTGGGAAGCCATTAAACGAGTGCTAAGGTATTTGAAACACAGCTTAGATTTCTGCCTACTATTAGAACCTAACGATGTTAAAGAGCTATTCTCACTTGTTATGCTGATGCAGATTGGGCAGGTGACACTAAGCGCAGGAAAAGCACTTCCGGCTATGTATTCTTTCTTAACAATTGTCCAGTCTACTGGTATACTGGAAAGCAGGATCTAGTAGCTACATCAACAACTGAGGCAGAGTATATTTGCTTGTCAAAAGCCTCTAATAACCTTGTATGGTTCAATGATCTATTATCAGACGTTTGGAAGAGTCCTTCATTACCATTTGTTATACATGAAGATAACAAAGCTGCAATAGAGATATCTAGAGCAGACGCTATTGGTCAGAGATCTAGACATATAGATATCAAATTCAAACATGTAAGATAATTGTCTCAAAATGGTTTTATTAAAGCTATTCATTGCGAAACCACAGAACAAATAGCTGATATACTGACTAAGCCTTTACCATCTAAACAACATAAATATTTAACTTCAAAGTTACAGGTTTTATATTGTTCTGAACCTGAATGTAATTACTGTTGTATGTCGAATCGGCATTTAGAGGGGGATTTGTCACAAGTAAATGCCTTATTCTTGAATGGAGGATATATATGCTCATGGGGTATCAAGGGTTAATTTATTCTTTCCTTTCTAATGTATTCATATGTAACCACTCCTACTTCTTAACCCCGCCTTAATGATATAAAAGGAGATACACTCTCCTCCTTCTTGCTTCTTTTCTGCAATCACTCTGTGAATAAAGAATGCCTTCTGTAAATAAACTACCTTCTGTTTGAATATAAAAAGTCTGAACCTATTATTGAGTCTGATCCTCGAATTACTGCAACAGTGAGGGAGGGAGGGAGGGAGGGAGGGAAGGAAGGAAGGAAGGAAGAAGGAAGGAAGGAAGGAAGGAAGGAAGGAAGGAAGGAAGGAAGGAAGAAAGAGATTACCTAATTTCTGAAAACTATAAATATATATGTATGCATATCTTGTAAATTGTAGACTTTAAGGTCATTTAAAGGATGCTTATTTATTAAAAGATTAATAGATTTTTCCGTGCTTCAAAATATCATTTATTGTGAATATAGCATTCCACAATGTAAGAATAAGAATTGACATATAATTGACACATATAAATATTATGTGAATACACACGTACCCTCATGTATTTAGCACAACAACTTACATTGTGCTTAAAGCATGAAACAGAGAAACTCATTTTGCTACCTGCTATAGTTCCTGCTACCAATTAATATCCAAAGAATTGTTTTTGTGTTGAACAAATAGTGCAGAAATACTTGAAACCTTTTTTAAATGGACACTAGATAAGATGAGCATATTGCTTTGTATTCAATTAATTTTTATTGATTTTACAATTAAATTTTCTCTTTTTCCTCCTGGTCTTCCCAATTATATTTAGTGTGCTTCATCAATTGTTTCCTGGCTGAAAGTACCTGCCTTTCCCTTTTCATAATGACTGGGGTTGCAGCTGTCTTTCTAAACTTGATTAGCTAAAATCAATAGAAAACTACCTAGAAGCAAAAATATAGCTATTAAAGATTGCATTGGGGATTGATATGCTTATCTTTGATCTCCTTTCTTAATTATCAGCTTATTATAGGTTGCAATTCTAAACATATGTATCTTTGGATAAAAAGCACTGAACTAAATGGGATTACAAGCTGAGTTGATAGGTATAATTTTACCATGAGAAACTATTTTAACAAAATTTATGAGCAAAACCTAGTAGGATACCAAATTAAGCAGATCCATTGCAGTTCAAATCCATATTATAGATTTAGAAAGGGCAGAATGGGGAAATATTAAAATATAAATATAAAATGGAACATTTAATATAATTAATTATTCAGTTATATTAAGAAACAGTGATATATATTACATTTGTATAATGTATTAAATATACAATGCTTAAATAAAACTTTAAATATTAAAATATACATAAACATAATTTTCATTGATATATTACTCTAAAATATTGATTTATGAAGCCCTCATTATTACTCAATCAACTTGCATTTCAAGTGAATTTTTCTCTGTTCTCTGTCACAATTTAAATGACAGTTTAACTTAATGTACCTAAACTGCTTTGCTATCCAATTAATTCTGCACCATCTCATACTTACCAGTTTTACCTGGTCATTTCCAAAATGCTACCTTAGTTTCCACCAGGATCAATAGATGTCCAGAAAAACTTATATGAAGACCATCTCTCTGTTTGTTGTTTTTAGCATTTAGGATAAAAACAATCTTATCTTGAACATGGAACTATTACTTGCTTCTGTAGTTTTTATACTCTCGTTTTCTTAATGGAATTTTGTGGACTATGTTTTTTTCCAATCTGTTACCAAAAAAAGAAGAAAGGAAGAATTTGCAATCTGCTGTTGATAATTAAATAAGAATGACTGGTTTACTGAAAACGCCAAAACTACTGAACTGTTCAATACTTGTAAAATAAGGCTATAGGATGGGAAGGATTAAATCAAGGAGCTTTCATCCTTTATAGAATAATTTGCTGTGTATCAATTTATGTCCAATAAAACATTCTGGAAACACTTTGATGAAACAAAAAGGGTTGAGTTGTGTGATGAATGTCAGACTGATACATGGATTTCTAACACATATTGATATATATTTTAGCTATTTCCTCAGTGTTTTTCCATTGTAAAATAATTAAAAATGACATCTAATCAACTATGAAAATAACCAAAGTTACAAAGTTAAGTCTTTAAACTGAATTTAAATTTTAACACTCTTAAAGATCCCCTTAGAAGTACCATGTTATAAAATGATCATCTTCTTTCAGAAAAGCAACAAGGGGTAGTCTTTATAGGTAGAGACAATCTCTACAAGTGACGTATTATACAGGCCCGTATAAAACTAATTTTTATGCAGAGTTCTGTCAGTGTCATTCAGGGCTCTTTGAATGGACAACTCTACCATGATTTATCTTCTCCTCATCAGTCAATGCCCAAGATTCTTGAACAGTGATGGATAAGCTCTCCTGTTGAATTGACTGTAGCCTGCTGGGCATTGTTATGCCCAAGAGAGAACAGGAACAAAAATCAAAGCATACCCTACTCCAGTGCTTAGTTGGGTGTTCATTAATTAAGTAGAAATAGCAAAAACAAAAAACACCACTAACAAAGGAAAACACATAGCACACAAAATATGAAGTAGGGGAAACAAGAAACTTGGGAAGAATGTTTGATCTAATGGGATAATTAGATGATTTTTTTTTTAAAAAAAGTATTGCCCTACAGTTAAGCATATGTGAGTTAAAGGAATAGGGATTGAAATATAAAACAAGTTGCTATCCTTTCTGAATAATTAAAGTAGTTGACTGCATTTAAACTTCAGGTATTTTCAGACTATAATAAACATAATAGTCTTAGCCATTAAAAGTGTTTTGCAAAGTTCAGGTTCTACTAGATGTCTGACATTAAAAATAAAACAAAATAAGAAAAATATGGCCTCATGCTACTTTATGATTTTAAATTAATTGCATTTTATTGGAACAAATACAGTATAATTAATTTTTTAATATGCATGTGGGAAGAAAAGAACAGATATTTTGTTGGCCTTTATTTTACAATTTTATAATTTAAGAATAGAAAAGGACCTTGGAAATAAGATCGTCCATTTTGTAGCCAAGAATTAGATAAAGCTAGTACAGCATCTCCAATAAGTGACCATATACCCTCTGTTAAACACTTAAAGAAAAGAGCCAACCACTTCTCAAAGCTGTCTGTTGAACATTCTTTCCATTATGATAATTTGTGAAATTCAACCAAAATCCACTTCATTGTAATTTAAACACATTGTTTTCTATCTTGTTTTTGGAACAATACTGCCCCATTTTATCAATGACAACTTTCCTATACTTAAAGAGCTATCATCTCTCTCTACACTCTACTCTTTGCCAGCCTGAATATTCCCAAATTCAAATTCCTCATACTTCTTCCCTTCCCAAGACTTTTATCATGTTGATTGATCTCATTTAGACACGTTCCAATTTGTCAATGTCCTTTCTAAAGCACAATACTTGGAACAAAATATAATAGTTTATCACATACAGTACACAGGATTGAGATGAATAGTGGTTTATCTTGACTTTGACCCTTTAATTTATAGTCTCTCATCTATGCAATATAGAAATATGTTGAACACAGGATCTAGAATGGATCACTGCAGTGTGCCACTAACCTCTTCCTTCCAGCAATTAATTAATATGGATAATAATAAATATATACAACTCTCAGTCATCCAGGTCATAGTTGTCTCAAAGGTGTTTTTTTTTTTTTGAAAGGCAACTGGACTGATTTTTTTTTGAGGAGGAGGAAGAAGAAAAATCCTTCTAATTCTTCTCCTCCTTCTCCTTTTCTCCTCCTCCTCCTCCTCCTCCTCCTCCTCCTCCTCCTCCTCCTCCAACAAAAAACAGTTGCCTGTTCAAGCAAAAAACAAAACGCCTTTGAGATGGATAATATTGTGTAATCTATATCTAGATACCTTCTCTACTAGGATTTCATGTGAACATTTGTCACATGCTTTAGAAAAAGTTATTATAAATTATACCAAAACTGCTTTCTTCTAGAACTGTGAAATATTAAGTGCATGTCACTTTCATATAAAATATGAAACATAATTTACCAAATTAAGCAAAATTCTAAGTAATGTTGATCTACTTTTTCATTTGAACAACATACAGTTCTGTTGTTCTTGTAGATGACAAATAATAAGGCTTTATTCAGAGAGGAATTGCTCTTTGCTGCTCACTTAGAATTTGTTTATATTTTCTGAACTGACTCTAATTTCAAAACCCTCATAGAAGTCAAAATAATTATATTCTGCACATTGCAGTACTATTAGTAAATCAATGTATAATACAGTCCTAACAATAGTTGACATAATATTCTTTTGCTTGTTGTTTCCAATTCAAACTAAAAATACAAACATACTTTCTGGATCTAAGTTCTCTCCCCTGTTTATCATCTTGTCCTCTTAATAGGCTAAAAAACAAAAGGAAAAACTTGAATTACCTCTTTGGTGTAATCTTTGTAGCCTACTCATTCTCATGAAAAAAGAGGTAAGAAAGAAACCTTGTTTAGTTTAGCTATCTAAGGGAGGCCATGTTTAGCTATCACTGGGTACCAATTTCTTGTCAGTTGTTGAAATGGCTGAGCTGGTAAATCTAATTTGTTAAGATCATATGCAGTATTAAAAAATAACATTGCTATCATTTGCTTTGATTCGTTATCTTTAACCACTTTCCATTTCACTTAGCTATATTCTTAACATCTAGCAGATTTTTTAACATCTAGCACAAGAAAAAAAATTATGTTTGGAAGAAGACAGTATATTTTAAAATGAAGTGTTATCTACTAATTCTTTCAGATACTTATATGCAGTAGTTCAATGGGTGTTGCTTGAATATAAGATATATAATTGTTCCAAAATATTAACTTTTTCCAGTTTGAAAAAAATTGTATTATCTTGCCAGTAGCTCAGATAAATACATAAGAAGCAGCTGTTATAAGATTAATCAATAGAACAAAATATTTTCCTGCTATATCTCTCCTATTACAGAGTGACACTGGATAGTATTATTTTATGATTTTGCTTCATTTGTTTTTGAAGTCTCCTTTATATAAAGAAAGGAAGGACCAACTTAATAAAAAATTATAGAGGGACAATTCTGCCTTTAAACTATGTCTTGAATTGCAGTGGTTATAAAATTATTAAAAGAATAGAAGATACAGTTCATGTCCAAGCAGCTAATTTATTTTCATTAAATATAAAGAGACATTTGAGACAAATTTAAATGTATCATAATTTACCATAAGTTATCCCCTAGCCTTCCAATAACAGTTTTTAAATGAAGTGCTGAACTAGTACTCTATGTTTCTATATTCTTATGCATATAAACTTTCCTCATCTCAAAGTATTTATCTATTACTCTTGTGACAAATTCTTTGTTTCTCAATATATGTAACCTGCTCTTAAATGTTACCTTCTGGTTTGCCCTTTCATTGTGCTTCCTAATTTGATGTTTGCTCTTGACTTTTCCCATCGCTTGTCCCATAGTCCTACTTCTCAGCTTGCTTCAAACTTCTGCTTATGGGCCAGTGGTAATCAAGTTTCTTAGAATCCTTCAATTTCTAACCAATCTTTTTGAAGATGTTGTAACTCTGAAGAGGGCTATCCCTTGAAGGAGCAGATATATGACCTGAAATTGATCAGGATAATGATCCTGATCAATTGACTGATAAAAGCTTGTGCCAATGAATTTACATTTATTAAATCACTATAATATGCTTTACATTTGGTTATCTTTAAAAAATTACTTGAAAATTCCAGTTCATTCAAAATGCAGCCCACATATTGGCAAATGAGATCAGGTTGGAGGTATAGTATTAGTTTTGCAAATGCTACCTTTTCCTCCAATAGATTTTCTGGTATAATTCAAAACAAAGTTTAAACTATAAAGCTCTAAAGGTATCATCAGGATCACCTTCTCCATGTGGAACCAGCCTTTCTTGTACATTTGTCCTGAGTGAAAATGTTCGTTTATTATATATTTGGTATGAGAGGGATGGAGACTCAGTTTTCTATGATGGCCGTCACATAGGACAGCATTCTGCCAGAAGATCAGTTGATATCAACTTTGACATCATTGCTGAGTGCCATAAAAATTGGTGGAATTTATCCAAAGAATTGTTGTGGTATAATTATTGTGACTATATAGTTATATATTAGGCCTAACAGAGAATTGCTTTAGTCTTGTGATTAAGACAGTAGGCTAGAAATCAAGAGATGGTGAGTTCTGGTCCACTTTAGGCATGAAGGCCAACTGGATGACTTTGGACTTTGGACTAATTCAGCTCAAACAAGAAACAGGTTGGTCAATCCTGTAGCAACCAACTGGACCAACACTTGGTTGATGTGAAAAAAAGTAGACCCTGCACTTGTGGTAAAATGTTAGGAAGTAAAAAATATACTGTATCTGACAGCTATGGTTATTGTGTCACTCATTTTT
Source organism: Arizona elegans (assembly GCA_022577455.1). Taxonomy (NCBI): domain Eukaryota; kingdom Metazoa; phylum Chordata; class Lepidosauria; order Squamata; family Colubridae; genus Arizona; species Arizona elegans. The sequence goes on along the minus strand of JAKOOJ010000006.1, from coordinate 79,233,240 downwards.
TTATTGATTACGGATTTATTTATTTTATCTTTATGTGGTATTTCATCTGCTTATAAAGTGGTACATCCATCTGATTTATAGTAGTGTTACAAGGATAAAGTGAAATAAAATAATGCCAGAAGGTGAAAATGACTTCTGAGTTTATTCTCTTATACAATATTTTATATTTCTTTAAAATAGCCATCACTTGCTAGATCTATGCAAGTTATAGGCAGATCATGCTGTTGTTTATTCATTTTGAAAACTATACATAGATACATCTCTTTTAACTGTTCGTATTATACATATAATCATTAACTGACAAATACATACATTTGAAATAGTATGGATTGCATATATTTTTATATAAATAATGGATAACTTTGATGCTCCAAGTTGTATGGTTAAATGGGTAATGGTTTATTGCCAGCATATTTCTTATTTTATATCTTCTTCATGAAGGCATAAAATACTTGACATTATTAATTTAGAAGATATATGTTATTAGTTTCTTTATTCAGGCCCTCTATCAAAGATGTTCAAGTTGTTGTAATGTTTCCATCCTACGAGTCATATAATTGTGATCATATTACAGAATCAATATACATCTTATGCCAGCATGAGATTGGGGAACTGCTGTTAATGAAAAGTAGTAGCTGTTCTTAGTAGTAAGGCACAAGAAAATGGTGATCTACATGTTTGCTAATATTATTATATTATAATCACATGTTACATTTCTAACTGTATGTAACTTGTTGAGACATTTTTTTAAATTTCCTGAATGAACATTATGCAAACAAAATGTTAAAAAGTTATAATATTTATGTAGTCATTTACCAAGCACATCTAAATTATATTAAAGTAATCAAAATATCTTTACAATCCACAAGGCATGTCACAATTTTTGAGCACCCCTAATGTTTGGAAATTAAAAGTTGAAAAATTTGACACGCCCTATAACTAACCCTGGGCCACACAGTACTGTCATGTTAAAAGTTTGCAGAAATAAACTCTTCCAAATGAAAGGATGATTCTGTAAACTGGAACTGCAAGCCACATACATTTTTTCAGTAAGCTTCTTATATGCAGACATGGAGCAGGCCACACATAGCTTTTTTCTTTCTATGTGCATGGTTCATTAAATAATGACAACTGAATTTGAAAATAAACTGGCCTAAAAAATATAAGCAATTAGTTTATTCTTTTCTTTGTCAGTCCTGGGAAACAAAAAAGATTGTTTCCAGATAAAGTAAAATGGTCATTAAGAAATACTATTACATGCATATGTTAGTTTTGTTAGTTTTGTAGAAGATATAAATTCTATTGAGATGACTTAACAGGAAATATGTTATTTCCCCATTTCCCTACCTGACCTGCATTTATACTTACCATAACTCTTATTTTCAGAATAATATTTATGACTGAACTGCACTAAATGTATCTACTTTTCCCTGTCTTTGTTCCTCATGACCAAATCAGACTGTATCAGTGGTGGGTTCCTCCCGGTTCTGCCTGGTTCCGCCGAGCTAGTAACGGTGATGATATGTCACCAAACTGGATCTGCCCCCCTGCCCCCTGCCCCCCCCGCCCCGGGCATTATTCTTACCTTTTATTTGGCCCCACCCCCAATCTATTGCTGCCTCCTGAGTCCCAGTTGATTGGCTAGAAGGAAAAAAACTGTTTAAACTCTTGCCATGGGGCTTCAAAGGGCCGCCCTACAGCTGATCAGTGTTAAAAGGCAGTGTGGTGGTAGACCAGTGCGTCCAAAAACAAATGAGTAGACCGGTGCCTGCAAAAATAAATGGGTAGACCAGTGCCTCCAAAAACAAATGAGTAGACTGGTGCCTGCAAAAATAAATAAGTAGACCGGTGCCTCCAAAACAAATGAGTAGACTGGTACAGCTCTGCAAGCAGTTAAAAGCCTGGTAGACCAGTACCTCTACTAAATCCTAAAGAATTGTCACATGATCATCAAGCCACACCCACAGAACCGGTATTAAAAATTTTTAGAACCCACCCCTGGACTACATAAGATAGGAAAGGATCAGGAAAATGTTACTCTATCTTGCAGATTTTTGAAATCCAGACTTTATTTATGCATCCCAAACTCATTTGTATTCACGATATAATACATTAATACAGACTTACTTATTTGTACATATCTTTATAGATCTCTCTATAGTCTTGCAAATATTACTTCATTTTAATCATGCTTCCCCAGTTTATTAATATCAATAACTTAGTGTTCAACAATATTTTTTGCTGCAACTACATCTATTTTCATTTCATTATCTGATATTAAGATCTTTAAAATGACATCCATCAATACACCGTAAATGAATATAGAACAACAACAAAATCCTGATGATGCTATGTATTCCACTGTATGTTATAAATTACAACATGTGTTTAAAAAACTAAATTTTATAAAGCAGCAGCATAGTATCCTATTAAAGATTGTCATACAGTATGTTATTATGAAAATCAGTTGCCCTATCCATGCATTTACTTGTAAATCAAGTGAAGAACAAGATTACACTTTCCCAAACTTCATCTCATCTTCATATAGTAATGTACCTAAAATGATATCTGTGGAGCTTGTATGCCAAACCAAAAGTTGAATAATGATATTGTACCAGAAGAAATATACTGGAAGAAATATATCATCAGTAAATATTTCCAAGATATGGAAGTGAAAAAGCAATCAGAGCAAAGATGAAGTATGTGAGACATTAGAATTTAATGTTTTTAATTCTAATGTTTCACCATACTTCCAGTGGTGGAATTCAGCCAGTTCGCACCACTTCAGGAGAACCGGTTGTTAACTTTCTGAGCAGTTTGGCAAACTGGTTGTTGGAAGAAATCATTAGGACAGAGAACCGGTTGTTAAATTACTTTAATCCCATCACTGCATACTGCCCCTCCTGAATTTATACATTTCTTGTAATTCCACAAAGCACCTCATTGAGCTAACCCTTTAGTGAGAAAGTACTTGGCCTATGTTGAGCTAATAATCCTTGAAAGCATTTTCCCAAATACTGTATCAGAAAGTTGATTTTCAAATGCCCCAGGCAGCGGCATTTCTCCATGATGATCCAGAAAGTCTTCCCATAGGCACCTAATATTTGCTTGATTTGGATTTGTGATGTAAAATGATATATTCAAGTGATACAGCTATGGGGAAAAGTAAATAGCAAGGATTGTCCTAGAATGTTTAATCAGAGACACATTTTGGCAAGAAAATCAGTTTTAAAAGAAAATCTTTTCTAAAAGAAATAAAGGAAACTCCCTATCCCCAAACTTTTTATATTCTACAGTATTCTCTCCCTCCCTCCTTCCCTTCCCCCCTCTCTTTTCTGTGTGTGTGTGATAAGAGGAACTGGACTTTTTAGCATAAGTGCATTGTGGTTATTTTGTCCTCTTTGTATTTCAAGCAAATTTTCTTTCATTCCACAGATAATAAAGCATGTCTAAAGGGGAGGTCTATACTGGAAAAAGGTTTCATTAATCCTGAATCATTCCAATTTGTCATTTGGCAAAAGAAGACTTCCTCATTTATCCTCGGAATGAAATTAGCTCTGGTCTAGGCTGAAGATAAGAATCTAAATTGCCTTGGCAACTCTCTGTGGCCCTGCATGCATGCTTATTCTAAACAACATACAAGGTATGTTAACAGCAGAGTGTGTGTTCTTTGCAAGTTATTTTCATACATTCACTTTCCAGATTTTGTGACTGCTCATCTAAGAAACTATTTTTAAATTGAATATACAATTTCTAAGATACCCATAATTGTTCACTAGCAAATAAATACTTTCCACAGAGTGGGTAATATGTGTAAGTCATGAAGCTTTTTGCATATGCAGATACTAATAGAATGAAATCCTCTACTATATTTAAATGTGGGCCAAGGTACTGAATAAATGCATTTTCACTAGGTTTCTCTATGATAAATCATATAATGTCTGTCTGTCTGTCTATCATCTGTCTATCATTGGTCTGTCTGTCTGCCTGTCTATTATCTATAATCTAGCCATCTATCTTATTGTACTGGTGTTAAGATGATGAAGAATTCTTTCATTTAAAAAAAAAAGTTGAATAAGCAGTAGAAAGATAGGGCAAGAAATGCTCACTATTTGCCAATTTTTATTCTCCCATACTGGGTCAGCCAGAGGGAATCCTGAGTCATTGGTCATTGACTAATGTCATTGATTTGTCATTAACTAGGTCATTGATTTGGGAGTACAGTGGCAATAAGGTTAATTGTGGGATGTTATGAATCAGTGGTGAGAATTTGGAAAAATATAAAAATGGCGGCTATATAAAAACAGTCTAAAAGATCTGTAACAAAGTATAGCTATTTGTAGTTTAATTTTCATAGAATAATTATTTTGGCATAAGCATATATTCAATTGGGAATCAAAAAAGAGTTAGATTTCACTCTCCTCAACTTCTACAGAAGATTGGCTAGGGCTCAGGCCTGGTGTTCTACCACTGCCTGTCCATTATTGTAGGCTGTATAAATACCAAGCAAGTTAGATTTGGCCCATGAACTGTAGATTGCCAAGTCCATTATTAATAATAGATCCATCCATAATTAAAGTCAAAATATTTTTTAACTTAAACTGTTACATGTGTTACAAATCTGTTCTTATTCAAATAATCTTTAAGTTCAAATCTTATATGCATTCATCTGAAAATAAGTACTACATAGTAGGACAAATGTCTGGAGAGACATGTCTAGAAGTGTGTTGTTAATAAGGTTGAAAAGAAGATTTAATAAGTTAAATGTTTGTTCTTGGATAATATTTTACATTTCCACAATGTTTTAACACAGATTTCAACACAGGCAGCTCATGTAATAACTCAATGAATGTAAATGCTTGGTTTTTATTTTTATTTAAAAATATCAATAGAACATGTAGCGATGTTTATTAATAAGCACGCAACACAGTTTTGATGTTATTTTGCCTATAAAAAAGCATATTACTTTTCCTAGCAGCAAAGAATGAGAAAGGATTATACTATGAAAATTCATGTTAAGGTTTTGCTGATTCTTAACATAATCAGATTTGTGCAATGAAGAATAGTGTGGATTTACTAGGCATTGTTATAAATTGCATTTGACAAGGATGCTAGATATTAAAATGTCACTTGCCTGCTTCTAGGTCATCAAAGTATTTTTACAAGTACAATATTAAAATGGGGAATAGCACATAAAGCCATTTTAATGTCTCTAATGTAATCAGTGCATCTACTTTATGACAAATCTATCTAGTTTATATCCGCTGCGGATGTTCCACATGAATTTTCAACAATGCAATGGCAGAGCACCATAAAAATATAATTGCTTCAGTCAGCCATTCTTGGTGAACTTTTCCGTAAGTTAATCCTATCGATTTTTTTGCAGACATTGGATCATAATCCAGTTGTAGATGAATCTGTAACCCCCACGTCCCCAAATCTTGGAGCACTTTAACTTAATCTCACTACATATGGACAGGCTCAACCACAGTTTCCACTGGGACATTGTTAGTGCTTTAAACCAAACTAAATTCAGAAATGCTTGGGAATTCCTAGAAGTTTGGCATTCAGACAAATCACCCATTAATAGGCAAATAGACATAATTCACATTTACACCCCATTCAAAAGAGGCAGTAACAAACCTAGAAAGGAAACAAAAATACTAGAAGACATCCATCTAACAGCCAATATTCAGATAATCAGGGATTAAAATGACATAAAAATTAAGACCGCAAACAAGAACCAAAGAACTAAGAAAAGAAAACTATAATCCCACTAAATTGGCTGATCAGGATACTGTATATAAACAGGCAGGAAACCTCACACTTACTCACACTGATGATGTTATGTAATTGGGTAATGAAATAGCTGCAAGCATACAACCAATTCCGAATGCATCAAAAACTCCACAGCTCAACTCTAAGCTATGTATACTTACTTCTATTAGAAATGAATATTTATATAATTATTAACATCTTTCACCAGCATCCATGCTGGAGAGGCACAAGTTTCCCACTCATTATTTTTCTTAAAGACTCTTGAAAAGGTAACACAATTTACTCTAAAGTAAATTTCTAACTCTAAAAAACCAATTTAATGCAGTTGGTCACCAATATGTAAGACAGTTTCTAAATTTAATTATGATAGAAATTGTGTTCATGTTGCCATTAACGTAAGCAATTGATATGAAATTTCAATGACTGCAAAATGTTATTATCTTCATAATATTTTTGCACCAATGCTACTCATGCTTACTCAGAATTATGTCTTAATTAACTTATCACATACTATCACTATATTTGTAGTGAAATCTAGGTATTCATTGTGAGAGCTGAAATGATGACATTGCTTATGGCTCCAGTAACCAAACTGTAATCTAAGCTTGTTTGAGGAAATGGGAATTTATCAGGGCATCTCGGGTTAACATCATAAACAAGAAACAACTGATGAAGATAAATGATGGAGAATTGGATCCAGCTCTATATCTGTACTAACATTTGTAGAAACCACAAATGCCTCTGCTTTAGTTTTTGACATTTTTACTTCCTGCTTATCTTATTTCACATAATAAAGTTTCATCTTAGGTATATTCTCCAGCGCGCTGCCTGGAGAATCCAAAATTATGGGTTGGTTCCTCAGCTTCATTGCCAGACTGGGTGACTGTTTCTTTAAGAAACATCTTTGGCCACTCCTCCCTTGCTTGGCTAAGCCCCAGTTCATTCACTCAGTCAATGCAAGAGACTGGGTTTTTCCTTGGCTCTGACAATTTGGCTGAAGAATCTCCATAATTTGGGTTTTTTCATACTCACAATTTATCAATTCTGGACTGCCTAGACCTAACAGTGAGTACTCCCTGGGGATTTGCCAGGGGACTCCCCTCCGTTGGCCCCTTTGATTCCTCGGAGCACTACCTGTTTGGCAACTCCGAGTGATTCTAATTGCCGCTGGTGTGCGTGTTGGGACCGGATCGCCAGAATTACCACCTCCGCCGTTTTTCGCAATCAAATTAATTGGAAATTGGCGGCCAGGAGTCCCTGCAAGGCTCCGCAAACTCCTAACTGTCTGCTTCACCTCGCCTTGTTTCTGCGGCTTTTGGCACCCTCCTGGGAGCGGCACAGCCTTATTAGTCGTCTGTCAGCTCATTACTTTGAAAACGGCACTAGATTCGAGCCGCGCGCCATTTTGCTTCCATTCTCACCTCCTTCTTGACAAGGACAGCAGCGATCGACTGCGCAGGCACCTGGCGGCAATTTTCAAGCCACACGCGCGCGTGCCAATTGGCTTCCCTGTATTCTCGCCATTAATTAACAGCGCAAAAGGGACTGAGGCATTGGCGGCCATTTCGTGTGCTTGCGCGCCATCTCGCAATCGTTTACTAACTACGGGAGGCTATTTCTCAATACAGCCTCTTCCTTCTGTGGATACTGCCCTGCTTCCAGCCGGCTGGCCTTCTTAATTGCTCTTGGCAGGCAATTGTACTGGACTGTTTGCGTTCTGTCACTGTTGTGAGTACTTGTCTCAATTACTGGCGAAGCTGCTGTAGGGTGTTGTGACACCTCTTGGCCATATAATTGCTGCTGTTTGTGGACATTTCTAAAGCAGCGTTAAGTTCGTTGTTTTTCTATTTAAAAAAAAATAGTTGCTTATTATTCACCTCATCAATTTATCATATTAATTTCCTTAAATCACTTACCTGCCTCCTCCATCCTGATGGCTGAATCAGACATGTCATCCGAAATTGATCAAGCTTACAGCCCTCCTGAGGCTAGAAAGAGATCAAAGGTGTCTGGCAAGACTTCCAAACAGCAGACTGCCAGGGCCAGGTCTGCAAGTCCACATCCTGCGTCTCGTTCGGCCGCTACAGAGAGGGCTGAGGAACGTAAACGTAAAGCCTTTGAATGACAATATCTCCTCGCACAGCAGAGAGCTCAATCGTCTCACCAGATGTCCCCAGACAGACCTCCTCAAGATTCTTCTGTGGCTGTCCAGGGCTCGTCTGATGTCCAACACCTTAGAGAGGCTGCCTTTCCACCAGTGGTTCCTGGTTCCAGTATTCCTGTCAACAAACCTCCAGGTCGACCTATTCCTGAGGCTACCTTTACTCCTACGGCCGCTGGTCTTCGATCATCGGAAGGACTTCAGCCTTCTCTCTCCCGGGACATCCAAGACCTTGTATCCCAAACGATGTCTCAAATTCTGTCTTCTGTTCCTCTCCAAGGACCGCAAGGACCTGTCCTTGCTCATCCACCTCTGGCTGGTGATCCACACCGTGTCTATTTTCATCACCCAGAACCCCTCCTTGATGAGGATTCCCCCTGGGAGGAAGAGGAACTGGAAGAAGGAGAATTGTCTGAGGATGAGGATTTAGCTCCTGAAAGACCTGCATTCACTGGCTTGTTCCGTCCTTCAATGTTTAAGTCGTTGCTCCACAAGGCAAAGACTACCACCAACATGGGATTATCGTCTTCCCAACCAACTAAACAGTCAGATCCGAAGCCTCATGATGATCTCTTCCAATTACAAAAGCCTGATGAGGATTTTATCCCTTGTCCGGAATTATTCACCGATGTAGTCCAAAGGTCGTGGTCCCAACCTGCATACATTTCTGCACCTACTAGCCTTGACAAGCGCTTATACTGCTCGGAGCCTTCCTTCCAGGATCTGATCCAGTTGCCTTCGGTGGACCTGCCTGTTGCTCAGCTGACATCCTCTGCGGTGATTTCCAATGATGTCCTTGATGGTCTCAAGGCAGAGGACAGGAAGGCTGAATTATCACTCCGCAAGACACACCAAGCTGCTGCGTGGGCCATTCGGTCAGCTAGGTCTACCTCTTTCTTCGCTCGCGCATCGAACATCTGGTTGCGCCAACTGCAGGAGCAGCTTCCCCCGGATAACAGCAGGCTTCACCATGACATAAATAAAATCGTGGCTGCCACAGAGTATTGTGCTGATGCATCCTTGAATGCTGCAAAATTTTCTTCTCGGGCCCTTGTCTCCAATGTAACATCTCGGCGCCTCCTTTGGCTCCGCCACTGGAAGGCTGATCTTAAATCAAAGTGGAAACTGGCATCTGCTCCCTACAAGGGTTCCCTTCTCTTTGGAGAAGCCTTAGACTCTATACTGGTGGAGGATAAGGATAAACGTAAAGTTATGCCTTCCTCTTACAGGCATCATGATAGGAGATTCACTCCTTACACCCACAGGCAGCCCTTTCGGACTGACTCAGGGCCCAGTGGGTCCTATTTTTCCAGACAGTACACTCATGGTGGAGATAGAGCCTCTGACCGTCCTGCCTACCGTGACAGGGACAGGAGCCAACCTAACTCTAGACGCCAATATCGTGGGTCCTCCAGCCGTCCCTACAGGAGAGGCAAGTGACTATACCGCGGAGTTACCCATTGGAGACCTCTCCACTTTCCGACCCAATGGGTTTCTACAACCACAGATGCTTGGGTCCTGCAGACTATACGGTTCGGCCTTACTTTGGACTTCCTCTCCAACCCTCCGAACCGCTTCCTCCGGTGCCCTGTTCCCAGCAATCCGGTGAAGAGAGCGTTAATGGATGCAGAGATACATCATGTACTCGACATCTACGCTATCGAACCTGTGCCGGCAGAACAACGGGGATCCGGGTTCTACTCGCGCCTTTTTCTCGTCCCCAAGTCTTCCGGGGACTGGAGAGGGATTTTAGACCTAAAGACATTGAACAGGTTCATCAGATACCAACACTTCAAAATGCAGTCGCTCAAATCGATCCTGCAAGGCATCCGACGGGGCAACTTTATGACGTCAATCGATCTCAAGGAGGCTTACTTGCATGTCCCGATCCATCCTTCCCATCGACGGTTTCTTCGATTTGCCTATTCCAACAGATACTTCCAGTATCGGGCCATGCCGTTTGGCCTCTCGTCCGCCCCTCGGACCTTCACCAAGCTGCTGGCGACCTTGGCAGCATCTCTGCGGCTGGTCCCCATCAGGGTCATGTGCTACCTGGACGACATTATAATCCTATCTGCCTCTCGACATCAGGCTGTCGTCGATCTGAGAACTGTTTCTCGTCTCCTACAGCAGCACGGGTTCTCCTTGAACCTCGACAAAAGTCAGCTCTCTCCTATCACTCGCATCCTCCACCTCGGAGCTCTCATAGACTCTGTTGAGTGTCGGGTTTTCCTATCCCCCGACAGGATTCACAGTATTCAATCCTTGGTGACCAGGGTTCTTTCTCTCAGATCTGTTCCCCTGATCACCCTATCCCAACTACTCGGCAAGCTAATTTCGTGCATCTCCATTGTCCCGTGGGCTCGTCTTCACAGCCGTCCTCTGCAATGGTTTCTTCTGCCTATCAGAGGTCCCACCGGCTTGCTCGAACATTCCGGTTGTCCTCCCAGCTGCTGTACGGTTGTCCCTAAAATGGTGGACCTCCAAGTCCATAAGGAGGGGCTCCTCCTTTCTGGAACCCAGTCGGTTGCTCCTGACAACAGACGCGAGTCAGTTCGGCTGGGGCGCCCATCTGCAGTCATCGGTTGCCCAGGGCCGCTAGACCATTTGGGACTTACGACACGACATAAATTGGCTGGAGTTGCGAGCGATTCACCTCGCTCTCCGTCATTTCAGGACATCAGTGAAGGGACAGCATGTCCTAGCCCTAATGGACAATACAACAGCCAATGCGCACATCAACAGAGAAGGGGGGACTCGCTCCAAACAACTGATGGAGGATGCGATGAGAATGCTCCTTTGGGCAGAGAAGACAGTTCTCTCTCTAACGGCCGATCACATATCTGGCGTCGAAAACACCACGGCAGATTGGCTCAGCCAGACTCAAATAGATCAGGCGGAGTGGCGCCTAGATCTGGCCTTGTTCACGGAGCTATCGAGATGATTCGGCCTTCCAACAGTCGACCTATTCGCGACATGCCTAAACACCCACCTTCTCCGATTCTTCTCCCGGTTCCCCTGTCCCGGAGCAGAAGAGTACGACGCACTTCGAAGCCGGTGGCCAAGAGGCCTGCTCTACGCCTTCCCCCCTCTGCCACTCATTCCTCGGGTGATTCGCAAGCTGTTGGAGGAGAAGGCGGATCTCATCTTGGTCGCCCCCAATTGGCCGCGTCGCTCCTGGTACGCGGACCTCCGGAGTCTCTCGGTGAAGCGTCCTTGGCACATTCCCAACGACCGGATATCTCTCAGCCAGGGGGTCATACTGCACCCAGACCCTCAGTGGTTGCAGTTGACCGTCTGGCATTTGAGAGGATCCGTTTGAGGAAGGACAACATCCCGGCCACCGTGATCCACACTATGCAGTCTGCCAGGCGTCCATCAACAAATTGTATATAAGACGCAACTTGGCGTGCCTTTTGCACTTGGTGTTCCAAATTTCATCAGGATCCTACAACTGCATCCCCTTTGGATGTGCTCGTGTTTCTACAGGAGGGTTTGGACCGTGGCCTAGCTCCCAATACCCTGAGGCGTCAAGTGGCGGCCCTTAGCACAGTTCTGTCTTCTGTGGACGATCGACCTTTGACTCAAAATCCTCGTATACGGACATTCTTACGGGGAGCATCCAACCTCCATCCTCCTACTATACATCGATACCCAACTTGGGACTTGCCATTAGTTCTATCAGCCCTTATGTCACCTCCCTTTGAACCTCTGGCTTCTATATCTCTTCGATTTCTGACTCTGAAAGTTGCCTTCTTAGTGGCGATTACTTTGGCGAGATGAGTGTCCGAGCTGGCTGCAATGTCTGTACGGCCTGACCTTTGTGTTTTCCATCCTAACAAGGTGGTGCTTCGTACAGACCCTTCCTTCCTGCCAAAAATAAATTCTCTGTACCACCGTGCCCAAAAATTGATTTTACCGGACTTTTGCCCGGCTCCTAGCCATCACCTTGAACAACAATGGCATACCTTGGACGTTAAACGAGCTCTCCGCCGATACATCAAGCGGACTGCGTCCTTTCGTAAATCCGAAGCATTGTTCCTGTCTTTCAATCCTTCTACCTTGGGCATGAAAGTTTCCTCGTCCACGATAGGCCGTTGGATCAAGGCCTGCATCGTCACGGCATATCGCACCAGGAGGACTCCCCTTCCAGGGAGGATACTCCCACATTCTACCCGTAGCGCAGCCACCTCAGCGGCTTGGGCTACCCAGGCATCCATCCCTGACATCTGTAGGGCTGCGACATGGACTACCTCGACTCCCTTTGTTAGACATTACAAAATTGACTCCTTTGCTTTGGCTGAAGCCTCATTTGGTCGTCGAGTGCTACAGTCTGTCCTGGCTTTTCCTTCCCAGGATGACGCAGCCTCCCACCCTACTTCTAACTAGCTTGGGTATATCCCATAATTTTGGATTCTCCAGGCAGCGCGCTGGAGAACGAACGTCTTACCTGAACGTTCCTTCTCTGCGCGCTGATGGAGAATCCAACCCATCCCTTTGGCTGCTTCTGGCCAGGACTGCTCTGTTTTGTCTCATTCTGTTGTTTCAGGACAGTACCATCTTCTATTGACTTCGCAAATGAACTGGGGCTTAGCCAAGCAAGGGAGGAGTGGCCAAGGATGTTTCTTAAAGAAACAGTCACCCAGTCTGGCAATGAAGCTGAGGAACCAACCCATAATTTTGGATTCTCCATCAGCGCGCAGAGAAGGAACTTTCATGTAAGACAACGTTCATTCTAGCAGCATAGCGGGGAAAAAACTGGGCATGGAAGTGGAACGGTCCTATTGCACAGGTCTAAATCTGGACTCAACTCATGAAACTAAAGACAAGCAGTTTAGGGGGAAAAATAGAACACTCCATGAATTAAGTAGGAAATATTATATAAACCAGGAACTTAATATTGAAAACCTAGATCCAAAGTAAGTAAATTGATGCTTATAAACATCATTTTGCTCATGGATATAACAGATGGCACCAACTAGATTGCTTGACCCACTGATTTTAATTTTTTCAGAAATATTGTTGTAATTTTTTTTTAAAAAAGTTGGTATGCTATAAAGCCATAAATGGCTGATTGCTATTAAGCCAAATTTCAATGAACTATATATATTTCATAATCAACCATGACCTTCATAAAGGCTGTTTCTTTGTAAGGGTGTATTTATCAGTGTGAACCTAAAGACACGAAGAGCCTGAAAATCATGGTTTAGAGAGCAATTGCCTATATAATTTTAGCTCTAAAATGGGCATGTCATAATAACATATAAAGATTTTATTCTGACTGAGCCCACTCAAATGTGTAATGCCCATATTTACATGCAATATCTGAGTTGAATATTGCAGCATTGATGTTCTATGCATTTTATGCCTATGTCTGTTCTGACTGACAATATTTAACAGATCAGGACATTTCACTAAAGGTAATCGATGATGGATTTCTTTTACATACCTATTAGTTTGCATCCCTAAATCTATTAATTCATTGCTTGTTACACATCATTAAGAAACTAGGAAAAAATTATGTAGGAATGATGGGAATTGTTTATGATAGCATCTGGTGGTATCCTAGTGACAAATGATAATGCCATTTCAAAGTCCTTACAGCATAGTAATTACTGTTGTATTCAGCAATATATATTGATTGATTTGAATGCAAACTTTAAATAAAAAACAACTTCTCTGGAAAGTTCATGCATGCTTGACATAAGCTGTTGTAGGTATGCTGCATTAATAATGAAAACAAACTGTTGGTGTATATTTCATTACATATTTTATTTAAGCAATGTTTATGGCTTTCCATCTCACAATCAATTGCAACTGCTTCAGGCATTGTTCCTACAATATAATTAGAAAGGTTTTCCTGAAATAGTTAATGTGAAACAGTATCATAACACAGAGTCATATCTTGCAGAATAATGACATCAATATAGTAGTTTTTATAGTGCACAATGTGGAGGGAGGGAGGTTGGTTTTTGATGCTCTCTATCAGCTTCTCACAAGGAAACTCAATGGGGAAGCCAGCAGGAAGTCAGAAGTTGTTCCCACCCATGGTCATTCTGTTTCTCTGTTTAGCTAAAGAAATATCTCTGAAACAATGATCCAAGGTCCAAGATAAAATGTTATCTAGTCTAAATTAAAGTGAAAGACATGGTCACCTGATAAACTCAAGAATTAAAACAAGCGCACCATGCGGTAAGCATAAACTGAATAATTTAAAAAAATATATGAATTCTTTGCTACTTCTTGCATCTGAAAAAAGTTAGCACCCCCCCTAGAAGAACTGAATATTTTAGGAAATATTAAAAAGGCAGAATATTATATTTTCCTAGATGAGAAAAGAAGAAATATGTTTTAAAGACAAAGCAACTCCCTGCTCCCCCTTCAGCTCCAGGGTGATGGGATTAAGACATGGCCCTCAAGACATGATAGGATTAGCCTTCTAGCAACAGAACTCACCGCATGGCACCTGGGGAGATTGCATCATTCAGCAAGATTCAACCAAGCCTGGGACTCAAGACAACCTACAAAGTTAATCCTGCATGACCCATGGGAGTCTGTCAACCAATCAGAATACTTTTCTTACACAGGAACAGGAAGCTCCAAGGTGGAGCCCAAGAGAGGGTATAAATCTCTCTCTCACACTCACCCATGTGCTCATTTTGCCCAGGACCTCAAACCATGTGGTCCTGTCCACCATTAAACCATCTTTCCACCTCCATGTTTCCAGTGTCTTTCTCCCCACTTGGAACTGAACCCAGATGGACATTTCTTCCAACACATCTAAGATCAGTATGCTGCTTCCCTTGTCAGCCATATCTGTATGTTTGTCTATCTAAAACATCATATAAAAAAGAGAAAAGACAATGTATCTTTTGTAGGAACTAAAACTTGCCATGGTGCTAACAAAATATGAAGATTGTACTCTCGCAGTAGGTACAGTATCTTAGATGAATGCATTAAAATATTTCCTTCCTTCCTTCCTTCCTTCCTTCCTTCCTTCCTTCCTTCCTTCCTTCCTTCCTTCCTTCCTGTGGCAGAGAATGAAGGAACTTAAATACTTATGGAAACATGAATTTTGCTTACATAGCACTTCTTCTCTGACAGCTGGGCTGATTACTAATCTGCTTCTGCTTGCAATTCAAGTTCCTAGCTGCCACCTTTAAAGACCTATGTGGGTCAGAACCTTGGTATTTTAAGAACCATTTTGTCTCAATTATTTCTGCAGAAATAAGGTGCTTTTGTATTTCTTCAGTCAATATTGTCTGTAGGGAGATTAGTGGCAGAGCTTTTCGTTTGCCCGCTATTTTTGGATCACCAGGTCCCATCCTTGAGGCTTTAAAAAAGGCCATAAAAATCTTATTCTTCTACCATTCTTATGATCTTATTTCATTTGTAGAATGGTACAGATATTTTTAAGTAAGTTCTATTTTTGCAATAGATTTAAGACTGTTGGATGCTCCTGTTTATTTTTAGATATTAGGTACTGTTTAACCATAAGTAAAGGAGGTATGTAAACTGCTCAAGAAGGAAGGGAGGGAGGAGGGAAAGAAAGAAGGGGGAGGGGGAGGGAGGGAGGGAGGGAGAAAGGGAGGGAGGAAGGAAGGAAGGAAGGAAGGAAGGAAGGAAGGAAGGAAGGGGAGACGAGAGAAAAAACTGTTGTTTTTCTGATTGACAGTGGAGTTATTCATAGCTAATTGAACTATTTGTGAGCTTAGTATATTCAGGGGAGACAAATATTTTCGCCCGGCTGTGACTAAAATTGCACACAACAAAAACATGAGGAGTGAGAAAGACTCTGAGAAGTAAAGAAACTACATAAGAGGGAGATTAGTTTGTCCATCACATTGAAAGTATGTGGTTAGGCAGAGGCTGATGAGGCCATGATTCTGGTTGTTTCAATCTTGGTGTATTCGATTAGATTGGGTGTGTTGTGGAAAACAATTTTGTAATGTAGTCTTTAGATAATTATGGATCTATGGATGGGAAAAGGGCTGTGACAACATACTACCATTCCTGGATATCCTTATCAGCAGAGACTGCAGTGGCAAACTAGAAACACAAGTCTACCCAAAAACACTAATCCAATTACACATTGGCAAAAAAATCAGAACACCAAATACAAGCTGGGTGGATACGACCTCGTAGACGAGCCTTACTCTGTCAAGGACCTTGGAGTACTCATCTCAAACAATCTAAGTGCCAGAGCTCATTGTAACCACATTCCAAAAAGGCATTAAGAGTTGTTAACCTAATCTTGTGAAGCTTCTTCTCCGGTAATATTATACTGCAAACTAGGGCATACAAAGCCTTTGCTAGACCAATTCTTGAATACAGTTCATCTGCGTGGAACCCGCACTGTATATCAGACATTAATACAATTGAGCGAGTCCAGAGGTATTTCACGAGAAGAGTACTCCACTCCTCTGTTCAAAACAGAATACCTTATGCCACCAGGGTTGAAATTTTGGGCTTAGACAATTTAGAACTATGCTGCCTACGATCTGACCTAAGTGTTGTACACAAAATTATCTGCTACAACGTTCTACCTGTCAATGACTATTTCAGCTTCAACCGTAATAATACATGAGCACACAATAGATACAAACTTAAGGTAAACTGCTCCAAACTCGATTGCAGAAAATATGACTTCAGCAACATAGTGGTCAATGCCTGGAATTCACTACCTGTCCAGGGATGGGTTCTAAATTGTTTTACTACCGGTTCTGTGGGCGTGGCTTATTGTGTGGGCATGGCTTGATGGTCATGTGACAATGGGCATGGCTTGATGGTCATGTGACTGGGTAGGCATGGCCAACTCAATGTCACTCACATCGAGCGATGCCTCACCTGGCCCCTCTCCTCCCAGCCATTCCTTGTCACACCCAGCCTCAACGTATGTATAGTTCTGTAAAAATGTTGTTCACTTTTTTTCAACTTTATTATCTACAAATTATAGGTGCACTTTCATGGACCACTGAAAGGAGGAAATGGCTCACATGCTTTGCCCGGGAGTGTGATAGGCAACAGGCTTTTAAGAGGCTGCTAGAAAGAAGGTAGGGCAATGTATTTTCCAAAGCACCAGAAGGCAAAACAAGAAGCAATGGATCGAAACTGAACAAAGAGAGAAGCAACCTAAAACTAAGGAGAAACTTCCTAAGAGTGTGAACCAATATAAGTGCAGAAATATTTCAGTCATAATTTCACATATAAAATAGCCATTCGTGTAATACAACCTGCCTATTATTCAAAACAGTCATTAGTATTACAGCTGATGTTTGACAGCAAGCCTAACAGTCAAAGATTACAAGAGTGCTTCTTTCTCTGTATGTATACAAAACATCACATACCAGGAATAGCATATTAAGATGGACTTACGCAGTGGTGGATTTCAAATTTTTGTACTATTGGTTCTGTGGGTGTGGCTTGGTAGGCGTGGCATGACAGGGGAAGGTTACTGCAAAATCCCCATTCCCTCCCCACCCCAGTAACCTGCTCTGGGAAGGAATCAAACTCCCCCCTCTTGATTTCCCCAAATAAAATATTACTCATAAGGAAAGCAAGGAGAAATCAAGTTGCTAAGAAGGAACCTGCCTGATACTCATTCCACATTCCTGCCAGCTGCATAAAGGAAACTTTGTAAGAAGAAAACAGCTACCGTGTTTAGAGATAATAGAAAGTGGAAGCCGGAAGTTCGACTCCATTTACAAGCAGGCAGAAAACTCATTCAAGACAGGATATTTCATAATGGAAATCGCCCAAACCTTTTTAGAAACACAAAGCCCATATTGCACAAACCCAAAAACTTCAAAAACATAGAACCATATAAGAATCCCTCCTCTTATCCAGTTTGTTGTTCAGCTGACCTAGAAACGAACTGCTGAATGTCACTTCACTTCTGCAAGCAAAAACTTCCTTCCAGCATCTGCGTCTTGGCTTGTCAATTTAAACTGATGGTGTTTTTTTTCCCTTCCTTCTTCTTTGCCAAGTGATCTCCTGGCTGAGAAGCAATCAGTTGGGAGGCTTCTCAATTTAAAGTGATGGTGTCTTGGTTTTTTTTCTCTCTCTGTTCTTTCTCAAGTCAGCCCTGATTTTTTCCTTCTAGCCGATCAGCTGGGAATCGGGAGGCAGCGAATAGATTGGGGGCTGGGCCAGGCAGAGGTGGTATTTACCGGTTCTCCGAACTATTCAAAATTTCCACTACTGGTTTTTGCAAACTGGGGCAAACCGGTAACAACCCACCACTGTACCTGACTCTGTGTTACATCCCCAAACCCATGAACATTTGGTTCATGCCACCCAATTCCCTTTCCCCACTCCCAAGCCGGACTGCCAAGCTGTAAAGGTTGGGGAGCACTGATTTATACATCTTCCAACAAAATGGATATCCACACAACTTCATCAAAAAGTGCTTGACCATTCATCCCAATATAGCATAACCAACACAAGCTATAAAAAGGCTTACCCTGCCATACATCAAAAACATTTCAGAAACCACCAACAGATTGTTACAACAACATGGCATCAGCATAGCATACAAACCAATTAAAACATCAAAACATCCTAAGTAAACCAAAAGATCTACTAGCCCCAGATGAAAAAACACATGTCATCTACAACCTACAGTGTAAAGATTGCAACAGCCAGTATGTAGGACAAACAGTAGAAGACTAGCAAAATGCATCCATGAACGACAACTAGCAATAAGAAGACATGATGAAAATTCTTTAATTTCACAATACATGGATAGACTTAACCATAGTTTCAATTGGGAAACTGTGGCCATCCTAGACCAAGCCAAGTCCCAAAATGCTAGAGAATTCCTAGAACTCTGGCAAAAGAGAACAAAAAGATCAAAACACTTTCCCACCACAATCAGCATCCAGATGAGTGTAGATTAACACCAAGATTAAAATCAGACCAACAATCAAAAGTAAACAGTACCCCAATCAAAGAACTGCCAAACAAGCTAACAGGAACAGCCCAGAGGTGGGTTTCAGCAGGTTCTGATCAGTTCTGGAGAACTGATAGTGGAAATTTTGAGTAGTTCGGAGAACTGGTAGTAAACATTCTTACTGGCCCCACCCCCATCTATTCTCTGCGTCTCAAGTCCCAGCTGATCAGGAGGAAATGGGGATTCTGCAGTAACCTTCCCCTGGAGTGGGGTGGGAATGGAGATTTTACAGTATCCTTCCTCTGCCATGCCCACAAAGCCATGCCCACCAAGCCATAACACACCCATAAAGCCATACCCACAGAACCAGTAGTATAGTAAAAAAAAAAAATTGAAACCCACCACTGGAACAGCCCAACCACAGAACCATCAAGACCACTCCTACCAACACTAATAGGACAAGCCACTAGAACTGTGATGGTGAACCTATGGCACACATGCTGGAAGTGGCATCCAGAGTCATTTCTCCTGGCACGCGAGCCATCACCTGTTGCTTTTCTGGGTTCTGGCACATCGGACAGTTGGACTTCATGCATGCAGGAGTGCTGGAAATTGGAGAAGTGGCTCTTCTGGTTTCCGGCACGTGCCGGCCAGCTGGTCTTTGAACATGCAGGAGTGCCAGAAACCAGAAGACCAAGTAGCCAGTGCACATGCCACTGGTCACCTGGTCTTCTGGTTTTTGGCGTGCATGCATGCGTGAAGACCAAACCAGAAGATCATCTTCATTGGGCAGCTGCTCTTCCGGTTTCTGGCATGCATGCACACATGCGCACTTTCCCATTTCGGCACTTGGTGCCAAAAAGTTTCGCCAACACTGCACTAGAATGTAAAATGAGAGCAAATCTGACTCCCTACTAGCCCTGATGATGTTACCTAGTTTGGGTAATGATATATCTGTTAAAAAATAACCAATATCAGATAGCACCAAAGACCAGTAACATTGCTAAGTGTACTGTGTAGGGCTACTGCAGGATTATGATGGCAATAAATATTAAGAATCATGATGGGGCAGTGGTGAGCCAGAATTGGAGTCACAGTTTTGAACAACTGGATAATGAAAATTATTCAACTGCAGGCTTCTATTTTTAATGCCATCAAATTTAGATTTCGCACTGATCCATAAAGGATACATCACTACTACAATAAAGCCAAAATAGCTTCTGATTACAGGGGAAGCAAAGTTAAAAAGAATACATGCACTATGCTACAATATACAATTTCTATTATACAAATTTTGGGCAACTGGAGAAACATGCTAAACACAATATGTGTTCTTTACATATGATATTTTTGTTGTACTTAAAGATATGTATTCTCAGGCTGCTGTATCAAAATTTCACTTTGAGATTTCCAAACAAATGATTGGAGGGTTTTAAATTTACCACAATCCTTTCATGTTAGTAACATTAAGGCATGTAATAATTTATAAGGTGATCCATTTTGTTTTCTTATTTCCTTTAAATAAGAATCTCTTGATGAAATATTTAGAATTCCTAGCTCTGTATCATTGCTTTATCAACGTACACGAGCTTAAAGCAGAAATGTAATTGAAGAAAGCATCTGAGATTCCAACCACATAAAGGGTGGGAAACTATTAATTTACCACTACTTCTTGAAAAAAAAGATTGGGAGTTGCTTCTTTAAATATTCTTCCCCCCCCCCATCCTTTCTTTTTCCCTATTATTTTTTAATTTCTTTATTTTCTTTTCACTTTACATTTCTTCTCTTTATTTCTGATTTTCAGTTGGTATTTTTTTTTAGTGTCATAAAATTTTTCAATAGAAGTTTTAACAAGAGAGAAAAAGAAAGCATATCTGATTTCATCTTCCCTAGTTTTCTGGAAGATAAAGTCAAGGAGAGAAGAAGCACATCCAGATTTGCAAGATTTTTACAGTAGCCTTAGAGTAAAGACAGTATTAATATTCATGATTTTGGTTTCCTGGTCTTAAGTACTCCAAAGGGCTGACACATAGTCTCAGGATGTACTTCCTGAGAATGCTCAAGAAGATAAATCTATGTCAGCATCTACTTCTGTCCTTCTATCGCAGCACAGTTGAGAGTGTCCTGACATACGGATTCTTGCATGGTAGGGGAGCAGCTCTGTAGCGTACAAAAAAGCTCTACAGAGAATCATTAAAATCCAGAATATCATCGGACTCCAGCTACCAGCCCTGGACGACATTTTCGAAGTTGCATAACATTCTCAGAGACTCTTCTCATCCTGTTTACAATCTTTTTGGACTGTTGCCTTCTGGCAGAAAACAAAGAACAATTAAAAGTCAGACCACACGTTTTCTGAATAGTTTTTATCCCAGAGCTATAATTGCACTCAACAATGAACTAAAGGGCCACCATCAGTGAGCTGTTGGACAGTATTACTTGGTCTCTTGTGTGGATGTTTGGGTGGTTTAGGGGTGGAGAATTGTGGTGGGTAGGAATGTGTTTGGGGATTGTTATGTGTGTTGGACCTGGTCTTTGGTTGTTAAGTGAATTTCGTTGTATGGGTATACTGTGTATACATGTACAATGACTATTTATTTATTTATTTATTTATTTATTTATTTATTTATTTATAACAAACAAAGCTCACAAATAAACCTGAACACTGAAAGACACACATGGCAAGATGCTTTCCACAGAATAATGACCAAACATATCTAACTAACCTCCTCCTCTTCATCAAAAGGAGTTGGTAGTTCTGACCAAGTGAGGAAATAAAAGAGGAACAGATATCCAGGTGGTCTAGATATCTGTTATTTCTCTCTTTTTCCAATATCTTTTTAATTATCTCAAACCATAGTGAATGCAAATACAATAGACAGACACAGACTGTATATACATGTACTGTGAGTGAGATGGGTGATGTTTAAATTTGATAAAATAAATAAATCTATAATAATTTTATAGGTCTCACAAAAGAAGGACTTTACAACACATTTTAGAGAGATTGTGGAGGAAATTGTCATTAGTTTACTTAATTATTTAGCAGTCTACACAGCTGACCAAATGAGGGGCATTTATGATAATTATTACCTGGAAAACTGCCAACACTGGCAATGAATGCTATTTGTAACAAATGGCTTGCCCACTTCTAATCACTTAAAATGCTTTTCAGATTGACATTACTGGAATTATTTATCTAACACCCATTTCTGACGAAGTGTCAATTGCCTTCTGGTTTTGATTTTATTTCATGACTAACTTGTTCTATACTTTCCTTATCCCTCTGTTAATGTTGGCATTTCTTTTGTGTTCTCTTTTCTCAGTCATCTTCTGGTCTATCTTAACATTTTAGTCCAAGTTTGGGGAATATGAAAGGAGCCTCCCTGAAGATTGCATTACTTCTGGCAATCGGTCGTCCCATGGGCCAGGAGTTTCCCACTTTGGCAACTTTAAGACTTGTGGACTTCAGTTCCAAGGTTCTACCCTTCACTTAGCTTTGTAGATGGTTCTGACACAAATACAGACAGTCCAAGAGTTCAGGTAAAATGGTAGAAGGTAGGAACATTTATAATATAGAATATTATTGATCAATCAGAACAAAAAACTATTGCATCCAATTTCCATAGTAATGAACAAGTTGACTTCAGGAATGCTACAAGGTAGCTATGATACAAATGAATATTTTATTAAGACTCAGTGTGTATGATGGTGTACTTATGATATAAGGATGTGGTTTATTTATTTTCCTAACTTTATTAGAAGCTAGGCTTAGGAAAGGATGGTGAATTTGAGCCTCCAGGCAAACAAGAATTGGACAGGATAGTTCAAGTTGAATGAGGTATATATAAATAAAGTTTTCTTTGAAGTTTGAGGAGGGGAATTTAAAGGCAGTCTGTAATTTTTTTTTAACATTTTTCTTATAATAAAGACAGTGGCAAGATGATAATACTGATTATGAAATTTTTAAATACATGTATTATCTTATAAACACATGTATTTGACAATCACAATGGTAGTAATTTTGCTGTACTTTTTTGAACTAAGTATAATTCATTCAGAAGTAAATCAAGCTCAGAGGAGCAGCTAGAATAGCAAGTACCCATTCAAGTAGCTACAACAACCATTGATATAGTATAATTTCTCAGTTGAACTTCTCCAAATTCAACCTGTGAATTATGGGAGTTGTAGTTTCAATATTTCTGGAAGATGCCAAATTGGGAGTTGGTTGTATACAGTGCATATATGAATTACTGTATTTCTTTAAAAGTAAACAGGACTATTTCCCAATCTATTATAGTGTTCTGAATTTTCCCCTCTCTAATTTCCCCTCTCTAAGTTCCCAATAAATTGTTTTCTTGATTGAGTCTACAGAAGAAGAGTCTGCAGAAGTAGATAAGATATTGTCAATGTAAGATATTGTCCTTATTTACTGTCTGTAATTATATTTGTCACAAAACCTGTTTGAAATCTAACTATTAAATGTTATCTATGCTTAGTAAAAATTTGATGGCTATCTCAATATGTTGTAGGATATTTAAATATATCCTAAAATATATCATATAAATATATATGAATGTGGTGCCTGGCAATTTAATACATTTCTCATTTTACTCATTTTTAAACACTTGTTTCAAACATAAATGTTTGACGTATTTGTTGCTATCCAAGACAACAAATACCAGTACTGAAGTGGATAATATTTTTTTGATCCTTAGAAATATGACACTTTCAAATTCACCTGTTAGTGCATTATATAGTTATCGCTTCAAAGGTAATTAGTTACCAGCCCATTCAGGTATTGGGTGCTGTAGCACTTCTAGCAGAAGATCATATAAACTGCTTAGTTTCTAAATAAATGTCTTTGTTAAGGGTTACTGCTCCAAACAAATATGCTTCCTAAAGTGGGTGGTACTTATACTTTTTTAAAAAAAAAATCTAATTTTTATTGCTTTAATATAAAATTAGCATTACATATTTACATTGGCCTGGTCACCATATCACAATGCTGTTTTATGTATCTCTTTTTTCATACAAAATAGGGAAATGTAGATTTACCTCTGTTGAAATTTTTGATGCTATTTTTCTATCTAGTGCTCTCATCAAGATCCAGTTTTGTTTCTCTTTGGGATAATAGATATGTTCAATCAATCTGGAAAATCTTCAAAATTCATTTTTTTAAAATAAAACTTTAACTCTCTGCCATATTCTTCCAGATAAGCAAACAGTTGTTAAAATAAGACATGCTGTATTCTTTTCTGTGTCCTATGAAGTCTAGGTGTGCCAGAATATATCCTGGATTTAGCAAGAGGATTGATATAGACTGTAAAATGTAAAACAGATATACTGTATATCCATAATATTGAAACTAGTATTACATACCGTATTTTTCAGAGTATAAGACACACCGGAATATAAGACACACCTTAGTTTTTGGGGAGGAAAATAAGAAAAAAGCTGATTGGAAGGTAGATTGGCCTCCTGGAATATCCCCAATCAGTTGTTCCCAGAGGTGAATTTTAGCAACAGGTTCCTTGGTTGTGAGCTCTGTCCCTTGCTTTTTTTTTTTTTTCTTTTTTTCTTCCTGTGAAACTTCTAAAACTCTGTTTCAGAAAAAACTTTTTTCCTGCCTCTGAAACAAAGCTTCAGAAAAAAAGCCTCTGAAACTCTGTTTGGGTGCTTCTTTTCTGAAGCTCTGTTTGGGGCCTTCTTTTCTGAAGAACCGGTAGCGGAAATTTTGAGTAGTTCAGAGAACTGGTAAATACCACCTCTGACTGGCCAGACACCCATCTATTCTCTGCCTCCCGAGTCCCACTGATCAGGAGGTAATGGGGATTTTGCAGTAACCTTCCCTTGGAGTGTGGAGGGACTGGAGATTTTACAGTATCTTTTCCCTGCCACGCCCACCAAGCCACGCCCACAGAACTGGTAGTAAAAAAAATTGAATCCCACCACTGATGAGAAGGTATCCAAGACCTCAAAAACAGCTGTGCCATCTCAGACTGATGGACTACACATAGACATATTAACACCATATTATATTAAAAACTTATAGATTACCATGCATATCTATTTGTTTCAACTTTTCATTCTGAACACACCATAAATGTATTTGAATAGTACTGTGAAACCACATTTTTCTGAGTCATTTGACAGGGATGCTGAACTGATGGAATTAAGCCAGACATACAGGAGACTGAATCACCTACCCAATGAGATAAATAAACAAATCTTACAATGCATTATTTCTAGGGAAGATGTCATGAAGAACAGACTACATGCAGAACAACAGAGGGCGACTAGTTGTCATTTGCAGTTTACAGATCAGGTCCCTCAAATGCATACATACAGACAGATAAGATCCAAGCTGAAGCAATTTTTCACAAGAGAACAAAAACACTAACATGAGAACCAGATCCTGTAATGAACCAATGTTTATTTTCCCCACACATTTGCACCAACAGCACTGTGACAGACCTCAATGGTTTCAAACACAAGATTAGTGGTATCTTCACATGATCTTCATCTAATATATGTGATGGACAGTAAGAATAACCTTGAGGAACAGGATGAAGAACCACAATCAAGGCAATGGTCAGATAAAAAGAAATCTGTGTGAGGCAGAAATGTAATTTGAATATGTATATCAGATATGATACCCCCCCTCCCAGTTCTCATTAAGATAAAGGGACGGAATGGCAAAGCATATTCAGAATTGCATGATTTCGTTACTGTGATGTTATAATAGAAGAGTATTAGCATTCATAACTCTAGCACCCTAATCTCTGGTGTACTTTGAAGGGCTGACAATATAATAAATGCCCTCATTTACCAGCAATACTCCTCAGGATTCAATGTATAAAAACAGATTAAATGTTGTACAAAAGAATTACACAAATTTGACATCAAGATTCAACACAAAGAATTACTTAATTAAGTCTTTCTGGACACTCCATTACAACTTTCAAAATTACTATTTGGGGGGGGGGGTTAACAGCACAATTGAGCAAAAGGTTGCTGAATTTACACTCGTAAAAATCCTTTAGACATGTTGTGACTCCAACCCCCGAGGCCAATTTACCGGAGGGAGAAGGCTCCGAACATGAAGGAGAGGAGTTGGCCAGGCCTCCCTCTCCAGGACCCTCCTCTCTGGCAATGCCTCAGGTGTCTCCCGAAAGAGAAGAGATTGGCCAGGAGCCAGGTATCTCCTCGCAGTCGGACAGTGATGGAGATAAGTCTTGGCTGGATCCACGCTAGCGTCGGAGAGACAAGCGCATGCAGCAGAAAAGGAGGTGTGCCAGAGATTAAGCTGAGTCACTGAACCACACCCCACAGGGGATAAAAGGGGGTGAGGTGGCCATTCCGACTCTGTGACGGACAAAACTAAACTACTAGCGAGTCACTTTGTATCTTTGGAAACAATGTTATCTGCCTTCGATTTAATACGGACTGGACTTGACAATTCTTGAACTGTGTGTATCTTGTTTGGGTTTATCTGACGGAGGAACAACCCCTCCCTTTATGAGTAAAGTTCTTGGCAAGCAGCTACTGGGTTGCTGCCAATCCTCTTATCAAAAGAATTTGTTGTCTGCCAGTTTTATTTAACCCCTGGCTGTCTGTTTGTGTGCATGTGTGAGACGGGGACAGAACAAGAACATCACAGCAAATCTTAGGAAATACTATGGGATTAACACATTATTGTTACTAGTTAATAAGATCTCTCACATTCATCTGCATTTCTATCTCTACTTTGTCTTCCTCTTCGCTTTCTATCCACGCTGTTTCATCCCTCTTTAAATTTAACATATGTTTCCACTTGCTATATATCTTATGAAGTGAGTTGTACCACACAAAAATCCATGTCTTTTATAAAGATTATAGTCTGAAAAAATATTACTAGAATTTTTTGATCCCCAGGACTAAATCAACCAAAGAAATCTTATTTGCTTTCTTATACTAAGTACAGGCCTTTGATGAATTGAAAACTATATATCCTAGATAGCCAAGGGATAAAAAGAGATTAAAAATATTTTTGCTAGAATATTTTTACATAAAATCACTGTTAGGTTTGGCTGCATCAAATCTTGTTATGAAATTATTTGAATATTTAAGGTTTAACTCTGAATTCTACTACTGTCTGAACTTGTAATATTCAAAGTTATAATAACATTACTATAGGCTTTCCTAAACATCATTATCATTGCTGACTTGTGCTTGTGGATAAGACACTTTCTCCCTTTGATCATTTATCCTTCTAGCTGCATTGTTGGGCTGAATTGGAAGCAATGGATATGCTGACACTTGTTTTCCTGACTTTTCAGAAAACAACAAAAGTAGCCCCCGGAAAGCTATCATTTTGTTCTGAAATGCATTTAAAGACAGAGGCAACAGGAGAGGCTTCACAGAAGAACACATTTGATCTGTATCACAAACATGATTGAATGAAAAAAGCCTGTACTTTGTATACTGTTGAAAGAGGGCTCCCTGTGGTATATTCCATTGGTTGACATGCACATCAAATTGAATTAGCACATAGAGATCTGGTGAAAAATGTTGCCTGAATCAATCATTTGGGAGCAGTTATAGGAAAATTGCTATGTCTTCTGTCCAGCCACCAAATAAAAATCAATCAAGACCTTACTGGTTTTCCACGCAAGATATCATCCAAACAGTTTAGGTTCTGACCTACGTTTAGCTGCAGTGAGAAACTGGGATTTACAAGACAATGACAGCTATTTTTAGCTTGCAAAACTCACTTAGATCACTTTGTCTACCAGACAGATAATTTGTCAAAAAGAAAATGATCAAGAAATGTTTTCAAAAGACAAGCTAAAGCTTCTACCAAAGAAACATATGTAATATTCAAGGGGAAAATGGTAAACAATAATGATAACTTTTTCATTCTAAACAAGATTGGGATGGATAGGACATATACTTTTTAAAAAATTGAAAAATCATTCAAGGGCAATTTAAGAGAGTTTAAGACAATTTCAGAATGTTGATTAATACAAACTTGAGTGCGGCCATAAATTTAGCATAATTCTTCACAACCTGATAACTTCTGAATGTATCATGTTTTGCTATTTACAGCTCTAAGCATGGACAGTAATATATCACAATCAGAATAGAAAAGGTTTCCCAAAGTTGCTTTTTCCAAAAAAACAACTGGACTTCCTTGTTTTTTTTTCCCTTTGAAAATGTTTCGCTTCTCATTCTGGTAACTTCTTCAGTTCTGAACTGAAAAAGCTTCTTGGATGAAACGTAAAACATTTTCAAAGAAAAAAAAACCAAGAAAATTCAGTTGCCTTTTGGAAAAAACATCTTTGGGACAACCATGACCTGGATGATTGACAATCTTCATAGACAATAGAAAAAGTAAGCTATATATATTAATGGTCTGACTGTGTATAAGGTAGTTCCATATATTCATAAGTCAATAGGCTTTGTTGTTACATCATGTATTAGTCAATATATGTGTTAAATAATGATAACATCTGATTTGAAAGCACATTTTAGTGGCAGAAGGAATAACCTTGAGGAACAGGAAGAAGAAAGGCAAGCAAGACAACAGTCAGATAAAAGAAATCTGAGTCCAGCTCAGATATGTAATTTGAGTCTCAAACATGACCTTCCCTAATTCTCATGAAGAAAGTGGGGGGTGGCATTAAGATTTTCCAGATTCTGTTAACATAACCTTATCATAAAAATAGTTTTAGCTTTAATATCTTTGGATTCTAAGTTTGCTCGATCAGAAATCAGCAGAATGTTGTGTTATCTATCATCTTAACTTGTTTTTTTTTAAAAAAATGGATCAATTTGAGGAGCAATGACACATTATGGTGAGAGAGACGATTCCCTAGGGATGGGCTCCAGCATGAGTCAAAAGGTCAGAAGACTAAACCTCTGGTTCTGGTGACTGACCCAGACTGGATCCTGCAACATTATCCTGCAACACTTATATTTGCCTTCATTCATAAGGACTATTAACTTTGATAGCAGTTTAGCTGCTTCTGAAGCAGTGGTGAAATCCAAATTTTTTTACTACCGGTTCTCTGGGCATGGCTTGGTGGGCGTGGTGTGGCTTGGTGGGCGTGGCTTGGTGGGTATGGCAGGGGAAGGATACTGCAAAATCTCCATTCCCACCCCACTCTGGGGCCAGCAAGAGATGGTATTTGCCAGTTTTCTGAACTACTCAAAATTTCCGCTACCGGTTCTCCAGAACCTGTCAGAACCTGCTGGATTTCACCCCTGCTCTGAAGGCCATCTGCTGCAGGTCTAGTAGGGCTTCTTATGCAATTGGTTGGGCATTATGAGGATAGCCAAGGGTCTGTTCTAGCACGGTATTGCGTATGTAAAAGAATCCTGGAAACTGGAAAAAAACTTTTATATTGTGGCAAATATAAAATAAAGAGGGAAACTTTACAAACTGTCATTTTAAATTTTCAATGATGCCAAACTGGAGTCATTGTGGAGACTTTAAAATGCTGCTCTTAGGGTTTGCAACCACCAGAAAAGGCATAGGGATGTAAAGAAATGTATGAGAATAAAGGTGAAAACAATCTTTCATGGAAATTTTGTTTTGCTTTTGTTGACAGTTTTAGAGAAATGAGCTGTTTCTTTATGCATATCTGTATACACCATTGGAGAATATAGCTAGGATGGCTAAATAATTTCCTTCAGGAGTTACAATAATTTATTAATGGCAGATAGATCTGACTAGAGTGGTCAACAGTGAAAAATGGCTATTACCCAGAAAACGTGTACTTTTGGCAAAAAGTGTCAACTATCTGGACATGTTAATTTTTCACAACAAACCAACCCTGAGAGTTCCAAATATTGTGTTTGCTAGAAATCACCTCACATATATTCTATTTATGGAACATCATAACTTTGACGAAATTAATGATGCAACAATCCCTAAGTTTGAATAGAAGTCCAAGTACAATAAAGGTTCCTACTAGTATATTGGGACAGGCTTCTTTCTGGACATGCCCCAATAATCTCTCTACTGAAACTGTAATGCACTCAAGAAGTTATTAACATCAGCTGCCTGAAATTACTGCAAGTTCAAATCTCACCAGGCTCAAGGTTGACTCAGCCTTCCATCCTTTCTAAGGTAGGTAAAATGAGGTTTATGGGGACAGTAAGCTGACTTTGTATAAAATATACAAAAGTATGAAGGCTATTGCTTAACGCATTGTAAGCTGCCCTGAGTCTCCAGAGAAGGGCGGCATATAAATCAAATAATTAAAAAAAAGTATTCCTGAAAACAGTTCAGAAGTTGCAGTTAATGCAGAATGCAACTATCAGATAATTGACTGGAAGTGAAATAAGATTTTATAATTGCAGATTTTAAAGTATGAGCTGCCTGAAAACCACTGGGACAAATACATGTTGATATAAATTGGTAAAATCTTAAAGCAAATTAAAACCTGCACACTTCCATCTGATCCGTGCTTTATGAGCAGCCCATAACACTCATTATAATTCAGTAACTACTTATTATTTCAGAACTTTAAAGTTAATCACACAGAGATTAATGGGGCAACCAAATCAGTATAGGTAGTCCTTGACTTATGAACACAACTGGGATCAGAATTTCTGTGGTTAAGCAAGGTGGTTATTAAGTGAGTTGTTTTATGACCTCTTTGTCATGATTGGCACTGCACTTGTTAAGAGAATGCTGTGAACATTAAGTGAACCTGCTTCCCTGATTGGTTTTGCTTGTCAGAAGCTGTCTGGGAAGGTCACAAATGATGATCACATAACCTCAGGATGCTACAACCATCATCAATGCATGCCAGTTGCCAAGTTCTCGAATTCTGATCATGTGACTTCAGGGATGCTATGATGGTTGTAACTGCCAGGTTGAGAGTAACTTTTTTCAGTGCTATTGTAACTTTGAATGGTTGCTAAATGAATGGTGAATGACATGGTTTCTCTATGTAGCTTAGTCTGGCAAGCAAAATCTGTTTTCATGTTTGCTGTATTGCATTCTGTTTTGTAAATATTTAACAATTATAAACTGCCCACAGACAGAATCAGGTGATGTATAAATTTAATATTATTGATCACACATTCAGCCACATGTTTATATTGATTTGACATTTTTGTTGACCTATCAAGTCCATTTCCAGGTACATTTGGTCTGTCTGTCTGTCTACTTACCTACCTATATTGATAGAGGTTTTATAGGACAACAACAACAACAACAATAATAAATATCAGGACTGATATTTATTGGGCAGCCAAAATGAAGGAAGAAGCTTCATTTTGGCTGGCCAAGAACAAGCCCTGTAGACCAATTCCATAAAAACAAAAATCAAAATGTCAGTAACAACAGCAATTGCCACTTATGCAACAAGAAAGATGAAACAGTAGATCACCTTATCAGTGACTTCAGCAAAATCTCACAAACTTTATTTACAGCGTCTTGACTGAGTTGCCAAAATCATACATTGGAAGCTTTGCCAGAAGTTTGGATTCAAATGCAGCAAAAATTGCTGGGAATATCAAATTGACAAAGTTCTTGTAAATGAACAGGTCAAGAACTTGTGGGACTTTCAAATCCAAATAGACAAACATCTGGCCCACAACATGCCTGACAGCACTATTGTGGAAAAGAAAAGTCTGGTTCATTGATATTGAAATATCAGATGATGCACAAATTGAAGAGAAACAATTAAAAAAAATAATAAAATAATGCTATCTGTAAATTGAAGTTGAGCAATCATGGAGTAAGAAATTAATGGTTGTACCAGTAGTAATAGGAGCCCTTGGAGCAATAGCCAAAGAATTGCCCAGACACATGAAAATGTTGAACTTATCAGACCTGAATATTCTGACTTTGTAAAACTACTTTACTTGGAAATGCCTATATACTCAGATGTTACCTAAACAGCTCCTAGGTCCTTGGTTAGGACTTGAACTGTTAAGTTTTTACCAGTGCCAGATTGTTAATCGAATTGAAGAGTTCTTGGAAAGAACTCGATAACTAGACAAAAATGCCAAAACCAGTCTGAAAATCTGACTGACTGTGTGAAGAACTATAATAATAGTAATAATAATTATTATTATTTTAATAATAATAATTATAAAATATAAAATAATTATAAAATATAATTATTTTATTTCTATACCGCCCCTCTCCCAAAGGACTCGAGGGGGTGTACAGCCTATTAAAACAAAAAATATACAAATATCAAAATTTAAAATTATTAAAAATATTGCACTATTTAGGCCCAGATTAAAACCCCCAATTTAAAACTCCCAATTTAAAATAATTACATAGTTAGCCCTGCCTGGCGAAACAGTAGGGTCTTAAGGGTACAGCAAAACACATGGAGGTCGGAGATCTTGCGTATTTCTGGGGGCAGTTCGTTCCAATGGGCAGGAGCTCACACAGAGAAGGCTCTCTCCCTGGGTGTCGCCAGCCGACATTGCTTGGCCAACGGCACCCTGAGGAGTCCCTCTCTGTGTGAGCGGACTGGCCGGTGGGAGGCTATTGGTGGCAGAAGTCGGTCTCACAAGTACCCGGGTCCTAAGCCATGGAGTTTTTTAAAGGTGGTAACTAACACCTTGAATCGAACCCAGAAGACCACTGGGAGCCAGTGCAGCTCGTGCAGGAGAGGTGTCACATGGGCGCAACGAGTTGTGCCCATAACCACCCACGCGGCCACATTCTGGATCAATTGGAGCCTCCGAGTGCTCTTCAAGGGGAGCCCCATGTAGAGAGCATTACAGTAGTCCAGTCGTGAGGTGACAAGGTCATGAGTGACTGTGCGCAAGGCATCCCGATCCAGAAAGGGCCGCAAGTGGCGTACCAGGCGAACCTGATAAAAAGCCCCCCTGGCCACGGCCGTCGTATGCTCTTCTAAAGACAGCCATGCATCCAGGAGGACACCCAGATTGTGAGCCCTCTCTGTGGGGGGCAAAGATTCACCCCCAATAGTCAGCGATGGCACCAGCTGACTATACTGGGACGTCGGGATCCACAGCCACTCGGTCTTGGAAGGGTTGAGCCTGAGCCTATTTCTCCCCATCCAGACCCGCATGGCCTCCAGGCAGCGGGACATCACATCAAGGGCATCATTGGGGTGATCTGGGGTGGAGATGTACAGCTGGGTGTCATCAGTGTACTGATGGACTCTCACCCCAAAACCACGGTTGATCTCACCAAGTGGCTTCACATAAATGTTGAACAGAAGGGGCAAGAGGACCGACCCTTGTGGCACTCCCCAAGCGAGGCACCTCGAGGTTGACCTTTGCCCCCTGCCAACACAAACTGCGAACAGTCGGAGAGGAAGGAGGAGAACCACCGCAGCACGGTGCCACCTATTCATAACCCCTGGGTTATGAATCCCCGGCTGGGTGGTTCTCTGCAGATGCGATAAGAGTGGAAAAATGGTTAGATTTCACTGCTTTTATCACCACTAGGTAGGCCTTTATATAAGACCTCACCAGTGTCCGGTCAGAATCGGATTGACTAGTCCTCCAAATGCTCTTTAGGCGTCTTTTCTGATGCTTCATCTCTCTCAGCTCCTCAGAGAACCAAGGAGCCAATTGAGATCGGCATCGGGTCAGACGCCGCAAAGGCATGATGCGGTCCAAAGCTCTGGCAGACGCACTCTCCCAGGTGATCACCAGGTCTTCAGTCAAGTCATGTGCCAGGGTCTCAGGAAATGGCCCAAGCCAGGGTCAGGAACCTTTCGGGGTCCATCAGGTGCCTGGGACAGAACCATCTGGTTGGTTCCATCTCCCTGTGGCGGGGGCAAGCGGCTTGGAAGTCTAAGTGAAGGAGAGAATGATCTGTCCATAACAAGGGTTTGATGACTAAATCCCCCCTGCCAAGATCATTCAACCATTGACCAGAGATGAAAATCAAGTCCAGAGTGTGTCCCCCGGTGTGAGTGGGGCCTTGAACGAATTGGGTCAGGTCCATGGCTGTCATGGAAGCCATGAACTCCCGAGCCACCTCTGACGCCTCACCGACGGATGGCAAGTTGAAATCCCCCATAACAATAAGTCTGGGGTTATCTACTGCCACCCCAGCGATAACATCGAGTAGCTCAGGCAGGGTTGCCGCCATGTGGCAGGGAGCCAGATACGTGGTCAGCAAACCCATCTGTACCCCACGACCCCACTTCACAAAAAGGGACTCACATCCGGCTATCTGAGGAACAGTGGCCTCCCTCGGACAAAGACTTTCCCTGATAATCGCCGCCCCTCCCCTGAGCCCTCAGCTGATGAAATGCTCGGAAACCTGGTGGACACATTTCAACAAGGGGAATCCCCCCCTCCTGGCCCAACCAGGTCTCCGTAATTCCTGCCAGGTCCGCACCCCCCTCCATAATAAGATCACAAATGAGAGGGGCTTTATTAAGTACCGACCTGGCATTACATAACATCAGCCGAGGACCCAAGGCCTGAAATCCTGTGCAACCCAGGACATTAATAATACTAATATATATGCTATAGCAATATTTCAAAACATATAAGATAGTTATAATATCTATCCTGACAATAGTTGTAATGTCTATCCTGACACATATATAATATATGTCAGATATCATCTGAGGAAAGATTTTATATTGTCACATGACATCATGTTAAAAAGTCCCTCCATTTTGAAAACGTTGACAAAGACTATACTTTTTACTATTACGATATGTTTTTATTTAATCACTTTGATTACTGCAATTAGTGGTGAATTACTAGATTATATGGCTCAAGTTTTTGAACAGCACCTGTCTGAAAGTTGAAAAGTATTAAAAGTAGAGAAAAGTATTAAAGTATTAAAAGTAGAGAAAAGCAGTGATGAAAATATCTATTTTGCCAGTTTATCATTTGGTCAGCTGGTAGAAGACTTAGGGTAGGAAGTGGGGATGATTCATAAGTTTCTAAGATCAAAGTTTTAATGTCTCACTTCTAGCTTCTGAAAGGTAAAGGAAATGATGTATCCATAGAATATTTTGATAAGAATATTCATAGACACCTTTCTCTGGTTGTCCTCAGATCTGTAATTTATGTAATCTGGAGCAAAGATATCTGAAAGACAACCTATTCCCTTATGATCTTGTCTCCAAATCTGGACCATTAAGTTTACGTGGGTACCTATCAAAGAGAACTTTACATGTAATTAACTTTTAGGGAAAAAATATATCTTTTCTTTTTGGAACCAGGTAAAAATTAATGACCCCGGTTGCTTGGGCTTTTAATTTACAGTGATGGATAATTTGGTTATGTTTTACATGGTTGTGCTTCAAATTGACTCAAGAGTAATTTAATCTGTTACTTTTATGATGTTTCTAAATTCTGGGTTTAATGTGCTTTACGGTTATTTAATATTGGTCATGTAGCACTCTTACACGTAACTTCTTTCCAATTATAGTAGCTGGATCATTAGGGAAAAAGAGATATTAGAACATCTTACTAAAACAGATGCCATCTTTAGTTTACTTTTAAAGATATTAATATCACTGTTTTTAAAGCTGGCAAGCGAAGCAGATATCCCTTGTTTTTTTAATCTATAGCAAATAATAATACAATCTGACAGATAAGTAAATCCCTAGCTAACATCTGAAATTTCAGAAGGGTTTTTTCTCCCTCTCATATAGACATCACAAACATGGACTGTACATCATTTTATCTCCTGCTCCTTTGAGAGAAGTTGAGGTCTGATAGGAAATCTACATGTCTAGCCTATTAACTGTGTTTTGGTGAGGTCACAGGCACATTTGCATTTACAAAGGGGAGTAGCAGGCACTCTGGGTTACATAGACAGAATAATGTGTGTAGAATTCCCAAGCAATCCAGTTCATTTCTGTGATTCAAACACAAGATGGGTACATAGCTGCAAGAAAATTTGTCATTATCTCATTTTCTACATAACAGCCAAATTGGAAAAGTAAAAGAATTACAAAATATGTTTTCTTATAAATAGCTTTATTCTCTGCTTGATGAAAACTCATTCAATCCACCCACCTAAACATTTTCCCCAAACTAGAAAATACTGTAGAATTCACTCACTCTCTTTTCCTCACACATACATGTGCTATTTATAGATGCAAGACAATACCAATTCTTCAAATATTATCTAATATCCCTTACTAAGCTTCCAGTTGTACAAATGAAAAGTTCCTTGCTGGTGGACATGTAATCAGGCACAAAAATTCTGGAGGATGATATGGATGTGGATTAGAGAAATAATAAAAGAAAATTTTGATTTCGAACCAAAAGCCTTTCTCCTGGAAATTTTGAAAACTGAATATGCATAAAAGAAAAAGTATTTAATTATTCATATTCTGACAGCCGCTAGAATTTCCTTTGCCCAGTATTGGAAAGAAAAACAAATACCACCTCAAGAACATGTTATTGGAAAAATATTGGAGTGCGCCGAAATGAACAAATTGACTTCAGAAATTAATGACAGAGAAGATTAGGAATTTTATAGCGTGTGGAACATGTGGTACGAATGGATGGGGAAAAGAAATAAAGAAGGAAATAGAGATTAGATATTAATTAATTAAGAAAATTCATATGAATAGTATTATATTTAGTCTTAGAGATTTGAGCACTATTATCTTTAAGTGTGTTGAAATTAAATCTAGCTTTAAGAAACAATATCAAATAAAAGACAAGTAATAATGCATGTAGATGTATATATGTATATAATTGCACCAATGAACCGAAAATGTACCGAATGTATCACTATGTTATAATAAAAATCAAATTAAAAAAAAAAAGAAAAGTTCCTTTGGAACATGGGAGACACAATGTTTAAACATTCCCTTATCCAAAGTAGGAAATTCTGTGCTTCTATTTTGTTTCCACTTCATTGGTCTCAGAATCAGTTTAGACCAAATAATAATCGATTTTGCAAAGCTAGTGTTGCAAGAAACTAGAATGTGAAATTGGAGAAGAAGGGAGAAAAGGTTGGTTGGGTTTATATGGAATAGATATTAAATACAGAGCAGGATAAATAATAAATAAAAACAACAGTAAACAAATACAATCGGGGTCTGATAAATATGTTGTGGGTATTGGGGAAAAAAGGCAGTCCCATGGTAATTAAATAGCAAGCAAAGATTCATATGCTTCAGTATGACATAAATGTAAAGAAAGACATAGTTACATACATCTTATTTCTTCCCAGTCATTTGTGAAGTACATATGTAAAGGAGTTATATGCATTATTGTAAAAAGCTGATTTATATGAAAAAAAAATGTCCTAAATAGACTAAAGTACTCTCCAAAATATAAACATGCCAACACAAAACTCTGGCATTAATTAAGATTCCTAAATTTAGAAATAAAGTGGTGCAGTGTCTGAACATAAACCTGATCATGGATACGTCTCTTGGTATCTTCTGGGTTCTTTACCCAATGTTGAGATTTTTTTTTTACTTAAATAATAATTAAATGAGAAATGAGAACCTCTAGCATCATCTCTATTTATTAGAATGCCACAGTGAATGGTTGCAAGTAACAGGAAGGATAGTAGGGAGAAGGGGGGCGGCAAAAGTAGAGGCAGGGAACAGCCTCCACAATTTACCATAATGTAATTGGATGCTTTGTGACTGGCTGGAAACACCATGACAACCACTTTGTGAAAGTCCCACAGCATATCTCAACATGCCATTTGTTCCCATAAACTGGAAAAGCTGGGTATACCTCAATGAGCTATATAGTCTTATGAAGATTTTGAATTCCTGGAAAAGGGCAATACTGAAGAAATTAATAATAGGTGTGGATAGGACCTCTTCTTAATTAAAAAAAAAAAATCAGTCTGTTCTTTTTGAGACAAAATGTGTTCTCATAGACTATGCCCAAGTGTCTAACATTAATAGTGACCTGGCCAGGAAAACAGGTAAATATCAACATGTTCTCGTAATTAGAAGGCCAGGCTCTCATAATGATTGGAATATGAACTATTTTAAGCAGGGGTTTACGTTCACATTATGGATATCTGCCTTAATTAGACATTATAGATATCTGCCTTTGCACTGACAGTTGTACAAAACTAGCCTCAATGCCAATGCATGGATATCTTGTCTGGACATCCATGTTGAATGGGAATATTGGTACTCCAAAATATTAATCCAAGCATAATGTTGGGGGAAAGTACAGTAAAACAGTATGTGAAGTGAGCTCTGTGACTTCTTAAAATTTATACTATCTTATAGAATATTTCAGTCTAATGACTGAAGTTATTAAATAGGTAGGAAATGTTCAAGGAAGCTAGTATTCTTTCATTTGGTTGTCACTAAATTTTAGGTCTTCTTCTTCCTCACCCTCCCTCCCTCCCTCCCTCCCTCTTAGATAGGTATGCAAGAACTGCAGCCCTTTGTAATTTTGATAAACAGACTCTGACCTAATAAAGTTCTAACAGAATTTAGCATTTCAAAAAAACAATACTTATTTTCTTTATAGGGTGTACAAGTCTACTCTATGCATATTACCATTACATAAACTTGTAATTCACCACTAATCAAGCTTTAGGCAACTGTGAGGCACAGAAGCCCACCGTGACCAATTGGCCTTGTAAGAATCATACATGCTGCAAGCAGCAACAAATCTCGTTCACTTTAACTGCATCTCAGTCCCTTGTGCATCACTGTTCTGTTAAAAGTGTCCATGTTGCTCAGCACAATTAGGTAGGATTGTCTCAATGGCCCAGAATGGCTGACATTAATTAGCCAAGCTGCACTATTAGTCATTGTCCATAAATTTGCTATTACTATTCAGACAATGCTTGAATTCTCTGGCAAAGAAACAGGTATAGCGGGTGGGAATGCATTGATGTAAATTTTATATTATTTATGGCTAAAATCCAAGGAAATTTGCAATAAAACAAAGAGCAAATCAAAAACAAACGTGATAGAAAAACAGTCTTCAGTTTTGTCAGCAAATTAGTAACTATTAGCAGTACTCCTTAGAGGAGACAAGCTGCCTACAGAGAGAAGCAGTTTTTTGTAATATATCATTAACAATTGCTTTTTGCAAAAAATTGTTAAATGTGGTAAAATTGCCAGATTTGTTTGTAACTATTTTTTAAACAGTGTAGAGACTTCAAACCTTAGCTGCAAAAATCTATCTGGCCATTAAATGGCAGCAATGAATTAGTGGCTTAGTGTTTCTTTGGGGCTATCTAGTGATCATTACAGGTAGTCCTTGACTTATGACCACAATTGAGCCCAAAATTTCTGTTGCAAAGTGAAACAGTGAATTTTGCCCTATTTTATGACATTTCTTGCCACATTAAGTGAATTACTGCAGTTATTAAGTTAGTAATATAGTTGTTAAGTGAATCTGGCGTCCCACTGACTTCACTTGTTGCAAAAGGTGATCACATGACCTTGGGACACTGCAAGTGTCATAAATATGAACCAGTTGCCATGCATTTGGATTTTGAGCCAGTTGCCAAGCAACTGGATATGACCATGAGGATGTTGCAACAGTTGTAATTCTGAAAATGGTCATATTTTTCCATGCCATTGTAACTTTGAGTGATCACTAAATGAACTGTTGTAAATCAAGGATATCCATATAGAATTTTGCAGTCCAAGCTGATGGTCTTACATGGCACCCGGGCCCAAAAATCAAACCAACTACAACAGGGGATAAATGCAATAAATGAGTGAACTCTAGAACAGTACTGGATACTGAGCAATTGAAATACCAAATCTGTAAAAAACAGTATAACAGTAACAGAGTTGGAAGGGACCTTAGAGGTCATCTAGTCTTACCCCCTGTTCACACAGGAGACCTACACTAGGGATTCGAACCGCTGGCCTTTCTGATCAACAAGCTCAGTGTCTTAGCCATGAGCCACTAGCCAGGCTCTAGGAGCAAGGATCCAGAAATACAGAGATTTCTAACTGTTTAAGGATTTACCAACATACAAAATTCTAAAAGGATCTCTTCACCATCCCTGAATTCAAATGATAGGATTAGTTACACATATTTCTGTATTCTGTAACTCTTTAAAGGGCAACATTTCTGCTGAATTAGGCATTGAAATATCAATTCTAAATGTTCCCTAACTTTCCTTATAAGGATTGTATATACTTTTCCTCTATTTTTAATTGAAACAATGATGACTTCTGTTTAAACTATAAATGACCATATAAGGATGGAATTCACTGTGCCATTTTCTAGCATCACCTAATAAGAATCTCCTCTATGAATCAAAAGGAAGAAATCTCTAATGTGTGAGTCATTCTCCGCCACTGTTCTTAAAGTACAGCTGCTTTCAAATTGTAAACTGTTGAATTAATGAAGAACAAAATTGATATAAAAGCTGGCACAGAATTGTGGGGATGACTTCACTGC
Source organism: Arizona elegans (assembly GCA_022577455.1). Classification (NCBI taxonomy): domain Eukaryota; kingdom Metazoa; phylum Chordata; class Lepidosauria; order Squamata; family Colubridae; genus Arizona; species Arizona elegans. The sequence goes on along the minus strand of JAKOOJ010000006.1, from coordinate 79,193,077 downwards.
AAGGATGGTACCAGTCAGGAATATCACCTTGACATAATCATGCAGTTTTGCATACATAACGTCTTAGCACTATGTCCAGCTTAACTGCTTGAAGAAGGACCAAGATGAAGACGCAGATAAGCCATTTGTTTCACATGAAAAGAAAGTCTGCAGCTTCTGTTCCAATTATTAGAGTAATGCTTCTGAGTCAGGCCTAGCACATAGTGGCTGGACAATAGTATAACCAGTAAGGGGAAGCCAGGTGAATTTGCTATTCATGCTTCTTTGCAAAGGGAATTAAAATGTGATTTGTGAAGCAGTGCACCATGCCTATTCAAAATCAAAACACAGGAATGGGATTTTAATGGTCCTTTTTCTTCACCCTTCCTGGCCTTTGAACAAAATTATAGCTTTGTAATATTAAATTGAACTATGCAGGAATGCAGTTTGAATTTTGTACACTCACCTGTCTTTTTAGATATTAAAAAAAGCTATTCACATTACAAGTTCTCTTTTGTTTTGCCTTTAGGCATGAAAAGCCCAAATGGGTAGAAAGCATGAGGGAAATTTTGCTTCACATACATATTCTTAATGTTGTAAATTAAACATTTTGCCATGCTTGTCACACAAAAGTCATCAACATTTTTTACATCTTAGTGATAAGATTTCTTTGGATAATGAAAGTGAGAAAAATGTATGTAGGGGGTTTTGTGAGGTTTTATTAATAAGATATTATTAAAGTATTTTAAAATAAGTGGGATTGTTGGTTGCCAAGGACAAAGCTTTTTTTTAGCTGTCCACGACATCAAAAAGAAAAATATTGAAAAATAAAAGTATCAGGGTATGTACATAATTGTGTTCCCTTTCTATTCCACCTATCTGAGAAATGATAAATTGTGAAGCAATCAATTCAGTTTAGAGAAAAAAAAAATAATATGAGTATTTATTTTATTTATTTATTCTTTATTATAAGATGTAAAAGTCTTTGTAGTGCCATTCATAAGCAGAAGATATTGGAAGAATAATGAAACACAGAATAGAATCTAACCACTAATTCCGGCCTTAGATTTATTTATTTTATTTATTACATGTAAATCCTGTCTTTTCTCCAGTGGTTTATGGCAATTCACATTTCATTATCCCACAATAATTACCATATATGGTAGATTTAGTTGAAAGATAGTGATTGTTCCAAAGTTACTGAAAAACATACGTTTGAATATAATTTAGAACTGAGTTTTCTGATGAAGATGATAATGGCAATGATGATTTAATAATGTGCCTTTGGAAAACTTTGAGCTGCAGGACCCCAACCTGCATTTGGTTGCTAACATCCTAGATCAGAAGTGAGAAGCCTTATAATTTGCATGTAACCTCCTTCCCATTAGTCCTCAATTAGCAGACCCAAGACTATGAGCCAAAAATACCTGATTTTTTTATTGTTTTGGAATAGGCCCGCCGCGTGTTGCATCCCCCTTCCCCTAATTTTTAATTGTAGTTAAAAAGAACTAATTAAGTTAATAACAATGTACTTACCTATATAGTTTAAATTTTAAAAAAATGGCTCTCAAAAGAAATTTCAATCGTTGTAACTGTTGATATTTGGCTCTGTTGTCTAATGAGTTTGCCGATCACTTGGCTAGATATCTCCAGGGTCCCTTCTAAGCTTATGATTCTATGAAATGGGTGGCTATATACTCTTTTTACCTGGTAATAGACAATTCTGAAAAAAGGTTAGGTTGTTATTACAAAAGAATGTTAGTAAAATTGAAACTGTATGTAAAAAAATTCTGTTACTGTGGAAGAGCAGGCTGCTTAGGAAAATTGCAGGCATCTTCCCTCCCATATGAGTCTTTTCCCAGGTGTCAGCCCAGCAGAGTTGCCAATAAATCTGCAGCCTTGACACAAGTGTAGGGGGGAGAGTGGAGGAGGTATGTGTTTTGGAGCTCTGCAGCCACCAGCAAACTGAGTAGAGCAGCCAAATGAAAAAAAGGGCATTTTTCTTTCAGAAGACATGGCTGGTCTAACAGAGGATAATAGTATAACCGCCCAGCCAGACAAAGTGCAGCATATAAAAGGGCCAGAACTCTACATGCTGGCCATTAACAGGAAAAGAAGACATCTCAGACAAAGGGGATTTAAAAGACAGAATGGGCTTAAGGAAGGAAATATTGATCAATAATAATAATAATAATAATAATAATAATAATAATAATAATAATAGTCTGTAGATAATTGTAAAAGAGTAATAGCACAGCAATAGGTAATAGTATAAACTTTGGAATAATAATTGAATTGTATATTGTAATAGTAATTATCATAGTAATATGATAGAAATAGAGCAAGAAATAGTATAGGATATAAACAGTACTCACACATCGCTCACATACAAAACAAAACATCTCCTCAATCCTTATAGGGAGATCTAAAGAAATTACCTGTCCAGGGTCCAGTATTCTTGCGTTTCTCTTGAGTCTGGGTCAATCTAATTGGGTACAGTTTAAAAAAGAAGAACCTGTGACAGTTTTTTTTTTTTTAAAAAGTAGTATCCATGTGGCAGCTTCTTCATCCCTGTGGAATACTGTCAAGAAAGCGAGAGACCTTTTGCATTTCATTCTGACAAGTACGGTTATTTCATCAAAGAAAGAATTTGCTTTTTCCCAGTTATATTCAATCTTACAGTCAATTTATCCTTGCGAATTTTGCTAAAATGTAGTATAAATTCTAATGTGCTAATTTATAGGATTTAACATTCAAGGAAGTCACTATTTGATCTTTACTGGTTTAAGTTTGGTGAAATAATATGGAAGTTTGAAAATTAAACGCTGTAGAGATCTTCCTCTGCCTGCTTTTTTCCTTGTCATTTTGGTTCTGTCATTTCTGACCTCAATAGTTATTCATGAACTCAGTACACACAAACACTTGCAATCCAGGGTGTATTGCTAGTTCTTAAGGACAGGAGGTGTTTTGTATCCCATTGGGGCTTGAACACGGATAGTACACAATTTCCCAGTTAAAATTGATTAAGCGATAACATATTCTTTTATTGTAACCTCTATGTGTTTCATGTTTTTCTTGTCAAGTTGTTATGAGTCACAAAGTTACCTCTGCAGAAAACCAATTTGTTGCTACGAGGACGGTGGCTTTGCTGTGGAAAGACTTATTTATCTAACAGACATTTTATCTCTATTTTGTTTGCTTTTTGGAACATAAAACTCTCCAAGAAAGAAAAAAGACAGTTATATTTCATAAATATGTTAAGCTTTATACTACTATTCTATTTCTTCTATTAATCAATTTTTACATTACAAGTTATAAATGTATAAAGACTACGATGTCTGGAATTAATATACTACTAAAACTCTTGTTCTCATAACTTTTAACTGGGCAAAATGGTGCATCACAGAATAACAATTTTTGAACCAACAAAATTGGTTCAAATTGGGCTAATTTATAGAATTTGTCTAAAATCCATGATCTATGACTACTGAGAGAATAACATTTGGGAAAGTTGTGATTGCTTCAATGCTGCTGTGCAGTCATGCGATGCTCATTTTGAATATTCTGTGAATGCACATTTTGAATGTTCAGTTTCCAAGTCTCTCTTGCATTCCTTTGCTCCTTCACTCACCCAGCAACAGCCATTTACCTGCCTGCTAGGAAGGAAAGGAAATGGAGAAGAAAGGAAGGATTAGGAAGGAAGTCAGGAAGAGAAGAAAGGAATCTCTGCCTGCTTGTCTTAACCCATGTGACCTCTCTTGCACTCCTCATGCACTCTTCCTGATCCACATTGCCACCCCACATGCTTTCTCTGATTTACAGTATTTGGTATTTCTGGACACTCCCAAGTTCCCGATCCATATCACCCACCTGTGTGCATGTGCAACTTTCACAGCCATGAAACACATCCATACACTCAAACACACCCATGTACTCAAACACACCCATGCACTCTTCTTGATCACATATAGCCCTTTACCTGCCTGCTTGCATTGCACAGGCAATGTCCTTCTGTCTTCCCCAGTGACTTTCTACGTGAGAACTTCCCACAAGTTAAGTAAGTCAGGAGTTAAAGGGAAGGAAGGAAGGAAGGAAGGAAGGAAGGAAGGAAGGAGGGAGGGAGGGAGGGAGGGAGGGGGGGGAAGGAAGGAAGAAGGAAGGAAGGAAGAAAGGAAGGAAGGAAGGAAGGAAGGAAGGAAGGAAGGAAGGAAGGGAGTTTGATTTCCAATGCTCTTGGCCAGCTTTCTACAAAGAAACTCAATGGGAAAACTGGCAGAAACTCAGAAATTGCTTCCACTCTCATTGCTTTTTTGCCTACCTATGGTCATTTTGATTCTCTTTTAGGTAATAAAATATCTCTGAAAACAATAACTCAGTGAGGCATAGATTAACTAATAATTTTTAACTCTTTTCAATCTGTGTGAAAACAGGTGGAGCATCTTGATTGCACAAAATGTTTCCAAGTACCATTTACTGAAACTGGTGCATGGACAGTTGGCATTTATAAATTATGGTGTGATTTATTTTATTTTATTAATTATAACAAGTTTAAAACAACAAAACTAAGACTTTTAAAGGACTTATGTTTACTACAGAAGTCAAAACTCTTCACTGAAAGTCTTTTCTCATTATTTATTTATTTATTTAATTAATTAATTATATTTCTATACCGCCCTTCTCCTGCAGGACTCAGGGCGGTGTACAGCCAGAATAAAACATAACATATAAAATTTAAAAACATTTAAAAAAACAATTAAATAATTTTGGCCCGAATTTAAAACAACCCAATTAAAACCGAAATTCGATTAAAAAACTAAGAGGATGGGATCAAGCCAGCCCAGCTAGATGGAACAACTGTGTCTTCAGGGTCCGATGAAAAGTCCGAAGGTCTGATATCGTGCGTATCTCAGGGGGCAGGTCATTCCAGAGGGCAGGCGTTGCCACAGAGAAGGCTCTCCCCTTGGGGGTCGCCAGCCGGCACTGCCTGGCCAACAGCACCCTGAGGAGGCCCTCTCTGTGAGAGCGAACTGGTCGGTGGGAGGCTATCGGTGGCAGAAGGCGGTCTCGCAAATACCCCGGCCCTAAGCCATGGAGCGCTTTAAAGGTGGTCACCAACACCTTGAAGCGCACCCGGAAGACCACAGGAAGCCAGTGCAGCTCGCGCAGGAGAGGTGTTATATGTGAGCGCCCCGTCATTCCCATAATCCCCCACGCGGCCGCGTTCTGGACCAACTGCAGCCTCTCGGTGCACCCCAAGGGGAGCCCCATGTAGAGAGCATTGCAGTAGTCCAGGCAGGAAGTGATGAGTGCTTGAGTGACCGTGTGTAGGGAGTCCCGATCCAGAAAGGGACGCAACTGGCGTATCAGGCAAACCTGATAAAAAGCCCCCCTCGCCACGGCCATCATATGCTCTTCTAAAGACAGCCGTGCATCCAGGAGGACGCCTAAGTTGTGAGCCCTCTCCGTGGGGGCCAGTGATTCGCCCCCAATAGCCAGCGATGGCACCAGCTGGCTATATCGGGACGCCGGAAGCCACAGCCACTCGGTCTTGGAAGGGTTGAGTCGCAGCCTGTTTCACCCCATCCAGGCCCGCCCGCCTCCAGATACTGGGACATCACTTCAAGGGCATCGTTGGGGTGGCCTGGGGTGGAGATGTACAGCTGAGTGTCGTCAGCGTACTGATGGAACTCCACCCCAAAGCCACGGATGATCTCACCCAGCGGCTTTACATAAATGTTGAACAGAAGGGGCGAGAGGACCGACCCTTGTGGCACCCCACAAACAAGACACTTCAGGGTCGACCGCTGCCCCCCTGTCAACACGGATTGTGACCGGTCAGAGAGGTAGGAGGAGAACCACCACAGGACAGTGCCCCCCACCCCCAGCCCCTTCAACCGGTGCAACATGATACCATGGTTGATAGTATCAAAAGCCGCTGAGAGGTCTAACAGGACCAGGATAGAGGAACAACCCCTATCCCGAGCCCTCCAGAGATCATCCACCAAAGCGACCAATGCTGTTTCCGTGCTGTACCCAGGCCGGAAACCGAACTGGAGCGGGTCCAGATAGACAGCTTCATCCAGGTACCGGGGAAGCTGCCGCGCTACCACACTCTCAACAACCTTCGCAACCAAGCGAAGGTTGGATACTGGACGATAGTTAGCCAAAATAGCCGGATCCAGGGAGGGCTTCTTGAGGAGGGGCATCACCACCGCTTTTTTCAAAGCGGTCAGCAGGACCCCCTCACTCAGAGAAGCATTAACAATCCCCTGGAGCCAGCCTCGTGTAACCTCCCGGGAAGCCAGTACCAACCAGGAGGGACACGGGTCCAATAAACATGTGGTTGTGTTCAACCGTCCCAGGATCCTGTCCACGTCCTCGGGAGCAACAGGATCAAACTCCTCCCAGATAACACTCTCAAGACCTGCCTCAGTCATCCCGTCTGGACTTACCCAGTCAGAGGCCACGCCTTCCTGAATCTGAGCGATCTTGTCATACAGATACTGCACAAAGTCCTCAGCCCGACCCTGCAAGGGATCATCCCACGCTTCCAGATGGAAGAGGGAGCGGGTTACCCTAAACAGGGCAGCTGGGCGATTATCTGATGACACGATAAGAGCGGCAAAATAGCTAGATTTCACCGCTTTTATCGCCACTAGGTAGGTCTTAATATGAGATCTCACCAGTATTCGGTCGGATTCAGAGCGGCTGGTCCTCCAACTACTCTCCAGGCGTCTTTTCCGGCGCTTCATTTCCCTCAGCTCCTCAGAGAACCAAGGAGCTAGGTGAGTTCGGTGCCGGGTCAGAGGCCGCAAAGGCACGACACGGTCCAAAGCCCCGGCAGCCGCACTATCCCAGGTGGCCACCAGGTCTTCAGCCGAGTCATGAGCCAGAGTCTCAGGAAATGACCCAAGCTCCATCTGGAACCTATCAGGATCCATCAGGCGCTTGGGGCGGAACCACCTGGTCGGTCCCGCCTCCCTGCAGCGAGGTGCAGCGGTTAGAAAGTCCAGTTGAAGGAGCGAGTGGTCAGACCATGACAAGGGTTCGATGACTATATCCCCTATATCAAGGCCACTCAACCACTGACCAGAGACAAAAATCAAGTCCAGAGTGTGTCCACCTATGTGAGTAGGGTCATGAATAAACTGAGTAAGGTCCATGGCCGTCATGGAAGCCATTAACTCTCGAGCTACCTCAGACGTTTCACCAATAGATGGCAGGTTGAAATCCCCCATGACTAAAAGTCTGGAGGTACCAACCGCCACCTTGGCTATGACGTTGAGCAGCTTGGGTAGGGCCGTTGCCACGTGGCAGGGAGCCAGATACGCGATCAACAAGCCCATCTGTACTCCACAGCCCCACTTCACAAAAAGGGACTCACATCCGGCTATCTGTGGAACAGTGGTCTCCCTCGGATCAAGACCTTCCTTTATAATAACCGCCATCCCTCCGCCCCTGCCCTGGGCTCTCGGCTGATGGAATGCACGGAAGCCTGATGGGCACATATCTACGAGGGGGACTCCCCCCTCTTGGCCCAACCAGTTCTCCGTAATACCTGCCAGGTCCGCTCCCCCCTCTTGAATAAGATCACAAATGAGGGAGGCTTTATTTACCACAGACCTGGCATTGCACAACAGCAGCCGAAGGCTCGGGCCCTGAGAGACTGAACAGCCTGGGGTGCAAGAAGGACTATGGGGACTGGGGCACGCCACCGCTCGAAGATAGCGAGTGTGCACCCCCACCACATGATATGGCCCCCTGCTCCCACCATATCTGCCCCTCCCACTCAACGCATTGATGGAAAATCCCTCAACAGAATAGACTCTAATGTCCCCCTTACCCCCGGAATCCGCACCCTCCATGGCCCCATTGACAGCTGGGCTGGACCCCTCCCCCCGCGGGTTAACCCCCAAACCCACACAACCCTCCCGCCCCTTAAAATCCCTTAAAAATCTATCAAAAAGTTTCCCTAAAAAACCCCTCAACATAACATAGGTTCTACATTCTCAATTACAGTACTTTTTAATTACAATCAGGTCAGTACCATGAAGTGTGCTTCATCTATATGGAGCAACCATTCTTAATCTGGTGTGTGTCAAACCTTTTAGGTCCAATTCCAAAATGAAATTGTTTTTGCTATTGATTTAAAAGAAATTTAAAAAGTGTGAGGAAAAAAAGATAAAAACTATGAATAGGATGAAGGCCTCAAATGAATGTGAGTTATTCCAGTAAGAGCATCCTGCATGATGTTACAATTTTATTGGCTTTTATTGTGAAGAAAGTAATGATGCTTAACAAAATAATCTTAATTTATATTAATCAAAATATTCTAAAGATGTACATAATAATATTGCAATGCCTGCCATTTTAATTTTAAAGGTTTCCAAATAATATTTAATTATAAAATTGCCTTTTACTGCTATTGGTCTCGAAATTGATATTTTTCTTTTAATCAAATCCAGAAAATTTATTTCCCATTCTTAACTGGAAGAGCCAGTTAAGAATTATGCAGGTTTGGTTGTGTTTGTTATTGTTTCTGCTACTGTTTTGTGAACATTATTTTAAAGCTTACTATTTTATACTATATTTTGTACATGTAATTATTTTGTTGATTTTCATGGTTGGGACAGGAACTTGCAATAAACATTGTGGGGAAGTGTTAATATGGTAATACAAAGCTTGAAATTACATATTGATTCTTGGATCTTGTTGTGAAGAAACCATCCATGGTTAAATTTAACCAGTCATTTACTAAATCTGGACATTTGGATTTAATCCTGCTTTCAATTAAATAAGTAGAGATTATTTTATGGACTTTATGTTTAGCATTTGAATTTTAAGCAACTCAAGCTGGGCCCTAATTTTTAGAGCAATCACACTTCAGTGACTTTAATTTATTTTAAATGGACAGCAGTGTGGGAAGAAGGTTTTCTCCAAAAAGTTTGCATTGCTTAGACATGTTTAAAGTTTAGCAATACCACAGCTCATTGCTTTAGTTAACATTCATTTATAGTCATAATACTTGAGCTTGTGGTCATCTTTTGCAATATGAACAATTAGCTTGAAAACAACATTCAAACATTTATTTACTTTGGCTTTTTAAAAAAATTGGTACTGGAGCTGCAGTTTTTCTGTGTTTTATTTAAAATGTCACACCAAATGACAATAATTGTACATAACTACAGTGCAAGCTTTGAATAAAATTACCATGGTTTTTAAGATGATTGAGTAAGAAAAATATTTATTTTTCAACTTTCTTATTCCAATAGATGACAAATTAGATTTTTAGATGGAACTTAATAAGGTACGGTCTTAATAAAGATATTTATATTCTGCTTTTTAATTAGGTAGTATGATTTTACAATTATTATTTCAAAAGTTGTACAAACACATTTATATTCCTAAAATATGATAATAAATTCTTTCCTAAACATATATTTTATTCATAACCTGAAATAGATATATTATTTTGCTTATACTACATGGAAATATTTAAAATTATCAAGATTTCAGGGTATCAGAATTGAAGCTCATTAAATAAATGCTCATGGGGCAGCACAGACATACAGACAGTTATCAAAGTGAACATCACAGCATGGGATCCTTTAGAACCAAAAAGAATTGGTTAGTAAGACAAAAGTTCTTGATCAAACTAGAAACTTTACTATCTAGGACAGAAGAGATATAATGCAGAATTTGAAATTATTTCTTTGCCTGGTTGATATTACAATATTAAATTACAATATTACAGTATTTAAAAGCTGGCCCTGAAAAATATCTATAAAAAGAACCAATTTCCTTAATTATCAGAGCTTGATAAACCAGAACTCTTATATAAGTAGCCTGAGAAAAATATCTGATATTTTTAAAGAGCTAAAAGCTGTTTCTCAAAATATTTCTCCAGTGTGAGTAGGTTGTATGATGTATGACATTTTTTCAAATGCCTTTTGGCAGGTTTTTGTTTCTTTGTTTTGTGTCTACTTTATTCTTAGCAGGTAACAGAAGATATACTGAATCATCTTTTTAACTAGAAATATATCTAGCATCATTTTCTAATGTCAAATCTATTTTCAGCCTAGGTAATACTCAGCCACTTACCACCAAGTAAGCTTAGTTCATAAGACTGAGACTCCAGGGTCTCAGAGTCTTATGAATTATATTTACAGAGAATGGAAAAAGTTATTTAGGTTAAACAAATCTTAGTAACTCAATATGTTTACATTAGCTTTCCATTTATCTTAAGGTTTGTCAGGGCAAAGGAAAATATCAATTTTGGAAGAAAACGTTAGATAAGCATTAACAATAATAACATAGATGGAATAACAATTTAGTATATAATCCTGTGCCTTGTATCTTAAAAAATACAAACAACACAGTAACAGCAACTAAACAGAAGACAAATAGCCTAGATAATACTCTGACAATCTAATGATCAAGTGATAGTTGGAGGCTGTATTTATAGCATAGACTGACTAGTGGAGAAAGATGGTAGCTCCTCTTTGGTTGAACAATTGAAAAAGGATAAGAAAAAGAATATAACCCACACACATTGATAAGCGCTCCATATTAGACCTCAGTTCTTTCCTGACCTCCTGAGACACCATTTTCAAGATCTCGAGGCTACTGAAGTGTTTCTTGTAATTTCTTGTAATAGTCATTGGTATTTTATGATCTTTCCATAAATGGAAGTTGTGCCATCCTTTCTACATCTACACAATAGCATGGAACTTGGGAGTTGGTTATCTGTATCTATTAACCAACTCTGCAAGAAAACTGTTTATACCGTTTTGTTTATGTGAGTTTCAAGTGCTTTCTCTGAAGCTGCAGAGCAGTGGGTCCCAAATGACTAAACCTCCTACTGTCCACCTTCTGAGATTTCCTGTCTTCTTCATGTCCGGCTTTGCCAGTCCTCCTACAGAGTTGCTTTTCTTTCCCCCTCCTTTCTATTCCACTGCAAAAATAAACTGTGATAAAGAAAGAATAAAGGCAATGGCAGAGAACCAGCTTGATGTCATGTTTTGCTTTCACATTAATTGGCAAGACATGAGGTTACAGCTTAGCAGTGTTACAATCCCTCAACACGATGAAGAAGTTTAACAGAGGTTAAAATAGGTGCAACTGGCGACTCTGTGCAAATATCTTTTTGTCACTAGTGTAAAAAATAAACCAGTCAGGAAAAAAATATTCATACTCAGAACAAACCTAGGATGCTTTGGCAAAAATGTGTACCATTATACAATGAATTGGATCTTAACAAGAATAGTTATGAATACTTTATAAATTAGACATAGTCTGGTTTATGTCCCATCGTCAACCACAAAAAGGTAAGACTAACAGGGCTCCTAAGTATAAGAGATGTTTTCCTATTTTTAGCATTGACTTATATTATTTCTTTTCTGAATTAGTGTAGACATGGCATTTGGATAGGTAATTGCTTTCCAGACTCAAAGCAAGTACAGGTAGTCCTTAACATACTATAGTAGTGATAGCAAACCTTTTCGGCACTGAGTGCCCAGTTGCGCATGCGTGCGTGCATGCCGGAGTGCTGGAAACTGAAAACCAACTGGCCGGTGCGCGTGCCGAAAACCAGAAGAGCAGCTGGCGACAGCGTGCATGCCCACAGAGAGGGTTCTGCATGCCACCTCTGGCACTCATGCCATAGGTTTGCTGTCATGGTACTATAGTAATGGAACCTGCATGTGTACCCTATTTGGATAGCAATTCAGGAAAATGCAGCAATTCAGGAATTATTGTTAAAATTGCACCAAACTTTACAAGTCAGGATAAATAACACATATTCTCAAGAATCCAGAATTCAAATGTAGAGCAAAGATGGGAAGTTCATGCTCGTAGTAGCCTAGAAGAGTCACCAGTGCTAAAGGATGCTGAGAACTGCACTTCAATGATATCTGAAAATCCTATATCTGACTTTTTTGTAGACAGACTGTAAATATTTCTTAGTTTCCTTTCTTAGGTTTCTTGCTACCTGTGCTAAACTGCTGTTTTATAAGATAAGCTGTCAACTGATTTCATAATTCCTCATTTACTTGCAGCCTATTCACAATCTTTCACATACCCTTCATCACATCAGGTTGTGGGATCTAGTGGGTTTATATTAACCTTGAAAAAATTAAGCACAATTAGACCACTTAAAACTAGCAAGAAATCTTGCTGCCATAGATTAGAAAGATTATGGAAGAAGACAATAGAAACTTATTTCAGAATAGTTAGCAAAATAGCTGTATTAATATGCCTATGAAGTCTCTGGGAATCAAGCTTGATTCAAGTGAGACTTTATTTTTACTTTTTAATTCATGGTTATGTGGATATTTCTAAGGAAATGTTGCTACCCAACTAGTTCCCCAGATACTGCCATTATTATCCATCAGTTCATGATTACTTACTCATCAGTTTTTACACTTATTCTGCAATTTGCCTCCACTATAGAATATTTCCTTAGGGATTATCTATTTGTTAACAGTATAGTTCCAAGACTAGCAAAACTTTTAATATGGTTTATAAATAATGCTGCTAGGCTAAGATCACTGCAATATCTGAAATTTCAGTTCTAAACAGTCTTACATAACATAGTTAGTATGAAGAATGCAGTTGTAATTCACCAACATCTGGAGTGCCACAGATTGTTCACAGATTGTGTATTGTTCACAATGGCTAAAAAAGTACACCAATTATATTTTGGATTTGGTGAATGTGAATTTATTTCCATCTCATAGCATGATAATTTTACTTAATTTGTGTATTGGACATCAGTTGGCCTTAATCCGCCCTTGCATAAATTGCTGAGAAATGTAATATGTATTCAGCCCAATGCCTTACTGTAAATGACATATTCACTATAAACATGGTTTGGCTCAAGGAAGCAGGCAAAATATTGGATTATGCAATTCTGTCCAGGAAGTAACATTTTGTTTTGAAGCTGGTATGCTTTCAAAACTGGAAGCTGTATGTCTTTTTAGTATTTTCACTGTCAACACTGCAATGGAAATGAGTATGTAGTGCAGCATTAGCAGTTGTGGCTAATGGCCTTGATTTAAAAGGATCTTGTTTACTTCAGGATGTGCACTGAACCATATTCAAGTCACTGGTGGAGGATTTTCTGCCTTATGATAGTGGTAGTTTTCTGATTAAAGCATCTGCTTTAAACATAGCATAAAAAAAATAATATTGCATGCCACAGGGAACAAGTACAACATTTGTCTTTTCCTAGCTGCTGTTGGATATATGAACTGTTTTAATATCTCTGCAGAACTTCTTCTGATGTCTTTAGCATAAATAAAAGCCAAAAAGAAGGTGTTAAGAATAGCAATAAGCCTTAGCTTTAGATGTACAGGGAAAATAAATTCTGAAAATATTAGTTGTACAAAATACAGGAATTTTTATAGCTCACAATTAATCTCTGCATGAGTAGTAGACTCACTAAAATAGATAAACCTGGATAGTTTATGAATCCACTTGGATTCCAGAAGTGCTCAGAGAGTTTTTGAGCTATGTGGTGTCATTTCTTCCATTACTATGGTTAACCTCTGGAATAGGGGACTATCACCTGGTATTCCGGTTTCTGGCATGCATGCACGCATGAAAACCAGCTGGTCAGCGTGCATGCACGTGCCAGAAACCGGAAGAACAATGGGCGACAGCTGGTGTGCCCGGAGAGATCTGGACAGTGTACAACAAAGCTTAAAAAAAAAAATAACACCAATTATTATTACAAACATTTTGTTTACTATAAAACACAGCTAAAAATAATGGATGAAGGGATATTTAATGAAAATGGAGCCATATTACTAACTTTCCAATTCCTTGCAGCCTCAGGGCCAATGGCACAGTCAGATCATTTTTCAGAGAAAGTCACTAGCCTTTCCTTGTAGATGGGCAAAGTATTGGCAGAACAAGAAGAGATAACTAGATCAAGACTATGCAAAGTTTCAGGGTATTTTCTAAGTTTTGTAGACTCTGAAGATGTTAAAAGTTTTAAGGCAAATTTTTAAATATGCTTCTTTGTACAAGTAACCTGCAAAGTTTAGTTATTCTTTTAGTCTGATTCAGGAATTCATGATATAAAATTTACACAGGAAAGGTGATACAAGTTGATTAAATTATAATATACGGGTCACAATGGTAACTCTAGCAATATTTTCATAGGCGTTCATATGAAAATATTGGTAGGTGGTATAATAATGGTATAATAATATACCATTATTATAATTTAATCAAGTCAGTATCACCTTTCCAATGTGAATTTTTTCCCCATTTGCATTCATATAGAAAAGTATAGTCTAAAATTTTTCTATCATTTTATATTATTACATCATTAAATTAAATATTTCATTTAAAAAATTATCTCTCTTCTCATGGCAACTGTAATTTCTGCATTTGAATCAAACCTCTCTCACCCCATTTCTCAACAGACAGCAGTTATATTTAAGTCTTAGAGTTGCTGACAAAACCTGAAAAGATTGAGTTCATACACAATTCCCTAAACCAAAGCAAAAGCCAACAATCCCATTCTGGCTTGGCAGAATGTGTGAACTCAGTCAATTTGCAGAGCCAACTTGTTTGAACTAAATGTTAATCTAGCTTTCAATGCTTTCAGTCCTTAAACTGTTTTATTAATAATAAAGAAAAGAGACTATGTACTGCGCAGTGCTTCAGAAATTATTTAGAAAGGAGCCTCACAGCATATGGGAATATAAATATACTACCTGTCTATAGTTCTTTAAAGCAGCAATGTAAGAATAAACCTGCTAAAGAAAGGCAGGGTCTATTTTGGTCCTCATTTTGTCTCTTATAAAATCTCCAACCAGGTATGTTTTTACTTGGAAAAGGAGAAAGCAACTTATTGCTCTCCTGCCATTGTTCTCTTTCAATGATTATTTTGAAACACAATGGCTTTAATCTGGAAATAACACTGAGTTGTGACTAATGGTCTTGATAGGCCTTGGTAGCAGTTGCCATGCAATCCCCAAAAATGACATGGGCACTTTAAATGGTTGCAGACAGAGGATACCGTATATCTACACTCACACATGCCCTAAGTACTTTTAGAGATAAAGTATGAACCATTGCACAGCCTTAACAAGCAGATAGTTAGGACACACAAATAAAGTCTAATTACCAGCAACAAATTATAAATTGATAAAATGCCCATGGATTGGGAAATTATTTTAATTACTTTCAATACTTAAATAAAATTGGAAACCTCTCCCATTTGGTCTAATTTTGTTCAATGCCAATTTTACTGAATTGCTGTTTTCTTAAAAACATCTTGCTATCACAAAATCTGCCATAATACCAGTGTATGTCCTTTATTAGCATTACCTTAAACATGAAATAGGTGGATGGCTTTTCAAAAGCTGTAGAGTATATGGATTTTAAAGTATTGTCATCGTCATCTCCCCCCCCCACCCCCGTTTAAATACCTCAGTTTCAAATTAGGAAATGAAATTCCTTATATGCTCAATGTATTAGTGTTACTGAGAATGTTGTTTTTAGGTGGAGTCATAGAACAAAAGCAGTCATTTAACAGAGTTATATAAAATTTGTTTCTCAGCTGAAGAAAAGGCCTAGGTTTGAATCTAAATAAATAAATAAATTTTAGGATGGAAACACTGAATCTTTTTTTTTTTTAAGAATAAAGTCATCTCAGATTCAAGGCATGTGACAAATCACACTCATGACAACCATTTTCACAGACTAGAATGTGTTAGATTATTTTATGACAAATAATGCAAAGGAATGCAGAGTTTGGCACACTGAGAATAGCTTGATCAAAATGCAATACCAAGGAACCAAAATAGTAGCTAGTCATTCTGAAAGAAATATAATGCTGGAATTAAATTTTTGAAAAAAGAATATGGAATGAAACACTATGTTTTTCACAGAAGAATGATTCCTGCCTGCTGTGAATAAAAATAGCCATCACAAATAACACAATTCAGTAGTGCTAATTTGATAGTTGAGTGTATTTAGGAGTGTTTAATGGTCTGGAGTGAATAATCCACAGGGAACAATTTACTGAAATGTTTTAGACCTTTTCCCCCACTACACTTGAAATAACATCACTATGATTACTTGAATTTATTTGTTCTTATACTATTGCTTTAATCCTGTCTTGGATGATCAACCTAGTCTAGCAAACCTAACTGAACCAGAAAATTTGGCTTCAAGCTGATAGTGTTATGACATGAGAGTGGAGAGGAAAAGTTCCCTCCACTGAATCCCAACAGAGGCTTGCAACCAAAATGAACAAGATATCCTCTCTTCTGTAGAAAGAAAAAGGTATTACTGAACGCCAATATGAATATTTCTAGAACATAATAGTATAGTAAGGAATTGAAACAAGGTAGAAGATAGGTCTGGGTACAGAACAATTATTTTGTGTACAGACTAAGATTCAGGATATTTGTGATGTTCCCTGAAGACTATGTCAGCTATTTTAGGAATTGATTCCAGCACTTTATTGGCCTGGAACCATAAATAAACTGCATTGAAAATTCAACATTTCTAAGAGTTTTGGTGATAACATGGTAAACTAGACACTGAAGGAATGGGGACAGCATTACACTGATTATTGGTAACCAAGGAATGATCCAATCTGATCAAAATTTCTTCAGAGACAGAAGAGAACATGCAATTGCCCACATGTGCTCTGGACATATGCTCCTTACAACGAGACTACAGGAAGTGAGGTTTTTGTGATCAGGAAGTGAGTGGAACAGCTACGACTTGAGGGATTCTATATGCTGTATGTCCACAACTATATTTCAACCTAAAGTACTCTTGGGCGAATCTCTTTTCTTAATCACTTCTGGAATTAACATTTTACTGTTTTTCAAATATTAAGAATCTTTGGAATGGTACACTTGATGGCATTTACTAAGTGAGTTTCTTTAACCTTTTACAAAAGAAATTTTAAGTATGGTTTTAAGAACTCAGTAATGTTGGAGAATAAATGGCACAAGTGTAATTAAAATGTTGCTTTGGAATGTTATAAATGTCCCAAGGGTGTAGACGGACTTGAAATGGGATTTTGATATTAGTTAAATGAATTCTTCCCATGGAGAAAACAGCTCATATTTTGAATTTGATATGATAGGGCTTTGAAAGTTGGACACTAGAGGGAGCCGAAAGTAAGTGAAGATTACAATTAAAGGAGAATGATACCTATTTGACTCCTTAACACAGAATGGAATAAAAATACCACTGAATGTAATAAACAATAGACTCAAGTTAATTTTGAGAATGCCTGTCATCATGTGTGAACTTTGAGTGAATGTTTTTAAGGGCACTAATCAGAAGGTTTACCTTTTTATTTGGTGAGGAGGAGCCTAATAGACTTTTGCTGTTCTCTCCACTGGGTACATGGGCTAGGAGGTTTTATGTGACTTCATCTGACTTTTCCAATTGGTGAAGGGTTGCCCATATTTAATCAGCCTCATGTGATATCTAATATTGCCCTTCTGACATACCAATGGTGCAGCTGGAGCTTTTTTTTCAGTTTCAGATTCAGACTAAGAATCTGATGCCTGAGTCTGTGCTATGAAAATTTTCCTATATTTGATTTACAAAAAAGACTTGTTAAAGTTTTGGAAGACTTGATAAGAAGGATAATTGGGGAGGGGGTGGGGGGAGAGAAATCAAGTTCTAGCACATTATTAAAAGAAACTAATGATCAATATTGTTAAAAAAAAGGGTATATAAAGTTGGTTAAATTGATCAAAATTAAATTAACCATGTTGTTATTTGTGATAATAATCCTTAAATGACTTTGCTGACCAGGACTGAATGACAAGGTTTTAAGGATTTGCATATACATAACAAATGTGATATGGGATTTATTGTATTTTAAGAGTAAGTGATAAGTTGTTATAAACAATTATACTTGCAGATATCGAAGAGCTGTGGTGGCACAGTGGTTAGAATGCAATATTGCAGGCTAATTCTTCCAACTGCCAGCAGTTTGATTCTCAGTGGCTCAAGGTTGACTCAGCCTTATATCTTCCCGAGGTGGGTAAAATGAGGATCCAGATTGTTGGGGGCAATATGCTGACTTGTAAACCACTTAGAGAGGGTTGTAAAGCACTATGAAGCAGTATATAAATCTAAATGCTATTGCTGTTCATATATAGAGGAAAGTTACTTCTTTATATTTTTTTCATTTATTGTTACATTTTTTTCTTCTTTTTTGTTTTGTTTATATTTATATTTTTTACTTTTAATAAGTATTTTTTTTACTTTTTTCTTTCTATTCCATTATGTTTTAATAGTTTGCATTAGTTTTATCTGCACAATTGTAATACTTAATTTTTTAAAAAAACACATCCCACTCAAATAACATTTTACCATATAAAAACAATATTCATTTGGCTATTGGTGATGGGATGAAAAAGAGGGCTAATTCAAAGAGTCATACAGGTGCAAGTTATATGTGTGATAAGGTACAAGTATCTTCTACTAACAGATAATATGTTGAAATCCATTGTGTTTGGATACCTTAATGGAAAACTTTGGATTTAAGTTAGCTCAGCAATATCTCACTTGTGTTGGCAAAGATTATTTTTCCCAAAATGGCTGCTTTCAGATCTATAACAACATGTCCTGGAAGGTTGAAATATTTTGATATTACTTTGTCTGTTCTTTTATTTAAAATCCGCATTAGTTTAGCTCCTTTGTGTATCTGATACAATGAGCTCTTATTCATAAAAGCTTATAGTTTTTAGTAACAAACTGTTAGGCTGAAAACATGTGAGACTTATGACTTTTGGCTACCCTAGAGAACCACAGCTCTCTTCCTTCACTGTTGCATCCTGAAGCCTTTTGCATATTGAATGCTTTTGATATGAACTCCTAATAATAAAAATAACTGCAAAATAACTAATTACAATGAAAATGTGTTCCACAGTTTTTGCCAATCATTTTTGATTCCCTCAGAAAAATTGTTAGGGTTCAGGAATACAGAGTTAGTTTGTTCACCTTAATTATGAAGTTACAAACTGTCTATGTGAATCTTTCATAATAAAATAATTTGCTACGTAGTCTGTAGCCTAATCTCACATTCTACATTTCAATTAAATCCCATTATTAGAGAACTATCCTCAGTTATCCTTCCTTCCTTCCTTCCTTCCTTCCTTCCTTCCTCCCTCCCTCCCTCCCTCCCTCCCTCCCTCCCTTTCTTTCTTTCTTTCTTTCTTTCTTTCTTTCTTTCTTTCTTTCTTTCTTTCTTTCTTTCTTTCTTTCTCTCTTTCGGTATTTACAAATACAGAACATGATAGGGACATGTTTAATAGAAAATTACTGTCAGTAATTACTCAGAATTTTTAAAAAATCTAAACCATCATTGGAATAGGCAGAAAAACAGAAGCCTTTTTTGAAGAAGCAAAAACTCCCACACATTTCCACTTACCAATCTAGGACGCTCATATCTGTGGTGGTATTCAACTGGTTCTATCCAGTTTGGACAAACCGGTAATGGCAGCAACAGGAGGCTCTGTCCACACGCCTGGACATCATCACGTCCCGTTTTTGACACTCTGCACATGCACAGAAGGTCCTGCGCATGTGTAGAGGTGTTGCACAGGAGTGAAGCAAGCATGAACGTGCGCACGGTCACATTTCCAAACCGGTAGCAAAGGTAAGTCAATACCACCATTGGATCCTATCCATAAAACTATAAGAGAAGGTTACAATTTTATCTGATTTTTAAAGGTGATCTATGTCCTGTCATGAGTATTAATCTCAATACTTTTGTTATGTGAATTTATTTATGTAAAAGCATTGCTTTTGTAATTGATTCTGAGGTTATTCTTTTACAATCCATCACTATAAAGGTCAGAGGAACATGATCCTAGATTAATGGATTATCCCCAAAAGTGTTGGATTTTATAGTTTTTTGAAGACAAATTTATTTCTTCTAAATAAGTCAAGTTTGAGCACTTGTCATAATCTGGATGCATTCATTTCACATAACCCACTAGAATAGTCTATGCAGCATCAACCTGCTAGATATTCCAGTTCAGTTTTTGCGAACTAATTGAGAGTGCTCCAAGGTGAAATGCTAAAACTGCACTTCATTATATTTTCTAATTACCTCAGCAGATGCTATTGAGCAAAAGTGAATTATAGGATGCATGTGTGAAGAGCTCTGAAGACAGAAGATGAACCGTCTTTTGTTTCAGAAAATCAAGCCTATTAGTTCACTGTTTTGAGAACTTCTGAGCATTAAAAAAATGTTACAGAGACTAAAGGTTCTTACTAGTCTTTATTAAAGTACAACTGTCTTTTCATCATGTTTCATAAAGCTTGTGTAATATGACCTTGAGTTAAATGGTTTCCAATATAAAACAGAAAGTAATTGTCTGCCTGGTTTTCAAATCAAAGTGTTAAAATGAAATTAGCCATACGCAGACAGAGGAATTACAAGGAAAGTCCCCCATTAATGATTTGTAGATTTTTTTTTGACTACATTGCTATTTTTCTGATTTGAAAATTTACTTCGATGTTATTTAAAATGTCTTCTAGTAGAAGTACAGTCCCTATCTATTCAATAACTTTTAATGTGAAAAGCCAGAAGAAGACACAATGTAAAATTCCTTTACTTTCTTATAACACAGTTAGGGGAAAAACAATTAACCATCCTTAAAGACTAAAAAGCAACTAGACAAAAATAATAACTGGGAGGGACATGTTATACAAAATCATGAATGATGTGGAAAAAGATGAAGATGATTTTCTCAAAACACTAGAACTATTTAAATTTAAAGAAATCAATATGTCTGGGGAGATTCTCAGTCATCCAGGTCATGGTTAACTAAAAGGTGCTTTTTCAAAAGGTGACTGGATTGCTTTTCTATGAAGAAAAAGAACATTTAGTATCTCATCCAAAAAACTTCATCAGATGTGATGGCAGGGGAGGGGGATATGGAAGGATAGCTACTGACTGAGTTTCAGCTGTCAGAACCATTCCTTCCATCCCCCTTCCCACCATCACAACTGATTAAGTTTCTTGGATGAGAAACTAAATGTTTTGTTCTTCTTTCTGAAAGAAAAAAAAGTCCAGTTACCTTTTTTAAAAAGCACCTTTAGACAAAGAAATCCATAATTAACATTGGCATTCATTATCACCTGATGGATGACTTTGAATAAATTAATACAGATAATTGTACCAATGGCTATTGGTTTTCAAATTTCAGTGCTAATCTGAGTTGGAGGTAGAATGCTATTAAATGCTGCTTTGAGGACTATGTTTCTGACTTTTTCTTATAAGCATGCTAGAAGAATCTGCTTGACTACTGTGAGAAATAATATGCTGGATTAAAATGGGCTTGACCTAATTCAGAAGGGTTGTTACTTATGTTCATATGTGAAACTCTTGTGTTCTTATTTCTTGTCTATATTTAGAAATACCGTGAGGATTCTTCTCTAAGATCACATAGAATTTACTAACGCTCTGTCAAGGTTCATTTATCTGTTGTAGGTGGATGTGCCTGAGAAATGAGTTATTTGCATCTTTCTTAAAATAAAACTGTTGAGAGTCTGTGACAGTTAGGATTACAGCCAAGAAAAATTAAGTGCTTGAAAGAACTTTAGAACCGAGATTGATGGGTTAAAAATAAGAAGTTTAATATGAATTCTGAAAGAGAATCAGGTGTTAATATAGTAATATTAAATCATACATCCATAGATGATGGATGGATGGATAGATAGATAGATAGATAGAGGTGACATAATGTGCTTTGTAATAAAATATCTTCAGTTTTGTAATACTCTGAGCCAATTCTAATTGCATGCAACAATTAGCAGCACAAATTGACAAAGGTACTGGTTCCTGCAGATGCTTTAGCTGCCATTTTTTGCATATATTAAATAAATGCTTTGAATTTTACATCATAAATAAAAATCTGCAGGCTGATGAAGAATTTCCATGTCTTTTTTCTATACAGAAATGTTTATTAACAATGTTATCCCAATTTCTTTTTTTGAATTTGATTTTTATTATAACATATAGTGATACATTCAATACATTTTCGGTTCATTGGTGCAAATATGCATATATATATCTACATACATTATTACTTGTCTTTTATTTGATATTGTTTCTTAAAGCTAAATTTAATTTCAAAACACTTAAGATAATAGTGCTCAAATCTCTAAGACTAGATGTAATACTGTTCATTTCTCCATGGATTTTGTTTACTAATTAATACTTAATCTCTGTACTCTATTTCCTTTTTTTATTTCTTTTACCCATCCATTCGTACCACATGTCCCACATGCTATAAAATTCCGAATCCTCTCTGTCATTAATTTCTGAAGTCAGTTTATTCATTTCAGCGCACTCCAGTATTTTGCCAATAACATGTTCTTGAGGTGGTATTTGTTTTTCTTTCCAATACTGGGCAAAGGAAATTCTAGCAGCTGACAGAATATGTATAATTAAATACTTTTTCTTTTTTGCATATTCAATTTTCAAAATTCCCAGGAGAAAGGCTTTTGGTTCAAAATCAAAATTTTCTTTTATTATTTCTCTAATCCACATCCATATCATCCTCCAGAATTTTTGTGCCTGATTACAAGTCCACCAGCAGTGATAGAAAGTACCCTGCTGATGGTCACATTTCCAACATTTAGGGCTCGAATTGGGGTAGATCTTCGCTATCCTAGCTGGGGCCATATGCCATCTGTAAAACAGCTTGTATTGGTTTTCCTTGTAAACCGTCGCCTTTGTCATTTTAAGATTATTATTCCATATTGAATCCCATTCGTTCAGATTTATATTCTGTCCTATATTTTTGGCCGATGCTAACATCGGTTCTTTAACTACTTCCTCTGCCATATCGTACTCCAGTAAGTAATTATATAATTTAGCTAGAATTTTGTCATCCGTACCCATCCATATTTTATCAAATCCATTTATGCTCGTCTCAATGCCAAATTCCTCCTTATCTTTTTTATATCTGGATTTAATCTGGTTATATGGCCACCAGTCTATAGAAGTCCCTTGTTATCCCAATTTCATTAGACTATTAAAATGTATATTATAGAATCTGAATGTGCATATCTTACATGTTATATTGTTATATCGTAATAACAACTTAGCTTTGGCCAAGTAGACAATCAGCTTTAAAGACAAAGGTTTTGCAACATCATTCACTACATTCATTTAAAAAAATGTGTTTGTACATGTACATGTGTGCACAACACATGTGGGGAATGACATGACTATAATGATCCAATGGATTCAATCTTCTAAAACTATACCAAATTGTGCAGTAAATCCACTTGAAGAAGTTCCAAAGAATGTATTATATTAATCCATAGATCATGCATGCAATCATGCACATGCACAACCTTTCCTTTAAGCCAATGTCTATAATTCTTTTTCTTTCAAATGTGGGTTTTAAAATATAAATGTGTTGCTAAGGAGGCTTGTCAATGAAGAGATAATTTTATTACTAACAATGAATTTAATTAAACCAGCTCATTTATAGTAAAATATATTACCAAAAGAAGGCAGAAAGAGCAGGTGGCAGTCCTTTCCTAGATAAACAAGTTCTATGCTTCATCAATCACTTATTATTTTTTTAAAAAACAATAGGTCTTTGGGAACAAGAATGGCTTAAGAGAAATTAAGCCATGGTACATTTACTTTGCTGTCTATGTTTAGGATAGTTCTGTTTGCAGCCCATATTAGAATTTGAGAAACATTGAACAACTAGCCTCATTGTATGCCTGGTTTTTTTAAAGAATAAATTATTGTAATATAATGCCTGTATTCTAATCTGTTTCCAAGTAGCACTATTAATTAGAAAAAAATAATACTCTTTGGTAACTATCAAATGGGTAAGCAAAATCTATAAATTTCAGTGGCCTAAAATAAAACTTAAAACACACACACAAGACAGCAAAAGATGCAATACCATGTCAATCACCCCAACATGCGATAAAATAGAATAACATAATGGAATGAACACAAATATAGTGTTTTCATTCATGCAAACAATCCAAATGATCTTAAATTGTATATGAAAGAAAAGACCTATCTTAGCAGCCTGTAGTTTTGGAATCTTCGTCTTTTAATGTAAAAGTTCGTGTTAATTACGGAAGTTGTTGTGGAATTACTGATTGCTAGCATTGGAAGGCACACCAGATACAGTGACTTCTTTTCTTCATGTAAGCACAGTTGGAATCATAAGTTACTTTTTTCATTGTTGTTTGAACAGTCACTAAATGAAATGTTATAAATCGAAGACTATCTAATCTCCAACTTGGCAACTAGTTCATACAGATGATTATTGCTGTGTCCCAGGGTCACATGATCAACTTTTGAGACCTTCTGACAGTGGGGGACCAGATTCACTTAACAACTGGGTTACTAACTTATCAACTGTAGTGATTCACTTAACAACTGTGGCAAGAAAAGTTATAAAATGGGTCAAGACTCACTTAACAAATGTCTCACTTGACAACTGAAATTTTAGTCTCAATTGTGGTCGTAAGTTGAGGACTATCTGTATCCCTAAATGTTAGGTGATGATCTTCTGCTCAATGTCTTCAGTGAAGGACTCATCTCCTAGAAAATTCTGTTCCACTGTCAAAAAGTTCTAAAATTAGGAAACTATTTCACAATTTAATTCTCCTTCATTGACAGGAAGACATAATTCTTAACTTATATAGGAACAGTGAATATGCTCTCAAAAGCTAAACTTATTAGTAAACCGTGTCTTACATTTGATTTAACTTTCTTATAATATTAGTGCTTGTATTACCATGTTTTGTAAGGCTAAAATTATAAAATATTTTGCTCTGCTGCTCTTATTTCTGATACATTTAGTAAACAATTAATATTCTTCCCATCTCTATATCATCATAATTCCTAAAAATCAAGGTCCTACTTTTTTTTAAAAAAAGTTTTTAATCTCACCTTTTTCCCCCGTATTCAACAAGGTGGCAAACATACCAATACTTGTCCCGCCTTCTATTTTCTCACAACAAGAAGTCTGAGAAATGAGGTGGGTTGTAAGAAAGTGACTGACCCAAAATCACCCAATCAGCTTTTATGCCTAAAGTGTGACTAGGACTCACAATGTCCTGCTTTCTAGGCCAACATTTTAACCATTACATTACACCAAATTGCCTGGCTTTTTAGGTTTAGATCACAGTACCTAACTAACTGCATCTTCCCATATATTCTACTGTAATCCTAAAATCATCTCTGGAGCCTAGATTGCCTATGTAGAGAAATACCTGGCTCCTTTTTGATTGTCTTTTCAAGACTAGATGAAGTTACTTCAGCCTTTTGATGGAATGATTGATTGATTTATGTTGCAACATAAATCTAATGGCAGCCGTTTAACCCATCTAACGACAGCTGTTTTTGAAAATTTACTATTTTGTATGGCTATACTGACTCCTCAAAAGAGATGCTTTTCAGTGCATATACAAAGCATTTCTTTTCAAACCATTAAAGCAGCTGCATTTTTGGAAGCCATCTCTTTAGAATCCAGTGCTCTGTCTTCAAGTAAAGCAACTTTATTTTCCCATAAAAGCAGAGTGGGTGGGCAAGTACATGTATTCAGAAACAGACAGGAACAGCTTCTAAATCAGCAGTTTAGTCTTGCCAAACAAAGGAGAAATTTGCAAAGTGGTATTTTATGCATGTACCTATGCATTATCAAGAACGTCTGCTGATTCCCTACAGCTTTAATTATTAGATATAAATGTTAACATCTTTGGAAGGTACAGTGTTTGCAAGGAAAGGATTTAAAAACAAACAAAAGAAAACAAATCACTTGGATTAAAATGTCATGTAAAGAAAATGCCTTTTCTGTTACACCGACTGCCCTCTGGAATAGTATCCATCCATAAATTTGCATGGTTTGATAATGTTTAACAGGTCTTTGAAAACCTAAAAGTTCCCCTAGCCCTTCAGTTAGGATGGATATTGAGTAAGATTTTCCTTACACAAACCGTATATCATGGGTACTTACTGTACTGTAATATTGTTTTATTGCTGTATCACCTTTTAAAGCTGCCCAGAACCTTGCAAACATGGACAGTCACTGTATCTCATATAAATAAACTGAATTTCCTTCCAAATGTTTTGGTATTTCAAGCATGGTGATAAAGCACCTGAAGGCAAGGCAAGACACAATTGACAGAACCAACCTAGAACTAAGAAGAAATTTCCTGATAATTAGAACAATTAATCAGTAGAACACCTTTCTTCCAGAAATTGTAGGTGCTCCAACACTGGAAGTTTTTAAGAAGAAATTGGACAATCTATTTGTCTGAAATGGTAGAATGTTTCCTACTTAAGCAAGTTGGATTAGAAGACCTCCAAGGTCCCTTCCAACTCTTTTATTCTGTTATCAATTTCAATTAAAGGTTAGCCATGTAGCCTTTTAAAATTCTCCACCAAATTGGATTTTTCTTAGAAAATCTCCTCCCAAATTTTAAGGATTTGGATGATAAGTAATATTACTTCTATCCTTCTCAGTATGGTATTGTTGAAGAAATTTTCCAGTAATGGGCAATAACAACTCCCAATAATTAAAGCACAAATTGTTTTATTATGGTATTGGGGTTACGAGAGCAAATATCTAATATAATGGGATACAACACCTTGTATATATGTAGATTAATTAGCCATCAAATTACATACAACAAATGAATACCATAAATGATTTGGTACAGCAGGACCTCATATGTGAAGTGAGATTAGAAAAGTGAGGTAGTTACGGTACCATGAAGTAAGGGCAGTGGTGGGATTCAAATAATTTAACAACTGGTTCTCTGCCCTAATGATTTCTTCCAACAACCAGTTTGCCAAACTGCTCAGAAAGTTAACAA
Source organism: Arizona elegans (assembly GCA_022577455.1). Lineage (NCBI taxonomy): Eukaryota > Metazoa > Chordata > Lepidosauria > Squamata > Colubridae > Arizona > Arizona elegans. The sequence goes on along the minus strand of JAKOOJ010000006.1, from coordinate 79,166,227 downwards.
CCGGTTCTCTTGAAGTGGTGCAAACTGGCTGAATCCCACCACCGGGTAAGGAGCATTGTATAATTAAAACAATAGTGTATGAGAGCACAAAAACTGTTTTCTTGGGAATAATGTAGCTTTCTAATGTGTTGTTTCTTCTTAGTGTTTTCTCCTAATGGCTTTGCTTCCTGGACCTTTCCCAGAGCTATTCTCACTTTCCAGTATCTTTTCACATTTTAATCCACATTCTTTTGTCTGCTAAAAATTTTGTAGCTGAGCTGAGAATTTCATAAGCTTGGAAGAAGGAAACAGTGATTTGTTTGACCTAACTAACACTATTTTTTCCCTACAATTTCCCTCCCTTTGGATTTTTGAAGTTTTTTTTATCACGTTCAGAAGTTCCATTAAGTCAAAATCTTTCCGTTTTAATTGAATTATTATAATTCTATTTCTTATATTCTATTTCACATCCTTTAATTATATAAAATCTGAAGCAGTTGTTTCGAAATTCGTTTTGGTGACTTAGTTATGATGTCTAATATATTTTGCCTATAGCAAAGAATCAGAAATGCAGCATTTAAGAGGAAATACAAATATAAGTATTTATTTTAAAATGGCTTGTTCCCATGCTTCTACATTTGGAAAGATATACTGAACCATGAAAAACTCCAAAGCTCACCAGTAGCAATGTTTGCAGCTTAAGGATAAAATGAATACCCCTTTTAAAATTGTGATAATTTTCTCCTAGGTTCCTACTGCTAGTCTCACAAAAAGCAACTTTTTAGGAGTGGCAGTTTCTTTCCCTCCTGAGCTAACAATGATTTTGTAAAACTACCTTAGTTAATGAAGATGCTTGCCCCTGAAGGCTTGTACTGAAGGCCTTGGTAGTACAGGGGTTTAAGGCACCCTGTTATTAAGCTGGTTATTAAGACCAGCTGCCTGCAATTACTGCAGGGTTCGAATCTCGCCAAGGCTCAAGGTTGACTCAGCCTTCCATCCTTTCTAAGGTAGGTGAAATGAGGACCCAGTTGTGAGGGCAATAAGCTGACTTTGTATAAATATACAAAAGGATGAAGGCTATTGCTGAGCACATTGTAAGCCGCCCTGAGTCTCCGGAGAAGGGCGGCATATAAATCAAATTAAAAAAAAAAATAAAAAAATAAAATACAGGCTTGCAGGATGGTCTAACAGACAAGTGAGAGTGGTGGGTGGATTTGGATAGACTGCTTCAGAAGTCATCTACTAAAGCAGTAATGGTAAACCAGATTGGCTTTCTTCTTTGGAAAAATATGATACAAAGTGTGAAGCAGGGGTGAAATACTCCCAGTTCGGACCAGATCACCTGATCCGATAGCGATAGCGGTGGGTGGTTCAGAGAACTGGTAGCAGAAATCCCTGCCCCCCCCCATGCCCAGCTGAGCTGCGCGATCATCAGAGGCTTTTTTTTTACTTTTAAAAGCATTTTTTCTACAAATGATTTTAAAAGTAAAAAAAAAAAAAAGTTGGTATGCCCACCCAGTCACATTACCCCCCACCAAGCCACGCCCACAGAACTGGTAATAACAAATTTTACATTTCACCACTGGTGTGAAGATCACAGATTTTCTACTTTCTTTCTCTGCAACTACTGTTGCCAGATTAGCTGGTTCTCATTTGGATTGAAGGCTATCTGGAAAGCTGAGATGGAAGAGAGAACCGATTGTGATTGGAACCAAAGGAAAAATTAATGTTTTGTAAATAACTACCTCAAGCTTGCTAAGAATATTCTTATTCTGAAAAATAAGATGGTAGATCAATATACCAACCAAGCAAATATACTGTATCTGTCTATAAAATTCCGAGACAAGGAAAGTAAATTCTGTCTGGCATTAAAATAATTCTTTGTGAAAATATATTTCTTTTAGGTCAGAGTTTCAAGATCAGATCCCAACCATAGAAAAATCCTTTTTGGCAGGCATCTCTTTAAAGAATACAGGCAAGACACATCAGGATGAGATCTTTCTTACTTAGCTTTTACTTATTTAATTGAAGTATTTGGGCATAGATGGTACTTCTAATAACTGGTTCCTTACTTTTTTTCAAATATTTGTCATACTCTCCAACTGTAATAATAATTTGTTATATGACTGAATTATAATATAAATGAATACTAAAAACTGCTACCGTGTTTTCCCGAAAATAAGACCCTATCTTACATTTTTTGGAACCCTGAAATAAGTGCTTGGCCTTATTGCCATGCGCTCAAAAGCCCAATTGGGCTTATTATCAGGAGATCAGGTGATTGTTTTGTGGGAATGTGGCAACATGCTCCTCTGTCTTCTATCTTCTTAGCTATATTTCTTGTTGTCTGATTAGGTAGCCCCTTGTAATAAATGAATGTTTTTATAACATCATTAAAATAAAAATACTAATGCCAAATTGATTGTATATTTTACAAAGCATGTGCTTTACCTAAAACAAACAATATCATTTATCTTTATGTAGGACTACTCTGACATGTCAATTATTTAATTCAAAACAATAGAACCTTGATTTTGAAGAAATCATTGCAACATTGAACTTTAAAGTTAAACTTTTAGTTATATAAACTGTTACTTAAACATGAATATTTTGAAATTTCATCTTCACTTATATCCTCGTGAATAACTTTCAATATGGAATTCTTCATGTATTTTTATATAAAATTATTCAATGTGTGATTGGTATGTCAAAAACAATGAAACAATCTGTTTTCCAATCTGTGTTGCCTAAGGACACTTTCATAGCAGAAAAGCGATAATTTTCACCATGTCTTGGTTTTTATTTTAAGGATGCCACTCAGTGTTAATTGAAGGTTTGTTTGAGTCCTACTGATATATAAATGAAGTCTTATTGAACAAATACATTTAATGCTTAATATACTTATTTCATAAATGAAATAATCCAAGATACAATGTGTCAGTCACAAAAGTAATTGCTTCCTTAGATTCAGTAACTGATGGCTTCAGTAATTACAGTCTCCCATTGCTGTATAGGAATTTTGGTTCTTTTCTCTGTGGCAGATTGCTTAATAATAATATTTCAGAGCTTTTTGATTATAACTTTTAATAAAATTACTATTAAAAGAGAGCTAAGAGATTGTTCACAAAAATAGGTTGTACTTTAGAAGGATTAATAAAAATAGATTAGGCCAAAGAAGGGTAAACTTGATTAAGATGGCTTTATAATGAATCCTGCAGGTGAGAATAGAAACAAAAACCATACAGTAAGAAACTTACCAGTAGATAAAATGCACTGTCGAATAAGAATATTACTGAATTGTAGCATTTTACTATACTTCAGTAAAATACTACAATTCAGTTTTACTACTTTACTATTACTGAATCGTAGCATTTAACAATCTAATTTTTCTTAAAAGTTAGACTGAACATAACATCTTTGTCTATGCACTAATGCTCAGAATATAATAAATGAACAAGACAAGCATAGTGTATATAGTGTATATTTATAAAAATGCAAATATGATTTCTGATATTTGTGATAAACTATCCTATGAGTAGAATATAGCTGAAGATACAGTTTGGTCAGAAGGAATAAAAATAACATAAAGGGTAGAGAAATAGCACTGTATGTTAAAAAAAAAAATCTTGTCCACAAATCCAAATGAATACACTTGAAAATGCTGAAAAAAGCATTTTAATCAAATTAAGTAAGGGAAACTAAAAGAAAACTGTTCTAGATTCTATCTTTGCTTGCCTAATGGTCAAATTGTGGGTGATGACTTGTAAATACAGTTATTTCAAAGTGTGATGATGTTATCATGATGGTAGGTTTTAATTATTCCACCATCAGCAAACACAGTCACACACAGTATTTCTAGAAAATTCGTGACTTGTGTTGCTGTCAATTTTTTTCTGCCATTTTGTTTCCTTTAACAGGTGAATCAGCTGTCCTTCACTTGATACTTATCAGAAGCCCCCCCCCTCCTTCTTATTAAGAAGGAAAATTAGGAGAAGCTAATAGACTGGTTATCAGATTTACAAATGGCATAACATTGGATGGGAAACTTAATAACTTACAACACAGAAATAAAATTTAAGACCAGCTTTATGAGTTACAAGAAATGTACTCAAAGGAACAGAATGAAATTTAGGACAGAAATGCAGTTTTTCATTTCGAAAACAACATTATATGCACAACTCTAGGGTAAGGCATAGCTGGCTGGGTAACTGTCCTTGTGAAAAAAATGTTTGAATGCTTTTTGGTGTGAATCTAATATAAGCCAGCAGCTGCTAAATAAATGAATAAACCAACTAACTACCTTCAGGCTGTATACGTAGAAATATGATTTCACAATCAGGGAAATATCATTCTACTTTATTCTGCAGTCAGACTTCATTTCAAGTACTGTGCCCACTTCTGAACAACATGCTTTAGGAAGGATTCAGAGAAAAAAAATAATAAATATATTGAGGCTAAATATTAAATGCTATGAAGGCAGACTGAAGGAACTGGGTATGTCTAGCCTTGAAGCAGATAAGTAAGGAGAAATATGATAGCACTCTTCAAATACTTAAAAGGATAGCATTAAAAAAAATCAAGACGTATCGCCTCTCATTCCAGATGCAGGAATGATAAAACTGGATTTATATTACAGTAACTGAATATTGACAAATACTTTTTAATGGTAAGAACAGTTCAACAATTATCTAGAGGATTTATGATCTGCTTATTAGTATATTGGGCAAAGATTAAACAGCAATCTATTTGGGAAGGTTTTTTTTAAAAAAAAATTGTGTTGATTAGGAGTAGGAGGTCCTACTCTTACTCTTATTATATGGAGCTCTGCAGAATTCAGCATTGTTTCCATTGCTGTTTAATATCTACATGAAGTCAGTAGCTAGCTCATCCATCACCATGGGATGACGAATTATCAGTACCCACACCCTCACCAAGTAATTACTTGATGTCTTATCCCAGAGGTTTGTAGGGGGAACCACTCCTTCAGCTGAACCCTGGCAAGACTGAATGGCTTTGGATTTGGGCCGCCTTGTACCAGAACCAGGATAATGTGTTTAATTTAGTACCCTATTCCCCTAAAATAAGACATCCCCTGATAATAAGCTCAAGCAGGCTTATAAGCCCCCCCCAAAAAAATAAGCCCTCCCCAAAAATATTTAAATGTATGCGCAGCCAGTCCCCGCCATTTTCTCTTGTTAAGGTTAGGGAGATAGAACTGGAAATCAGGTAAGATGGCAAAAGGAGCCCCGTCTTGCTCCACGTGCCCCAAAATAAGAAGACATCCCTGAAAATAAGGCTAAACACTTATTTCGGGATTCAAAAAAAAATATAAGACAAGGTCTTATTTTCGGGGAAACATGGTAAACTGTGAGTTTCTAATATCATGCTTACTTCAGAGAAGAAAATTCTGTAGATAATGATCAAAGGTGAACTGCTTTGTTTGATTCACCAAATGAAAATCGTACATATTGAATATGCACTTGTGTTTTAATTTGTTTAGTTAAAGGTGCAGAAATAGTTTATTAATGTTATTAATGGCCACTGTCAATTATCATCCAGTTTAACAGATTAATTTTGGTGCTTTGTTTCAACACGATCTTATTTGAGTGATGCATTTCAAAATTAATACTAAATGATAATTCCGAGCGAAGAAAAAAAATGTTCCTTCTCTTTGTAATTCCTTGTAATAATGAAATTCTGATATGTTAATAATTGAACACATGGTCATTCATTATAGCCAGATCTTGTCTGTCTGATAATGACTTAGAGAGGATGATGAGTGGAATCACACATAAAGGGGTTTCTTTGTTGATGGAGGGACAAGAGGCATTTTCAATTTGCATCTTGAGGATACACTTTCAGAATCTCTGCTTTCTTTTGATATGCACTCAGTTGTTATACTAAAATACCTGCTCTAGAGGTCAAGGATATTTCTGCACTGCATATGTGGAACTGCCTAAATAGATTTTCTGGAAATATTAGCAATTTCCATATAGAACAAGGGGACAGATGTGATTTTATACATGCAATAATATAAATGGGCATGTGTCACAAAGTCATTTATGCACCAATAAAATGGAGATCCTTAATATTCTGTCATATATACCATCTCCAAACTAACTGTGGAGACTTTCTATCTTTTTAAAATTTTAATTAAGCATAAGTAAAACACTTATCCAAAATTCCAAGGCTTTAGCTGCAGGAATGAATTTCAATATTCAAATACTCCTATGTATAATAAGAAAAAATATCCTTTTTATGAAATAATGATTTCAGATTATAAATAGTTCATCTTAACTATCTCTTGACATATGAACACTCTTCATTATAATAATTGGCTTATTAATTTAAACAAATTTTCAAAAGTTTCTATCTCTATAGGGAAACTAATAATCCATAATTGAGACATATATGAATCACTCTTGCTCTAATTTTCTAAGTAAAATCCATTTTCAATATAAAGTATTTTGTAATCTCAGGTGTAATTATTAGGATTGGTAGAAATCTGGTCTATTTTAATACATAAATAAGTATTTTTCCTACATGACCACCTACATGTTGGCTTTAATGTTTTTTTTTTTTTTTTAGTGATCTCCATTAAAATACCTACATTTTTTTTCACAATTTGCACTAATATATACACCCCTTTTTTGTTCTTTAAACAAAAAAGAGCCTTGGTAGTACAGTAATCTAAAGCACCCTGTTATTAAGACTAGCTGCCTGCAATTACTGCAGGTTCAAATCTCGCCAGGCTCAAGGTTGACTCAGCCTTCCATCCTTTCTAAGGTAGGTAAATTGAGGACCCAGTTGTGGGGGCAATAAGCTGACTTTGTATAAATATACAAAAGGATGAAGGCTATTGCTTAGTGCATTGTAAGCCACCCTGAGTCTCCGGAGAAGGGCGGCATATAAATCAAATTAAAAAAAAACAAAACAGGTTTTTAAAGTTTAAATTACTGCAAGGTGGGAAGCAGTGGTGCAAAGGCTTAATGATGCTGGAACTGCCAGACAGAAATAGTCTACACTCTGGTGAGTTGAGCCTTGCTCCATGAGATGGTATGAGCTCCTATCACCCAACCTTTAGCTCCTGTCAATTCAGCAATTCGAAAGAATGCAATACTGTGAGGAAATAAATAGATTCATGTGTGAGGGGAGAGGAAGCCAACGCCTGACCTGGCCAGACATGAAACATGCGCAGCCACACAAGGTGAGGTGAGGGGAAACTGGCATAGGAGCGCAGAATAGCCAGCAATCTGAGTGCCATTAGTTAATTGGTATAAAGTTAGTTTGCTCCATGGTGCATCAAAGATAGACATACAAATGCCGAACAGAATTAACCAGCAATGTAGGCTGTCAGGACTGCATTGTGTTTAGCATGTGTAGATTTCCCTGACATTCAGTGATGGAATTCAAATTTTTTTTACTACCGGTTCTGTGGGCGTGGCTTGGTGGGCATGGTGTTGCTTGGTGGGCGTGGCAGGGGAAGGATACTGCAAGATTTCTATTCCCAACCCACTCCAGGGGAAGAATACTGCAAAATCCCCACTCCCACCCCACTCTGGGGCTAGCCAGACGTAGCATTTGTCGTTTCTCCAAACTACTCAAAATTTCCGTTACCGTTTCTTCAGAACCTGTCAGAACCTGCTGAATAGCACCCCTGCTGACATTGTATGCCATATGCTAATAAAAAAATAACTGCAAGGTAAGTTATTTTTCAGTAAATATAGATCCTTTTTGTGGCATTGTTTATAATTCAGTACTCTCAAACAACTGTAAATGCGTGGGTAAAGCAATGCACAAATGGCGTGAAAAATGAAGGTGCCATCTTAATTGCTCATGCCTACTGCATGGTGTACAAGAAATCCCAAGTCCACACAGCTTTTATACATAGGGGCTTTTCAAAGATCCAGATAAACTAGCATCAGTTGTGAAAGGAGAAAAAGGACTAAGTCATGGTTAGCCGGTATGGTGCTATCCTTTTCTTGTGTGCTTAGTGAACCTGTGAGGCTGGCTGACTAGTGGGTTTTAAAAGGATGTAATATCTAGACTATGAAGTATTTTGGTAATCAGACCCAAGCTTGGAACAGATGGGTTAGCTATATATTTGATCTATCACACATTTAAAATTTGAGGGTATGCACTGTGAATAATTGTAAAATAAATGCTTTTTGCAAAGTGATCAGGCCAGTCACAAAATGCTCTGATCCCCTACAATGTTCTCTAGTGGCAGCTTTATGGACTTCAGAAGAAGGAAGGGAGGGAGGGAGGGAGGATTTGTGATGTTCACTGCCATCCAGTAATATAAAAGCAAGCAATACTTCTGTGCATGGCAACAACAGTCTGAGTATTTTCTGTTTGCTGACAACAGTTCAAATTATGTAATAGTATGCTAGAAACTATCATTTACTAACATAGTTGTGTTGTGGCCCGTCGGCGGCCAGCAGAGCTGGCAGCAGAGCCAGACAGTGAGGAGGTTGGGGAGGAACATGGGCCAGTCCTGGGGGCTGGAGAAAGCTCAAATGAGGGCTCTGCGTCAGAGGCTGAGAGGGAGATAGACAGCAACGAAGCAGAGAAACAGCTGGAGCCTATTCCCAGTGTGCGCATGCGCAGAGCTGCCAGAAGACAAGAACAACTCAGAAAGCAGAGTTGACTTGGGAATAAAGCCATACCTTGGAGATGATTGGCCCCTACCATAGGAAACAAACAAGGAACGAACAGAGAGGGGACTTTTGCAGGAAACAATTCATTCTTTTGGTAGTTTCAAGAGTGAAAAGGTCTGTTCGTGATTCTAAGAGACTCTGTGCCAAGTTTTGCCTTACTCTGCATTTGGAAACAAGTTACGTGGCAGCTTGCCAATGGAGATGAGGTGTGTTGAGAAATATTCCTTTGAAAAACTGTTTGGACAAACCTTGCTGACTGTGAATGAAAGTAATTCACAATTGTGTAAATAAAAGAGGTTTTGCCGGGATCAATTCCTGTTTCCTGCTTTTTAAGGGAGCCTAGGTCAGAACAAGTTGGGGAAATGTGTCACATGTAAATGCCTTATTCTCAGATATAGGAAACGTATGTATATAGCACATCAAGAGTTAATTTATTCTTCCTTCCTTAATTTATTCATGTATAACCACTCCTACCTCTAACTCCGCCTTATTGATATAAAAGAGCTTGCATGCTCCTCCTTCTTGCTTCTATCTGCAATCATCCAGACAATATAGAATGCCTACTGTAAATAAATAATACTTTGTTTGAATATTACTCTTTCTGAATCCTTCATTGAGTCCGATCCTCGAATTATCGCAACAAGAGGAATGCAAATGCAAACATATTTAGCAGAGGCAGCAAGAGCTTCCTTTCGGTATTTGGCAATGGTTCCCTTGTCAACTGTCATACTGTAAACTGAATTTACAAATTAAATGTAGTTAACAAAATCACAAATGAGCAGGTGATAAGCCACCTGGGAAAGCAAAGGAAAATAATCAAAGCCATTAAAAAGCAAAAGTTTTGGACATGTGATGCGACACCCAGAAAAATACAGCATCCTTCACTTAATCCTCCAAGGAAAGATTGCAGGCAAACGAGGTCCAGGCAGAAGAAGAACATCATGGCTTCAAAACCTTAAGGACTGGTTTGGACAAAACTCAGCAGCACTTTTTCATACAGCTGTTGACAAAAATAGGATTGCCAACATGATCACCAACGTCTGATGATGGATTTGGCACAAGAAGAAGAAGAAACTGAATTTAGTGCTGTATTTATTATCTTGAATAGAAATTCTCTATTCAAAAGCCATAATCTTTTAAACTAGTACAGGACAACATTTAGCAGCTCTTGGGATCACCTCTTCATATAAAGAACTGGAGGTTTGTGTTTATTTATTTATTTGTTTGTCAAGAACGTATTAGGTAATAAGTATAAACATGGATTGAATACATAAAATACAGTAGATACAAATAGAGGAAACATTAGGACAGGGATGGTAGGCACACTGGTGCTCTTATGCATGCCCCTTACATACCTCTTAGGAATGGGGTGAGGTCAACAGTATACAGTCTTAGGTTAAAATTTTAGGGGTTTTGGGATGAAACCACAGAGTCAGGTAGTGCATCCCAGGCATTGACCACTCTATTGCTGAAGTCATATTTTCTGCAATCGAGTTTTTTTTTTTTAATTTGATTTATATGCCGCCCTTCTCCGGAGACTCAGGGAGGCTTACAATGCATTAAGCAATAGCCTTCATACTTTTGTATATTTATACAAAGTCAGCTTATTGCCCCCACAAACTGGGTCCTCAATTTACCTACCTTAGAAAGGATGGAAGGCTGAGGCAACCTTGAGCATGTTGAGATTCGAACTTACAGTAATTGCAGACAGCTGGTGTTAATCACAATGCTATCAGTCTGCTGAGCCACCAGGAGCAGTTTGTATCTATTGTGTGCTCGTATATTGTTGTGGTTGAAGTTAAAGAAGTCATTGACAGGTAGGACATTGTAGCAGATAATTTTATGAGCTACGCTTAGGTCATACTGAAGGCAGCATAGTTCTAAGTTTTCTAAGCCCAGAATTTCAAGTCTGGTGGCATAAGGTATTTTGTTGCGAGCAGAGGAGTGGAGGACTCTTCTTGTGAAATATTTCTGGGCACGTTCAATTGTATTAATGTCCGATATGTAGTGTGGGTTCCGGACATATGAGCTATATTCAAGAATTGGTCTAACAAATGTTTTGTATGCTCTGGTTAATAGTGTGATATTACTGGAGAAGAAGCTATGCAAGATTAGGTTTACAACTCTCAATGCCTTTTTGGCGATGTTGTTACAGTGGGCTTTGGCACTTAGATCATTAGATATGAGTACTCCAAGATCCTTGACAGAGTGAGGGTCATCTACAAGGTCATGTCCACTCAGCTTATATTTTGTGTTCTGGTTCTTTTTGCCAATGTGTAAGACAGAGCATTTGTTGGTTGAGATTTGTAGTTGCCAATTGTTTGACCATTCCGACACAAAGTCAAGGTCTTTTTGAAGGGTAGCAGCATTGTCTGTGGTGTTAAATATTTTTACATCATTGGCGAAGAGAACGCAGTTGCTTATAATATGATCGCAAAGGTCATTATGTATAGTATGAAGAGTGTTGGTCCTAGAACGCTGCCTTGGGGGACACCGCTATTAACAGGTACAGGATTTGATAGGGTGCTCCCTATTTTGACCACTTGTTGTCTGTTTTACAGGAACACAACTATCCAATTATGTAGGGGTCCGGAGATGCCATAGGATTATATTTTAGAAGTCATTTGTCATGTACCACTGAATAAAAGGCTTTACAGAAGTCTGTGTAAATTGCGTCTATTGCTTTGCCCTGATCAAGATTTGTAGTCCATATGTTCTTGCAGTGTAGAAGTTGTAGATTACAGGATAATTTTTTCTGAAACCAAATGGTTTATTAGAGAGTAGGTTGTTTGTTTCTAGGTGGAGGATAATGGATTAATTATTGATTCCATGACTTTGCAGGTGACGCAGCATAAAGAGATTGGTCTGTAATTTTCAACTAGGCTGGGATCCCCCTTTTTGAAGATAGGAATGACCATGGCTAGTAACCATAGTTTGGGTAGGGAGCTGGTTCTGAAGGATTTTTCAAAGATTATGCTTAGAGGTTCTGCTATAGCGGTGGAAAGCTTTTTTAAGAAGTATGCACATAGTCCACCAGGTCCGATAAATAGAGATGGTTTTAGTCTGAGTAGTACCTTTTCAACGTTATCTTCTGTGAAATCTATTTTGTTAGATCGTTGTAGTTATTTGTGGTATGACTAGGGAATGTTGGGCATGAGCCATTGCTGTTTACAAAGACTGAGCCGAAGAATGTGTTGAAGAGATTTGCTTTAACTGCTTCATCATTGCATTCTTTACTGTTAGGTCCTTTTAGGGGTGAGATGGATCTTGAGTCTTTAAGTTTGTTTACAAAATTATATAAGGCGCGATTGGATTTCGAGCCAGAAGGTTCTCTTCTTGTTTGATGTGGTAATTGGTGCTTTCAGTCTTTATTTGGTGGCATATACTTTTGTAGCCGCTTTTAAAGTTACCTACATAGCCAGTTTTGTTTTTTCACCAGAGGGATTTTTTTTTTTTTTTGGATTGGAGTTTTCTTTTTGATATGGGTAATTTGTTTTTCCTGGTTTTGGTGGTGATTAGTGGTACATATAGTTTAATAACACTATTGATTTTGAGCAAGAAAATATTATAATGGTCTTCGGCAGTGTTACAGTCAGAGAATAGAATTTGCCAATCAAGAGATGAGAGGTCAGGGTCTATGAGATCATAGTTGGCTTTTCTGAAGTTGCAGTTGGGTATCCCATTATATTGGTGATTTTTGTAAGGGCTTATATTGAGACAAAGCTCAATCATGTTGTGGTCACTGTTGGAAAAGAGTTCTTTTATTTGTAGTCCATAAATTGAGTTTAAGCTGTTGCAGAAGATGAGGTCGAGGCGATTGTTGAGTCTAGAGTTGTTAGTTACTAGTTGATCTAGGCCTAGATTTGTAACAGCATTGTATAGGGTTGTATGGATAGGTTCAGTTGTACATTCGTTTATTGTCCAATTAATAAGAGGTAGGTTGAGGTCACCAAGAAAGATGAGAGGTTATGGGCAGGAGGCTGCCCACGTTAGTAGTGAAGTTAACTTGTTCGCTTGTGCAATATCGTAGTCAGGGGCTCTGTAACATAGTAAGAAGTGAAGTGTGGCATTTAAGGACAGTTCACAGACATTAGTTTCTGGAAGAGCAAGTTCACGTGCAACTTTAATATTTATTTTTAGTATATACATATATATTTTGTATATGTGTATGTAAAAAATATACATATACAAAAATATACATATACAAAAGTCACTTGTATATACATATACAAGTGACTTTTTGTATATAGGACAATTTTTGTTATAGGACAAGCCATTGGGAACACGTCTTCTCCAATGAGTCACCTTGAATATAATGTCAGTTGCAAAAGTTTCCCCACATTTTAGGCAATTAGTCCTTTTTTAAAATAAAAAACATACAAGGAGATGGAAAAGAAAGAAACTTCTCTTGTTTTCTGATAGCAAGAAACAATATGGGCACAGGTCCTGGCAGTCTGGCTTGAATAAGGGAGCAGTGTTAACTGTTGCTTGCCGAATTGCAGACTTGACAAAGGTTGCCAGATCAACATTTCCAATAATAAAGGGCACTGAAAAGATGTAGAATTTGTTGTTTTTCTACAGAGCAACTATGTTTTTAAATAAGGGAGGTCCATTATGTATAACAAAGATGAGATATTCTGGAATGAGGCACAGTCATTTACAATAAAGGGTATCCCAGAGGCAGGAGAAAAAAATCTGGCAGTATTATCATTGAAATACTTTGCACATAAAAACAAAAAAGGGACAATGGGAAGTTGGAGCCTGGAGTGTGGGAAGAAAACACAAAAGCATCATTGATGGGGGAAAGGTTGGTTCAAAGTGAAGATGCCATTTTATCTGCTGGATTTGGAAAAGCGAACTGGGGAAAAACTCTGAAAAAATCAACCTTGTGATTATTTCCCGAACACATTAAAAGAAATGAAGGATGTTGCTATTTGAGGGAACTCCCTCCCTCCATACCCCCAGGGCTGTGTAACAATTTTGCTTTAGTTACACTGAAGGAGAGGCAGCATGAAAAACTCAAAAAGTTGGATCTTTTGCTTGTTGCATGTTTAAAAACTTAGAATATTGAAGTACCAGACCTGCTAAGGTTACATGGCTGCATTTCAGAAATACTTTGTTTTACATTTCAGATGATAAATTCAAGCACTGTTAATTTTTCTATAGAGGGGATTCATGCTGAGTACATATTGGGGTTTCCTTTGGCCTAATTTCTTATGTGCAGATGATTTTCTTTATTTTAGGAGACCTGAATTTTCCTAGGGAACACAAACATTGCTATAAGAGCCATGGTGGCATAGTGAGTAGAAAGCAGTACTGCAGGCTACTTCTGCTGACAGCAGTTCGGCAGTTCGATTCTCACCAGCTCAAGATTGACTCAGCCTTCTATCCTTCTGAGAGCAGTAAAATAAGCACCCAGATTGTTAGGGGCAATATGCTCACTCTATAAACTACTTAGAGAGGGCTGTAAATCACTGTAAACTGGTATATAAGTCTAAGTGCTATTGCTACAGCTATAATGACAAAATGGTGATGGGAGTTCCCAATATGTACATATATTTTCTTTTAGAAGATAATTTTGAATACTAACTATAAAGATAAGTCTTGGGATGAATGCTAATCTAATATTTTCTCCCATCTGTGATTCAACTCAAGTTTGGTTCCAAATCTATTATGAAATCTGAAAACAATAAAAGACTGAGCTTGCATTGGATGAAATCTTTTTTCATGATATGGTTCACCAATATAAAATACCATAGACTGATAGACCAGTCTAATAGGTCTAATCGCACACCAAAGAAAGTTCTGCAGAGAAGTATTGACCACAACTGTCCAGATGAATAGATTTAAATTTTTATTCTGCTATAGATTTTATTCTGATTATGGCTCACATATCCTCTTATGCACATGTGATAACATACCTATCTTTTCAATATCAGAATTTTCAGTTATGGCCATTTGACTAAAGAAACCTGGCACATGAGGCTAAAGCAGGTAGAGAAGACAGATTTATCTGATGCTTAGGCAGAAGAGGAAGCAACTTTACTGCCTTGAAGTCAATTCTTGCAGAAATTTCCATAAGACTGTTATATTTGTTCTTAATATATTTTTATATGTGTGTGCTTTGATCCAACTTGCATTGGTGTCTGTGCTATTGTAACAGGGTGTATGTTTAAACTTCAGAAATGTAAGAATAACATTTTGATGACCAGCTCATGTCATTCACACTTTCTTATCAGCTAAGCAAGTTTTTTTTAACTTGAATATAAACTCACACAACTTCAAAGCATGCATATGCATATACAGTCAACCATGGATGTGATTGCTCAGTACAACGTTGTCATATGTGTAATTAATAAACAAAGAGATCTAAAAAGAGGAATAAAGGAAAAAGGGAAAAGTTAACAGTGTTTGAAGCTAAGAAGGATTGGGATGACTAGGAAGAATTCACAGCTGTAGATTAGCCTGAGAATGGGGGAGGGGGGAGAGAAAACCAATAGCAAATGACTTCTTACACTTTTATAAAGAAAGCTTGTCCATACTGTCACCAGAAATAGAGCTAAATTTTTAGTCTTTGCAAATCAATGAAATGTTATCAATATGTAAGATCTCAAGGTTCAGTCTTGAGAATCTTTCATGCGTCTATCCTTCAGTAGGATAACTTTTGGCAAATGGAATGGGAGTAACTTTGCTGTGATGAGAGAAGATGATTCTCCCAAAAAGCTAAAATTAATAAAGAACCATGGCACCAGTTGAAACCGCGAAAAAAAAAAACAATGCAAAAACAATTCAATTTACCCCAAATGGAGAGATAGTTGAGCAGTGACTTGTAGATCCCAAAATTCCACCATTGTTAAGTCTCGTCTCCTCTTTCCTGGTCATATTCCTGATCATATCCTAGACCAATTCTTGAATTCAACTCATCTGCGTGGAACCCGCACTGTATATCAGAGATATTCCATGAGAAGAGTCCTCTACTCTTCTGTTCATAATAGAATACCTTATGCCACCAGGCTTGAAATCTTGGGATTAGACAATTTAGAACTATGCCGCCTTTGGTCTGACCTAAGCGTAGTACACAAAATTATTTGCTACAACATCCTACCTGTCAATGACTACTTCAGCTTCAACCGCAATAATACACGAGCAGCCAATAGATACAAACTTAAGGTAAACCGCTCCAAACTTGATTGCAGAAAATACAACTTCAGCAACAGAGTGGTCAATGCCTGGAATGCACTACCTGACTCTGTGATTACTTCCCCAAACCCCCATAACTTTAAACTTAGACTGTCTACAGTTGACTTTGCCCCATTCCTAAGAGATCTGTAAGGAGTGTGCATAAGCACACCATCGTGCCTACTGTCCCTGTCCTACTGTCCCCATTTATTTGTATCCTTATCCTGTATTCATAATCATGCTAATACTTATATCTGTTATCTTATACGTATTTGACAAATAAATAAATAAAAATAAAATAAAAATATAACCAAAAATGAAACATCCTAAATGGGGAATTCTGGGAGCTGAAGTCCACTCTTATTAAAATTGCTGGGATTGAGCAACACTGTTTTAAAAACTAAGAAAAATTCAGAAGTCATGCTCAGTCTATTTTCCCTTCCGTTTTACATTTATAGAAACAGTAAAATTGCTTATAAAATCTTATTGTAGAATTCTTGATCCATTACAAAGGAGAAAAGTGCAACAAGTTCCACAAGTTACCAGAAAAGGGAAAAAAAACAAAAACAAAAAACCCAGACCTTTATAAACGTATATGAAAGACAGATTTCTCTTGATGCTATTTTAAGATAAAAGAAAACAAGCAGCCTTTGTATGTGACCAGAGCAAAAAGATCAGTGATTAGGCTCAGCAGGACTGAATTAGTGAGTGACTCATCTTTCTCCTGGGAATGCAATTGTGCTTTCAAAAGAAAACTCTGTGTAATATTTGCTCTTGCAAACTATAACATGATGTCACAGGATATTAAAGGGGAAGAAACACTGTGTCTAGAGGTGGGGAGATTTTTACAATGGCTCTTGGAAAGGGGGCAATTAAAGCTCTTATTTGTTTATGGGGGTTCCCCAGAATCTTGAGGGGAAGATGTAGAAATTACGGTGATGATACATAAATAAATGCATAAATAACTTATTACACAGCACTTTGTTTTCTAGGGCCATTAGTGTCAAAAAGTGAAACTGCAAGAACAATATAAGATTTTTTTAAAAATGAATTGTAAAGTGCTGAAGGAAATGCTGTGCACAACTGAAAATAGTTAAAATGGCATGGCCATTCATATTGTGAAAAGGACACATCATACACTATGCATGCTATAAGGGTTTATATAGATAATATTTAATTAGCTCTTTTGATTTATTCAGAATGCCCTACAAATATATTCATGATGTACTTGTCCTTATAGGTTTTTTTTTGACATTATAATGTCTTTTTTTTCTTTACTGGCCAAAAGAAAAAAAGAGAGAGAAATATCCTATGCTGTTTATATTTGTTCAAAATAAATTAAAATTTGATCAGGAAGCAAAATGTTGCAAATTCAAACACTCCCTGCCTTAATTCTGATAACAGTTACATTGACTAATATTGGCTCTGTTGCACAATTAATTATTCATATAATCGATGGCTAACCATAAGGAAAAATATTTTTCACTTTGTTATTGCAAAATTTGCCCAAATGTCCATGTATAGAGACCACTTCTAAGCTTAGAAAAGAAGCCTAAAAAATGTAAGAGTGTTCATATATGAGAAAACAATGTATTTTTGATACCTCATTTTTGTATTCTTGGTGAATTATTCTTTTTCATTTCTTTTTTGGAAATAGTACAGTTGCACTGTGATTTTGTATTATATATTATATATACCCTTATTTGCATTATTAGTTTCATATTTTCTGTTTTAAATAAAAGGAATAAAGAAATAAAAGAAACCTTCCCTTTAAAATGTAATGTTTTGCCAGCATTTAAAATTACACATTTGTTACTGCTTTTTATAAAATGTGATTTGTACCCTATCCCAGTTTCTAGAAAACACAGGACCTAATACAATTAAAACTATGGAGGTACATCTAAACCCAATATATTTCAAACCAGACTATTACACTATAAGAGGAGACAGAAACTTTTCATTTCTACCATTTTTCCATTATTTTTTTCCCCATATAATCTGGTAAATGCAATACCTTCAGTTTAAAAGTTTATTTTCATTAGGCAAATACTTATGTGTTGAGTTAAATATTCTCCTTGGCAATACCACTATTCTGTTCCATTCTTGTCTATTCTTAAAAAGATATTTTGAAAATACCATATATTTGTTATTTATTGTTATTTATGTTTTAACATGTTTTTATTTATTTATTTATTAAATTTATTACATCACCCATCTTATTGTTGAGCAATTCTATATTGTCTGTAAGCCAGAGAATCATAGGTTTGAGATAGGTGGCCATCTAAATTGAATGAATGAGTGAATGAGTGAATGAATGAATGAATGAATGAATGAATATTTTTATTAAATATTCCAATATAGAAAGACTAATGAAAACTACAACTTCCAACTCTTGTTTTGCTAATATGTAGCCAGAGGTTTGGCTAAATGGAACATTCTGACATGGATGTTGAATTATTCTGCCAGGAGTTCTAAGACTCTGATTAAAGTGGGTTTCTTTCAGAAAAGAAGGAAATGGAATAGGACAACTTGGCACAGCCAACTCACTGCAGCCTATTTGCCACAGCCAACTTGCCATGGCCATAGCTCACCATGGAACAACTTGCTGCAGGACAATTCAATAATTCAATTTAATTATTAAAAATAATTAAAAGATTATTTTAATTTTTGTCACTCCCATTTCATTTTGTCCCTCCTTTTGTATCCTTTCTTTAATGATTCTTCAATATTAGTGTAACTCTTGTCCCATGGTGAATTCTCCCACAGTGAGTTGGCCATATCAAGTTGGCCGTGCCAAATTGGCCTAGACCAGTGATGGCTAATCTTTTCTGGATTGAGTGCGTAAAGCATGCATGTGTGAATGTGTGTGTGTGTGCTTGAACCTCCAAAATGCAATGTGCACGTGACCTGTGCATGAATGCCCTGCATGTGACCTGCTCATGCGTGTGCCGCCCCACATGTATCCTGCCCCCACGCATGCACAGCAGAGATCCAAAGACCAGCTGGCCGGCGGGAGGCACCCACACATGCACAACAGAACTGAATTGGGCTGATGCCCACAGAGAAGGTGTTGTGTGCCAGAGGTTCACCATCACGGGCCTAGACCCAGAGGTGGGTTTCAGCAGGTTCTGACCAGTTCTAGAGAACCAGTAGCAGAAATTTTGAGTAATTCGGAAAACCGGTAGTAGAAATTCTGACTGGCCCTGCCCCCATCTATTCTCTGCCTACTGATAATATGGAGAAATCAGAAATCTGACAATGGGTCTCCATTCATTTACCTCTGCACACAAGTATTCTTTCTACATTAAAAATGAATCCTGACCTTTTAATTAAAATAGAAAAAAGAAGGGGGAAAGTGCCATTTACAGAGAGCCTAAATCTCTAATATTGGAAGCTTACTATATGTGCTGCAATTAATTTAAAGTGCAAATCAAGCTCTCTGGGCATTAAAAAGGCTTTTTGGAATCCGATTGTGACTTTGAGCCCCCAGGGACAGGGTGATTGATCACTTCTGTAGTTATTTTTAATAATCCCAGTAATATTTTTCATCACATAGAAAGTTGCCTTCCTATTTTATATTCAAACATGTTGTCACAGTACTTGGCCATGTGTTAAGAATTTTCAGTCTTGCACTTGTAGAAATTTAGTGCCACTTTCTGTTTTAAGGGAAGAAAAATGTGCAATATAAAGTTTAGCATGGATTTTAATCATATATAAATATAAGAGCAGGATATTATAAATCATAGTTAAATGTTCTTCTGGAATGGTTCAATGGAAGTTGGAGTAGATAGATTGCATTATTCTGTAATGGAGAATGCCAAAATTGCCTGTTCATAATTTTTACACATATATAGTAGATTACTCCCAGTAAAGAAACAGGGTGTACAAACCGTTTTTTATGAATGCAATATAGATCTTACAGATCCTATAAGATAGTTAGGCACCCTAATTGTCATTTTTCTCAAACTTCATCCTCTTGGAAAAAAAGAACACTTTCTATAATATATATGTTCTTGAAACTATAAATACCATGTTTTATTTCTCATCTTGGGGGGAAAAAAGCAGATATAGGAATATTTGTGGATTTTACCACGCTAGTTGTTGCTGACTATAGAGGGTCGTGTTCATCTCCATTTCAAGGCTATTGAACCAGCACTGTCCAAAGATATTTCCGCAGTCATGTGGCCAGCATGACATCATGGAGCACTATTACTTTCCCACCAAAGTGGTACCTATTTATCTACTCGCATTTACATGCTTTGGAACTGTTAAGTTGGCAGGAGCTAGGGTGAGGATGGGAGTTCACCCTGTACTGTGGTGCTCGGGTCTTGAACATGGATTGCCAGTTTTCTATCAGACAAGTCCAGTGTCTTAACTATTGAACCACCACACTGCTCTTCTCATCTTGAAAACACTGAGCTAATTTTCTTAGAAAACCTGCAGAGCTTATTTAGAGAATATTCGGTCTTCAAGCTTTTACAGTAATGTGTTTGTGCGTGTGTGCACATGTGCACTCTTGAGCATACATATTATAAAACGAGAACAAAAATAGAAATGTAGTTCATTTTGTTTTATTTAAAAAAGAAGTCAAATTCTGGCTTTTGGGATGATATTTTTTAAATTTAATCTGGAATTCTAGTTCAATGATCTGTGAATACTTGAAAATATCAATTTGCTGCCATATCCAAAAATACTCCTGGGGAAACCATGCCCCGCAGTTTCATGTGCCACAGATGTAGAGGAATAAGCCAACAGGCATAGTCATAGATTTGGAACTTTTCAAAAGCATATTTTTAAAAAGGTATGAAGTTTTAGAATGAAAAAAAAAATAGAATAGAATAGAATCTGGAAGAGGTCTTTTGGAGGTCTTCTATTCCAGCCTCCTGGTCAAGCAGGAGAACCTATACCACCTCAGACAAGTGACTGTCCAGTCTTTTCTTTAAAACCTCCAATGATGGAGCGCCCACGATTTCTGAAGGCAAGTTGGACAGCTGGTTAATTGTCCTCGCTGTCAGGAAGTTTCTCCTTAATGCCAGGTTGCTTCTAGATTCCAGATTGGAGCTAGATTACTGTGATGGAATTTACAGTAAATTTAATTATCCTTATATTATTATTACATCACCTGTAAACCGACTGCAAGCCTCCATGATAAATACGGTACTTATATAAATAAGAAATTGTGACAGATGAAAAAAAAATTGAACTCTTATCCTTCCACCTTCCCCTTTACCTAATCTGGCAGATGTGCAGAATAGCACTAATAAACACCAGCAGGCAATACATTTATCTTTCCTGTCGCAGCCCTTGGAATGACTTCATTTGAGTCTTATATGACTAGATAAACAGAGCAGAGGTTTGAAGGCCCCTTTTTTAATGACTTATATTAAAAACATGCATTCCAAAAAGAAACTACCAGAAGATAAATAGCTCTGCAAAATAAAAGCTTTTCACCAATGGAAGAGCAACAAAGTGTGGAGGAGAGGTGACGTTGCAATGTGACCTAGTTTGCATACAGCATCTCCAAGGCACCATTAAGAGTGTCCTGGGGTGTGAATTATTATCATAAGCTTCCAAATTCCAAAGTCCCCGAAGCATAGAGAGTTACAACTGCTTTCCCTATCAAAGGGAATGAAATTGACAAATTCTATGGTATCTCTGTCTTAGAGATGCTTGAATTTTGATAACTCAATTTAGTGCTGCAATTATATGAGAGCTGAGATTCCTGCATGCTATCAATCTATGAATGATCAGCAGTGCCGGATAGACAGGCCCATGTTTCTGTCGAGTATGTCAGCTTTGCCAGGAAATTGCTAAAGCTGCAGGTGCATATGGGATGCTATGTGTGTACACGTGTGGAAAGAGTAGAATGTTTTTTGATTTATTGGCAGGTACTTTGTGGGAGATTACAGCATTGTATCAGCTTTATTTTTATGCCCAGTATCACAGAGTGAATCCCTGCAGAGCAGCAAGGTGAGACTGAATACTATATTGTCAAAGGGATTTCTTGTGCAACAAGTTGTCTCTGAATGGGTATCATTGTCCATGTAAGGTCCAGTCCAGTTCATATAACATTGCATGTGGCCCAGAATGACAGCTGTAGTGAAGAAGAAAAGGAATCCCTACAGGTTTAGAATTGTGTACAGAAACAATGTTCACACATTGACCTGAATGGAAGTAACCATAAGACTTATACAAGATTCAAGGTTTTATTTTCCTGTCCCATTTTTTGAGGGTTGTTTTTGCCAAAAGCAACTATATTAATCTCCAGTTTGAATCTTCATTGATGGAATATTTCTTTTCCATCTGACTTTTCCCCAATGCAACATGCCCCCACTGCACTGCTACTAGCCACGAGGCTTTGAAGAGAAAGCACACAGACAAATTTCACAGGGCAGGCACTTGAAGGCAATCAAGCAATTGCTTTGCTGTCCAGTCAAGCCATCAATTTGGATTTTTTTACACTCTTTCTACTGATAACCGAGTAGAAGGTCTTGAGATGGCATAGTAAATTGTCAAGGTGCATTAAAATGCATTAATCGTAAAGGATAGTCTTCACTTGCAAGCATTAATTTTGTTGTTGCTGTTACTGTTTCCAACTTTTGGGGTCCAGCAGGGATTGCCTGTCAGTATTTTATGTGAGGCACTCATGTTTACTAAGAACCCCTCAGTTCAATGGAGCTTAGTTTTTCAAATTGCCAGACATAAAACTGAACTCTCTGCTATAAATGGACTTTTCCTTTTTTTCATTCCAAATGAAGGCAGAGTTAAAATTTAATCTTTATCAGTCTGGTTCAGTACTCTACACTTCTATGAAATAAAAGAGCAGGTAGCTCCAGTGTGTGTATTTAATATAATTGTTTGATAGTTTAAAAAAATAATCCACTTTTGCCACTAAAGCATAATATTTTCTCCAACTGATGCAAATGATGTTGCTTTACTTTTGTATGCTACCCATAATCACTACTATGAAGGCAGAGATAGAAATCATATAAACAAACCAATATATAAATTAAAAAAAAACTTGGTCACCTTTCATATATCTCAAATATGCTAAATCTGAAGAAGGATGATATACTTATTGAATTTACTTTTTTGTATAACAGGCATATAATAACATTTTTAATGTTATTTGTGTGTGGTGTGTGGGATCATTATTGCACATAAGGTGGCTTGTTTGATTTTTGCTAGCATGTTTTGCAAACTCAAGAGAGTCATGGTTTATTCAAGAAATCATGTTTAAAAAATGCCTTAAGAGCATTTTAGCAATCCAATATTAATCTCAGATTTGGAGTAGAAAAGGACAGTTTTAAATTATAAAACACAAAATCAATGCCAAACACAGCATCCTTTCTCTAATTAAATTGTGTTAATTATATTATGTCAGTGAGGCACTGTTGAATGTGAGAATGGATTCTGGAAAAAGGATAAAACTATGCTGATCAAAATATAGTACCATTTATGGGATTATAGTTTTCGACATAGCCTAAAACTCTTTAGATACTGATCTTCTTCAGTGACCCTTCACTGAGACAATTATCATATCTAAATTTTAAGGATGAATGTACAGATCTATTTAATATCTAAGTAACAGAGTAATAAAATAAAAGGATTGGAAGGAACCTTGGATATCTTCTAGTCCAGGGGTCAGCAACCTACAGCTCTGGAGCCGCATGTAGCTCTTTCACCCCTCTGCTGCAGCTCCCTGTCACTCAAAATATGCATCACAACTGCCAATGTGCGACCCGCCGGCATGTGATTTGTTGAGCTTTTCAACCCCCGGTAGGCCAACCATGGATAAATTCAAGAAAAGAAAAGTTTCAGAATAAACCAAATGGTTCTTTGAGTGTTTAAGGTTGCAGACCCCTGTTCTAGTCCAAGCCTCTGCTGAAGCAGGACACCTAGAGGCCTAAACCATTTCAGACCACTGGTTGTCCAGTCTCTTCTTAAAAACCTACAGTGATGAAGCACCCACAACTTCTGAAGCAAGCTGTTCCACTGAATAGTCATCAAATCTATTTTAAAAGGACTATGGGCAGAGCAAACCAGCAACCAGTGCAGTTTGTGCCACAGGGATCTTACGTGGGTCACCTGATGGGCTCCAAGAACTATTC
The DNA here is from genome assembly GCA_022577455.1 of Arizona elegans. Lineage (NCBI taxonomy): Eukaryota > Metazoa > Chordata > Lepidosauria > Squamata > Colubridae > Arizona > Arizona elegans. Next base: position 79,142,298 of record JAKOOJ010000006.1, on the reverse strand, counting down.
ACATAGCTGCTTTCTGTGCCAGCTGCACTTCTAAATACCTGTCAAAGGTAGAGTTGCTGGTTCATGCTTTCTACAAGTCCCAACTGCAGTAGGGCAGTAATTTTAGCATCTTAAAGATTGATAATGTTTGTAGAAGAAAGAAATATAGGGATGAAGAAACAGGCATTCTGAAGCTGACAGCTGACAATTTCTTCCTGCCTTGATGCTATTCCATGTTTTACAACCTATTTGACTTTTCTAATATATTGGGAATGGAAGGAACTGTTTTCAAACTTTGACCAAAAAAGAAGAAGAAAAAAACTTCTAAGTGAGTTTTAATTGAACTCATAGCATCTCTACAATAGAGAAATTGATTGATTGAACAGTTACGTTTTTCCTTTCTGCAGACTCTCTAACAGACTCTCTTTGGTTTACAAATACCATATAATCCCAATACAAAAAACAAAAAATATAGAAAAAGAATCTAAAAAAATTAAGACACATTATGACTTAAATGCCTCCAGAATAAACAATAGTCTTCAATATCTTCTGTAATGGTAGGAGCAGATCTAACTTCAAGTAGAAGGTCATTTCTAGGGTCAAAGTCACCACCAAAACAAACAAACAAACCACTTCCAAGCACTGACCCACTTAGCCTTCTGAAAGTGGGGAAAGTAGGGAATATCCATGTACTTTTTTTTCATGAAGAAGAGCCAGGCCCATTCCTACAGAGAGTTGTGGTCAATAGGTAGTCTGAAAATTAAAAGGAGTCTGCTTCAATTATTTGAGAACAAAGCAGCAGTTGGGCATTAAGTAAATAAAATGAGAAATCCATTAAGTATCCGATATGTAGCCAGTTAATCTCAATAATAAAATGCATTTCACCCAAATTAAGAACAAAGAAAATTGTGGTGTTGATAGCCCTGAGAGTTTATCATGATTGTCCCTATCACTGCTACTACTTGGTTATTGAGGTTCCTACTTGGCAGCATGACCCTTGACATTAGCTCTTTAGAATTATTTGCCCTACAGTACTTATTACAGAGGGTGAACCTCTGCCCACCCATTTCTGAGATCAGTGGTGAAATCCAATTTTTTTTACTACTGGTTCTGTGGGTACGGCTTGGTGGGCGTGGCTTGGTGGGTATGGCAGGGGAAGCATACTGCAAAATCTCCATTCCCACCCCACTCCAGGGGAAGGATACTTCAAAATTCCCATTCCCTCCCCACTCCTGGGGGAAGGATATTGCAAAACTTCTATTCCCACCCCACTCTGGGGCCAGCCAGAGCTATTATTTGCCAGTTCTCCAAACTACTCAAAATTTCTGCTACTGGTTCTTTGAACTGCTCAAAATTTCCGCTACCGGTTCTCCAGAACCTGCTGAATTTCACCCCTGTCTGAGATGTATATTAAATCTGGTTGCACATCTGGGATCCAGAGATCATAGGGTGCTAGAAAATCCAGATAACTTGATTTTTTATAAAAACTTGGTTATTCTTCCCAAGCAGTTCCTGCTTTAGAAAACTGCTGTATGATTGAATGTCTAGTTACACATGCACAAAGGAAACAAAGTGTATGATGATGCCACAAGCGGTAAAAATAAGAGGATTCCCATTTCCGAAGAAAATGGCTAGCTTATATCCTGGGGTGCCCTGTTAGCTGATAAATAAAGAACAGATGCATAATTGATTTTCTTTTACTTTTATTTATGAGGAAGCTGTCATCCTCCCTTTTCTTTCTTTGCTTCAGTGAAGATCTGAAACCGAAGGAAGTGATCGTTATACTATTCTTCAAAAATGATCTCCTCCGTCTCCAAAATCTGTTGTCCAAAATCTGACAATGCAAATTACTTCAGTCCAGCAAGATATTACTTTCTTTACTGGAGTAAAAAACTTGCACATGTTTTAAGGTGACAGTTTACTGCCACCACCTCCATTCAAAAGAAAAATCAAGGGAAAAGTGATCAAACAGAAGCATGTAAACAAATCAGCCTCTCATCTCTTCCACGGTTAAGTAGTACAGGATGAAAAGAAAAGCATCTCTCCATCCTTCTCTCCTTCTCATCTGAAAAGTCCCTTGGAAGTTTTATCCCTGGATTAGAGAGAGATGACAAGCCAGGCTTCATGGCCAGTGGTGCCCATTTTCTCCCTTCCTCTCCTCTTCTGGGCAGTTCTGGGCAGTTAGCATTGTGGGTCCTGTCCTCTCTTCAGCATCCAGAGAAAGGGGCTTGGTGGGGCAGCAGACTAAAGCACTGTTATTAACATCAGCTGCCTGCAATTACTGCAAGTTCAAATCTCACCAGGCTCAAGGTTGACTCAGCCTTCCATCCTTTCTAAAGTAGGTAAAATGAGGATCCAGATTGTGGGGCAATAAACTGACTTTGTATAAAATATACAAAAGTATGAAGGCTATTGCTTAACACATTGTAAGCCGCCCTGAGTCTCCGGAGAAGAGTGGCATATAAATCAAATTAAAAAAAAGTCAGAAGTGATTCATATTTATTTATTCACTCAGTCATTTATTCTCTCTCCCCTCTCCCTCCCTCCCATAGAAAGATTCACCCCGTCTCCCCCTGCCCCTAGCAGCCGAGCCTGGGCTTTGCAGGATTTAGATCAATGAAACAAATCTAGCCTACTGGTTAGTTAGTCAACCGCATATTAGCCGGGTAGGTTGTGCTGCGAACCCATCTCATGTGATTAGCTCTTAGTTCAGCGGGCGCGATGGGGGACGCAGTTTAACTGGGTTAACCGAGAAAAGGGCCGTTTAAATCACCTCAGGTCAGAGTATCGTCGGAAGGCGGAGGTTTGCAGACTAGACGGAGTTACTGAGTTACCTCCAAGTGCAGAGGCTAAGTAAAACTGCAGCACATCTCAAGAGGGCAAAGCTCGGAGATTTTCAACGAGGATTTTGTCCGAGATGTTTTCTACTCTCTATCCCCCCCACCACCACCATCCTGCACCTCCGGACACATTTTTCGCTTATGCTGTACGGCACGGCTGTTACTTTGGATTTGGCCGAAACAAAAGCGGAAGTCAGGGTGTGTGTGTGTGGGGGGGCGCTATTGATAACGCCGTGCCTCGGTTAGAATCAAAGCCGACACTTGTTTTTTAGGGGTGTTTTTATTTTATTTTATTATATTATTTTATTATTATTATTATTTTATTTTTTATTTTATTAATTTAATTTAATTTAATTTAATTTAATTTAATTTAATTTAATTTAATTTAATTTAATTTTATTTTATTTTATTTTATTTTATTTTATTTTATTTTATTTTATTTTATTTTATTTTATTATTTCATTTCATTTCATTTCATTTCATTTCATTTCATTTCATTTCAATCAAAAGGGCGCTCCAAACAAGGAGGGGTTTGGTCGCGAAGTCCGCTGCCCACCACGCACAGAGCCACCCACCTGCCCGGCCGTTTTCCTGCAAAACGCTCCTCCTTTCTCATTCACCGCTCGGTCGCTTTTGAGTCTCCGGGATTTCCCCCCACCCCCTCCTCCCCGCGCGGCTTTGCTTGCTGAAAGGAAAGAAACGGCGCTAGGACCCGGCGCACCGGCCGGCAAACTGCCGGCAGCCCAGGCAGTCCGCGAGACTCCTCCTCATTCCCAGTGTCAAACTTGACATCAGGCTGCGAGCGGAGCATGGTAACTTCTCCTGCCATCAGAGCGCTCACATCAGTGGCATGCTCCGGGAAGAGATGCAGCTCGCGCTGCCCTCTGCACCAGCCACAGCATGGATTGTCACTTCCCCAGCCTCCTCTTCCTCCTCCTGGGATCTACGCTCGGCTGCTTGGCAGATCTGAGTTTTTACCCAACCAACGAAGGTAAGCCGCCGAGGAGGAGACGCCGCTTTTCGGAAAGCCGGGAGTTAAATGCCTCGCTTGCCAACCTGGTCCAAGGGCTGGTTGCTCTTTTTTTATTATTATTTTTTTTATTAAGGTGGTCCGCGTGGGCCACTGAAGAAGAGCGATAAAAGCTGAGCTGCGTTCATCCCGGACCAGCCGCTGGGCGTTTTTTTTTATTTTTTTTATTGTGGGTGTAGCTGTGAACGGGCGCAGATTGGCAAAGTTGGTTCGGGCGCGCCTGGTGGCTCTTTGGCTGTGACAGACCCGACTCCCTTTAGTTCCCTCTTGGGGAAGATGCAGGTGAAAGAGAGCCGGGTGAGCTCTCGGTGTTTTGCATCAGCTGCGGCTTGACTGTCGCGCGTCGAAGCGGGTGCCGGCGCGAAGTGACTTGGATCCAGGTTATAATGAATAGGGCGTGTATGTTTGATTATTAGCATAAGTGTGATGGCGCAGAGAAACCTTTCCGGGGAAGTCCTATACCGTGCGATCGCCTGCCTTCTAAGGAGGGGAGGAAGAGTAAACTACGCGGCGTGCAACTATTTTTTTTTTGTTTTTTTTGGTGAAAGCCAAAAAGGAAGAGGAACAAAGAGTAGATTTGGAGAAATGAGACGGTGCTTCCAAAAAAACCCCCGATGCTAATCCCGTATCGCCTTTTCTTTTGAGTCAAGTAACTAGAGACGTGATTTTATCTGGACTAATGATGGAAAGGAAGGCAACCTGTTTTACCCGGGAGATATCCCACGTGTTTATTAGGGCAAAGACTTCTTTTTGCAGAGATCGCAGCTGGTGACTCATTTACACCTATCGTTGTGACGTAATTGCACCGAATCATTCCACAGAAATAATTAATTAAAGAAAAGCCCAGTAGTCCACCCACTTTTTTTTTTTTAAATGTTATAGAAATTAATGTTTGCATTTTAAAGCGTTGCTTTATTAGGTTGCGGCATAAACTTTAGATGTAATGAAACGTTGCTTTTTTAAAAAAAAAATCACTTCTCTTTGGTGTGACTTAGGGGTATCACTTATTTTGCTATGTAAATTGAATGTTATAATCAATTTAAATAGGTACAATATGGTAAGAAATTGTTACTGGGATTCCAAAAGCTCTATTTTGAAGGAAAATATGAACATTGAATAGATGTTTTCCAAAAATAATAGAAGATATTCCACATATATTCCATAATGTCTCATTGAAGTTACAGCGTTAAGCATTCAATCTTCAACATGACTATCCAAACACACTTTGTGTGTACAAAACCTACAGGCCAAAAGGGTGGGGATAATTCATATCCAGTAACTGTACAATGTTGCACCTGCTTGATCACTGCTAATTTAAGGGATTTCTAAATGTTTTTGTTTCATCTTCCATTTGCAACAGGAAAAGACAAGAGTTATTTATTTGTTTATTGGTTCTGCTTTGAGGAGTGCTATATATTCAGGAACAATGCAGAAATGATTTTTGTAAGAAAACAGCCAGTTTATTTCGTCTTAAAAGAAAAAAAATCTCCCTTGTAAAACCACATTCAGTGTATGTGTGTATATAATTTGACTATATATATTGGAGTCAAATAATGAGTAGAATGTGTGTAGCTGATAGGAAATCCCTTTCTGGAGAGACCATTCTGGAGTTAGGTAAAAGTCTTATCAGCAAAACTCAAGGATAATACACAATAGAGCAATAAACCACCTAGTGTGTTGGCAGGCAAATCATATTACATATTAAGATAGCAACAGTTACTATATAAACCCCTTAGGTTTATATCTGTTATTTTATGTGTGTGTGTGTGTGTGTGTGTATTGCTTTTTGCTATTTGAATTTGGCTGAAAATTGAATTCATTGTCCACAGAAGATATTGTTTGGACAATATGTTTTCTTTCTCCAGTCTATGTAGTTGGATTCCCTCCCCCCTTTCTTTGTTTCTTACTTTTGGGATTGATGGGCAATAATAGATTCTATATAATATTTCTTAGTATCATAATAACCTAGCTGAATAAGCTATATCTTTAATTTTTAAATGTAAAGCAACAACATTTATTTAAATTGTCCAAACTTTGAAATAAGTATATTATAAGTAATATTAAGTTTTAAATTTATGTAATTTGAATTAGGTGTATTATATAGAATAAATATAGGGAAAATATACAATAAAATATAGAAAAATGTGTTTCTGTTTGAGTCCATTGGATGTTTTCTCAGACATTGAAATAAAAATATATTTTAAACTGTATTATTTGGCATAATTTCCCTATATTTGAACTGTTTATAAAATAACATAACTATATTATAACCATATTATAAATAACACTGATGAAAACAGTCACTATTTTCTGAATTTGTTAAGAGTGCATGCCTATAAATATAGAAACTAAACTTGCAGTTGTTGTCAGCCGCCCTGAGTCCTTTTGGAGAAAAGGCGGCATATAAATCTAAACAAACAAACAAACAAACAAACAAATAAATAAATTTAATTACCTGTAAATTAGCCATATTGCAATAATAGGACCTGAATGGACATACAAGGATTAATGCTTTTCTTCATACCATCTACTGGTGAATTAATGATCAAAACACTTAAAAATTATTTTGGAGCTCTACATATGATTTGATCTATGATTCTTCAGAAGAGCAGAGCAAATTATTTGTATGAACTGAGTTGATACCAATTTATACATACTTGTGTTAACTGATTACTTTTAGGCGTGTGTGTCTATTTCTTTTTTAAAAAAGCATTTGTTTCCCATATAATTTGATTGCTGTGGTTATGTGGCATATTACACAAAATATATATTATAGCCATTCTGAATAGGACCATATGATATCTTTCATTGAAATTCCAATTAAGCAAAGACATGATAAAATGTAATTTTCTTCATTGCTATTTATAATATAATATTAATTAAATTGAAATATGTTCTAAGGATGTATATTGTGTATTGAGTCATAGAGGCATTTAAATAATCTCAAATTGTTTTTAAATATATTGATTATAAATAGAAAAAGTTGTGAAGAATTAATCTTGTAGCTGTTAACAGTAAATTGTTATAGAAATTAATGTCTTAATAATGAATAGAATTTATTTCTTGCTGAACTTTGAATAGATTTTTTAAAATAATAATAGAAATTTAAGTCTAAAACCACATACTTATAACTCCCCTCTTTTTTCAATTCAAGATGGACTTTTCAAGAGTCTCCGAGATTTTCTGGAATACAGATCAACCCACTTTAATTGGAAACATATTAAAGTTGCACTTTTTGCATCATGAATCAAATAATAATAATTGCAATTTTGTAACTTTTTTCCCTTAATCCATTTCTATAATGATACTATTTGCTCCTGGTTACCGGCAACCTTAATTTAACTGTTTTATAACCTGCAATAGTTAACACTTGACCTGGGTCATTAACAGGATTATCAGCAAATTGGCTTAATCTTTTACTGACAACCTGAATTGCTTCAATAATATTTTGACTATGCAGACAGGAAACTTCTTTTAACCTCTCAAATCTCACATAAAGAATTTCTTATGAATACAATTTTCACTCCCTACCGTTCCCAAGTCACTAGAAATATACATCTGTTCATAGTTACCATCAGGCTGTACTTTGGTAAACAAGTAACACAAAGTATTTCAGTTTACAATATATTTGTAGTTCTGGTTACAATGTGTGAATATTTCCTTCTAACCACTTTGTTCTAACTATATAACTACATTTGTTCAGTAGTTAGCTACATTGGTCTCCAAAAATAATGTTTAATAGTAGTTTAAAAGTTTGTGAAGTTAGTAGCAATGAAGTAGTTCAGGAATACATGAGCAACCCAAATATATATATAATGTTTGTATATAAGTTTGTATTAAATCTATATTCAAAAAACTTCTAACAAAATTCTACTTTTTTTCCCCTTCAAACAAAGCAAATAGTTACAAGTAATATTATTTATGTTGTGCTTGTATGCATTTTTAAAAATTTAATCCTCTGGAATGTTCTTCAGTTTTTCTGCAGAAGTCATACATCAAGTTTAATTGCAAAGCAATTGCAATTGTATGGTCTCATGTACTTATTGTTTAGAGTAGTAGCCAGTCATTACGAAGTTTATAATGGATCCCATTTCTGGAATTTTATTTCATTATAATGTACATTTTTCAGTATGAGATAAAAGAAGTTTTTAAAAATGAAAGGCAAAACTGATATCACCTGAATGATAGAGAAATCTTTTACAAGACTCAGCATAATTAAAATTCCAGTTTTATAGCTATCTGGCTCTTCATCTTCTCACTTATTAAACCCTGCTGATGCCTGTTTAATCCCTGCTGTTAAACCAGTCCAAATGACAGGGGTTTAAAATAGTTCAAGTATATATAGGTGTAACGATTTGACCAATTTCTGATCTGCTTAAAATTTAGCATTATTCTATCACATTAAAAAACAGCATTTAGGCAGGCATGTGTATTAGTGCTGTGCCTGAATGAAACTGCTGCTATAAAACTAAATAATCACAGTTGTAATGCAGAATCCCAGGACAGTTTTCAAAAGGTGCTTTGGTTGCTCCAACAATAACTGGAATACATTATAATGCCTACTGTAGTAGTATTATAGAATTGGGCATGCCATACCTGGTCAGCCAAGGAGTAAAGAGTGCCTCTAGATTTTTTCCAGATATGATTCACCTAATAGCCCTTAAAAGTTACGTCAATATAAAATTCAAAATTTTGTCAACTACTTTTTCCTATTTCAAGTTTAGGTTAATGTTTATTTATTTGAATGTATAAGCCATTCAACTTCAATGGATTCTTAATACAAGTAAAGTTCTACTTTAGAATCTTGTTTGTCTTGATATTTTCTAACAATGATTGATTCATTGGATAAACTTGCAGCCCGTTGAATGAGACATTTTGAATTTAGAACACATGATAAATATAAGCCAAATGTAAAACTGCTATCATAGCTTAACCAAGACCTTGTGTGGCATTTAGAAAAAACTAAGCAAATGCTGGTGGAAGAAATTAAAATAAAGGGTTAAAGAACTAAAGTACAGAAAACTTTAGAAACCAGTCAGCTTTAAATAAGCAGTAAGAAACTTCTTTGAAGAAAAAGTCTTTAGAAATCAAAACATGTCGTAAGGGTTTGCCATTTCATAAAAATCCATATGATAGTATAAAGAATATTATCTTTAGTAATATTTGTCAAAATGTGGGAATTAAAACATTCTCCTTCTGGATAAATGTAGTATGAAGCAAATTTTGTTTCTGTGCAATAAATTTCCTTCCCTTTTGCTGAAGATTGCACCATTTTTCATCAATCAAACTTGTTTGATTGAGATAATTGTTACTGAATGAAAGGTTTAATAGCAAAAATGCAGGATTTTTTTTTTCTTTTGCCGTGAGGAGTCTGGTATTTATCACCAGCAAGGGTCACTACAGAGCTTTTATCAACAGCAAGAGTAGAGGATGGCAGAATTTTTGAATTAAGGCGCTTGCTGTTCAGCAAGGCACGATTCAGTTTATTTATATTACAACCACACTTGATTTCTATTGAACTATTTGTTTACATAATGGAGGTATAGATGATATAAAAGAGTAAACTCCTATTGTCATAGAAGAGATTAAAAAGTGTGCATTTAATTCCTTGTATTGAAATTATCAAAAAGAACTTTAGGGTATAATAATCCGAGTAAAACCCATAGTTATATCCTAGCTTGCTTACTCAAATTTGAAGCTCACTGGGTCCTTTGGGATTTGCTACCAGGAAAAATAAAGTTAGAAAGTCTGGTGTGTGTGTGTGTGTGTGTGTGTGTGTGAGAGAGAGAGAGAGAGAGAGAGAGAGATTGCATTAAAATCAATATTCTATAAGAGTGACATTCAGTGACATTCAGATATTTTTAAATAAAAATACATAAATCTTAGACTTAAATTCAACTATTTCCCTCTTTAAGTGTAATCGACTTCTAAACAAAGATATTAAGGCTGTCTTATTATGGTTGGTCACAGCTAGATATTTAGCTAGATGTTTAGATTTAGCGTTGTCTACCTGTTGAATTCTTACCAAAGACCCAGGATAGGGAGATGTTGTTTTGAAATAATATTAAAAGTATTGTCACAGAATGTATGGTGTTGCAAGTGAATCTGTTTTTTCACAATTGACTCATGGTGGTTTGTCAATTCCGATGGTGTTCAAGTGGTGCTCCAGAAGTTTGGAATTGTACCAAAGGTGTCTATTACTATTGGTACTATCTTTGCTTTCTTTTGCCACAGTTATTCTACTTCTACTTGTATTTTGTAATTTTTCTACAATAGTTTCTCTTCTATTCTGCTGTCTCCAATATTACAACATTCATTATACAGACTTTTTTTGTCATTCTTATCTGCAATTGTTAAATCTGGTGGCAGATGCCTGTCTGGTTGAATTCTAAAGTCCCAGAGCACATTAGTTTCTTCATTTTTTAATTATTTTGTAGTCCCACCAGTTTTTGGTTTCAACCAAATGGCAGTTGTTGCAAATATTCCAACATACTATTGTTGCTCTTTATAGTTAGTCTGTGCAATTTTCTTCCAACAGCTAACTAGGTGGTCTGGACTTGCTCTTTCTCCTTCTCCTTCGGACTGTCATTACTCATTCTTGTAGGACCCTCAATTCTATTAAGAATTATGAATGCCAATCCTAATCATGTATTGAAATATAACATGATAAAGCATTTAAGAATAATAACGTTTAGAAAATTAACTAAAATATAGATGTTTGTTTTTGAATTGAATGTGTGTGTGTGTGTGTGTATATATATCCATATACACACACACACACACACACACACATATATATACATATACATACAAACATATATGTATGTAATATGTATATACATGCAAATGGTATATTCTAATTTATATATGTAGATATATACATTCAATTCTAAAACAAATACATACATTTTAATGTTCTTTCTTTTAAATATTTTGTAAGTATAAATAAACTTTCTCTATACATACACACAAACTTATTTATTTAAAAGAAAAAAAATAACTAAAAAGTAGGTGTTTGTTTTAAATTGGGTTTAAATTCAAATTATAATCAGTGCACGAACTATTGAGCAGTTAACTGTTATATTTTCTGCATTAAAGTAAACATTTTAAAGGATACTTTATTCCAGTGGATCTTAATTTCTAGATTTAGCATACAGCATATCCTTGAAAAACTATTTTGAATGAACCATTATCATGTAACTATTTAGAAATAAAAGCGCTTACTATAATCCAACCACAGTTAATTTAAATTAATTTGAAACAGGAAATATTCTGAGGCCTTAATTCTATCGTTGAAGTTGGATACTTAAAATTTGTAATACTTTGGCTATAAAAAGTCTACTGGGCTTCCCAAATAAATGTGTTGAAGTAATTTATGATTAAAACTATCTGAAAATCTGAACTGAATGTGTACTTCTGGCATCAGGTTAATCAATTAATTAATTACATAAAATTATTCAGAAATTGCCTAATCCAGAGACTATTTTCAGTTGTATGCAGTCAATTAAACAAATCAACATAAACCCAGTGAAAAATGCAATACAATCAATGAAGCCCAAGGTTCCAGTAAATGACTATGATTTTAACTTGATTTTGGAAATGAAGCAATAACATCTTGCTGTCCTGAAATGCTATTGACTGAAATCCATTAGATTTCCAAAGTTTTACATTTCAGCTTGCTTGCAAAATTTACAAATAGCAAATAGGTTGGTAAAAAGCAATTGAGATATAAAAATAAAGATCATACTACTTGAAAGGAACTGCTGGGAGAGAGCAACAAAAGACTAAAGACTAGCCTACCAAGCCCTTGTTGAGGATTAACGAAACCATACAAAATTAATTCTTTAACGTGGGGAGACATTATTCAAACTGATGCACTGTAAGTGAAAACTTTTAGGCAGCTTTTTTGTAAAGTAATGTATATCCTGCTGTTTCGGGCAGAGTGAGGAAGAAAATCCCATTAATCTGGTGGAAAAAATATTGGGAAAAGAATAAAAGCCCACCAAACAAACAGTAGTGGAAATGTACAAGAAGTTTGAAAGTGAAATAAGCTTGCATGTGGGAGAGGATTATAGCATATAATTACATTAGGTGAACTCATTTGGTATTCTTAAGAAAGTCCGGTTCTGTTTTCAGAACTCAGTGTTGAAAATTTTTATACACAAATCAGCCTATCAACTTGTGCATTTTATCATTTTGTTTAGGTTGCTTTTACAGAAATAAGGAATTTGGGGAATAACAAATCTTTATTGTCTAGCACTTTGCCGGATCTAAATATATGGATAAAAACAAATATGAAACATTACATTATAATGTAATAGTGATATTCTCAAAATATTTTTTTCTTTATATTTGTATCACTTCTACAAATCCAGGTAAAATTCAGCTTTGCTTTTGTGAATTTGCCTTTCTATTTTGTACAGTTGTATGCAAGTTTACAGAGATATGAGCTTTACTGAATCTAAAAGTACTGTCATGTGAGGATAAGACTATCTGATGTATAGACATTAAAACTTTAAGAAAAACAAAATACAATGCTATTCCTATATGATTTTCATTTTCTGAAATACTTTGCGTTTCAATTTTAATTAGAATTGTTGATTCATTATTTTTCATTTTTTCAGAAACAATATTCTGGATTTATCTACATAGTTTCAGAGAAAACTTCGCACCACTTCTCAAATCGGCAAAGAAATTTTTACAGCTATTTTTAGAATTAGAGTACTTTAAAAATACTTTTTGTTTTTCAGAAGGTATTAGAATTGTCTCTTTGTAAAATGTTCTTCTACTTGAGCTCAGTCCTGGTGACTTTTAGCTACAATACGATAATATTGGAAAAAGCTACAAGGTGGGGTTGTTGTTGTTTTTTTTCATTTCTTTTTGTGGACTGCTTTTTTGATTTAGCAATCTATTCCACAGACATAGTGTTCCTCTCCGAGTGCTAATTATAGCCCAACATACTTGTCTTCCAAGAACAGACAAGGTCTAATATTTTAATTTTATGCTGCTTTGTATTGTATCCTCTACCCTACTTACATATTAATGAATAAAATATTGGGCTGAATTATTATCAGAAGGCAATGAATTAATAGACTATTTAAAAAGAACAACAGAATAACAATAGAATAATAGAGTTGGAAGGGATCTTGCAGGTCTTCAAATCCAGCCCCTTGCTCAAGCAGGAGACCCTATATCAGTTTAGACAAATGGTTCTTAAAAACTTCCAGTGTTGGAGCACCCACAACATCTGGAGGCAAACTGTTCCACTGGGTAATATTCTCATTGTCAGGAAATGTCTCCTTAGTTCTAGCTTGGTTCTCTCCCTGATTACTTTCCACCCATTGATTCTTGTCTTGCCTTCAGGTGCTTTGGAGAATGAGTTAACACCTTCTTCCTTGTGGCAGCCCTTAAATCAACATAGCTTAATTTAATAATGGTTTCAACTGACTAAATCTGAATGCAACTGCTACAGAAAGGCAACAATACATATCATTATGTATTAGTCATATCATTAGTCTCATGCCAGATTCATCAACTATGCACCCTGTTTGAAACATGGTAAAAGGTGGGATATACTGTACAAAGATATGTCCTGTCAGAGCTATCTGCAAGTGCTCCATGAATTGTATGGGTGAAAAAGTAGTTTAGGAAATAACCACATTGGGACAAGAGTTGTCTCAAGAGTATGATGTTGAGTTATGGGCGAAATGAAATAGGTCAGAGAACACTTGCTTCCTAGTCAAGAAAAACCAAAAAATAAATAGGATCAATGCATCTGCACAGTCTGAGAAAAAAGATTTGTACCCAGCCTGCAAGGTACTGGAATAGGAGATGGAGACATACAAAATTTTGGTAGGTCAAGTAAGAGAGGCTGCAGTAGCCCTTATTACTATTACTATTTCCTTACCTTAATTAAGTTATTTCAAATGTCACAAATGTGTGAGAATGTATGTCATTTTTGCTTGTATAAGGGAAGCAAATTAAACGGCAAATTTTTTTTAAGAAAATGAGAATAGCAAAGCACATATGTTCTAAATTAATTACCTCATAAATTCTGTTAAACAATAAAAAATAACTTCTTGGTGACATCAGCAAGTTGGATTCAGCAAAAGCATCCTGTTTTCTTCAATGTGACACTCAATGGATTTTTTAAATTGTATCAGCATGCTGTCTCCCATCCTTATATCCACATTAAATTAGTTGTGTATGAGGAAATAACTTGGGGGCAACTAGAACCATTCTTTGGGCTCTTTATCAACAGATACCATTACAATAATTGATTAGGTTTTCAGTAGCTTATTTTTGGAATTGAGCTACCATAATAGTGACAGTTTGTCATGCATCTCAGTGTGAATGAGTAAAAATTTAAATATCCTTTGGACAAACTGACGTAATTATTCTTCCTCCCCGTCACCCTCCTCCTTCATTTCCATTAGGCTAATAGTTGCCTATTCCATCAGTTTACTTATGTTTATCCTATATTCCCCTATTTCCTTTTCATTGGAAATATGCCATCACTAGATCTTTGCAAAGTGAGACCTTCCATAATTCAAATTATATTTTAATGCAAGATTAACAATAATATTAACCATAATTATTTTATTTTTGTTCTGGCAGCATCCACTGTTTGGAGCATGGCTCTTAGAGCATGTAAATCAAATTTCAAATATGGCCCTCAGTTCCCCTCTTCCCCCAAATTGTGCACTCTGAATTATAAGCAACAGCTTTGATTCCCACAATATGTCTCATTTGCTAGTAGAACCATTTTAATCAATTATCTTCAAGCAATCTATATATGGAGGATATAGGAAATGTCTCTGAAGGACAGAAAAAAGAGCTGCTATACTAAGGCAATGATTAGACAAGCTCGATTTGATCCCATTCAAAAAACCTACTTTGAATAAACATTTCACACCCCTTTCTAGTTCACACTAGAAAGTTTGGAAAAAACAACTTTCAGACTTGCAAGATTCTGTAACTGTAGCTGTTAAAATAAAAGTATTCCTGACCTATATGGCTGATATGACATTGGATTTTTGTTGGCCCGAGCTTAGATGAAAGTATTAGAACAGGATTTGAATGTTTTTTAGAATACAAGACAGAACAAAAGGACCTTTCTCCCAGTTATGACAAAATTTCCCATGGATATGAAGATCATTTCAGAATGGGGAAGTTTCTGACTTGTAAAACTGCATGGATAGATAAAGTCAAACTTGTGATCTAAATAATTATATTCAGATGGAACCCTTGTATATGACATAGGATTATTTTACCTATGGGGGGGCAATATAAGAATTTAGAATTCCTGGGAAAGGATGAAAAGGTAGAATGAAGGGAGAACTATTTTTCCAGTTTGGCATTAAGGTAAAAAAAAATATGTGATGCTGATATTTGGGAATAGAATAACAGCACTACAATAAAGTTGCAAGCAATCACGGCAGAAAAACAAAATCTGTTTTAAATGTTTAATGAATTGTTGAGCCTCTTAAACCACTAATAAAATCAAGAAAAGCTGACAATAGTCATGTTGGAAGTTCATGACACTGAGTCATATTCACCTACTGATCTGATTTTACAATGTGTGCTTAATTGTATTTGGAACTAGATGTAATTATACATTTTAAATACAACAAAATAATTTAAAGCTGTGATATGCTTTACAAATATTGTTAAATCTTTTTTAGGCTTCAAACCTAGAAGTAAGCACCATGGAAGGCAATAGCATTTAGTTTTAAGCAGACAGGTATAGACTTTGTGAGAGAAATATCCCTAAACATTAAACTGCAAGCAATTGGATGGAGTTTTTTTTTTCCTCAGAAAAAAAAAAAGCCTTTAATCACAATATTTCAAACACAGGAATAAAACATGCTAATTCTTGGAAAGGTTCATATTATTTCCTAAAACAGAATCTGGATAGTTGTTTCCATTTTATGGAAATATTTAACTAAATAGTTCCATTGCTTCCTCCCGCCCCCAAATGGCAAAGAAGTGATACCGTGTGTTGAGTTTAGGAAGCTATGGTTCTTATATGTATAGTACATTTATGTGAGAAGTTTCTTTAAAAACTAAATTGGCTGCTGATCCGCTCACTGAATTTTTTTTGAGAGATAAGATGGAAGACATTTAGGTCCTCTGTGATGTATCTATTACTGGACTGTTACTATTTAAAGATGAGGCACAAGACACTTTGGTTGTTCCATTATATAAAATATTCAATAGTATCTTAATGAGAAAGTTCTAAAAAAGTTTTTTAAAAATCTAAAATCTTTTTATGAAAAAAATACACATATAATATCTATATACTGCAGTAGATAACATAGTATAGCTTTGAAATGTTTATTGCAGTTATGAGTACATTATAAAGTTCATCATGCTTCGGAAACTTTCTTAGCCCTAATTCAATCTGGCATCTTTTTCAAGTAAGCCTCAGAGGAATTAAAAGAACTTGGTGTGCTTTTATGCAGGTTAGATTCAAAAGTCAGTATAGATATATAACATTTCCCAAGAAGAACAACCAAAATTACTCCTGATGTGGTTTTTAATTCCCAGTTATAACCCTGAAAATCACTTATCAGACATGAAGTTACAGGCATCCTGAGGACTCCAACTCATTTTCCTTCTTCAGATTGCTTGGGGTTGATAATTCATTATGACAAGTCAAATATCCACCTCCTCCTTTTGCATCACTGCAGGACTTAAAGCAATATTGGAGTTTTGTGCATCAGATTTGCCAAGAATTAATCCTGACTTTGATTAGGGAGAGCTATGAAAATATTTTCTTATCAATAGTAAAAGAGGGGGAAGAGAAGGGCAGGTGAAGTGTTGAAATAAAAGGAACAGGTGCAATGGAAAATAAAACTTGATGTGAGTCTTCATTCTTTCTGCTGTTACTGTTTTAATTGACTAGTATTTTAACAGCTGGTGCTTTACACAGTATTGAAGAAGGAGATGGCTAATGGCTAACCACTTGGAAAGAATGCTGAATTTGAAGAAGAGTCAGTACTTTACCAAGAGCAACCAGACTGACTGATGTCTGCTATTAGGTTCTAAAATAAGCAACAATGTAAAATATGTCCATTAAGTAACAGTGACATTATTATTATTTTGAAAAAAATACAAACACATATATTTTGCAAATTCTATGAACTATTTGAATGAAGGAACATGTGTATGATGTATGTATGATATATGCATTTGTGTGAGAGTGTTTCCATCGTACTGCAGTATTCCCTTTCACAATAAGCTGTCTTAGATAAAGCAAAAAACGTGATTAAGAAGTAACAAGCAAAGGAAATTAAGCAGGAAAGGAGAAAAGGAAATTTCACCCAAGAAAATAAGTATTTTGGAAAGGAAAGGAATGCTCTAAAGCTACAGAAGTATGGAAGTAAAAGGCATTCATGTTAAATGGAGCAGGGTATTCCCAAATAAGAAGTCACTAAGGGTGCCCTAATAAGTAAGATTAACACTGCTTTGAGATCACGTAGGTTGGATGTATGCTGCTACTCATAAATATTGCATTTAATTTAAATATATTTAATAAAATAACTCTTTATGGATTTATAATTTTCCTCTTACATTTTTAAACTTTTCAGAAAGGGCTTCAGGAACTATATCCACCAAATGTTTAAAAAAACCTAAATGCTGCCCCAGCTGTAAAATTTTGTTTGTTTTCTTAAGGCAACAATATTTATCAACTTGTATGGCTCATCTAACAATTAAGTAACTTAAAGTCTCATAAAGAACAATTTAGGTCTAAGAGCTGATCTTTTAAATATTATTCAAATATGTAAAATTGTAAAAGTACAAAAAAAGGAGTCAAGTTCTCTGGGTTACCAAAATTAATATCAAGATAGTGATCATATTTATGCAGACTTTTTGCTTGTATCTCAGCAAGGCTTCCTTAGTGAAATAGTTCAGAAGTGGGTATTGTCCTGCAGTGATTGTAGTATGTAGAAAAGATTGGCTAGTGACTGGAATGTTCTTGGGAGGTGTCAATTAATGACTTTCCGGAAATGTTGTCTCTATTTTAATACCCAGGAACCAATTAATAATTTCCAGTAACCCATTAATTGACATTTCCGAGGAAACCCAATGACTAAGTATGCACAGCAAGCCTGGGTTACATTTATTTCAAGGCCATAATTGTGAAAGTAATTATTGATAAATGTATTACATTCATATTTTTTTTTGGAAAGATACATCTGTGGTCAGCTTCTTTTGCTTTATAATTTTCTCAAATTATACTCCACAATTGAAAATTATCACAGTAGGTTTCACTTTATAAGGAAATGATCTTGCAATTATCTGGTGTTCTTTCTTAATCACAGCTCTTGAGAAGGAAAAAAAAATAGCTTTGTTGAGTTAATTTGTTCTTCCTGTGTTATTGAGTTGGGGGATCACAATGTTTCAGATTCATCTTGATAATTCTTTTCAGGACAACATTGCATGAATACATTGGGAAATATTATTTTCACAGTCTTCCCAGTTCTATATAGGAGCTGCAGATAGACAATAGAACTGAAATTGGCGAAATTGGTGCAACTCACAGTCAATAGGCCAATTGATTAATACCAGTATTCAAATATTTGGAGATACATGAATGTTTTGGTGAATTATTTCTATGTTGTTTTCCTTGCTGTTAGGAACAAGTATTATATTATATTATATTATTACTTTTTGAATATTCAGATGAAAAAAGGATTGGTTACTACCACATATTGAGACCTGATCAACATTTATGCAACCAAGTTAATTTTAGGTGATCAGTTAACATAACAAAAGTAGCAAACTATGCATGACTGTACACTGATGCCAGTTGTAGAACATTTGATAGAATTCTGCATGATTTGAGTTACAGGGACACAGTTCCCTGTAACATTTAAGAGTTTGAATGTTTCAAATTATAAAGTTTAATAAATTGGTTTATTCGGATAGGGTCAATTTCATAAATTTAGAAAAGGAAATAACTATCTCTTATAAATGGTTTCCTCTTAAACTTTGTTATCAATAGTTTTTGATCTAGTGATAGCAACCAGTCTTGCATTATAGATGTTTTCATTTTTGTACCTGCAATAATCTTGCTGTGTTTAGATAGATAGATAGATAGATAGATAGATAGATAGATAGATAGATAGACAGACAGACTATTTTCTCTTATCCAAAAAGCTATTTTAATTTTAAAAATCCTCTGAATTACTGTCTAGTTTAATCCCAAAGTGCCATAGTTTTTTTACATGCCCACAAGCATGATAAAATTATCCTTCTTATTCACATTCCCAATATAAATTTGAAGTAGCTTTATACATTGTAGTTTCATTGTTCTAGATAGTTGCATGCCTACATTTGTATATATTTCCATTTCAAATTCTGTCTTACATTATTCAATAACATAAATTCTTTAGTATAATTTTAATTTACTGATAACTGTAAATATGAAAACTATTGACAACCATGTCCTTCGGTCATCAGTTGTTATTTTGATTTTATTTTATATTCTCTGTAATAAAAATCTAGAATTTCATGATATTAAATATCTTTGCCTATAATTACTTGTCTCTAAAATGCTTCTTGTGCTGAGAACCATAAAGATGCTTTTCGATACAGCCTATGTTTGTATGACTTTGTCAAACCTCAAATAATAATGCCAGCCAAATTTCAGGTCACATCCTTTTAATTCTAACAAATCTTTATTTGTCAGCAAACTCAATCTTTCAAACCAAGCCACTAAGTTGCAAAGCACCATTTCAGACCAGATCAATCCAATCCAATCCTCTTCTTTCCTTTGCATATTGTAATGCTTTATATTTAAATCATGGCTTTTTTCTCTTGCCATGCAAAACTTAACTGCCATTATTTAATGGTATAAAAATTGTCAAAACCAGTATTATCCAAAATAAAAATATCCTTCTGAGCACAGCATTCATCTTTGTCCCATAAATTATCCCCAACAATTGTAGTTTTTCCCATTTTAGCATGTTTTTTTAAAAAAATTCATTCCATTTCTTAACATAATTATTTGAAATAACATAGTTATTTGTCATAGTGATACCCAAATATTGTGCTTTTTCCTCTATCTTAATACCAGTTTTGGCTAACTCTTTATTTTCATATTTTCATCTTCTGGTTATTCAGATCTTAAAAACTGATTACTTTTTTACCCAAGCTTTTTCAGGCAGTCAGGCTAAAGAGCCACTGCTTTTAACCTTAAAGTAATGATTTCATTTTTCAGGTGTGTGTAGATTATCTTAAAGATTTGTTTGCTTAAAAGAATAGCAGAGAAGAGGTGTACTCAGTTGCATGCAAGATTTGAACACTTAGGAATCAATTTTGAAAGTTGTATCGTCCTAATTCATAGGATGTACCTATTGTTTTAAAGAATTTTTAAGCACTAAGATTCAGCATAATACCTGAAGTTATTTGAATGCATGATGCAATTTAATTATGCTTGTCCAATTTTAAATAATTGGAGAAGCATAATAAAAATAAATTTCTTCATAATTACAATCAAATGTATTGAAAAAAGTTCTTGTGCTACACAGTGGGTGATACAATGAATTGCTAGAGAAATTCTATAATTATGCATTTTAATTGAAATTCATTTTTTGAAGAAGCAAGCATTAAACTGCTAACATTTTTGTGTAGTTTGTGCATGCATTTATCCACACACGGAAACTGGGCCATGTAGTTTTTAAATATTATATGTGCCTGTGAACAGTTTTGGTGGTGTTTTACCTCCAAGCAAAGACTAGCTGGATCCTGCCTCAGGATAGGTTCTGTGCTTTCCAAATATGAATTACATGCTTTAATTTTGAGTATATTTATATTTATTTATGTTATTGTTTTGTTTAGAAAACTTTGATTTTCTCTGTGTTAGCATTTTTCTCATAAGTGAAAATTAACAACTACAATAATGAAAGAAATGAAAAACTTTCACTTCCTCTGACATTTGAAAAATTTGTTCAGATGGTAAAAAATTCTGTCTTCACTGATTATCTTTTTATAACTATTTATAAACCATAAATAATTTTATAATTATTTATAAATAGTTATAAATAATAACTATTTTTCAGCAATTGTAAATTTTTGAAATTGTATTATGCAAAAATAAATAAGGAATTTATTTATACAGGAATAAACTCTAAAATTGTGCTTTTAGATTTTTATCTTGTCCTATTTTACTTCAAAAGAAGCTGCAAATCTATTATAATGTAAAAATCCAAGCAAGGCTTACAGTTCTAATAAATCAGAGTTATATATATGCACGCAATTTAACTATAGTATCTACTTTAAAATAATTTAGTTTACATGAAATCCAATTTAATATCTGCATAGTTATTAATTGATGGGATGTTCCTATTTTAGATGATAGGAAAGCTGAATTTAATATATGGAAGAATAGTGATCAAACTCCTTACATTTTGAGTGTTGGTTAATAATAAGGGATAACAATCATGAATAATAATTGATAAGCTTCACATAGCTAGCTTCAAAGCTGTGAAGTATCAAAAGAAGAAAAATATCTATACACTTTTATCTAATGTAAACAATTTTTGTATTTGCATGTTGGTATTAGCTATCAAGGACAAAACAGAGATCACCACATGTTCTGTTTTCCTCTCCCATCCCAATAGCAGCATTGCCGTAGAGAAAACTGGGAAACTTTTAAAAAAAATCACTTATGTTGCTTTCCCCTTTGTTGTTTTTAAAGAATATGACATCCTTTTTAATTTTTATTTTGTCTCTAACTCAATAAGAGATTACATGAGTATAGATGTAAAATTCACTTTTTTCATGAATTATAGAGTACAGAGTATATATTTTAAATGATAGTTGAATTTAAAATAGTTTCTTAAAACTGTACATTCTTGATTTGAGAATAGAATAACAGAGTTGGAAGGGACCCTGGAGGTCTACTAGTCCAACCCCCTGCTTAGGCAGGAAATCCTACACCACTTCAGACAAATGGTTATCCAACATCTTCTTAAAAACTTGCAGTGTTGGAGCATTTACAACTTCTGGAGGCAAGTTGTTCCACTGATTAATTGTTCTGTCAGGAAATTTCTCCTTAGTTCTAAGCTGCTTCTCTCATTTTAATCATGAACATCCTAATGAACATAAGATCTAATCCTTCAACTTTAGCATTGTTTATTTTTGTTAATCTTAGTTTAAACAAACCATGTTTTCAAAGTTTAATGGCACAAACAACTGTTATTATGTTCAAGATTGTGATGCTTCCCATTTCCAATGAAAATAGTGGATTCAGAGAAACAAAATTTCCTCTATTTAGTCTTAGCAGGAAATAATAAATTATCTTTTTGAACTGGCCTACTCTGCATTAGAGGCTGGTAGATATGCTGTTGCCTTATAATGGCTGGATGAACGTTATAATCATTTCTGTGAATTCAATTTAGGTATGGCTTTAAATTTCTTGCATACTCACTTTGATAGTTATGGGCAATTCTCAGGACTGTAAAAGGACACATGTTTGCGTTGTGCTTTGGAACCAAATGCCATACATAGTGAAGCCAAGTTTTTAGACCTATGCTGTTCTTATTTCAAGTTCCCAAATGAGTCGTGCTTATAAACAGGACATCAACTGGTGTTGAGGCTGTGGCTTCTCTTAAACTGTGGCTTTTCTTAAATAGTGAAGCTGGTCACAGTTGAGTTTGCGGTGGATGTGCTGGAAGCAGAATTTTTAGAAAAGGACACTGTTAATAATAGCCAGTTGGTATGTCTGTTGGTATGGTGGAACAGGCTGTAAATACCCTGATGTTCTGTACTGTGGGTAAACCTATTTTTTTCCCTTAGAGGGAAGGAAATTGGGTAATTTTCATTCTTGCAATTTGCATCCTGCTCCAATGTCTGTTTATTCCAAATAAGTCCCACTGGCCTGGCAGGTTTTTCTGCCAAATAATCAAATAGGTATGTAGCTTTGCAGGGTTTGTGTCTATAAATGGCTACACAATTTGAGAGTCAGTAAGGACTCTCTGTTTTATGGTTTTTAAGTTATTTACTTGATACAGGATAATTGAATGACATAAGATGCTTTGAGTTATACTTCAGGTGAAACAACAAAAATTGAATTAAGTAATTCAGGATAAGCACTCCATAGTATTAGATCACTACTATATGAATTCTGTTTTATACAGTAAATAGTATTAGTATATATAGTATTATACAGTGTTAATGTAATATTAATTGCAGAAGACATCCCGTGCATTTTTGGAGCTCATTTTTATTACTATCATTTCATCTCACGTAAATAAGACCTGCCACAAATATTGTACTGGAGAACTATTTTCCAACAGGTCGTTTTGTGCTCTGTTGCTGTCCACAGTTGCTAATGGTCAATAGTATTGGTTTCTAGTATATTTTAGAATATACTTGTATCCCAAGAGTAAAGTTGAAAAATAAATTGCCAAAGCATTTAAGAATCTTCTGTGAAGAAGCAAAATCATACATTTTTCATGAACTCAAAATAATTTTTTTTCAGATGTTTTTTTCAGATATTTCATATGTCTGGGCATATGGGAAGATCCTGGAAATGGTGGATCCTTCCCTATTCCTTTGTATCCTCTCCTTTCACTCTCTGTGATTGTCAGTTAGTTTTCTCTAACAACTTAATGTTGTTTGATTATTCATGGTGGTAGTGCAGAAATTACATATTTCACAAATTACATATTTCACATTGAAAGTATAAAGTCACCCTAATTTACAGCAGTAGATTGCCAGTATGCATAATTTAATTAGTTTTTTTTTTAACTAGGAAAGAAAAGAATGTTTAAGGAAAGAATTCATTCATTTCCCAACATATGCAAAGCTTGGTGTATTTTCCATTTATCATTTTGTAGTACCACTAGATAAATAAGAAAACCACAGCCAAAAATACAGATAATTGTATTTGTAATTGTGCTTGAGACTTGACCTCAGCTTAATGTAAAACATATAGATGTAGACGTATAGGCATTAAGCGAAAGGAAAGAAATGTGTATTTTTTAGATTTCTAAAATGAATGATCTTACCTAAGAAATTTTAATTATTTGGTATAGACATTTTTTAGCAATTTTGGGGTGCTTTGAAGTGAGAGATCTTCATTTTCAGATCTTATAAACATTCAATCTACAATGTAGATTCACAATTGCTTCAACTGTTTCCATTGTGTCCCTCTGTGTGTGTGTGTGTGTGTGTGTGTGTGTGTTGTGTGTTGGGGAGGCAGGCTCCACTTCATTTCACTTTGTGAAATGACTGCAGCAGAGACACATGCACAAACAGAGCCCTGAAAGCCTGCTCCTCCAGATACTTGTAAACAACAAATTGAAACAACAAAAAGTCTTCATTTTGAGATAAAAAAAATAGAGTATAAATCTTAGAAGAGACTTCACATGATGAAGATACATAGCCAAGAACATCACCTGAAGCAGGAGCATCTTGGAAAAAACAATAAGCTCCTTTATTAATTCAAAAATTGGTGCTTCTTAAATGTTCCTGTATTAGAAGGAAATTGTATATTTACTAAAAGTGAACTTTTTACCATTATTCTTTTATGATTCTTTGTGTGATAAACTTCACACATTATCCTTTCTATAACATGCCATTTCTTACTGCTCTTAATTCATATAAATTGGTTGTAAAAATATTTCTTCATCTAAAAGGCACTTCAGTTAAACTTAACCCTTTGTTGCCCCCAAACTTTGCTTCTAATTGAATAGTTTAAGTGGACAGATTCTTAATACAATGATGGCTGTATTTTGACACTATGTCCATTTCTATCAATCATTTCTTCTTACATTGCTTTGAAGATTCTGTTGAGGTTGTCAGGAGAAACTAATTTAATTGTACAATTAACATTGTTGTACCTTCAATTTTATAGGAGGTGATGGGAACAGCAATCTTAATTTTCTTGATACAAATATGAGCTCCATCTTCCTGGGCCTCCAACAGAAAAAAATAATATAAATACACTTATTTCTTAATAAGGATAAAATAGCTATATTTCCAGTTACATGCTGCTATTTTATTTTACTTATATATGTTTCTTATTCCTTTTCTAATTCAAAAAAAATAAGTAAAATAATCCTAACATACAAAGTTTATTTTTTTAAAAAACCCTGATTTCATCCACTTATTATATCTTTTGTCCTTTTCAAAATAATCCACAGTAAAAATTTTGTCCCTTTGATTTTGAGAAAGCATGTTTTAGACATTTTATTTAAAAGTTTGTTTAGTAGTTTGAATTATTTGGAGATGGCAGATTTCTAAATCATATAAATAAATAAGGTATATTTCAATAAATTTTAAGGATTTCTTAAAAAGCTGTAATAAATAATACTAATGTAGGGCTACCAAATTGACTAGTAAAATTTTGACAACCACTATATGATACATTTCTTCCTGCTATCATCTAGAAGTCATATAGATTTTTGTAAACCTCAATAATAGAAATAGTTATCAAGCACCATAGGTCTACAGTTCACATCTGATGTTACATACAGGATATTATGCAGATAGAATGTATTTTGGATTTTCTTGGATAGATTGGAACAGAATTTGCTTTAGTGAAACAAGATTTACATTGTTGGGGTGGAAATCAAATACAGTGCTTAAATTTGTAACATGTGGGCAAAATAATTTAATGTGCGCATTAAATAATATTTATTTAATATGTAGTAATAATAATAAAAAATAAGTATATCTATCAGGGAAAATCAATACTTTTTATTGATTTTAGTAGTTTATATTTACATTAATAAAAATATAACTTAAAATCTTTTCCCTTGTACAGAAATAATTTTGTTTTATTCATTAGTACAGTTGGATTCTGATAGTTCAGTTGCTGTAGTATGAACAATTATAGTCCTGAAGCACAACAAAGAAACCTATAAATCTCAAGAAGAATTCTAAATCTTTACATTCTAAAATGCTATATTTTCATACAGAGCCCAAATAATGCTTAATAATTTTGCCCATATGAAAACTATCATAATGATGTTTTGTAGAATCATAATCTTTCAAAGGCTTTCAGATCAATATACTTATTATGAAGTATAGCATAAGCTTAAGTGCTTTGTGTAGAGGACACATTGACAAAAGGCAGATTTTACTTGATTTGTTTTCAACATTAATTTCAGACCTTCTGAATTAAATGTATTTAATTCAATTTGCAACCTACATTTTCAAATAGCATATCTGGTCTTGGTGGCTGGGAGATTAAAAGATTGTTAAAAGTTTAAAGTTATCTCAGAATGAAAATACATGTTTAAAAACTTTGTTTGAAGTTATACTTTTTTCTTAAAAATATACTACGGCAGCAAGTAAAAATATCAGCAAAGGAAGTAGAAGAATATATAATAATGGAGTCATCATTGATTGTTACGCATGCCAAATTAAATTTTTGAAATGTGAAACCTTTTTAAAAAACATAATTTTGTTGCATCACTCACTGGCATTTACTAGTATTTCTTGAACCAACTTTTCAAGGTACTGGATGTAGAAATGCAGCTGGAGTGTGAGAAGCTGGTACATTTCTTTTTTCGATCTTGTGGAAATTAATTGAAGGTACATCTGTTGCTCTGCTTTTTCTGCACTTGGAATAATTTAATTCAAAACCAACCAATCAAGCCTTTTTTAAAACAACAACAGAGGACTATAACTGAACACAGATTAAATTCATTCCTCTTTATTTTTGTCTTCTTTTCAGTTAATCTGCTAGATTCAAAAGCAATTCAAGGAGAGCTGGGCTGGATCTCCTATCCATCACATGGGGTGAGTTCATTAAACTGCAAAATGGGAAACAGTTCTGTGCTATTTAACCTTTTCTTCATTTGTGGAAAACAGCAAAACACAAGTATTATTTAGTATAGCATTATTGTTCTTTTTTCTTTTAAAACAGAGTTTATATTTTGGGACTCATGCTTCCAGTCACACATCCCTGAATATGTTCTGTGTTTCATATATTACCAAAACAGCAGCCACATCTCTTTCAGCAGTATTAAAGTGATTATAAATATTTATGCTAAGGATTGCTAAGATTATTGTTTTTTACTTAGTCAGCCTTTTCTAACCTATATTCCTCCAGATTTTTTGGGTGGGGGGAGGGCTTTAACTTCCATGATCCTTATTAGGATTCCTTATTAGGAAATTAGGATTGATTATATTGAAGATTTATTTGATATTGATTATGGTTTGGATTGAATGATTGAAGATAGTTGAGTCTTTCTTGAACATTTTCCATGTTAAAGCATTAGGTATAAACAAGGAGAAGATTCTTTCATGTGAATAATAATTCCAGAAAACTGTTGATTTTAAAACAAATTGACCAAAAAACAACAACAAAAAACAAAACCCCAACTACAGCTCCATACCAATGAAGATACTCTCCTTTTTTTTTCCTTGTACTAGAAAATAATTTTAATCATAATATGAAAATATTTGCTAAACCTGAACTGAAATAGAATTTGTAAAACATGTTACCAATTCAAAATAATGTGAACCAAAGATTGGCTGTTGCATTTTCATTAGCTGCATGTAAACAGTTATAAGCATGAAGAACAATGAGAAACATGCATTGTAATCTCACTCTCACTAGACCCAGTTAAAAAGCTCAGTATGATTTGAAAGCTCCCATTATATTATAATTAGACTATACTACCCATGCCTTGTTTTGATTATCATTTCACAGATACCTCCTCACCAGAAAAACAGAATGATTACAGGCAGGCAAAAGTAGTGGGAGTGGGAGCAACTTCTGATTTCCTGCCGGCTTTCCTATTGAATTTCTTTGTGGGAAGCTGGCAAGGAGCATGAGGAATCTTCCTTCCTTCCTTCCTTCCTTCCTTCCTTCCTTCCTTCCTTCCTTCCTTCCTTCCTCCCTCCCTCCCTCCCTCTCTCCCTCCCTCCCCCACAGGCAGACTGCTTTTCATTGGAGGAAGGAGTAATGGATTGTGGAATGGCTGGGAAACTGTTATGGAACTTTGAAGATGATGATCACATGACTACTTCAGCAGCCCAACAGTACAGCAGCAGCCTGGCAGAATTGGAGCAGCCACAAGTTTCCCAATTTTCATTTCTCAGGAGTTATGGGTTCCAGATTTTGGATCATTCTATAAAATAACCTATTTTAATTTAGAATTTAAAATTTAGAATTTTAGTAGTATATGTATATACATATACATATGTATGTCTCTTTAGCCAGGTTCTACCTATGTAAACCAAGATATTATTCAGCCCTAGTTCAGTGAAATCACAATTCACTAGTTTCTGGGCTTTTTTTTCTTCTTCTTTTTCTGGCAGCCAGCAGACCCTTTGCTGCCCATTGGGAGATGGTAGGTAGAACCTGGCTAAAGAGACATACACATAAAACCTACAAAAAAGAAAGAAAAACACATATACATATGTATATAAGTTCATTCAACTAAGAGATTTATACATTCATTCAACTAAGCCATTTATGTTTATATTTTCCATTTCATACTTTCCAGGAAAAGTTGGGTTTATTACAGTATAAGTAGACAGGATTAGGATCAAGCATATTCTTTGTTTTCCATGTATATAGTTACTGAAGTTTGAAGAAGGTCACTGGTTCTGCTAAAGTTAAAATAGGTGCATATAATAATATCAACTGAGAAACTGACTATGTTTTGATACCTCTATACTGCTTAAGGGTCCGAGTCTTGGCAGATGTACCTAAGGACAGATGATTGAAAGTTTATGAAAATTATTACATGGAACTGGAGCATATATACTAATGTCTAATTTTTAATGTAAAATTGGAATAGTGAAATTTAATTTAATTCTTTAGCTCAGTCTATGATGAAATGGCTTTTCCTCTTATTTCAGCTGAGTGCTGAGAATCAAAAACTGGAGAGTAGCGGCAAAGTGGCCGCTGAAGCATTTTGAGTCTAAATTCAAACAACTTCAGCTGTAGCTAAAGCAGAATTGAGCTAAAGCAGCAGACTTGATAATTGGTCTGCTTCTTGACTCTTTAATACAATTTAAAAATGACTGAATAAATTATTTTCTGAGAGATTTAGTGGACAGAGTTAACTAGTTAAGTGCTCAAAGGTATGTAATTTTTTTAAAAAAACAATATTTTGGTTTTTCAGTACAAAACTAGACATTGCTTTTTAAGAATGTATATAACTATTTACTTTAATGCTCTGATGGTAGTTTTATCGGAATTCAATTGCGATACTAATTAGAAAAAGAAAAAAGAAAAAAAGGGGAGGAGAAAAAAGTTTTGCTTTATAACGGCTAATTCTAGGTTACTTGAACAAAAGGTGATTTGATCTTGAGAACTTCCTGTTTTTTACTTTACAAATATGGGATGCTTTCATTATTATGCTATTTTATTTAAATAAGGTTGAATTTATGCCAGGGGTATAAACTCATGGCCCATGGGCCAGATGTGTCATGTGCTGGTTACACCCACCCATTTTAGCGAAAGGGGAAAAGTTGCAATATGTCATGTGATGCTGTGACGCCACAAGTTTGACACCCTTTCTTTATGCTATATTGACCAGCATAAAAAATTAACATAGCAAAAAATCTGAAATTATATTGCCTTTCAATACATAGATAAGCATATCTTCTCTTAAGAGAAATGTTCAATATATATCACTGTGTAGTGAAATAAGGATGGAGACCAATCTTGTCTATATGAACCTGAAAATAAATTTTACAGAATGTAATACATTGAATACAGGAAATATAGATTAAGTAAAATAATGTTATATCAGGAAAACATACATAGAATTTCATGTGTAATTTATTATGACATTTTAAGGCTCAACGATTGAATGTTTCTTGTTTTTCTAGAATTGTATTCTTAAGTAACCAAAAGAAGTTGTGCCAAATAATTGAAAAGAAGTACAATATTTTTATAATCCTTTCTAGTACATATTTATACTATATAAATATATATTATGTATATATACTATGTATATAATTAAAACTCCAAGGAATCTAAACTTTCTGAAATATAGCTACAATATGAATCTAAACTTCATAAGAAAAACAGTATAATAATGTTGTCACATCATATTGAAACATTACTAATAGTGCACAGGTAATTTACAAGCTCAAGTTAATAGAGATGTTCTTGAAGCAGAAATGAGTTTATGGCATGAGATCAGCCAAATTTCAAAACACAACAGTATAATCCCATTATAGCCCAACAGCTCTTGTATGCCAGTGTAAGAATGTTTTCCTTTCATCTCTCTTTTCTTTAGATGACATCCAATGATGATCTTCAGACTCAAAGAATTGATATATGAAGTGTTAATTTATGAAAAGGAAAAATGATAGTTTTTGTTTAGTTGCTTGGGAATATTTCACATGTTTTTCATTATAGTGTTCTGATTGTCAGTTACGGAAAATTTTGGGATGTTTATTTCAGAACAGACTCTCCTTTATATGTACTAATTTGTGCTCTACTTGATAAGTCTGTATTGACAGTGTTTTAATCCTGGATTCAGTAATATTATTCTGCAATAATGTGATAGTTTAATTTCTCCCCTTCCCTCTTGGGTGAAAAAGAAGAAAAACAAAGCTATCCTGGACATTTATAACACTTGCACTTGTGATACTGTGATGATTTGGGGAAAAAAAAACGAAGCAAGCAAGAAAGAAAGCAGAGAACTATTAAAAATGGAAAAAATTGCAGTAGAAGCATGTATTTCTACATGATTTCAGAGTCCATAGAAATAATATCTTAAACCACCACCTGCATTTATGCCATTTTCATTCTGTCAATCAATCAAATGTATGAAAGGGTCTGAGAAATGAAAGCCTCTTAGTCTTTGCTGAACATATTATTGATATGCTGATTAAGCATAGCAGAACTGATTATTAACTGCAATTCACATAAATTACAGCACTACAGATGTGGAATGGGGGAAATCCAAGTCTTGTCAGTCAATAAAATAAATCTGAGTACATTTGCAAAAGGGGAAGAAAGAGTCATAACCATATTTTATGTATTCAAGTAAGAAACTCTCCTATTCAGTTTAGTGTTAAAAGATTGCTGATATCTAAGACTTTCTGCACTTAGACTATATACTAACAGCTTTCAGACATTTAATATTCATTTTCAGTGAAAGCATTACTGTACTCTATTATATATATAGACCATATTACATAAGAGTACAGCCTATATTTTATTTTTTTATTCTAAATTCAATTCAAGAACTCCCACATACACATGAGTTTTGAATTTCCCTTCCCCTATGCTAACAATGTCAGTGTAGAAAAAGCATGTCTAAAATTCTCTGTTGTGTTATTTAATAATTGGGAAAAGTATTTCAGAATATTTTCAATATAATTAAAATGCTTAGAATACAAAAGTATAATAGGTGCAAATGTATAACAGACCAATTTATTTTACATTAAGTTTTATAAAAAGAGGGAAATTTACATTCAGGAAAAATAGAAGACATCTAATACAAGAAAAAAATAAAGTGATCTGGTTAGTGTAATGTGTCATCTATGTATGTCCCTCTATTTGATAACATAAATAGGGTTTCAGATCAACCATTTATTTTCTAGAACCATTAATACTAGATTTGGATTTGCTAACTAGAACTGAAAATGGTTTATCTAAATATTTAATTTTTGACAATAAATGTCATATATTTCTACAAAGCTATAAGGAAGGCATTGCTGTTAAATCAGTATACCTAATGTATTAAATTTGTTTAAAGATTTGGTAATATAACTATTATAAATGTTAAACTTATTTAAATAATATTTCTATATTTATTTATTTAAGTTTTTAAAATTGAACTTACACGACCACCCTTTTCACTAAATATGACCTTGGTTGGAGTATAACAATTAAAACAATGTCAAAAATATTAAAACTTTTTAAAAACAAATAAAAACAAGATTGTGGGATAATGTCCATCTAATTACAATGCAACTATCATGCAGGCTTCTCATGGTATCTCAAGATTGCTTGAAGAGCCAAATTTTCAGGTCTTCCAACTGGTTATCAAGGATGGAGTGAACTTCACATCAGGGGGTATGATATTCTAGAAGGCACATGGTCTGGGTCCCATCAGATGTAATTCTTTAGACCTATGACATATCCTGGATATGATTGATATATATATATATATATATATATATATATATATATATATATATATATATATATATATATATATATATATATATATTACTTTTTTGCCTTCTTCTGTACTCTTGCCTACCCAGTTTCAAAATTCAATGTTTTTAAAATTCGACAAGAATCCATATTTTGTGCTAATCATGGTATGGGGTGGGGTGGGGTGGAGTGGGATGGGATAGAGCCAGTTTGATGTAGTGGTTAAAGCATTGGGTTAGAAACCAAGAGACTATGAGTTCTAGCCCCACCTTTGATACAAAGCATCACCTAGGCAGTCACCAGAAGTCAGCACTGATTCAAAAGAAATATATTAAATTAACCATTTACAGTTAGTCCCAAAGATGCTTTTTCAAAAGGCAGATTAACTTTGTTTTTCCTTGAAGACATTTTGCTTCTCATCCAAGAAGCTTCTCAGAACTGAGCTTTTTGGATGACAAGAGAAACATCTTCAAAGGAAAGCAAAGAAAATCCAGTTGCCTTTTGAAAAAGCACATTTGGGATAATGATGACCTGGATGACTATGAATCTCCAAGACATTTATAGTTAGAATATTTTCTTTTGTGTATTTATTTGGTAGTTTATAATGCTCATGAGGCTATTACACTAAGTATTGCATAGTTTATTATGCATTATGCAGAATAATCAAAATGCAAAAGCAAGCAATTAACTTTGAAGTAAATAACAACTAACACATCATATTTATAGTTATCAGTTCGGCAGTGAAGCAAGTAAGCTTTAATAGCTGTGAAATCATTTATTGAAGATAATACTATCTTCCTAATACTAGGTGCCAACAAAGGATGTACAGTAATAAAATACACTTTTCAGTCAGCCTAAATTATGTAATAAAATCAAATTTACTAAAAAAAAAGAAGAAGAAAATGTAGAAAACACTGCTAGACAGAAATAATTTGCATTTATATTTAATTCTGGTTCAGAAAATATAATTATTTCATGATGAAATAAATTAATATGTTTAAGACTTGGCAACTGAAAAGCAGCATTGATTCTATAAGATATTAACAATAATTATCCTATGAAACCTTAAAAATAAATGTATAATTCTACTATCAATGTAATATAGCTGCTGTTTCAAACAAGTGACTACAGTTTCCTGAAAAACTACTTTTCAATGCCTTTTGGGTTTCCCCAAGCATGAGTTTTAATTCTTAATATTAGCTCATGAGGTAGCTGGAAATTGATGAAACTTATAATTAATAACTGCAGTATATTAGACAAATATAATTCCTATTACCTTCTTACATCTTTTTTTTCCTCCTCAGAGGACTTTATTAATATGGGTAGTCAGACAAATTAAGTCTAATCCAGTTTATGTTAATCCTAATCCAAGAAAGCATTTATTTAGATTTTTCTAAAATCTATGTGTTGAATGTACGTTACATTCAACACAGAGTCTAAGTTATTGAAGAGAATAAAATGGTGAATCAGAAAAGTAACAAGGTCTGGAAATTCTAAATCTAGGATTCAAAGCATGCTGAAGACCTGCAGAGATAGAGAAAGTGCTTCTCCATAAATAGTTAACATTTGTATTTAGAGGATGAAATGAATGTCTTCTCTGTAGAGTCCCACACTTCACCCAGCTGAGGAACAGTTTAATTATTTACTACATGCAAAATTAATTCTCCAAGATTTACACACACACACACACCACTTATATACATACATGTTTTCTGAGGATATCTATTTGATCCATACAATGAGATTGAGGTATTTGTTCTTTATGAGTTTAAATTGATAATAACTAAAATCAGCAAAATAGAAAAAAACTGTTTCAATCAAAATTCTTTTTTACTCTACTAATTCTTGCCTGCTTTTTATATTTTCAAAAGTTTCCTCTTTACTTTATGGCAACCGGCTCAGGTTTTTTTTTTTTTTTACAGTTTTGTTGTTTAAAATAATTAAAGCCACCATCAGCTTAAGAAAAGAGTTAAGAGCCTAGCAACTATGCTGCCACTGCACATTTGAGTAGAAGGGGGTTAGTAGTGAAAGACTTTCTTATTTAATTACATATATAATCAATCATTCTGCTGTTTGCAGAATAACTTGTTGCAGATTGGGTATCATTTTTCTGTGGTTTCCAGAAATGTACATTTCAGCTCCCATTCTGAGGCCTAAATAAAGATTTTATTTAGAAGTTATACTGCGTATGTTCCAGCTTCCCATTTTCCCTTTTAACTTCAATGGTTAGAAACAGTATCATTTCCCTTGTGGGCAGGCATTTTATTTCTGTCAGACTCTCAGCATAAATGCAGACCATTTGTGGAAAGTTATCAGAGATGAGATCATGGTGGAGATTCCCTTCCCCCACCTTCAAACTCTCCAAAGAAAAGCCTTCCCGTCATTTCTGAATTTCCCACTGTTCTCTTCTTCAGAATTGATTAGCATAAGATAACCATGGAATAAAATGCTGATGCTCACTTGGAAATAATGGTTGCATTATGTCTCAAATGCAGATTTTCCCCACTTCATTACATCATATTTATGAGCCTGGAAACCTTGGAGAAAATTGAGTTTTGTAACTCACACAACCAACAAATACTTTAGCTGTACATTGCTACCTAAATCCCTCAAAAGTTCAACTTCTATGACTTTAATTTTTAAAGTACCATAAATATAATTATCAAAATACTTTTCAAATAAATGCTGAGATATTAATATGAAATATGCTTTGTTCTGTAATGAGTATGCTGAACAGAAGCTTTTATTGTACATGTCATAAGGTTTGTAAAAGACTGCCATTCTTTAGAGGAAGGGTCATTGGAAATAGGATTGGTGGGTATATTTACATTTGGTGAAACACTATTGGAGCATGGATAAAGTTTTTCCTTCAAAGTATTCTTTTGGCCCATTTCTCATAAACAAGTTCACTGAGTATTTGTTGAAACTACCAAATTATTTATCTTGTGGAAGAAACTGTTTTCATTAAGTAGCTTTTTCAAAATAAGAGAAAATAACTTTGACCTATCAAGAGTCCTAAAATGCTTCTACCTTTTAGGTGCTCTGCCTTGTTCAAGGAATGTTGTACATGAGAAACTATATTTGAAAATTATTCGTAAACTACTTACATTTTTCAACCATTTTTTAAACTTTTAAATTTTACACTAGGTGGCTCAAGTGGCTAAGACACTGAGCTTGTCGATTAGAAATGTGGGCAGTTTGGCAGTTCAAATCCCTAATACAGGTCTCCTGCATCAGGAAGGGGTTGCACTAGATGACCTCCAAGGTCCCTTCCAACTCTATTACTGCTAAAAAGAATATTTCTACATAAAATCTGTCATGTAAAAGAGAAAGAGAGAAATAACTTCTTAGCAGTAGGAGTTACTGACATAGACATATTCCATAGAATCAAATTAAAATTAAAATTCTTTCTTGGCCAGGAAGCTCATTGCATAATCCTGAAAAATAACTGTATCTGCCATTCAGGAAATTGTGCAGGGTGGCATATTATGCACTTGATTTCAATGCAAGCTGTTGCTACGCTTCACTAAAACAGCAATTGAGAAAACTTGCATGATCTTTATTTATAGGGCAATAGATCTCAGCTAATCTGAACAAAGAAGGCATAGTTTCAGTCATTTTAGGAAGCTATGACTTGCCCAACAAAGAGTAGAGACTGGTATCAAAAGGATTAAAAGAATAACTCAACAGAGGAGGAGGTAGGAATAATAAAGGGTCAACTAAAGCCAACTTTGTCGTTCAAAGATTCTAATGTAATTATAAAAATTATTAAAAGCTATTGAAAATTACAGAAATACAAAAATATAATTCAGACAAGGATTTGGATGAATCACTGATGACAAGTTAAACATGAACTAGGCAAGTGAAAGTAAAGATAACAGAATTCATGCTGAATTAGAAGAAGCATTGTATCAAAGGATATGAAGTCCTTATTACTTTCTGTTCTGCCAGTATAGTTCCAGATGCCACATTTCCAGAAACATATTGGTTGGAATAGATTCAGAGGAGGACACAGTTGATACATGGATTGGAAACAGGTTGTTTTGAAACTTGATATGTTATTTTATTTATCAAATTTGTACCATCATTCTCACCCCACCCCCACAATCCCAACCATTCTGAGTGACTCACAAGTAAAACAAGAGAAATAAAATGTTGAGTCTGGGGAAAAAAAGAAAATTGAACAGGTACATAAAAGAATGATACAGGGAAGATGGTCAACAACAATTTTACACTGCCACATAAATTATGCTGGAAATAATGAGCAGAAGTTGCAATTATCTAGATTTCATTTAAATATAAAGAAAAACTTTCTGATACTAAAATCTGGACAACAGTGAAACATTTACTTATAGAAATGAATGATTTAAGAGAGTGGAGAAGCATTTCTTGAGGGTATTTTGACTGATTTTCCTGTATGTCACAGAGAGTTGAATTACAACTATTCTCTGAACGTTTCCAATTCTACTGTTAAATGATTTCGTGAACCATACAAGAATGCTACTACATTATAATTTAATATGAAGCATACTTAATACAAAAGGTAAATCATAATTGAATGGTTCTCAATTGTAAATTTAGAAATAGCGTACTTGCAGTACAATTTGAAAGCCAGTTAAGTTGGGGGAGGGGCTGCTAGGCTTGGGAACGCCATAAATGCTGGCATAGTGTTTAGTTCTGTATATTTCACGTGACCACATGCTTTTATAGGACAGGAATAATGATTCAGTCTCTTTATATGCAGGCTTATGATCCTAAAGGGTACTGCAATAACATATGAATTGAACCGTAAATCTCAACTACTATTGGCCCAGAAAAATGTTTCACAAATTTTGAGGATGCCATATGGGGCTGGGACATTGAGCAGTTCTGAAAATTGTATCTTAGCTGATGAGATATGACTTCAAGTATTTTCAGTCTTAACACTTTGACTCTCTTATTACTGACCTTTGTGGGAAGTTTGGTTTAAAACTTCCAATTATCAGAATAGCCCAATGTCTTTTATATTTCTTGTAATGAAAATTCAACAATATATTTGCTCACTAGCCTAACCATGAAACGGTTTAAGTATGGATTTGTCACATAGCATCCAGTTCTTAAAGCCAAGTTGATAGAATCCCAATTTTAAGGATCAAACCAGGGGTGAAATTCACTTACCTTCCCTACCGATTCGCAAATGTGTGTGTGCTGCATGTGCAGAAGTTTAAAATAATTGCAAAAAAGCAACGATTTTATGATGTCAGCACAGGTGGGCGGAGCCTCCCACAGCCGCCGCTACCGGTTCTCCTGAGCTGGATAGAACCGGCTAAATTTTACCCCTGGATCAAACTGTCTCTAGATGGCTTCTGTTTTAATAAGTATGCAATTAGGAACAAATGTTTTCTGCTAACTTTAAAACAGCTACGTTAGCAAGACAAGGCAATGGGCTATGCCTTATATAAATGGAAGAATTCATAAAGCAATAGGAAATTTTTGCCAGATAAAAATTACTTGTGAATAAGGTGAACATTGTATTGATTTGTTGTAAGGAATAAATATTTTATTTTTGCACTGAGGAAATTATTAAAACTTTTGGAAATTCTGCTAAGAGCTGGGGTGGAGGTGTCTTTCCCCCCTAGTTCAATAAAATAGCTTTGTGGACTATAAGAAGTATAAGATGAATCCCAGCTTCATGCCATTTGTAGAAGATAAGGAAAATTTTGCGGACAATAAAATGGTTAATCTTAATTCTTATCTGCCTTTATCACAATATTACTGTTTTATCATAGCTCTGATTTTGAGGGCAGACTTACCCAGAGAAGCAATGTATTATGTCAGTCTCCTATTTAATTACCAAAAGTAGAATTCTACAGAACATTGAAATGTGTCCTTGAAGGGATATAGGCAATTATATATATGTAGGTAAACATTTGTTAGGTTTGTGTGCTCTAAATTAGATTTTTTTAAAAAAGTACAACTCTGGATCAAATACACCTAAACATACCTTATTTAAAATTCTGCAAACTCTAAGTTCTGATTAAGCAAATGTTATTTTCTGGATATATAAAACTGGCTAATCTGAAATGCAATAGTACAATATTAAACTATATCCTTGGCCTTCTTAAATGGTCAGATGGAATTCAATGCCACTAGCTTTTTTTTTTTTTTTTACAGTGAATGCAAAATTTCTGTGTAATTATGTGTGACATGTTTGGAAGTAAATTTTTTAAAACCACATGTACTTGAACTAGTATTGGACATTATTTACAAACATTGGTAAAACATGATTTGGATGTTTGTTTAGTTTGCTTTAGGAGTTGAGTTAAAGACATACCTTTAATTAATGTAAACAAGTTTGAAATGTCCTTATTATGTATTGTGTATAGGAAATTGGTTCATTTGGTCAGTTGTGTCTGGTTTTCATCTATATGACTATTTGTCATTTTCAAAACTGATCACTAGCACAATTTGATTTCCTTGGGAATTCTTTGGTCCATTTTAAACTAAACTTTCACATTGTTCTTTTTATACTCAAGGGCAAGATTAATATCAGCCAATCAGTCACTCAGTAACCTATATTTTTTCCATACTTCTTTGACTTTTTGAAAATTTGCTTGGACTTTGAAAAGTTGCAGTATTTTTTCAGTTAAATATTCACTTTATATTTCATACTTTTGGTAACACATTTGTTGAAAAATTAGTATTTGAGTTTATGGAATATGAAATATGGTATATGAACTTTAACATGTAATTTCTAAACTATGGAATATTTTGGGGAATTACAAACAGGGTACATCTTTATGTGCCCTACATACACAGAGACTGAAAACATTGTCTATTTTATTCATTTTCATTGCTCTTACATTGATTCTTTTTAAACCTTTTTGATTCTGTGTATAATTTCATTGTAACTTTTTCATAATCCTCATATACACGAGAATAAAACAATGACACTTAGAATGAGATATACTTTCCGTTTTTAAAATAGTAGGATTGTTCCACACATGTTTTCTGTAGCATTAGTAGTTTTAGATATTATTCTACTAAAGAGAAAAGAAGGGCCATATTTTTAGAATAAACCTTGGTACTGACTCTAAAGGCAATTAGAGGAAAAGAGGAACTGAGTAGGCTAATATAACTTATGGGTCTCCATTTGCTACAATGATACTTTCTGTAGTGGCATATGAATGTGGAAGTACAAAAAAAAAAGCTATTCATACAAATACAAAATACAAATGGATAATTGAATGGTTATAGACTAGTTAATATTATTATTAAACTAGTTAATAAGACTATTAAAACTGTTAATAAAGGAAGAATGGGAAACGTCAAAATAAAAGTAAGCATATTTAATTATCTGAGGAAGCCATGGTCAGTAAAAGAAATTACTGTTTATTATTTATTTAATTAAATTGATTTATATGTCTGTCTATCTTGCAAATGTGACTCTGGGCAGCTAACATGTTAAACACACACACAAACACAGGATAAAGGTATAGAGCAGGGGTGTCAAACCCACGTCGTCATGGTGACGTCATGTGACATATCATGATTTTTCCCACCCCCCCTTTGCTAAACTGAACGGTGGCGTGGGCAGCGCGTGACGCATCTATGGGCTGCGAGTTTGACAGCCCTAATAGAGTGAAAATACTAAAATTTCAAAGAAAAGGCAAATAATTATCAGATTCCTTATTTTTGTTAAATTTAAAAGTATTATGTTTTCCAAAAGCAACAACACAAGGAAAACATGTCTAGATTAAATGATTTAAGAGTAATTGAATACTAATCAAGCATCCCTAAGGTTGAATTATTATTACTGTGTTTCTTGAAATATATTTTTATTGAAATGAACCAGGCCAAAAAATAAAAGCAGATATTAAATTCTTTCTTCAGAGTTCTATAGAATATTATAAACATGAATTTCATTATTAACCCTTAACATGTTAGTTTCTCTGTGGTTTAATTTATAATTTACTTCCAACTATATTGACAAAAATTCAGGGACAACAGCTTTCCTCTTCTGAGTTTTGAAATTCAGTACGAAATTTTGCTGCTGAACATCTTCTTTTTGGAACATTGATAGGCCTTTTCTTGAATATTGATTGTTGAAGTAAGCAGTGATATCCTAGCTAAGGATTTGTTAACCATCATTGAACTAGTGGGTTCTCACCTAGCACAAGCTACCTATCAAAGTAACAAGATGGAGAGAAAAGAGATACAAGAGAAACGCTCAGACCAACCGTCAGCCTTAAACCAAATCTTTATCTTTGAAGCCTGGAAAAACTGTGGTCAATGCAGGCTGACACTATCAACGACACTATCAAACCCTAGTAAAAGCTAAAATAACTTAAACTTAAATACCAGTCATTTTTATTGATATTATGTTGTTTGAGATTAATGATGCTACCTTGAAGAACAAATTAACTTAATAGCCATTGATTCTTTCCTGCTATGTAAGCACTGTTCAGCCATTTTTTGTTTCATTTTGCTGTTTCTCTCCTTAGATTTATTACTTTTGTTTTTATAAAGAACAGGCATATGTATACAGTGAAGGGTCAATGAAAAGAAAATAGCTGTAAATACTAGAACAATGCAATGGACAATAGGTAGTTTTCTCTTTTTTTGCAATCTTGCACAAGCAGAGAATACACTTGTAAGAAGTAAACTAGTTTACTTGGGACCAGTTTGCACTAGATGTAAATTGAGAAGTACATAACAGAGAAGACTGATTACATTGAAGGATTTGTATGTCATTACAAGAACATTGGACTTTGATCAGTAGCAAACTGGCAACCAGTTCAGTGCCTTCATAACAGGTGTGGTATGTTTACAGTAGGTCTCCCTATTCAATAATACTAAATGTAGTATTTAGGTCAATGTTCCAAAGTTATTAATAGGTAGGCTTTTGAGCCAGGTTTTTCCTTGGATATTTTTTTTTTTTAATAGAAGCAATAATTTTAATATCGAGACAACACATTTGCTTTAATTTATTATCAATAATGGCTAACAACAATGCTGTCAAATTTGAGTAAAGTGAAGGATGTATTGTTTTGCCACTTCAAGAATGCAGGTAAAGGACAGCTTATCCTTAGGATGACTTTGCCAGAAATAAAACTTTGGTAATATCCAATTAAACATAATTTCTATCCTAATAGATCTACAATTTCTTAACATATTTTTACTTTATGATGAAATCAGGGGATCACATTGTGGTTCACAAGTAATTTGGAATATTGATTTCTAAGTTGCTGACAGATTGGACCATCCCATAACATAGTGGCAGATGGTGATATGGCTTGGGTTCTGTCCCCACTACACGTTAGTCTGTGTGCAGCTCAACAGGCAGCTAAACCCATCTATCCTCCAATAAAACAGACCCTGTGCGTAGATCTGAATGCTTTATTGGGAGAACATGGTATGGTGAAACTGAGGGAAATAGGAATACATATAGTGAGAATCAAATATAAGATAGACAGTATTAAGTGACTGCTGAACATAACAATTAATAAGTACAATCAGTATGAATCTCACTAGCAATGCTTTGTGTGTGGATGCTTTGTTCTTGGATCAGAGGTGGGTTTCAGCAGGTTCTGACCAGTTCTGGACAACCGGTAGCAGAAATTTTGAGTAGTTCGAAGAACCGGTAAATGCCACCTCTGACTGGCCCCATCGCCTGAGTCCCAGCTGATCAAGTCCCAGCTGATCGAGAGGAAATGGGGATTTTGCAGTAACCTTACCCTGGAGTAGGGTGGAAATGGAGATTTTACAGTATCCTTCCTCTGCCATGCTTACCAAGCCACGCCCACCAAGCCATGCCACACCCACCAAGGCACACCCACAAAACCGGTACTAAAATTTTTTGAATCCCACCACTGTCTTGGATGACCATGTGCCACAGATTAAAATGGCTGCTTCTGCCTTCTCCAAATGCTAAAGGAAATGGAGTCTGGCTTCCCAGCATGCACTTGGTTTGAGAGTGGGGGCTGATGGGTAAATGGGTGGAGTCAGCTCCAAACAATTTACTTAGAGCCTGTTTGTCTCTCCGGCTACTTGATGGTGCTAGAGAGCAAAAACAGTATAAAGATATATATATTGTGGCATGACAGCTTGAGATAAGGTTAAGAAGTTGGATATTTTTAGTTTGGAAAAGGGATTTCTGAAAGACAAAGTAATTCAGATATCTGAAGAGGTATAACATTTATACTCTGTAATTCAGGAAGATAGGACTGGAACAAAGTAGTTTGGCCATCAAGGAGGTGTTTTGATGAATCATGAGAGAAAAAAAACTACTTGCTGTTTTTCACTTGTGAAGATCCTTTCTTGAACTATTCCAAAGCTTCACAGTATAATTTTTTTGTCTTCAGATGTCTTCCTCTGCTATTGCAAAGGGGCATAGGTCAGCAACTTTGGCTGCAACATCATATAATTTACCTCTTTTACCACACCTTTTAGTTTCCAGTTATTTTTAGATGCAGACTCTGTGTTCTTTTAAAGAAGTTGAATGAGTCAGGCTCAGAATATTTAATATTCTATGCCATTTCTTTTGTTTTTTAAAATTTTTGGAGTGCCTCTTCTTGACCCAATACCAACGATATGTATGAAAGGATTATATACTCATATTTAGATTATCAAACCTTTTCCCTGAGGACCCCAATAGCTACTTCTTTTTTCTTTTTTGGCCATCTGATTAAAAATCTGGCAGGTTCTTAATTTGGCAAATGAAAGATAGTTAATACTTGGATTTCTTCCTTCTATCTCAGTATCCATTATGTTACTATTTAGTTATGATACTCCTTTTTTATCTTTATTTCCCCCTAATTTTCACAAAGGGGGTAATCACTGTTTCTACAGTCACAGTTGGATATACATGTTTGTAAATAAATGAATGAATGGTCAAAAGCATACATGGCAATAAAACAATATAAAACCTAATTAAGCACAGGTTGCAGTTAACACAGCAATTAAACTAAATAACAGCATCCAAAAATCAAAAGAATAAAACCCCAAACCCACAGAAAAATTCATTCACAACTTATTCCAGATGGTGTCCTAAACAAATATTTAACTGAAACGCAGACTCTTCACCTGGAGTAAAATGAAATCAATTGACTTTTGCAAAGAAAGAAGATTATACAAAAGACCACACAACTGAATAACATTGAAAATAGAATAATGCATGCTCTAGTGTATCTTCCCTGTTCTGGTACTGAAAAGAGAAAAAGGCTTTCATTATGGCATCTAACATAATATTTCATTATAGGTATGTAGTTTCCCTTTGTCCTTTTTAACATGATTAGGCTGTCTCTTGAAACATATTTAGAATGGTTGAGAGAGAAACTGTTACATAAAACAGGTAGATTGAACACTGAAGACAAAAATAACTCTTTCTTCAACGCTGGTATCAAAGAATAAAATAATGAATTACTACTGTGAAGGGAAAAGAAAATTGTGGGATGGTGGAGAATTGTATTCATTAAATAGGCAAGTAACTTTTTTTGGAGTTGCACTTTTCAAATACTTTCAAGTATTTAGAATTTACACTTCATTTTTAAAAAGATGTTATTAAAAGATTTTAAAGACATTACTTACAAAGCAAAAGATGTATATGTGACAGAAGAGAAAAGAAATGAAGGGAAAAGTAGAGTCAAAGAAAAAATGTAGAAAAAAATGAAAGAATAGAAATCATGAAAATAAAAATAATCATAGTTTCTAATCTTGATAATTATACGTACAATTCTAATCAAATCTATCTAAGATTAAATCATAATTTCTTTCTATAACCTATTTTTAATAATTATCAAAACTATGTTATAAACCCATTTTATTTTTTACGC
The DNA here is from genome assembly GCA_022577455.1 of Arizona elegans. Lineage (NCBI taxonomy): Eukaryota > Metazoa > Chordata > Lepidosauria > Squamata > Colubridae > Arizona > Arizona elegans. The sequence continues at coordinate 79,098,537 of JAKOOJ010000006.1, read as the reverse complement.
AAAAAGAACATAAGGGGTTTCTAGTCATTGATGAATGTAAATAATGAACTTTTCTAATAAAAAAAGCCAGTCAGCAAATTCTATCAATTTCACCATCCATTCCTCTGTGGTGAGTAGTGCCAAATCTTTCCATCTTTGTAATATAATAATTCTTACATAATAATCATACATTGAAATAATATTCCATGACACTTTTCTAACTGTTATAACCAGTCTAAAAGGAAAAGTTTTGGCTTCAATTGAATATTAATCTTTAGAATCATCTGTATGAATCTAATTTTTTTAAAGCTTTTTTACATGTCCATCAAACATGATAAAATGTCCCTTTGTGTTCACATTTCTAACATGCATTTGAAATACTTTTATACATTCTATATAATTACCATGGCAAAACTGGGTATTGCTATGACAAGTATGAATTGTCAAATGCATTTAAAAATAACTATGTTAAGACAAATAACAAAATTAAGACATATGTGTTAAAATGCGAAAAATTAAAATTGTTACGATTGAGAGAGTTTCTATGATAAAAATGAATATTTTGCCTATAATGTTTTGTTTTGACAACATAACATACCATTCAAGTACTGGCAAAAAGATATATATAAATTTGTATCAAAAGAGAAAAAAACCCACAAATTGAATACAAAGTTTATAAGATACAAAAGAAAGAGGAGGATTGGTTTATTAGATTTAAAACTTTTTTTTTCAGATTAGTGTTTGATTTGGATAAAAACAATGAGTGTTGCTGAGAAACAAAAGAATTTTAGATATTTGTGATACAGTAAAATGAATGTGGATTTAAAAAAAAAAACACTTTATTAGATATAGCACATTGAGAATATTGAATAGATATAAACCCATGCTGTGCATCAAACATCTCTCTCTTTAAATTTCAGTACAAGAAGCATTTGATAGACGAGAAACAAGATAAATCATTACCATATCAGGAATTATTGGAAAATTACCAAGGGAAATATAAAATTAAATCAAGAGATCAACTAACAGCAGAGATCAACTAATTGTTAATGTTTTTTCCATTAACACTGTTCAGGAAGATTTAAAAGGAATTAAAATACAGCAAAGAAAGACAGAATATTAAGTGCAATTGTGTATCAATTTTGAACATGTAATTGCTAAAATATTTAAACTTTTGTTGAAATTTGAAATGGAAAAAGAATAAAGAATGGGTGATAAAGTATGTTAAGAATTTTGGTTATAACATTACAAATGTATCAAAGGGTTGCAGTTTAGATTATGCACTTCTTCAGAAACTCCTTCAGCACAATATGTTCACAAAAATACGTATCTTAAGAGAATGTACATTTACAAATGACCTATTATTAAAAATTATAAATAAACTAGGAATTAATAAAGAAAATATGCCTATATATATATATATATATATGCAGTATGTCAATTAAAATACAAAATAATATGTACATAAGAAAATGTATCTATACTAAAAGATGTACTTTTTTAGTGCAGCAGACTTATTTTTAAATTGCGTTGTGAAGCAAAAATTGGATAGAATGCATATACAATAGGAAAAATGAAGAAGTGGCAGAAATTGAAATGGACAGATCTGGTCCAAATCCTGAGTTGATGGAAATCTTAAAATGGGAAGAAATATTTTTATGTGCCACCCATTTTATAACATAGTGCAAAAACCAAATAAATATTAATCTAAATATAAAACTACTAAATGCAAAAAGATTCTTAAAGGATTGGGCTCAGTGTTTTAAATAATTTCTTTCGATTCTGTGACTTCTGAAAATTTTCCATGGTAAGAATGAATATTTATTTCTGTGTTTAACATTCTTCAAGATACTAATTGAGAGTTGTTTAGATTAAGTTCATTTATTTTTTTAATTAAATCAGGCATCTATATTGAAACAATACTTGTTACCATTTTTGATTTGTTGAGACTTTGTAGTTGCTGGACTTTTTACAGGTATAGGTACATATGGATATAAATGCATGCATTTATAGAAAGGTAATATCAGACACTATCATGTTACATGATTTGGGAGATGTTTTTAATCTCTTACAAGAACAAAAACATTCCCAGTTAAAGATGTGCATTTCTTATTCTGTTTTAATAATCAACTTGCTTAATACTTTTTTTCCTAAATAATTTTGGAATTGAGACACTTGGCTTAATGATATGAGAGCCTGATCTGGCTTCCATGTGTAATATTTCTTTCTATTGAAGTTTATTTAAACCAGATGTTTTGCAATAAATAATTTATAAGTTGTTACTTTACACAACATGAAAAAAATCTCTAGGGTAAAATACTGTCAGTAGCATAAACTTCCATGCTCAGACAATGAAATGGGGGAGGGGGAACCATTAGCAACTAAATGTGTTTTCAGTAGATTTTATTGACTGTGAATGTAAATGCCATTCTTAGATAGCTTAGAAATCTTAGGAGACTTAAATTCTCATACAGCATTTCTTCTATAATAGCATTCTTTTCAATTGATTTTTTAATGCTATGAAATTGCGTCATAATATAGATTGGAAAATACATGAAATAACCAAAATAAGCAAAACTATCGGTTTGTTATTTTTAATGCAAAAAATCATAATAATACTGAATAAAAATAATATGCTATATTAAGTATTTATTTAGCAATAGGTGTTCTACACAAACCATTATATTGTATATAAATGCTATTGTTGGATTTGCCATACATATGTGATACAGAAATACATTAAATAAGCAAATACATTGTGAAAAATTTAAATCTTGGTCTAGAGTTAATTGACAAAAATAAAAATTCATAAAAAATAGCGAGGAAGTACTTAAAAAGATTTTTAAAGATATAATCTATAATTCAAACACTTTTTAAAAATCATGTAGGTAGTTAACACACAATCTAAGTAATCAGAAAATAGATAAAAAAAATAAGTTTCTTCTTCTCTAGTTAAATTCTAGCCTTATGGAGATAAAGGAGACATTATATTAATATTTAATTCAAGCATCTTAAGTGAAAATAATAAATCATATCAGAATGGAAGCCTGAATCAATATTTAAACAAAGATACTTAAGCAGTTTCAGTTATTTTTCTCTCCACACATGTCTGCTTTCCCATATTTGCATATAATGTAGGGATTAAAACCATCCTCAAATATATAAGAAGATATATACACACAAAGATGAGAATTGCTGAATTCTAGCAAGATTGCCATTTATCTACAGATTTTGTCAGAGATTCTGTGAAATACCTTTTGAGAAAGCTGAAATTTCTAAAAAAATATTTCTAATTCAAAAATTCATAGCAATCTTGTCAGAGTTTGGTGATTTGGGATTATCTAAACTATGAACAGAAATGATGTGATGCTATCAAGTAAAGATTCTGAGTCTTGATATTCTCAAAGTCTTAATTACATCAACATTTTAGAATTGTATAAATATATATATATACTTAGCTTCCTGATGATTACAATATCAACTGATGATTTTCCACACAGGTGCCATTAAATAAAACCTGTAATAGATTGAGTTTCAATATTAATCATACAAAATAACTATCATAGGTTAGAGGCAGAAATTTGTATTATTTATCTCTTTTAGTTTAGGATGTGAATCATTTAGGATTGGATTGTCTGTATCCAAGGTTGTGGGAATGAATTGTTTCTTACGTTGTCTGGTTGTAAAAACGTCAGTAGCAAAAACATGTAAAACAATAGATTTATTCAAATTTCAGGAGGAAAATTAAACCAGTTTGGAAATAGAGCAAATGAGGCTGGATCGTGGCTGGGGGCGGTGCTGGGTGGGGGGGAAGGCGGGAGGGAAGAAAGGAAAATTTAAAAACATGAATAAAAATGTTTCCCATGCTTCAAATTAAGACTTTCCATATGACACAGAAGATCAAGACCTTGATTGGTTTTGATAAAATGGAAATCTACAATTACTTGCAGCTGTCTTCTCACATAAAATTCAAAACCGACAGAGCCAGTAAATAAACATAATTTTAAAGCAATGCCCAGGATGTTTACTATATCATGGAAGGAAATCGCTGATATTTTTAGTCCCATATGAATTGTTAACTAATGCAGCAACAGCAGCAACAACAAAAATATGTTCTTTAAAATAGGGAAGAATTTTCACAAGCTGTAATAACTTTTCCTATTCTAATGTAGTAAAGAGGTTGCTGAATCTTATATGGTAATAGTTATTGCAATTCTTGTCCTTCTAATTCATACTAATCTTACTGTGTGTGCCTGGATAAATGTATATGTCTGTGAATATAGAGGTGTATGAATTTTGATTTTTAAAAATTTAAACTATTTTAAAAATTTAATTCAGCTGATGAAGGGAGGAGAACTTGTGGCTCAAAAGGCTAATTCAACTTCCTAACATGGACGAAGCCCAAGTTCGAATCCGAGTAAGGGTATGGTTAGCTGATGAAAGCTAAAAAGCTTGAAATAGATCTATACTAGTCTCCCTTTATTTCTTTATCAGCAAAATATAAATTTGGTATAAAATGGTTTGTCGTGAATGCGACTGCTTGAGGGCTCCTGGATTGGAGCTGAAAGGCAAAAGGGAGCAGAATGCCCCCCCCCCACATGTTGGGGTAGACCACGTGTCTCAATAGAAAAACACTATATATATATATATATATATATATATATATATATATATATATATATATATATATATATATATACACACACACACACACACACACACACACACACACACACACACTATATATATATGTAAATATATATATATGAATCTTACATGGGATAAGACCCGAATACACCAAGACTTGCATACCTGTATCTGTGAAAATCTACGAAAACACACACACACACACACACACACACACGTATGTATGTATGTATGTGTGTGTATATATATATATATATATATATATATATATATATATATATATGCTTAAGTTTTCGCGGGTGTGTATATGCAAAAAATTAAAATCTCGGGTGTTTTCCCGCATCATGTTAAATAAGTTAGTTAAAACGTTTAAAATTCTGGGTGTGTTGCGAGGTTGGAGCTGTTGCTTTTATATGTTTGCTGCTGATGATGTATGCTGGTTAGCCTGTAACTCTGTATCCTGATTGGAGGACAGCAGTTTTTCTTCCTGCTTCCTCATCCTGGCTGTTTGGCTATGTGTTACAGGCCTAGCTTTCTCAGGTTCTCTATTATTATCTGTCTGCTGTAGAGGGGAATTCTTCCCTCTTTGCAGAGGGTGGCTAGCAATAGGGAGAGAGAGAGGATCGAGCCAGAAGACAGGCTGAGATCTCAACTAACAATTAAGGGTGCTGGGATGCCTACCAGAATCTTTCCCCTCTACAGCAGACAGATAATAATAGAGAACCCAAGAAAGCTAAGCCTGTAACACGTAGCCAAACAGCCAGGATGAGGAAGCAGGAAGAAAAACTGCTATTCTCCAATCAGGATACAGAGTTACAGGCTAACCAGCATACATCAGTGGTAAAAGTTCAGTGGCAAAAACATTAATCACTAGAACTAAATGTCTAGCAGATGAGGCACATGTACAAACAGAGTTTAAGACCCTCACAGAAGTATTAATGGAAAATGGGTTCCACGAAAATAGAATTAGAACTATAATCCAGCAAGGGACAGTAGGACAGAGCAAAACCCAAGAAGAAGAACAGAATATGGGAACTGCCATCCTGCCCTATATAAAAGGGACCACCTACAAAATTAATAAGATATTACGGAAACAAAAAATAAAAACAGTGTTCCGTACAGATAGAAAAATATCGATGATGGTGAGAAACCCTAAGGATAAAATTGAGTTGGAAAACCAGGGATATACGAAGTGCCATGCGCCTCCTGTCAGTCATCTTATATTGGACAGACAAATAGACGAATAAGTGTATGTTTAGAAGAACATAAAAATGCAGTGAAGAAAGAAGAGCAAACTTCTTCTTTGGTACAACACTGAAGGCCATGGGACACAATATTGATTTTAATAAAACCAGAACAGTGGTGAAAGAGGAACATCTCAACAAAAGAATAATCAGGGAGGCCATCGAAATTGAAAAGAGGCCGCAGAATATGAACAGAGGAGACGATGCCTCTAGGTTATCAAGTATTTGGGGACCTGAACTGAGAGAAACTCGAGTGTTAACATCAGAAGAGAGGCAGAGATTCCAACAAGCAATCAGTGGTGGTATAAGGCCTGCCAGAATTCTTCCCTCTTTGCAGAAGGTGCAAAGAGAGAGAGGCAGAAGACAGGCTGAGATCTCAACTAACAATCAAGGGTGCTGGGATGCCTACCAGAATCCTTTCCCCTCTACAGCAGACAGATAATAATAGAGAACCCAAGAAAGCTAAGCCTGTAATATGTAGCCAAACAGCCAGGATGAGGAAGCAGGAAGAAAAACTGCTGTCCTTCAATCAGGATACAGAGTTACAGGCTAACCAGCATACGTCAGCAGCAGCAAACATAGAAAAGCGACAGCTCCAACCTTGCAACACACCCATAGCTTCTAAACTAAACAAGAGCCTGAAGCTGATAGGGTTGTGAGCCTGTCGAAATGTTGCTAGAAAGAAAAACTTCTAAGGTACTGGTAGGATTTTAGCTAAGGTTTCAAAGGACCTTTCAGAGTGCTCTGTAAGGATTTTTGGAAGATTTTAAGCTAGGATTTTAACCAGAATTTTAAACATTTTAACTAACTTATTTAACATGACGCGGGAAAACGCCCGAGATTTTAATTTTTTGCATATATATATATATATATATATATATATATATATATATATATATTTTCTCAGGTTTTCGCGGGTGTTTGTATGTAGGTCTTTGGTTATTCGGGTCTTCTCCCACGTAAAATTGGAAGTGTCTTGGCGACGTTTCGACGAAGTCTCATTCATCATCTTCAGGCTGGTGTTCTTGGCTTCGTGCTTCCAGGAGCAATGTGAGATTGCAGCTGTCTCTTCCTTTTAACTGCTAGTGGGGGTGTGAGCTGATTGGGTGGGAACTTGGCTGTGTTCTGATTGGGTGGAGGCGTGTTCTGATTGGTTAGGGGTTTGGCTGTGCTCTGATTGGATGGGGGGTTGGTTGTGCTCTGATTGGCTGGGGGTGTGTTCTGTTTGGGTGGGGGCTTGGTTGTGCTCAGCTTAGTCTGAGTTGCAGGGGGATTTGAGCTGGTGAGCTGCGTTGTTGTTGTTTGGCTTCGTGTTTGTGGCCGTGCAAACTCTTCATGGTGGGTGTCAGTCTGCTTCATGTATGGATTGGAGGGGTTTAAAGTGGCTAATGATGCAGCTGCGGTCTGGCTTCTGGTCCTTGGTCGTGGCTCATTATCAGTGTGGGTTTGAGTCTGCTTTCTGCGTGGATGTGTGGTGGTGACATCCTGTGTGGCTCTCGTGAGTGTGGGTCTGGTGTCATTCGTCGTGTTAGGGACTCGTTTGTCAATAAGGGCGGGTTTCCAAATGGCTGGTAGGCGGGAGGTATCATCTCGTTTGTTCATGCTGTGTGGGCGTTTTTCTATCTTGATGGCTTCTCTGATTATTCTGTTGTTAAAGTGTTCAGTTTTGGCGATAGTTCTGGTCTTTTTAAAGTCAATATCATGTCCTGTGGCTTTAAGGTGTTGGATCAGGGAAGAAGTTGGTTCTTCATTTCTGACTGAGTTCTTGTGTTCTTCTATGCGTGCACTTATTCGTCTGTTGGTTTGTCCGATGTATGTGGTGGGGCAAGCAGTGCATGGGATTTCATATACTCCTTGATTTTCTAACTCAATTTTGTCTTTGGGGTTCCTTAGGATGGTGGATATTTTTCGGTTTGTGCAGAATGCTGTCTTGATGTTATGTTTGTGGAGGATTTTGCTTATTCTGTCTGTGGTGCCTTTTATGTATGGGAGGAGGGCTTTGCCGTTTTCTTGTTCTCTGTCTTGGATTTTAGTGGGGGTTTCTTTTTGGATTAGGTTGGTGATCTTATTTCTTTGGAATCCATTGGATGTTAGTACGTTAGTGAGGGTGTGTAGTTCGGTTTTTAGGTGTTGTTCGTCAGCTAAGCGTTTTGTTCTGGAAATGAGTGTCTTGGCTACAGAGTTGATCTGGGTAGGGTGGTGGTGTGAGAGTGCGTGCAGATAGCGGTTTGTGTGTGTTTTCTTCTGGTAGATAGTGTGTCCTAGGGAGCCATTGGATTTTCTGTAGACTAAGACATCCAGGAAGGGAAGTTGGTTGTTCGCTTCTGTTTCCATGGTGAACTGTATTTTGGGGTGTAGGCTGTTGAGGTGTGTGAGGAAGTTGTTCAGTTTTTCTTTCCCATGTGGCCAGATTATGAAGGTGTCATCCACATATCTGAGCCAGAGTTTTGGTTTGTGATCCGATTTTTCTAGAGCTTGGGTTTTTAGCAGATAATTATGCTATGCATTATTATTGCAGGGAATGATGTAAAACAGGAAGCAATGAACACTCATTGCTTATTCAGTCTGTAACTCCAAATTATGTAATTGGTGACATTGCAGTTTATGTTTTTCAAAAGCTGCTGGCTGGCTGTCATTGAAAAATAGAATACTAAATGGGCTTTTGGTCTACTGAACAAGAAACATATAGCAACTGTATCATAGCCTGTCCAGACTATATTTCATTTGTGTTTTCATTGCTACAAGCTTAGATTATATCAACGCTTGATCTCGTTGCACTTGAAAAGTTATCATTGATTTGTCATCCTGCTCTCTGCTTTAAAGCACACATGCCTAAAGATGGGTGTAATCTGATTCTTTTCATGCGGTAACACACAGTCTCCTCTGTTTCAATAGCTTCGTGACAAGAGTAATCAGGGTCAGGAGATAAGATGCAGCTGGGACAAAGAAAGCCTGTCATAGAGTATGGGACTCAGCATAGTATTTGTGTCAGGTGCTGTGGAGCTTCAAGTTCTGGCACCAGTTGTTTACTCACTCTGCTACCATGACAGCTGTTCAGTTGATGAAACTATGAGACAAAAGCTTTGTCTGGATTTTTGGAATAAGGAAGATATGTGACATTTTCCCCATTCTGGTAGGTTGTAACTCTTTTCAGTTTGTACTTATAGTATTCAGTTTGTCACACAAGCAATCTTTCAGCATGTTGAATTCTCTTTGCCTTCTCTAATCCTGCATGAACTTTTGATAGCTTCTTAGGCATCCTTCCCCAGTTTGGTGTTATCCAAATGTATTGGATTTCAACTTCAAGATTATGCTGGCTAAGGTTAGAAAGTTGAAGACCATATTTGGAAAACACTGTTGCTCTGTAATCTGAGCAATACAAATATTTTGTCTTAAAGTAGAATAAACTTCTCCCAAATAATACCCTATAAATTGGTGGGATTAACATGGTTTCTTTCATTTATTGAGAATATTAGAATATTTTGTTGAATGTAACAAAATGGGCAACAAATAAAGGAGTAGAAACCATTGTTGGTTTTTCTTTTTCTTTCTACTTATATTTAGTGAATATTTGTAATTAAAACTCCCAGAGCTGACTGGAAATGTATGGATGACCACAAACAGTCAAAAGTTTATTCATTTCTAACAAATATATGTTTTCAAACCAGGTCTGATAGCCATTCTGTAGTGTGAGACTTTCAAACTCCCTGCCTGCGGGCTGGATGCATCACGTGCTGACACGCCCATGCTCAGTTTAGCGAAGGGCAAAAAGTTTCGATACATCATGTGACACTACTGTGATGACATGAGTTTGACACCCGTGCTGGAGTGGAAACCTTATTTATCTAGAGCAGGGTTGTCAAACTTCCAGCCTGAGGGCCAGATGCGTCCTGCGCTGGCCATGCCTACGCCCAGTTTAACAAAGGGGAAAAAAGGCTTGATACATCACATGATGCCGCCATGACGGCATGAGTTTGACACCACGATCTAGAGTGCCAATAAAAATAAGGAATCTAGAAAATTAAGATTTTCATTTTGTGGAGATTCATCATTAGAGATTTTCTATTCAGTATCTCCCCATTCAGTATACACGGGAAGAATTAGAAAAAAGTCCAGCATGTTGTCTATATAAGGCTAGTTATACTAATTACAGTTATCTTATAGTAAGAGTTATTGAAGTAAATGGTTCTTTTGGATAGATTAAACATGTATTGGTTTTCTTGTTCTTGGAATTTAGCACAAGTAGCTTTGTTTCCTTTTTTTTTTTTTTTTTTTGGAAAATGGAAGGATCAAGGTCTATTGGTACTGAGCTCCAAGCATCATGTTTCCTTCTGAAAACAGAAGGAAAAAAAATTCTTTCACAGTTTTGACATGGATTAAGATAACCTAAGCAGAGCTAATCCTAGCATGGCAGCAACCTATACATTTTTACTAGAAGAATATGAACCAATGAACTCAATTGGACTTATTACAGCATATGTATGATTTATATTTATATCAGCTGAGTGAAATTTTTTACATTTTTTTCTCTGTGAATGTGTTCTGCATGTAAGAAAATAGTTTATGTGTGACTAAATCCTCTCTAGGTATATGTTTCATTGTTTAAATTTATACAGATAGAGGAATTGGTTTCATTAATAAAAGTTAATGTGTTTATTTGATAGTAATTGAATGTTTTGTCTTGAACCTACTCTTTTGGGGAGTTTGTTATTTAACTAATATGAATATGTACATCTGCTTAATTTATTAGTGACCTATTTGTATGCATTTTTGGAGAAAAAGAGATTCCAAGCAGGTTTTAGTAAGAAATGGCAAGCCTAGCTAATATTGGAGGAAAAGTGTGGAATGTATAATATAAATCACAATTTTTTTATACAGCATATATCCTTTTTTCATGTTTTCCTAGATTGAGAACTGCTTCTTTTAGTCACTCATACAGGTTATTTCTAATATAGACTATTGCAATGCAGTCTACATGGGGCTATTCTTGAAGAGTATCTGGAAGCTGCAACTGGTACAGAATGCAGCAAAGTGAGCACTGTTGGGTGCCGATAGTATATAACATTTCTGTGATACATGCAGCACTGGATTCCAGTTTGCGTTCAGCTCCTTGATTATCCAAGGTGTTGATTATCATTTTTAAAGTCCTTCATAGCATAGAAACAAGTTAGTTGAGGAACTGTCTTGTACCAGTTATATTATTTTGTCAGAAAGTAGGGTATATGGTGGATCCCTTTGGTTAAAGAATTTTGGCTGATGGGATCCAGGAAGTTAGATTTCTCTGCCATTACCTTTACACTTTGGAAGACTTTACCCTCAGAGGAGAGGTGGGCCCCACTCTTCTGGCCTTCAGAAAGTGTGTCAAGATATGGCTGTGCCAAATGGCATGAGGGTTAGGCAATCCTGGGATGGTTGATATCATGAGGATGTTTCCTTCACCCTTTTAGCTTTTTAACATTTAATTCTGTAAATCTATCTTTTAATCTGTTTAACTTTGCTCCTGCTTATTTTGTGACATGTTTTTATTGTAAGTCAGAGTCACTTAGATAAGATGGAATGTATAGAAATGTGATAAATGAATGAAATAAATAATAAAAAATTTTTTGTTAACCATGTGATTTTTCAACTATGTTAAACTACAACTTCCAGATTTCTGGAAGTTTCATTTACACATCTGAAAAATGCAATATTGAAAAAGCTACTATATAACTTTCTAGGACAATGAATATTTTTCTTCAAGGGCCGCTTTCCTGTCATTTTTATATCTAAAGTGGCATTTGCCTAAAAGATGGCATGTCTATTTTATTAGTTGTTTTGTTCTATTCTCTATAAATTTTACAAATAATTACATATACTTCAAATAGATAGAGGGAGCATGCTACAATTGGATCCTTTTCTCTCTAATTTATATGTTATAACAGTCTATGAAAGCAGTAGAGAGCAAAGAGAATTTATCTCTGGTGTAAAAATCAGGCTGCATTTTGATTATATTGATAACTGCATAGATATTGAAAAATACTTGCCAGATAAAATGCTTTTCAGTTTTAAAGGAAGGAATTTTTACTAGAAGGTCTCATAGATATTGACCTTTCTCAGTGGGATTTATCCTATTAGTGAGACTGAAAAGAAGAAGCACTTTAAAAGAACAACATGGAAGTTTTTAAAGCCTCACAACCCCTCTAATGTTTCCCCATATTTGCCTGTCATCCCCCCCCCCGAACGTTTGGGCAACTTCTCTCTTTTCCCAATTGGTGAAAGGAAACTGCAGTTTGTTGTTTGTTCCCTACATTTTTGTTTTGATTATCTGACTTTTTATCTAGGCCTCCCACTCCAAAATATTTTAAAAGTAGCCCGGATCATTAGTGGCAATTAAATGTCTTAATAATGAAATGGCCTAGGCCTTGAGACAATATTTTTGGCTTGTCTGTATTTTTATAGACCTCTACAAGAGGAAACACTTTGAAATAATTAGCATACCAGTGCTTTGACAGTGAAGAATGAATCAAAGATTTGGGATGCAAACTACTGAGCTCATTAAAAAAGCAAATAAGTGGATATTTTGTGTTGAAATTCCCAATAAAAAACTCTCAAATCTCAAATTTAGTACCACATGTGGGCAAAACTCAGCTTTCAGGTTTAGATTTAAAAATCATTGTGCTAAAATCAAGAGTTTCAAGCATAGCTTATAATTATTTTTCTAAGGTAGGTAATGTTAACATTACCTTGTTAGCATAGGGATACAATCAAGATCACATAAAGTGCCAATACCATTTTATAATGCCTTGCTAAGACCATACCTGGAATACTGGATCCAGTTTTGGTTGCCACAATGTAAAAAAAATGTTGGGACACTAGAAGTAGTGCAGAAGAGAGCCATAAATATTATTAGGGGACTGGAAGCTAAAACATATAAAGAACTGTTACTGGAATTGGGTATCTAGTTTAATGAAAAGGAGTAGGGGTGACGTGATAGCAGTGTTCCAATATCTCAGGGGTTGCCACAAAGAAGAGGGACTCAAGCTATTCTCCAAAGCTCCTGAGGACAGGACAAGAAGCAATGGATGGGAACTAATCAAGGAGAAAATCAATCCAGAACTAAAGAAGAAATTTCCTGACAGAACAATTAATCAGTGGAACAACTTGCCTCCAGAAGTTGTGCATGCTCCAATAATGGAGGTTTTTAGAAAAGATTGGATAACCATTCGTCTGAAATGGTATAGAGTTTCCTGCCTGAACAGGGGGTTGGACTAGAAGGTTCCTTCCAACTCTGTTATTCTATTCTATTCAATTCTATTTATTTTAATACATTTTTTAATCATTATATTTTACCGTCCAGTCTTTCTTGTTTTATTGTTTGTTTCTTTCCTTTCCATAATTTTTAGGCAGACAGATTAATCTTCAAACACTAAGGCAGATTCCACACAAAATATGTCTAGCTTGAGTTAGCCAATGGTATAGATGGGATAGAAAGAAGAAAGGAAATATGATAAATAAGCACTTTTTCTAACATAAACATGGACTTTCAAGGCATCTAAAAGATTTTTCCTTCCACAATTTCCCTAATAGCTGAAGGAGCTTTGAACTTTGCAAAATTTGATAAAAACATTTGGAAAGCCAAAATTTGGATGATAAGTTTAGTGGAAAAAGAAGTAAGAGATTTTATATCCATGTCATAGTACTGCCGGCACACAATTTTGGAAGGAGGAATTTATTAGAAATGTTCTTCAAAGCTTGGCAGTTAATTGCCATTTGTTTGTGTCTTTTGCAACCAGATTTCTCCTGAATTTCCTTTGGAACAGGCTACGCTGAAAGATTAAACAATCTTCTTCCAATTGTTTACTCTACATAAAGCCAATAAATTAGCATCCAAGTCTTTCATGATGAATAGCGATGAGAGGCAGGTGCTTGAATTATTTTGTTTATAATTGCCGACTAGTGTAAATTGACTTTTCATGGATTTCTGTGAAGAAAAACTTTAGGAATAGGCTCTTTGTGTTTGTGCCTGAATCCTAATTTCTTGCATGGTCAATATATACAGCCGTATAGAAGAGACAATGAAGTGCACTTCTAACCTTGCTCACATTTGATAAAATGATGAGTACAACAGCTTTCTTTCTATCCTTTGATTATATATGATTGAATAGATATCAAACACACTTGGAAACCATTACATTTTGGACTTAAGTCCACAGTTTATACAGTATAAGTAGTAACATTGTTCTTAAATAAGTTTTGTTTAATTCACACTTTCACAGAACTGGAGTCCTTAAAATGTGAAGAAACAATTACTAAATCTTTCAATGAAGATGTACCAGAGTTTTATTCATTTTAATCTTAAATCTAATGTACTCACCTTATATTATGGTTTCTACTGAATTTTGTACATTTTGGTATATGAAAATAGAATTAAGCAATATTATAATAGAACTATATATTAAGGTTCCCTTTTCAGTAATGAAAGTATATGGATTTTTCATAATAAAAGTTATAATGAAAAAAAAGAAAAAAGAAAAAGCTGCCTTTAATTCATGCCACAGTTTGATACCATCTAATTCAAGATAATTTTCCTCAAACGAGAAAATAGATAGGCTTAGTTCCATCCAATTTCAGGCATATTCTTTTTCTGACTGATTTTCTAAGCTTCCTCCTTCTTTTGCAGATTGGTCGTGTGACATAAGCATATTAGACATTTTGAGAAATTTCTGGATAACATAGAATTGTGAGAACATCTTATGTTAACATGTGCGTCAGAAAAGAATTGAGGCGTATATTGCTTATTCTGTATTAAAAGAGGAATGTGGTACTCAGAATTTCAGACTTGGCATTTATAATTGTAACTCTGCAGGAAATGAAGCAGTATAGTCATTATTTCGCCAAACCTGAGACTTGTCAGTACCACATTTTTTGGTGAATCACTTTCCAAATTGGTTATGTTCTATATCCATTCTGATAGGATGATTTATTAGGATATACTTTAAATTTGGAAACAAAATCTTTGCCTTTTATATGAGCTAAAGCACATATAATATATATATATTCTCTAGGTCAAAGTAGAAGCCTAAAATAAAACCAGGACCTAATTTAATAAAAACCATAGAGGTCTTGTACTCCTTAATTGATCTGAACCAAGTTTACAGATCATTTTTGAACCTTGTAGTTCTGGTCTATATTAGTTTTTGTGCTAGATACACTGTTGGTACCTTACATTCCTTTTTGTTTGGAAGCAGCTATCTGATAATTGTTGAACAGATGAAATGAACCCATATTTGAGAGAAAGAAGTTAAGAAAAGACATTAGCAGACATGATGTATTCTTATTTTAAAAAGTGTGATACAGTACAAGAGGATAAAGTTTACATATTCTGTCTATTTCTTAAGTTATTCTCTATTAGTGAAACCGACATAATATATATATATATATTAAACAGCTTGATTAGAGTAACTAGTCGGTTAAACCATTAGCTCTGGTGTAGGGACAGAAAGTTAATACACAGTTAAACATTTATCACAGCCATTTTTGATTTATACTTATAAATTTTAGCCCCACAAAATCTTTATTGAACTCCACTGTATGACAAGATAAGAATACTTTCCGATAGCAGAGTTTTAAGCACACAAATATTATCCAAAGCTATTGTCATTACATTAACATTTGTTTTGGCAGATAGGTTTATGACACCATTGATTTTATTGTGTCATAACAGTCATGCTGACATCAGTGGAAACGGCAGCAACTGTCAAAAATGATCAAGTACCACTGATTAGAATTAATGACTGCTTTTGAGTATTAAAAGTAATGGTTTCTTTTTGAAGTACTAAAAAAATGCTATCCTAATTGGTGTTTAGCTTTTTAAAAAAAAAAAGAAAAAAAAACAGATTGGCTGTAAATACATTTGGAACATTTGAATTATTTCACTTATGTCAAGTTTATTTTTGAGTTTGGGAAAATAGAGAGAAACAACATGATTCCAAGAAGACAAGAACACTAACATAGATCAAATGTTGAATTAAAGCACCAGTAAAGTCAGTAGACCATCATAGATGTAAACAGTCTAGTAATGAAGAGATAATCAATTGAAAAATGAATCTAAAACTAACCAGCTTTTTTACTGGACTGGAAAGTATAATTACTCCATTCTGTACATATGCACAGCCTGTTTTCTTTCAAATGCTCACATCAAATTGTACAAACTGGTTATAATCCAGTCAGAAGTTGTTGTTCTGTACTATGGGGAAAGATAGGCACTTCTGCTTCTAGCATTATTAGAAGACTACTTCGGAGTTGGGATACAGTGAAAAGAATGAACAAGAAGTCACAGAAAAATAACATGCTTACTGCTTTCTTAAATACAAAATAGAAACCACATTGAACTGCATCTGAGGAGAAATAAGTTCAAATCCTACCCAATATGGAGTTCCCTGTCCAATTATTTCACCTTATCCCTATATCACAGCATTATTAGTTGTGTGGAAAGAAGATTCCTATGCTAGAATACTAATGAATAATAAAAAAAGAAAGAAAGAATCCTCCATAATATCATGAATCCCAAATTTAAAGGAGCCTTCCATAACCTGGTATGTGGTACCTCCTGTATTGCTCCACAAGGGGAATGTTGAGGAGGGGGCAGAGAGGAATAAGTCACATCTTTGAAAAAGTTGCTTTCAGACCTAGTGCTAGATTTCTGTTGCATTAGATCATCTTTTCTCAACCCAAAATAAATATATTGGATTCAATATCTCATTTTAGTGGGGGTGATGAGAATTGTATATTTGGAGTTGATTGCCAGAATCTCAGCTCAGATGCACTCACATCTGGCCAGAGCAGAGTTGAGCTGTTCACCACTATTATTGGGTACAGGTTTCAATAACTTTCTCATCCCTGAAGACAATTGTAGTCTCTAAGAGCCAAGATCCATAGAAGATCCGCTAGCATGGTGTTTGTCAACCTCAGTGCCCCCAAGATGGATGAATTGGTAGAATTTCCATCACTGGTGTCTAGAACCTCTGGAAGTTAAGCCCATACACACACTGTTTCAGAAAATATTGATCTTTCATAGAAAAGTCAGAGCAGAAAGATTGTGTTTTAAAATAATTTCTAAGTGGTCCTGCATAATTTCTAAGTGGTCCTGTGGAAAGAAGCAGTCATATGCTATTCAAGGGTGACCTCTAGGGCTGCACTTTCCATGGACTAAATTATTATTGTCCTCCCTTTCCTGGAAGAAAACAATGGAATACCACCTCCTGAATGAATACATTTCCACTTTGCAATCTAATAAAGACAAGCCTGGGTAATAAGCATACAGGATATATTTTGCAGGATATAAGGGAAAAGCAAACAATAGGATGGGTTTGCTCATTAGCCCTTCCTAGAAGGAAGGGTGGTAAAAGACAAGTGACTCTAGCCTCCTGCTTTGTGATTGAGACGCTGTTCCCCACACCACCTGTTATGTAAATAGGTTTGTTTGGCGGGAAGTTCGAATTAACTGACCCTCAGCTGATTGGCTGACCACCACAGCTGCAAGGTATATAAAGGGAGCTGGCTCCCCAGGTCAGTTGCTGGAGTCTCACCCTATAATAAAGAGCTGTTGTCACTCACTACTCTGGCTTGCTGCGTCCTCATTCACCCAACTTAACATTGGCGACGAAGGTGGGATTTTGAGGCCAGAAGCAGAGGAGAGCTGAAGCCACACGCAAAAGAGCTGAAGCCACACGCAAAGGAGCTGAAGCCACGTTCAGAGAAGGGGACCCGATACTGCATCCGAATCCAGTCAGACGAGCGAGCGGAACACAGGAGAATCCCGAAGCGATGTCTGCCTACACCCCGCCAGCGCCTTTCGACCCCAAGGAAGAGAAGTGGGGATCCTACATGTCCCGGTTCGAGTGCTTCATGGTGGCTAACGACATGCAAGGGCTACCGGACGTTCGGAAGAAAGCCCTGTTCCTGAGTCACTGTGGGCCAAGGGTTTTCGACACAGCCGAAGCATTGTCGGAGCCGAATTCGGTCCACAACATTTCCTGGTCGACGCTACAGACCCTGCTGAAAGACCACTATGCACCAACGCCATCGAAGTACGTGCAGCGCTACGAATTCCGGCAACAGCTCCAGCAGGAGGGAGAATCGATCAGCGAGTACGTCGCTGCCCTGCGTAAGGCCGCAACCCAATGTGAGTACTGAGACCTGGATGAGATGCTCCTAGAGCAACTAATTTGCGGAGTGAGAGATAGCCGGCTCCAGAGGAGGCTGCTTGCGAGGTCAAACCTGACTCTACTCATCGCGCTAGACGAGGCCAGGGCGCAAGAGTCGTCAGTAAAGGCCGCCAAGAGATTAAAGAGCTCCCACCTAACCAAAACAACGCAGAAGACGGCGGCAGTGCATCGAGGGGCCGTAAGCACCGCGAGCGAGGGGGAGTCTGAAGAAGAGGTCTACCGCACCGAGCAGTCCCGCACAGCCCGGAGGGAGCCCAGAGATGGATGCGCCAGCTGTGGAGGGTCCCACTCACGACAGAACTGTAAGTTCAGGGACGCCGTTTGCCGTTCCTGTGAGAAGAGGGGCCACATCGCTAGAGTCTGTAGGTCGAAAACACACCAGAGCTACAGACCACGTGGCCAAACGGCCCAATCCGAGACGGCGCCACACCGAAGGCCCAACAGGGATGGCGGAAACCGGAAGGGCGCGAAATTTGAAGACGCTGGGGCCTACACCATTCGCATCGCACGGACCTGCACCTCGCCTGGAGAAAAGACCTACACCACAGTCGAGATCGAGGGACGGGAGTGCCAGATGGAGATAGACACGGGATCGCCGATATCCATCATGTCTTGGGAAATCCTAAAGAGAGTCATCCCCAGCGCACACAAGCGACAGCTCCAGCCACAGCTTCGCAGACTGAAGGATTACCAAGGGAACCGCATACCCATCGAAGGCAGAGGCGAGTTCCAAGTCCAGGAGTTTACCGAGAAACTGCCCCTCACCATCATCAGCGACAACCTTCCCAGCCTCCTGGGCATGGACTGGTTTAGAGCCCTAGGCATGGGATTCACCGGAGTAAGGAACGTTCGAAGCACCCTGAAGGAAGATCTGATGCAGGAGTTCCAGGACGTGTTCAACGAGAGGCTTGGCAAGTATGTGGGGACCCCGATTTCATTTAATCTAGACCCCAACATCGCACCCATCCGTTTAAAGCCCAGGCGGGTACCATTTGCCCTGAAGCCCAAAATAGACATTGAGCTGGATAAATTGATCAAACAAGGGGTGCTCGTTCCAGTCGACCACGCCAAATGGGAGACCCCAATTGTGACACCGGTCAAGCCGGACGGGTCAGTGCGCATATGTGCTGATTATAAATGCACAATTAATAAGGCCCTGCAGCAGAGCGCCTATCCAGTGCCAGTCGTTCACCACTTACTGCATTCCCTGGGCCCCGGCAAGATATTCGCAAAACTCGATCTGGCGCTGGTGTACCAGCAGCTGCCAGTAGATGGCGCTACCGCAGAGGCACAGACTATCGTAACCCACAGAGGGGCCTTCAAGTGCACCCGTTTGCAATTCGGAGTAAGCGTGGCCCCCGGACTGTTCCAAAGTACCATGGAACGGCTTCTACAAGGGATCCCCGGGGTGGTGCCCTATTTTGATGACGTGCTCATCACCACGGACAATGAGCAGCAGCTAAGAGAAAGGCTGAGGGAGGTCCTAAGGAAATTCAGGGACACGGGACTCAGAGTAAAACGCAATAAATGCATGATCGCAGTCCCCTCAGTCGAATTCCTGGGATACAGAGTAGATGGCACCGGCATACACCCCACAGAGAGCAAGATCAGGGCAATCAGAGAAGCACCCACCCCCAAGGACAAGGCAGAGTTACAGGCCTTCCTGGGACTATTAAATTTTTACGCCATCTTCCTCAAAGACAAGGCAACAGTGGCAGAACCCCTACATAGACTGTTAACCAAGAAAGCCACTTGGAAATGGGGGGAGGCTGAAGACAGGGCATTCGCCGGCATTAAAAAACTACTATCAGCTGAAAGCTTCTTAATTCAATACAACGCAACGCTTCCCCTTGTTCTAGCATGTGACGCGTCCCCATTCGGGGTGGGAGCCGTCCTGAGCCATAGACTCCCGAATGGCCTGGAAGCGCCCATCGCATATTACTCCCGAACTCTATCAAGTGCCGAGCGAAATTACAGCCAGCTCGACAAGGAGGCCCTCGCCGCCGTTTCGGGAGTAAAGAAATTCCACGAGTACTTGTTCGGGAGGGATTTTGAGCTAATCACAGACCATCGACCACTCCTGGGTCTCCTCGCGGGAGATCGACCAACCCCGGCAGCACTGTCGCCCAGGATGACACGCTGGGCCATCTTCCTCGCAGCATACTCCTATCACCTGGTACATCGACCAGGGGCGAACATGGGCAACGCGGACGCACTCAGCCGATGCCCACTACCCGACAGCCTAGAAGACCCCACACCTGGCATCCCCATCCTGCTGATAGACGTTTTGGACTCTGGGCCCATAACATCAGCCGAGGTTGCAAGAGCCTCAACCAAGGACCACGTGATCCGGACAGTCGCAAGTTGGGTCATGAGGGGGTGGCCGGAAAAGATTGGGAGCGGGGAATTTAAACCGTTCGCGGGAAAACGAGACGAATTGACAATGCAAGGGGGTTGTTTACTATGGGGCGAGCGGGTTGTTATTCCCTCACGCTTAAGGGAAAAAGTTTTAACGTTGTTGCATGAGGGGCACCCTGGGATTGTGAGAATGAAGGGGCTAGCCAGGAGCTACGTCTGGTGGCCCAGCATGGATGCAGACATTACAGAGTGGGTGGGGAGATGCCAGCCCTGTCAAGAGTCCAGATCAGACCCGCCAACGGCACCCGTGAGGGAGTGGGAAAGGCCCCAGGGACCCTGGTCCAGAATACATATTGACTTTGCAGGCCCATTCCATGGACAGACCTTCATGGTCGTCGTAGACTCATTCTCCAAATGGCTGGAGATCAAGCTAATGAAGGCCACTACCACCGACGCAACCATCAGAGAGCTAAGACAGTTATTCGCCACACATGGGTTACCGGACATCCTAGTTTCAGATAACCGGCCACAGTTCACCGCAACACAGTTCGAGGGGTACTTAGCGGGACTTGGGATCAGACATGTCCTTTCTGCCCCGTTTCACCCGGCTAGTAACGGACAGGTGGAGAGATTTGTGAGGTCAGCAAAGGAGGCCCTTTCACGCTTGAGCTCCGGAGACTGGCAGGAAAGGGTAGACAAATTCTTAATAGCCCAGCACTCCACACCCTGTACAGCCACAGGCCGAAGTCCGGCCGAACTACTAATGGGACGGAAACTCCGGGGAATACTAGACAGACTCAACCCCAACTACTCCCCAGAGGTCTTCAAGGGGGGGGAGAGGAAACTTAGAGAGTTCACCATAGGAACACCGGTACACGCTAGAAACTATGGACAGGGCCCACTCTGGGAGGCCGGAACAATCACAGAAATCACAGGCCCCAAGTCATACAGGGTAGACATGGGGGACGGGAGAGTTTGGCGCAGGCACATTGACCAATTAAGAAAAAGAGTAACCACAGACACCGAAGATACATTAGACGACCCCATCTCCGACCACGACTACCAACCAGAAGCACAAACCACTAGCCCGAGTAGAGCGGAGGACTTAGCTGCGGACTCTGGTATCCAGCGCCGCCCCGTCGAGGTAGTCCCAACAGCCGGAGAAGTCGCTGCCCATGAGGAGGTCCCGGAGGCCTCATTGGCGGAGCAGGGAGAAACAGAAAGTCCCTCCGACCTGCTCAACGCCGCCCCTCCGACTGAACTGCGCAGGTCAGCTAGGACTCGCACACGCCCTAGTCACCTGAGAGACTTTGTATGCAAATAACACCCCAAGTGACTTCTGGGAGGGGAGGAGTGTTATGTAAATAGGTTTGTTTGGCGGGAAGTTCGAATTAACTGACCCTCAGCTGATTGGCTGACCACCACAGCTGCAAGGTATATAAAGGGAGCTGGCTCCCCAGGTCAGTTGCTGGAGTCTCACCCTATAATAAAGAGCTGTTGTCACTCACTACTCTGGCTTGCTGCGTCCTCATTCACCCAACTTAACACCACCCTTTGCGGTTTAAATTCCTTAGTCCATTTGTAATCAATGATGTGGCTTAATAGCGAGCTGAAAGGTTCTTAGCATCTTGTTATAAATGTTAATGCCCACAATGATGTGGAGGATGGTTCTTTGTTGCTGTTAACATCGGGGCTAAATGGAAAAAAAACTCTCCTCATTCACCCTAGAGCCTTCTTCTTTATTCAGTTGTCAGGGACCTATTGTGGAATGAAATGCTATCAGCCCTTACTCCTGGCTTTATATTAGCAGCTTGTCATTGATGGCTGAGAAGTGGGAGGATGAGGATATTGGCACTAGCCATCAGTTGGTGACCAACTGACTAGCACTTGCAGATATCTGAAGTTAACACAGGTTCCCTCAAGGCTGGCTACAAAAGGCATATATAAGTCCCCGGAAAGCTTCATTAACTCACTTGGATGAGAAGTGTACTTTTGTGACATATTAATTAGTTGCTACAAATTCCTTACTCTCAAGTTTAACCTTTGCCATGGTCACTTGATTCAAATTACTAATAATTGCAAGGTTGTTAGAGACAATCTATGGAAATGGTAGCAAAAGCCTTCCGGGGTAGAATAAAATGTTTCTGTGGACTTTTGAAAAAGAAGAAGAAAATAAAAAGAGAAGGGAGAGAGAAAGAGAGTAAATTTACAGCTTAAAAAAATTAAACACATAGCTCTCTAAAAAGTCACTTTTAATATAAAAGCCAAGCAATTTAAATGCTATTTATGTATTCAGTTTCTCTCCTAGTATTCTAGTCAAGCATTTAAATCAGCTACAGCAGCCAAATAATATAAAACAAAACAAAATTTAAAAACAACATTAATTTAGAGCTCGTCAAAGGAGATGCACTTTGCATTATTGCACCCTTCCCTAGAAGAGTGTTTCTTGAACTTGGCAACTTTAAGACATATGCATATCAATTTCCAGAATTTGGCAAATTGAAGTCCACACATCTTAATGTTGCTAAGGTTAAAAAACATTGCCCTGGAAAATGTATTCCATAGCTTGGGAATGATGCAGGAAAATGTCTTCTCCTTGGTATACATTAAAATGGGCTTCTGAAAACCGAAAACCATTTCAGAAGGGTCTCTATAAATCTTAATATCTGAGCAGATTCAAAATGTAAGAGGTAGTTTTTAAGATAATTTTTACATTATTTGGTATTAATACAAATACTGTACCTCAGTTGTGGCTCCTTTGCTAGTCATAATCGTACAAACAAGCTTCTTGCTACAGTCTGAACTCTCTCAGCTCACTGAGAATGCACTCAGAACCCTACAAAACTCACCTCAAATGGTAATTTCTATACCATCTTTTGGATATAACAAGATAAAAAAAGACCAGAACCCCAGTTAAACATCTCCTTGAGGCCATCTCTTGGCCAGGGATCCAAAGAAAAATGCTATAGTCAGTGAACTCTAATTTTAAATACTCTTATCAAATTTGTCATATTCAAAATCATGCACATACATGTGTTCAAATTATTAGCACCCGTCCCCATTTTTCCATTTTTGCCTTGAAATAAGTTGAATATAAAATACGTAAATGACATCCATCATATTTTATTCCATATTCCACGGAGCTGACACTTTGCTTTTGATATATAACTAAGCATATAAATAATAAACCAAATAAAAATGGCATGTACATAATTATTGGTACCCGTAGAAATTAAAATATATTATTGAATTTAGTTATTGAGTTCCAAACAGATTATTTACTGTATGTACTTTAATTAGTACTACAGGTGTCTTTAATTTCATAATCAGTCAGTTTATTTGGAAAAAAGTTCTTTATCTGTGTCAGTTTCAACTTATTTCATGGAAAATTAGGTTTCTTGGAGAAAAAAATGGAGCAATGCAAATACTTTTTTCAGGTTTGTATAAGTATATACTTACATTTAGCTGTAATAAGAAGGTTGACTCATTCAATAAGAATGGTACTTTTATTTATCTACAGATAAAAGAAGTAACTATTGATTCAGAAATTATCTACTTATGGGGTCACACAAATATGAAGTTTTTATGGGCTTGTTTTTCCCCTGAAAGACAGGAGTCAGTTTAAGGGTGGTCTTGGACTCATGTGAACAGGTAGAAGTTGGAGCTTCTGTACCCAGGTTTACCTTATGCATCAATTGTGTCTTTAGAACAGGACACACTCAGGACATTTAGTCATTGTATTACTGAAGTTACCTTTCTTGCCACAATTGTTAAGTGAATAACTGCAGTTAATAAATTAGTAGCCTGCTTTTTAAGTGAAACTGGCTTCCTCATTGACTTGGCTTATCAAAAGGTTGCAAAAGGTGATCACATGTCCTTGGGACACAGCAACAGTCATAAATATGAGCCAGTTGCCAAGCATCTGATTTTTGATCACGTGATTATGGGGATGCTACAAAGGTCGTAACTGTGAAAAATGGTCATAAGTCACATTTTTCAATGCTGTTCTAACTTTGAACAGTCACAAGTCAAGGACTACTTGTAATGGGAAAGCATCCTTCCAGAATTTTTTAAAGATCTATTGAGAATACCTTGTTTACACCAAAAGAAACACATGTATCTCTGTTGATACTACTATTAGTATTTTCCCCCATATTTATTGTATTATTACTTGTAGTTTCTTATATGTACACAGTGCAGCACCTCAGAGTCAGGCAAATTATAAATAAACAAACAAAATTATAGCATAATGGGATATCTAGTATAGTTTTCTTACATTTTTTGCTCCGTCAAGTTTACATCAGCATTAATCTTTGCCATACAATTGTGTGAATTTTGTGATGCCAGGTTGTTTTAAAGTTGAAGAAATAAATGAATGACATCTGTACAAGAAGCTGCAGAATGAAGGGCTGTTTTAGCCATCCCTGCCCTGTCCTCAGCTGCTCCATTACTTTCGTCTCACCCTCCAGAGAAGATTGAATAAAATATATTCAATCAGCTTGGTACTGAAAGTTCTTAGTTCTCAATAGATTGTATTTCTCAGTTCTCAGTTTTCAATGGAATCTTTTTGAAATCTTTCACTTCATTTATCCTTCCTAATTGTTCTTTGCTTTCTACATGAAAACTATTTTTAGAAACAACCTGCAGCAAAGACATAGTTGAAGCTTTTAATATTGTATGTAAAATAGCTGAACTGTTGAACTGAAATTAGAGCATTCCAGTTTCAAAACAAAAGAGGTCCAAAAGAGCTACCCTCAAATTATGGCTGATTTTCATTTTACATTTTTGTCATTCATAAACTGTTAACTTATTTAAAAAGAAAAAAAATCAGTAGGCAGGAAAAGATTGGGTTGCTGTTTTTAACTTTTAAAAGGAGTGACATGTTTAATGCTAAGCAGGCGTTGCCTTCAGTCTTGGTGGGCAGGGATGCATATTCTGAGTCCAGCTCACATCAGACCTTAAAATGGTATATGTAAGGTTTAAAGCAGCGGCATGGCCTAAAGTAAATACCGTTGGTTATCTTCCACCACATAGTACTTTAATTTTAAATATAAAGTAACATAATATCAAGCCTATTCTTATATCACTAATAACTGTTTTATGGTAGTTTTGCTTTTGAAAAATCTGGTTGTAAGGATAAGAACAAAGTTTAATTTAGATTTTCTCAATTCCCCTAAAATCTTCTCATGAAAGGAATGTTTCACAACAGACCCACAGTAGAAATATTGGAGCTTGCGTGGATGTTTTTAAAATTAAACAACAATAACAACTGAAAGACATCTAAAAAAGAAAAGGAATTGGCAAAATACAGTTCTGAATCTTAGCATTCACACTGTATTTTTTCCTTGTTGCATTCTGGATTATCTAAAACAAGAACAAAGCTGGACTTCCTTTGACAAAAGTTCTGCAGATGTGTTTGTGTGGTTTGTTTTCCTATTTCCTTTCTTCTTGTTCTGAACTTCAGCATTAGGTACTTATCTACAAACATTTAGAATGTATTTTACTAATAAAGGAGAATAATTGTAGCTCGGGGTTGACATGAGGAGTCCTTGATACTCTCTGAGCTTGCTTGTTTTCTTGCAGATTACCCAAACTAGGTAATATCATTAGTGCTAGTAAGAAGTGCAGTTTGCTGTCAGTTTATATTCTGGTGGCTTGCCTGTCAGTGTTGGTGGGGGTGGTCTTAGATATTCTTTGATTGGACTGTTAGCTGTTGGCTTCTTTGGCAATTTCTTGATTGGGGTATTGTTTACTTGATTGTTGGTCTGATGTTAACAGTGGAGTTACTTTATACTGATCTGAGTGTTGATTGCTGGTGGAGAAGTGCTTGGGTCTTTTTGTTGCTTTTTGGGCTGGATGATAGTTTCTTTTGCATAGTATATAGCACAGTGGTGAAATCCAATTTTTTTTTACTACCACTTCTGTGGGCGTGGCTTGGGCGTGGTATGGCTTGGTGGACATGGCAGGGGAAGGATACTTCAAAATCTCCATTCCCACCCCACTCCAGGGGAAGGATACTGCAAAATCCCCATTCCCTCCCAACTCTCGGGCCAGCCAGAGGTGGTATTTGCTGGTTCTTCAAACTACTCAAAATTTCTGCTACCGGTTCTCCGAACTGCTCAAAATGTCCGCTATTGGTTCTCCAGAACCTGTCAGAACCTGCTGGATTTCATCCTTGCTAGAGCAGTGTTGGCGAACCTTTTCGGCATCCAGTGCTGAAACGGGAGCATGCGCATACGTGCAAGAAACTGGAAGAACAGCCGCCCGGTGCACATGTGTGCGTTGGGAAGTTAATCCTCCAGTTTCTGATGCATGCATGCGTACTGGCCACCTGGTCTTCCGGTTTCTGGCGCGCATGTGTGAGTGAAGATCAGCTGGCTGGTGTGTATGGCTGCATCGGAAACTGGAAGATCATCTTCTGGCCATGGGCATGTGCACCGGGGGCTGCTCTTCCAGTTTCTGGTGCTCTCATGCACGTGAAGACCAGCTGGCTGGGGTGCTGGAACCCAGAAAAGCAATGGGTGATGGCTCGTGTACCCGGAGAGATGGCCCTGCATGCCACTTCTGGCACGCATGCCATAGGTTCGCAATCATAGGTCTATAGATTAGTTAATGTCTATGTGTCTGTTGATGGCTAATTTGTCAGAGTACAGGCTTCTAAAAATACCCTGGCATTCTGGATTTGGCTTGGTATAGGATGATCACATTTTCTAATTGAAACTATGGTTAAATCTTTCTATATGTTGTAAGATTAAAGAATTTTCCTCGTGTTTTCTGACTGCTAGTTGGTGTTCATGGATGTGCTCTGCCAATCTTCTGCTTGTTTGTCCTACATAGTGGTTGTTGCAGTCCTTACATTGTAGGTTGCAGATGATTCTTGTTTTTTTCTTCTGGGATTGTTGGGTCTTTTGGTCTGCTTTAGCTGGTTTATGTGCTATGCTTTGCTAATCCAACCAAATGGAGTCAGCGTTTGAAATTTATTTTCTTTCTGCATGGTATAAGATATTTGTTCCATGATCTGTTGTCACTCTGTGTTGATTAGACATTGTTTTTCTCACTATCTTATTAGTTAGTTGAAGGAGAACAGTGGTCAGACTTGATATTTCTTCATATTCTTGGTATTTCAAAAGTGGCAAAAAAGAAAAGGTGTTTCAGATATTAGGTTATGGAAATAATATCAGGCTGAAAATGCCTTGAATTAAAGGATAACTGCTGGATTTTTTTTCCTGCATTTAAATTTTCTTTTTATAGTCACTCAGAAGGAATTAAACTATTTCAGAGGCAAAAGTCATATGACTGCACAATACTAAAACATTATATTGTGGTTCACTTTTGGGGTTTTTTTGTTTTGGCACATAAATATCTTCAGAAATTCCTATGACTTTTTTTTTTAAGGGAAGGAAGTTAAAGAAAATTCAAAGATCAACACATAAAATGGGAGTTTATCTAACATATTAAAATTGTACATAGCAACAGTATTCAGACTTACATACCACTTCATATTACTTTATAGCACTCTTAAGCAGTTTACAGAGTCATCATATTACCCCACAACATTTTGGGTCCTCATTTTACCAATCTCAGAAGAATGGAAGGCAGAATCAATCTTGAGCAGGATCAAACTTCTGGCAATGGGCAGAGTTAGCCAGCAATACTGCATTCTAACCATTGCACTACCATGGCACATGTATTGTTTTCAATATCAAATATATCTAAAACCATTTTTTTTGAAATAGTAAAATTTATCATTCACATGGATGGGGGATTAAAATCTCATTGTATTTTCTTTGTAGTCTTTTAGAGCTAAGGAGTGTGGGCAGAAGTGTTATCCTTCCTCAGTATCTTAAACTTCAATGACACTATTTCCTTCTTTTAGTTTCTCTAGTTATTAGAGAAAGGATTAACTTTAATTCAATGGGAAATTTCTTGGTAATTTCACAACTGGATTAGGAAATTTGGGGTGGGGGGACACACAGAAAAAGCAAATGGTAATCTACTTCTGTAAAACTGTTAAGAAATTACATGGATACAGTCATCAAAAATGAAGATTTGCATGAAGGTACCTTTACCTTATTCTTGTTATGATAACCTGGATGTAACTGTAAGTAATATTAAAATAATAGCAATATGTTTAAATCCAAAATGATGTAGACAGAGGGCTCTCTTGCACTAAACAGTTCTAAAAATATTTAATCCTTTATTATTCAGCTGCTTGAATTGCTTCTAACCATATATATATATATATATATATTAGTAATTTTTTCAATAGTGTAGTCTAGTGATGGTGAACCTTTTCGGTACTGAGTGCCGAAAAGGGAGCGTGCACGTTCTGGGCCACAACCCAGAAGAAGAGCTACCCAGTATGATGACGCGCTTGCCAGGCGACATGGCTCTGCGGGTCCCTTTGGGCACGCATGCCATAGGTTCGCCATCATGGGTGTAGTCAGTGAACCTAAGCTGACTGCTTTTATTTAAAACATTTCAATTTATTTTATAATTCTATAACTATATTAATTTTATACTTCACAAATCTGGTTCATCTTTTAAAGGAAGTCTGTTGAATATGGAGAGATTATAAGGAACAAGATGTGTGCAAAGAAAAAATATTTGTTATGAATGCCGCATAGGTATCAGGAAGGGCGTCTGGCCAGTAAACGTCAGGTCCACTCAATTGCCCCAGCCCCACCCTGAAACAAGGTATTACACGGTCATAAAAATAAAAATAAAATAAAAAACAAAATGTATGGCAAAGTTAAAAATGAGGCCCATGTTTTAGACTTCCTTCCTTCCTTCCTTCCTTCCTTCCTTCCTTCCTTCCTTCCTCCCTCCCTCCCTCCCTCCCTCCCTCCCTCCCTCATGGCCCAAAATTATCTGGTGTAGTTGTCTAACTACCATAATAAGCGTGGTAAGGATTCAAACGCTTGTGAGGTAAAGGTCCCATCAATGAAAGAAGTGGGAAAAGGGGGCTAAAAGAAATCTTGAGTACATGGAATGGAGATTTTAGCCATGCATCTTCAAGATCTCCCAAGGAGCTGATTAAAAAGCCATTTAGACTGAAACAAAGTAGAAAATGAAGCACAAGAACCATCTCACTTTGAATTTCCTTTGTTTCTAATTCTTATCTTCTCTGCATTATCCATAGGAGGTTTTGACATCTGAGGCTTGGTGGTCTTGTTTCAGGCTCCTGAGATTGAGTCATCTTTATCAGAAACACAAATAATTTGACATGTAGTAACTCAGAGGCTAACCTTTGGCCAAGGAGATCCCAAGGGACACTGATAGTCTGAAGGTTAAACCACCTCCTGTCCTTGGAGTGTTCCTGAACTGCTGCCGAGGTCACAAGCAGGGCATTATATAAGATTGTATAGTTGCGTACAAGAGTTCTGTCTGGTATGCAAATAAAGACTTTCATTGCAGTCTCATGAGGTTTGCCTTTTTGCCAGGGAGGCACAATTCATCAAAAAGTCAAACAATGAAGTCTTTGTGTGGCTTCCTCTCAACCTTTTTACCCATTCCCTTGTGCAGAATCAAACATAGAGGAAAAAGTTAAATGCACTTGTCGAAACATGCTCCTTGCAGAGTTACATTTAGCTATATGTTAATAAAGACAAAGAGAAAAATTATGAAGCATATACCTCATTTTTTTTCTACCTTAGAATAATATCTAATTAATTTTTTTGGGGGGGGGTAGATTAGATTTTGCTTTAATCTTGTAAAAGGCACATAAGGAGAACTGTCAAATACAGATATTTTCAAACAAAGAATATTTAGTTTTACTTCTTTAAATATAAAAATATGATCATTAGGTAATAATTATCATTGCTTTCTTTTTATTTTAGGGAAAAGAACTGCTTTCAGGAGCATGTATGTATTTATATAAAGGGACGCGGTTGCTCAGTGGCTAAGATGCTGAGTTTGTCGATCGAAAGTTCGGCAGTTCAGCAATTCTAATCCCTAGTGCTGTGTAATGGGGTGAGCTCCCGTTACTTGTCCCAGCTTCTGCCAACCTAGCAGTTCGAAAGCACATAAAAAATGCAAGTACAAAAATAGGCACCACCTTGGGAAGGTAACAGTGTTCCGTGTGCCTTTGGCATTTAGTCATGCCAGCCACATGACCACGGAGACATCTTCAGACAGCACTGGCTCTTCAGCTTTGAAACGGAGATGAGCACCACCCCTAGAGTCAGGAACGACTAGCATATATGTGCAAAGGGAAATACATACATACATGCATATACATATACATATACATATACATATACATATACACATACATATACATATGTATATGTATATGTATATGTATATATATATACACCTTAACCTAGTAGGGTAAATGTGCAATAGCACTGGCTATTGTTGCAGTTGAGGCCAAGCTCTTTCTCATAAAAATTCCTCCCTGCCTGAGTAGTTTTTAAAGGCAGGCCAAAACAAAAAAAAAAAACAAAAAAAAAAACAAAAAACCATTTATTTTAGAAGGTTTAATGCAGCCATTTCAATGTTTGTTATATTAGGCATTATTTTGAGAAACAATGGAGTTTTAATGTGGACTGTTTAACTTAGCAGCATTCCATCCAGAAATTAGCATTAGTAATAAAAGCCCACCATTTAGAGGAAAATTTCTTAGGCATTACTGAAGACATTCCATATTGTTCCCAAATGGTGGAATGCCACCTATCTGTTATATGTCTCCATAGCAAAAAGAATTACACAACATTATACTGTATGTCCTTCAAGTGAAGTGACTCTTGAAGATGACTCCTTCCTTAGGACCTGGGATAGGATAGACTACTGTATATTTTCTGTGCATAATGTTTATGCTGTCCAAGTGGCGAAGAATTTTTGTTCAGGCAGGCGTGTGATTGACTTCTTTGCATTGATTATATTTTTATTAGAAGTTTTAATAAACACTTGTTTCTATTTTTGTAAGCTATCCATAATCATAGGCAGACCTAGAGATTTTATTAATTTATTCACTGACTGTGCAGATTATTTAATCTGTAATGACTCTGGTGATTTACAAACTACAATTTAAAAACAACTCAAAGAAAAGAAATAATCAAACGAGAAATAAAAAGCCAACAGCCATTAAAAAAAAAAACCAAAGCATCACACAAGGGTTTTGTCATCCAGTCTAACCCATAAATAAAATAATACAGTCCAAAGAAACGTCTGGAGAATTAATAAATGCCAGAAGACTGTAAAAGACCAAGTAAGGTACCACATTTGAAAAAGAGGAATAAGAAAGGAAGTCCCAAGAAACTCCTTATCAGTTAACTTGATATCTGTACCAGTGGTGGGTTTCAATTGGTGTTACCACCGGTTCCCTTCATGCAAGCGCAGTGTATTATGGAACAGCTGAGACGTGGCAACCCAGTCTGCCTCACCTTTCAGCTGGGCTAAAAAAAAACCAAATATAAGGTATGCATAATGCAGGGGTGGGTAGGAGGGCCAAGCTAACTGTCAGAGAGAACCGGTTCACTCTCAACTCACCATCTCTGCTACCAGCTCGCCCAAACCAGTAGCAACCCACCACTGATCTGTATACAGATAGCACCTCTTGTAATATCTGTACAAAAGATAGTAGAACAGCATGTCTGCAATTATGTTTAAAAGAATGCTAATGTAAAGAATACTTCATGATTTTGTACAGAATAACTTACATGAATCTAACCTTATCTCTTTTTATTGCCCTTTATCTAGTTAAAGGGAATTTTATAGGTGTGGGAATTGTATAGGTCAGCAATTATTCAGTATTAGGTTCAATAAATGGTCCAGTACATGGTTCTCAATCAAATTTAAGAGAAGCATTTGGGGGATTCCTGACTATTTACTACATGATACTGCTAGATCATGTAGAGAATGAAAAGAGGGAATACATGTCACATTTGCAGATGAATCAAGCTAGGGGAATTGGCTAACACCTTTGAGAACAAAGTAATGTTTAGAAAGTCTTAACCAACTTCAATGTTTGGCCCAATCCAACAGGATCCTATTCAACCTTGACCATCAGTATGAAAAAAAAAAAGAAAATGAAACCATTATATAAAAACAGGGTAGACCAGCCTTCATGACAGTGTGTGAGAAGGCTCTAATCCTAGTGAACTATTAGCTGAACTATTAGCTGAACCAATGTAAGGCAGCAATCTTGGACTACAATCTAAGCAATGTGGTACAAGAGATCGCAGGAGGTAATAGTTTCCATTGTACACTGCTGGTTGGAACACACTAGTATTATGATGCCCAGTTCTGAACACTGAACTCTAAAAGTGACACAGAGAGGCTGAAGTAGATTCAGAGAAGAGCTGCCAGGATGTTAAATGATTTGGAGTCCAAGAGAATCAGTTTAAAAAGCTGGGCATGATTTGTTTGCAAAAGAGACTAAGGGAAAATTTAAGTAGTGGTCAACTAATATTCAAAGGCTGTCATGCAAGAAGCAGGACAACAACTTAGAAGTTGACATAAAGTAAAATTAAGGATGAGTATTAAGAAAAGAAATTTAGGATGGAATATTAAGAATGAATGTTAAAAATAATTTACTGATAGCAAGAGGGGAGGGGGAAATCTGCCTAGAACTGTAGTGGAGATTTTCAAAGAGGACCTGAAGATAGTTTAATAGCTTCCTGCACTGTAGAAATTGTGGAAGAGGTCTTGAAAATTAACAGTACATTCTATGATGCCTAAGATGAATTAAGGCTCTTCTTCTTATACTTCTACAGTGAGTCTTTTTCTGGTAGATTAATAACAATTTATCTTTTTAACTAGTTTAGTTTAATTGTTTCATATTCTGTTAATGTTTTTAGCCATCTGGAGTGTCTTGTGGATAAATGAATAAATAAATAAGTATAAATACATACAGTATTATAAACTTTGGGATTACTGTGACTTTTAGAGGTCTTTTGAGTACTTTAAAGATGCTACTTATGGATAATTTAATTTTAAACCACATTTGAGATCCAGTTTTGACACTTCTATATCAGCAAATCACAGTAGACTGTTGAATATGAACTTTAGGAATTCGTACTGTATTTCAGTTGGTGGCTTTTTATGTGAGGAATATGCTATTTACCTCTCATTAATTACATGTAGTAAAAGGTAAATATTTTGAGGGGGAAGGCTGTTTACTTATGAAAAGGGTCAAAATGTGGGTTCTTTAAAAAGCCATTTTTGAATCTGAAATAAATTTGTGACAAATCATTCCATGAGGGGACAAAAGCTCACAAGAAAAATATTGGTAAATGTTAATGTTTCCTAAAGAATAAGGAAAAGCAGGGAGACAAGGAAATTTTTGGAAAAATTTAAGCTTGTTGAAACTAATGTGGGAATTTCCTCAGATTTGATTCATACCAATCCATATATGTATGCTTAGTAGCAATTTTCATGAAGGATTCTTTTTCCTAAAAGACAAACATTTTAGGAATTATATAGTTTATCAAACATTGATGATGAATGCTACTTAAATAGTTACGTGATAGTCGTTTTTAAATTAAAATGCCTACTTAATTAAACCTTTCATTTACTGAAGTAGTATGGCAATTGGTCCCTTTATCCATATAAAGACACTTCATAAAACTTTTCCAATATATGTTAAATATAACACTTTCCATTAAATTCTTCTTTATTTGCCTAACATATAGGTAGATAATTATTTATATCTAAAGGCCTTTTTTTTTAAATAGAGTGTCCCAGATAATTGGACCCGTAAGAAAGGAGATTCAAATTCTTCTTTTCCAAAAACCATCACATTTTTCACAGCCTGTTCTCACCATTTGTTTTGTGATAGCAGCTTGGTAATTCTGCTCCTACCACCTTCTTCCAAGGTAGTATCTAGAGGATATAGCCTTTCCCTTTGGGGGAAGAAAGAGACCAAGATGAATGAATAATAAAATGTAAAATGCAAACATATGCTGTTAAATAGATACATTGCAGACTTCTCATGGGCTACAATGATTACAAGTGAGTTAAAGAAGCAAAATTCAAAAGAAAATACAATCTTCCAGATAAGCCACTATATGACCTTGGAGAGGCTACAAATTATTGCTAATTTAAGGTGACCAGATTTTAACATTGGTAAAGAGGGACACCATTGTGGGCATGGCTTATTTTGTGGGCGTGGCTTGGAGGTCATGTGACTGGTTGGCATGGCTAGCTAGTCATGTGACCGGGTGGCCATGGCTATGTGTATAGGGACTACTCAGAGGGCTGAAAAAAGTCATTTCTGACAGGTCCTCGCACTTTTGACTGGTCCTCACACTTATGACCATCCTCACATTTATGCCTGTGCAGCATTCTTAACAACCATGTTACTCATTTCACAACTGCTTCTCTTCACCATGGTGATAAGATAGGGCAAAAAACGTAAAATGTGAGGGCAGTCGTAAGTTTGAGGACTGGTCAAAAGTGTGAGGACCAGTCAAAAATAACTTTTTCAGCCCTCTGAGTAGTCTATATGCACAAAAGGACTAACCAGAGGGCTGAAAAAAGTCATTTCTGACAGGTCCTTGCACTTTTGACTGGTCCTCACACTTACGACCATCCTCACATTTATGCCTGTACAGCATTCTTAACAACCATGTCACTCATTTCACAACTGCTTATTTTCACCATGATGACAAGATAGGGCAAAAATGTAAAATGTGAGGACAGTCGTAAGTTTGAGGACTGGTCAAAAGTGCAAGAACCAGTCAACAATAACTTTTTCAGCCCTCTGAGTAGTCCATATGCACAAAAGGACTAACCAGAGGGCTGAAAAAAGTCATTTCTGACAGGTCCTCGCACTTTTGACTGGTCCTCACATTTATGCCCATCCTCACATTTATGCCCGTGCAGCATTCTTAACAACCATGTCACTCATTTCACAACTGCTTCTCTTCACCATGGTGATAAGATAGGGCAAAAAATGTAAGGACAGTCATAAGTTTGAGGACTGGTCAAAAGTGCGAGGACCAGTCAAAAATAACTTTTTCAGCCCTCTGAGTAGTCCATATGCATTAAAGGTTACAGCAATAGAGAGGGATGAAGGAAGGGAAATTAGAGTAGGAGTGAGGGTAAGAGAGGGAGGAAGAGAGGAGGAGAAGGAAAAAGAAAGAGGAAGTAGGGAGAAGAAGGGGGGAAAGAAAGTAAGAAGGAAAGAAAAGAGAGAGGTGGTAGGTTTGAGGAGAAAGATTGCTGTACAATAAAAAAGATGAAAGGAAAGAAAGCCAACCCCAAGCAAATATAAAGATATTAAGATAAAGAATGAATTGTTAAACTTTAAAGAATAAAAGAGAACAAATATAAATAAATAGCAATAATTAGAAACACACATACAAACATACAATGTATTTTCTTTGAACAGAATATTTGGCTGGTTCACAAATTTAAACAGTGTTTAGTCATTTCAATTAAATTTACAATTTCTATATTTCCTTTTTGCCATATTTATTCCTCATCTATTTTTTTAAAAAACCAATATTACCGTTCATCCTCATCTCTAATCTTAATCAAATTCAATTTTTCCCTTCTATTCTATATTATACCCCTTCCCATTGTCATCTATTTTTATATCCATCCTCACATTGGTTAATTATGTAATTATGTAATACAGTTGTTTAATACAAATTCAGCATTTTAATATAAATCAATTAGTTATATAACTATCTTTTTTGTATATTAATCAATAAGAACATGAATATTCCAATTATTTCCATGCAATCCAATTTCTTACAAATCAATTAATTATATTTACCAATAATAATAAACCAAATAATTTCCCCCATATATTCCTCCAAACCACAACTTAACCATTTCTGCTTTCAGCACAATATACAATTATTAATAGTATCTCAATTATTACAATTCCCTAGTTAAATAGAGCTTTTTTTCTTTTGTGTTTTAAAATCTTGAACTCTCCTCTTTTGCCCTAAATTTCCCATTGCTTACACCTACCTTTTTTGGTGAAGAAAAAGAAAAAGAAATCTCTCTCTGCCTCATTTTGTCATGTTGCAGCTTTACTTTTGCTTTCGCTTTTTCAGTATAGCTAGGGGGAAAAAAATCTGCTCCAGGAACTCTTTGCAGCCAATTAACCTATGCGGAAGCTGTAAGGGCTGTTTTTTCTATTTTTGCAGGCATGGGTGTTTTCTTTTAACACTGATCAGCTGTAGGTCAGCCCTTTGAAGCCCCGCGGCAAGAGTTTAAACAGTTTTTTTTCCTGTAGCCATCAGCTGGGACTCAGGAGGCAGCCCGGACTCAGGAGGCAGAATGAAAAATTGGGACTTTTTTAAAACGCCGCAGGACGCGGGACAAATTGCTAAAAATCGGGAATGTCCCGCCAAAAGCGGGACGTCTGGTCACCTTATGCTAATTACAAGAATAGTCTATCAAAAATTATAATATTGCAAACATGGACTGAAAGATTACTTGTACTGAGTGATATAGTTACTTCTGTTAAACTATAGCTAGTCATAATTAAGCTGGTTTAAAGAAAGATAGTGCCTGATGATATTCTCATAAATAAAATAAGAAAAAATAGAGAGTAAATACTCCTGTTAGGTAGACCTCCCCAGTTGACCTCCACAGAATGCTCATGAATTATTCTACTTCAAGTGGAATATCATAGATCTTAGTTCTGGATCCTGTAGTGTTCATTTTTAACTTGGATGAAGGAAGGAATGAAAGAATTGAGAGCACACTTATCAAGTTAACAGATAAGCCAGGAAGGGGGTGGGTTTAATATTTTACAGAAGAGAGAAAAGATTTAAAAATTCTAAGCTTGAACAGTGGGTTGAAATGACACCAATGACAATAAGGGAGAAATGCAAAGTGAATGTTCCTTCCTACATTTATCCAAACTTTAATCAGAGACTATGGGGAATTATGATAGCCCTATGCTTTTTCAGCTTCAATCCATGGACTTCAACAGAGTTGTGGCTCTGTTTTATAATACCAAGACTTTATGAAAATCAGCCAAGGGAAAGGGTGGGGTATCCTTATGTGATCCAGAGGATGTTTCCCTTATGGGGATAAATGTCTGGATGAGAAGTTAGCGGGTATAGAGGAGTATTGCGATAACCTTAAAGAAGGAACATTATATAATTTGTTTCCTAAGCACCAGCTTCATCCAGAAAAAAGGAGCAGTGAGAAAGAAACTCAAAACTGTCCTACCTTGATATGGGAGAGAGGGAAGGAAGAAGGGAGGGAGGGAGAGAAGGAAGGAAGGAAGGAAGGAAGGGAAAGAAAGAAAGAAAGAAAGAAAGAAAGAAAGAAAGAAAGAAAGAAAGAAAGAAAGAAAGAAAGAAAGAGAGAGAGAGAGAGAGAGAGAAAAGAAAGAAGAAAGAAATCCTGCCAGGTTTTCAAGAAGTCTGTTTGCTGGCATGACCTTATTTTCAAAGAGCAACACTAAGCAGGCTACATTCATAACAGGATGATTAATTCAGTTTCCCATCCCTTGGTACTGTAGTTCTACATGTCCCACATTCTTCAAAAAATATTTCAAACCTCCATGTAGGTTTTTGAGAGGGAATGCAGGAAATTGACAAAGAAAGGAAATGGATGTAAATACTTTTCTTCTTGACCTCCACTGCGTATAACCCCATATTTTCAGCCAAACCAGCCAAATCAACATGTCATTTTTGTCTCCTCAATCTGCCAAACCATTTTGACTGTCTCTTCCCCAATTATAATGAATATGTTGCTGTACAGTAGATTTGTGTTTGAAGTATATGTCTGTTCTATAAGTTATCTATTAGATCAAAATTTACTAGCCTTGTTTTAACTCAATCAACTGGGTAAAGATATTGGCAGAAATGTAGGTTATAAATAACACACTAAACAGTGTGAAATTATGGGGAGTCTGGCAGGATAAGTCTGTTCTATAATGTCATGACATATGTGGCTTATGGTGATTTTTTAGACAGCATAGGGAAGTGCATTTTTATGAGTTTCATAGCAGAAAGCATCACTTGATAGTTTTCTGAAAGACCTTTACTTTTGGTTGGTTTGTTAATTAACAGCACATTGTATATGTGCTAGTTGGCTTTATGATTGAAACCATCTCATACGCATCAACTTTTTTTCCATATGTTTTTATGTGAACGCAAATATATATATATATATATATATATATATATATATATATATATATATATATATATATATATATATATATATATATATATATATATATATATATATATACAGGTCTTGTTTGTGTCATAAGCCTAGTCAGGAGAAATAAGATCCAGCTTAATTCACAGTTGGGAAAGTTTGCAAGCATATTTGTTTTTGCGGTTCTTTAGTCATAGGACTGCTGATTATATATATTAGTTCTAAATATTAAACAGCCAGCAGAATTCCATTGTATATAAATAAGACATTTTGAGACCTGGAAATGAGCCATTTCTAATATAGCCAGCTGGTGCTTTTTAACAGTTTTATTTTAGCACAGCATTAAGGAATCTGTGTACATTTGAAGTCTTTAAAATGATGATAGAAGAATATGTACTTTTTAAAGATTTCTGGGAGTATACAGTTGTGTATATTGAAAGTAATGTAACTACAGAAATGATATATTGTGCACCTGGTAGATGTAACTTTTTTTTTTTTTTTGCTTGCTTGCTTCTTTCAGACAGAAAGAATGTCAGAAGCTAATATTTTGGAATGTGAAGATTTTAACTACACTGAACTGTACTTAGGTCTCTTCATATTTTCATATTAATATATTTCTCAGTTATATATTCTATAGATCAGTGAATTATTTTATGTGGATTACATCTTTCTGAAAGAAAGAAAATATTAAATATTAAAGCTGTATTTCTCTGTCTTTTATATTATTAAATTAATTTAATTATATAAAGCCAAAGAAATTATAATATACTGTAATTGTTTTCCCCTATAAATTGATTACTGTTATGTGAATTGGGTATGTAAGCATGCTTAGGACTTTTGTGTACAAGAAAATACAGCTTCAGAAAAATCATGTTATGTCATTTATGGAGTCATAGATAGTGAATTCATTGTCCAAAAGCTAGAGAAGTTCACTTTCTGACAAGGCCTAAAAATCCTTCATATAGAAGTATAATACTGAATGTTTGAAATAGGAACTATAGATTTTTGTGTTGTTAGCTCATGAACAGCCATATGGATTGGAATTTTGAAAGTTTATGACTTTGGCAAAAACATGTATATTGTCAGAAAAATTGGTACTTCTGTACTGGTAGAACAAACCATCTGTTCTTGATCCTGGCTTGCAGGGCCCACCTGTTGCCTTCACCTCTAACCCTGACATCATGCATTCATTAAATCCTAATGCTCTGTTGTCTCTTCTGTACACTGCAGGGTGTCTGGCAATTCATCCATGAGGATTTTTTCCTTTAGGCAGGTCATGACACAGCTTGTGGGAGGCACTGGATTAAAAGATTCCATGTTTTTATTTACTGTTTCTTACACCAATTGCTTGGCAACTTAAAAATACTATTATCAGTTCCTTTCTATTAGTGTGGTTGTTTTGGAGGACATTTTCAATATGAATATTTTGTACCGTGTTTATCATGCTATTTTCTGTAGCACTATTCCATGAAAATGTTTCGAAAGGCAGAAACATCAGTGTGTGTATATTTATCATCCGAATCCTCAGGTTTGGAAACCTCTAGTAAATGTACTTATTAAATGAGATCCAGGTTTAGGGCCATACATTTTTAGCACAGTGTTGGTTATAGGATTATCTTGTGGGGAAATTGGAGGGAAGCATTATGTGACTAATTTAAGTATCCCACTCGAATAAAACATGGGATATAGCAATAGCAATAGCATTTATATACTGCTTCACAGTGCTTTACAGTTTCTTCTAAGCATTGTACAGAGTCAGCACAATGCCTGGGTCCTCATTTTTTCAACCTTGGAAGGATGGAAGGCTGAGTCAACCTTGAGCCAATGAGAATCGAACTGCTGGCAGTTGGCAGAATTAGCCTGGAATATTGCATTCTAACCACTGTGTCACCATGGCTCAATATAAATTAAGAACAATTTGCTACCATTCAGATAACGATCTGAATGGTAGCAAATCTTGTCCACTATTGTAGGGAGCCATAAAGATGACCTTGAAGAAACTATTAATGATAGCTACAATGTAATGCAAAACGTGCCTTGAAACTGTAAAAAAGAAAAAAAAACATTTAAAAGAGTTTCAAGTGGGCTCCTCCCTGATTCCCTGGGGTATAAGCCAGCATGAAGGGAAAATGTAGCTAAGCTTTTGCAAGATTTTGTACCATAGCCAAGCCCAATGAAGTATAGTTTTAGTAATCTTGTAGAGTCTGTTTCCTGATCTGGTGAACCTCGAAGAGCTGAAAGCTATAATATTTCTGTTGCATGAATGAGTTCAGAAGGTGATGTAAAATAATTCCAGTGACAATAAGCATGTGATGCAATTTTACTATTTGGAATAAATTTTTTTGATATATTTACTTCCAGCAGAATATCTTGTTAGCTGGAACTTGTTAGCACATGTACCAATCTTCACATTTTATTAGTATCTTAGTATCTCATTGTTATTTACATTTCTTAGTTACTCCCAAGTCTATATTGCTATTAATTTTTTAGGAATGCAATAGGTGTTGCAAAGTTCAGCCTGCTTTCCAAATATAAGTTTGAGATAATATAATAATAGGAATAATCGTGATACCAAATAGCGACAAGCATGCAGTCCAGTTGTTTATATACTATAGCTGTTAAATAGACTAAGTCTTACGAATTATCTTCTCTAATATTGGGTTGCATAATTGTAATAGTAATGAAATCCCTGATTCAAATTATTCTATACAACTGGCCATATTGTCTGATGAATAAATTTATATAGAACTCTAGAATGATATTTATAATGCATTATAATGCATTATAATAATTAATACCTTTCATATTTTCTTAATGTTTGTATATCTTTGTGACTGAATTTTATTAAAGCTTTGTGGGGATCTTAGTAATATATAAAGGGCATCTGAGTGAACAAAACCACTGAAGTCATGTATTTCATATACAAACTCATCAAAAATGCAGGATGCTAGTTAAAATAGTTAATATACCATTCAGCTTCAAGTAATTCAATACAATGGATAAGTAGTTGAAAGCCAGTTGAGTGATTACTTAATTAGACCAGAATAGGGCTCAACACAGCCCTGTATAAATATAATAAACCTTCATCACTGTGAAAGTATCACCATGTACATTCAAGAGGTACAATACGCCTTGGTCAAAAGAAATTTCTGAGGATCTCAGTTAAAAAGCCACTGATGCTGCTTGGTCTAGGAAAGGTTACAAAAACAGCAAAGCTCTGTCAATAAAGATAGAATCTTGAAAAGGGAAAGAGCTAGGACAGGGTGTCAAACTCGCGGTGTAACAGCGGCATCACGTGATGTATCGTGGCTTTTTTCCCCTTAGCCAAACCAGGCATGAACGTGGCCAGCGCGTGACACATCTGGACCGCAGGCTGCGGGTTTGACAGCCCTGATCTAGGACAATGGCAAATCTTTCCAAAATTGGTAGAGCATTGCTGTTTCAATAATTTGAAAAGAGAAAACCATACAGGTACATCAGAACCAAACTGACCATTTTCCATGTTTCTCTTCTTGAATTTCCAAGTCATCTCCTGTCCCAAGAAAGAGATCAAAAAGACAGGTCTGTGGCAGTAAATACTTATTTTCTCACTTTGACTATAAATTGCATGTTTCAGCTTTCTCTGCAAGAAAATATGCTTTATATAGACCTGAGGAATTCCTTTTTTTCTATGGTTAGGGAAAGCAATGGGTGAGATGAAGCAGAGAAATCCAGCTGACTCCAATCCTTTATTTTTTCACAGAATCTTGCCAAGCTACTGTAAAGCTACAATTTTCTAAGCTAGTTATATCCTAAGAGATTCTAGGATGTGGTTACCATAAACCTCATACCACCATCCTTAGGACTGCACAGTCTCTTGATCCTGGTCTCTTTCTGGGAAGTCTCTGAGTTGAAAAAAAATATCCCCACAATGCTTCTGCAGGCACATTGCATCACAAGCTTACATCCAGGTCATGGTAATTCATCTGTTTCTAGAAGATCATTATAGAGCTGTCATGAGAAGTCAAGACTAGGCTCAGAT
Organism: Arizona elegans; assembly: GCA_022577455.1. Classification (NCBI taxonomy): domain Eukaryota; kingdom Metazoa; phylum Chordata; class Lepidosauria; order Squamata; family Colubridae; genus Arizona; species Arizona elegans. Next base: position 79,055,998 of record JAKOOJ010000006.1, on the reverse strand, counting down.
AGATAAATGGTGTCTATATACTGAATAACAAGAAAGAATCAGATGAGTAGGAGAAGCTACCTATGCAGATAAGTATTTTGTATGAAGGTTAAAATCTTAAATTCATTTGTCCCATTCCTTCATTCTTATGGACTGCTTGTCACTCTTTTCTCAGGCTGGTGCTATCTGTACAACTTTTATATAATTGTCTTGTCTGTTCTGGGCTATTCACTTTCTACCTTGATGGTTCCAGCTCTCCCCTATGACAAGGTTTGATATAAGGGTTTGATGGAAGAGTGATAAGGATTCCAATAACTGTAACCTATGTAAATCCACAGCTATAGATTTCATGGTATCTGAGAAAAGACAAACTCCTATGCCGTTACACCAGTAATAAGGAGAGAAGAATCCAAAGTCAGTGCTGTAATGTACACAGATACATTTTGCTTCTAAAAGAAAAAAATCACCTGCTGTCACATTCTTGTAACATTCTTACTTTCATCTTAATAAGCTTGCTAATGACAACTCTGAGATTCTTTCTTGAAAAAAGATTTACTTTTGGTTCATGCAGCTGCCAGCAGCCTAACATTTTCCTTTCAACATATTCTTTTCACTTTGTGCTTTGTTTATTTTTACCACTAACTGCTTCAGTTTTGTGCTGTGGATTCCATAGAATTGCTCTTGAAGGAATATATTTGTAAACAACAATAGAAAATATATTCTTGCTGCCTCTCTTCAGATAATGGCCAACTGCAGGATGCCCTCTTTGCAAGATACACCCTTGTAGCAAGTTTTCTTCTTCCTCATTTCTTTAGATCTTATGTATAGAAAAGAAGCATCTGGCAGACTTTGTCTAAGTTTGGAGTGAGTAATGTGCCTGATTAGAACTTGGAGGGCAAACTGAGAGAATATCAGGCATCAAAATTGCTATGAGAAATTAAGGAAACATTCCAGAGGATAGCAGTAGCAGAGGACTAATGCACTATCGCCATGAAAATTATATAGCTGTAACTATAGAATCATTATGAGCCAAGTTCAATTTGAAAATACTTTATTTATTTTACATGACTCTTGATGGCTTACGTTGAAATATGCAACATTAAAAAAGCCTTTATAAAATTAAAAAAGGAGCTACTGTATGTATCAGAGGCTTACCTTTGAATTTTGATGTTTAGAATAATGTCACAAATGATAAAATGTGATAGGACAATTAAAAAGCAATTAAAAAGCTTTTACGTGCTTTTAAAACTGTGAGAAAAGCTCTTTTGATATACCACTTATGACTGTAACCTTGTTGCTGGTATCCTTACGATTTATATTGACTTTTTCCTAATATGATTTGATTGCTTATTTGTACCCTATGACTATCATTAAGTGTTGTACCTCATGATTCTTGATTAATGTATCTTTTTTTTTATGTATACTGAGAACATATGTACCAAGACAAATTCCTTGTGTGTCCAGTCACACTTGGCCAATAAAGAATTCTATTCTATTCTATTCTATTCTATTCTATTCTATTCTATTCTATTCTATTCTATTCTATTCTATTCTATTCTATTCTATTCACAAATAACAACTCCCAATAGAAAAGATTAGGAGACTCCCAATACATGTATATGTATGTGTGCATGTATGTCAGGTTTAAACTGTGGGGCCCTTGGTATCCTCTGAGCTTGGTTGTTTTCTTGCAAATCTTTGGTAACATCATCAGTGCTAGAAAAAAATGAGGTTTGCTCACTGTTTGTATTCAAGTGGCTTTTCCTGTCAGTGTTGGTAGAAATATTCTTGGCAGTTCCTTAATTAGATTGTTGTTTACTGTTTATTTGTACCTTGGTTTGGATATTGTTTCCTGCTTGATCGTTGGTCTAGGATAAATTTTGGTTTTAATCTGTTTATCTAGGTCTTCATTGCTAGCAAGAAGGTGCTTTGGTCTTGGGTATGAACAACTAATTCACATACTTACAAGGTTGAGAAATGCTGATGGCAATTATTACGCAGTCATTGTGACTTTCCTTTCTTTATCAACATCTAAAATAGTTGCTCAGAATTTATTTGTTCATTTAAAGAACTTATATGGCCACTAATTTCATATAGCAATTTATTCTTCAGAAGAGATAAGAAGATTGCTAATATAAAATAACAATATTGGTTTAACTTCTTTATGTTCCAATGACCTTTTGTGAGGCCTACATTGTGGGCAAAAAATGTTCTCAGGAAGTAGCACCAAATTTTGTTAGGGTTTCCCCCCCTTTTGAGTATGTATAAATTGCCTGTGACAATTTAGCATCTGATATGATCACATGCTAAATACATTACCATGAATTCTAGTAGAAAAAATATTCTGTCATTTTTACTTATTTAGGCTTATCATTGCTTTACCTCCTGGGAATCCATTTCCTCATTATGTTATTAGGTAAAAGTTTAGTGATTCCATTCATTTTAGTCATGACTACACAAAAGAATTTCTTGATAGACTGCCTCTTCCAACATACTGACACATTCAATTATCTTTTCTCCATACTTCAATCAAATGTGCCTTTCTTTTACTAAAGCAAATGTATGCCCTTAGTTAAAAAGCTATTTCTGTCTTCATACGTATAATATTACTTCCAATCAGTTGAATGCTGAGCTAACCACTCATACTTCTTTGCTCTTTAAATATAAACATACTAGAGGATGAATAAAGTTGTGGCATATGTATGCATAAATATTCCATTAAATGTAAAATATTAGTTATGAGTAGCATAACAAACTGTAAATCAAAGCAAAGTGATGATCAACATCATATAGCAACATCAAACAAAGCTTAAAATTAGTTTCATTAGTTTTGTTCCATATATTAAATTTAGCTTTCATTTTTATAGATAAGCTGTTTTTGAGTCTTCTTTCATCATGTATAAATTAAATAGTTGTACACAAAATGGCTGTTGATAAAATAGCTGAGAGACTTCATTCTGATCTTCTTTATTCCCTTTGCCCCTTATTCAGATAATTTTATAATTATATAAATTTATATATATAAATTTATAAATTATATAAATTTCTTATATAAAGAAAGAAAAAAGAAAGAAAGAAAGAAAGAAAGAAAGAAAGAAAGAAAGAAAGAAAAGAAATACCACATAAAAGAACATTTGGATTCCGCATTAAGTATGTAGATTCATTTATAATATGGCATTTTATCAATAAATATTAATGCATATCAGAAAAACACTGATATGATTAAAAACATTTTAATCAAAATAAGATTGATGTGTGATTTATTTGATCAAAGAACATCCTACACTAGTCTTAGGAAGTGGGTGATAGCTATGAGTTAATCAAAAGTTCTGGTAAAGAATTTCTGCAGAAGAAGCTATGAGAATGGGATAAAATCCACTTTCTTATAAGCTTTCAGATGAGAGATATATACAATGATATCATGTAAATTTATGTCATGTCATCTCCATTGTTAAAGTGTGTGTGTGTGTGTGTGTGTGTGTAAAATTTTTAGTTAGTATATGTGAGGTTTTTTCCCCAGTTAATGCATTACCAGGACCAGGAGGCACCACATTCTTGATTTTATCCTTATTAGAGTCATCAGACATGGATAGCCAGATATTATTCTTCGTGGTTCAAATTTTCTACTGGGAATTCAACTCACATGTTTCTATATATCCAGCTATTGGCAGTCAGTTCTTTTCAGAAAGGGAACTATAGAAACTATTAGAACAGTATATACATTCTATCCTCCATTAAGCTGTCAGACCACGAGATAGAGACATGAATGACTATATGACATCTGAAAACACAATACCTAAACATTGACTATATCTTACATAATATAGACTCAAAATTAGTTCAAAATTTTGGCACTCACTTTTAATTATCTGAAATTCATTTATCCAGGAATACTTGAGGAATAGTTTGAAATTCTTTAAGATATCTCTAGGAAATCAAATGTCTCTACTCAAGCAATAATTTTTAAAAAATTGAATGGACAGACATTTAAACATTATTTTCTTTCAAGTAAAGGTAAAGGTTCCGCTCGTACATATGTGCTAGTCATTCCTGACTCTAGGGGGCGGTGCTCATCTCTGTTTCAAAGCCAAAGAGCCAGCACTGACCAAAGACATCTCCGTGGTCATATGGCCAGCATGACTAAACACCAAAGGAACACCGAACCTGTTACCTTTCCCACCAAAGACGATCCCTATTTTTCTACTTGCATTTTTTACATGCTTTTGAACTGCTAGGTTGGCAAAAGCTGGGACAAGTAAAAGGAGCTCACCCCATTATGCGGCACTAGGGATTCTAACTGTTGAACTGCCGACCTTTCGATCGACAAGCTCAGCGTCTTAGCCATTGAGCCACCACATCCCTTTCAAGTTCTTTCAAATATATCAGCCCAATTGATAAAATATTATTCATTTTGTATCAGGAGCCAATGTGATTGAAAATGCCACTGGGGAATGAAGTTTCATTAAAAAGCCCATTATTAATGAACCAATGTTTCCACATAACAAGAAGCTGTAAGGTAGACAATTATAAGTCACACTCTGCTAGAGAAAGGGTAGCTAGAGAAAGGGTAGCTCCAGCACGGGTCTGAAAGCTGGTCCTGGGACTGACCCAGATTGGTTCCTAAATCAACTTTAGCGTCAGAATTACAAGATCATTAGTAGTTATAAAACTGAGTAAAAATAGTATAAAGTTTGCAAATGTTTGTCAACTGTGTCAATTTATGAAACCAATATGAATCTCAATCTTGTATCACAGACAAGATCAATAATGGGAGATTTATTAGGAAAAAAATACCATTGGCTGCTATAATCTGTATTTTGTTATTTTTACGAAGGTTAAAATTAAAAAAAAAAAACTTTAATAGTGTAGACTGAATAAATTAATCTCAGAAATCTTAATTTGATTAGTCCAATTATGGATTGGACTTCCTTGAGAATGTTTTAACTTTTTTTTTTCAGTAAATCATGTTCACACTAGGAACATATGGATATATTTGTTTTGTAGGTTTTATGCTAAAAATTCTGTAGTATGCCTTATGCAGTTTAACGTGATACAACTCTATGCTAAATCAATATTAATCAGAAGCATAAAGTGGCTTCTGAAATAAAATGCAAGATGCTGTCTGTCAAACTTGTTCCAGCATATTTTACAATAAAATTGTTTTTCTGACTTTAGACCTATTGGACAAGCAGCAAGTCAAAATTGTCTTTCTATGTATATTAAACAAAATCTTCCTGGTTATTTTCTCTTTCTTTAGCTGCACTTTACAAACTAATTTTTAAAAAATCAGGGACATTTTGGGGTACAAAAGAGTTTTACATTTACTTGATGACAATCAAAGAATCAAATGTTTACGTTACTTATCCGCCTTTCTGAAAGTAAAACTAAAAATCAAGAGAGCTAATTTTGAATTAGATAAGACTGGCATTCTTTTCTAAACCCCAATCCATCATTGGATTAATCATATTAAAATTTTTAAGATTAATTTATTCAGGATACACTGTTAAAGTTTTTTTAATTTTAATTTTTTATAAATAGATAATTATGTTATATCATTTTGCCTATTAGTTATGTGTCTCCCAACATATCGATATGACAAGTGGTATTTCAATAGTTCATTCTATAATTGTTTAGACAATATGTTTTAATGTTTTCTGTAATTGTTTAGAATATATTTTAAAGTTTTATTTGAGTAGCAGAGGACATATTATTTTACCAAATGTTGTAAACAGAACATTACATACATTATGATCAAAAGTGCAATTCACTTGTGAATAAACTTACTGGGAATAATGGATACGTTTGATTATGATTAAAGTTTAAGAATGTTTGAGGAATGCTTAATTATATGCCTTTAATTACAAAATTTAAAAAATAACTATCCTTCACATGTTGAAGCTTTCCAAATTTAAAAATGGGAATTTGCATTATAAATATATTTTAGAATTAATTGGCATGGTTCAGAATTACCAAAGCAATTGTAAGTAAAGAGCAAGTGTTTTGTGTTTCTTTTTCTTGCCTAATAAAACTTTAAGTTAACTATTTTTTGGGACAAGAAATGGCAAAGGTCCTAAAACATGGTGCTCTGAAAGTGGGGCTTTTTTCCCCTCCATCTCAACAAGCAACTGTTTTGCTACCAAAGCTGGTTCTTTGGCAGCGTGCTCCCCAGATTTGAACTGGAGTAACTAGGAATAACCTACGATACCTTTGGAGAACCACAGACTTGACTGGGGAGAGAATTTGAATGGTTCCAATTCTCGGTAAGAGTGGCTGGACTCAGTGGTGGGATTCAAGTAATTTAACAACCGGTTCTCTGCCCTAATGATTTCTTCCAACAACCAGTTTGCCAAACTGTTCAGAAAGTTAACAACTGGTTCTCCCGAAGTGGTATGAACTGGCTGAATCCTACCATTGGCTGGAATGGTTTGGTCGCCATCTTTTTTTTGCAGCTGCTTGTATCTTTAAGTGTATCTTCTGTTTTTAACATCACTTTTAAAAGTCTAATTTTTAATAGCCTGGCTGAATGCTGACTTGTTTATGCCTCTTTGCTTGCTTATGATAGTAAACTTTTGTTTTATTTATTTTAGTGCTTTAAAATACTTTCTCTTTTGTCACAAGGAAGCTGGAGGTGTGAGACTTCTTTTTCTTTATTTTCTTTGTAGTGAAAGTGACTCAATCTAATCTATTGTAGATCGTTACTTTTAAGATTTTGCATTTTATCAGTTTTCCTAAAATAACTGTTGCTGTTTTTTGTCTATTTTTTTTCTTTTCCATCCACTCTGTTGTGATTTTTTTTAGCTCAGCTTCATTGTACTTCCTTTGTTGTGATTTATCCTTTTTCTTTGTCATCGAAAGGAAGTGTTTACCCTTTTCTGTGAAAACTAAATAAAGAAACAATAAATTAATGACTTTGAATATTATATACTATATATATTTTATAAAGCCCTAAAAAAAAGATATAAAAGAGAGATGGGAATCAGATGGTTTTAATGTTACAGTCTTCTTGGAAACTTCTGAAAAAATATTTTTGCCAATTTACAAATTTTAAATGAAAAAATGAGTAAAATGTTTATGGATTTGTAACAATTGCATTGTTGCACAATGCCATTGTGCTTCTGAAATTATAAGGTTTTTCTTTGGTGATAACCTTTCAAGAAATCACCATTTTGTGATTTGTCTGATTATTAGTGACTACATACAGTTTTTTATTTAGCTAATTTATTTTTATGCTTCTTTTCAGTGGGAAGAAATAAGTGGCGTTGATGAGAACTATACTCCAATCAGAACTTACCAGGTCTGCAACGTCATGGACCACAGTCAAAATAATTGGTTAAGGACAAATTGGATACCGCGCAATTCAGCTCAGAAAATCTATGTGGAACTCAAATTTACTCTGAGGGATTGTAACAGTATCCCATTGGTTCTGGGCACCTGTAAGGAAACTTTTAATTTGTATTATATGGAATCTGATGATGACCATTCTGTCAAGTTCAGAGAACACCAGTTTACAAAGATTGATACCATTGCTGCCGATGAGAGCTTCACTCAGATGGATCTTGGGGATCGGATTCTTAAGCTCAATACTGAAGTTCGTGAAGTGGGACCTGTGAGCAGGAAAGGATTTTATTTGGCTTTTCAAGATGTGGGTGCATGTGTGGCCTTAGTATCAGTACGAGTGTACTTCAAAAAATGCCCTTTTACTATAAAGAACCTGGCCATGTTTCCAGATACAGTACCTATGGATTCCCAGTCACTGGTGGAAGTGCAAGGCTCTTGTGTTAATCATTCCAAAGAGGAAGACCCACCCAAGATGTACTGCAGTACTGAAGGAGAATGGCTAGTACCCATAGGAAAGTGCTTATGTAATGCCGGCTATGAAGAAAGAAGCTACGCCTGCCAAGGTAATGGTAACATGACAATTTAAAGTTTTTTTTCAATAGGAACACTACCACTTTAGGCAGTAAGGGAAGCAATGGTCCACAAATAGTCTGGGCCCTCATGAGCAAGATCTTTCTCTGTAGTACACCCAAACTATTATATACCTTTAAAAAGAGAGCATATATTTGCTATGCTTGAGAAGTAGTATAGTGGGCTTTAAGTGTTAGGAAACCATGAATGAAGAGGAAATAGATTGGGTGTCACTGCAAAAGCAGTTTGAAGCGGTCTATGCTTTGGGGCCTTTAATTTGAACCCTGAACTGATCCTAAGGCACTAATTTTTTTTCTGTGAATGTTACTTGAGCTCCTTGGTTTAAAAGCAGATGAAAGGACAAGCATATTGTGACTTGTTATGCAAATTAGTTTAGCCAATTGCTGTAGTAGTTAAGGCACGAGGCTAGAAACCAGTAGTGCAGAAGTTCTAGTCTCACCTCCTGCAGGCGTCTCCAACCTTGGCAACTTTCAGCCTGGCGGACTTCAACTCCTAGAATTCCCCAGCCAGCTTCTGGCTGGGGAATTCTGGGAGTTGAAGTCCGTCAGGCTTAAAGTTGCCAAGGTTAGAGACCCTTGACCTAATGCACAAAGCCACTTGGTAACCTTTAGCGGTGAGGCAACAGTAAATCACTTTTGAACAACTGTGCCAAGAAAACTGCAAGGACTTATTCAAAGGCATGTATTAATAAACCAACAAACAAATAAATAAATAAAATTTTATCTCAGAATAGAATTTTTGCCTCTGTTTTTGGACCACATTTCCCCCATATTTTTATTTAAGTACTTTTCTTCTAGACCTATTTGCCAGCTACTTTTTTTTTCTTTTTCTTTTTAAAAAGTCTTCATCTATTTCCTATTCAAGGCATTAAATCTAACTGCATCAGTCATTTCCCCTTTTCTTAATGATGGTCATGTCCCAAAAATATTTCATGGGGCTCTATTTCCCTGGGGTGCAGAGAGTTTTCTGCTAATGTACCAGATTATAGATACTGAACAATGCAGTTTATTTAATATTGTGATTATGATTTTTTTGTTTTTGTTTTGTGTCTTCAAAAACATAGATGAATAAGCTTATTATTTTGTTAATCCTCAGTGAAACATAGTAAATTTTTTTAGAACCATTTAAAGATTAAAATTAATGTAAAAAGAAACAATTTATATTTGATATATAAATATGCAGTATATTTATTTATATATAAACTTATATTTTAGCACATATCTTATATTTTAGATAAAATATATTGCTGTTTGTGTCCGTGTTCTTAAAATGAAGTTGAGTGATTTCAGTTTGTTTTTAATCTAGATTGTGTATGATATACGCATGAAAGAAGTTTTTAACTAGTGCTAAGGACAGAAATTCTCCAGCATTTTTGGTGTCAATTCTCAATAAATTTTGTAAAATAAAAATGTTTCAGAAATTATTTGAAAGGATAACAGAGTTTGTGGGAAGGTTTTAAGAGAGGACCTGAATTTTCTTGCACTTGTGTATATGATTAAACGGTAGATATCTTTTCTTTAAATCATACCTCCAGCAGTCTAAAGTTTCCCATATTTCCCAAGAGAAAACCTCACAAAAATACCTTCCATTGGGTTTTTTTCACTAGTGGAATCTTGCTTTTGAGACATTACTGGAGAAAGCCAGTAATTTTGGAGAAATTTAAAAAATGCTTTTATCCAATCGTATATAGTCACATACCCAACTTTTGTTTATGCATTTATCATTTATTAAGAAAATTTATATGGCCATCATCTCACTCTTGGTGACTCCAAGTGGCTTGCAAGGAAAAAACCCTAGTACAGAAACCAATAACCCCACCCCTATTAAATATAAAGACAAAATCAGATTCTGATCCTGCAGTCATTTCTTGCATCTAGCTACATTTTTCTGTTTTCTTTGATTGCCATCCTATTTTTTTCATCAAGGAGAGCGTTATAGTAGCATAACAGTAGCAAAAGTGACAAGATATTCAGTATGCTTTTATTTTATCTACAATATTCTGTTGTCCTGACAGCTTTTGTCAAAGCCCAAATTTATCAAATATTTTCACCAAAGTGTAATTTAAGAGGCTCCTTAAAAGCAGTTGGTAATCCAATTGTTCTTTCTCACTGCGTTTTTTGTATTTGCCAGCTGTGCTTGAATTCTAAGATTTACAGTAGACAGATCTGAGTCTTATCTCTGAACTACTACGCATGTCCACATTCTTTCTCACTTTCTTTTTTTCTAACTTCTTTGTTCGTCTGCCAGAATTTCTGCCGGCAAGGCAGGGAAGTTTGCCAAGATGTAATTAATAGCTAGTAGGATTGTTTTTTACTTCTTTATAATAAATAATGTTTTATTAGAATGTATCTCGGGTTTATTTTCTTAAAAAGTATACTTCAAGAAAAAGCCACGGTCCGTCTCTAATTAAGTGCAATTACCCCAAAGGGGAACGGGATTAATTGCCACCCTGACATTCTTGATATCAGTAATAGATCAGGAATGGAAGTTTAAGAACCTATTCTCATCTCTTCTTTCTCTCTCTCTCGCTCCCTCGCTCCCTCCCTCCCTCTCCCTCTCCCTCTCCGTCCTTCCCTCCCTCCCTCCCTTTCTTTTCAATGTACCCAAGTACGGTTTCTTCTCTACAGTGATCTGCTCGGAATTAAATTTGAAATTCTGGATGCAGATCAGGCAATCAGTAGATACACAATCATCTTACTAATGTATGAAAATTATCACGAGAAAGAGAAACTATTATATAGTTCATGAACTTAAGAAAAACAAGATCCCCTGAAAAAAAATGGCATTAAATTTTACATACACTGTTCATGTTTTTTTCTTGACAGAAAAAATAATTTGTAAAATCTTAATTTCTATTAATAATTTTAATCATGTTTATGTAATTTCAGTGAGTTACTAAAAATTCTGTACACTATTAAAAAATGTGGAAAAAAGGAAATATAAGACTCGAATTATATTGTAACTTCTTCATGGCTTAATAAATTTTAGCTTTTCAGATTGCTTTTGAGAATTGAACATTGTGTTTAATCCAAATTGAAAACATAGGGTAAACATAAAACTTATTCTGAAATTCATATATTACAAATTTAGAATATTACATTTTTTATGTCCTGCTTAATTTTCAAGATCATTTAATTTTGATTTTTAACAGTCTGGTCAATCAACATCATTGACATGTTATGTTTAAAAATAAAGTCTGGAGTTTTGTTCCTGGTATTTACAGATGACAACCAAATTTGTACAGATATCAAAGATCTGAGATAAATATATGCTTTGGGGACAAACTATTATTAATTGGTTCAGTCTTCATTCAGTTCCAACCCAGCATGAAAACTGTTTTAGAACATAATATCCAATATCTGTGTTATAAAATATTTTTTATAATATGTAGCCTGTGTATTCACTTTTTAAAATAAAGAGAACTGGTAGATTCATTTTGCTTGTAAAAATCTTCCAAGAATTTGGAGCTTGTTAGCAATTCAGAGAAACACTTTTACTGTAGACAGGTTTAAAACATATACAATTACAATATCAAAGTAACATATTGAATATTGGTTTCCAGAACAACTATTTAAAAGTCTATCCAACTGTCTGATGTTAAAGACAAAGCAAGTAATGGGAATTTATATATATATTACTGAATCAATGGACATAGGTTTTTAATTGTTTATTTTAGGGGAAATGGAAAATTATATAAGCCATTCCCATAGATTCAAGATAGAGTCATTTCCAAAAGAAGGCATACTGTATTTTTCTGTGTATAAGAAGCTACTTTTTCTTTAAAATATTTACTTAAAAATGGAGGGGTGTCTTATACACAGGAGGCCGAGAGGAGAAGGCATGGCCTACCTGGATGAGCCTCTACTGCTTCATAAAGCTTAATAGCACTGTAAGTGGTTTACAGAGTCATCATATTGCTCCCAAAAATCTGGGTCTTCATTTGACTGACCTCAGAAGGATGGAAGGCTGAATCAACCTTGATGTAGTTCAATTAAATATTTCCTACTGAACAATTAGAAAAAATGTCTTCAGAGCACTAAATAATCATTTGCTGGCTTTCATGACTAAGACTGAATTCACAACCTCTTCCTTTCTAGCTTGATGCCTTAACCATCTATTTGGAATCCAAAATGCTGGACCATAGAATAATTTCCACTTAAATGTATATATAAAAACAATATAACATATACATTTAATTAATATATAATATTATATCACATTGTATGCATTGATGTTTCAAAGCTAAATAAGCTGAAACATTGGTAAGGATAAAAGTTTTGAAATATTCTTTAAGGGTTATCTTACTGTGATTTTGATTATTTCTATATCTGGTTTCTATTTATATTTGATAATAAGAAAAATTAATTCTATAGCCCCATTGCAGCTAGGAATAATTTTTTGGTATTTTACTAATTTTAATAGTGTTAGTTTTTATCATGCTTATTTTAATGAGTACATATCCTCAACAGTAGATGAATGAGTAGTAGGTATGAATGGTAAAATTGTGTTTTGAGGGAAGGCATTTTTCTCCATTGTGGGTGGAGACAGCAGCCAGTGTGGGTAATCCTCATCCAATCAGCCTGAAGGACTGGGTCTATCCAAAGTTTAAATCCCGCCCTTGTTGCCGGGTAGACCAGCTTTTGACTCAGTCCTTCAGTCAGGACTGGCGTGTGGTCTTTATCTGTCTCTCTTTTAGCTGAATTTTAGCTGATTCTGATTGCTGTTGGATCTGTTTTGTTGGTGTGACTTCTCTGGACTATTCTGTGACTACGAATTTGGACATTCCTTTGGATTTTGGTGAATTTGGACTGTGCAGTGAGTGTTTCTTGTGGCTGGGGTTTCCCCTTTGCCTCAAGGTATTTCCTCTGCAAAGGGGGTGGGAAGCCTCTCTGGACTATTGATTTGACCCTTTCCTGCTTAAAGGGGGATCGTTGGGGGCCCTTTGGAACTCTGCCTGGCTCAATTAGCACCAGCACCCTGTTCCTTCAATTGTGGTGGCCATTTTGTTTTTGTCGGGGGTGCAGCGTGGCTTCGTTTTCTGACTGTCTGGCTCCATTTTGTTAATTGCTGCCTAGATCGCCCACCTCCTTGCCTCTAAAGACCGGATCCTGCCACAGTGACCTGCCTGTGTTCCCCTATAGCCTGCACGATCGCGCAGCCACGCGGCGGGCCTCTCTATCACCGCCTGTCAGCTGGGAGCAATATTTTTCACTTTTAAGGACTTAACTCTTCCCTGCCTTAAATCACTGGGAGAAACCTCTGAGGCCTGCTTTTAAATCGCTGGGAGAAGCCTTTAATTTAACGCTGTATATTTGGGCAAGCTAATCCAATTGGACACTGTCTAGCCTAATTCATTTACTGATGGCCGCCATTTTGTTTTTCATATACTGACACAGCGGCCATTTTGTGGAGTTTCCCCGCTCCCCTTTCAATTGCTAGACTGAACTGTTGGGTGCTGAGGGTCCCTGTGGAGTTTCTGCACTCCCCCATTGGCATTTGATCACCCTCGTTCTCTATTCTGGTCTAATTCACCATGCCCAAAGCAGCCTCCAAATCAAAGCACGGCAGCAAGGCCGTAGCTTCCTTTGCTGGCCAATCAGATGACCCATCTGTTACCCCTCCTGTGCCTGCCCAGGCCCCTATTGTGGCTCCAGCTCCGCCCCAGAGGCATTATACAGGGCATAAAAAACATGGCGGTACTTCCTCTAAAGTGGAAAAGCGGTGAGATAGAGTGCTTACTAAACTTTGTGATAAGGCATCTCCAGTGGTCCAGCCCCCTGTTTCAGTTCCTCCAGGGACTCTAGATCCTATGTTTGCAGAGCCGGCTAAACAGGTCACCACAATTCCTCCTCCGCCTTTAATTTTGGACACGGTCAAGCGGCAGTGGGCTTCCTGGCTCGGCTCCCCTGCCCTCGTCTATTGACAGAAAAAACTTTAACGTCGCTTCTGACCTGGACTCGCTATTGCAACTGCCTTCTGTAGATGCGCTCTCTTACCTAATGTTAATGTCCCTGGGGGCCTGATGAAGGATTGCAGCCTGAGGAGCGTCGTTCTGACCTGGTCCTCCAGAGGGCCCGTCAGGGGGCAGCATGGGCTATCAAGGCATCTTCTACGGCTTCATTCTTCAATCATACCATCTTGCTGTGGCTCCGCCAGCTGCAGGAGAAGCTTTCTCCGGATGACGCGCGGATTAAGCAAGACCTCAATAAGATTATTGCAGCTGTCCAGTTCTCTGCAGATTCGACTTTGAGCACCACCCGTTTTGCAGCAAAGTCGTTGGCTTCTTCAGTGGCTGCTCGTCGTTTGGTCTGGCTCCACCACTGGCAGGCGGATGCCAGGCAAAAGTGGCGGTTGGCTGCTGTTCCGTTTGGAGGGGCCCGATTGTTTGGGGATGCCTTGGACCCCTTCTTGACTGAGACTCGTGACAAGAAGAAAGTTTTGGCTCTGGTTTTTCGTAGGGGGGATTCCCGTTATGTACCTTATCCTGCACGGCCTCAATCTCGGGCTTCTGACGGTGGGGGTCCTTCTACTTCTTCCACCTTTTTCCCTCCTCTGCGGCCATTCTACAATTTTGGGAGGTACCGGGGTTCCCAGGATAGACTGTCACGGGGAAAACCCTTCATGTCCAAACGGCCCTTTCGAGGGGGAGGAGGTCGTTCCTACCGGCGCCGTCACTAGTCGCATCTCTGACCCTCCCATTGGCGGCAGATTGGCCCTCTTCGCTGCCATTTGGGAGAAGTCTATTTTGGATGAATGGGTCCTGGCCACCTTAAGATCAGGGTTGGCCATTGAATTCCTTTCCCCTCCCCCGAGCACCTTTGTCTGCTGCCCAATTTCTCGTGACACCGAAAGGAGGGCTCTTATGGCCTCTACTGTTCAGCATCTCCTTTCCATCAGGGCTATCCAACTGGTCCCTGCTGACGAAATTGGGACGGGAGTCTATTCTCGGCTTTTTCTGGTGCCTAAGTCCTCGGGGGGGTGGAGACCCATTCTGGACCTAAAACGGTTAAATCGGTACGTAGTGTATTGGAAATTTAAGATGCAGACTCTTAAATCTATTCTTGACGGTGTTAGGAGGGGCGATCTCCTTTCTTCTAGCGATCTGACTGAGGCCTATTTACACATCCCCATTCTCCCTTCCCACAGACGTTATTTGTGGTTCTGTTACGGGGGGGTTCATTATCAGTATCGGGCTTTGCTTTTCAGACTTTCGTCCGCCCCCCGCACCTTTACTAAGGTGTTGGCGGCTTTAGCCGCTTACCTCAGGCTCTCGTCAATCAGGCTCCTTTGTTATTTAGATGATATTTTAATTTTGTCGTCTTCCGCTCTCCAGGCTACCCGGGAAATTCAGTTTACTCTTAGGACATTAGCTGCCCATGGTTTTTCCATTAACCTGGAAAAGAGCCATCTGATCCCTTCTACTTCCCTGGTTCATTTAGGGGCTCTAATTGACTCCTTACAGGGTAAAGTTTTTCTCTCCCCAGAGCGTCAGGTTAGCCTGAGGGAGTTGGTGGTTAAAGTCGAGGGATCTCGGAAGGTCTTCCCTTATATTCTTTCCCAACTTTTGGGGAAGATGATTTCTGCCATAGCCATTGTTCCTTGGGCGCAGCTCCACGCCCGGAAGCTCCAATGGTTTCTTTTACCTTTTCAGAAGGCGGGCAGAGACACTTCTTCCAGTCAGATCCTGCTCCCTCCAGCAGTTCGCAGATCCCTTCGATGGTGATGGTCCCTGGCCCTTTCGGCAGGTTCTCTCTTTCTCAAGCCCCAGAGAGTAGTGGTGACAACAGATGCCAGTCTCCGCGGCTGGGGGGCACATTGTCAGGGTCAGCTCGCCCAGGATGTGTGGAACGAGACGGATGCTCGCCGTCCAATCAACTGGCTAGAGTTGCAAGCCATCTTCCTGGCCCTCGGCATTTCGTCAACTTCTAGCCGGAGCCCATGTACTTGTCTTGATGGACAATGTAACAGCCAAGGCTCATTTGAACAAATTGGGGGGTACCAGGTCGAAGTCCCTATTGTCAGTGGCTTTGAAAGTCGGTCTCTGGGCGGAATGTCATCTCGGATCCCTTCGGACGGAGCACATCTCGGGCATCAACAATATTCAGGCGGATTGGCTGAGCCGACAACAGCTGGACAATGCAGAATGGCGCCTCCACCCCCAAATCTTCCAGGCTCTGGCCTGTCGATTCGGGACCCCAGTCGTGGACCTATTCGCTACTCCTGCAAACACACAGTTGCCTCGCTTTTTCACCCGGTTCCCAGCCCCTCAGAAGCTGTCGACGCCCTCCGAGTCCCCTGGCCCCAGGGTCTTCTATACGCCTTTCCTCCAACGTCTCTACTCCCCAGAGTGATCCGCAAGCTCTTGGACGAACGGGCGGAGGTAATTCTTCTGGCTCCACACTGGGCTCGCAGAGCATGGTTTGCGGACTTGGTTTACCTCTCTGTCGCTCCCTCCTGGCACATCCCAATCACAACAGACACTCTGAGTCAAGGGGCAATGAACCACCCAGACCTCCCGTGGCTCAATCTGACCGCTTGGCGGTTGAGCGGTTCTCTCTGAGCACGGCTAATATTCCAAACGATGTTATACATATAATTCAGGCCTCCCGTCGCCCTTCTACTAACAGAATCTATTCTGCCACCTGGCGGTCTTTCTGTTCTTGGTGTGACAGGAATAGCGTATCTGTACTACAGCCTTCAATAGTGGACATTCTGGTGTTCCTACAACAAAGTTTTGCTGACGGCCTCTCTCCAAACATGCTAAGACGCCAAATTGCAGCCATCTCTTCGGTACTTACCTGTGGGTCCCTCTCGTCTTTGGCGCAGCATCCTCTAATTCGACGTTTTCTCTGCGGGGCCACTAACTTGTCCCCTCCCATTTTACACCGCTATCCCACTTGGGATCTACCTTTGGTCTTGGAGTCTCTCATGGGGCCTCCCTACGAACCCCTACGAACTTCGTCTCTGCGCTTGTTGTCGTGTAAAGTCGCCTTCTTGGTGGCTATCACTTTGGCTCGTCGCATATCGGAAGTGGCTGCTCTGTCCACCAGGCCGGACCTTTGCGTGTTCCACGCTGATCGTGTCATCCTCCATCTGGATCCAACCTTCGTGCCGAAAATCAACTCTGTCTTCCATCGCTCCCAAGAGCTCATCCTCCCGAATTTCTGCCCTCGTCCTTCTCACCCTCGCGAACGTCATTGGCATACTCTGGATGTTCGCCATGCCCTTCGCATCTATATTAAACGCACTGCATCCTTTCAACGTTCAGAAGCCTTGTTCGTCTCCTTCTTACCCGTTTCTTTGGGTCTCAAGGTATCTTCTTCAATTATCGGTCGCTGGATCTGGCAAACCAATGCCTCCGCCTATGAATTCCACTCCCTGCCGCGACTGCCTCATGTGACTGCCCACTCTACACGCAGTGCAGCTACGGCGGCGGCCTGGGCTACGCAGGCCCCATTGCTGGAGATTTGCCGTGCGGCCACATGGACCTCTCCGGCTCCCTTTATTAAACATTATAAAATTGACTCATTTGCCTCTGCTGAGGGAGCGTTTGGTCGGCAGGTGTTGCAGAGGGTTGTTGCTGGGGAGGCTATTTCGGACCAGCCTGGGCCCTCCCAGGTCTCGGGACAGTGAACTTGGGTATGTCCCACACTGGCTGCTGGCTCCACCCACAATGGAAAAGGGGCGTTGGTCCTACCTGATACGCTCCTTCTCGTTGGGTGGAGACAGCAGCCAGAGCCTCCCGGTTTTTTTGTGCCAGGCTGGTCTCGTTTTTCTCTCTCTAAATTTCTCTTATCTTGACCACACGCCGAGTCTTTCCTTAGTTTTTTGCCAAAAGCTGGTCTACCCGGCAACAAGGGCGGGATTTAAACTTTGGATAGACCCAGTCCTTCAGGCTGATTGGATGAGGATTACCCACACTGGCTGCTGTCTCCACCCAGCGAGAAGGAGCGTATCAGGTAGGACCAACGCCCTATCTAGATTTTTGATTGGCTTTGATAGATGGTTTTGTCTCATTGTGAATTATTGGAATACTGGTTTCTATAAAACCAGATGCAGCATCAGTAAATGTCTTTCTATTTATCCAGCAAAAACATTCATAAAGGCATGAAAACCAAGTGAATCGTACAATTGGTCATTTTTCTTATTATACCACATTTAAATGGTTAGTTTGTAGAAACCATTTTCATTTGTTTATTTAAAATATTTACATTATGTCTGTATAATTATAGTTTGATTCTCTGACTGGTTGTTTTCTCTGCTCTGCTTATGCTCAGAGCTAATAAGGTAGCTTGTTAGTTCAAGGATGTTCAAGGATGACATATATAATACCTATTAATAGATTTTGATAAAAAGCTATTATATAAATGGGTATGTTCTGTGATCAATGCAAATGCAGTAAAGTTATTTCATTTTGAACTGAATGTGGCTTCTTTATTAATTGGAAGAGCACCGGTTGCTCATGTTCCCATGCATTGGAGAACACAACTCTTAAAGTGCTTCCCATAATCCTAATTGTTACTGTATCTATGTTTTAATATGAATTGGGGCCTAAGAATATAGAGATGATTTTTTTTTTTGAAGTTGTGGAACCCTCCTTCAATTATGATTGCAACAAATAGGTAATACTGTTTCGTAATGGTTTTGAGATTTTAAAATAACTCAGAGTAGTTTCAAAAATAAAGAATAACAATAGTGGTGGTGATTGTGGTAATGATGATAATAATGGTTATAATGCTCAATGTTCTTCTCAATGTTAGTGTCATGGTCCTGTGCTTCCTAATAAAAATATTGTCTATTCTGTTGTAAATCAAACACTTTAGGGGTGGCATTAATGGAATGAACTTTAATGAATCAGTCTGATAATTCATTTATCAGATTTTTTGATAAAAGCATTAATAGTCAATATACCCATAACTATCTCAAATATCAGATGTTTTGCAAAGCTATTAATTTGAACATGATACTATTATCAATTATTGCCAAGTAGTTTTTGAAACATTTCTTCAAAACTATTACTTTTTCTTTGTTTGATATATTTGTAGTTCTAGATATTACAAGTTTAAAAAGAAAAGATTGAAAACCCTATAAGAAATATGAGGTTATGAGCCATGGAAGTAAGATGGTAAAACCGTGTTGCTCTGGTTGGTTAGAAACAAATCAACATGTGTACAAACAGAGTTAAGATTGGGGTAGGATGGTGTCAAATTAGTTTTTCAGACTTGGCGTAAGGATAATCACAATCTTTCATTTGAAAATTAAATATAAATTTATGGAATCATTGGTGTTCCCTGAATTTGATTGCTTGCAGATGTTCATTACCCAACAAGATATCATCATTATTGCTGGTGGCTGTGACTATGAGGTTTGCTTTATATTTATAGATAGTAGCTTACACTGCCATTTTTGATGAGGGTGTACTTCAAACTTCCTTGATTAGGGCATTGTTTTCTTTTTTATTGTTAATTTTGACTTAGCTGAGTGTTGGCTGCAGAAAAGAACAATATAAATCTGTCCACGGGTTTCATTTTGTATATTAGAATTCAATTTGTAAATGTTTTAAACTAACATGGAATTCTATTTTCCTATTTATTTATTGTATATTCTTTCACATACATTTTCAAAAGCTTTTCTTTTCTTCTTATATATGGTACATGTCAAAAGAACACATTTATAAAATGAAAGTTTTCAAAACATATTTTTTGAAGATGCAAAGGTTTTTTTTTAAAATGTCTCATAAAAGTAAATATAATTGATCCTAGTGACAGAAAATAATATAACAGATCTAATCAACATTAATATTCTAACTTAATTTCAATAAAATTTAGATTGATTTAAATTATAAAGTTTTAAAACTTGGAAATATTAGTAATCAAAGAGATCAAAAGTCAGCTGGATTTGAGATTAGCTGAAGCTTGGATGTAATAAATCAGTCGGGTGGGACTCATGTATTTCTTTGAGATCCCATTGTCATCAGTATGCTGGAAATTAAAATAGAGTAAGATTCAATTAAGATGCATCTCTGCCTGGACTAAATTTGAGTATAGTCAGATTTAGTCCTTCAGTGCCTATGATTCCAGTAATTCTTTTCCAAGTCCTCTGCCTGTTTGTTTTGGCTAGCAAAGAAAATTGTCAACACATTTTTGTGATTAATTGAATAATATCTTTTAGTTCAAGAACTAATTTCTTGATTGATTATCTCTGTTTTATTTTACTTTTCCTAATAACTGCCTTTGAGTCAGCCTGCAATACTGAGCATAGAAGTTCGACATAGAATTTACCTGGATTTCTGGGTATTTAGTACAGATACACACTGTTCCTGAGCCCCACGTCTATCAAAACTGAATCAGAATTAGAAATGAGTATGGAAATGTATTAAGCATGGAAAAAGTAGAATTGTTGTATTCAAAAGCAAACTGAAACTATAGCCATCACTCCTTTGTAATGAGATATACCACAGATTTGAACAATAATCATTTCTAAAAGGTCAGTATGATTGTTTGGCTTGCTGTCTTAATACCAGACATGTCTATCCTCCACATTCTTTCATAATTAGGGATCATTATATAGTGTATCAGTTATTCATCACCCAGGAAGCATACCATCAGTGATTTAAGACATCACTGCGAAAAAGTCATCATTACCTCCTGATAGTAAGAGATTTAATAAAAATAGATTGAAATAAAATAAATTATATTTGATGAGATATTGCATGCTGTGAGATGATGATATATGGTACAATCCAAATTAAAATTATGCTAAAATTAAAGGCATTTCCTCTCATAACTGATGAAAGAAATGCATTATAATTTACATTGTATCTTATGCTCTGTCCTCTTTACCTTTGATACTATATTATTTTGAACTAATTACATTTGCTGCTAATGAAAAAGTATTGGCTTACAAAAAGTTTCTAGATTTCCCTAGTTAGTTTTCTGAAGATATATAAGAAGTTTGACTAGCATATTTGCAAAATAACAAGGTAAATTACTTTGAATATTTTCCCCAGGAGCGTACTCTCAGATTTCTTCACCATTCCTCCACGTGTATATTTCAAATTCTTCTAACATTTCTTAACTTGATTGTTCTTATTTGGACTGGGTTAATCAGTAAATTGCTCCTTGTCAATTCTTCTTTAAATGTAAGTCCACCACAACCTCCGACATAACTTTAAAAGTTCCCTTGATATTAATTTTCAGAACTTATGGATTTTTTTCATTTAGCAACCATTTCAAGATATATATGATTGCTATTAGGAAAGGTGTTCAGCGGTTATGCAACTAAAAGGAGAAGACAAACAAAAAGTCTTGACTATATACATTGTAATGCCTCCCCAAGCCTAATGTTTATTTAATACTTTTTTTAAAAAGTATATTTTTTTGAACCATTCACAATTGACAAGAAATAATTGTATATAACATCACCTTTTATGAACAGTTTGGGGACTTCTAAAGTAATGTTGCAGTGGTATAAGATGTAAAAAAGATATCAGAAAAGATAATTTCTGGTTATAGCCAATTTTGCATATGGTTGTCTAGACCACAACATATTTTGGTTTATTAACGAGTTGCCATATGCACAAAATATTAGGTAGGCAAGTTATCATGATCTAATTCAGGCTTTCAGTTTTCATAATTTTTGTTAGCGTATTAGGAAAGAAGATAGAGATTTCCTGATGTTTACTTTAATCTAGTTACTATCTACAGGTTCATTATACTGGACCCGGCAGTATTGGCTAATTATCGTCCAGTCTCCAACCTTTGCTTCGTTGCGAAGGTTGTTGAGAGTGTGGTTGCGCAACAGCTTCCCCAGTACCTGGATGAAGCATCGTATCTAGATCCGTTCCAGTCGGGCTTCAGGCCTGGGTACAGCACGGAAACGGCATTGGTTGCGTTGGTTGATGATCTCTGGAGGGCTCGGGACAGGGGTTGTTCCTCTGTCCTGGTCCTGTTAGACCTCTCAGCGGCTTTTGATACCATCGACCATGGTATCATGCTGCACCGGCTGGAAGGGTTGGGGGTGGGAGACACCGTTTTACAGTGGTTCTCCTCCTTTCTCTCTGACCGGTCGCAGTCTGTGTTGACAGGGGGGCAGAGATTGACCCCGAGGCCCCTTATATGTGGGGTGCTGCAGGGATCGGTTCTCTCGCCTCTTTTGTTCAACATTTATGTAAAGCCGCTGGGCGAGATCATCCGTGGTTTCGGGGTGAAGTACCATCTGTACGCTGACGATACCCAGCTGTACATCTCCACCCCGGATCACCCCAACGATGCCCTTGAAGTGATGTCCCAGTGCCTGGAGGCCGTACGGATCTGGATGGGGAGAAACGGGCTCAGGCTCAACCCATCCAAGACCGAGTGGCTGTGGTTTCCGACGTCCCGATATAGTCAGCTGGCGCCATCGCTGGCTATTGGGGGCGAATCATTGGCCCCCACGGAAAGGGCTTGTAACTTGGGCTTCCTCCTGGATTCATGGCTGTCTTTAGAAGAGCACCTGACGGCCGTGACCGGGAGGATTTTTCATCAGGTTTGCCTGATTCGCCAGTTTCTAGATCGGGACTCATTACGCACAGTCACTCATGCCCTCGTCACCTCTCGTCTGGACTATTGTAACGCTCTCTACATGGGGCTCCCCTTGAGGTGCACCCGGAGGCTCCAACTGGCGCAGAGTGCGGCCGCGTGGGTGGTTATGGGAGCAGTGTGGAGCTCCCATGTAACACCTCTCCTGCGCGAGCTGCACTGGCCCCCGGTGGTCTTCCGGGTGCGCTTCAAGGTTCTGGTTACCACCTTTAAAGCGCTCCATGGCTTAGGACCTGGTTACTTACGGGACCACCTACTACCATCAATAGCCTCCCACCGACCAGTACGCTCCCACAGAGAGGGGCTCCTCCAGGTGCCGTCGGCCAAACAATGTCGGCTGTCGGCCCCTAGGGGGAGAGCCTTCTCTGTGGGGGCACCGACGATCTGGAATGAGCTCCCCCCAGAGATACGGAGGATTCCGGATCTGCGCACCTTCCACCGCGAGCTGAAGACTCTTTTATTTCATCAAGCCGGCTTCACCTAAATCTTCTCCCTTTTAAGTGTAAATTTTAAGTTTTTACTGTATTTTAAAATATGGGTATTTTAAATTATGGGTATCAATTCAGCCAAATTTATTTAATTCATTTTATTTGATTTTAAATTTTGTATATCTATGTGTTTTATTTCATGGCTGTGCACCGCCCTGAGTCCTTTGGGAGTAGGGCGGTATAGAAATTCAATAAAATAAATAAAATAAATAAATTATAAAAATTCATGAATTAGAAGATTTTTCCTATGGCATCCAAGTAAGTAAATATTTACTCAAGCTATTTGTAAAAAACTATTTGTCAGACAACTGGAACATAACCTTGACATTGAAGTGAAACATTGCTTAGTTTCTTCTTAATTAAAGCTGCTTTCTAAATGAATTGAAAAGAGAGCTCTTTTTCCCACTTCTTGTAATTTATACCAATTGTATCAAGGGCGAATGACCAACTTATGCAAGACAATGCATTATTACACTATACCTAAACTCTTGCATTGATATACATAGTGTGATACATGTATTGCTGATATTTACTGGATAAAAGTTTTGTTGAAATCAGTCAGTGGTATTGCTAATATAATGTAAGCATGCATACAATTCAGCATTCATTGGAAGCTGAAGGATTGATATACAGCATAATGTTGTTCAGATTTAGAAACATGATCATGAGCACCAATATACATGAAAAAAGCCTGTTTACCTTTCTGTCACATTTATCATTTTAAAATTCCTTTTATTTGAGAAATTTGATAACTGACATATGACAATATTTATTTATTTATTTATTTATTTATTTATTTATTTATTTATTTATTTATTTATTTATTTATTGGTTCGATTTATATGCCGCCCTTCTCTGGAGACTCAGGGCGGCTTACAATGCGTTAAGCAATAGCCTTCATACTTTTGTATATACCTCCTTAGTAGGGCTTTTGGCCCCTCAAGCGGTCTTCTTTTTTATACAAAGTCAGCTTATTGCCCCCACAATCCGGGTCCTCATTTTACCTACCTCGAAAGGATGGAAGGCTGAGTCAACCTTGAGCCTGGTGAGATTTGAACTTGCAGTGATTGCAGGCAGCTGGTGCTACTTAACAGCACTTTAGTCTGCTGTGCCACCAAGGCTCTTAACATAAAGTACATCATGTAATTCTTTTATGTACAAGCCTATCTCAAGGCCATAATTGTTTTGATTAAATCTGATTCCATCTGCTCATACAAAAAGATAAAGATAAATTGGTGTAGTAAAGTATTTCACATATGTACTATAGATACTTCCTATTAGGAGGTTTCTTATAGAAAGTAATTTGGCAAATGCCAGATTTATGTCAATTTATGATCACAAATGAACCCCAAATTTCTGTTGCTAAGTGCGACACTTGTTAAGTGAATTTTGCCTCATTTTATGACCTTTCTTGCCACAGCTGATAAGTGAATCACTGTAGTTGTTAAGTTAGTAATACAGTTGTTAAGTGAATCTAGCTTCTTTATTGATGTTGCTTGTCGGAAATTCACAAAAAGTGATTACATGACCCCAGAACACTACAACCATAATATATATGAGTCAGTGCCTTAATTTTTGTCATGTGACCATGGGATGCTGCAACAGTTGTAAGTGTGAAAAACAGTCGGAAGTCACTTTTTTCAGTGCTGTTGTAACTTCAAGTGTCCTAAATGAACTGTTGTAAATTGAGGACTACCTACACTTGTTTTCATTTAAAGTCAGCGTTACTATATGGACACTAAACTTTATTCCTGTATGAAATGAGCTCTGTGTGTTTGAGTATTAAGGAGAATTATTTTAAAAGGAAAAGAAAAACAACCAATGCGGATTGTCGATAATCTTGCTGCAATTTTGTTCATTTGAATGAGAGGTTACTAAAGGCCAATTTTGGTTTATGGGCTTGTGTTTTTGTTTAATGGCAAAGGATGTTGCACTGTAGGCAGAATGATTTGTCTTGGTAGTTACACATAAGATTAAAGCATTCCTTGTGTGCTTTCTTTCTGTTGACATGACTTCTGCTTTCACCTTCTCCTGCTGTTCTGGACCTTTAGGCCCTATACAAACTGCTGTTTTTTTGTCAGCCACATATGACATAAAGAAAAGACACGTGATGTCGGTAGTGGGGAGCTTATTCTTTTGTTTTTCCTCCAATCGTTGTTGCTTGCAAGGAATTTGACTTGGGATTGATATTCAGATGTTTAGGTTGGATGTTTAGTTTGGAGTAGCAGTTAGAGGCCACCACATGAATAAGATAAATGACTGCAGGTTAAAGTCCATCAGTAGGAAAAGTGAAAGGAACAAGGTGTAGTGTTTTCCTATGCCTGACTTCCACTTTTTTTTCTTCTAAAGTGAAAGGAACTTAATTTGATTTCAAAACCTCCATCCCCATTCTCCACCCTCATTTACTTTTCCGAGGCTTCACTATTCACTATTGATATAAACTTTGTTCATGATTAAATTTAATAATGATTAAAAATAAAATGTGACCATTAGATTTTTCCACAATAAACTGTACTAAATATCTATGGAGATTCTCAGTCATCCAGGTCATCTCTGTCCCAGAGCTGTTTTTTCAAGAGGCAACTGGACTTGCTTGTTTTTCTTTGAAGACATTTCGCTTCTCATCCAAACTCAGAGCTGAAAATGCTTCTTGGATAAGCTTTGAAGAAATGTCTTCAAAGAAAAACAAGAAAGTCCAGTTGTGTCCTGAAAAAGCACCTCTGGAATAAACTGTACTGTATTACTGATTTAGAAAAATGTTATTAATCCTCATGTAAGCCACAGCTACTTTTGGGCAAATAATGTTGCAGATTTGGAAAGTTTTAATATATTAAATGCTTTAAATAGAATAGCAGCTACATGTATGTAACACAAAGGGGGAAACTGCTAGATGCAAAATGGTTCTTCACTTTTTAAATAAAAATGTATTGATTGACTTCTTTTGGAGGGGGCAGAAAAATGAACTTTATCATATTAGTCAGGCTTTTGTTTATAATCCAAGAAGGAAATTAATTGAAACAATGATCAAAGAGAATTTCAAAATAGCATTTATACCCTGTAGTCCTCTAATAATTAGCGGTCACCTTTACCGGTAAACTGTAATATTAAAGGGCATAGATAGCAAAAATATGGGGAATTAATTTTAAAATGAAGTATTTTCTGTATTTATGACACCTTATGTTTACTTTAATAAAAATTTTAATACAATCCCTTTTACTCTGATGTAGCAATGAATATTGCAGAGAAATCAATAATTTCACTTTATAATTTAAATTGCCATAATATGGATTATTTTTTTTCCAAAATGTTTTTTATTTTTTAAACAAAAACAACATAAAAACATCAACTTTCCAAACGCTTACAGACAGTATTTCGATTGGTGAAAATCATTTCGTGCTCTCAAAATTTTCAAACTCTCATTATATGACAGAAATTCTTATCTCTATCAGAAAAAAACAAGTGCTTAGACATTTTATCCAAATTTCATTTCATATATATTTCATTTCCATGCTTTATTATCTATCCATTGATAAAATAGTTCCCATATCAAATAATATTGTTTATCTTCCTGTTCTGTATTTCAAATGTCAATCTACTCATTTCAGCACAGTCAACATTTTCCTAATAATTTCTTCATCAGTAATCATCTTCTCTCCTTTCCAGTTTTTTGCAAATACAATTCAAGCCACTGTTAATATATTCACAATCAAATATTGTAGTTCTTTGTTAAATGTCTCTGGTAAGATCCCTAATAAAAATATCTCTGGTTTAAGGTCGATATGTCTCTTTGTCATTTTTTCCAACCATGTGTGTATCTTAGTCCAAAATCTCCTTGCTTCTATACATGTCCACCAAGAGGAAAAAAAACCCAATTTATATCATCTTTTAATCTCAAGGGAGTTATTTTCTTGATTTACTGTTTAGTTATAGAGTTGTTCAGTCAAAATTCTTAGAGATATCATGAAGGTTCTAAGATAGCAACACTGTTGTATAGAATTAGAATTAGAATGCTGATGAACAACCTTGTTTCTGTGGCACAGTTGGCCATTCACCTCGCCATTTTATAAACACTCAAGAGTCCTCCTATATATTTCCCTTCACAGCAAAGCTGAGTTAGGTATATATTATTCTAGTACTGCTATTAGCAATTTAAAAGGCCAATCTTGATTAAAATTGTTTAAATCTTACTCTCCCTCAGCAATTCCAATCAAGGAATTGAAGAAAAAAGAAGAAAAAAGTGAAACTTAGTTCCCATCCCAGCATCATAATATGGGTGGAAAGTTTCTAGTAAACAAGGCTCATTCCCAAGAATCTAGGATTGCAACAGTAAGACATTAAGCAACATAGTAATGAAAAGGAAACAGTGATTAAATGCTAAATAAACCTTTTTATTATTAAATACTAAACTTTCACAAAAATTACAGGCTAAGATTTTATACTATTCTGTAATTAATACAATTTAAGTACCTAGGGAAAATAACACATATTATTTTCTAACTGAAAATTTACCCTGATACCACATACAACATATTAAAGAAATTATTAATAAGTTTATTGAGCAATTTGGGTAGCAGATTTAGAAGTGTTTGTAGCTTTCCAGTTACCTTTGACACAATAATGACATTTGTGGTCTTAAGGAGACATATCATTAATTACGTATCTTACATAAAAACACCTTTTTGGAAATGTATGATTTACATATAATTATACAATAACGTTTATATTTATTTATTTATTTATTTATTTATTTATTTATTTAGTCACATTTCTATGCCGCCCAACTCCTAAGGGACTCTGGGTAGCTTACAACAGAGAATAAAACAATGCAACAATATCCCATACAAAAGTTAAAAGAAGACATTAAAAAATTAAAAAATTAAAACACATACAGTCCAATTTGTGGCCAGGTCTCACAAGATCACTATAACGAGATAACGAGAGCCAGGTCTTCACCGCTTTCCGGAAGGCCAATAGGGTGGGGGTGGTCCGGACTTCAGGAGGTAATTGGTTCCAGAGAGCCGGGGCAGCCACAGAGAAGGCCCTCCCCCATGGGCCCACCTGCTGACATTGTTTAGCTGACGGGACCCAGAGGAGACCGACTCTGTGGGATCTTACCGGTCGTTGGGAGCTATGCGGTAGAAGGCGGTCTCAAAGATAGCCTGGTCCTGAGCCATGTAGGGCTTTAAAGGTAATAACCAACACCTTGAATTGCACCCAGAAACCGATAGGGAGCCAGTGCAGCTCGCAGATAATTGGTGTAATGTGGGTGTATCTAGGTGCACCCACTATATAAGGCAGATATTCTACAAATCCTTAATATGGATACATTGATACCGTAACCAATGCCTTCATTTTAAAGGACACCAGCTTATGAAAGAAAATATTTATTTGTTTCTATTTCTATACCGCCCTTCTCCAAATAGGACTCAGGGCAGTGAACAGCCAAAGTAAAAAACAGAACATACAAAATTTAAAAAACAATTTAAAATAATTAAATATTTCAGCCGTAAATTAAAACAACCCAACTTAAAATCAATTTAAAATTTAACTCAAGCCAGCCCAGGTAGTTGAAATAAATAGGTTTTCAGGGCCCGACGAAAAATCCGGAGGTCTGTTATTATACGTAACTCTGGGGGGAGGTTGTTCCAGAGGGTGGGCGCCGCCACAGAGAAGGCTCTACCCCTGGGGGTCGCCAGCTGACATTGTCTGGCGGACGGCACCCTGAGGAGGCCCACTCTGTGCGAGCGTACTGGCTGGTGGGAGGCTATTGGTGGCAGAAGGCGGTCTCGTAAGTACCCTGGCCCTAAGCCATGGAGCGCTTTAAAGGTGGTCACCAACACCTTGAAGCGCACCCGGAAGACCACCGGGAGCCAGTGCAGCTCGCGCAGGAGAGGTGTCACATGGGAGCACCTCGTCGCCCCCATAATCCCCCTTGCGGCCGCGTTCTGGACCAGCTGGAGCCTCCGGGTGCACCCCAGGGGGAGCCCCATGTAGAAAGCATTGCAGTAGTCCAGGCGGGAAATGACGAGTGCCTGAGTGACTGTGCGTAGAGAGTCCTGATCTAGAAAGGGGCGCAACTGGCGTATCAGGCGAACCTGATAAAAAGCCCCCCTGGCCACGGCCGTCAAATGATCTTCTAAAGACAGCCATGTGTCCAGGAGGACACCCAAGTTACGAGCCCTCTCCGTGGGGGCGAGTGATTCTCCCCCAATAGCCAGCGATGGCGTCAGCTGGCTATATCGGGACGCTGGAAGCCACAGCCACTCGGTCTTGGAGGGGTTGAGTCGGAGCCTGTTTCTCCCCATCCAGGCCCGCACGGCCTCCAGGCACTTGGACATCACTTCAAGGGCATCGTTGGGGTGGCCTGGGGTGGAGATGTACAGCTGGGTGTCATCAGTGTACTGATGGAACTCCACCCCGAAGCCACGGATGATCTCACCCAGTGGCTTTACATAAATATTGAACAGAAGGGGCGAGAGGACCGACCCTTGTGGCACCCCACAAGCAAGGTGCCTCGGGGTCGACCGCTGCCCCCCTGTCAACACAGATTGCGACCAGTCAGAGAGGTAGGAGAACCACCACAGAACGGTGCCCCCCACCCCCAACCCCGCCAACCGGTGCAACATGATACCATGGTTGATGGTATCAAAAGCCGCTGAGAGGTCTAACAGTACCAGGATAGAGGAGCAACCCCTATCCCGATCCCTCCAGAGATCATCCACCAACGCGACCAATGCCGTTCCTGTGCTGTGCCCAGGCTGGAAGCCGGACTGGAGCGGGTCTAGATAGACAGCTTCATCCAGGTACCGGGGAAGCTGTTGCGCTACCACACTCTCAACAACCTTCGCAACGAAGCAAAGGTTGGAGACTGGATGATAGTTAGCCAAAACAGCTGGATCCAGAGAGGGCTTCTTGAGGAGGGGCCTCACAACTGCTTCTTTCAAAGCAGCCGGCAGGACCCCCTCACTCAAAGAAGCGTTAACAATCTTCTGGAGCCAGCCTCGTATCACCTCCCGGGAAGCCAGTGCCAACCAGGAGGGACACGGGTCCAATAAACATGTGGTCGCGTTCAGCCGTCCCAGGACCCTGTCCATGTCCTCGGGAGCCACAGGATCAAACTCCTCCCAGATAACACTCTCAAGACCTGCCTCAGTCATCCCGTCCGGACATACCCAGTCGGAGGCCAGCCCTTCCTGAATCTGAGCGATTTTGTCATACAGATACTGCACAAAGTCCTCAGCTCGGCCCTGCAAGGGGTCATCCCGCACCTCCAGGTGGAGAAGGGAGCGGGTCACCCTAAACACGGTGGCCGGGCGATTATCTGATGACGCGATAAGAGCGGCAAAATAGCTAGATTTCACCACTTTTATCGCCACTAGGTAGGTATTAATATGAGACCTCACCAGTGTTCGGTCGGATTCGGAGCGGCTGGTCCTCCAACTACTCTCCAGGCGTCTTTTCCGGCGCTTCATCTCCCTAAGCTCCTCGAAGAACCAAGGAGCTAGGTGAGTTCGGTGCCGGCTCAGAGGCCGCAAAGGCACGACACGGTCCAAGGCCCCGGCAGCCACATTATCCCAGGCGGCCACCAGGTCCTCAGCCGAGTCATGGGCCAGAGTCTCAGGGAATGGCCCAAGCTCCATCTGGAACCTATCAGGGTCCATCAGGCGCCTGGGGCGGAACCACCTGGTCGGTCCCGCCTCCCTGCGGCGGGGTGCAGCGGTTAGAAAGTCTAGTCGAAGGAGCGAGTGGTCAGACCATGACAAGGGTTCGATGACTATATCCCCTGTATCAAGGCCACTCGACCACTGACCAGAGACAAAAACTAAGTCCAGAGTGTGTCCACCCGTGTGAGTAGGGTCATGAATTAACTGAGTAAGGTCCATGACCGTCATGGAAGCCATGAACTCTCAAGCCACCTCAGATGTTTCGCCGACAGATGGCAGGTTGAAATCCCCCATGACTAGAAGTCTGGGGGTACCAACCGCCACCTCAGCTATGACATTGAGCAGCTCGAGCAGGGCCATTGCCACGCGGCAGGGAACCAGGTACGTGATCAACAAGCCCATCTGTACTCCACAACCCCACTTCACAAAAAGGAACTCACATCCGGCTATCTGTGGAACAGTGGTCTCCCTCGGATCAAGACTTTCCTTTATAATAACCGCCACCCCCCCCACCCCTGCCCTGAGCTCTCGACTGATGGAATGCTCGGAAACCTGGTGGGCACATATTCACGAGAGGAAACCCCCCCTCTCATGGCCCAACCAGGTCTCCGTAATACCTGCCAGGTCCGCTCCCCCCTCCTGAATAAGATCGCAAATGAGGGGGGCTTTATTTACCACGGACCTGGCATTGCACGACAGCAGCCGAAGGCTCAGGCCCTGAGAGTCTGAACAGCCTGGGGTACGAGAATGGCTATGGGGACCAGGACGCACCACCGCTCGAAGATAGCGAGTGCACGCCCCCACCAATAGAGAAGTCAATTTAAATAGCACAGCACAGACCATTTAACGAATCTCAGTAATCAAGCTCATAAACTTATTGATGCTAAAACAGTATAGTAAGACATCTGACAAGCATTGGCATTACCAACATTCCCACAATATTAGTCTTCACAGGAATATTAATTATTTGGATAAAATGCCTTGATAACTTCAAAACTGACATTGTGATGAATATGTACAATCTCATTTTTCATTCTAAATTGTTGTATTCTCAGCAGTATAAGGATTTCCAAAAGAGTTTCAAAGATACTTTTCATTATCTTAATAGTTCACTTTTGTTCAATTCATTGTTAGTAGTAATAGCAATTTGTAATTAGTGATTGAAATCATATGTAATATTCATACCCCATTTTCTATTAAAAACATAAAACACATAATAACCCTTAAATGCTGCTTTCCTAGATGTTCAGATATAAACAAAAATAATCCATTAAAATTCACAGTGAGTTATTCTGAATTTGTTTGATGGGCCTGTGGATTCACACAGGAACAAAGTATAATAAGAGTTCAATAAATTCGTGTTTGAAAAATATTGAATTATAAATTGTGAAGATGTACAGAGATCAGATGGCAGTGAAAATACTTTATGGCATAAATTTAAAAAAATATGATCAAATATTTTCCTTTATATTCTCCAGATCCTTTCTGTTTTTGTTTCCAGCAGTTTTATATCAGCTGGATATGCTCTACTGATGAGGCATTCTCATTGAATGCCAAAATAACACGTTGCATTAACCTGACATTACAAACCTGCATATCTCAAATTTTATATCATATATGAAACAAGTCAATTATATGTAAAATTGAACATCTGGAATGGTAAATTCTAAAGCCAAAGTCCTATTTCATATCAAATTTAGGTTGATATATGAGTATTTAAACCAGGTGCCATTTGGAATGCAAAGTTTAGTCACAATTAATAGTAATCTTTAGTTTCAAGATGTTATCAATGTGTAAGAAGGATGACTTCACATGGAACTAATGTTAAAATATTCTAATATGTATATAATTTAAGGAATAATTAAATTCTCATAGTTTGATTACATCTGGTCAATATAAACTCAGAAACTACTAACAATAACACTTGCATGTTGCACCTTATTTCATTGAAGACTGAAATATGGCACAATAAAATGTGTTCATATGTCAAATATGTTTTGATGTCATAAAAACAAAGCTTCCAGGGAATCTTAATTTTTTGGGTGCTCTCTTTTCATATGTTCAAGTTATTTCATTTTTCTTCTACATTTTCCTTTGTATGTATTGTTTGAATACTTTAATGCAAGGGTAAAAGTAAATAAATCTGAAGACATAGAAGTAACTATTACAATTGATAGATGTAAAACATTACATCATTTTTTAAAACAACAGTTTGATTTCTGGGATTCAGTCAAATTGACTCGATGCTAATTTAATTTATAATGGTTGAAATATAGCAAAGTTGAATGATCACTGATTACACGAATATATTATCATGTGAATAGCCTAAGATATAGAAATATTAATAGTTCTATTCCTTAATTTGCATGAATGTACTGATCCTGTAAATATATAACAACTATTGTAAGTAAACAACTTGACAACTTGATATAGTGAAACTACAAAGTCTCCAATTTTTCCTTCTAATGAGAGGTGAGCCAAAAAAGAGACCTGTCCCAGGTTGATGTTAAAATTAATGAAGGGAAGACCTTCCAAATTGATCAAATAATATGAAGTTCAATATCTTCTCCTTTATCTGCCTTTATCTGCTATAAAATTAGTGATAGATTTTTGTTTCTAGAATCAGCTGTGGTTAAATAATTCCGCCTCAATATATAGCATTATTGTTAATTTTGCAAGATATTGAACTATGTAACTATATTCTCATTTTTTAAAAAATAAATAAATAAATGACAGCATTTGAACCAAAATATGTAAGTGGCACAAAATATTTCAGAGATCCTTTTGTGTATATTTTCTGGGCAAGTGATTAGTGGTACCTATAGGGAATTGTGCATATCTTGTTGAGCCTCTAAGCTGAAATGGTAAAGCAGAAGTGATTTTCAAAACTTTCAAACTTGTTCCAGACGTTTAACTCAGTTTAAAAACAATATAACATTGCTTTCGTTAAACAGGGCATTCTTGTTACAGTACCAATATATTCCATGTCTATGCAGTAGAAGCAGTAGATTGAGGAGTGTAGTTGCTATACTTCCTTATCTCCCTCCTCCTGTGAGCAAGTACAGGGTCAGCTTGTTAGACCAGCAGTTACAGTCTTGTTACCTCTTGTATATCAAAGAATGTGTCTTTAATATTTTATACCTTGAATGTTATCTGCCTCTCCATTATAGTTACCATGTTCTATTCTGAGTTTGAAAGCATTTGTTTCTATCGCAGCCCCTAGTGTTTGATTTTACCCGATCAACATTCTATATAACACCTATATAACTTTAGGGTTCTTGCTCTTGCATTGTCTGCGTACAAGACCCATTATAGCTTGCTAGCTTTGGAAAATAAAATGGAAGTTGCTTGTCTTTGCACCAGGAGATAAAAGTGTAAGGATTGTTGTTATTTGAAGCAATTTCTTATAAGCAATAAATTTAATGGAATGCATTTCTGTCTGTTAAGTGGTCACTGCATCTAATTAGAATAGAATAGAATAGAATAGAACAGAACAGAACAGAACAGAACAGAACAGAACAGAACAGAATTCTTTATTGGCCAAGTGTGATTAGACACACAAGGAATTTGTCTTGGTGCATATGCTCTCAGAGTACATAAAAGAAAAGATACATTTGTCAAGAATCATAAGATACAACACTTAATGATAATCATAGGGAAACAGTCAATATAAATCTTAAGGATACCAGCAACAAGGTTACAATCATACAGTCATAAGTGGGAGGAGATGGGTGATAGGAACAATGAGCAGATTAATATTAATGCATTATTAGTAACTAGTTTGACAGTGTTGAATGTTCAAATATAAAATAATACTTGATTTATATGATTCACACATACTATAGGGTTTCTTCCCTAAGCAGAAAGTTGGACTAGAAGACCTCCAAGGTGCCTTCCAACTCTTTTATTTTATATTCTAAGTAGAGGAGGGTTCTCACATTTGTAGTATACTAGCTGTATTTAAACAAAAATTATTAATCCTAGATTAGTATAAGAGTTTTTTAAAAAATGAAATGGAAAAAGGGGAAATGTTTTCCCTTTTTCCATTTCATTTAAAAACCTCTAATGCTAATGTAGGACTGATGTTATAAACATCAGTCCTAAATTAGGTGTTATAAACATATTGTTTCAGTGTATGGGTATAAATGTTTGTGCCTTGGTGTCTGTATTCTTCACTAATTCTGATTCTGTAATCATTTCAAGCAAAACCATTGTTGATTTTAAAGGCATAACATGATCTTAAAAAGAATTTATGATTTAGTAATATGGATTGTCACTTGGAGAGGTTACATGTGTCACAGGAAATTGAGAATCAAGTAGTTGGATTTGGTTTGGTAAATTAAATGATATACATATCTGAATGAGGCTATTAGTTGAGTTATCAAGCAGAGAGATATGTCTTTATTATTATATAATTTGGGTTTCAGACAGATTAACAAATAAAAATTCTAAGTTTATCCTTCATCTAAATTTTCATGTTTGGTGAAAAGCAAATGGCGCACACCATGGGAAATGAAAAAATTCCTACAATATATATATTCCTTTCATTTTGATAAAGAGCTGTAATTTAGAATTTTTGTAAACAGTAGAGCCGGAAAAGATCTTATTGAATACTTTTTCTCCTGGCATACAGTACCTCAGATAATTGGGATCTGTTACAAAAAATATGCAAACAGAACTGCTGTAACTATTCTTACAGATGTTATTGATATAACCCAGTGGATGTGTTCATTAAAATGTTAGCATTGCAAATATGAGAGCGACAAAGTGTCAGAAATGACAGAACTATGAAATATGAACTGTTAGTAATCCTGTGGGATTCGTGCTATTAATATTTATTGCATTTTACAATTTTCTGTATGAAACCTCACTGCATCTAAAGGGATATTTCTGTATCCTGCAACTGTTAGCAATAGAAAACATAATGTATTTTCTCAGAAATCTCCATTGGCATGGAGTGTTTACAAAGGACTACAAATGACAAAATGTGTGTTGTGATGCCATTATGCCAACTCCACACTTACATACATTTAAACTTACACTTTCAATGTTGCAGTACAATTGCAACAGGATAGGTTTTGTATTACAAATTGGGAGTTCATACGAGGAGGATGCCCTAGGTATTTTCACAAATCTCTATCTTGTTATGGATTTAAAACACATTTATGTATTCATTGCTTTAGTAGAAGATCTTCCTTATCTCTATCATTTATTTTCTGTATGTATGGATATTGTCTTCAAAATTTCAACTGTAGTTTAGAAGAACTTCACAGATTATTCTGTGAATAATATTTTGTGAATAAAGCTGTCTGAAAAACTATCCCTCATGATATGGTACATTTTGTCAGGAATCCATTAACTCTTACATCTTCAAAATATATCCAAGCCTTGGCTCTCAGTTTTATCCCAGCTTCCTTTCTCAGTATGCAAGGATTTGTTAAACACCGAATTCCATTATCAGCTTTTTGCATACTTAAGTTTGTAAAAGGAAAAAAAGGATACTATTGTATTATTTTAATTATGGGTTTGCCCTGAAATAAACTCTTCTGGCCTTGTTACTTTATTTTAATTGAATGAGTGGCATTTAGATCTAGTAGTGACATTTTTTATATAAATAAACTTAACATCTAAGCAGGTAGAAGACAGGAAAGCCTGGAGGAATGTTGTCTATGGGGTAGCGATGGGTCAGACATGACTTCGCCACTAACAACAACAACATCTAAGCAATAATTATAGAGTCTATATTGATATTTTTCTAAGATCAACAGTGTTCTAAATTTAATACAAATAGTGTAATAAATTCAACATAACTTTATACCTGGTTTAATTATGTACTAAAGCAAGGAGAGGTGGTATTCAGCTGGTTTACATCAGTTCGGGCGAATCGGTCATGAAAATTTTGAGCAGTTTGGAGAATGGGCAAATCCCACCACTGCCTGCCCCCTCCCCTGGCTGCCCATTCACCCCAGCTGCCTGCTTGCTCCCACCCCACCCCACTCATCTCTCACCCCGCCCGCTTGCCCCACTCACCTGCCCCGCCTCATCCAGTCATTTCTCATCTCCCTTCTCTGGCATAGCTGTAAATTCTGTTTGGCTCCTTGTCTGCCGTTGACCACAAGGTCTCTGTGGGCCAGCCAGCTTGCCTGCCTTTCAATGCGGTGCCCACGGCCCAACTAAGTGGCCCTGAGAGGCCTGGATAAGCCTGCAAGTCACGGCCTAGCTAGCTGCGTCCCACTGTCCAATGTAGCACTGCCAGCTTGCCTGTCTTTATTGTGGACTTCCACTCTGGGCATACAGCCCAGTTGATATCCATGCTTCACGCGTTCAGCTCACCGCAGCTGCCTAAGAAGGTAAGGCGCTCGGCTGAAGGGCCACCTTTGCGTGGACATGGCAAGGTTTGGCCTTGCCATGTCCTTTTGGGCATGGTTCTCGCCAATCACCATCCTTCTGCCTGCATGCTGCCCGCTCTCCCTTCACCTCGGGTTGGGGGATGTGCCATTCCTTGGTTCTGGCCTTACCCTGGAGCCTCCGCCTGCTCGCCGTTTGCCTCAGCCAGGTCGGGAATGCACCATTTCCACACTCTGGCCTTGTCCCAGGCCTCTGGCCGCAAGCCTCCCCCCGGCATCAAACTATACTCCCCCAGGCCGAAGCAATTTATTGCCACCCTAGGGCACAGGGAGTGCGCGATATGGGCACAGGAGGGCCGAAGTGGTTTGGGAATGAACTGGACAGTTCTTCTTATCTGCAAGAAGTCCCATCCAGAAAGAGCTGCAGCGGAGATCTTGTAGTAGCTTTTTCCGTCCTTGCCAAGACTCGGTCGCTTGCAGAGACGCTCCATGTGCTCTCCGGGTTGGCATCTGCTTCTCTCTGCTGCTCTTTCTGGGAGACCGTCTTGTGCAATTTAGCAGCTGTGAGCCACTGCTTCCTCTAAGACCCATCCCGAAAGAAGAAGCAGCCATGTTGAATGCTGTTTCTCTCAGCCGCAGCACTTTCCAGATGGGACTTAGAAGAAAGCAGCGGCTCATAGCTGCTAAATTGCACAAGATGCTTTCTGTTAGGGTATGTGTAAAAAGTATTTGTTGCTTGTGCAACGAGCAGAGCAGAAACACACAGGGAAGGAGATAAACGTGCAGCTCGTGTGAGAAAAATACTTTATATACAAGATAATAAGCAGTCTCGGTGTAGATAAAACAATCCAAGGTCATAAACAGTGATATCAGTCCAGTAAGTATCTTCCCTTACCAAAGCAAACAGACTTTAGTAACTCTCGGTATACAGAACCATATACCAATCCAGTCTAACACCAATCAGCAGAAAGACGCAGGAAGCAACAGGAACGATCAGGAGCATTCAGGAACAAGGAACGCTTCTCTGCACTGCTTATTTATGCACTGTAGCCTAATTACAGGGTTCAGCAAACCCTGATTACGTGGCTCAATTGTTTCTTAAAGAAACAGATATATTGCCTGACCAACAAGTTAGGAGTAAGCTACAAGCTGAACCTAACACTTTCCCTGCAGTGCAGAGAGAAGCAGCCGCTGCCCCGGAGAGCAGAGATGGAGGGTAACAGGCCCCAAAAGACTGCTTGGTCAAGCTTCACTGTGTGGTGGAAGCCTACACGTGCACATGCATGGAAGCCATGCATGTGCGGATGCATGGAAGCCATGCATGTGCACATGCATGGAAGTCATCCATGTGCACATGCATGGAAGTCATCCATGTGCCCACATGCTTGTGCAGAAGCCGTGCACACATGTGCACACACTCACATTTTAGGCGAACTGGTGGTGAAATTATTTGAAACCCACCACTGAAACCAAGCGTATTTAATATTGAAATCTTGGAAGATATAATTTATTGTTTATAAGCAGAACCTATGCATGTATTTTGGAAAAGTCCCAAATTTGCCTTTCTAATTTGGAGCTAGTTTTTAAAACTCAAGATTGTGCTTCTTTTTCCTTTTTTAACTGAGATGCTTTTTCCTTTTTTAACCTTTTCACCAAGAACCAAAAGCATTTCTTACATCTATTATTTGTTATTTTGAAGAGTCTTTATACAGGGTTTATATATGCCCTTAATCAATTAAAAATGTTTTCTTAAACAAGATATACAATTCAATAATTATATTTGCCTAGTCTTTTCCAAGCCAGTGCTATAGTTATGTAGCTCTGACTGGAGTTAGTTAATTCAGTTTTAGAATAGCCTTTCTGCATTAGCTTTACTTTTTTTTAACCTCTATTCATGTTTTCCCCAGGTGTCATTGAGTTACTTCTAGTGATAAGATTTATATGTTGACAAGTGCTGAAGCGAAGCAGTGGTTAAAGAAGGGAAATGATATTCCTGATCCCAGCAGGAGTAACTGGCAATCTTGTTTTTTTATCCCTTCCAAGTTTCCCCTTGTGGATAACTATAAATTACTTTATGGTCAACATTTAATGGAGAATAATACTTCTGCCATTTAGACCTGCAGATTTCTGAGGTGTACAATAAAAGCTAATCAAAGAATATAAATACTTGTAAAGTCTGTGGGACTTTAGCATTTGCTGAATTCCAAGTTTATAAAAGTCTGAACTTAACAGTGTGCTATTGCGCCAAAAATACATCATTATGGATTGTTTCCTCAGTTATTTTTTTAATAGATATGTTTATTGACCAAGGCATTATTGATCATCAACCAGTTATTATCTAATTAAACAGCAGGGAATACTCTTATAGTTGACTAATCAAGAGGAAATAAGAACAGTCACAACTCATGGTTTATTAACAGCTTCGACTCTTGCATATCAAAAGAGAAGAAGAAGATTTATGGAAATTATAGAATAAATATTTGCCTAAAGTATAAGTTAAAAAGTGCTGTAGTTTTGAACTGGTTTCAGGGATTTGCTAATAATAAGAAAGAACTTGAAGAGTGAAAAACAGATTATGGGAAAAGGTAGCTAAAGAATATTTTGTTGTTAATTTTCCTACTTAATATTCATCTTGGGAAAATCCTGCAATTATTTTTCCATAGTTTTACTAGCAGCTATTAAATTATATACTACAAAATATAGACGGCGTGGGATAAATATCCATAGAATCAGCATCTAGTTATATGTTCCAAATACACTGACAGCTTTCAATATTTAGAATGATATTTAGAATAACAGAGTTGGAAGGGACCTTGGTTGTCTTCTAGTCCAATCCCCTGCTTAGGCAGGATATCTACACCACTTTAGACAAATGGTTATCAAGTATCTTCTTAAAAACTTGCAGTGTTAGAGCATTTACAACTTCTGGAGGCAAGTTGTTCTAGATTAATTGTTCTAACTGTCAGGAAAGTTCTCCTTAGTTCTAGGTTGCTTCTTTCCTTGATTAGTTTCCACCCATTGCTTGACCTGCCCTCTGGTGCTTTGGAGAATAATTTGACCCTCTCTTCTTTGTGGCAGCCTTTCAAATAATGGAATAGTGCTATCATGTGCCCCGTAGTCCTTCTTTTCTCTAGTCTAGCCAAACCCAAATCCTCCAACCATTCTTTATATGTTTTAGCCTCCAGTCCCCTAATCATCTTCGTTGCTCTCCTTTACACTTTTTCTAGAGTCTCAACATACTGGATGCAGTATTCCAAGTGTGGCCTTACCAAGGCATTATAAAGTGGTATTAACACTTCATGTGGTCTTGATTCTATCCCTCGGTTTATGCAGCCTAGAACTGTGTTGGCTTTTTTGGCAGCTGCAGCACACTGCTGGCTCATATTTAAATGTGATCCATCTCACAGTTACTACTTGAGCAAGGTACTACATATACTGAACCTGTGCATTTTGTTTTTCTTGCCTAATATAAATTTAAAATCTTGAATCACATCAAAATTGTCATTAGTTATTAAACTAGTGCTGCAGTATCTGTTGTATTAAATATGCTATTTCAGTGTATGTGTGCATAACTTGCAAAGTCCAAATTAACATATCAATATGAGGAAGAAAAGTGGGTATATATTTTCTTATAATTTAAACCAACTGATTCTTGTCTTTTGGAAAAAGTCTAGCAAAACAGAGTGATTGTAGGGTCAGAAACTAACCCTGGAACAATACCAACTTTAGCTCTGAATGGGTTGTGCCTCTCTGGAAAGTATTGCTCTTCAATCTGGGGTCCTGGGGATAGGCGTGAAGATAGTTTCTGGATTCTCTCAACTCATGCTGGAAAAGCAAGGACTACCTGTGGACACAAAAGCTTCTGCCAATTATCATCTTATGATTGCCCTTAAAGTAGAACTTACTTTAAGGACAAAGTTACTTT
Organism: Arizona elegans; assembly: GCA_022577455.1. Classification (NCBI taxonomy): domain Eukaryota; kingdom Metazoa; phylum Chordata; class Lepidosauria; order Squamata; family Colubridae; genus Arizona; species Arizona elegans. The sequence continues at coordinate 79,015,087 of JAKOOJ010000006.1, read as the reverse complement.
ACTGGTTAGAGTCACTTATACTCTCCTCATATCATGTCACAGATGGATTAGTGCATATCCTACATGACCCCTTGAAGTCTACCCAGAAGCTGCAATTACGTAACAAGGACAACTGACATGTACTGGTACTGCAACTCTTCTTGCAGTTTTCTTTTTCAAGTGTTAATGCAATGAGTAAAACAGAGCAGAAAAAAAGGAAAAAAACTCCCAAATGACAATCTCTATATTTGCATGCATGACTGTATGAGTCTCACTCTCTTTCCCTCCCTCTCTCCCTCCCTACCTCCCTCTCTCTAGCTCTTTCTCTTAGATTGGTAAAAAGTTGATTGATAGAGACAAACAGACAGACAGACATTCTAGATTACAATTCAATTGAAATGGATTCCAGTTCTTCTTCTACATAAAGCTAAACACTTAGCTTGATAAAAGATGGTTGTTAGTTTCTATTGTAAAATAAGATATAAAATATAAAAATCTTTTAAAATAGTGAGAGAGACCTCTTTCTTTTGATTTATCTATTTCACTTTACAGATGAAGTTTCTTTAAGTAAATGTTTTCCTTGCTACATAGATATGATCAGCCATGTTTTTTCTTACTTTCACAAATATCTATGTATTGGTTTAGGTAATTGTTCTGACATTGAAAGTGTAATATTTTAAATTGCAAATTAAACAAAAATGACAAATGTTTACCAAACATATATAATACACAGAAGTAAGGTCTTCATCTATATTTCAGGAATCATGAGAAATGGGAAATCAGTGTTCAAATATGAAGTGGGAACTCCATGACTAGTTCAGAAAGCTCTATAACCTTACAATATATACAGCTAGTGGTGTATATTTGAGTGATAAATATGACAAATTTGCTGTTCCGGGAACAGAATGTTCTCAAGGAGAAGTTTTCTAGTGAGTACTGGAATTTAGTCCTTCCAATTGGAAGTGGTTCATAGTATTTTGGGCTAAACACATCTTTTGGGATTGGACTGGTTCCAAAATAGGATACACCCAACTTGAAAACTTAATTTTAAGAAAGTCACAGGCTTAGGGCCAGAATGCTAATTTTTTACCCTTATATATTGATTGAGCATAATGGAATATGCCAGTGAGTTGCAAATTCTATGATCATGTGGTAAATTATGCCACAGTTATGTAATAAATTACTGTTTATAGTTGTTGCAGTTATATAAATCTCAGTTTCATTTGCTAAAATACACATAGGCTTCATACATGCTGCCATTTAATCCTACTGTACATCTTCCTTAACAGAACCATTACAACAAGCTAACATGCTTTTTCATTGTGGGTATTTTAGTTAATAGCTCCCAAAGACACTAGGGTATAGATTTAGGTCATGAATAAATTTGCTGGCTAGATTCCCATGTTTTCCAGTTCAGAGGAATGGAATGCAGTGGTACATCATTTCACTTATGATATCACATATCATTTATATTATCACCATTCACAAAAAAGGGGATTCATTATCAGAGTGCAATTGTTTGTCAGTTTATTAAACCAATATTTAATTGTAGGAATTGAATCACTTGAGATGTGAAGTTTGATTTTTTTTTTCTAATGCAAAGCAACTGTTATCTAATCTCCTTCACCTAAACCTAGAAGAAGATGAGAAATCAGCACTGATCTACATTATGAAAAGGGTGGAGGGGTACAATTAATCAGAAAAAAATAGTTTTATTACAGTAATAGATAATAGTAATAGATGCCAAACATTAAAACAGTAAATGAGTTTGCAAATATGTCAGAATCTTAATAATGTTTCTTCTAATAAATATTAGACTATTTAACTTGTGAAATGTACTATTTTGTACACCCTTTTACACTGTTCTTAAGTAGCTAAATTTTATGTAACATACTATATATATATATACTTTACAGGAATTTTCAAGCAAAATTAATTCCTGTTTGTGTTCGTTTAATTTTGTCTACTATTTGGATATACACTGCTCAAAAAAATAAAGGGAACACAAGCAGAAGACATCCGAAATCTGAATGAATGAAATAGCCTTATTAAATACTTTGTTCGTTACATACAGTAGTTTGAGTTTTAGTTGTTTGAGCAGTGTATAAACTACTGTATGTAACGAACAAAGTATTTAATAAGGCTATTTCATTCATTCAGATCTTGGATGTCTTCTGCTTGTGTTCCCTTTATTTTTTTGAGCAGTATATTTACGCCACATAGGGAAGAATTAATTGATCTTATCCCCATCACCAGCAAAAAGAAAAATTGCAATTTGATTTTAAATCAAATCAAATAAATTCAAATCAAATCAAACATAGCAGCAAACGAATAAAGACCAAGTTGAATCAGGAAGGAATGTAACCTAATAATTTGAAAGTTGATGTAAATGCTATAACAAATATTACTAGTAACTTTAACCTCTAGTTGCTAACTAGACTCCCTTTAACTTCTAAATAGATTTTTGAAGGAACACTGTCTTGACTGTAGACTGAGCTATCTTCTATCATCTAAACAATTTAATAAGCATTATTCTATTTATTTTCTAAAAGCATATACATTAACTATCTTAAGTTAAATTGCATTGCAGCTCTTTTATGTATGCCTAGCAAAATGCAGAATATCATATAATAAAGATGTTTTGCAGCAAGAATGGACAATTGGGCGACCCCAATTCTTTCCATTTGCTAGTTTGAGGATTTTATGAACTATATCACAATACACTTTTTAAAAATATATGTGAAGATTTGGCAAGCTTGCTTCTTGGTTTAGAAACTGTAATTCCTTTTTTAAAAAGAAAGATGATTAAGATTTGGAAATGCTAATTTATGATTATTATATTATGTTTTCAGGAAGTTTGATGTATTATATTGTCTCGAGGTGAATTAAAATTAAAGATACTGTATGACAATCTTTACGCAATCTGTCATAATAACCTTTACTTCCAAATAAGGGCTTTGAAAAAAATATGATGAATCTCTACAAAGAAGAATCTTTAGTAAGAGACATAGTAGTTCTACAATAATACTGAGAACTGAGAAACAATACATGTTATATTTTGATTGATTATGTGTTATCATGTTGTTGTTAATATTTAGCAATCACACTGTTTTTAAGTAGGATTTGTTCCAATATAATCTTTCAAATCTTCCATTTTTTATCCATTGCTACCACAATTGAATCAATTATCTTGCTGCTATTTGTCCCTTTCTTCATTATTTTATATTTAAATTTTATAAAAATACATTGTAATAATTACCATATTTTTCGGAGTATAAGACGCATAAGGGGATGAAAATTTAGGTGCATTTTATACACTGAATGTAGTTCCGCCTACCCACTGGCCCCCACCCTTTGGCCTCTGCCTCGTAGCAGTTACCTCCTTGCAAACAAACAGTAAGAAAAAATAGCTCCTTTCCGCTTCAGCACAGGCTAATTAGCACAGGTTGATTGGATCGGCCTCCCAGCTTTCAGCTGATTTGTACTCAGCTGTTTTGCGCAGTGCTCTGCTGGTTGCTGCAAAGAGGTAAATTGCTGGAGCAGATTTTTTTTCCTTGTGCTAATCAAGCTATGCTGAAAATGAAAATGAAAGTAAAGCAGGCTGTTTGCTGCAACAAGGCAAAATTGCTCAGACGCAGAGGCAGAGGCAGAGGGAGATTTCTTTTTCTTCTATTCCTCACCAAAAAAGGTAGGCGCGCCTTATACTCCGGTGCGTCTTATACTCTGAAAAATACAGTAAGCTGTTTTAGGTTAGTCCATTTGACTCCATATGGTCAGTCCATTTGTGATTTCAAATGGACTGACCAAATGGAATAGATATATGGCATTCATGCATGAGGCATATTAACTTTTAAATTAAAGGTTGCAAAAAACTGTTAGATTTCATAGATGATCTGAATAATACTGAATACTGTATACAGTACATGGTCTAACAATTAACCATAATTTACCTTCTGTCTGTTTTGTTTCTTTTACCTCTATCTGTCTTTTTGTAGAAATTATTATGGGGTGTATTCTACAGAGAGTGTAGGCATCATCCCCAACTTTGGGTCTTCAGAACTTCAGATGTGTCTATTCCTAACATGCTTAGGGTAACTAAGATATTTCTCAGATGTGAGGTGAATATCCGAAAAACAGAAAAGCGAAAAATGCATGGAATGAAAGAACATCTCTTCCTATGATGTATATGTGGTCCTAAAGCAAGGAATTATTATATATAATAATAAAACACTCTTTGAAAGAATGGCTTTGGAATGGAAACAGATGATCCATCACACCTTTCATATTGCAATAATAGTAACATAACAAAATAATAAATATTCTGGTACGGTAAATTTGACGTCTTTACTTTGGCTAGGGATAATTTAAACCTCCCAGATTGCCAATCTATTAAATTTCAGTATTATTTTATATTTGTTTGCAATAGTTCTCTGTGTTTGCATTTGAAAACCTTGTATGATTTTACTGCCAAAATAATATTTTACTTAGGCTGAGACTTGTTAGTGTTAACATAGATTTTTTTTTGTTGCCTCATTTTAGAAATCTTTGAATATTTTATCCTTCCAAATTCTGGAACATGAAGATTTCCTTCTGGGAATTTTACCACTGTTCTGAAAATATTTGGTCAAATAAATTTTCAGACACTTTTAATCAAGTTTTTCTTTACTGAACCTCTGTATAATAATGATTTATTTTAAACCATAGTGCATATACCTTTGATAATTTTTGCTGCAAGTTAGTTGTTATATATCGTACGGGTTTTTTGAGTGAAAAATGAATATGTTAATATTTCATAAATATAGTCTGCATTTTATTATTTTTTATGATAAACATGCATATATGTTTTCTTGTGACATGATAATTCACAAGCATCTCTTGTAGCTTTATTAAAAATTACCATTTATGTAAAAAAATAGTTAAAAGAGATTACCAATGAACATTATATTATTCATTTCCTCAGTAGTTGTTAATGATTGAAGTTGTAATGCTTTATATGAAAATTAATGTCTGCTACTGTATTATAACTCTTCCTTGGACTATTATATCATAGGAACAATTGTTGAACATTTGTTGTCCAATATATCCTCAATTTACAAATTACATGTCTGGCGAGACCCCCTCCCTCAGAAACACTTGGAACTATTTGTACTAAGAAAGTATGGTGTAATCACCCACTGACAAATTGAAGTTGGTGCATTCATTCATTTTCATAAGTTTAATCTTAAAGTATTAGTGAGCATATAAATTCAAACATACAGGAGCCAAAGTAGAAAAAAAGAGTTATATAGCATCACTTCTAGCTCTTGGACGGTGTTTGAAAAAAGACATAATGAAAATGTTTGATTAAGTGAAGGAGTCTAAGTTTTACTAAGCTTTCTACGTTGCACATCAAGATTTATGACACCATGTTGAATGGCTCTCTCAGGAAGCCAAGTTTCCCACCGAATCCAGGAAATGATGCATTTTTCTTTCACACTAAAAAGCACATTATGTATTTAAGGAGAGTATCAAAAGTCCTGGCTCTTTTGAGATAATGCAGCTGCAGTGTTAAATAAAATAGATGGCAATGATTCTGGAATGAGATGGGATCTTGTTCAAGAAAGGCTGAAAACAGGAGTTTAAAAATAAAATATATTTAATTTACGTAAACTGATTAGTTTGATTTCTTTCTTTCTTTCTTTCTTTCATTCTTTCATTCATTCATTCATTCATTAGCTGGAAGCTTCAAAATGTATAGTAATATTTATTAGTATCTTGCAAGATGCTGTACAATCCATGAACAATATCTGAAAAATGTTAAATTACATGCTTGTTTTCAGCATGCTTTGTGCTTTTCTTGGTACATTACTCTTTCCATTTTGAGAGTTTGATTTGAACGTGTACTCTACAATTGAGGTTTACATATGCCTTACTTCTTAAAAAACAATAACTTATACACGTGGAAGAATTTTTACTTCTTTAAAAAAATATTAGTTTTGTAATTAAAACTCTTAGTTGTAATCAGAGTCAAAACCTGTCTTTTTTGTTTTTGTATGTGATGTAATGGTAATACAGATTTTGTTATGATAAATTCAAAACATGTCATTAAATTTGGCAGGTATTAAACACATAGTGTTTGCCATATTAAAGTTTCAGATTATTCCCAATAGAATATAAGAGTTAATATTAAGCTTAAAAATAAAAGGGAAAGGGGAAGGGTTAAATAGAAAAAAGGCTTAAGTATGTTTGGGTCTTACATAGCTGGATTCACAAGTGTTGTTTACCAAAATGATAAAACTGGCATTGTAATATTACAACACAAGCTCCATCCTTTCATATTTGTGTCACAGTAAGGAAAAAAAGGAAGAGAGTTCCAGCTGTGATATTATGATCCATATCTCATAATTCCTTTTGAAGTGATAGCTGGCACTTGCATGACATATGCTTAACAACTTTAATATAGATTCTCAGTGGAGATTCAGATGGGACATTGAACATCCAGACACAGGTAAACATATAAATGATCCTATGTAAAGGTGCCAGTTTTTAACTACCACATCAACCTTGATAAAGAGTTGTGATGGCACAGTAGCTAGAATGCCGAATCACAGGCTAACTGTTCTCCCAGCCTGGAGTTCGATCTTGACCAGCTCAAGGTTGACTAAACTTTCCATCCTTCCAAGTCAGTAAAATGAGGACCAGATTGTTGGAGACAATATGCTCACAATGTAAACTGCTCAGAGGCTGCTATAAAGTACTGTGGAATGCTATATAAGTCTAAATTATATTGATATTGTGAATAGGATTTGCATCTCACACAGTGTCTGCCAGGATTCACTGTATAAATGGGTATATAATATTCTCCTCTCAGTGTGACTGTGGAATCCCATGTCAAACTGTAGATCACATTGTGATAGCTGTAAACTGAGGGCCTATACCAGTCCAAGATTTCATTTTTTCTTTACATAAATGATGCAGTGCTTCAATGGTTAGATGGCCTAAACATTGGTATATGGATATAGATCTTTTTGGTATACGGATATAGATCTTTTTAACATTAATATTTTACTGTGTTTTTAATCCAGGTGAAATGTTGATATATATTGCAAATCCATGTTTGATATGCCATACGCTAAATAAATAAAGTGGCAGCTTTCACAATTATTTTTTTTTTACTTGGAGTTGAAATGAAAGGATGTATAACAATCCGATAATCCTATTGGAATGCATCAAAGATACAGGGGTTGGGTTGGAGAGAGAATAGAAAGAAAAAGAAAATAGAGGAAAAAATGTAGGGGGAGATTTTTAAAAGTTAGGCATAGCCTATTTATTTATTTAGGCATGGTATAACTCCAAGATGACTTTGAACTGCTCAGAATTTAAAGTAAGCCACAGTATACAATATGTTAAATAAATGATACAAAACAGCACTTGTTCATAGAAGACACATAATAATAACAACAATAAAACTAACAAGAATATTCCCTTTCAAGTCATTTTGGAAGGCAATCAGGGAGGGAAATCCCCTCATGGACATCTGAGGCGAACCTCATTCTAAAGGCAGGCAACATGACAGAGAGGGAACACATCAGTGGTGAAATTCAGCCGGCTCCATCTGGATCGCATGATCCGGTAGTGCCAGCAGCAGGAGGCTCTGCCCACCTACCTGGACATCATCACATCCCGTTTTTGACCCTCTGCATGGAGGAGGCGCACGAGAGTGTAGGGAACGTGTGAGCAAGTGCTCACATTTGCGAACTGGTAGCGAAGGTAAGTGAATACCACCCCTTGGAACACATCTTGGATTCTGAAAAATAACATTGTGAGACCCAGAGCTCACTAACTCTGCTGGATGGGCAGAAACTATGGGACACAGACAGTTCCACAAACAACCTGACCCAATGCTATTTGGGGCTTTATAGTGATAACCAGTACCATGAACTACATCCAGAAGCAATTTGGTAACCAGTATAGTTCACAAAGCAATATAAACTTATGGATGCTTCCTGCAATGGTCAAGCCACATTTGTTATGCTCTTGTATTTTGTAGATCTTAAAAAAATAACACACTTTTGAAAATCATATTATTACAACAGAAAAAATAACTTGCATGTAGTTTGCCAGGTTCATAGAGTGAAGGAAGTTTCACCTGCTCTGTTTTTTATTTAACTTTTTATATTGAAGGGATTTAATCAAAATATCAATTCCTTTCAATTCCTGAAATTTCAAAAAACATTGTGCTTATGGTTCATTTTAATAAAATGTAATATTATATCCAAATGTCTGACTGCAGCTGTTTTATGAAGAAAGTTCATGAGCTTTCCCTTGATCATATTTCAGTTTTTCTCCGACAATGTTCTTTCTTTTTACAGGCTACATGATGACTTCATACAAATTTCTGTACTTTCTACAAATTGCTTATGGAAAAGCACAGTTAATAATATCCCCAGGAAGCCATTTAAAGATAGCTTTGAAATGTTTCTTTCTGCTAAATTAATCTAATAGCATTAAAGTACAGCAGTGTGGTAGAACATTATAAATGTTTATGCTCACATATTTGAATTATTTATAGTGGAATTCTGCATGTGTCTGCTTAGAAGTAACTGCATTTCATGTAGTGGTTGGTATTCAGGATAATAGACTTCAAAATACAAAACTAGTGATTAAATTAGTTAGTTTGTTTCTTCAACTGACTCTCATTCTAATATTATAATAGTAAATTGGTTATGTGATGATAATGTTTTCCTCAGAAAAGGCAAGAGCCAATATAGAATTTAATTTAATCTAAATTTAATTTTCGCTTTATATCATTACATTTAAAAGAATAAAAAACATTGTAATTACATTTCTACTGCAAAATATGTTGAAAACATCTTAGATATTTCAATGCACATATGTAAATAATCTACCAAATATTTTTGGTATTCAGGCCCTAGCTGGTCTACTACTGATAATTGCTAAATTTGTATGCAGCTGTACATTGATTGAGACATTCATTAGAAAGATCTCAGTGAAAAATATTTTAGTTTAACTTAAAAAAAGCTAAAATAAAATATGAGATTGCTGCTGATTAAAGACTAAATAAACCCTAAACCTAACCTCATAGTTTTCTTTTTTAATCTTTCATTATTCCTTCTCTTTGTTCTTACTTTGAGTTTGTTTGGTCTATTTTTTTAATCTTGGTACATGAGGTACCCTTAGTGCTCTCTGAGCTTGGTTGTTTTCTTGCAGACATTTCATTACCCAAATTAGGTAGCATCATCAGTGCTAATAAGAAGTGGGATTTGCTCTCGGTTTGTATTCGCGTGGTTTGCCCTGTCAGTGATGGTGGGGGTGGTCTTAGACGTTCTTTGGTTGGGCTACTTACTGTTGCCTTGTTTGGCTTGATTGGGTTATTGTTTATTTGATTGTTGGTCTGATTTTAATAATTGTGTTAATCTATGCTCATATGGGTGCTGATTGCTGGTGAGAAAGTGCTTTTTGTTCCCTTTTTGGCTTGTTGATTGTCTCTTTGCATATTGTTTGTGTGCATGTGACCAATTTGACAGAGTGCTATGCTTCTAGAAATTCCCTAGCATTTTTAGATTTGGCCTAAGTCTAGGACCGTGATGGCGAACCTATGGCAGCCATGCCAGAAGTGGCATGCAGAGCCATTTCTTCGGGCACACGAGCCATCGCCCAATGCTCTTCCAGGTTCTGGCATGCCGGCCAGATGATCTTCACACATGTGGGAGCACCAGAAACCGGAAGAGCAGCTGCCTTGTGAGCATATGCGTGCCAGGAAGTTGATCTTCTGGTTTCCGGCGCACACATGCATGCCGGCCAACTGGTCTTCTGGTTTCTGGCACACATGCATGCACGAAGACCAGCACACCAAACAGCTGCTCGACCAGTTTCCTGCACGCATATGCGCACCGGCCAGCTGGTCTTTGCGCGCACATGCGTGCCAGAAACTGGAAGACGAGGTGGCCGGCGCACGCATGCACACCGGACAGCTGCTCTTCTGGTTTCCACTGTAGACATGTGAATGCACTCCTATTTCAGCACTTGGTGCCGAAAAGATTCGCCAACACTGGTCTAGGATGATCACAGTTTTTCAATTGAAACTATGGTTAAGTCTGTCCATATGTCTGAAATTAAAGAGTTTTCATCATGTCTTCTGACTGAAATTTGGTGTTCATGGATGTCTTCTGCCTGTTTGTCCTGTGTAGTGGTGGTTGCAGTCATTACACTGTATGTTGTAGATGACTCCTGTTGGTTTTTTTTAATTAGTTGTGGTCCTCTACTTTTTAGTCACAATATTATTGCCATATTGCTATTTGTTGTGTTGTCTAGTGAGTTGGATGTCTTTAGGTTGTTGATGAGCTTAGCTTGCCTGGAAAAGAATTTATACAATTTCTCCAAAAGATGTTAAGGGAGACTTGCAAGATTGAAACCTACTTTGGAACTAGGAAGCATACATATCACTGGTTCATGTTATGGTGATGCTGGAATTATTACAATATTTTAGGAGTAAAATGGTCAGACAAACAGACAACTGGATCTGTTGTATGTTCCTGTGAGGTTTGATATATTGTAACCATTATAAGATATGATCTTTCACACTCTGTTCTTCACTTTCAATTGGATGCAAATCTAGTAATTTTGAGTAGAACCACAAAAAATAATGGGAGTTACAGTATATTAGCATTTAGATCTAATCTTAGTTATGACTTTTGTCTTTTTCTGATCTATACTTCCAGCAGTGCAAACTGTACAAACTATATGTTGCTTATTGTTTAAAATAACTTTATATCTAATTTTTTTAATATACACGAATAACATTTTTCTTAAACTAGTCCACTGAAATTAGCAAGAATTTCTTCTGAAGAAATTATGTCTGTCTGTCTGTCTCGTCATATGTTTGTTATATGGGAAGATATTTCAGAAATTGTTAAAAACTGTTGGTTTTTAATGACAATTTTATTTACAGCCTAACAGAAAGAGATGAAACCAATAAATGTGGGAAGATAATGTTATAATTAATTAATGGACAAATGATAGATTTAAATAATTTTGACTTTTTAGTGCCGATGGGTAGTTTCCTTATTCAGATTTTAGCATGCTTTGACTCTGCAGAATTCCAAATGCCTAATACAGCCATTCATAATAAAATCCAAAAAGAATATGTTAACTGAACTGCATGTCTATGCAGTTTTTCTGCAGAACTGAAACCATTATTTACAGTATCCTTATCTTGAGAAAGAAAAAAAAAGGCCTTGCCGGTTCATATCTGTGAATTACATTGGCAGGTACATGTAAGCCAACTTCACCAAGCCTTCTAAAAATTCATTTTAAATTCTAAAAGCATATAAAGAGGGTGACAGAACAAGATTTTATATGTCTCCTTGACGGGCAATTACAGCCTTAAAAAGAGTGATCCATCATTTTGCATTCATGTTAGGAAATGTATTTAAATGCACCACTCTTGAAAATACTCTTCAAATAAGGACTATATCTGGAGGAAAATATTAGTAGCTATAATTTTATATTTACTGTTGAAATTCTGCATAAGGATTCATTTATAAGAGTCTTTTTATACAATTGATTAATGCCATTCTTGCTTTTTATTTATCACTGTCTAGTGATAATTGCTTAAGGATTTTAAAGATTTGTTTAATACATGCCTAAGGTAAATGGGGCTGAAAATTTAGAGAAATGGCTCAATTTGCTTAGTATTCAATGATGTAAACTGGTCTATCACCCATTCATACATGGAAGCTTCCCTGTTAATTGATTACAAGTGACATCCTACTGTTTCTTAAATGGGGCAATTCATCTGCCAGAAGCATCTCTTAATATGTGCTAGGCACAGCAGCAGCATAAGGCTGTGAGTAATTGTGCATTGTCTCTTCTGTTTTTAATATTCAATCAGTAGCAACTGTTCTATAAAATGCAATGACAGCAAAAAGAAGAAATCTTGGGGTAATTACAATACCAAATTGGAAAGCAAATGCATCCGAATCCATTTGTAGTGTGTTCTACAGGAAGATTAAATTTGCTAGCATACTCTGCAAATTGCTTCATCATAGATAATCAATAATATTATTGTTCTTTCAACATTAGCTGTGTTACAAGATGTAAGTTGCAAGTAACCTATTCCATTTTCAGTTGTATTGAGAATGTGAAATTAATGAAAATGTGTTCCTCAATCCCCTAAAGGCTATGAGAAATAGATGTGATGATTCAAAATCCAGGAAAAAAAGCAGAGATATTAAAATGTTTACAGTACCATTAAAGACATTGCTAAGTGAATTTCCATGCCAAGGAATTAAAAAGTGATTGTTTTCCCATAAGACCGTATGAATACTTTTCTGCCATAATGCTAAAAATCTTAGATCAAGAGTATATTTTTACAGATGGAGAAAAGTATGGAAATAAACGTTTGTCTTTCTTCAGTGGGAAAGTGACAAGAGTTCCCATATTTAATGTTAAATGTACAGATAGGCAGCTAAAGAACAGCAGAGAGAATCAACAGCATATTGTCATTTTGACTTAGCCATTGTGCCGATCTTACAAATCAAAGTCTTTTATCAGTAATAAGTAATTTTTTTGGAGGGGATATCTTTTCTAGAAATCATTGCAGATTGTCATCTTCTGTTTTTTCTTTGCACAAAACAGCTTGAAAAAGACTGAAAATGTAGATAATTTGAATTTGAACTAACTTACAAAGCAAAGGGTTAGAACCTAAGATTTTCACACTTGCATTAATATATGGAAATATTTTGTAAGAAGTGTAGAAACTTAGAAATACAGAAAAAATGAAATCATCAAAGAATGTATGAAATGTAAATTATAAAATTTCTGCATCATAAATTTTCCTATCAACTTGTTTTCTTTACAGACACCCTCTTCAGGCATTATGAATGCCATACAGTAGTTATAACCAGAAGAGTAGATAGCAGAAGAAAATACTTTTCATATACAGAATAGATTTTTTTGCCACAACTACAAATTTTCTTCTTAATTTCATGGGGTGGCGGGGGAATTGGGTTATATTATGTTTGCCTTTCTAAGATTATTTCAGATATTGAACTTCTGAAAAATGATTGAAGATCTTTGTTTAAAAGTTCACATAACCATACTAAAATTGATTTAAATAGAAATTATAGCATAATTGATGGGGGAAATGTTGATTAAATTAAAAGATAAAATTAAGTGTCTATTGCAATTTATGAACAGATATTTATGAACCAAAATTTCAATTTTTTTCTGATAAAAGAACACTGCAACTTAACATTAAACTTATACAATAGATTCCACCAAGTAGTCAGTACTATCATAGATTCAAAAAGGCAATAATTGCTTCAGTGAAAAGACATATACGTCAAGGATTTAAAAGAGAGTATTCCATACCTGGATGGAATGAAGAAACTGAAGGACTCTTCCAGACCTTCCTACAGAGCAGTGACCCGGAGATCGCCAACAATCTCTTACACAGCTTGGAAGCAGATTGACCTTATGTGGGAACAATACAGTGGTGAAATCAGCCAGCTCTATCTGGATCACACAAACTGGTAGTGCCGGTGGCAGGAAGTTCCGCCCACCCGCCTGTATGTCATCACCAATGGTGGGTTGTCCCCGGTTCACGCCGGTTCTATAGAACCAGTAGTAAAACCGGCGGAAGGCTCCGCCCACTGACCCTGATGTCATCAAAACGCTTCTGCGCATGCATAGAAAAGTACGTGCGTGGCCCCATTTTAAACCAGTAGTAAAGGTAAGTAGAACCCATTCCTGGTCATCACGTCCCGTTTTTGACCCTTTGCACATGTGCAGAAGGCTCTACGTATGTGTGGAAAAAGCACATGTGAGCGCTGACATTTGGAACCGGTAGCGAAGGTAAGTGAATGCCATTCCTGGAACAATACACAGAATGATTACATTTCAGCAAGTCCAGCAGGAAAGCTTGGAGCTTATAAAGGAAACTGGGTGGAGTTGGACACGCACATGACAAACACCAAGTGTGACTCTCGACCAAATAGCCTCTCGAGTTGTATCCCTCTCCAAAGGTGAAAGGATACTCTTGTGTCCTCAAGAAAGTGCTTTCAGCTTTTAAGCAGTCAGGCCAAATGCTTTCTGAGTATTATTGTTCCTTCTTTATAAAGGAAATTGATACTTTGGTATCCTGAAACATGGTGAAAATCAGGCTTCAATGGCATTCATCCAGAATTCCTGATAAAGCATCTACAGAATTGGATTGATAAATTCCTCTCAGACAGAGTTTTCAAGTCAAGACACAGTGTCAATCCAAAGCAAGACAGGAATCACAACGACCAGAAAACACACTGCTGGGAAATGAACACATTGTTCTCAATATTGCCTCCATCTGTCTGCTATGCTAAATAGCCAGCTTCTGATGCATCCCATCAAGAAGAGTGAGGCTTTCTCCTCACAAATGATCTGGATGACCTTTGCTGGTCCTGCCTTTTCTCAGATCTACGTGTTCTTGGATCAGGTGCAGAAGGAAGTTCCTCTTCCTCATCCATGACCGGGTGCAGCTGCATGCTTTTCCTATCTGATGCCATAGGGCTGTCCTGCTGCAGCTGTGCTTCAGCGAAATCACTCTCAGAGGACTGCTTGGAGCCACTGACCAACTCCTCTCCTGATGTGCCAGGAACTGGTTCATCCTCCCTTGAGCTGACATCTGAAGAGGTACCTTGGGAAGGGTCGGGGAGCGGGAGGAGAGTCATCACACTTTATCATACTATAATGCACAGTACCTGTGGGTTTGCTTAATTCCATTTTATTTTGCCACTTACCGTATTTTTCGGAGTATAAGACACACCGGAGTATAAGATGCACCTACCTTTTTTGGTGAGGAAAGAAGAAAAAGAAATCTCCCTCTGCCTCTGCCTCTGAGCAATTTTGCCTTGTTGCAGCAAACAGCAAACAGCCTGCTTTACTTTCATTTTCATTTTCAGCATAGCTTGATTAGCACAAGGGGAAAAAAAATAAATTGCTCCAGCAATTTACCTCTTTGCAGCAACCAGCAGCAAAACAGCTGAGAGCAAATCAGCTGAGAGTTGGGAGACTGATCCAATCAACCTGTGCTAATTAGGCTGTGCTGAAGCTGAAAGGAGCTGTTTTTTCTTTCTGTTTGCTTGCAAGGAGATAACTGCTGCGAGGCAGAAGTGGGGGCCAGTGGATGGGCAGGGCTACATTCGGTGTATAAGATGCACCTAAATTTTCACCCCCTTTTAGGGGGGAAAAAGGTGCGTTTTATACTCTGAAAAATACGGTAACTCTCGAAAAAGAACAATAGAAATTCCAAGCTGCATATTTGTCCTGCAGAGAATGTAAGGTTTTAATAATATTTCTTTGTAGTAAGAATGCATAGCAACCCCTCTTTCTGGAACGAGTGTGAGACACAGGCAAAACATGCCAGTATTTTACCTTATTCCAAGTTTTATTCATTTATTTGTTTAGGCTGAGGTTCTATTTTCATTATTGTGAAATAGGTGCTATTGAAGTTATTCTTGGTTACTTCCCAAGAGTCTTCTTTTCCATTGTATTTTTAATGTGAGGATGAGGATGACCATAACAACAGTAAAATAATTATTATTTATTGTTTTGTTCTAAAACCACCATAATTTGGGGTTTTATTTATTCCATGCCTATATTTTGTACTTTATGGTATGTTCTTATTTTGTGAGCTGCCAAAGACCCTTGTGGAAAGATGAAAGTTTGATTAATAAATAAAAAATAATCATATGAATTATTGTGCTACATGTTGATTATAATTGGAAACATGTCAGAATTGATCACATATGCGTAGCAGAGGTTGTTTTTGGATGGTAGTGAAAAATAAACTGACAGATTAATATACTAGGAATTTTCATAAAAACAACTGTTTTAGATTGGCACTTTTTTCTCAGTCTTCTGGAATTGAAATACATTAGAGGCTGCTGAAGACTGAGGCATGTAATGACATCTGTCACAGTACATTTATTTTTGAGCAAACAATCTGTTCACAAAAATAAGCAGAATCTCCTCAAAATATATTTTCCATAAACTGGTTTGCATCCTGTATATTCTCTTGATATCCTTAGGGAAAAGAAGTAAATTGTATTGTACTCATGAGAATGCTGTAATCCCCAATGTTAGTATTACAATTCTTGTCAGAAACAAAAAGTTTAGATATGATAAAATAGGCTTGCTTGCCTGTTGGTTTATTATTTATTTATAGATGAACGGAAACATCTAGAATAATTGAATTGTAAGGGTCATTTAGGCTGAAACTCTCTTCACTACAGAAACTCAAAGCATCTTCAACATATTGTATGCATGTAACAATATTTTTCTTGCATTTATGTCTTTTAAAATGAGAATTATCTGGGATTTTTTGATATAATAATGTAGCATATCTTTTTGGGAGGTTTTTTAACATGTAGTATTTCTCAATTACCATATTTGGAAGCTGTAATAGATTTTGGAATTTTTCTATAATGGAGTTTTTCTAAATTTATTTCCTAGTGAGCTTCCCAAACAATTGGGGTTATAAATTGTATGGTGAATCCCTCCTAATAGGAGAAGTTGATTCATTCTGTCAGTTTCCTTTTACATGTAGGTGATACAAGACATCAGGCTAAGTAAACTTTTCAATTTCTGTAGAAACTACACGTAGTGCTGTCAATTTATTGAATTTCTATAATTATCTAAAGCTGACTTACTTCATTTTGCTACTGCTTCTCAAGTGGTAAGTTGAGAAGGACTTTTTGCTTTTTAAAGGAGTATGGATTATTCAGTGACTCAGGAAGAAAGGAAGTAGCTTGTGAGATATCTCTGAGTTTAAATAATTGTGTAGATGTAGATTAAATATATTTCAGTTAAAACATGTTCAGCTGTATGTATTTCACAATAAAATAATTTGGGGACTTAAAAATAGCATTTGGGTAATATATATTTTAAATGCATACTTGGTGAAAAATGCAATTAAATATAATGTATATTTTCATAATTCAGTCAGAATTGATTAATGGCCAAACATACATGAAAGTGTTCACATCATATTTATTTATTATCTTATTTATTAAACAAATTTATTTAGAATAGAACAGAACAGAATTCTTTATTGGCCAAGTGTGATTGGGCACACAAAGAATTTGTCTCCGGTACATAAGCTCTCAGTGTTCATATAAGCAACAAGTGATAAATCATGATCATCATAATAAAATACAACAATCATAAATCATAAGATACAATGCTCATTGATAAATCATAGGATACTAAATAAGCAATCAAACATAAATCATACTAGGATACTAAACAAAAACAATCAATATAAATCAATGTAAGATTGTTGTGATGGATTCCCTGGATGCCAGCTCAGATGATAAGAAAGAGCCGGCTCCAGGGACTTTGGAGGGAGATGCGGAAGAGAGTCAGAAAGTTGCTGGAGGCTCTGAGCCAGGACTGGAGAGGCCAGGAACAGTGGAGAGTTGATCAGATGAACAGCGGGCTGAAGAAGGAAAAGGAAAGGCACAACTGCAGCTGGAGAATTCAGAGGTCCCACTGAAAGTGCAGGGTGGAGAAGTACAGCTGCAACTGGCCAGTGGGAATGAGAAGGAATTGCCTTCTTCACCTGATCTTGTGAATATGCAGAGATGAGAGAAAACAGGCACAATGAAGGTCAATGAGACTATTCATGAGGAAGCAGTCTCGTCCCTCCTGATGAGCTGCACTGGCAAATCCCTATTTAGTCGGATGAGTGGATTTGGGAGTTGTTAGAAACAACTGTTCATTCCCTTGCCATGTGCATGCTTTGTCCTTGTGGTTTTGGTTTTGGTTGACCACGGATTGTGCTATGATGGAATGTACATTTGGACCTTGGATTTGTTCATGGATTTTGGACTTGTGCCTTGGACTTTGAACTTCGACTTGGTAACCTTGCATCTTGATGGATTAGTGTTGGATTTCCTAGGACTTCGCAAGTGGGTGCAAATCAGGTCTTGGGGATTCACAATTGTGTAATTCATACATGGTGATTCTGGAGCGTATGACACTATAAATCCATGACATAAAATCCAGTCACCATTGCCCCCATCCCACAATGGAAGCAGAAACAGCAACACTAGGATATTTCCTAAGTACAGTGTCACTACATAGAAACTCTTGTTTTAAAAAGCCTCTGCTGATCAGGCAACTCGCAGGGATCGTCAGAGCCTTTTGAAAGCATTTTTTTATAACCTCTTCGCCAAAGAGGTTGTAGAAAAAATGGTTTTAAAAGTAAAAAAAACAAAAAGGCCACACCCACCCAGTCACATTACCCCCCACCAAGCCACGCCCACAGAACCAGTAGTAACAAATTTTAGATTTCACCACTGATTAGGGTATCAATAAATAATAGAACTCTGAACTAACTAGTCTATATTAGACTAGTTCAGTTCTATATTAGCTCATCATTTCATAGATATTTTCTTACCTGAACAGACAAGCAGAATGACTACGGGCAAAAAAAGCCCTGGGAGCAGGAACAACTTTTGACTTCCTGCTAGTTATTGAGTTTCATTGTGGGAATCTGGTAGGGAGCATTGGAAATTTCCTTTCCTTCCTTTCTCTTCCCTTCCCAGCAGGCAGGTAAATGGCTGCTACTGGGTGGAGAAAAAAGTGAATTATTGTGAGACTGCCTGGGAAATACTAAAGCCCAACACCTTTGCAGTAGCCTATACCCATGAAACAGTTACAATTTTCCCAAACTTCATTCCACAAGGAATCCTGGACCCTGGATTTTGGATGCATTCTATATGCTAGCCCAGTGTTGGTGAACCTTTTCGGCATGTGTCAGAACTGTAAGAGCAGCCACCCAGTGCACATGCGCACTGGACATCTGGTTGTCCGGTTTCTGGCGCACATGCACGTGGAAACACCAGTTGGCCAGTGCACATGTGTGTGCCAGAAACTGGAAGAGCAGCCGCACGGTGCACATGCACACGCCGGGAAAATGATCTTCCGGCTTCCGGCGCATGCATGCACACTGGGTATCTGGTCTTCCTGTTTCTGGCATGCATGCACATGCGAAGACCAGCTGGCTGGTGCACATGTACATGCTGGAAACTGGAAGATCATCTTCCCAGCACACACAGCAGGCGGCTGCTCTTCTGGTTTACGGCACTTTTGTGCGGATGAAAACCACCTGGCCGCCACGCAGGAATCTGGAAGAGCAACAAGCAACTGCTCGTGTGCCCGGAGAGATAGCTCTGCGTGCCACACCCAGCATGTGTTCCATAGGTATGCCATCACAGTACTAGCCCATTTGAGATACCTTGCTTCAAAATTCTTTGTCCTGTGATGTAAAAATCCTGACAACCAGAGTTTTAGTAGTATATAAATAAAAGCTGAACCCAAATATTACTATAATCATGTAAATTTCACATATTTGAGAAATCATTGTCTGAAGTAATTGGTCAATTACTTCTATAAGAATATACTATAAACATTGTTAATACTAGATACAATAACAATTATACCAAGCATTTTGCTAAGCATTTTGTGTTCTAGCATCTAAACAATGTATGTACTTGCACACACACAAAGACACTGTTTATCCTATATTTTGCAAAATGTATGTATATGTATTTCAGTGGATTAATTTCTCTATCATATTAAGGTCAAATAAAAAACTCTAATTGATTTTAATATTAAATTGTATTTTCATGCCTCTAGGCAAAATGTTGGTCTACAAACTGTTGAGTTATTATTAGATTGAACACCCAAGGTATTATTTAAATAGCATTGTACTATATATTTTTTTCAATTCTTTTTAAGAGCTTGCTTAATTGACAGTTCAATCTGTAGTATGTAAGATCAAATAAATATAAATTCTTCTCAACATATAGCCTGTGAGTTGCTAGAATATTACCATTACATTTACATTTCAACAAAATAATGAATAAGGATTATAAAAAAGAATACAGCATAACATTATTATAAATCCTTTATTGTAAGTTTGTATAATTTACTGTGATATTATTTTAGGAAATAAAAAATAGGACATTGTCTACTAGTATTCTTCCATATTGAAATATGTATGGGTAATTAACTCCTTCCTTCCTTCCTTCCTTCCTTCCTTCCTTCCTTCCTTCCTTCCTTCCTTCCTTCCTTCCTTCCTTCCTTCCTTCTTCCCTCCCTCCCTTTGTTCCAATTATTTATTTCTCCAGCCAGCTAATTGGGCAATATATTAAAGCAAATGGCAGCTATCATCCCACCACCATTCTTGTCATTTTACCATTTCCGGCAAGGTGGGCAGGAAAGAGAAGCATGGTCACTGCTGAGGAACTGGTATAACTGCTTCTTTATATGTTAGGTTCTAGAAGAAAGAGAAATCCCAAAACTGAAAAGTAGGATGATGGGAGCTACTTCTCCATCCCAAGAAGAAGTGTTGGTTAACTGTGGTATAGGATTTCTCTGAAAGATATGCTTGTGTTTGAAAAGACCAGGATTTTTTATTTGTGTTCCAAAATGATGTATCTTTCTGAGATTTCAGAATGTGGTATCAGAGACCTTTATCAGCGATCTTAATAGAGTTATCAGAATAAAACAAGAAATATTTTATAAGCAAAGCATTTCCCATCTGTTAGAAAAATATGTTTTTAACTAATGAGCTGTGGCAACAGAAGTTCAGGCCCTGGTCCAGTGTGGGAGCTTCCAGTTATTATTCTGTTGCAATTCTTTTTGTTTTAAACTCCCAAGATATACTAAAGTTCTCTTAGTGCCACTTTAACTTCCTTAATGATATTTCAAAACATTGGAAGTAAATATTCAGCTAAATGCATAATCAAATGAGACACTTAGTTCCCATTATACAGTGGAGGACACAATCATTATATCCTTAATGTTCATTTATTGTTTCATTTAACTTAAAGTGTTTTAATAGCATATAATTTAGCTTCCAGTATCCCTTGATCAGCAAAGTTATGAGACTCCTTCTGTGTAACATTTGCAGAATACACTGAAGTTATACATTTAATGCTACACTTAAATTGCAGTATTCCAGAATTGAAGGATTTGATTACATAAATAGTTCAAAATAGATATATTTATGGTTACTCTGAGTTCTTCAAAAGTAAAATGAATGACATTCTACTTAATTTACTCTTGACAAAGATAGTTGCTAGGGATATAACTAGAAGAGTTAAAGGCTTATTTGCAAAGAAAAATAACAACATATAAATAGATGATTACAAATCCCAAATGCATTATAGGCAAGTTAGATACCTAAGTTTGAGAAATTTTTAAGAACCCATGTAAGACCTTGAAATTCATTGTTGCATGAGATTATGTGCACAGATCATTTACTCCATTTAAAAACCTCTAATTTACTGAGCGGAAAAGGAACCAACTTTCAACCTTAAATAGGAAAAGGATTGGCCTGATTTATGCAATGCATGTGTCTGTCTTGTATGATATATGAAAATATCTCTTTTCTTAATGAACTGATTCATGTTCCAGATGAGGCTTGATGCATTTTGGGCAGGTTTACACTTTGTGCCTTATGACAGTTTTAGTATACAGTCAGTAGAGATTAGTGGGAGGTGGCTAGAAGTCAACCTCTAACAAATTGCTGACATCCAAGCTGAGCCGCAAGCATTCCATGTGATTGATTTGGTTGTCTCTTGTGAGTGGAAAAACTTGCTGTCACCGGAGCTCCACTGTCTTGTCAACTTCCAGCAATGAATTCTGTTATTTTAATATACCCTCACAATAAAGGGCAGCTTATTCAAAAATAGTTCCTTTTCATAGTACACATCTTTTATGAATGTTATTCACTCTTCTTTAAAACATAATTTATAATAGCTCAATGAATATATCACTACTTAGAGAATAAGTGTCAAACTGTTCCTTCCTGAAAGGACATTTTATACAACAACTAGGTTGCTGTAACAATAGAAATGTGCAAGACTCTTCCTTTCATTTTTGATGAATGACTGATTTCTACATTCTACAGATACAATACAGGATATATTTTAAAAACCAAATATTCAGTTTTTAAAATCAGCAATATTTAAAATGTTTCCAACTAATGATTTATGAATATAAACATTCCTGATTTTTTTCATAATTTTAACTGGCATAATTGTTTAGCAGTACCACCTTTTCCACAATAGCCTGTCTATGCAATCCTATCACATTTCCCTTTGCCCTTTACAGTCCTAATGTTATGCCTGCCCTCTCGTATAATTCATGTGATTTCTACAATATCTTTCCTTACAGATGACATATTTATCCTTTGAAAATGTATATCCTAATTGGAATGAATTAAAATACAATTTTATATTCACTACATTGATGCATAGATCATCTGGAACCAAATACACTATTTCTACAATAATTTCTCTCTAAATGCTTTTAGGATTACACTCCAGTCAATATAATATTTTGTGCCTTTGATGTTTTGGCAGAATTTTTGATTCTTGGTGACTGCTTGGACAAATCCCTGAAATTTTCTCAGTAAGATTTTGGAAGTGGTTTACCATTGCCTGCTTTCTAGGACTAAGAGAGAGTAAGTGGCCCATTTGACTTTGTGCCTAAGGCAGAACTAAAACTCATGGTCTCTAGATTTGAATATTCTACAATACAAAGGAGAAAATACTCAGTACAGAGATACTATTTTCAGTGGACATCCCACCATGTATACTTTCCCAGGTTAAAATTATTTCAAGGTACACTGCTGTCATAAAGATTATAAAGACTATAAACATAGATTTATAGGTTATAGACTATAAACATAGTCTTTAAGAAAAACTTCAGTGTTAAACCATCCAGTTTGTGCTTTTATGCCCATATTGCTGACTGTGCTTTCTTTAGGTGATTGAAGATTTCAGCAGGAAAAGAGCCAAATTAGATTAAGTGTTCAGGTCATTACAGAATGGTAATCAATGAAAGCTCATTATGTCACCTTTTTAACGGCACCAGGTGGGCATAAGAGTTCTTAATCAGTTGCTTTGGCACGAGAGTTTGTCCAGTGCCAGATCTATGGAAAACTGCCTTGATTTGACAGTGTGATGTCTAGAATAAATTATAGTAGCCGCAACACGCTATCAGTGAGACATCATTTCACATTAGATATGATTTAATATGTTATTCTACTAATACATTGTGACTGTGTCTAATAATAAAAACAAACTTCACTTGCCAATTGAAACACTTCACTTATTCTATTATCATGTAGTATAAACATACTATGTTTAAAAACTTCAATTTTCAAGTCCACATTGTTACTATGCTTATGGAGTGATTGAATTATCAGAAATATATTTTCATGAAAGCAATGTGATTAGTAATAGAAATGTTTACTGAGGGAAGGATTTATAACTGTTTTTAAATACAGGAGCATCTACCTTATTTTAGGCAAAATGATACACTCAAAAAATAATATTTTTCTTTATCCACCTAGCATGGAGGGATACATTCTTTCTCAAATGTTCTAAAAATAAAAACAATTATTCTCCAGCGTACTTGACAAACTTTAAAAGTTCAGCATAATCACTGGCTTCCAATTTTAAAGACGGTATTCCTTTAAAAAAATGTTCTTCAGTAAGCTCAGTTTCTGATGACTAATGAAACATATGCAGTTTTACTGGAAAATGTTTGTAGGTGGTTTGCCATTCTTCTTCAGTCTGTGTTATTTCTTTTAAATTCTTAGTCTAGCCTAATGGAGACTATTCCCTGCTAATCTCACAGAAGTCCTATCCAGGCCTAATTGTATTTAGCATCTGGGGCAAGAGAGATGCTGCTATCTTTTTAGACAAAAATACTGCAGATAGTATGATGAATATATACACTTAGAGTGAGGTCTAGAACTATTGAGATAATTCTCACTCAGCTTGAAGCCATTGGGTACACTCTTGCATGAAAACATACTTTGCAGGTGATGTCAAGATAAAATTGGAATTGGGGAGTATGATGCTGGTTGCCTTAAACTCTTACAGGAAAAATTGTATTATGTAAAGCTAACAATGGAGACAATCAAACATCAATGTATTCTTTGATCCTCCAGTTTTCCTATCACCTAAGTGCAAGTTTTCAGGGAGACTTCTGAATATGTTGGCATCATGGTTTGAATTTCTAGCTGTTATGATATCTCATTATATGATTTTTGTATTTTATATTTTGGTTTTTACTTGTTTTTATTTGATGTTTGCTGCCCAGAGTTGCCTCCAGGGAGATGAGTGTCTATATACACTTGATGAATAAATAAACTATAAATAGCAAATCAGGTTAACATTGACTAAACTTATGCTGTGCAAATATAGCTTCTAGGTCTATAGCAGCTAATTAATCTATATTGAGATGACACAAGTACCAAGGACACCCACTTCATTTATAAATCCCACACTTAACCTAATTGGTCAATAATCCAGCCATAGCTCCATACTATTGAATTTGCCAGCAGATATTCATGCTAACCAGGTCAAAGGCTTCCATTTTAAGAGATACAGCATGTCTACACATTTAGGGCATTCTGCCCAATGTCCCATTAATATTACACCAGAAGAGCAGTAGTAAGGATTTATTAGATCAGTGCTCTTTTCCCATTGCCAGCCAGGCACTGATGGACAAGACTAAATTCTACAGGCAATCAGAATTTTGAAAGCAAATTTTATGACTAATGTAATTACTCTTTTGTAACAGAGCGCTTTGTAATTGCTTGCTAACTTTGCCTTTTTTTCCCTTTAGAGAATTGCCTAGGAAGGGCAGTGACACTATCCATTTTTGACTAAGTGTACCGGGTTCATATGACTGCTGAGAATAATCTGACCAACAGTTTGGATTAAAGCTGCCCCTTTCCTTCCCCTCACTGATTGTTTTATTAACAGGGTATTACTAACCCGATTAAGACCCATTATACTCTATACCTGCACTGCCCTAAAAGTCATTTAACTTTTCTCATTAAATTGAATGAAACTGATATTTAATCAACTGAATCTGCTTCTCACACAGCACTCTTTTTTTTAGTTTAGTCAATTTAGAACAGACTTAAGAGTGTTGAAATTTTAAGTATTTTTAAGAGCAGGCTTAAACATGCTGTTGACCAGCTACATTAAATTAAGAATATTATTTTTATAGCTAATAAAATGCACCCTATTCAAATAAATGTGTTACAGTTTGCTGTTGGTGAAGCGGTAACACAATAATTCCTGCTAATTTCCTCTTTTTATATATGTCAGTATTACCTTATATACAATTTGCACAGCACAAACTAACCTGTCCCCTTCAGATCCAATGCACTTATCAAAGATCTTGTTATGTCTGTTTTGATGCAATAAACCATTTTCTCTGCATAGATTAGATGCTTTGTTTCCTACCATATTTGTCAGGCAACAACGGGAGCACATTTCAGCTTTGCCTGAATCTTCTAAGTGTGACTTGTCCATTGAACTTGGCAATGGTGAAGTGGATGTACTGGATGCTTAGAAAGAGGAAGAAGAAAGCATGGAAGATACATTTGAATCCTGTGAGGGGAGAAAGTATAGGAAGGAAATTGAAAAACCTTTGCTTTGATTATGTTAAGTATGAGTTGTACCAGAAACAGGCTTTGATTGGCTCTCAAGACCCAGTTCCAATACCTTAACTACATTAAAACGGATATCTATAAACTGCTATTTCTTTCTTATCTTGAATAGCTAATAATTCCTGTCATAACTTTCTGAAGCTTGGTCATTTAAACAGAATACAGTATATGCTGTCCTGTGCTATACAACTGTATACTACAATAAATGACTGAATTGAAACGTTCAATGAAACTAATTGTTTTGTTCAAAATATAAGAAATTTTATATCTGTATGCAGTAAGATTTCTGCCACTTATACAGTTAAACCACTACGTGCTTGATAGGATGCCCTTTTATTTTAATGTTTATTGTTAAAGCCACTTTCAAAAAAACTATATGGTATAGTAATGCAATTACATTAAAATTACATAAATAGAATATGAAACTACTATGCAGAACAAAACTACTTTGTTATTCCCAAAGGGTGACGTTATCTTTTATGTACGCATAATTAATATTTCTGTAGGTAAAAGTTATTCAAGAATTAAAAGTCTGCTTCTGTTGAATAATTTGACCTGGACTACAGTCAATGTTTTATTAAAATGTTAATGTCATAGATTAGTATAAAATATAATGTGTGCACAGTAAATGGCAGAAATTCTCTCATGGTTGAGATATAAAACAGATTTTCCTCTCCAACAAAGGTATCGTATATAAAAAGATAATTTTATTTTGATTAATGACCAGCTTAAAGCAAGATATGTCAAAATGTAGCTGTGCAGATATAAAATGCTTAAGTACAAATAAAATAGGGCAGCATTGCAGCCTATTAACAGTAAGTCGATGAACTAAAATGTATACTTAAAATTAGATAAGAGAAAGATTAACCATAAACCATTATATGGAATTATAAAACTATATTCCCCATTTATAGTGCAGTGAATTCATAGGAAAAGATAAATCATACTGTATGATCAAAGTATCTACGATAATGAAATTAATCTGCAATTAATAATTTATTTATGCATGACTATCTTTATACATATAGACCAGAGGCCAGTTTTTTGCAGGAATTTTATTAAATCTCTTATACATTCCATCTGCTTCGATGCTGTTGGGTAAGTAACATCTGTCAACATTTCTACACGGATGAATGGCCTGAGTCATTGTCACTGTTTTCTGTCAGGGGCTTTTGTTCTGCTTGAGTCCAGTCCACTATGCTATCTGTGGATCTAATGACTGGAATTTACCCAAGTGTTAATTGCCTTGATGATGTTTTTTCCACTGACTTTGGATTTTAAAATTTTCTTCATTTGATGAATTCACTTGTAATCTTTTTCTTGACTATCGTGTCCTTAATGCTATCAGGTTCAAGGTGCTCAAGTATTGGTATTGATCGTCTTCATTAAGATTCTTGATGTTATCTCCATAGGGCAACCTGATAGTTTTTGGGGAAGGGAGGGAGTTCCCCTGTTGATGGTGAGGATGGTTGATTTGTCCAGTCCAAACTCTATTGCAATATCTTGACTGCTTATGTCATGAATGTTGAGCAGGTCTGGGACATTGCGTAAAATGGAGGTGGAGGTTGAGAAGACTGCATGCAGTGGATGTGTGCAAGAGATCCCATGAAGGTATGGGAAGGTACGTGTGGGGTGGGCGAGTCAGAAAGAGTGCATGAAGGTGTCCAAGAGGATCAGGTAAAAGGAACAGTGGAGCTGCATGAGTTGGGAAAAATGCACGGGTGAAATCCAACAGGTTCTGACAGGTTCTGGAGAACCGGTAGCGGAAATTTTGAGCAGTTCGGAGAACCAGTAGCGGAAATTATAAGTAGTTTGGAGAACTGGCAAATGCCACCTCTGGCTGGCCCCCGAGTGGCGTGGGAATGGAGATTTTGCAATATCCTTCCTCCAGGAGTGGGGAGGGAATGGAGATTTTTCAGTATCCTTTCCCTGCCATGCCACAAAGCCACGCCCACAAAGCCACGCCCACAGAACCGGTAGTAAAAAAATTTGGATTTCACCACTGGAAAAATGCATTGGGGTGAACCAAACGTGTGGGTCAGGGGAGGTCTGTGAGTGGCTGGCATAGTCAGGGTATATGGTAGTGTGCAAGAAGCGCCACATGGGTTAGGGAATGCATGCAGGGGACAGAATAAATTAGAGGGGGTGATGTGTAAGGGATGACATTGGCCAGTAAAAGTATATCAAATCCCTTTCTCCCTGTTCTTCCCTGTTCTTCCCTGCTCTTCCCTTCCCTTCCCTTCCCTTCCCTTCCCCTTCCCCTTCCCCTTCCCCTTCCCCTTCCCCTTCCCCTTCCCTTCCCCTTCCCAGCAGCCCAGTACTGGCAGCTGCTGTGTGGGAGAGAAACAAAGGATTGCAAAGGATTGCAAGAATCCTTTGGCTGAGAAATTATCAGGAAACACTGAAAAAGAACATCACCTGCACATAGCAGTAGCACAGCAGTAGCCAATAGCACTGAAGGAACCACAACTTTTCCAAATTTCATTTCCTTGGGAATCATCAGTCCTGTATTTTGGGTTCATTCTGAAAGTTAGCCCAGTTATGGTTCCTTGTTTAAAAAACTGTTTTCCTTCTGCACTGTTGCACCCAATGGTCATTATGAGAATTTTAGTAATATAGATTTCAGGGATGTTTAATTTCTTTTTTTTGGAAAAATCCAGTTTTTAATTTCACTCAACACACATGGCTTGTGGAAAGCCCAGTGCAATTTTAGATTGTTCTACTTTAAGGAGATGGGGGATCTGAAGAGTAGTGAGAAGTGACTGGCGTATGGGCAATGTAGTTGTTGCATACTGCATGAGATTCTCCTATCAGCCAATTCATATACTGATTTAGAACTTAGCATATGCAGTGGTGGGATTCAGACAGTTAGCACCACTTTGGGAGAACCGGTTGTTAACTTTCTGAGCAGTTTGGCAAACTGGTTGTTGGAAGAAATCATTAGGGCAGAGAACCGGTTGTTAAATTACTTGAATCCCACCACTGAGCATATGTATTTGAAACAGATATATAACTTGGCTCTGTGAAAGTGGACAAAGTCAAATTTCTATAAAAAAAAACCTTGTAATAGTGAATGTATTTTATATATGGATATAAAGTGGTAGATAGGCTAAGCTTCTGCTTTGATCAAATCACATTCTTGGTAATAGAAAGTCCTTTTTAAACACTATCTTTCTACACTCAGCTGAGCATTCCAGCAGTAGAAAGCACCATCCATTTGTAAAGCTGTGTTGTGATGTATGTAAATATCAGCTGTCACTGTGTAAAGTGCAGATGTCTGCAACAGGAAGCCCTTGCGTGCTTCACTAATGAGAGTTCAAGGTGTTTTGGAAGCCTGCATGTACAGTATATATGAAAGCTTCATGTTGCAGACTGTGCCTATAAGCAGCAATATGTCCACTAACAATGCAGTTTGACTTTACAGAGGATATAGGCTGCTGAATAGCCTTCATAAACTTATTTTCAGTAACATTTGTTTCCCACAGGAATATTGCTGTTTGGAAGCAATATTCCAAACAGCCTGTGGAAAAGGTTTACTGTTTCTCAGTTTCATGTTTTGGCTATCTTTTTATCTCCATCTATCCTGTTCAATTTTCATATTTCTTTCTCCATTCCTTCCTTCCATCCATCCATCCATCCTTCCTTTCCTTGCTGAAAAATTGAGGTCAATTTTTATTTTACCAAGTATATACCAAGTATGTAGAGTATATAGCAGTGGTGGGTTTCAAAACTTTTTTCTACTGGTTCTGTGGGCGTGGCTTAGTGGGCATGGTGTGGCTTGGTGGGCATGGCATGACTCGGTGGACGTGACTTGGTGGGCATGGCACTGGAAGGATACTGTAAAATCTCCATTTTCACCCCCCTCCAGGGGCAAGTTACTGCAAAATCCCCATTTCCTCCTGATCAGCTGGGATTTGGGAGGCAGAGAATAGATGTGGGTGGGGCCAGTCAGAATTTTTATTACTAGTTCTCTGAACTACTCAAACTTTCCGCTACCGGTTCTCCAAAACTGGTCAGAACCTGCTGAAACCCATCTCTGGTATATAGTAAGAATATCATGCTAATGTAATTCAGGTTCAGATGCTGCCAGTCATAACTTAATCCTTGGTCAAATGTCATGTAATATTCATGGAAAAATCACTGCTTTATTTATTATTTGTATTCCAAAATTATAAAATGTGGCATATTTCTGAAGAGTTTTATACAAATAAATTCATTTTATAACTTTCTTTTAATGTACCATAATATGCATTATACTTCTGAAATGCACCCTTCATAAACAGTAGCCTTTTAGTTTTTTAGTGCTTTATACACTAACAGAAATAGAATACTGCAAGATAAACAAAATAACTTCCTGAATTAACTATTCCGTATTAACTTATTTGTGCAAGTTCAACATAGCTGTTTATTTGTCAAATGAGGCATGTGGTATGATCTAACAGGAACTCCATTCTTAATGTTCTGAGTAGAAATACAATACTTAAGGAGAAGTTTACAGCAGTTCAGTGTGCAGGGATTGAATGTTTTCAGATTTTATGCTTAGTAAACAATAGACATCATGGTCAAAATGATCCTATATTTCCTTCTATTGTTTCCTTATTATATATACTTAAGGAGGGATTTGGAGGGCTGGGGGGAAGCAGCAGCTACAGTGATTGGAAATTGTAACTGTAGTAACTGGAAAACAAGAGGAATTATTGCCAGGAAGAGACAAAGTATGTCAGTGCCCTTAGGACAGTATTCTTATCTCAATTAAATGACAATACATTTAATATTGTGCACACAGTGGTAATTTCTTTGTATATTCCATGATTCTGACAAAATGGCATCATCTTTAAGACCACATTTCAGTATAAGATTTTTGTCACATCTCCATGTTACTAAAATTTCAAAACAGTGATAAATTTATTCTTCTATTTCTTTTCAAATAAGATGTTGGCAAACTTAAATCTGGTTATAAATCCTTTCACCTTATTATTTTTTAAAAAATATTGCCAACAATTAATTCTTCTCTGATAGAAATTATTTTGGAAATTGGTACTGCAAGCAATCTCATTAATATGAGAGATGAATTTTTAAACTCAGTGGAATTTTCTGAATAAACATTAATATGATATCTGTATTTGGTATTTTTTAAATCAAAATGTTCATTGTGACTTTTTTCGACCCTCCTGTATTTAAGATATATCATGATTTAATATGATGTGGTTTTCATTAAGGTGAAAGAAGTGATCCAATCTTACATAGTTTGTTTAACAAATCATGGTTTAGAAATCTTGACTATTGTGAAATGAGAAAGAAGAAATCTTTAGGAGATTAGCAATAGGTATAACACATGTTATAATTCTGCTGCTTAGTTGCCTAATATAAATTAGGATTTTATTTATATATATATACACACACACACACACACACACACATATACAGGTAATTGTCTAATGAAATTGCAATTGGGACACAACTTTGCTATGTCTAATATGATGTCACATGATTGCATAAATTAGCAATGGCAGTCCCAATTGTTCTGGTAACCCAAGATGTGTGGGTCTTTAAGTGGGAAGTGAGTCCTAAGTAAGGGGCATGTGGGTTCCATTGGGAGAGACTCTAGGATGCCTAGCGCAGGCTGCACAGTAAAGACAGAACTTTGCATGGCATGAGCTCAAAAAGATAACGGAATAGATGCACAGGTGCACGTGATTTCAGGGAGGTGAGGAAAATAGGGTGAGGGATACATGTGATTGAAGGAAGCCATAGTAAAAGGTTGGACATGCATTATGTGTGTGTTTGAAGG
Organism: Arizona elegans; assembly: GCA_022577455.1. NCBI lineage: Eukaryota > Metazoa > Chordata > Lepidosauria > Squamata > Colubridae > Arizona > Arizona elegans. Next base: position 78,983,789 of record JAKOOJ010000006.1, on the reverse strand, counting down.
GAGGCTGAGACTGAGGAAAGAGGCAGTAGGAAGCATGTATTTGTGTGTGCAAGTACAGGGAGGCTAGGAAAATAAAATGTGGACAGTTGTGCATAAAGGGGCAAAGGAGGGCACAATGCGTGTGAAGGAAGAAAAGCCTACCAACTTGTGACTTACCTTGCTGGTTTTCATTGACTTTGCTTGGGGAAAGTTGACAGGGAAGAGTACAATTGGCAATCAGATGACCACAGGTTGCTGCAGCTAGTTGCAAATATGAGTTTGTTACTAAGCACCTCAATTTTGTTCATGTGACCATGATGCTGTAGCTTTGAGGATCAATCATAAGTTCCTTGGTTCAACACTGTCTTATTTTCAAACAGTTAAGTCATAATTCAAGGACTACCTATAGAAACAAACAAAAGCTATATTTCATAGTTCCTTTTAAAAAATAATAAAAATCAATATACATACATCTTAGCCTTTTTCTTTGAATCTAAATATACTCTATACCGAATCTAAAATTATATGCAGAAAGATAATATGGCTCTGTAATCAAAGATAATTTTAAAAATCCATTATCTCTCTTCTTGAGAAGAAATATGTTTCACGATAAAGGTAACCATCCTTCCCTCATCCTTCATGATGTTCAGAAAAGAGGATCATGTGGCCATCTTTTCACGCCATTCACTTTCCAGGATTTAATTTACAATGTAATTAATGGCTTTACTTTTTTTTCTCCTCCTGAGAATTGTAGCACTGAATGATCTTATTTTCACTTTGACATACAAAGGCAGAAGACTTGTAAGACAGACAGGATAGGGAGAAGAGATATAAATCAGACTCTTCCACTAAAGCTTGCTGGGACAGCAGGCTTCTAACTAGCTCATTTGCTTCATAATTGCTATCTTTATAGCACTGTAATTTAGCCATGCAGAAAACACAAAGAGATTGCAAAGTTTTTGCCTCTAGAGACAATAAGCAGAATAATCTGGCTTTGTAGTGATGTTTCTTATTATATACTTCCCTTGTCTTCATTAACTGCAATCACTTGGCTTCCTGGTTCTTGCATTCTGCTTTTGTCTTTAGGTGGGCATTCATAAATATACAGTTATTATTGTGACCCTTTCAATCCTCAGAAGAGTTCTCAGGAGCTTGAAAGATTATACAATACAAATTCCCCTCATGTTTGAGGGGAAAGTAACCTCCATACTGTGGAAATTTTAACACGGTCTAATATAAAGCAAGTAAAGACCATCTCTTAAAATGCTAACATTAAAATCACAAATTGGGCTAAACTTGAAGATGCTTAGACAGGAATTACAGTCTGAATAGGCCACAGTTGAAAAGGCCATGATTTACCGGTACTTCTACTAATAGTGGAGAAAACTTTGGGATTAATGAAGGTTGAAGCCTTCATGGTACTTACGATTAGCATTAAAGTGGGAGCTCTTTCTTTCTGGAAATATCTCCATTTTGATATATCTATTAGTCTTTAGACTAAAAGACACTAAAGGAAGGGTGTGTGTGTATGTGTGTGTGTGTGTGTATTTCTGTATGTGATTAAATATATTTTGTAGATCGGAAAAATTATTTTGATGGTCCTTTTTTGTTTAATATTGAAGAATTAGTGTGAGAGGAACACTCAAACTGAAGCCAGTAAAATTAGCTGTTATCTCAGGATACGTAATTCAGTTAATAAATAAAAGAGAGTTTACGGTCATTTGAGAAGAGGTAATGGCAGACATCCAGCCACTGTGGCTGTATGCCCATCCCCAGGATTTACCCACTATTAATACTGTATTCTAATGAAGTGTAGAGGCATGCAGTTACTTGCAGATTATGTCATTCTCACTTTTCACTTTGTATTAACATGATGTGAGATGGTTTTGACTCAGTCTGGGCAATGAAAAAGACTAAAGGAGCATGCCAATGTTAATGAAACACCACCTCCTGGAGTTTGTCACTAACAGATTATACAAGCTAAGACACTATCCCCAGCAGCGTCTGTAAGTGCAAGAATCATATACTGAGAGATAATTTAATTTTGACCAGAAAAAGCTCATTGTGCTTTTGCTTATTTTCAGAATTATATGAACATTTCATTATTCACATTTTGTTATGGTTACTATGGCTTGCTTGCATATACTAAGATCAAACCAAAGTATGCTGGATCATCTGCAAACATTAGACTTTGCTAGAGAGTTGAATTCATTCTCAAGGACCACTACAGAACATAGAAATCAAAGCAATTTGAAAATGTAGAATTTATTTTTTTCCCCTTCAATTGGACACATTCTTTAGTAATGGTGCAATTATTAGCAGTTATAAGTATCATATTCCCTGGTTAAACATTATATCTTTTTCTGCCTACCTCATTTCGCTTCTGTTTCACATTGTTTTAATTTTCCCAGCACAGAAATTGAGAATAAGTGCGTGTTCTCAAATGTCAATATTCAACAAATGAAAATGTTATTTTTCAGTTTAAACCCTATGTATGTAGATACTGTATGTGTTCATTTGCTTTATTTATTTAATTTGGATGCTGACCTACACTACAACAAGCTACACTGTTTTAGACAAATAGTTGACTAGCTATACTTAGTAAATTTGAAAGATTGCAAGCTAGGAAATATTTGTGTTTTTAAATTTCTGGGATAGCATTACAAATATAATCCATATTTTATTTGAGAAGTAATAATTTTCCCTATAAAATAAGATAGGATCAGATAATTTTTAGTGACAAAATAATTTCAATTATTTATAGATAGAGCAAGGATCAAAATAATAATAGTGATAGATATGCAGACATGCTAAGTGAGCCTGAGAATATATGAGACTTTTCTGTTTCTTTTAAAACTATGATAATTTTGACTTGTGTCTGTCTCAAAATGCAAGAAAACCAGAAGTCAGCAGTGCAACTGGAAAAGAAACTTCTTCAAGAGAATGGAGTTTCATGTTATTATAAACTAGAAAAATAAGGTGATATTGCTGAATAAGATGGATTCTTGAAAGTAATTCCTGCAGTACACTTTAATGGCGTGGCACTTCATGGATGCAGAGACTTTATAGAGATCTGCTAGTTAATCTGACATTTTTAAGTCTGGACAACCTACTGAACAAGAAATAGTTATAATTTGCATATTCTAGACCTGTTATATTCCTAACATAAATACCTGTTTTATGCAAAGTTCTTCTAAATCAGTACTGTAGCAAGAGTGCCTATATTGGTTCAGACAATAATTCACAGCCCTCCTGGAAAATGGCAGAGATTAATGAGTTTGAAAATGTCCAAAATACTGTAACAACCATGATTTTTTTATGCATGCAAAGCATGTGCAATGTAAATGAAATCTGAAACTTTAGCATTGATTAAGAAAAAAAGAAGAAAGGAATAAAGGAAGGCTTAAATTAAGGCCCTGATTTTTGGCAATTCTACCAAATATAGTTTAGAATTAATATACTTTGCTTAGAGTTAGGCAAAGTCATAAAGGGAATATACTTCAATGCACTAAGACCAAGGCAAACTATATGGCAAACTTCCATATATGTTGTTTCAATATTGACTTTTAGTTTTCAGATGGAATATTTTTTACCTGCCCAGCAAGGAATAATGAAACTTTAATATGAAAAAATTGTAAGCAATTACTGTTCTTTTACAGCTTGCCGACCAGGTTTTTATAAAGCCTTTGCTGGTAATCTTAAATGTGCCAAATGCCCACCTCATAGTTCAACAAATGTGGAAGGTTCTACAAACTGCAAGTGTGAGAAGAACTACTTTCGATCTGAAGGAGATGTTCCATCAATGGCTTGCACAAGTGAGTATCCTCATTATGATGATCCTGAAACCTGTCCTTACATGTTGTTGGTGGTGTAGGCATGCACTTTAGAATATTTCCATGTTATTAGTGTTTCCAGACTAATCATGACTAGATATTGTTATGATTGCTGGTTTGGGAAAAGGGGTGAAGAATAATTTTTAAACACAAAAATGCAAACTCCTGGAAGACAAAGTTTGCATTCTATTATGAAGAGAGAAAGAGAAAGGAACACAAACCAAAGACTTGAACTCTGGAATCTGGAGGTGATGAAACAAAAGTTCATACCAATTGGAAAACTAAGCAGCTAAGGGAATGCTGCAGGTCCCATCCCCAAGGGAGATACTCCTGGTGGAACCCAGAAGAAGGACCTTCTTGGTAATGGCTCCCTCTCTCTGAAACATCATTCCCCCAGAGATTAGAACAGCCCCCACTCTAATTCTCTTCTGGAAGGCTCTGAAGACCTGGTTCTGCCAGTGAGCCTGGGGAACACATAGCGGGATGGATCCCATTAAATGGATCATGTGATCGGCTGTCACCGGGGAGGGAAGTGTAAGGTGGGGGTGATTTTATTACATTAATTTATTTGATTTTTTATTAGTTTTACTGTTTTTAAATGTAGTTTTTATATTCTGTAAGCCGCCTTGAGTCGCCGTGGGCAAATAGGCACCAACATAAAGTTATTATTATTATTATTATTATTATTATTATTAATAATAATAATAATAATAATAATAATAAACAAGTTAAAAGAAACATACCAGACTTGTGCCAATTTGCAATAATCAGAAGCATGGGTAGAAGCAAGTAAATCAAGAGCTTCAAAACAGTAGTGTAGGATCAGTTTGGCCCAGAGATAATTTTGTCTGCAATATAAACAATAATATGGACATGTCTTGAATCTGTATTTCTACTTTAGTTATTTATAGTTAAAAAAAAATTGAAAAAGGCACAATTTTATTATAACACTATACATTGTGCCTGTATGGTACACCACCATTCTTATCATTACTACTTTTATTGCATTATCATTGTTATGCACAGTAGCATAATATTAATTTTAATAATAATAATAATAATAATAATAATAATAATAATAATAATAATAATAATAATAATTTTATTTCTATACCGCCCTTCTCCCGAAGGACTCAGGGCGGTGTACAGCCTATTTAAAAACACAGACAAACAACAGTATAAAATTTAAAATAATTAAATAAGGTGGCTCAGATTTAAAACCCCAATAAATTTAAATACCCCAATTTAAAAACTATTGTGTTGATAGTCCAGCCTGGCGGAACAACAGGGTCTTCAATGCGCAGCGAAACACCTTGAATCGCACCCGGAATACCACTGGGAGCCAGTGCAGCTCGCGCAGGAGGGGTGTCACATGGGCACAACGGGTTGCGCCCATAACCACCCGCGCGGCTGCATTCTGGACCAGTTGGAGCCTCCGAGTGCTTTTCAAGGGGAGCCCCATGTAGAGAGCATTACAATAGTCCAGCCAGGAAGTAACAAGGGCATGAGTGACCGTGCGCAGGGCGTCCTGATCCAGAAACGGCTGCAACTGGCGAATCAGGTGAACCTGATAAAAGGCCCCCCTGGCCACGGCCGTCATATGCTCTTCTAAAGACAGCCACGCGTCCAGGAGGACACCCAGATTGTGAGCCCTCTCCGTGGGGGGCAAAGATTCACCCCCAATAGTCAGCGATGGCACCTGCTGACTATATCGGGGCGCCGGAAGCCACAGCCACTCGGTCTTGGAGGGGTTGAGTCTGAGCCTGTTCCTCCCCATCCAGACCCGCACGGCCTCCAGGCAGCGAGACATCACATCAAGGGCATCGTTGGGGTGGTCTGGGGTGGAGATGTACAGCTGAGTATCATCAGCGTACAGATGGCACTTCACCCCAAAACCACGGATAATCTCACCCAGCGGCTTCACATAAATGTTGAACAGGAGGGGCGAGAGGACCGACCCTTGCGGCACTCCCCATGCGAGACGCCTCGAGGTCGACCTCTGTCCCCCTGCCAACATGAACTGCGAGCGGTCGGAGAGGAAGGAGGAGAACCACCGCAAAACGGTGCCCCCTATTCCTAACCCCCTCAACCGCTGCAGCATGATACCATGGTTGATGGTATCAAAACCCGCTGAGAGATCTAATAGGACTAGGACAGAGGAGCAACCCCTGTCCCAAGCCCTCCAGAGATCATCCACCAACGCGACCAATGCCGTTTCTGTGCTGTACCCCTGCCTGAAGCCCGACTGGTACGGGTCTAGATAGATAGCTTCATCCAGGTGCCGGGGAAGTTGTCGTGCCACCACGCTCTCAACAACCTTCGCCACAAAACGAAGGTTGGAGACTGGACGATAGTTGGCTAATTCAGCCGGGTCCAGGGAAGGCTTCTTGAGGAGGGGCCTCACTACCGCCTCTTTCAAGGTGGCAGGAAAGGCACCCTCACTCAGAGAAGCACCTATAATCCCCTGGAGCCAGCCTCGTGTAACCTCCCGGGAGGCCAGTACCAACCAGGAGGGACACGGGTCCAATAAACACGTGGCGGCACTAATCTTACCCAGAACCCTGTAATTTTAGTACAATGTTATATTAGAATTATTTCCAATCATATGGAAATATGATTTCCAATTTGGTTAATTAATGCTATTTCTGGGTGTGACAATTCTCATTCACTCTTGGAAATTCATATATACAGTTGACTGTTGTGGAAGACTAACATTAACCTAGGGCTATGTATTAAGAACTTGAATACCTAGACTTAAGGCCTGCTTTTTATTAAGACTGTACAAAGCTTTGATGGATGATTGGACTCACATAGTTTGACTGATTCCCCACTGAATCAAATCAATGAAAAAAGCAACCTTTTTTAAATTACTGAATTGAAGCAACGGTGCCATATGCATTTTATTGGTCAACTCCTTCCCATGGTCCACAAACACACAAACAGCTTGTTGATAATCACTTAACCCATAATGGCAGTTAGTAAAACAGGATTGACCCTCATCCCAACTTTGTTACTTCACAGGCCTGAATATGTGGCCTCTAATTCCTCAGTTGCTATGACACATTGCATCAGCTGGATAATGAAAGTACAGCATTAAGGCAGTGCATACTCTTACTGGTTTGGTTAATATCTTAATAAAATGCTTTATATGGCAGTACCTCATGTTTTTATTGCCTTTCAGTGCTGCTGAATTTATTCATAGTAATACCCTGAATATTAGTTAATTTGGAAAGAGGGATTAAAGCTAGATATTAGCATACATATGTGTTACAAAATTGGTTGCTATCTCTTAAAGCAGGGGTGTCAAACTTGATTTCATTGAGGCCCATCAGGTTTTGTTTGACTTCGGGAGGATGGGGGCGTGGCCATGGCCATGGCCAGCTCAATGTCACTTGTGTCAGGAACGCTGTGGAGGCCTGAGCGTTCTGCCAGTGAAAACTGGTTCCTGAGCTCCATTTTCAGCTGTGACGGCCTCCTGCGACCCTCTGCCAGCGAAAACAGAGCTTGGGAAGGCCATACATGCTCCTCCCAAACTCCATTTTTGCTGACTGTTTCCAGGGTGGTCCCACCAGCGAGATCTAAGCACCCCATATGCCGAATCCAGTCCCCGGGCCTTGAGTTTGACACCCCTGTCTTAAAGTATGTAAGAGAATGTGTAATATATAATCTTTCTTTAGGACAGGGATGGAGAACTATGGCCCTTTTATAATTTGTGGACTTTAATTCCTAAAATTCCTGAGCCAACCATACTGGCTCAGGAATTCTGGGAGTTGAAGTCCACAAGTCATACAGTTCCTCAACTCTGCTTAAGAGATAGATAGATCATAAAACCATATGTCAGTTAAATGCTTGCTTGAATGACTTTATTTCTTGGAACAGAATTCAAACAGGATAAATAATATTTATTTTCATTCTCTTCCCATATAGGACCACCTTCTGCTCCCAGAAATGTTATTTCTAATATCAATGAAACCTCAGTTATCTTAGATTGGAGCTGGCCTTTGGACACAGGGGGCAGAAAGGATATCACTTTCAACATTGTATGCAAGAAATGTGGAACCAGCAAGCTCTGTGAACCATGTAGCAATATAGTAAGATTTCTTCCTCGTCAGATGGGACTCTCCAATACAACTGTGACTGTAGTGGATCTCTTGGCTCATACAAATTACACTTTTGAGATAGATGCTGTTAATGGAGTATCTGATTTAAGTACCATCCCAAGACAATTTGCTGCAGTCAGCATTACAACCAATCAAGCAGGTAAGTACAGAAATGCTTATTTTGCTATCACAAAAGAATGATAGAACTTGCAGTGTTCCTCGTCCCTGTGCTTAACATCTTCTTTTACTCAACCTTCAAAACACCTTTTAAAAAAAAAATCAAGCAAATAGAATGGTAGTTATATGGAAGGCAGGGATCTTAGCATTATAGCTGATTATCAATAGAATGTGAGTCAGCAATAATGTTGCTACAGAAAAGGCAAACTTAATTTCCATTTCCATCAATATAAGCATGGTTTCTAAATCATGGGAAGTAGTTTTCTACTTTATTACTGTCTTGGCATCTCAAATATGTGCCAAGTTGTGACTTGATCTAGAGGATCATGATAAACTTGAACGGATTGGAAGAATAATAGCAAGAATGGTTAATATACTGTAAACTAAGTTTTAGCAAGGCTGATCAAGGGATACATTTAGCATTTGTAAAAGAAAAATTTGACCATGGAATTAAACTTGTGTTTGCTACTCATGTCATTCGATCGCTATTTCGTCAAGAATGTCTGTTAATAATTACATCTTTGAATTGTTATTTTATATTACATTAATATTATTTCATGTTTCATCACTGAGAGTATTATTTTAACTGACTAATTTTTTTAGTTATCTTAATTCCCACCCTCACCCCCACCCCCAAGCATTAAGATCTTCAGTCTTTGCTTTAGCTTCATTATCAGTGTAAAGCCTCAGGGTTGGGAGAAAAACTTGATCTATAATATAGTTTTTCCTAAGTAACAAATGTTTATTTATTCATAGCCAAGTCAAGAATTTTTGAATTTAGGAACATAAAATATATTTTTTCTTTTGTCCACCAATTTGCATTGCCTGTTGAATAATAGTAGTTACATGAATTGAATATATACATTTGGACAGTTTCATTTCCCAATTCCAAACCATTTCATTGTTTCTTATTGTGTTTCAATTGATCACAATAACCCATGACTTAGGGTAAGTAGACTTTGTTATAATCTGCACAGTTGAAGGACAGCTTTAATATAATTAATAATGCAAAAATAGACATTCTTCTGAAATTCCATTGTCTTTCCCATTATCCAGTAGTATTACCAATGCGGCATTTACTTCTGCCTTTTCTGAGTTCAGCTTGTGTGTCTACCAATTCTAATTCTAAGCACTGTTTTATATGAGATAAGTGCAATTATTTGGTAGTTTGAACATACTTTAGCACTGCAATTTATGTTACAGGATTATAAACTAATCTTTTCCAGTTCTTTGGCACTGCTTATAGCATTTTAACTGCATTATCTTGCAAGCTTTTAAAGAATACATCTGGTATTTAATCAACTCATGCAGCTTTGTTGTTAGCAATATGTTCTAAAGCTTATAAAATTTCATTTTCTATTATGCCTGTCTAGTTTAATGATCAAACCTTTATATTTGGCAATTTCTTCCTTTGTTTTCTTGGAGAGGGTGATATTGATGATATAATTTTACATATTTCTATGATCTCCATTTTTGCACAAAATGTTCTTGATATGTATATTTTACTTAAATACCTTCATTTTCTGTACACTGCTTATGTACATATAATTTTCCCTCCCCTTTTTCTTGACCCTGTGTTACGTTTTCAATTTTATGTTGCCTCCAGCGTTCTGTATTTCTTCAGCTATTTTCAATTTATGAACAGAGATTCGTTTATATTTATTAATTTTCTTTTTTCCATTTCCGGATATTTTTGTTTAATTCTTCATTAATAATATGATAAATTTATTTTTAGAATTCTTCAGGTACTCTATCAGATATAATCCATTAAATCATTTCAAAATAATATGAAATATTGTTGATGCTGTAAGTTGTTGGTATGATTATTTGGCTTTACCATTTTGTTTAAATGATAGTTTTGCAAAGAACTTTTGATCTCTGCCACATTCAGCACTTGATCTTGTTTTTATTGGCTGAATGGCATTTGTTTTTCTTTATTTACACAATATGTAGTCAATATTGATTTTTTCCATCCAGCAGTGTCCATAAGGAAAGTCATCTTTAAGTTTGTTTAAAGAAGATATTCAACAAGGTATTTAAATTTTCTTGGCAAAATGCTATTAGTCTCACTTCTACTTCATTTTATTCACCAAGTTCAAATTTCCCCATTATTCCAGATTTTGTTGTGCCTCCAAATTTAATATTCTGTTTTCCTATAATTAATACGACAATTTTAAAGTGTGGACAATGTGTTACAAATCACCATAAAATTGTTCAGCCGTAGCTTCCTCTGCCTCTACTGTTACAGCATAGACTTGAATTACCACATTATTGATTGGCTTGAATCGAGTCTTTCATTTTGGGAGATATATTGAAACACTAGCTTTGACACTAGGTTTGTTAATAATTATGGCAATTCCATTTTTTCTGTGGTTTTCTAGTGTACAATAAAAGACCTGATGTTTCTTTGATGTGAAATGAAGTTTCAGTTCATTTCAGTTCACTGACTCCTAGAATGTCAACATTCAGTCTTGACATGTCTGCCCTAACATTGTTAAGTTTGTCTTGGTTTCTGGTTCTGACATTCCCTGTAACTGTAGGATTAATAGATATTCAGCATTGTACTTTCCTGTTGCTATCCACAACAGCTGGGGTTCCTTTTGGGTTTAAAATGGCCACATAATAAGGACTAGTGTCATTGTTTTTTGTCCTTGTTCTTTTCCAGTAGGCCATTGAACTTTTCTAGAGTGAAAGCTTAACCTTCTAGTATTATGTTGATTTCTCCTTCTTGCAATTGTCTAATTATCTACTACAGTTGGTTGCTATTTCCATTTCCAATGGATTGAATTCATTTAATCTGATTTTTTTCCCTATAACATACCCATCATGAGTGATTCTTCTGGTAAAGAATCCCAATGTATCTTATCATGGGAGCTACAAACTTTTTTATTGTACAATATTATGCTCATGATGTGGAGGACACTTTCTAATACTTTCCAAGTATCTGAAGAAATTTCATACAAAAGAACAAATAGAAGGCCATGCTATTTTCTGTCATGTCTTAGGGCTGACCTTGCTAGCCAATATATTGCTTCCTATGGCAAAATATGTAAGCCAGATGTTGACTAAATCTGCCTTATGTATTTTTAGGGCAAAGAAATAGTAAAGATCATGACTTAGTTTAATTCAAATTAAGAATACATAACATTAATTGAATACAGGGGATATAAACAATCTCATATATTTAGCAATTCATGATAAAATTATTCTTCTGGCAGAGCTTGTGCATTATTGTTGCATGGTACTTTTTCCTTTTCAGTTTTAAATTGTGAGAAACAGTATCTAGATTGATTTAGTTTCTTTACTCTTAAAGGAAGGACTACTAAAATCAATAGGAGAGAATTATCAGATGTTAGGTGATGTTATTACCAGCAAAGTTAATAATTTCCATGCCAAGTGAGCAATGTAAAATATCATTTTGTTAAATGATATTTTATTAATAAAATCAGCTATTAATCAAAACTTCATGCCAATGATACCTAGTGTAAATTATAGAGGTAATATAAGTAACTAGCTGGATACCTGTGCTTCGCTACGAAATTATGTCGGGCTTCATAAATCGACACTTACAGCTTGAAAATTAATGAGTAGTTATGATCAGCCTCTCCTCTCCCCTTCGCTCTCTCAGCCTTGCCCAAAAAAATTCAATCCTATCCTATCCCTCCTTCTCTTCCTCAGCCTTGCCCACAGAAACATCTCCTATCTTATCCCCTTTTCTCCCTCAGCCTTGCCCATAGAAGCCTCCCCTGTCCTATTCCCTTCTCTCCCTCAGGCTTGCCCCACAGACGCCTCCCCTATCCTATTCCCTGGTTGCTGCTGTGAAAGTAAAACTGAAAATGAAACTCCTCTCCTCTGTTTGTAGTTTGCATTTGGAACAGATTTCTTTTCAGGTGGGGAGGGGAATAGAACTCCTTAGCATCAGAGCGTGTTAATCATAACACAGAAAATATTAATGCTCTGATGGTCATTTCAAAAAACCCTTTCTTAGCGATCACCTAGAAGCCAAGAGGAACATATGTGGCAAATTTCAAGTTTGTAGGCTTTACGGTTCTGGACATTTCATGGTTACGGTGTGAGTGGTTTTCTCTTTTATAGATAGATTAATTAATTCTGATAATAGAAATGAAGAAAATCCTTTTATATTATAAAAGACTAGCTTTCCTGCTCATTTTTGTTTTCTGTTCTCTTTGTAGATTCTGATCATCACTAGTTTTATGTGAATATTCATTTACAATACCACTTATATTCATGTTTCATTCATGCAGCTGCAGATTTACCAGTTTTACAGGTGGTCCTCAACTTAAAATAAAAATTCAGCTCAAAATTTATGTTGCTAAGCAGGGCATTTGTTAAATGAGTTTTGCTTCCTTTTACGACCTTTCTTGCCACAGTTGTTAAGTGAGTCACTGCAGTTAGTAACATGATTGGCTTTGAATCTGGCTTTGGTTCTCAGTAGGTCACAAAAGGTGATCACATGACCCAGGGACACTGCAATCATCATAAATATGAACCAAATGCCAAGTGTCCAAATTTTCATTATGTGACCATGGGGATCCTGCAAAGGGCATAAGTATTAAAAATGGTCCTAAAACAACTTTTTCAGTGCCGTTGTAACTTTGAATGATCACTAAACTGTAAGTTGGAAGACTATATGTATTGCAGAATAAAATTTAAAAAATGTAAAGTAGGTTTTTTTCTGGAATTTTTAAGGAACATGTGGGTTATTATACTATCTATTTATGTTATAAAATTGGCATCAATTTAGGTTTTTGTTGTGGATTTTTGCAGAAATTTACCATTTTGTATCCCTCTTTCTATTTTGTTAAAATCTAATACAAATTCTTTATTGCTGAGTATTAAATGCTATTTTATTTATTTGGCTAAATTATCAACAAGTTCTCCAAACTGGCATTATGTACTTTATAGTCCCAAATGCTATGATGGATAGGAATTATAGTTCAGATAAGTCTGTAGACTAATAAATGCTATTATTCCTAGTTCAATGGTGGCATATATTTCATTCAATTGTCTTGAATAATTTCTGATTAGTAGCTTGCATACATCTTTGGTCAATAATTGATTTTTCCAAATGTTGATAATAGAAAGATGCAATGGTATTAATACTACATTACTGAAGATGTATTTGTTCCCTGATTTAAACAATGTTTCCATTCTTCTTTGAAATTTGTGTGGATCTGTGCAAAATTATGGATTGAAGAGTTTGACAAATGGACTGCATTTTCATTATTTCCATAAATAATGACTATATTTCTTTGCATTTCCTTAAAAATCTGGCAAAAGATTTAAAATAAAATTAGTAAATAACCTACAACAATGTAATAAAATATAGTAAAAAATAAATAAGTAATCATTATGTTCTGAAAGAATCCCTCTCAATCTATTTGTTCCCTTGAGAACAAACGCAGATCAACTGTCATCATATATCTACTGTCCATCACATTGAATATGTTCAGTTGCAGTATGTTTACTTGTGGGCAAGAAAACATTCTGCAGAAAGGGAAGATTTGGTTGTGATGAAGATAGTTTGGGGATACTGCTGTGAGGAATTATCATATGAGTGTCCCATGTAGTTTTAGTCTTCTAAATCTTTTCCACTATGTAGGGCATATCAATAAGCAGACACAGAGATGGAATATAAATATATTCTTATGTTCATCACTTTATTTCTGATTCTCACCTCCTATTTGAACCCAGACTTTGGGAAAATTGCCTTTAAAGAGATAATGTCATTTGTGACATTATGACAGTATCACACTATGCCTTTAAAAGCTCATAGGATAAGTTGGAATCAGTTGGCTCTTCATTTTATTGTTAAGGGAAAGGCTTATTGAACTGCAGTTATCAACCATGCTGAAAGGAACAAGCTATCTCAGTTCACAATAATATGTTTTCACACAGATGTTATCTAATAACACCAATCAACCCTGCTTAGGAAGGGTCACTGGCTGCCGCAAGAGATTTATATAACATTCACAATCCCTAGAGGCAAGGTGCTAATTATGAATCTGACACAGAAAGAGATGGACAGCTGTGTTTCTCTGACAAGCTGATATGCAGATTTGCCTGATTCCCTTGCCAATATTAATTTAGTAGCTGCATTACATTTAGGTTGCTGTTTTAAAGATCCATACATTCTTTAATTGAATTTTGTTGGGCTTATAGGTATACCTTGATTTGGGGGAAATGGTAGCGCTGTACTAAATATAATGCTATATCTTTTATAGTATTTATAGTACCCTGGTACTAATTAGGAGTTTTCTGGGGTAGCAAATGTTGGATTAAAAATAAAGAGTAGGGGGAAAATAAGATATATTCTTTGCTGCAGCTTTCTGCAATATATTTAATACATTATTTTCTACAGAAAATCAAGGCTGAGAAATAATAGACAATTCATTTTTTAAATCAGTTTCAATAGTTTCTTGACAATAATTCAGGAAAAAATAAAAAACCATAACATATTAAAATTGTTCCAGTTCCGAGGGGATTAAAACAAATAGCATGATTCTGGACATGCAGATATTTATTTGGAATGGAAAACCTTTTTTCAGGTTCACTCATATTGCCTTTAGGATGTAAAACAAATTAAACTACATATTGTAAGAGAAAATGTTATTTTTATAAAAAGTGTTAAAGTGCAAACAATGTAGGAATGTGTGAACTGTATAAATTCAAATGCAAAAGAACAAGAATTGTGGAAAAATAGGAGGAGGAAAAATTAAAAATAGGAGGAGGAAAAATTAAAAATAGCAGAAAAAAGTACCTATTGGTTATATATCTAAAGAAATACGAAGTAAGAATTTTCATTCTTTACTCTTCTTCAGTCTTTACTCTTAAACAGTAAAACTAATCAGGACTTATCAAATTGCAGAAGCAAGGATCTAAAAGTATCAAACCAGATAAATATATGAACAACTTCATATAATTTCTTCCTTTGACAAACTGTAATTTATAGTAGGTGGATCTTAAGGAATTATTCCTTGGAATCATAAATGTCCATATTCATTGTCCAAAAAGAAGAACAAAAATATTTATATGAACATACCCTAACATCTGATGGTGATTGTTTCTAACTTCATTGGCCATTCATGCATTAATTGCAGCATATACCACTATGTACATGCCCTGCTCTTCAGATTAGAGAGCATCTACCATGTAGTAGTAGAGACACTATTTGTGGAGAAAAAAAATACCATTTGCTAAAATTGGAAATGTTCGGTGTAGGGATAGAACAGAAATTTGTTTTCATTCAAATGTTAATTTGTATAATATTGCACTCTGATAGCTATTTAAAAATTCACTATTTTTCTTCCTGCATTTTGCATTGCAATTTTCTTGTAAAGAGAAGCTTTGAAAGAATAGATTATTATATTCACAAAAATATTGTATAAAATCCATTTGTAAAATTATTTGCACATTTGCGTACAGAAAACAAAATTGCAACATAAAAGCATCGTTTTAGTACTGAAGAAGGAATGAATAAGATTTGTACCTATGGCAGTGATGGTGAACCTTTTCAGCAACAAGTGTCAAAAAGGGAGCATGTACGCACGCAGCACCAAGTGCCAAAAAAGGAGCATTTTCTGATGCATTTGTCAGGGCCGCAACCAGAAGAGGAGCTGCCCAGGGGGCATGCATGAGCCGAATAGGGTACTTCTAGTTTCTGATGCGCGCATGCATTCTGGCCAGCAAGTTTCCGGTTACTGCCGTGCATGCACATGTGCCGATCAGCTGGCCAGCACATATGCTCACACCAGAAAACGGAAGACCAGCTCTTCTGGTTTCCGCCACTCCATACACACAAAGGCCAGCTGATCATTGCGTGCACATGCGTGGCAGAAACCTAGAAGAGGAACAGGTGATGCCGTGCATGCCAGGCAACATGGCTCCATGTGCCAGTTCAGGCACGCATGCCACAGGTTTGGCATCACGGACCTATGGTATTGTTTTGTGGCTTGTTACAATCTTTTATTAGGATTTCAGTAATACTGATTTTTAAGTTGAAATGTAAAAACAATATAAAATCAAATTTGTGCCTAAAAAAAGATTTTTTTAAAAAAAAATATCAACCTCTTTTCCTCCTCCTCCTTAACATTACAACTTTTAGAAAAGCACATAACTTGTTTGCTGTTTTTGGCACAACCACAAGATATAATTAGGATGGAAAATACTAAAAAACTACTTGCTAAATATTGCAGATGACAAACAAATACAAAACTAGTAACAGATTACTATGGATGAATGGTTGCAGAAGTTGATAGACTTGGTTAAAATGACAAAACTGACCACTTTGGTTAAAAAAAAGTATATAAGTAGTTTTGTTTCCATATCGCTTCTGAACTTTGTGCTTGATGTGCAGAAGAATGAAATTCTGACTTTGGAATTTACCTATTAGACTTATAGATCTTTATAGAAATGGCTTGTTCATATTATTATGAAAAAGCAAAAAGCTGTGATTTGATGTTAATGACTTATTTTACTGTAAGAGAGTCCGAAGTCAATGCTTCTTTTTCTTTTTCTTTCTTATATTTCCTCACTTCTCTTTCCCCTCCCACCTGCTTTTCTATTTACTTTGTATTTTGTATTTTATAATACTTTATAACTCAATAAAAATGTTAAAGGAGATATAAAACAACAATAACAACAATAAAAGAACTAGCAACAGACTGAAGAGTATCTGCATGTAATGCAACTTATAAAATTCACAGAAATGACAAAATTGTTGATGAGAAAATAGAACAAACAATGCTAACATAGAAACTGAATTTAGATAGACTTTTTCAGGACTTTTCATAAAATTCATGTAATGTATGAGAATCCGAAGCATCAAATTCTTTTGTTTTCCCCAAGATCCATTTATGATACTATCAAACACTTTGTGGAATACACATAATCTCTTATCATTCTATCCTTCAGTAATTTCTCACCCTTATGCTTAAAACATGTATATAAAGTGTATCTTTTTTCTAAGCTCGTATTTATAAGCATGCAGTAAACTGAACAGAAAGACAAATAGCTCACAAGATACGCGCCAGTGGTGGGTTGCTACCAGTTCACCCGGATCGGGCGAACCGGTAGTGGCAGTGGCAGGAGGCTCTGCCCACCTGTCCAGATATCTCTGCACCTGCATTGTGCATGCCCTTCCGAGTGAACCGGTAGCGGCTGAAATTGAAACCCATTACTAATATGCATACATAGAAAAATAAGCCTGGATCTGTTGGGAAATGAGGTCAGCTGTGGCTATTTTTGAAACTGCATACCAGTTACTGGATTGAGATAGTCCCAGGCTTGACTGACAGTTTAACAACTCCTTTTCAATCTAAGCAAATCTTAATTGTCACCTACTTACTCCTTCACTTCTCTATTAATATACTACCCATAACACTAAAGGAGACATGTGCTAGTTTGTCTTATTCTAAGATAATTTTACCTATATCTTTAAGTTGTTGAATTTAAAAACAGTATTAGTATTGGCAGTATATAGAATTCTGATTTAGAATATCTGTACATGGTTTATAGAAGCTTAAATCTTCTTCCACTTCACACTATTAATTTCCCCAGAGAGAGTAATAGTTGGTGAAAGAAGACAAGTTACCATTGAGACAAATAGTTCAAAATGAGAGAGAAGTAGAAAATCAGGTTTAACAATCTATGTAACATATCAGTGGTAGTATTCAATTTTTTTTACTACCAGTTCTGTGGGCATGGCTTGGTGGGTGTGGCATGGCTTGGTGGGTGTGGCATGGCTTGGTGGGCATGGCTTGGTGGACATGGTAGGGGAAGGGTACTGTAAAATCTCCATTTTCTCCTAATCAGCTGGGACTCGGAGACAGAGAATAGATGGCCAGTCAGAGGTGGTATTTACCAGTTCTCCGAACTATTTCAAAATTTCTGCTACCGGTTCTCCAGAACTGGTCAGAACCTGCTGAATACCCCCTCTGATAAGGATGATGCCATATGTGACAAATTCCAGATTTATGGAACCCACAATAGTTTGCTTGTTTTTTATTTGTTTGTTTTTGCTTTGGAAATGCCTCATCTTTATTTGGTCTAAATTCACTGAGCTTATTTCTTACCATAGAAATTATGGGAACAGAATTTCCACATTCATGTGATTTCCTGAATCCCTGAATCCAGATGGATTCATTTGCTACTAGAACTATTCAGACATATTTTAATCAGAATAGAGCTAGAAGGGACCTTGAAGGTCTTCTAGTCCAATCCCCTGCTCAAGCATGAGACCCTATAACATTTCAGATAGGTGGCTGTTCAATCTTTTCTTAAAAACCTCCAGTGATGAAGCTCCTACAATTTCTGAAGGCAAGCTGTTCCACTGGTTAATTGTCCTCACTGTTAAGAAATTTTTCCTTAATTTCAGGTTGCTTCTCTCCTTGATTAGTTTCCATCCATTGTTTCTTGTCTTGCCTTCGGGTGCTTTGCAAAATAAATTGACCCCTTCTTTGTGGCAGCCCTTCAAATACTGGAATGCTGCTATCATTTCCCCTCTACTCCTTCATTTCTCTAGACTGGCCATACCCATTTCCTGCAACCATTCTTCATATGTGCGAGGGGAACCTTTATCTTTACCTTTAAACAAGTTCAGTGCAGATGGGGCTAGGCAAAAGAAAGAAACCAAAACAGCAATGGGAGACTGAATTTAATTTTTATTTCATGAACAAGTTGTATAATTACAGGCTTTCAGGCTGTGTGGGTAAAGGCATTCTTCATCTTGATCATTAAAGTGAATGTTTCATTTATGATTTTTCCAATTAGTCAGTGGTTTTCCAAATCACCTTTAAGCTGATGTCTGAAGATGAGCCTCTTTCATGTTTTCAGTAAAAATGGAAAAAGCTTTCTATTATAAACATGCTGCCGTGAAATATGCCTGTTTGTAGTGGTGCTGCTTCTTCAAAAATTTGTAAAGTAAAGCAGCTCTGAAAATTCATTTCTGATAAATTCATTATTGGTCCATTCACATTTTTGGTAGATTGCAAAGAAACTTAAGTAATTTAACAAAATATGAAAAATCTTTTTTTCCCAGAATTATTATGATTAATAATATTTAAAACTAATCTGATGTTATCAGTATGATATTGATTCATTTTAAATAATTAGAAAAGGTGGTAGGAAATAATTACTTTTAATTAGTCATAAATATTTATGAAGGTTATCTTAACAGACATACTTGGGTTGGTTTTTTTTTCATTTTTAAATGAAATAACAGAGACAATAAGAATGAATTAAAGAGCCATCAAATGATTTACTAGGATATAAAAGACATGACACTGAATTATTAGTTGTATTTTAATATTTTTTTAAAAAAAGAAACTTAAAATCTGCTTTAGTAAATATGTGAATTTCAGAGAATTGCAGTTCTTAGAAACACTAACAATAGCAACAATAATAAATGTATTTAAAAAACCCACACCAGACTCATGCGTATGAAATTATTCCTCAGGTGATAAAATATTATTTAAATCGTTTTGCTAACAGAGTTATAGAACCATTTTCAAAGAATCTTACCTTAAGCTCTTTATATTATAATACTTTGCTGAATTATGGAGACTTTGTTCAAAGATAAGTCCCCAAAGCTACAATTAGGTGAATACTATTTTTCTTATGTACATATGCTCCTAAGTAAGGAGTAGACCCTTAGGTCTTATTCTCCAGCTACCAGAGGTTCCCAAAAGATTGAGCAAATGTACATAGAAAACTAATTATATTCATGAATAAAAAGTAGTGTTTAAGCACTGTTTCCTTTTTTTTCTAATGTGGTGGATGCCACTGAACTTTTCTGCATCACCCTATCAATGGCAAAAGTCCTAAGCAATTAGTATCTTGTGGTTCTTCTCAAGAATCACATATTAGGAGGTTGTTTATGGAAGGATGAGTTTCTCCTATAAATGCCAGTTCTTCCAACCTTCCCTCGAATTAGTGCAGTACTTTTCATAACCACTTCAGCTTATTAATTAATTTACTAATATAATTCCAAGCTCTTAGTTAAACCTGTAAATAAAAATAGAAGTCACAATATTATGATCTTACTAGTCCATGTGCTACATCTTTTCCCTCATCGCAGCAATCCATAACTCAGCCTCCAGCTGACCAGCTACCCTATAACTCTCATTTTGAGCCATTAAGCTACGTTATACATTCTGTGCTGAAACCTAACTTCATTTTCTGAAAACTGTCTTTTCCCGTGAAGCAATGTTTCTATTTTAATATATAGTTACACTCTTGGCAACTGCTTTGATGAGTTTCTGCTGTTTTTTTGGCAAGATTTTTGAAGTGGTTTGCAATTGCCTTTTTCTATGGCCGAGAAAGAGTGACTGATCCAAAGTCCCAGTTATTTAGTACCTAAGGCAGGGCTTGAGTCACACTGTCCTGCTTTCAAGCCCCAATGCCTTTAACTACACTACATTAACTGTTAATACGTGTTGGTATTACCTTATTTTTTAAAATATTAACTCTATTTGATGAAAATTCCTTTTCATGTATACAGTATTAGCAGTGGTGGGTTTCTACCAGTTTGCCCCAGTTTGAGCAAACCGGTAGTTGCGGCGGTGGGAGGCTCCGCCCGTCCACCCACCCACATGTCATCATGAACATTCTGTGCATGTGCAGAAGGCTCTGTGCATGTGCAGAAGTGCCCTGAGCAAAGCGAGTACACACGTGTGCGCTCACAGCTCTGAACCAGTAGCGAAGGTAAGTGGAACCCACTACTGAGTATTATCTCTTTTCGATTTTTTTCTGCTTTCTACTTTTTTGTTCTTTGTGTAACATACCCCAAAGTGAATAGTATAATGGGTGGTGATGGATGAAAGTATATTTTTGGAAATTTTTAGAATTAGCAGTTTGGAAGATCCCTTTTTAAAATTTTCCAGATTTGCTGGAACATACTTTGGAATTTTTCATCAACTCTACAATCCCCATGGCTGGTCATGGGGGGAGAGGGAAACACAGTAGGAGTGCACTATGATATCTTTCCTTGGGATTTAATTCAAAGAAAAAAGCTAAGCAGCTTAAAAGAGATGTGGTTGAATGATGTATGTGTTTCCGTGTATCTTAAACATATCTTGGCATCCTGTAATTGAAGGAACTACAAAATCTCATACCTCATTCACTCAACATTAGTTTATCATACTTTATTTCATTGTGATGGCAAAGCTGTTCAAAGCTGTTTTTCAGAAAAAACAATGCAATAAAAATAAAAATAAAAAACTGTTTAATTAATATATAGAACCTTTTTGTCAGATAGATTTGGATAAAGTAGACTGATTCAATATTTGGTTTATAACAATTAAAGTTGTTATAAATCAATATGTTTAAATCTTTATTGCTAGGTCTTCACTCTTTTTACAGGAATCATAGTATTAGTGTGTGGGTGTGTGTGCATGTGTGTGTGTATTTGTGAATGTTTATAAACATCAGGTTGCACATATAATTTATACATTGAATTGGAATTTTTCTATTTTATAACAGTCAATGAAATTAAAGTGATTTAATATAATCATAATGCATTATGATCAATAGACAGTAAAGACTTTTAATAATAATTTGAATGTAATTTTTTTAAAAAAATCATTTGATTATTTATATCTAACAAATTTCTGTTTCCCATCATCATACACAAATAATCTTATTTTTAGTCTCTCTCTCTCCCTACCTTCCTTTTTGTCTCTCTCACTCTTTCTCTGTTGTGTGTGTGTTTGCGCATGTGTGGCTGTGAACATTCTGAAATAGTTGTCTTTAACTGAGCTTCATAGAAAATTATTAAAAAATGTGGGAGAAATTTATTAATCAGAATGAGATATGGGGGAAAACATGGAAAATGTCACCAAAAATAAGACATTTAACAGCACACTGATGTGTCAAGTTTCCGAACTTGCAAAGCTTTCAAGTTGCCATAATGATTATTACTAACAATGGACCTCTTGGGATTTTGTCCATAATGTATTCCGTTACATTGTATATCTGACAGGAGGAACATTATCAATGAGCTGCAGATTTCAGTAATAATAGCACAGATTCTAATGAATAGACAAAACTCTCCCTTTTGGCTTCACATTTTAATATAGCAACTGAATTTCATTGCTTACATTATGGTAGCAGATTATAAACATCTGCTCATTCACCACTATGGTACTAGCAAGAATAAGTCTAACTTATTTTCCTTCAGGCTATCCTGCTTCAAGGCTTGAATAAGAAGTCTACCATCCAGCTATTGAGGGTTGATCCAAGTCCAGGTTTATACTCAGGATCTTTAAATCAAATCTCCTATTCTTTGCAAGGCTTCGTGCATTTGTTTTGTGTTTTTTTTTTTTTTTTTGCTTAACCACCCTTTCTTTTTTCTTCTTCTAGCTCCATCACCTATTACAACAATCAGAAAGGACCGGACTTCTAGAAATAGCATCTCTCTGTCTTGGCAAGAACCTGAACACCCGAATGGGATCATCTTGGATTATGAAGTCAAGTACTATGAAAAGGTGAGAAGACAACACCAAAGGGACAGGGAAAAGTCAAATCTAGTTTGAATAAAGATAAGTAAACATGAAAGTGAAATATAGTTTAAATGTGCTTATGGTCCATATACTAGCTTTCCCACAGTGTGAGCAAAACATAGAATGACATTTGCATTGTAGTAGTGCTCATATTAAAGTATATCTGAAGTAAGCAGCTTTAATATTTTACCATAATATTTTAAAGGTTGTATTTTAATATAAATGAAGATGTTATCTTGGTTTAAGAATACAAGCATCTAATTTTTCTTTATAGTAAGGTTTCTTTAAGGTTTTCTTTATGAAGAACATAACATAAATAAAATTAGATCATGTATTTTATATTAATCAGGATTTTGTAAAATTTTTGTAAGTATGCAAGGCAAAAATACATCCAAAATATTCCGATGTCTTAATTCTAGTTTTGCAGGAAAGCCAGTGACAAACAATGCTGACTTTTCCATATATCAGAAATTCCATTCCTATTCTCACTTCCTGCTAGGAAGTAATTAACATTTGTAAAGGTCATCCTCTTGGTTTGAAATGTAAAAGTTTGAAATGAGTTCTAGGTAGAGTCACAAAATGAAAAATTTGGCAAGGACAAATTAAAATTTAAAATGTTATTGTCAGTTTTCTTATATAATGTAGAGATGTTTTCCTTTTCCTGCTATCCTCAACCATATATAATGAACTATGTCTGGATTATATATGTGTGCTTTTTACATATAGTTATACTAGATGTATGAAGTATTAATACTTTAATAGTGTTACATTAGCTATTTGCAACTGTAATCAGTTGCATTAACCATCATGCAAAATGTAGCAGTTATATTGCATTATATTTTATTTAACTTGCTTGACTGTCACAATCATAAAGCTGGATTGGTCACCAGTTTTATGATGGCCTGTTTTATGATCATCACAATTTATGATTATAATGAGTGAGCTCTGTGACAGTCATAAATCAAGAATTACCTGTAAGTTTATAAAATGCATATACACCTTATGACAAAAGAAAGTAACTTTTTTTTATTTGATTTATATGCCGCCCTCAGGGAGGCATATATTGCATTAAGCAATAGCCTTCATACTTTTGTATATTTTATACAAAGTCAGCTTATTGTCCCCACAATCTGGGTCCTCATTTTACCTACCTTAGAAAGGATGGAAGGCTGAGTTAACCTTGAGCCTGGTGAGATTAGAACTTGCAGTAATTGCAGGAAGCTGATGTTAATAACAGTGCTTTAGTCTGCTGCGCCACCAGGGCTCTTATATAGCATTACTTCAACTCTAAAAAAAACTGTTTACTAGGAATTCCATAATATTATGCCATGTTGGAGTTGTATGGATAGGAATCTATGAAGTGTAATATTCACTGTTTAGGCAGTAATATTGTATATGTTAAGCTGAGGTACATACATAGAGTTGCATCGTAGTTTTATAATTTTCATTAATGTCAGCTATAGCACTGAAATGTTAAAATGAATGACAGAAGCTGAATTATTCCTAGGTCCATATGTGCAGCAGTACTATTCAGAATATTTCCTCCTTTCAGTAGTAGGAGAAAAACTTACCATTTTAAGATGTTGAAACTTGGTCACGGACAATAAAATACACAGCATCTGCATACATATTACCCAGCACCTGAGTCCAGACAAATCATAAGTGAGATAATATCTGATCTACATAATTTCTAACATAAATGAAATTTTAGCAGTAATATCTAAGTATAATGAAAGAGGTATCCAAGTTACATTATTAGCTTATCTTAAAATGCAGTAACCAGACTAATTTAGTGCTAAAGCTGAGAGCCAAACTCAAATTACCAGGAACTCCTGCATGTTTTATTCATATCTCAGATTGGAAACAAGAAGCAAATTTGATCTGAGACAGTCTTCATTTCCTCTGTGCCACTCCTCTAAATGCACACCTATCCCACTAATGCTGTTGGTCCATAAGTTTCTTAATGTTTACCTTTTTATTAAAAGCCACGACACCAGTGATGTACTTATTTTCAAAAAGGGGCCCCATTTTTACAAAACATCAGACATGATTTCTTACAAATAGCATGTAAAAAGCATGAAGAAAAAAAGGAGATATTTTTCTCCCAAGGTATAAAACAGTAGAGATCAGATTTGAAATGGAAATATCTGGGACGATATTGTACATATTGTCAACTTTATTGTAGTTCTTCTTTTGAAGGCAAAAACGGTTCTAGGATTGAAATCGAACTTCCTTCTCTAGGGTCTAATCTTACAATGTATTTGAAGAGGTAAGATAAAAAAAGATTGATTGCGCTCTATTGAAAAATCTTAATACACCAAAACAATTCTCAGAAAAGGCATCTATGATTATATCAAACACAAAATCTCTTTAGCCATTCTGGTTACAGAAGATAAAATGTACAATGAATACAATTAACTTGCACTCAAAAATGCTGTTTGCACAGCTGGAATAATATGGAATGGGAACTGCTATGAAAATGAAATAAACTCATTCATTGTGGCAACCAGGTTTGACTACCTGAGTTTTAATGAGGCCCATTTCTTTTTCTAAAGCAGGAACAAGAGACAAGCTACACCATTCTGAGAGCAAAAACTATGAATGTTACTATTAATGGCCTTAAGCCAGATACCACTTATGTTTTCCAAATCAGAGCCCGAACTGCTGCAGGATATGGCACCAACAGCCGCAAATTTGAGTTTGAAACCAGTCCAGACTGTAAGTATTTGCAAAAAAAAAATAAAAAAAAATGATTTTAAATGTTTTCCTGCACAACTTCAAAATTATATGGCTGACTAGTTTCATATTGTCCATAGTTCAGCAAATATGATTTTATATTTATGATCTGGCTTTCTGGATAACATTATATAAATTCTATATTTTGTCATTATTCTTAAAACGTGTTTTGAGAAATATATCATGAAATGCTGTACTTTCTCCTGTCACATCTTATTTATTTTTTCCAGAATTCAATGAATCTTGCACTAGGTAGAACTGATGCTAGAGAGAAATATCAAATATCTGCAGTGTCATAATCTGGTCTTGTTAAGTGAACTTGTGAAGTCTAAACTTCTGAACTCTTTCTTTTTAAGTATTTAAAAGCCACATCGTAGTACATTTGTTTCAGTAATTTTTCTGGTTTATTGCAGTGCTAGTGGGTTATATGTAAAAAGATTTTTATTTCAGTCAGCTGGAAGTAGATTCCTGTATCCTTTTCTTTCTCAAAATTGTTCAATATTGTTTTCTCAAAGTAAAATCACATTTGGGAGAGAACCTTTCCATTTAGTTGAAGTTAATTAGTGAATTCATCAGTTTTTTCTAATTCCAGATTTTCAAGTGGCACTTAGATATCTAACATATTCTTACTTATATTTTTCTTCTTTAATAATTTTACAGGCTCTGTCAAATAATAGTTTCCAGTCATAAATGAAAACATTATGGTAAAATTTAATGGTTAACTCCCTTTCCCATTTATTTATTTCCACAACTGTTAATCACAACCTAGATATTTATACTTTACATTAAAAATTACTTTGAGTATTTATATTAATGTTTTTACCTATCATAACTTTCTTCCTTAAAAAAAAAACATATCCCAAATGTCTACATTTGGCCTACTCTGTAGTACAGTATATATGGGAGATGTTCTTGATTATATTTGGTTGGACTTATATTGTGAAATTAATTATATTAATGTATTAATAAAATTATTAATTTTTCCATTCCTCCATATACTCCAATTTTCGTACTCCATTCTGATAGTGTCAGCGAGGTTTTCCTTATTTAATGTGCCAATTTTTTCTCGTATGTGAGAGCATCTAAATAAATTGTCATGTTTTAGATTTATGTCCTTGAAACATGCTTTCTGCAAAAGGACAAAGAATCCGCCTTGAGTTTCATGACATTTTTTGAAGAGTGTTAATTCCTTTTATGTTGAAAATTCGAATCTGTTTTGGTTTCTTTTGTTTACAGTGTGATGCCCAGAACTGGACACAGTATTCAAGAAGCAGTCTGACCAAAAAAAGCATCTATTCAGAATAAAAAAAATCTATTATATCCAAAAATTGAAAAATATTCTTCTGCTAATGCAATCTTTATGTTTTTATGTACCATATTTTTTGGAGTATAAGATTCACCGGAGTATAAGACACATCTTAGTTTTTAGGGAGGAAAATAAGAAAAAAGCTGATTGGTGGGTGGATTGGCCTTCCGGAATATCCCCAATCAGCTTTTTCCAGAGGTGAATTTTAGTAACAGGTTCTTTGGTTGTGAGCTCTGTGCCTTCCTTATTTTCTGCCTCTGAATCTTCTGAAACTCTGTTTCAGGAAAAAACTTTTTTCTGCCTTTGAAAGCTCCGAAACAAGCTTCAGAAAAAAAAGGCTTTTTTTTCTGAAGCTTCTTTTAGAGGCTTTTATTCTGAAGGAGTATCTGTACTCTGTTCAATCTCCTTTCTTTGGTATTGATATGTAGATTAATCTCTTCCGATCTGTTGGTTATTGTGTCATTCTCCAGATTTGTTAACATAGTTTGGTTAGAATCTTTACTGATTCTTCTTTTGTTGCTTGCCATATTATTTTAGATAAAAGCCTTTCTGAAGCTTTTTTTCTGAAGCTTCTCAGAGACTTCTTTCAGCCTCTGAAATTTCCATTTGTGAGGCTGATCACCAGGGCTACATTCGGAGTATAAGACACACCCAGATTTTCACCCTCTTTTTTTGGGGGGGGGGGGGAAGGTGCGTCTTATATTCTGAAAAATACGGTAATCATATCACACTACTGACTCACGTTTGAGTTTCAACTAATTGCTATTTCAAGCCATTCACATTTGAAATATTTATACTTTGAAGATTTATATATTTTAAAAAAATTCTTCACTTTCTATAAAGTAGCTAGAGTTGCTCTTTTACTCAACAAATTATTTTTTTTCAGTGATTTTAGACTATGGAATAAATGGCAAAATATGCAGATATATTAAAATCTTTTTTAACTTAGTTGATGGGAGAACAAGGAGAAGAAATATATTCATACATTTTGTCATATGAAATAAAAATGTGTGAATAACTGTGAAAGTAATAGAATAAAGATGACAACAGCTTTGTGTTACATATAGAATATTTTTTTTATTCTAATATTAGTTGAGAACAGATTGCAATAAATTACTTTTCCATAATAAATTGAATTTGGATAACTGATTTTTTTAAAAAAAATTATAAAAGCTTGTGCTTGAAAATGTGAATATGATCCAGTCAAGATTAACATTATTAAATACCTTTTATATTTGATATTATCTCAGCATGATAATTCAAAAGATGACCAGCATACACACAGGTTTATTTATTTATTGTAGGAACTGAATTAACACAAAACTTCTTTGAGTCTTATAGATGAACTACATATTTTATTAAGGAGAAATGTCCTATAAATCCTTATTCTGTTTATATCATATCCAATTTGACCTTTAAAAAAACACATCTATGACATCTATTAATTTTATTATTTTTTAAAAAATAGTTTTTATTGAATATAAATATTAAAAAAGACATACGTAACACATACACAACAAACATTTATACAACCTATACACATAAAGAGTATTAATTTTAGCCTTAGTAAAAAAAATGTATAATTATCTTCATGCCTGATAGCCAAAAGTGTCATTTTCATGAAAAGACGTCTTTTTTCAGTTATGAAACACCACTTCTAAGAAAATATTTTCTCGCTATTACTATAAAACCATTCTGTTCTTGAAACCTGCTTCTTTTGTTAAAGGAAGAAAGTTTTTTTTTAATCTGATCATTTTTTAAGTTTACTAAACAATAGCACCTTCTTGCCTACATCGTGCCTACATGAAAAAGTCATATTTGCTTTCTAATGCTGGTGTCTTGGAAGGAAATATTTCTTTTCTGTGGTGGAAATGGATAATATTCTGAAAGTAAAACTATACTTTTATGTTACTAGAGTTGCATTCCCTAGTCACTCTGTCCTTACTTTCAAGGAGAAAGGGGAAATGGGCTCGATGGGAAAAAAGGGATTTGAATTCTTGCATGTTGAATTAAATGGTGTTTAAAAATGCCTTTTTCTGGTTCCTGTGTCCTAAAAGTTAGTGCAACTTAAATTTCAGCATAACAAAGTTGCCGAGCCAGGAAACTCTGTTGTACAAATGAACCTTGCATTTCTCAGCAGTATAGCAAATATTGTTTTTTTTTTAATCTTTCTTTTTTCTTGGCAATCATATAATTTATTTTAATATCTATAAAAGTTTTTCTAAAGGTAAATAGGGAGAAAACGGGTAACAATTCTTTTGTAAGCTAAAAATGGCAATAACATTTTAAATTTCCTCCAGTTACCACCAGTGTTGCATTTACTGCATTTTGTTTCAATCGTTCTCATTTTTTTTTCTTTTTCTTTTTCACTTTTAGCTTTCTCCATCTCCAGTGAAAATAGCCAGGTTGTAATGATTGCTGTTTCAGCTGCTGTAGCAATTATTCTGCTCACAATTGTGGTTTACATTTTGATTGGGAGGTTAGTTCCTCATTCCTTTTACACATTGGATTTTATTTCTTAAAGCCTGCAGTAGAATGATAAGCACTGTCACCAAGATACTGTCAAGGATACTCAAGGATTTAATTTGGTATGCGTTTCAAGGCAAATTGATCTGATTCGTACTTCCTGGACTAATGTGCAAGTTTGGCTGTGGTTATCCTTTGGGTTTCATATTTCTTTGAATTTTGCTCTGCAGTTCTCACTTCAAAATTGATACCCAAAGCATGTAAAAATATATTTTAATATATTACAAATGTATACACATATATTGAAAAATATTTGAAATTTATACTTTAGTACATTCAAAATAGACATTAACAGTATATTTTTTAAAATTAATTACAGAAATATATAAAAGAGTTTTATGAATGTACATAATGAAAGATTGACACAATTAGAAATACAATGATCTAGTCTTTATAGCTATGTTCTGTGCCAAAAGTTATAGAGGAATAGATAACATGGCCTGTTAACTATAGCAGCTCTATTAAACTAGTTAAAAACAACTATTTATAGACAATTGTGCAGAAAACTAGATGAATGAAAAATCAATATGTTACTTCTTATATTCCCATAATTTTACCTCAGCTTTGTAGGGATCATAGACTATAAATGTTAAGATATTTAGAGAAAATATTTCCTCCTGAAGTTGTTCATGTGTATATTTGTGTTGCACATAAATTTACATACATAACTGTCTATAACATGTTACTTTTCTAATATTCTTATATGTTACTGCTTTTAGATTCTGCGGACATAATAAATCAAAACATGGCTCTGATGAGAAGAGGCTGTATTTTGGTAATGGCCATTGTAAGTTACAAAAATTGTGCCAATTACTGACTTAATCAAATTCATATGTACTCTAAATTTACATTTTAGTAATCGTGTAGTACAAAGTTTGGTAGCTATAGATATCTGGATATACAAACAAATTAAAGGACAAATTTTCTTTATTTTCAAATATGTCCCATTCTGCAATAACATCAGAGTTGGAATCATCAATAAAATCATGTTCTTTACCAATATTTAAGCCATTGTAGCACACTTTAGATAAAATTATAGGAGATGATTACCTCTGCAATAATGAACATAAGAACAACCCTTAGTTTTAATGCTATTTGCCATTCTCTTTGTTATAGGTTAAATATAGGGATCAGTTCACTCTAGCACAGCAGTAGTTTACTATATACTTTGGGACATGAATGATAAGTGGTACCACTTATCAAAGTAGGCAAAGTATTTTTTTATTCTTCCTTGTGATAGTCAGTTTAACATATCCTATTCTTGTCTCAAAGGCAGAGGTGGTATTCAGCAGGTTCTGACCAGTTTTGGAGAACCAGTAGCAGAAATTTTGAGTTCTTCGGAGAACCGGTAAACACCACCTCTGACTGGCCCCGCCCCCATCTATTCTCTGCCTCCCGAGTCCCAGCTGATCAGGAGAAAATAGAGATTTTGCAGTAACCTTCCCCTGGAGTGGGGAGGCAATGGATATTTTACAGTATCCTTACCCTGCCAGACGCACCAAGCCACACCCACAGAACCAGTAGTAAAATTTTTTGAATTCCACCATTGCTCAAATGTATTTTTTTCCCTGAGGAAGAAAAAGACCAGACGACTGCAAAGAAATATGGTGCTTCCAAATGTTCCCTATCCTGTCAGAACTAATCCTTCCATTACCCCCACCATTCTGCAAGAAGCTTCTTGGATGTGAAGCAAAACATCTTCTTCCTCTTCCTCAGGGGGAAAAAAAAACACAATCAAAAGACAACAAAAGTTGTCTTTTGAAAAAGCACCTTTGAGACAACTATGACATGGACTAAGAAGCTCCACAGAGGTATATCCAATTCTTTTTTTAATCAACTCTCAGAATTATTTTTCAGTGAAAACAAAATAGTTTTGTACGAAACCTTTGGTTTAGTAATATTTGTAATATCATGAGTTTTAGAATGAAGAAAAATATATTGCTTACAGAATAATAAAATAATACTGGTACCTTCATTCACTATTACTCTCTGCTAACTTCTTAAACTATTTCTGACATTATTGAAAATTGAGTAGATTTGTTCAGTTGGCACTATGCAATGTTTATTAGTACTTCCAATAATAAATTATAATAATAATTATAATAACAATAATATATAATTTATATATATAATAATAATAATAATAATAATAATAATAATAATAATAATAATAATAATAATAATAATAATAATTTTATTTCTATACCGCCCTTCTCCCGAAGGACTCAGGGCGGTGTACAGCCTATTTAAAAACACAGACAAAACAACAGTATAAAATTTAAAATAATTAAATAGGTGGCTCAAATTTAAAACCCCAATAAATTTAAATACCCAATTTAAAACTATTGTGTTGATAGTCCGGCTTGGCGGAACAACAGGGTCTTCAATGCGCAGCGAAACGCCCGGAGGTCGGAGATCTTACGAATTTCCGGGGGCAGTTCATTCCATAGGGCTGGGGCTCCCACAGAGAAGGCCCTCCCCCTGGGTGTCGCCAGCCGACATAACTTGGCTGATGGCACCCTGAGGAGACCCTCTCTGTGGGAACAGACTGGTCGGTGGGAGGCTGTTGGTGGCAGAAGACGGTCTCGGAGGTACCCGGGTCCTATGCCATGGAGCGCTTTAAAGGTGGTAACCAACACCTTGAATCGCACCCGGAAGACCACTGGGAGCCAGTGCAGCTCACGCAGGAGGGGTGTCACATGGGCACAACGGGACGCGCCCATAACCACCCGCGCGGCCGCATTCTGGACCAGTTGGAGCCTCCGAGTGCTCTTCAAGGGGAGCCCCATGTAGAGAGCATTGCAATAGTCCAACCGGGAGGTGACAAGGGCGTGAGTGACCGTGCGCAAGGCGTCCCGATCCAGAAAGGGCTGCAACTGGTGAATCAGGCGGACCTGATAAAAGGCCCCCCTGGCCACGGCCGTCATGTGCTCTTCTAAAGACAGCCGTGTGTCCAGGAGGACACCCAGATTGCGAGCCCTCTCTGTGGGGGGCAAGGATTCACCCCCAATAGTCAGCGATGGCACCTGCTGACTATATCGGGGCGCCGGAAGCCACAGCCACTCGGTCTTGGAGGGGTTGAGTCTGAGCCTGTTCCTCCCCATCCAGGCCCGCACGGCCTCCAGGCAGCGGGACATCACATCAAGGGCATCGTTGGGGTGGTCTGGGGTGGAGATGTATATATATAATATTATAATATTATAATAATTATATATATGAAATTTAATCTTGTAAAACAACAAACATTTTAGTAATTCCATCTTGTGAACAGTGTGAAAATACTATTACATTTTGAAACTCTGTTAATGGAAGGACTATATGTCTTTAGATGAACCTATACTTATTACTGTATGAAAAATTTTCTTTTAAACTGCTGATCCAAACCGATGTGCTATATAAAGCTAGGGGTATGGGTGAAAAAGAGGGTATTTTTAGGTATGATTTGAAATTTCTTTTGCACACTTTTGTCTTGAATTAGGATGAAAGTCATTTAAATCAGAATTAATGCTTGCAAAGAAATATGGTTGGTATTTCCTTCTAAGAGCAAATGGTTGGGAAAAAGGGATATATATAATTCTATCTATATAATTCT
Source organism: Arizona elegans (assembly GCA_022577455.1). NCBI lineage: Eukaryota > Metazoa > Chordata > Lepidosauria > Squamata > Colubridae > Arizona > Arizona elegans. Next base: position 78,951,021 of record JAKOOJ010000006.1, on the reverse strand, counting down.
AATTTTTTTAACTTAAGGAACTTCTCATTTATCAATGCAACATATCTTCCCTATATTATACATTTTACTTGGTGCTCTTTTATTCCTAATCTAAAGTCACAAAAAGAAAACAGAAGTGCTTTAAATATGATTGTCTACAAGCAAAATTCATTTTATGTATTATAATTTATTTGTCATTCTAATAATTAAAGGCTAAACCCAAACACAACTGTTAAAGTGACTGAAACTTCAAATTGTTTATATCTGGAGTCTTTACAGTAACAGCATGCTTTCTTTAATGAAGACATGTAAGCTATGCTTAAGTAAGATACTTAAGAGAGCACAATAATGAATAGCAATCTGGGCTTAAGCTACCCACTTAATAAAATGTACCTCACTTCACAACATCTTAATTATTCATATTCAATTAGATTTCAAAACTGATACTACATTTTAAAAGTCTTCATAACAAAATTCATACTGTACTGAAAAATCCCTCTTTTTTGCTGAAAAACAAATTATTTTGATAATAGTATTTTTATTTTGTTTTGCAATATTTTTAAAGTGTCTCTCTGTGTGTGTGTTCCTACATATACATAGCACAATTTATGATTTACTAACAAAGTTTGTTTCTTGCCAGGATGGAAAACTTGTTTCTAAAAAGATAAATTCTGGTGGTTTAATAATGTCTGGAAGCCAAACTGGAAAATATGTCCCATTAATGTTATATGAATCATCATGGCTAACTTTGGAGTATTAAGTGGTGATAGAAATGCACTCAGAAAAATACTCATAGGTGGTCGTCTTTCATTCTACTAAAATAAATTCCAGGGCAAACACTGACATTTGAAACAAGCTTCTGAATCAAGCATTGAGGAGTTCTGGTTTTATTTAAAACCTTTTTAAATCTTCTGCTTCCTTTTCATGACTTCATAACATTAAACATTTTGTCGTTAAAAACTTAACACTCCAAACAGTTTAACTGTGACATGTTTTATTAGAGTGCATATCATCAAAGTTTTATACAATTTTTTTTTTCCCTGCTGGAACCTCCAAACATAATTTGGAGTTCCTTGGCACGTGAAGTGCATGTAAATACAGCAAACAATATTCTTCTGGATTAATTGCAACAGTATAAAACAAAATCTATCTGGAATAAATTTTTTCCACATTGGTCCATAAATTCCTGACTTACTCCAGTCTGATTCTGAATTGCTTGGGGGCGGGGGAGGGAAGCCTCGGCCATTAACAGTTCCCAGTAGTCTGATTTCCTCTTTCACAATATCAAAATATAATTTTCTTCCTTAAATTCATCTGTTTGCCCTTCATAGGCCAAGCCTTTTTAACTTTTTTCATTTCTCATGGGGCAATTCATCTGGTAAAATAGAACTGATGCTGCTCTCATAAATGCAGTGATAAAGTTCTGCAATTCAATATATGTGTATGTGTTTTATTTTCTGCTGCAAGACAGTCATATAGGAACATAACACTTCTGAGCGCTGACAAAACTTTTTCCCCAAGTTTTGTAATTGTAGAAGGTTACTTTGTTTTAAGGAGCAGGAAGGATATGTAACAGAAGCAGCATGGATGACAGAGAACTCTTTTGTGACTTAAACCCTCTGTCAAGTTGTCCACCTGGGTTTTAATTGTTGCTGTTTTTCAGAAAGTTTCCTTTAAGTGACTTCAGTCTTATAGAAAACAATGCATGTCATTTTAGGCAAAGCACTGTCTCTATGTTCTGAATGGTTTCCTTAAATTGTATTGGAGGCAATTAGCATTAGAACAAAGGAAGTAAGCATTTGTAATGTGCTTAAAGTTTTACAGCAGCTGGTTTGTACATTAGAGAAGCGCAGATAAAGAGTTCTGATGTGAATCAGATTGAAGAAATATTCAGTTCAATCTGCTTGCCACACTCAGGTGTTTCCCTAAAGAGCTTCCATAATGTTCTATTTTCTATCAACCATCATTAGATTGCTAAGAGTCCTCTACAAATTCATCTAACACCTCTGGTAATTAAAATTACTTTTAATTTGGGTTACTAGCCATATATTGTGATGGTCATCATTGTATCTTTATGCAGGACATACCACATGTTTAATAATTTACCTCAACATGGCAAGCTGAAACTCTGTACAACTGTCTGCAATTGCCCATGTACTGTATGTAGATTTCTCTTTAGAGTGATCATCAAAATTGTTAAGTCTTGGAAGCCTTGCTATGTCTTGGGAGCCTAATAATATTTGAGCAGAAATTTTGCCTGGCTTGAATGTGTTGCCAATCCACTTCATTGGCTGACACTGAATTCCAATATTACCAGAAAAGGAATTTAAATTTCTCTGTTTAGTTCCTCTACTTCTATTATGACTCTTTTCAAAGCAGACAGTAGATGGGATGCAGAAGAATTGCAAAATATAAAGAAGTGCAATTCTTTATATTTAAACATTAAATAAAACAGAATGGTAAAGAATGATTTAGAAGAGGGTGAGAAGATTTTAAAATGATTGTTATTCCACTTCAAATTTGAGCACACATAAAAAGCAGGTGTCTAATTTTCAATGAATGGGTTTTCCAAAGTTCCAAAGCATTACCACAGAGATAGCACCCAACCTTTGAAGTCAATTACTATCAGGCCTAGCACAAGAATAATATCAAGCAACCCAGACAAAGTTCAGTACTTTATTTGCTTACATTGAGTAGGCAGAATCTTGTCAGACTAAACCTTTACTAATCCCATCCCAAGAGATATATCCTGGGAGATTCTAGGGCACGGGTGTCAAATTCGCCAATTTACTTTGCCATCACATGATGTTTCGTGATATTTTTCCCATTCAGATGCATCCAGACCATGGGCCGCCAGTTTGACATCCCTTCTCTAGGGAATGGCAATCCTAATTCTGTTCATCTGTATCTTATCCAGCTTTGGGCTGTGTTGTCTCTTGCTTGGCCCCTCCCTGAAATGCACACTGTCTTTCCTATCACTTCATTGTAGCCCATCACACTATATCCCCTTCATAGGCACAATCCGTCACAATTACTACATTTTTTTTTGAAACTATAAATAGAACATCTCAAAAACTGTAATATTTCTGGGCAGGACATAGGAGCAAGCCATTAGCAAAGAAGGCCTAATAAGGCTGATCTAATTACAGGCTCAAGAACAGACTCAAGAATCCCAACCTTTCCAGCTTTGTGGACTATTGGAAAGAGATGGGATGGTTCCTCATGAGCGGCTGACAAGCATGCATGTGTGCAGCTGCATTTGCACACACCACTCATACTCATGCTCACCTGCCATTTCCATGACTCAGTTGTTCATGGCCCACTTGTAGGCCGCTGCCTAGAGGTTGGGGACCCATGCTCCAGAATATACCTGGGAGCCAAGGATTGTATATTGCAGGTTTTTATGTTTTTAATTCTTGAATGCCACCCAGAATTACCTGTGTGAAATGAGATGAAATCATATAAATTAATTGATTAAACAGATAATATTTATTTTTAACTGAGGGAATGTCTTTCTTCCTTAATGGGGCAGCTAATACTACTAAACAAGGGAAAATATTTTGATAAATTTAGTGAGAAATGCTGTTGATATTATGGTACCATCTAGCCCATAGTGCATGACTAATGCTGTAAAAGGACAAAATATTATTTGACTATTTTTCCAGTCTTCTAGAATATAAAGAAAATGATCAAATTATAGTCATTCATAATTGTTACTATTGAAATAAATTATTACTTGTCCTAAAAAGTACATGTTTTTTCTATAAAAAGTACATGTTTTTTCCAAAAGAATTTCTTTCAAGCATTTTGTGCATGTTCTCTTATGGAATCATTAAGTTTTTGTGTTTGTGATTATTTATCCATATATCTTGGATTGTTTTTTACACAGTGAAGCTTCCAGGACTCAGGACATATGTGGATCCACATACATATGAAGATCCCAATCTGGCTGTTCATGAATTTGCCAGAGAACTGGAGGCTTCCAGCATAGCTATTGATAAAGTTGTCGGGGCAGGTAAAAATATTAATAATAAGAATCACTATGCCATATCGTTCCAATTGCTATTACAAACTTTTCAGATGTTGTCATTTTGTTCACTAAAATTTTTTGTATAACTAATCATTAAAGAATTTTGATCTTTCATTCTGTGTTTAGAACATCATCCAGACCAGGGACGGGTTCCATATCCCATTGCTACCGGTATGATTGGGTTTGGAAAACTCCAAAAGTTTTCAAATCAAAAGACGCTTATCCTTTCTAACAGTTACAGTATTTATTTAACAAAAAATGCTATGCCATTTCATCTTAACAGCTTTCATTTTGTTCTCAAGACTTTAAGATAAATTAAATTGGTTTTTTAACAACTACTTAACAATGGGCTCTTCATGTCACTTTTGGAAATGATAGTCAAATACTGTATGCGGTTTGCTGTATTTCTAATTAAAATGAAGACAGCTCTACCTCGTACTCTTTGCTTATAATGTGCAATTTGCAACAAGAATCCCATTCTTCCCCTCTAGTGCATTCTGCTATTTAATATTAAAACACATGTACTTTTAAATTGTTTTATGGCTCAGATATTTTTAATATAACCCAATTAAAAGGGACACCATGAATATGCTAGGTCACGGGTGTCAAACTTGTGTTGTCATGGTGGCATCACATGAAGTATCGTGACTTTTCCCCCTTCGCTAAACCAGGCAGTGGTGAAATCCTCAATTGCCACCATTCGCTGCCCACACATGTGCGCTCTGCACCAAACACATGCTGTGTGTGCGCATGCACAGTGCGCACCAAATGCATGCTACATGCATGCACAAGCACAGTGCACACCAAATGCACACTGCATGTACACACAGGTGCACTGTCCACCTAATGCACGCTGCGTGCATGTGCAGTGTGTGCCAAACACACACTTTGCATGGAAAAAGGACGCTTAACAAGGTAAGTAGAACAGTGAGGGGGGAACAGCTGTGCCACACTATTTAGATTTGCTAGAAAGCAGGATTCCCTGCTTTCTAGTGAATTAAATCACGTGGCACAGCTGATTGTTGCAAATACCTGTTCGGACCAACTTGTAGCTTTTTTTTTACTACCAGTTTGCCGAACCAGTAGCTTTTATCACTACCGGTTCACCTGAACTGGTGCGAACCGGTAGAATTTCACCACAGAGCCCATGGGTTTCAAATTTGACAGCCCTGTGCTAGGTAATTCATGGTATATTTAAATGAACCTATAGGTCACACTCCTGCCACATCCTAGTTTTTCCAGCTGGAGCATTCTTAGCACTTTTGTCAAGGACTTCTTCGTTCAGCCCAGTTTTATAGCTTAAAAAAAAAAATTCTGCCTACCCAGAGGCAGGATTACAGAATTCAGCAAACCATATCCCAGTTCTGAAGGGAGTAGCTGTGCAACTCTGCAATTTTGCACAAAGATGGGGAACAATTTTAATGAGAAGTCACTTTTCAACCAACAGGTCTCTAGATAATCTGAAAGGGCGGGGGGGAAGCTGACCAGAAAAAAATGGGGAAATCTAAAGAACAAAGCAATGCAAAAAGAACTCATACACAATTCTGCATAAAATCAGTCTAACTAAACTGTGTAAATTGATGGCAGAGAGAATGGTTTAAGAGAAAGCATTTTGATGTGAATGTCGTGAGGCAGACATGTCTCTGCTCTTCTCTAAGTTCTCTAAGTTCTAAGTTCTCTAAGTTCTCTAAAAAGCAACAGTCTCACAGTTGAGAATGAGAGATTCATGAAGGCTTCCTTGAATGAATGTTATTTCCTTCCTTACTGAGTTATCTAGCCTAGCATTGATAGATTATCCTGTTCTCACTAATGAAGGTTTCAGGACAAAAGATTTCAGCTCATGTAAGGCATTTGTCTTACTGGAGCAGGAAAAAGAATGTCAAGGAGAACTCTGCTGAACAAGGATTTGATTTAGAGCATACTTAACTGGGAAGAAAAAACAATTACATCTACTATTACCCCATGTTCAAATTGTTACCAAAATGGAAGTGGTTGAGGCAGGAAGTGCCTAAATTGATAGAAACATCCCAGATCTTCTGAGTAGATTGAAATAATGTAATATAGCACATGATTTATCTGTATGCATCTATAACCTTCTATTCCCATACAGTTCAGATTGAAACCAGACAAATCACTCTTATAAGAGCTTGTAATATGAACCAAATTTTAAAAATTTTAAAGAAAGTCATCTAGGGTTCTTGCTTGGACAGAAGGGTCATAGATCCTTATCTTCCCCTAAAACACAGGATGGGGAAAGTCAGACCTTTTTAATTTTTTATAGCTCATAATAGCTCATTGGATCTATGACAGATACCTGAGACTAAGAGACTATGTTGAATAATATATTCATCTGATTGCAGATCATCAGTCACTTCCCATTTGCTTCCTTCCTTTCCTATCTTCAGAATGCCTATGGCTTAATAGAGTGTAAATGCATAAAGTCTCAGCAGGTGGCAGCATGTGGCTGACCTTTTTGATGCTCAGCAGATAAGCAAGGTTAGACCTGGTTCATATGAGTTAAACGATCTCTGGAGAATATCAGGCTGCAAATAATTTAACAAGAAGTCAGTGGCAAACATTTCTGCACTGTTGCCAAGAGTGCTGTCTGGTTATGTCATGTAATCACTAGAATTCAAGCATAATTTGGCAGTATGTTTGCCTTTTTATATCCATACTGCAAGATGTGAGTTCACATGCTGAATTCCCATATTTTGTTAATCGCATTGATCACATAATCTAAAATAAAACCTTAAATATGTATGCCGTATTCTAATGAAGTACTTTAAACCAGAGAGCATTGTTCATAGAACAGTACTGAACTGAAGCTGCCTGAGACTGTTAACAATATTAAATTCCTAATAATGCTTGTGATAATGAAGTATTCATTTATTTATATTTAATGTGGCATAGATGAAATTGCATCAGAAGAAATGACATGATTGCAAGGTTTAAAGTCAAGACTTTTTTTTAAAATAACAGAAGTAAACAATGAATTACAAGTGAACCTAACATAGTTACTATTGCAGTATTTATGAAAACCAAACATTGAGACTTGTCTTAAACATAAACAAAACAAAAATATGGAAGATACATGTTTATGGTACCTATGTATTTTTGTAACCAGAATCTATGATTTTCAGTAAACACCATCAAATTACACACTTACTGTGATAGGTAGAAGACCATTATTTAGGTACGGTTAAAACATTTTAATTATTACTTTTTAATAAATATGAATTATATTTAATCATTTTACTTACCCATTCTTCTCTCATAATCCTATCCATCTGTTGATACATCCTTATATAGAGTTCAACATTTATGTAAGTGATCTAATAATTTATACCACAGTTGTTATATAACCAAACAACCATGTTTGGACTTGTTTGATATATTCTGGAAAATATGAGAAAGGATTAGAAGAGACCAATGATAGGATTCAAATAATTTAACAACCGGTTCTCTGCCCTAATGATTTCTTCCAACAACAGTTCACCAAACTGCTCAGAAAGTTAACAACCGGTTCTCCCAAAGTGGTGCGAACTGGTTTAATCCCACCACTGGAATCCCATCCCATCCAAAGCAAACAGATGTTTGGTTAGAATATGATGTATTTAGTGCTAGGCTACTAGAATTAAAAAAGAAAGGTGTGAAGTACTCTTATATGGGGACAATATAATTCTTCATATTCAGACAACTTCCCAACCAAAAATAATAATAGAACTTAAATGCCTCTAAGATTTCAGAAAGCTTTAAGCATGTACAACGCTTCTGGAGAAAAAAAAAGACTGGGCTTTATGAAAGATCAAGAAAAATAGCCTTGAACTGTATGTTTACTCATTAATATAATATACTACATACCAGTATAAGGAGAACATCTTAAGGGAAAAGAAAGCTCATTTGTTAAACATCAAGCTTCAAAATGACTGTAATTTTTACTGTGCTATTTTGTATCATTAATAGCTAAATTTGTGAGACTATAATTACAAGGGCTCCGACTATAACACAGTGATAGGTACATAGTGATAACAGTTTAGGTGTTAAAGGTGTTAAAACCTTAACATAAATAGCTAGGAGAGTCTTAAAAATATAACACCAAGCTTGCACATAATTTGTTCCAAGTACTTGATTTTTTTCTTTTTTCTTTTTTTGCTTAAACCTGTATAATATTGAGTTTCAATTTTCAATTCTCAGTAAGTTCTTTTAAATTAATGGCATTTACTTAATGTTCATATTTTAATCTTGACCTTAGTAGAGTATACAGGTAGACGTGATTTCATGTAAGGTCAGATACCGGTAAATTTTATTCTTGTTGTTATTGCTTTTATGGTCTCTTGAATGCATTATATTATCTCTTATATCTTCAGTTAAAAAAACAAGTTTTCTTTAAACAAAATGATTTTTTTTAGATTTTCCATCGTGCACAAACATTTTTATATGCACAATCACAAAGTTTATTTTATCAGATTACTTAACAGTTGCATTATGTTATTGAACATCACTGTTCACTGACAAGAATTTTATAAAACTTTGCATGTTTAAGTCTTGCTTAAAATAGATGTTTGAAACGTATGTTCTTACTCTGCTGGAATGCTGCAACTAACCTCTAAGGTAGAGATTTGACATTACATTAGGTCCATAAAATATATATCTCAAGAAATAGAAATGTTTCAGGCGGATTCCAGAATTGGACATCTGGACTATGTGCAATATTCCAGAAGAGTAAAAAGCCACAGAGTATACAATGTAGATTGAAAGTATACTTTCTGAACCAGTTAATCTGTCATGATCTCTAGCTAGAAATTCAATTTTTTTCTCTTTGCATTTACTGACAGGTGAGTTTGGAGAAGTATGTAGTGGCCGCCTAAAACTTCCTTCCAAAAAGGAAATATCAGTTGCAATAAAAACCCTGAAGGTTGGTTACACAGAAAAACAGAGAAGAGATTTCCTTGGCGAAGCAAGCATCATGGGACAATTTGATCATCCCAATATAATCCGATTAGAAGGTGTGGTCACCAAAAGTAAGTTAACTGCTGAAATAAACAATATTTAGCAGAAAACATTTTGAAAGATCTGCTTGAAAGAAAAGTTGCTGAGGCCTATTTTCATTGGGTATCTGAATTTAAAGGAAAATATCCCCTCTTTTTTTCTTTTGATGGCTGGTAGTATGCATGGAAAGGGCAATTTGACTGCAGTTACTACCCAGCTCACAGTTTTAAAGTTGTTTGCAACCAGTGTTATTTCATTAAAAATATCTGAACTGATCAGCCAATTTGCCTGTCACCAATATTCCCACATAATTTAGGTGTGTTTTGTTTTGTTTTTTAGATTTTTATCCCACCTTTTATTGCTTTGTAAACATACATATTACTCCTCTTGTCTTTGCCTCACAACAACTATGTGAGATTGGGGTAAGAGAAAGTGACTGGCCCAAAATCACTAAGCCGGATTTGAAGCCTAAGGCTGGACTAGAACTCAGTCTCTTGGTTTCTAACTCAGTGCTGTTCCTTCCTGTACCTCTGCTACTATCTGTTGAACTATCTCTAAGGCCTCTTTGCATAGGTTGCACCTTGGATCCTGTCAGGTATACCACTGATTCTATGGATCTGATGCCTAATGCCTGTTCTTGTGCTGCTATGATCAATGCCTAAGTGCTATCTTTTAATTCAGACATTCCAGCCACATTCCCAATGGCTGTGTTTTCAGCTATCACTAGATCATATATTCCATGCAGGGTCTTGTCTGTTATGGTACTATACTATACTATGGTACTTGTCTTGTTATGGTACTACCTCTGCTTGATCTTTCTCCCATGTCTCAGGCATTGTCTCAGCAGTTCTTATTTGGGTGCCAATTTACTTATATATCCTTGGATTCTGTAAGTTTTGTATAGACAGGATTTTTACCACTCACCTGACCCTGCCTGCCCATTTTCTAGCCAGTTATGGTCTTTGGGTGATGGAGAGAACCATTAGCTTCTGTTAGCCATAGAATATTTGCTACATTTTCCTCTTCTTGTTTTTTTTTTAAATATTTGCGTTAGAGTGTCTTGTATCCATTTCCAAATTAGCAGGCCTTCTTTTATTTTTGATTTTTGTAACACTTAAGCTACAATGAAATCTGCAAATAAGTCAGACTTTTTTAAAAATGCCATTATTGTCAGTGGAAACTTTTTTTAAAACCATGGCATATATGTTAGGTTTTAATTTTAATCTGGGCAGAGTCTCAACACTCAGAATTTTGCATACATTTTAAAACAGAAGGATAATATATGCTATGCCTTTACTATATTATGTAATTTAGCCAAAATGCTTGCAATTAGTTATGGATAAAATAGACTATAATGCAATGCAGCATATAGTTTGAGCTATAAATATGTTGGCATTGTTCATAGAATGCTTATACTTAACTGCAGCTCCTGAATACTACAATATCTGCTAGTATTATAAAATGAAAATATTGTAATATCCAAAGAAGTGCAACATTTTCAACATAGTAACTTAAATGTATACTGAAATACAATTTTAGAAAGTGAAGAACCCTGCTATGAATCCATTGTAGATTTTAAAATTATAATGTGCAGTGTACACCCTCCTGTGGTAACAAAGATGATAATGTTTTACAGTTGTCATTCAGTATTAGAAAGTACTGGGTTCTGCTTTGACATTGATTGCTCTTAAACAGTTGCAGGCATTTTGCCTAGACTTGGAAAATCATACTGCATATTACCTCACGGTGTCAGCATCTGGCAAATATTTGAAGAGCTATATTCAGGAAGCAAACAAAAAACTAATAATTGAACTTTGTAATACTTTAATTTCGTACTCAGCATTTATTTGAACAGCAGTAATAACTGAAAGCATAAATGTAGAAAACATGAATTTCCAACTGATAACTTGCCAAGTGTTTTTTGTTTTTTTGTTTTTTTAAAAAAATTGATTTATATGCCGCCCTTCTCCGGAGACTCAGGGCGGCTTACAATGCGTTAAGCAATAGCCTTCATACTTTTGTATATTTATACAAAGTCAGCTTATAGCCCCCACAAACTGGGTCCTCATTTCACCTACCTTAGAAAGGATGGAAGGCTGAGTCAACCTTGAGCCTTGGACAGATTCGAACCAGCAGTAAATTGCAGGCAGCTGTGTTAATAACAGGGTGCGTACACCACTGTACTATCAAGGCTCAAGTTAGTGTGATTAGTGTATTGATAAAATTACATTTCTTATTGGTAATATTGCCACAAAAATAATAATATTTTGGGAAAACAAACAATATTTAACATATTTAAAAGTTTAATTAAATTGCTAGAATTATATTAATGATATCCCTACATGGTGTTTACTAGAAACCCAAACAATAATTTTTTAAATCTGGAACTCATCACTTTTTTGGAAATTCTCCATCAATTTACAAGAAGAAAATTTACTCTTGTTAATGGAGCTATTTGTTCCATTATGAGTCATTGAGACCTATTCTATTTCTTCCATTTCTCATATCCCTATGCTTATATCCACCTTAGCTTCAGGCCTCTCTTCTTCTCACCCACAACTAATATACATATTGTTATAAACTTTAGTTCAGTGTCTTTAGCACCATAACTATTTAGCTCTCTTTTGTAGTAATATAGTAATATAGAGCTTCTCCAGTTTATTGGTTCAGTACCTCTTCTCTAAATGACTTCTTTCTTCAAATGCATGATAGCAGGGGTCCCCAACCCCAAGCTTCAGCCCCTACCAGGCAGTGGCTTACTTAGAAATGGACCACGTGAGTGACTGGTTGGAATGCGCGTGCACACAGGTCAACTTGTGCGAGCAGCAGGACAGTGGACCCTCATGCATGTGCACGCTGGCGTCCCTATCACACACATTGAGATGTGTGCATGCATGCTGGCATGCCACTTGCACAAGAGTTTTGGGCACATGTGCACTATTGGCCCGGCACTCACGGGGTCCAGTTTCCCTCTCTCCAATAGCTGGGCCATCAAGCCATAAACGTTGGGCACTGCTGGTGACACATTTTGCAGAGGCTCTTTGCTTGTGCATAGAACTTTTAGCTATATGTACAAAAAGGGTCGTGATCTCAGATCTCAGACCATAAAACTTTGGGACATGTTTTTCAGAGTCTCTCCAAATTTGCCATTAAAATATTATTAAAAGAATAAGAAGACAAACTTTTTAGATATATGATGTAGGACCCTACTGAAATCCTCATCACATATTTCACTTAGTTTCAGCATATTTGTTTCCATCCTGTTTTGGGTGTACCAGTCTCTTCACTCCCCACTCAACATTCTATAATGAAAGGCCAAATGCAGGACTCACTATAAAAAATAAAAAATAAAGTTTTAAGTTCCTCAGATGTACTTTACAATACAACCAATCAGTGGGCAATGGTGAGTATTCTGTTCTTCCAGAAACTTGTTATTATATATAAGTAGTTCTTTTCTGTCAATTTTTTTTCTTACTGCTTTGTCTCTCCGGTGTGTTTCCCGAGTTCTTATTTCTTAGTCTGTTGCAATATTTTCTCTCTTCCTTAAGAGGTTATTCTTATAGTCTCTCCCTAATTTAGCTTTCTTAACTCTTTGCACTTCTCAAATAAATTTCTAAACCATAGTTCCTTGCCTACTCACAAAAAAAAAAAAATAAAATTGAGGGGGAGAAAATAACCTATTAGTGATTAATCTATTGTGTTAGCACTTATAGTCACAAGCATGCCATCATTGTAGATCAGCCTAATAAATATTAGGTACATTCTAAAGTTATTTGTTGTAGGCAAAAGTAAAAGTGAAAATAAGAAAATAGTCTATATTATTTTTGGCTTTCAAATTATTTTTGTGAAAAAATGTTTTGAATTAAGTTTTTAAAAGTCGGATATATTTTTCTTTCTGTACTGATACATTGTAATGAAAAATCTTCCAGTGCTTTTGACTTATATTTTACCGGTAATTATGTAATCCTTAAAGTTTGGCTAGAATTATTTCAAAGAAATAGAGGAAGTTTGCAGATTATCCATGGGTGTTCTTTTTGAAAGGAATGTGCCAACCATACGTTCCTACATGATACATATGATTAATTGGCATTGGGATTTTCTGTGGCAAGCCAAATTCTGATGGATAGCCTTTACAAATAAGCTATTCATGCTGATTGCACATTATGGCATAATTCTTAACAACTTTCATGGCTGTCATCTGTAGAAAACCCTTAGTTGTAACATTGGCACATATATTGTTCAGCAGCTGTGTGGCTTACTGCTCACTAGAGATATGATAAGGTGCAGGCTAAAGAAGAGTTCAGTCTGTTTTTCCATCACTGAATTATTCCCCTGTTTCATATTTGTTTCTATGCTAGTCTCCAAGGTGCTTTACAGACAGCAATTCTAATAGCCAACACACATGTTCTGCTTAGTTTAGTAATAATTTACAGCAGGTTTTAGTATAATAAAATTTAGAAACACTGTTGAAACAAGTTGTTATCATGTAAATGGCTACATTTTGATAAATGAACATAGTATGTTTCTCTAAAAATAAGTTGGATTACCTTAGAACATGTGTTTCTGATTGCTTGTTCATTTCCAGCTTGAATATGTGAAAATCTGCTCAGATAGGATAAATATAAAGAAGGAAATGTGCATTTAATAATTTTAAATGCTTTTCATTATTTTATTAATTTATATTTTGGATATTCTTATTGCATTGTGACATTGTATTTTACATAAATTTATCAAAAAGTACTATACTTCACTAAAAAAAATCAATTGTATTTTAATTAGTCGTTTAAATCATTTATGAGTATTTTTAAGTTTTTAATCATATTAAGACATGTGAAAGTTATTACATATTCTTTGTTTCTCAAAAAAATATTCTTAATTTTGTCCAAAGAAAATTGAGATGGAATACAGCAATATGCGATTGAAATTATTTTAAAACATGCACAATTTCCCAATTATGATAAATTCTTTCCTGGCTGAGGTATAAAGCCTGTGTTTCTGTGATAAAATTAAAATTAATTAATTCAATTAATTAAAAAAATAAAATGAATTAAAATTAAATTAGCGGTTTAACTTTATCAGTCCAGATACCTAGAGTCATTTTAAAAAATGTTTCCACTGAAAGAGCATCATACTGCAAAAGCAGTCCATAATTCTGGCACCTGTTTTCAGATGAAATGTAATTATTAATAAATTAAGTCAATACCATACTACACTCAGGTGTTTTTATGGACAATGAATTGAAAGTGGTGAATAAGAGAAACCTTATCCCAAATGGGCTAAAGCAGTTGCTAAGTGGAACATATGTATGTATGTTGGGAGGGAGGAAGTTGGTTCCCAGGCCATAACTTATGTCAGACTTGACTAGAAACATTCGAGTTATGGGCGGTTGTAAAGATTCATTGGAGCATAATCATGGCAGTGTTTCTTCACAAAAGGCCACATGAAAGAACTGTGTTCAGTTGTCATTAGGCAGTGAAAAGGCTGTTAGAATAGCGGATGCGAAATGCTATTCCTAAACTACTTAGCACTTGGGATAATTAAACATAGCACATTTGCCATTGGCTAATTAGTCATAGTGGAGCATCATGGCACTCTGCTATGGTAATCTTTTGTCCTTACATATCCAGAACCTTCGTCTTCTTTTGCCAACAATTGCAATAATGTCCTATATATTAGTGTCTAAGGCACTAGAATTCATAGAATAGAGAGATGCTGATATTTCTTCTTCTGAATTGGAGCTTTGAGAATCAAATAAAGAAAAGGAAATTTAGGAAGAAATATTTGATATAAGACAACAGATTATACACCCTTTAAACAGTTCTGTTGTTTTAACGATTTGTAAGATTGTTTCTGCCCATTTTGCATCAAATGCAGAATAGATAATCCAAACGTATCTTTGTATGCAATTCCATGGTACATAGTTCTGTTAATGAATAGTTTAGAGCAAGGGTCCTCAACACCCAGGCTATTAGGAACCAGGCGGCACAGCTGGAGGTGAGCAGCAAGCGAGCAAATGGAAATGAAACCCGCGGTCCATGGAAAAATTGTCTTCAACAAAATTGGTCCCTGGTGCCATAAAGGTTGGGGACAATTGGTTTAGAGCTAATATTTGTATTATTTTATGCATTCTCATAGAATAAACATACATATAAACAGTACATGTGTATTTATGAACATTTTCTTAATATACCTGTTATATAGGAATAAAATTCAGAAAAATAGAAGCTTGAATCCTTAAATTGTCATTAAGTTCATTCTGGATTGCATATAGGTTTAGATGGAAATTTCTACTTAATTACTATACCTAAAAACCTAGAAGGTTTATGCAATAATATTATTGTAGATATTACCATATTTCATCTGTTTAAATTTGATCATTTTTAATATTTTTAATTATTTTATACTATATAATATATGTAAATAAACGATTGCTTCCAATAAATCTATTTATAATTATGGTTTTGCTTTACTTTTGAACTAATATTATAATTTAAAGTTATTTTTCAATTACTAAATAAAGAAAGGTAAAAAAAATAACCAGTAGCTAAATAAATAAATATTATATTTATCTGATAGCTAAATTATTACTGTAATAAAAGGTACTGGTAGCTTTTATTACTTACTGTAATAAAAAGTGGACTCTGTGTAGAGACCTCATCCTCATGTTAATATCATTTCTATAAATGTGGCATAATAATAAATGTACAGAAAATATATGCAATTTATCAAAATATATAGAGATCGAATGTTGAACTTGTATACACAGGCCCACTATATCCAACTCTTGCAGCTAAAAGCAACTTTCAATTTTGGAATACTATGGAATATTTTAGCATGTTTTTGATATTTTGCAGTTTTTTTCATTTTGGCTTTTTTTATACAGCCATGGTTATACAATTAATTGCTTTGTTTAATACACTTTTCAGGTAAACCGGTCATGATTGTTACTGAATATATGGAAAATGGTTCTTTAGATAGCTTTCTCAGGGTAAGTGACTTGTTCATATCATGCTATAATTATCTGAAATTATTATCTTAAAAATTATCTTCCCCTATCTTAAAGAGATAAATATCTAGATAAATGTAACCTCAATTATTTTGAAATGTTATTACTTTTTATGAAAAGAGTGATAAAAATCAAGCATCACTGTCAACAAAGCAAAAAAACAAGTCAAGATCTAAATCTATTCTTTTATAAGCATTATTAGTTTTTGCATATATTAAGTCTTTGCATATATCAGAATGTGCACATATTTTCTGTGAACTATCCCAACATGAAGCACTATTTGCAACTACAGCTTTTAGAAGAATGGTAATTTACACCATCATTTTACACCAGACCATTTTATTTATTTCATGCAGTGGTTGCTCTAATATAAGAATCGCTAAGCATTTAAACTTAGATTTCATTTTAGATGAAATTCATATTGTTTGAAGATGATAGATAGATAGATAGATAGATAGATAGATAGATAGATAGATAGATAGATAGATAGGAGAGAGAGAGAGAGAGAGAGACAGAGAGAGACAGAGAGAGAGAGAGAGAAAGAGATGTAGATAGATATGTATATCTATACAACTTAGCTTACGTAGGTAAAACCTGGCTAGAAAAAATATGCACATAAAAGCCTACGAAAAAGAAAAAGACATATACATACATACATATCGAAATTATGACTCAAGTTTATATATATACCTTGAGTCATAATTTCCTTTTCAATTCTAGAATAAATTACACATACAAATATCTGGAAAGAATGGATGATCTGCATATTGGTTACATAGAACACTCTTAACCTAGTTACTTGAGAGCATTTACACTATAGATTTACACAATATATTGTAGCCAGATGACTATGGTTTACCCAGCAGGTAAACTATAAAAAACAAATGAAATCTTATCAATATTAATGTTAACATATTTTGCAACTTCAGCTGCTATATCTATAATAGAACTGCTTAAATTTGCTAACAGCCATCGGATTTTACCAGAAAAAATGAAGCTGTATTAGGCTTATAGAAAAATAATACTGTGTCAAAGATCATGTTTAGATATAATGCTTTATTTTGAATCCATAATATACATAATCTTAGTTTATCAAAGTTCTCATGTATTATTTTAATGTAGGAAATTAAAATGAAAAGTTTTCATCAATCAGAGACATTCTCCATTGAGAGTGGAGACAGCAGCCAGTGTGGGTACTACTCATCCAATCAGATTGAAGGACTGAGTCAGCCAATAACTTTAAGTCCCGCCCTTGTTGCAGGGCAGGCCCAGCTTTGGCTCAGTCCTTCAGTTGGACTGGCGTGTGGGCCTTTAGCTCTGACTGCTTTCTTCAAATTATCTGTACCTTTTTGGAAATATTGGTGTTTTTGGATCTGGACTGTTTTCTGACGTTTCTCTGCTTCGCCCTATGGACTTGGTTGCCTTTGGATTTCGTGAGTTTTTTCCCTTTGGTTTCCTTTGAGAGCTGTTAATCCCTTGGTGTGTAGGCCTTTTTTTGTTTTGTCCCTTCAGGGACCCCTGGGGGGCTTCCTGGACGTTCCTGTCAGGCTTGGCAGCCCCTCCGTTTCAGGATCTGGCCCTTCCTTCCCAAACGCTTCACCCAGGGGCTTGTATTTTTCTTTGGGGCCATTTTTTCGCACCGTTTTTGTAGCGGCGGCCATTTTGTCGCCCTTCGCTTCGTTATTGAGCCTCTGACTTTTTAAAAGAGACTTTTACTTACTATTATTGGACTTTGGACTGCTGGCCTTCATCGCCCTTTCCCCCTGGGGGCTTAATTTACTGTCTTCAGTGCTTCCTGGTTGCTTCTCTCCTGTTTAAACTCGGCCTGGCTGCAAGCGCTTTTTTCGCTGTTCCGACGAACAGCTGAGCTAATTAGTGACCTTTTAGAGCCAACGAGCAGCTGAGCAGAGGCTGAAGGTTCTTTGTGCATGATTCCCTGCTACTACACTACTGGGGCTTCCTGACTGTTTGCCTATTGAGGCCTTTGACTGTGGAGCTTCGCGCCCCCCCCTCCCAGAGACAGTTCTAAACTGCTGGCCTTGCCTAGAAGCTGTTGGACATTTTAAGGGGCAACTGTTTGAACTGCAATTGGCTGAGCTGGCTGTGCGGGTATTCGTGGAGCTTTGCGCCCCCCTCCTTGGCTCTTGGACCTGATTGTATTCCCGCTGTCCTTACCAACCTCCGTTTGCTGCCTCTCAGATTGCAGCGGCCATTTTGTGGAGTGACTGCGCTCCCTTGCCCTTCTGCCCTTGGAGCGTGTGTACAGGGCTTGAATTTAGTGGAGTTGCCGCGCTCCCCACCTGATCCTATCGTGCGACTGCTGCTTCTGTCTTGGGATCCGTCATCATGCCAAAGTCATTGACCAAATCCAAACATGGTCGTAAGCACAGCTCTGCCATTCAGAGGCAATCGGAGGATGAATCTGTCTCGATTCAAGATTCGGCACAGTCACAGGTTGCCCCATCTGCTCACTCCCATCACAAGAGCAGGAAACACAGCAGCGCGCTGGACAAAGTGGAAAAACGCAAGGACAGAGTCCTCACTCAACTTTGTGAAAAGGCGAGCTCTGACCTTCAGGCTTCTACGGTTTCTGCTCCGTTGCAAGGTTCTCGACCAGTGACTCCTGACCAGCTGTCTCTCAGGGATTGCCCTGTCACTATCTCCACTTCAAATTTGTGGGGCCCTGCTCCGAAGGACCTTGTCACTGATCCGCCCCCGGAGGAGGTTGTTCCTGATGTTCCACCTCCTCTAGACTCCTCTGCGGTTCCCTCGGTTCCGGTACCATCTCAGGAGGCGGTGAATTACCCTCTTCCTCCCGACCAATTGCAGAAGATGATTGAAGCGGCGGTGCAAAAGACCTTGGCTGCGGGCCTTCGTCCTTCCAGTGTGGCTGGCTCTGTTCGGTCCGCCTCGCCGGAGCAACCTCGTTCTTCGGGCCACGCTTCTTCCAGAGTTCACCACTCTCCTTCTTGTTCCCAGGCTAGTCAACGCTCATCCTTGTCAGAGGCAGAGGATAGTGACTCTGGGCTGTCCGACGACGAGAACCTTCCGCCTGATCAGCCTGCAACTACTGCCCTTTTTCCACAGGCCTTGTTCAGATCTCTTCTGTTTAAAGCCGTCAATACGGCCCAACTTTCCTCTCCTGCTTCCCAACCTTCTGTTTCTGTACCTCCAGTGACTTTAGACCCTATGTTCGCTGAACCGGCCAAACCGATTACAACCATTCCCACGCCTCCGCTTTTCCTAGATGTCGTGAAACGGCAGTGGGCTTCGCCGGGGTCAGCCCCTATCCCGTCTTCGTCTGACCGTACAAATTTCCACGTCGCAT
Organism: Arizona elegans; assembly: GCA_022577455.1. Lineage (NCBI taxonomy): Eukaryota > Metazoa > Chordata > Lepidosauria > Squamata > Colubridae > Arizona > Arizona elegans. Next base: position 78,931,689 of record JAKOOJ010000006.1, on the reverse strand, counting down.
CTGAACTGGACACTCTTCTGCAGCTTCCATCAATTGATGCTCCTATCGCCGCTCTCCTGTCTTCTACATCTGTTCCGGGTGATCCTGCTGAAAGCTTGCGACCTGACAAACGCCGTGCTGATATGGTCCTCCAAAGGGCTCATCTGGGGGCGGCCTGGGCCATCAAAGCGGCTTCTACAGCGTCTTTTTTTAACCGCACCACGTTGTTGTGGCTCCGCCAGTTGCAAGAGAAGTTGTCGCCAGAGGATGCTCGTGTTAAGCATGACCTCAATAAGATTGTAGCTGTGGTCCAGTTTTCAGCGGACTCGACTCTCGGCGCTGCTCGCTTTGCTGCAAAATCCTTAGCATCTTCTGTGACGGCTCGCCGTTTGACCTGGCTCCGACATTGGCAGGCGGACGCCAGGCATAAGTGGAAGCTCGCCTCAGTCCCATTTGGGGGGTCCCGTTTGTTTGGGGAAGCCTTAGATCCCTTTTTGACCGAGACCAGGGACAAACGGAAGGTTTTGGCAGCGGTTTTCCGCAGGGGAGATTCCCGCTTCTCTCCGTATCCCCCTCGACCCCATCTCCGAGGTAATGATGTTGGGGGGCCCTCTTCCTCCTCCTTTTCCTCGCCCCGGCCGTACGTAAATTTTGGCAGGCATCGGGGCTCACAAGATAGGGCATTCCGGGGCAGGTCGTTCGGGTCTAAACGGCCCTTTCGAGGGGGAGGAGGTCGTCCCACCCGTCGCCGGCGTTAATTGCATTGCTGATCCTCCCATTGGCGGCAGATTGGCCATCTTCGTAGCCGCCTGGGAACGGTCCACCTCTGATCAGTGGGTCCTAGCCACTCTTCGTTCTGGTCTAGCTATCGAATTTGTCTCCACCCCCCCTGACTCCTTTGTCTGCTGCCCGATTTCTCGTAATGCGGAGAGAAAGTCCCTTATGGACGCAGCGGTTCAACATCTCTTGACCATTAGGCTATTCAACTCGTCCCTTCGGGCCAGGAGCGTCAGGGTTTCTATTCCCGGGTTTTCCTGGTTCCCAAATCCTCGGGGGGGTGGCGCCCTATTTTGGACCTGAAATGTTTAAATAGATACGTGGTGTACCGTAAATTTAAAATGCAATCATTGCAAACTATTCTAGCCGGTATTCGGAGGGGCGATCTCCTCTCTTCCATAGACCTTACAGAGGCCTATTTGCACATCCCTATCCTTCCTTCCCATAGGCGTTTTTTGAGGTTTTGTTATGGTGGGGTCCACTATCAGTATAGGGCGTTGCCCTTTGGCCTCTCTTCTGCCCCCCGCACTTTTACGAAGGTGCTGGCCGCTTTAGCGGCCTCTCTTCTTATCCGTTCAGTTAGACTTTTGTGCTACCTCGATGATATTCTTCTGTTGTCTCCTTCTGTCTCTCAGGCAGTTTCGGATATCCGTCTCACGATAGAGACATTGGCATCCCATGGTTTCTCAGTTAATTTAGATCCCTTCTGGTCCATTTGGGGACCCTTATCGACTCGGTTCAGGGTAAGGTGTTCCTGTCCCCTGATAGACAGGAGGGTATTCGTCAGTTAATCTCCAAGGTGGAAGCTTGTAGGGCCGTTTCCCCTCTTGTCCTCTCCCAACTGTTAGGGAAGATGATCTCTGCCATCTCCATAGTTCCTTGGGCGCAACTGCACGCACGGGAACTCCAATGGTTTCTCTTGCCGTTGCAGAAGGCGGGCAGAGACACTTCACCCAGGCCAGTTCCGGTCCCTCCTGCTGTTCGCCGGTCCCTTCGGTGGTGGCGTTCTCCGGCCCTAGCTGCGGGGTCGTTCTTCCTGGAGCTTCAGAGGGGGGTAGTAACTACAGATGCCAGTCTCCTCGGCTGGGGAGCCCATTGTCAAGGTCAGTTGGCTCAGGGCACTTGGAGCCCGGCAGAGTCCCGTCGCCCGATCAACTGGCTAGAACTACAGGCGATCTTCCTGGCCCTCAAGGCTTTCTGAAATCTGACCTCCAACTCCCACGTCCTCGTCCTGACGGACAATGTAGCAGCAAAAGCGCACGTGAACAAGCTGGGAGGTACCAGGTCGAGGTCGCTTCTCCGGTTGGCTCTGCGTCTGGGATTCTGGGCGGAGCGGCACCTTTGCTCTCTTCGGGCAGAGCATATTTCCGGAGTGGACAACTCCCAAGCGGACTGGCTGAGTCGTCGTCGAGTGGACAACGCGGAGTGGCGCCTCCACCCCCGGATTTTCCAGGAGCTGACTCGTCGGTTCGGCATGCCGATCATCGACCTCTTCACAACGCACACGAATGCTCAGCTGCCGCGGTTCTTCGCCCGATTCCCAGATCCTCGGGCAGCGGGCGTCGACGCTCTTCGAATTCCATGGCTGGCAGGCCTTCTCTACGCCTTTCCCCCGACCTCCCTTCTGCCCAAGGTGGTTCGCAAGATCCTGTATGAGCGAGCGGAAGTAGTCCTTGTAACACCTCATTGGCCCCGGAGACCCTGGTATGCGGACCTCGTGTCCCTCTCGGTGGCCCCATCATGGCGTATCCCCCTCGAGGCCGACGTTCTGTCTCAGGGCGCCCTATTACACCCAGACCTGGCCTGGCTCAACCTGACCGTTTGGCGGTTGAGCGGAGCACTTTGACAGCAGTGCATATTCCACCGGACGTTATTCAGACATTGCAAGCCTTGCGCCGCTCTTCTACGGATCGGATTTACTCTGCCACCTGGCGTGCCTTCTGTTCCTGGTGTTCCGAGTTTGGAGTTTCCGCTCTTCAGCCATCTATTGTGGACATTTTATGTTTTATGCAGCGGGGCCTGACTCAGGGCCTCTCTTCCAATACGTTACGTAGACATGTGGCCGCGTTGTCTTCGGTCCTGGTGTGTGGATCCCTGCCATCATTGTCGCACCATCCTCTAATCCAGCGCTTTCTTCGAGGGGCCACGAACTTGTGTCCTCCTGTACTACACAGATACCCGACCTGGGATCTCCCCTTAGTGTTGGAGTCGCTTGTGGGCCCTCCATACGAACCGCTGCGGACTGCCAGTCTCCGGCTTCTTTCCTGCAAAGTCGCCTTTTTGGTGACGATAACATCGGCCCATCGTATATCAGAGATAGCAGCGTTGTCCATCCGTTCTGACCTCTGTGTCTTTCATTCGGACCGTGTAGTACTCCGTTTGGACCCCACTTTCGTCCCGAAAATCAATTCGGTTTTCCACCGCTCGCAGGAGATTATCCTGCCTAATTTCTGTCCGCGACCTGCTCACCCACAGGAGCGCAGATGGCACTCGCTCGACATACGACGGGCTTTGCGGATCTACATTAAGAGGACATCCGTTTTCCGTCGTTCGGAGTCACTGTTTGTCTCCTTTTTGCCCGTTTCCCAGGGGTGCAAGGTCTCTTCGTCTGTTATTGGTCGTTGGATTCGGCACACCATCGCCTCGGCCTACGACCTTCGTTCTCTTCCCCGACCAGCTCGCTTGACCGCTCATTCCACCCGTAGCGCTGCTACATCCCCCGCATGGGCTACCCACGCGCCCTTGTTCGAGATCTGCAGGGCAGCCATGTGGACTTCGCCGGTTCCCTTCATACGTCATTATCGATTGGACCAATTTGCATCGGCGGAGGCGGCATTCGGACGACGGGTGCTTCAGCGTGTCGTTTCCGGGGAGACTGTTGTTGTTGACCAGCCGGTTCCCGCCCTGAACTCGGGACAGTGAACTGGGGTATGTCCCACACTGGCTGCTGTCTCCACTCTCAATGGAGAAGGGGCATTGGTCCTACCTGATACGCTCCTTCTCGTTGAGTGGAGACAGCAGCCAGACCCTCCCTTACTCCGGCTGGGGTTTTTTTCTGTCTGTCTTTCTCCTCTCCTTACCTACCTGGTGACCTATGTTGCCTTCTGTGCCCACACGCCGAGTCAGTCTTACGAGTCTTCGCCAAAGATGGGCCTGCCCGGCAACAAGGGCGGGACTTAAAGTTATTGACTGACTCAGTCCTTCAATCTGATTGGATGAGTAGTACCCACACTGGCTGCTGTCTCCACTCAACGAGAAGGAGCGTATCAGGTAGGACCAACGCCCCTTTGGTTTGGGTTAGTAAACATTATGTTTCGATTATGTGTGTGTAAGAGAGAGAGTTCAAGTGAATGAGAAAGAGAGAGAGAGAGAGAGATGTCTTATTTGGCAATACGTATTAAATTTATCTTTGCTTTAACTGGTACATTTTGGCACACTATTTTCAAAACCAAGCTATACTGACTTGTGAGGATTATTTCTGAATAGAAGCCTTATGTAAACTGAAGGGCTAAAAGGTTGTTTAAATTGTTTGCAGAAACATGATGCTCAATTCACAGTCATTCAGCTGGTGGGAATGCTTCGAGGAATTGCATCTGGCATGAAGTATCTGTCAGATATGGGTTACGTCCATCGTGACCTTGCTGCCCGCAACATACTCATCAACAGTAACTTAGTATGCAAAGTGTCTGATTTTGGCCTCTCCCGCATATTGGAAGATGATCCAGAAGCTGCCTATACAACAAGGGTGAGTTCTTATTGCAACAAAGCAGAGTTATCTCAGTCATGAATAATATGAAGAAACTGCAGATAAATCTTACTACGTACAGATACTTTGTGCATATGCAACCATTTTATTCTGACTGCAATTGTTCATATAGTGATAGCAAGAACATTGCCCTTTAATTGCTCTGTTGTGTTCAAACACAATGGTAAAGATTATATAAACCCTGAACTACTCTAAGGCTTTTATTCCTTTTTTTTCAAATTGCATTCTTCTTTGAAGATCCTTAAACCAGAATGCATGATTCTTTCTACTCCTTCTGTTCTTAGTTTGTAATCCATGTAGCATCAAACAGCTTTTGAATTCTTGAGGAGATAAAGCCAACAGTCAGACCAACCAATCATCAAATGGTAATATGCATTAAGTCCTCTTAAGTTTATATATATACTGAAGTACAGTGTTAGAGGATTCCATTTTATGTCTTATTATTGCTAATTAACTCTGTATTATTTGTTTCTATTCTCTTAGTTCTACAGAAGGTAGTTTCTAGCCAGACATAAAGTACATACCTGTGTTTCTTCAAAAATAAAACCGGGTCTTATTTTCTTTTGGGCCCCAAAGTAAGCACTAGAGCTTATTTTGGGGGATATCTTATTTTGTTCCATGTACAGGAGGCTCACTTCTTCTGCTAGCTCATGGGAGGGGGCAGGAGGCCGCGTGGTATGCTGCCACGAGACAGGGGGGTGGAGCTGCCTCACACACTCTGCAGCAGCTTACCTCAGGGCCCCTGCAGCCAGACCACCCATTCCCTGACATCTGCCTTGCCTTGCAGAGGCAGCTCCAGCAGTCCCATCCAGCAAGATCCTGCATGGCCACGGACTCACTTCTTCTGCTTGCTCATGACCACAATGGCGCAGGAGGCCAAGCAACACACTGGTGCCATGATTACAAGACATGGCAGGGGGTGGACCTGCTCCACGCGCTACACACTGGCTTACCTCTGAGCCCCCACAGCCAAGGCCATCCATGCTCCGACACATGCCTCACCTTGCGTCCACAGCACTAATACCAGCACACCATCAGTCTTCTGTTCCATTGTGGCTGTGAGCAGAAGAAGTGGGCCTGCGGCCACGTGGCCTCCTGCTGCACATGGCTGTCGGTACTGCCACCATGTGGCAGGTTTGGAGCATGGATGGGCTGGCTGAAGATGCCCTGAGGTAAGCCAGTGTGAGGTGCATGAGGCGGCTCCACACACCCCACCTTGTGTCCGCTGCATAGCAAGCAGTCAGATGGAATGGGCAGTCGGCCAGCTGTGCAGGCTCTTATATTATACCCACACGTAAAAAACATGGTAGGCTTATTTTGGGGATAGGTCTTCTTTTTGGGAAAACATGGTATGTGTTTGTCCTATATAACTATAACTTCAGATTATGAAATATACAGACCCTTTCATTAAGAGGAAATAGTCATATAGGAATATTGTGCCCATCAAAGTAACATTATTTTTCACTTTTTCATACATACATAAACTAATCCTGATAAACTAGTACAAGATGGGAAAATACCATTTAAGAAAATATTTTGTGTGGCACCTGGGGAGAACGGTAAGGTTTAAACTATGTTCTCTGGGTTATAAGCTTGTTCCGTGTCTAGATCAAACTTTAAAGTGCCACAATGAAGCCAGCTTCTTGGCTTTGTCATTGGTAAAGACTGTTGATTGGTAACAACTGGATTGTTGTATGAGTCATTTTATGAGATGGTTGGCCATATAAATCCAGTAAGTAAGTAAGTAAGTAAGTAAGTAAGTAAGTAAGTAAGTAACAAATAAATAATCAACAATGTTTTTATTGTGTTTAGATTTCTATTCAAAAGATAAGAGTGCACAGATATATAAGTGTATATGGTGGTTTTGCCTTATAGGGAGGCAAGATTCCAATTCGTTGGACATCTCCAGAAGCTATTGCTTATCGCAAATTTACATCAGCCAGTGACGCATGGAGCTATGGTATTGTTCTTTGGGAAGTAATGTCCTATGGAGAGAGGCCCTATTGGGAGATGTCTAATCAAGATGTGAGTACATTGAATTATATAGACAATTATTATGCAAAAAAAATTATCAAAGTTTAAAAACCCTTTTGTTAGTAAAGACTTATTTTGTTAGGAGACTTTTTGCTTCTTTTTTTAAAAAAAGCTTTTTAAAAAATGTGTTTTTACACAATAGAACAAGAAAAGGGATTCAAGTAAGTCATAAAATGGCAAACTGTTTTAAATTAAAATTTCAGTGATTAGAGTTCCTCATTAAATGTCTCCTGATTTCTTTTAATTGAATTATTCCATGAGTGTTATAGATTAGATTAAATTGAACTTTATAAAGGAAAAGTAAATATTTGTGTATACGTTTTTAACAATTAGAACATGTTTTGAAGTACTACATATGTTATGTGAAGTGACTTTTTGATTTTCTTAGAACAGTTTCCTGTAAACAGTTTAAATAATTATATTTTGCTTTGCAGTTATACTTCTTTGGAATATAGTATTTCTCAATAAATATAAATGTCATTTTGTGCACTTGATTTACTTTGATTTACTTGACAGAACAAGTTCTTCTAATGTTATACATATATCACAAATAAAGTTGCTCTGGTCTTAAACATATAATAATTAAAAACTAATATAGTCATCTTCTTACTTAGCTTATAAATTCTGTTATAATTTTATTTTTTAGATTCTCATGTACCAAGTTCCTTTACTATTTTTTGAATTGGCTTTATATTGTGTCTAAGGTGCTCATATCAATAAGCACCTTACAATTGTTCAGTATCAGCCATCATATAACAACAGTATGACTGTTAACACCAGTAATAACTAACTTTAAAATAAAGTTTGAACACACATATGAGACCTAATTAAATTGGTTTCTAATTACAACTGTATTTGGCTCTGGAAACCTTTTAGCAGCTGCTGATATTTTTAATATAGTGATAAATGTATGTGTAACCTTGTATATATACAGCTTAATGTCAACATATCATTTTGTTCCATAATTGAATGTGTGGTACAATAACTAAATTATAAATATGATTAAATTATAAATATAATTATAAATCTATCTTATTTAGAAATAATTAATTTAATAATTGTTCCACCTATAAAAAGTTAGAAAATAGATGCACACATGATGTATTTAAAGCTTTCTGCTGCTTTTGGATCTTTTCTGAATAAGTTTGATTGATTGGAACCCAATAAACCAAAGCACTGCAATTCTCAAATCAAAGTATCATAGAAATGCTAATTATGAAAATTTTAGCAATTTTATTAACCATGTGGTTCACAATATTTCAAGACTTATCCTAATAATATTTATGGGCTTTCACAAATCTGAAATTCTGAAATATCAACGGGCAAAATATACACATACATGCATACATGCATGCATACATATATATGTAATACTATTAGCCAATAATGTATATTTAATAACTCAGGTCCTGTCTTTTTGCCTGAACCAGAAATGTAAATTACATGAATGGTTTACATTTCCATATTTCTATATTCATAAAAGTAGTTTATATAGGATTCTTCCTGCATATGGAGTTTCTATGTATTATTGGATCGTATCCAAGGCAAGATTTTTCGATAAATGAAGATTCTGAAATATTTAAAGATTAAAAACAGGATTATTGTGTTTTTGGCTATGCTCTGTTTCAGTCATTGGCTAATCCAGTTAAAGATAGAAAACTGTCCTCCATTTGAAGCCCAAGAGATTTGTTGCTAGTCATTGTAAATAATGCTAAACTATGGACTGGTATCAAGCAATTTTCTAAGTTCATATGATCTCAAATAACAGTTCCTATAAGACCATTGAAGGAGGTGGGGATAATGTACAGCAGTGATCCAGATGTTTTCTCTTCGGAGTAATTAAGCTAGTACTATAGGAAATGTATTAAATTGAGTCGTATTTGGTCTAATCAAATTTAAACATTGGACAAGATTGAGTGTCACTTTCTTCAAAGATATGTAATTATCCTCTGCTTTTTCCGTCATGTTTTGTATCTCTTATTGTCAAGTGGCTTATTTTGGAGATGAAAAAGAATAAGCATGATTCACAATAGTCAGGAATAAAATACATCTGTTTAATTACTAAGCCTCCACATTGGATTATGTAATGAATATCATTTTCAGAACCGAGGAAGGAGAAGTGAACTGAATGTCCTTCAGGTTCTACAAACTGTCTTCCTTGTGCGCAGGTAATTAAAGCAGTGGAGGAAGGATACCGTTTGCCACCACCCATGGACTGCCCAGCTGCCTTGTATCAGATGATGCTGGACTGTTGGCAAAAAGACAGAAACAACAGACCAAAGTTTGAACAGATTGTCAGCATCTTGGACAAGCTGATCCGTAATCCCAGCAGTTTAAAAATTATCACCAATGCAGCTGCAAGGTGACAAGATCTATACATTTATAACTAGTTATAACTTGAATATGTGGCAAAAGAAATGTTTGCTGTGAGATATTAGTTAGGGAGACAGAATACCCCAGTTCAGTAATACATTCCAGGGCATTTTTTAGGCTTGATTTAAAAGTAATATCAAAACAAGACTTTGCAATGAGTGATCATGTTGAATTAGTATGGACACAACATCAGAAGAATTGATCCCAATTATCTCTTATTTCAAGACTGTTCTGTATGTCTTGGAGTTCATTTGTCTATTTCTCAGCATATAACTTGAAAGTATATCATAAATGCTAGTTGAATTTCAGGACCTGAATAGCCTAGGTATGTTGAGAATTTAAACAGCATGTGTATTGATATCTAAAATAAAACAACTCACTACTGAGGCCAAATCCTTCTCAAAAAGGGAAATGTATTTATGTATTTGAAGAACAGTAATCAGTGATGACAGATCTTATAGGGCAGAGAATTCCACACTAAGTGTTTGCATATCAGAATAATTTTGCACAAATCCTTTGCTACTGTGAAAATACTTTTGAACTACTTTTTCTCAATAATTCCATATGCAGCATTAAATAATTTTCTTTCTAACTGTACCAATTGGTTTGATTTTCAGCATCAATGTTGGTTTTTTTCCCTCTCAATATACCTAGCCTTTTTAGTTTTGAGTGCAGTGAAAAACCACAGAACAATCTTTCAAGTTTTGTTACTTTTTAAGTTATTATTCTATTACTAGAATAAAGTAATAACCATAATTTATTTGATTTTTTTAATAGTTCTAAATATCTTCAATTTTACATATAAAATTTTGGGCTTTTATTCAGAGCAAGTTCATTTTGAACACTTCCATTATTGCTTTCTATTTAAAACTTAATATTTTTTTAGATCCTGGTGCATTTCTTTATAATTATAAATATTAAGCCTGACTATAGAGCACCACTAATAAAATACAAAAAGTCAATATATTTATTTTAAAAACTTGCATTCTTTTGAAGTGGGTATACAACTTGTATAATACATATCCTTATCCACTCCCAATCCTAAACTCCACATGTATCAATACTTTTTTACTGCAAACTTGTCAATAACTAATTGAAATGAGCAAGTAAAAAAAAGGAGGGGGTGTTTATTTGTTTTCATTATCCATTGCAAAAAAGGAAAAAGTACAATTATACTGCTCACTAAACTGCAGAGAAAAAACAGAATAGAAATCCAGACAGGTCTGATAGCATCTCTCAGAAATAAGCTCCATATATTAAGGGACTACAGTAGTCCTAATATTAGTCTCCAGGAATCCCCAATTCCCAAGTCTAGGAGAATTTTGTACTATGGTATCCATTTCTTTTATTAATATTATTATAATATTAATAATTTACTATAGGATCAATTTATTTTATTAATATTATGTATTAATATTAATATTAATTTACCATTATTAATCATTGGAAAACCCTAATGTTGGAAAAGATTGAATGCAAAAGGAGAAAGGGATGGTAGAGGATGAAATGATTATATAGTGTCATAGCCACAATGAACATGAATTTGTGCAAAGTCCAGGAGATAACGGAGGACAGGGGGGCCTTGTCTGGTATGGTCCATGGGGTTGCAACGAGTCTTCTTTGTCTTCCGATTGAACAACAACCATTATTAAACCATCAAGTACCAAAGTATCATTACAATTTACAGTAAAAAACTAAATAAACTAAATAACTAAGAATATGTTAACTGTACATTAAACTTCTCAATTTTAAAAAAATGTGCAAAGTGTTCTTTCAAGGATTTTTTAACATAGAATTTCTGCTTTTCAACCCTATAGATAATGCATTTGTAAGAACAGCTCAATTTGATAGAATCACTATAATTATAAATGAACCTTTTCAAATTGTTGAAATTTGAATAGTCCAGGCTGTTGTATGTTCCGCTGGTCAAACCTGGATAACTGGTTGCCACAGTACAAGAAAGATACTGATTAACTGGAAAGAGTACAAAGACAGTGAGGGTCCTAGATCCTAAATCCTCTGAAAAATGTTGAAACAAGCTCAGTAAAGCAGATAAGACTAAGACCAGACATGATATCAGTCTTCCAATATTTAAGAGCTATCACAGGAAAGAGAATGTGGATTTATTCTCCAGATCACTTACACTCGAAGATGAATCAACTGATAGAAATTTTACAGTGGGAACTCCAAATGTGATATCAGGAGAAATTTTCTGATTGCGAGAATTATTAAGCAGTAGAACCCTTCTCCTAGAACCCTAAGTGTTCCATTACTGCAGACCATTAAGCAAAGGTTGTATAATTAAGCACCATATGCCAGGAATGGTACAGAATTACTGTTGTGGGGTAAGCATTGGATTGAAAACTTAAAAGGTCTATTCTAACCCTATGATTACCACAGTGAGCAAGGAAAGAAATGTTATATAAGTTATTCTCTGAGGTAATCAGAGGTGGTATTCAGCAGGTTCTGACCAGTTCTGGAGAACCGGTAGCAGAAATTTTGAGTAGTTTGGAGAACCGGTAAATAACAGGCCACCTCTGACTGGCCCCGCCCCCATCTATTCTCTGCCTCCTGAGTCCCAGCTGATTGGGAGGGAATGGGGATTTTGCAGTAACCTTCCCCTGGAGTGGGGTGAGAATAACTATTCAGACCAGAAACATTCAAATCACAAGACATGACTCTTCTGTATATAGTACACAAAGTTGCAATTATATTTTAAGCCAAACAAAAGAAATATAGGGATAAGAATCACTGCATAAAATTAGTGGGAGAAGCATAAGTATGTTCTGAAAAGAAAGATGCAACACTGAAAACTAATTGTAAGATTACTCCAGATGATTAACATTTTGCAGCTCAAAATTAGCAATATTAATCCCTGGCATTTGGAGCTATATGGTTTGCCCAGTAGGATGTATGAATCATCGTTAACCTAGATCTAACCTTTCATTTCTCATCCAAGAATGCAATATTGAAAGAGATCATAAAATCCATTCATAGAAAAAAAAAATTCTTGCACAACTTCTTTTATTATTTTATCTTCCAGCTTTGAAAGTTACTGTTAAGTATTTCAGTTCAAAGCATAAATTCCTTACCTCCTCCCAAAAAACCCATTTTCTTAAAAAGTTGAAATAAGAATAAAAATTAAAAACAAGCAAAATGTGGAAAACATAAAGAACAATTAGTTAGTTATCCCTGTTGATTTAAATAGATAAATCAAATTTACTTACAAAATAAACAAAAACCAGAAGAAATAAAATCCTGAAGCATCTTTTCTCTATAAGGGAAAGAGAAGTTAATGGCTGCCTAAAGGAGCTCAAAGCTGGCTAGAGTAAGCTGCAGGTTGTCAAAAAGCAACAAAGTATGGTTAATTTTAATTGTATTTAACAAGCCAATTCACAGCATGGTTTCTAAAGGAACCTTGTATCAACAAAAGCTTCCAGTCTTCTCAAAGTTGTGTGGTATGGTTTTAAAAGGGGATTACATAAAATAATGGAAGATAGGGCTATCTGTTATGTCCTGTCTCAGCATGGGGGGTTGTTAAAGCACCTAATAATGTCATAAACACAGGTCACAATATATTGAAGACAACATAAAGCAGATTCTGAAGCTAGGCCAATATTTACATACAGAGTTCACTTGAAGGTTGAAATATCTAATAGTGTCCATTATCCAAAGTTGAGGTCTAGGGTTAAGAGTCAGAACCACAACAGAGTCAGTAGAAATGACAACAAGGTTAAAGTCTGATGTATAAATATGTCATTTTCAGTGATAGCTATTCCAAACTATGTATTTATAAAGCCAACTGTTAAGTGATTCACAAAAGTCGCATTCTCATTACAAGGTAATTACATTTCACTAAATGTTTTCTCATGAGGAGACCTATGCTGTAATCATTTTTTAAATTATTTGGCTTAAAGCTGCATTTGCTTGTGTTCACTAGGATTTATATTTATAACTGAGTAGATAGATAGATAGATAGATAGATAGATAGATAGATAGATAGATAGATAGATAGATAGGTAAGAGAGATAGAGTGATGTAGATGTAGATATATCCAACTCTGAAATAATACTTCCAAATAAATGTAATAATTAAGGATCTTTTTTGTATGTCGTCTGCCATCTGTTAATTAGAAGGATTTGTCTCCAAAAACTAAACAGAATTATAATGGGCTCTAAGTGTAACCTTGAAGAATATGAGGAAAAGACAATGGTCAGATAAAACAAATCTGAATCCAAAGCAAGAATGGAATTTTAGAAAATATCTCAGTCTTTACTATCCTTAATTGTCTTTAGAATAAAGGCAGGGAATGGGGACGATATTCAGAGTTGCAAGATTCTGTTAACTGTAATGCTATAAAGAAAATAATTTTAGTATTCATAATTTTAGTATTCAAATCTGGTCTACTTTAAGGACTGACAAGAACAGTATCAAAGACAGTGTAGTGGCAAAATAATGATCAGATTTTAAAATGGATATAATTTAGGATTAGAAACTAGAAACCAAGAGACCAGATTAGAAACCAAGAGTTGTACTCCTCCTTAGGCATGAAAGTCAAGTTGGTGACTTTGGATAAGTCACTCACTCTCAGCCCATGATGTCAGATTTGGGCAATGAACTGGTTGGTCAGTTCCTGTTGCAATTAATGGATCAACACTTGGTCATCTGAAAAAAAAAATGGATCCTTTACTTAGTTGTGGCAAAAAAAATGCTAGGAATGATTTGGGCTAAGATGTTATGGGTGACAAATATTTGATCTAGGTTCCTCTGTCTATACTAAAATATCAACCCAATTCTACAATCCTTGAGTAACTACTCAATAATATATAAGGATCATCCATCCTCCAACTGGCCTTTCTTTCTTTCTTTCTTCCTTCCTTCCTTCCTTCCTTCCTTCCTTCCTTCCTTCTTTCTTTCTTTCTTTCTTTCTTTCTTTCTTTCTTTCTTTCTTTCTTTCTTTCTTTCAACTTTTATGGCCACTCTTTTGTTAAATATTAATTAGAATTTTACAATCTCTGATCATAGGTTTTCAGTACAGTGATCATAATGTAACCAAAGTACAAACAGAAGTATCTACCAGCAATTGTAGACAATTACAGATTTGAGGATGTTCAGTATTTGCAATAGAATTTGAGAAATCAAATATGAGAAGTTCTTTAACTAAAATGCTTTGCTATTTTATTTTCAAGTTGACATGGAAGCTTAGCTCAAAAATGTTTCTATACAATTATCATTGAGAATACAAGATAGCAGTAACAGAAGAAACTAGGTTACAAGGGTATCTACAGGAGTAAAAAAGTCAATCACAACACAATGGAAATCTTGTCTCTTTTTATAGTAATTGCATATTCTTTGATCACAAAGTCATAGCTGCCATGTTTTTTGAACCCAGCCATATCCCTGCTACACCAATCATATTTAATAACTAAGATCATATTGTTTATTCAATGACAATATGAAAGCAAGTATAAATAGCTGTAAAACCAGAAATAGTACTTCTTATACAATTTTGCAATGCTTTCTTAGTGTGTTTTTAATTTTCATGACTCCTGATAATATATGATACATCGGTAAGTTCATTTGGCAATAAAATTAATATTGGAAGAAAAAACTGTTTCTTTAAGCCTATAGACAATAAAGTAATCTTGTAATTTTTTTTTTAGAATTTTAATCCTGGAGTTTATTTTAATACCAGCCTGATGTAGGAAATGACTAGCCTGAGTCTGAGGGTAGGGTCAAATGCATCATCAATTTGGAGTCTTTACGCTCCCAGAAAAGACCTAAATCTAGACCCTAGTGAATTCCATTTACTCTTATATAATGCCAACTTCCCTTAACTATTAGTAGATCAAATTCTTATGTATATGTAGCATGAAATAAATTCATAGTACTTTTGAACTCTATCCCAGCTCTTGGTTTTGTGTGCCTGACACATGGTTTGAGTATAATTAAAGTATAGCTTTATAATTGCAGAGTAACAGAAAAGATAGCTTCTTACCTTCTCCTATTTTGGATGATACCTGCTTGATTTTGAATGGAGTTCTACGCTATTAAAAATTTTCCACATTTTTGTGTTCTGTTACTTGAACCTAATTAGAGACAATGATGAGACATACTATTTTGGATTATTTTCATGGACCGCCATGGCTATAATTGCTTTCTAGAATGAGAGTATAGTAAACTGTCAATAAGATAATAAAAATAAATCCAGAAGCCCCTCTAGTTCCTTATCTAGCCTCTGTGATTAATCCTGGTCTCTGGAATAGAATCCTTCCAGAGATATGAAGAACAGCCACTTTCCTAGAGTTCTTCAAAAGTCTTAAGACTTGACTTTGTTCACAGATTTTGACCTATGATTTATGAGATTTTTATGCTTGGTTGGGCCCCTATTTTATTTTTATACTCTTTATTGCTCTAGTTGACTACTTATGTGGGTTTCAAATTGTTTTTAACTGCTTTTCTGGATTTGGTAAAGTGCCCAAAGTCTTCTGGAATAGGCAGCCATAACAAATCAAATAAATCAAATCAAATTAAGTTTTATTAGTAGCATAATGGTGCCTCTGCAGTACAAGCAAGGTTTGATGGTAGCAGTTAGAAATAGAGATATCTTTTTCTCACTAAGCAGCTGATGCTCTCAGAACAGTGATTTATATCAGTGGGAGGCAAAGCATTACTATGTATATGTTTATTTCAAGACATGATATTGTAAGACAGAAAATTCTTTGCAATGTGGCAACATCGATCTTAATGACAGCAAACCAGGGCTCTCCTGCAGAAGAACAAGGTTAATTCCAGCTGTTAACATAACAGGTTGGTGCATAAAAGCCAATTGCAAGAGAATATTGGTTGAACATATACCCTGGAATGTCAGTGTTGAGTAGACTGCTGTCCTTTTATTTATGGACACCATATGCAGCCTGCTATGCTTAGTGTTCTGTTCAATAGCAATTATACAAAAAATACCTTGATATGTGTGCACCACCCTAGGGAAAACAATTTAAGAATCTAGTAAGTGGGAGAGAGGAAAGGCAAAGCTAGAGCTTGAGAAATATATTGGGTAAAATTCATGCAGTTCTAGTAAGCAAACATGTAATTTCCATGATTTCTTTTTAATGGCTGCAGTCTGACGCTAGTAGGACCTGATTTATGAAAAGCTGTGAAAGATCAGGTGAAACCCTGCAGGACATCATTTACAGCTGTACGCATTGCAGTCTATCTAATTTGTCTAGTAAAAGTGTGAGCTTATGGTGCATATAACCCAGTCCATAAATTTCATGTTTAGACCTGTTGTCTAGGGGCTGGGTCAAAGGCAGGAGGGGGCTAGAAGCTAGTAAATGCAGATGCTCTGAAAGCTTTGCATTCCCTTGGTGCTCATGAGGAGACATCACAGACTGTTCACAGCAAGAAACAAATTCCTGTTCATTAATAAACTGTCCAGATGTCCTCTCCAAGGAAGAAAATAGCCTTTTGGCTTTGTTACGACATCCTACACAATGTTGTGATTATTTGAATTAAAATTAGTTAATATTTTTGTTCGTTATATCAGTAAACATGAAAAAAAATAGTTTTTGCACATTGTTATTATGCTGCTTATTTTTTGTTCTTTTCCAGGTTTGTTCTTTCTTTTTTTAGTTGCTTAAATTAATGCATCTTTTTTTTTAATAAAACATAAAAAAAAGGAGCAGGATAGGTTAATTACAACTTCTCAATCTTTATATACACCTTGGACATTTTTCAGGTAAACTGGAAATTAAAAATGTCATTTTAATGAGACAAATAGTCACTTTTGATATGATTAATATAAAACGTCTTTGTTATTTATTTTTGAATGAAAATTTAGAAAAACTGGCAGAAATCCAGAGACATATGTGAATATGTGGTCCTGAAGAATTGCATATCTACTCAAAGCTTTCTTTAGTCTCAGCTATTTAATAGTCACAAATCATTGAACAGAAAACTCTAAACATCAGTTCATATTAAAGAAGGTGGCTAATAGGTGTTTACATAAATGGGCACATTCTAGTTTTACAACAGTAGTTGATATAATATAATTCATATATTATGCTATTAATAGTATTCATTAAACAGTATTTTCCATATTAATGTAATAATAATAAGCACAATTATAATGTTTAGAATAATCTGCAAATTCCCCAGTGGGTTTCCACTCCTTAGAAGACACAAAGAGAAGCACGAAACATCCTGATTATTGTGTAATACATACAATCTTTTCTGTGCCCTCCAATACTTTTTAATAGCTCTGTAACTGTGTGAAGAGACAAGGGGCACTCAGTGGGAGAAATTATGGAATTTGAGATAAGGTCAACCCTGTTATTAGGTGAAATGAGGCAAGTAGACTGAAGTTTGAGAGGTGTCATGATAGATTTTGAAGAAAAGAGCTGTAAGATTCACTTTACGAATGCTGCATGTGAGATGTAGAAAGCATAATCTTGTCTTTTACCTCCACTATAACATGTTGTTAGCAGTTATTCTGTTTTAGTGACAGAATTGGACAAACCGAGACAAGGCAGATTAAACATAACAGACTAGACTTTATTCATTAACAAGCAACTCCTATAACGGCTATAACTGAACTAATTAAACGTTCCATCTGACAGCTCCTTTTATATGTGAGCTGTCAGACGTTGAAGTGGTTCGGGAATAACGAGAGGCACAAGCAAGCAAGTGACAACAGCTCTTTAATATACAGTGAGACTTCAGCAAAAACTCAGGGGCTGCAGTCCTCCTTATATACAATCCAGGAGGGACTGTCAGCCAATCAGAAACGTATGCAGGTTTGAAACTCCCGCTTAAAAGTATCAATACATAACACCCCTCCCTTCCCAGAAGGCACTAATACTCAAAAATTAACATATGTACAGACAAAATCTCGCAGGTGCTTAGGACGAGTTCTCGCCCTAGTTGACCTGCGCAGTTCAGAGTCTGGTGGGGCGTCGAGCTGGTCGGAGGGACTCTTTGTCTCTCCCGGCTCCGCCAATGGAACCTCCTGGATTTTGTCCGGGGCGTGGTTATCCCCGGCTGGGAGTGGCGACTCGCTGGGGCGGCGCTGGAACCAGGGCTTGTCAGCTAAGTATTCTCGCGACCCCGGGCTTGAGTTAGCTGTTTTGGAGAAGTGGTCAGAGTTAGGCTCGGAGATGTCTAAGTTAATGTTCGCCTCGCCTACCACCCTTTTTCTAAGTTGGTCTATGTGGCGCTTCCAGAGTCTATCTACCCCAACGTCCACCGTGTACGATTTTGGGCCTGTTATTCCCACTATGGTTCCTGCAACCCATAGAGGACCGCTGGCATAATTGCGAGCGAACACCAGGGACCCGACCTGAAACTGCCTTAAACCACAGGTCTCTCCCTTAAAGATTTCGTGCGAGTAGTTAGGGTGAAGCCTGTCTAACACGCATCGGAGCTTCCTCCCCATGAGGAGCTCTGCTGGGCTTCTCCCTGTTGCTGTGCATGGTGATGCATGCTGAACCGCTAGGAATTGATCTATCCTGGCCTGCCAGTCCCCATTGTCTAATCTGGACAGTGCTTCCTTAGCTGTCCTGACAAAACGTTCAGCCAATCCGTTGGAAGCCGGGTGAAATGGAGCTGATAGGGCATGGCGGATTCCCAGGCCAGCCAAGTAACTTTCAAAAAGGGTTGCTGTAAATTGAGGCCCGTTGTCCGATACCAAGGTATCCGGCAGGCCGTGGGTAACAAACAACTTCCTTAGGACCTTGATAACGGCTTCGGCCGTTGTAGATGGCATTAATATAATTTCGAGCCATTTTGAGTAGGCATCCACAACTATTAAAAACGTTTGGCCATGGAATGGGCCGGCAAAATCAATGTGGATCCTCCCCCATGGGCCTTTTGGTTTCTCCCACTCTCGGATGGGCGCTACTGGGGGATCGGGGCGAGACTCCTGGCAGGGTCTGCACTTCCCCACCCACTCGGAAATGACCTGGTCCATGTTGGGCCACCAGACATAGCTGCGGGCTAAACACTTCATCCTAACAATGCCCGGGTGCCCTTCGTGCAGCAACTCCAAAACCCTATTCCGTAGTTTCGTTGGAATTACCACTCTGTCACCCCATAGCAAGCACCCCCCTTGCATAAACAGTTCATTTCGTTTGTTGGCAAACCCTTGGTACTCCTCTCCGACCACCTTGTCCGGCCACCCTTTCAGAACCCAACCCATAACAGTCCGGATAACTGGGTCTCTATTTGATGCCTTCGCCACCTCGCCGGAGGAGATGGGGCCCAAAGTTAACGTGTCCAACAAAAGGATGGAGGCTTCCGGCGTTGGGTTGTCCAGCAGGTCGGGAAGGGGGCAACGGCTAAGGGCATCCGCATGACCCAGGGTCCGCCCAGGTCGATGGACGAGCTGGTACGAGTAGGCCGACAAAAAAATCGCCCATCTAGTCAAACGGGGGGAGAGGGCAGCGGGGGTTGGCCTGTCGCCTGCTAGCAGTCCTAGCAACGGTCTATGGTCAGTCACAAGTTCGAATTTTCGGCCATAGAGGTATTCGTGGAACTTCTTAACCCCCGCAATCGCAGCCAGAGCCTCTCTGTCCAATTGGCTATAGTTTCGTTCTGTGCTGGACAGGGTACGGGAATAGAAAGCAATGGGCGCCTCTAGGCCGTTCGGCAGTCTATGGCCTAGGACGGCACCAACTCCTACGGGGGAGGCGTCACAGACTAAGACGAGCGGCAGCTCTGCATTGTACTGTATCAGGAAGCTGTCCTCGGATAGGAGTCTTTTCACTGCCTCAAAAGCGGCTGCTTGCAGTTTCCCCCAGACCCATGGTACGTTCTTTCCCAAAAGCTTGTGAAGGGGATCTGCAACCGTGGCTTTATCTTTTAGGAACATAGAGTAAAAATTGAGCAGTCCAAGGAAGGCTTGGAGCTCTGCTTTGGATTTGGGGGCTGGTGCGCTCCTAATAGCTCTCACCTTGCTCTCGGTAGGGTGGATGCCTGTGCCGTCCACCCTGTACCCCAAGAATTCCACAGAGGGAACAGCTATCCTACACTTGCTCCTTTTGAGTCTTAGTCCCGCTTCTCTGAACCTAGACAGGACGTTCCGTACCCTGTCCCCCAGCTGGTGTTCGTCTTGAGCGCTGACTAAGACGTCATCGAAATAGGGCACCACTCCCGGGAGTCCTTGCAACAGGCGCTCCATGGTGCTTTGAAATAAGCTGGGTGCGACGCTCATCCCAAACTGGAGCCTGGTGCATTTAAATGCACCCCTATGAGTTACAATCGTTTGTGCCTCTGCCGTGGCGTCGTCGACTGGTAACTGTTGGTAGGCTTGGGCCAGGTCTAATTTGGCAAAAATTTTTCCGGGCCCCAGGGAGTGTAGTAGATGGTGCACTATCGGCACCGGATAGGCGCTCGGCTGCAAAGCCTTGTTGATCGTGCACTTGTAGTCGGCGCAAATTCTTATTGAGCCGTCGGATTTAACTGGGGTCACTATGGGGGTCTCCCACTTAGCATGGTCAACGGGAACCAACACCCCTTGCTTAATCAGCTTGTCTAATTCCGCATCGATCTTCGGTTTCAATGCGAACGGTACTCGTCTGGCCTTCAGTCTTACTTGGGCTACGTTGGGGTCTAAGTTTAGTGAAATAGGGGTCCCCACATACTTGCCCAACGTGTCCCCGAAGACGTCCTGGAACTCGGACAGGAGGCTGTCTTTCAGGGTTGATCTGGACATCAGGTGGACGCCGGTGAAGCCCATGCCAAGGGCTCGGAACCACCCCATGCCCAGGAGGCTAGGAAGCTGCTTCGTGACGATGGTCAGCGGCAGGTCTCTTTCGTAGTCTCCGTAGGTGACCTGGAACGTGCCCACGCCTTCGAGGGGGACTCGGTTTCCCTGGTAGTCTAGGATGCGTAGTCTCTGTTTGGAGAGTTGATCCTTCCGGAACGACGGCAGGAGGGTCTTTAGGGTCGTCCACGACATTATGGAGAGAGCTGATCCGGTGTCGATCTCCATCGAGCACGGCTTTCCGTTGATCTCGACCACTGTGCTGACCTTGTCTTCGATCGCCGTGCTGGCCTGGTCGATGTGTATGCTGCGGCCATCTCGCGGTTCAAATTCGCGCCGTTTTTCCGCGCCGCCTTCTCTCGTTGGCTGCTTCTGGCGCGCTGATTCCGGTTGGCTGCGGCGCTCACGTGGTTTGTGTCTTCTGGGCAGAATGGCTCTGCAGACTCGCGCCAAGTGCCCCTTTTTCTCGCAGCGCCTGCAAATAGCCTCTCTGTATTTGCAGGACAGTCTATCATGGTGCCCGCCACAGCTGGGACAGCTTCGCCGGGGGCTGCCAGTGTCTTTTCTCTGGTGCTCCGTTCGGAAGACGTCCTCATCCGACTCGGACTCCGAGCTGGATCCGGCGTCTTCTCTGTGCACCGGGGCAGACTTAGGGCTGTCTTTGCTGGTCAGCGGACGCTGCAGCATTTCAGCGGCCTTTGTGGAGGCTTCATGAGCCCTAGCCTCGTCTAGGGCTCCGGTGAGCGTCAAATCAGGCTTGGCGAGCAGACGCCGTTGCAGCCTAATGTCCCGAACACCACAGATCAGTTGCTCAAGCAACGCATCGTCCAAATCTCGGTAGTCGCAATGGGTTGCGGCTTTTCTCAGGCTGGCCATGTACGCGCTGACCGGCTCTCCCTCTCGTTGAACGCGCTGCCTCAGTTGGTATCGCTGCACGAACTTGGAGGGGACGGGAGCGTAGTGAGCCCGGAGAGTTGCCATCAGGGTGTCCCAGGAGACTGTTTGAACCGGCGTTGGCTCACACAGTGACTCGGCCATCTCGAACACGTCCGGTCCGCAGTGGCTTAGAAATAGGGCTCTCTTTCGATTAGCCGAGAGGCCCTGCATGTCGCTGGCTTCTAGCGAGCATTCAAACCTCGTTAGGTACGAGACCCATTTTTCGCAGGTCGGATCGAAAGGCTTGGGCGGAACGTAGGCAGACATGTTTGGTATGCCTCCTGTGGTTCGCCTCGTCGCCTAGCTGAAGCTCGTGGTCTCACTGGTTGGCTTCTTGTAGCCTCAATCCCACCTTCGTCGCCAATGAAGTGGTTCGGGAATAACGAGAGGCACAAGCAAGCAAGTGACAACAGCTCTTTAATATACAGTGAGACTTCAGCAAAAACTCAGGGGCTGCAGTCCTCCTTATATACAATCCAGGAGGGACTGTCAGCCAATCAGAAACGTATGCAGGTTTGAAACTCCCGCTTAAAAGTATCAATACATAACAGACGTCCTCAACCAATCAGCACTCATCCTTTTCCACTCGTGCTGCAAGGCCAGCTTGTAACCTTAAAACGCTACACTGGTCACGTTTATGGACCATTTCTCCCAGTAGTGTCAGTACTACATATCTTGGCTGGAGTGGCAAAAATTCATATTAGTCAACAATTTTGACATAAGATCGTTGAATGCATCACATAAGGAAAAGAGAACAAAAATGAAAAGAGAGACTGACCGATGTCTTCCTTCAGCAACATCATTGCTGAAAATCCATTCATGTTGACTTTCTTTCACTGGTTTGCTGTTGTTGTTTAAGAAATCTCATAGTATTGACCACAATTTTGAGCAAAATCAACTAGAAACTTTTTGTCAAATGCGATAGTTGGAAAAAAGTCTGAGGCAGGAGGCAGTATGAAATAGAAAATTATGCTCTGTGTCATCCATAAAACACAAATATTATTAAAAATGTTTAAGGAATTTCATTAAAGCACAGATCTTTAGAAATGCACAAATATAACCACAGATCTGCTCATAACCTACAAGAGTTTTAGATGAAGGCTTAGGAGATTTCCCTCAAATTGTATATTTGATAAATGTTAAGGAAGGGGGAAGTTATTAAATATGCAAATGACAATGAGAGTTACATAAAATAATAAAAGTAAACTAATAAAAGTAAACATAATGAAATTATTTTTGAATAGAAAATAGGAATATGAAAGCCAAGTACAGGTCTGAAGAACAATTATACATTCTTTCCTTTCAGAGAATATCTTTGCAGATTGTCTCCTAATAGGACATAGCTTTCAACAGGTGCTTTCTGTATATTTGGTTTATGTGAGTATTAGGTCAGGCCATTCTAAGACACCAGGCCCTAAGCCTTACAAGACTTTATGGAAAATAAACAATACCTTGAATTGCATATAACAACAAATTGATAATAAGCATATCTTATATAGCAACGGTGTAATTTGGTATAATGTGACAAAACCATTATTGAAATATTTTTGCATGAGCCGCAGTGTCGTAGTGGTTAGAGTGCAGTACTGCAGGCTACTTCTGCTGATCACCACCTGCCAGCAGTTTGTCACATTGAATCTCACCAGACTCAAGGCTGACTCAGCCTTCCATCCTTCTGAGGTCGGTAAAATGAGGACCCAGATTGTTTGGGGGCAATATACTGACTCTGTAAACTGCTTAGAGAGGGCTGTAAAGCACTATGAAGCGGTATATAAGTCTAAGTGCTATTGCTATTGCTATTTTGACCAGCTGAAATTTGTCTGTTCAAAAGAATCCGAAACTCCTGATTTTTTGCATTGAATCAATAAAACACAAAACAATAAAAAACAAAATATCTTCTGCCTTGACAGCTGTGTACATGTGTACAGATAGGTCACCTGTGTTGACTAACAATAAATTTAGCTGCAATCCAATCTTGGCTTATTTCTGTTGTCTTACTATTACTTTCATTTTATTCCAGGCCATCAAACCTCCTACTGGACCAAAATAGCATTGAAATCTCACCCTTCCGCTCAACAGGTGACTGGCTCAATGGTATTCGGATAGGGCAATGCAAAGACATATTCACAGGAGTGGAATACAGTTCATGTGATACAATAGCCAATATTTCCTCAGAGTAAGAGTTTTATTAAAGATATATTATTACATATTTTTCAATTCTCTTGCAGTTTTCCAAATTAAGACTGTTTTCTCCTTGTCATTAGAAAGGTATCTGAGAAGGCCACATTAAATAGACATTCAGTGCTGAAGTCTAATTTTGGAGATGGAAAGGGATCTCAGTGAAAAATAATCTTCTAAGATCCAGCTCATCCTTAAATCCCAAAATAAAGGAAAACACTGTGGGAGGACCTGAAAGACATTCTCTCTGTAGCTAAACATTTTCATCAAGGAATTCAGTGAAATCTATATTGGTTCTCCACTTCCACTTACTCTTCCCCAAACCTTTCAAATCAAGTGGGACTCCTGGTTAATTGGAGATCGAAACCAAAATTTCCCAGGTTTTAGTGTCTTAAAAATCTACAACCTGCTAATAACCATTAGAGCTGCATACCTGTGGTGCCATTAAATTCTGATATGAAACTTTTCATTCATTTAAATTATGAAATTGGTGTGTTGGGGTTCTAAATTATTTTAAATATGACACTTTTGATATTTTCCATATTTTTTTCCAATATTGTTCTGTTCACTTTGCTATCTTGCAAATATCTTGTATTTTATTACAGCACTCATATTTCTAATTTAGGGTACATAGATATCATAAGGATTAAGGAATGTTCACACTTGTAACCTAGTATCAGTTGAGTAATTCATTCAAGTAATTCATTCACTTTAGTCAAACCCACATGCTAATAGTTATTATAAGCAACCTTGTGCTATAAAATCCACATAATAACCGAATGCACAGTAGCCAGAGCATGCTGCCATTGATATCCAGGGCAGCTGCCATTCCTGTCTAACTCATACTCTCGTCTTTTACCGTAATAGTGAAATCATGCAAGATCTGAAATTTCTTTACAAATATTACAGTTACTAGTTTTCAGTATTTATACTATTTAGGACTGGAGAGGTTTATTTTGCCTACCAAGTCAAACCTCTTGATTTGTTTAGGAAGCCAATTTAACATATCACTCATAGTTAGCTGTTCAGCCTCTCTTTTAACCTTTATATTTATACACTTTTTCCATCTTTCTGGGTGTCATCAAACTCTGCCCCTGGTCTTACTATCTACTTTTGCCTTCTGGACTGGCTTATTCCATTCGCCCCGGACTATATGACAAACGGACAGCTTGAAGTGGGTTCCCAGGGAGTCTGGGTTACTACTACCATCCCTATTAGAGGGGACAGCTTTTGAACTTCTCCATAGCACATTCCATCTGGCCTGATATCGTGAGAAGATGTCTGGGAGGAACATCCCCTAGATTTATCGGAATGGCATGGGACTCCTCCCACTGTCGTGAGAGGACAGTGGAGTCCAGTTACCCACGTTTTTGTTGCTGCCTTTTGTCCTCAGGACCTTTAGACTTTATGGAACCCTGGCCAGACGCCATCTTCACCCTTTCCCATTCTGTGGATATATTCAACCATTGAGCTTCTTGCGCTGCGAGACTCCCCCCTCTCGCAGGTCTGGCCCTCCACATTATCGAGGGCCTACCTCAATGACGGGCTTTGGAACCCAGAGAGGTGGCATGCTGCGAAGAGGGGGTTGAGGGGTTTTTTAAGTAAATTAGGTAAATTTTTAAGGGGTCCCAGTGGGGGGAGGGAAAAATTGGTACTAGGGTTGTGGGTTTGGGGGAAGACCCACCAAGGGGAGGGTCAGGCCTGGCCACTATGCACGGCGGAGGGGATGGGGGATCCGGAAGTGATGGGGGGGGTCGAGCTTGTCCAGATTATGTTTCTATTATCAGTACTGTGAGTGGGAGGGGTAGATATGGCGGGAGCAGGGGGCCATATCATGTTAAGGGAGCGCGCACCCGCTGTCTCCGAGCGGTAGCGTGCTCTGGCCCCCAAGGCTCCACTCGTTCTCCAGGTTGTACAGACCCTCACGGCCCGGGCCTTCGACTGATGTTGTGCAACGCCAGGTCCGTAATAAATAAAGCCCCCCTCATTTGTGATCTGGTTCAGGAGGGGGGAGCGGACCTGGCGGGTATTACGGAGACCTGGTTGGGCCCGGAGGGAGGGGTCCCTCTGGTAGAAATGTGCCCACCAGGCTTCCTGGCATTCCATCAGCCGAGGTCACAGGGGAGGGGTGGGGGAGTAGCGGTTATTATTAGAGAAGGCCTTAGGCCGAGGGAGGCCACTGTTCCTCAGACAGCCAGTTGTGAGACCCTCCTTGTGAAGTGGGGTCATGGGGTTCAGAGGGGTTTGCTGATCACGTACCTGGCTCCCTGCCACGTGGCAGCAGCCCTGCCCGAGCTACTCAACGTTATCGCCGCGGTGGCGGTTGATACCCCCAGACTTATGGTCATGGGGGATTTCAACCTGCCGTCCATGGGTGAGACGTCTGAGGTGGCTCGGGAGTTCATGGCTTCCATGACGGCTATGGATCTGACCCAACTAATTCATGGCCCTACGCACATGGGGGGAAACACACTGGACCTGATTTTCGTCTCCGGACAGTAGCTGAGTGATCTCGAGATAGGGGACATAGTCATCGAGCCCTTGTCATGGTCGGATCACTCTCTCCTTCGCCTTGACCTTCAAACCGCTGCACCCCACCGCAGGGAGGCGGAACCGATGAGATGGTACTGCCCCAGGCGCCTGATGGAACCTGATAGGTTCCAGATGGAGCTTGGGCCAATTTCTGAGGTTCTGGCTCACGCCTCGACTGGAGACCTAGTGGCTGCCTGGGATAGGGCGGCCGCTGGAGCTCTGGATCGAGTCGTGCCTTTGCGGCCTCTGACCCGGCGCCGATCTCACCTGGCTCCTTGGTTTACTGAGGAGCTGAGGGAGATGAAGCGCCGGAAAAGATGCCTAGAGAGTAGTTGGAGGCCAGTCGTACTGAATCTGACCGGACACTGGTAAGATCTCATATTAAGAATTACCTAGTGGCAATAAAAGCAGCAAAATGCATTTATCTTGCTGCTCTTATTGCGTCATCAGATAACCGCCCGGCCGCCCTGTTTAGGGTGACCCACTCCCTGCTCTACCAGGAAGCGAGGGAGGACCCCTTGGAGGGAAGAGCCGAGGATTTTGTTCAGTATCTGTACGACAAAATCACTCAGATTCGGGAAGATCTGGACTCCGACTGGGTAGATCCAGCGGGGATGACGGGGGCAGGTCCTGAGAATGTTATCTGGGATGAGTTTGATTCTGTGACCCCTGAGGACGTGGACAGGATTCTGGGTAGACTGAATGCGACCACATGTTTGTTGGACCCGTGCCCCTCCTGGTTAGTGCTGGCTTCCCGGGAGGTGACGCGAGGCTGGCTCCAGGGGATTATAAATGCTTCATTGGGCGAGGGTGTCTTTCCCGCCGCCTTGAAAGAGGCGGTGGTGAGACCTCTCCTCAAGAAGCCTTCCCTGGACCCGGCAACATTGGCTAACTATCGTCCAGTCTCCAACCTTCGCTTTGTGGTGAAGGTTGTTGAGAGTGTGGTTGCACGACAGCTTCCCCAGTACCTGGATGAAACGACATATCTAGATCCATTCCAGTCGGGTTTCAGGCCTGGATACAGCACAGAAACGGCATTGGTCGCGTTGGTGGATGATCTCTGGAGGGCTCGGGACAGAGGTTGTTCCTCTGTCCTGGTCCTATTAGATCTCTCAGCGGCTTTTGATACCATTGACCATGGTATCATGCTGCACCGGTTGGAAGAGTTGGGGGTGGGAGGCACCGTATTACGGTGGTTCTCCTCCTTTCTCTCCGACCAGTCGCAGTCTGTGTTGACAGGGGGGCAGAGGTCGACCCCGAAGCCCCTTATATGTGGGGTGCCACAAGGATCGGTCCTCTCGCCCCTTCTGTTCAACATTTATGTGAAGCCGCTGGGCGAGATCATCCGTGGTTTCGGGGTGGAGTACCATCAGTACGCTGACGACACCCAGCTGTACATCTCCACCCCAGACCACCCCAACGATGCCCTTGAAGTGATGTCTCGGTGCCTGGAGGCCGTACGGATCTGGATGGGGATAAACAGGCTCAGGCTCAACCCATCCAAGACCGAGTGGCTGTGGTTTCCGACGTCCCGATATAGTCAGCTGGTGCCATCGCTGACTATTGGGGGCGAAGCATTGGCCCCCCACGGAGAGGGTTCGCAACTTGGGTGTCCTCCTGGATTCATGGCTGTCTTTAGAAGAGCACTTGACGGCCGTGACCGAGAGGAGTTTTCATCAGGTCCGCCTGATTCGCCAGTTGCGTCCCTTTCTGGATCGGGACTCGTTACGCATGGTCACTCATGCCCTCGTCACCTCCCGTCTGGACTATTGTAACGCTCTCTAGATGGGGCTCCCCTTGAGGAGCACTCGGAGGCTCCAACTGGTGCAGAGTGCGGCCGCGCGGGTGGTGATGGGAGTGACATGCGCTCCCATGTAATGCCTCTCCTGCACGAGCTGCACTGGCTTCTGGTGGTCTTCCGAGTGCGCTTCAAGGTTTTGGTTATCACCTTCAGAGCGCTCTATGGCTTAGGACCTGGCTATTTACGGGACCGCCTGCTGCCACCAATAGCCTCCCACCGACCAGTAAGCTCCCATAGAGAGGGGCTCCTCCGGGTGCCGTCGGCCAAACAATGTCGACTGCGGCCCCCAGGGGGAGAGCCTTCTCTGTGGGGGCACCTACAATCTGGAACGAGCTCCCCCCGGAGATACGGAGGATTCCGGATCTGCGTACCTTCCGTCGTGCGCTTAAGACGTTCTTATTCCATCAAGCTGGCCTGACCTAAACTTTTCCTCTTTTTAAATGGAATTTTAAATTTGGTTTTAATTTATTGGGGTTTTAAAATGGTTCAGCCAGATTTATTTAATTAGTTTTATCTCTATTTTAAATTTTGTATCTATATGTTTTATTTTATGGCTGTTCACCGCCCTGAGTCCTTCGGGAGTAGGGCGGTATACAAATTTAATAAAATGAAAATAAAATGAAAATATTGCGGAAGAGCTCATCACCTTTCTGCATAATTGACTTCATTTCTGAATTATTTTTTATAACCTAGATGCATAGCCCCATATCCTGCACTTTGAAACAGTAGAAGTGTGTCTTGATCTTTTTCTAGATGGCATCCATTTAGATATTTCAATTCTATCCAGTCTTCTAAAGGGCTGTTTTCTTTGAACTTAGAAATGCCCATAATGCATTATTAAGTTCTAGGAAAACAGCACTTTTTCTTCATTGGTATAAATGGAATTGGACATGTTTCGTCTTTAGAAGACTGGATAGGATCCTTTCCATCTCCCATCTTAAATTTCAGCTCAATATTTAGCAGGAGCAGAGAAAGGTAATTACTATTTACACTGTGTGTGTGTGTGTGTGTGTGTGTGTGTGTGTGTGTTAAAGTGAGTCACTTGTCTCCTATTTAAAAGAAAAAACTTAGAAAACTTTTTTTACTATTATTTTTCAGTGACATGAAGAAAGTTGGGGTGACGATTGTTGGACCACAGAAAAAACTTATTAGCAGTATTAAATCTCTGGAAATGCATACAAAGAATGGCCCTGTTCCTGTGTAAATTATCAAATGCTGGCATTCAGGACTCATCTGGAGAAAGTGAGAAAAATTACTGAAAGGTCCTGGTAATGTGTGGAAAATTGTGAGACTTAAAAGGCACTGTTGCAACAAAATGGGGCAATTTGCAACAAATGTGAAATTTCAAGCCCATTAAAAGACTCATAAAGTTGAGTTCAATTGCCTTAAAATAGGAATGAAAAACTTATTTTATATCTCTTATTCTTGAAGGAGGGTTTCTTCCCTACAGTAATAATGGACTGCTCAAACATAAAATGCATTTGGAAGAAAAAAGAAAGTGTGTTAAAAAATCCATGTAACCTTAAGCCATTCAAATGTTAATAGACTGACTATCGTAAAAGGCAAAAGAAACAGTGGATGTAATACTGTGATTGGAATGACTGTCAACAGCATTAAACAGTATTTTTTTTTAATATGAGGAAAGGATAGGCACGTAGCATTTTATTTCTTTAATTCTTGTAAGCATATTCGAGGATAATACCTCAGACTTGTCTAGCCATATCTGCAATGATATCCTTGCAATATTCTGTTTTTGACTGTGGATGGTAAATCTGAATGACAATTGGGTGAAAATGAAGGCAATACTTCACAGATACTTGTCCTGGGTGTGTTCTTTAAAAACAAAACTTTTTATATATATAAAATGCATATTTATTTCCTTTAAAAATGTTCCTCTTGTTTATATTTATATAGGTTTTGACTGGGATTAATGACTACCAAATGCCAAATTTCTTTAAATTTTGGCTGTCAACAATATTTAAGGGGGAAAAAAATCAGTAAAACCCATGTGATTTTATTCCTAATAAAAATATCACTAGAAAGGAACTGATGTGCATACAAGAATGGTCATAAACATACAATACATCCTATAAAAATATGAAGAATTTCATGCACAACATTTTTAACACAGAACAATCCATTATAACAATCTTATTTCACATGGGGAATATTCTTGGGGAACTATTTAATTGCATGTACTTAAACGTTACAGTATTCAGATAGTTTTGGAGTGTATCAGATGTTTAACTGTTTAATGGGTTACTTGATTGTAGAATTCTTTGCTTACGTTGCCCTAGGATTAAAATAAAGATACTCTTAGGTGCTTCCAGACAAGGATGTTCTTGCGTAGAAA
Organism: Arizona elegans; assembly: GCA_022577455.1. Classification (NCBI taxonomy): domain Eukaryota; kingdom Metazoa; phylum Chordata; class Lepidosauria; order Squamata; family Colubridae; genus Arizona; species Arizona elegans. The sequence goes on along the minus strand of JAKOOJ010000006.1, from coordinate 78,901,199 downwards.
GGGTCCAAACAACATTGTCTTCCATTTGTTAGCTTCTTGTGTTAATCAGAATTTCTTCCATCTTCTTTCTCAATTGAACACACACACACACACACACACACACACACAAAACACAATTATCTATCATGTATTTTGATCAGTAACACTAGAAGCTATCTGTTGGGAAATATTATTTTCTCACTTTGAATTACAGGTCACAATATAGGTCAAATAATGATGTTGTTACAAGGCAGCATTTGGATATGGATATGAAATTTTATTTAAACGAATTCCCATCTTATTCATTTCCCTTTGCTCTATTTGGCCTTCTTTGAACATCCTGTTTTATATCATAGTAATTAGCAACGATTATTTTAGTGTAATCCAAAACTTGCAGAAACTGTGACATCTAAGGTAGTATGTAATCATATTTGAAAATGGATAAAGTAACATTGCAAAATATTAGTTATGTATACATGGAACTTCTTTGCTCGTTCTATAATTTTACTATCCATCCAGTATGATTTCATTTTTCATTATATTCTGGGGGCATTGAAAAGTACACCACATTTTAAAATGTTTTGATAGGATGTAACAGTTCTGAAAGAAATTGAATTGGATTAAATTAATACTTTCATACTATTAACATGACCTTTATTCTTTTTAAAATTTATATTAATGCCTTATTGCAAACATTCAATCAGGTAAAATACAAATAATAGAATATTCATCTCAACAATGTAGAAGCATGTGGAAAAATTATCCTAGAATCAATTTTCAGTTCCTATAAAAGGAAGGAAAAAAGAGGTCATCATCAAAATTTCAAAATAGATTTCAGTTTTAGCTATTCTTAATTTTATCACAGTATCTAGCAAGGCCAGAGAACATTATTTTGTGTATGCTCATTACTTGGAATGGGTATCATAGTTTGTTCAGAAGAATTGCTTCTTTTCCTCCTAAGAGGGTTTTTAAAAAGCTCTTAGTCTTCTCTTTCTTACAATTTTTGTACTCCTGAAGGGCATTCTAGAGCCCCCATTTCCCCTATCCCATGTACATATGTAAACTTAGCAGTGTAAAATTTTTAACTGTGGAGTAGAGGAAATAAAATTTTCGTGGCCATCTTCCTGTACAGGACCTGCCTTTGATTATTTACATCCAAAAAAAACAAAAAAAAAACAAAAAACAAAAAACCCACAGTCATTACAAATAATATGTAATAATTGATTTTGTATCTTAAAATATTGTTTTATGTGTATTATTTATTTCTGTTAACATATAACATAGTCTTTGCTGTACTTTAGAATCCAATAACTCGAGATGTATAGATGTAATTGGAACTCACAAATCTGAATTTACCTTTAACATTTATTTCAAAGCATTACTTACTCAGTTAGTTTATTATGTTGTGCAAATATAGATGGCCTGTTACTAATGTAAAATGATTTGTAGTGGAAACCTTTATATTTTTATAATAAACAAAATGAAAGTATTTTTTACATATTGGAATGCGGAGGTGATTGTTTAAAACCTGCATAGGTTTTTATGGTTTTGCATTAAATTTGCAGCATCTGCTTAACTAAATTTCTGATTTAGGTTTGGCTTCATTGCATTAACTGGTATTATTAAAACTACTTTACCATAAGATTAAAACTTCTGAATGTTCTTACTTGATCTCAATTTTCATATCCATGAAGATGCTTCATTGGTAATTCCCAGGGATAGATGGCTATTTGTAAATCATTCTTACTGCTAGACCTGGGTCCAATGGCTACAGCTTCAATAGTACAAATCACATTTAGGGGACATTAAGCCAAAGTCAATCTTTGTTTCTATTAAAATAATTTGGCTTCTACACTCTTTAAGCACATTACTGGCACTGTTTCTTCTACAGATTGACCAAAGAAGTAATTATACATGAATAGAAACATGAATATGTGACTCCTAACTGTGTAAAACTAAGCATTTATGATGTCTTCAGATATGCTTTATCTGAAGCACATCTGAAGACACTATGCAAAGATATATATATTAAGTAAATAAATCAAACCGTCAGATATGACAGTAGAAAGTTAAAAGTTTTATCTTTTTTGCTGCCTTTTCATCATACCTTTCTCTACCTTACAGCCCTTTCCTGACAAAGTTTTCTCTAACTAAATTGCAGTTTTCATATGAAAGCTATAACTTTATCGTTGGCTTGTATTTTGACTTCTACTTCTTTTTGAATTCCAATGAATCCATTCAACAAATGCTAAGACCACATGTTACTCTTTGACTGCTTTTATACCTTGGCAAATGTTTAGTTCGAGAATTCAAATGTTTGTTCCACCACTAAATATAACAATACCTGTTTGGAGCATTAAGGAAGTTTAAATTTGATCTGTGTTCATGTGAAATATTGACACTGAGAGATCTAAATAAAAGCTCAGGTAAGTCATTTTATTTTTTTCAGAAATACTTGGGCAGAAAATGATGTCTAGCTGAATAATGAAATGTCTGCAAGAAAACAACTTAGCTCATAGAGCACCAGGAAGTCAACAGTTCAACCATGAGCCACATATGTTCTCTTCTGTTGGCATTATGTTATCACACATGTTTCTTAAATACTCCATTCTCACTGTTCGGTTTACATGTATATTTTTCTTTACATATAAAAAAAGGCGATTTTAATTTCTTTCAATAAACTTTCATTCTTCAAAACTGGCCCCATACTATTTCCACCATTATTTGAATGTTTTAACATTTGTTCATCCATTTCTCACCTTCAGGAAACTTTTACCAAGGTATACACGTATATACTTACTATAGTTTTTCATTGTTATGTATATCTTGCAATTGTTCACTTTATATTCTGTGTCAAACACAACTACATTTATTAATTTCAGTGTAAATTCAAATTTACATTAATTTCCAGCTGTTGGTTCAAAGAACCTAACATTTCCTTTAAATCATTCAACTTTAAATCATTCAAATCAGCAAACACGGTGGCATTGTCTACATTTCACAATAGTATATTTGTTACAAACATTGTGATAACAGAGCAAACATATTTTTGGGGGGTTCTTGTCTTATGTGCAATACTGAATTGATATCATCTAGTGGATGGACAGGACTCTTGCAGAGTTCGTGTTTAAACTTACAAATGTTTCCTATAATGTATCTTTTATCTTGACCTAAATGAGTAAAACTGCAGAGAAGGAAAGCCATAGCTTCCTTTATAATATTTTATTTTATAATAATACAATTCTCCTCTAGCAACACTGTGATAATCATGCTACATTCGTTAATTTAACTGAATTGGCAATTGATGTGAAAGGTGCACAGCACTGTTGTAGAAGTGTGTTGCTTTCACTCCCCTAAAGCATTTATATAGTTTTCAATGACTAATTAATTGAATTCTATCGTTCCCATTGAGAGCATTATGAAAATAAAACCAAAACAGCAGAGTGAGGTATGTATTTTCTTTTAAATGTATCTATTTCCTTTTGTACTAAGTAACAGTTTAAAAATCACTGATTTGAATTACATAGAAAGGTAAGCTAAGTTAACTTTACTAGTTGTTGTTGTTGTTAATAGATTTTTTTCTTTAAAACATATAATTCACAAATGGTTAAATTTACTCTTCAACTATGTAGGTGTATATTTATTGTAATATTCTAACTAATCAAGTCTTCCTCAATAGGAAACACAGATTCATAATATTCATTTTCCTTTGGAGGTTCACAAGAAGATGGAAGATTTATTGTGTATTCCTTGCTTTCCTAAAGGACTCTTTAGAATACCAAAATACGATGAATATATGTAATTCATTTTATAAAAAATTATTACCTGTAACAGAAAGAAACAAATCATATCCAGTCTGATTTATTACACTGATTCAGTTCAGAAAATCAGTTCAGTTTGATTCTAATTCATTATTACAGTTCAATAGAGAAAGTAAAATCGAATTGAATTAATTAGGATCAATTCTATTTTCTGATTTGATTTGGAAAATTGGTTTTCTTTTGCCGGCACAATGGAACATTTTAGGGCTCAGATCAAATAAAATGAATCAAATTGAAAAAAGTGGCTCTGTGTTGACTCATTTCACTCAATTCAATATGACAAAGTTTTCCACAGCTTTCCTGCTAAGACTTTTCAGTTAAGATCAGTATAGTTCTTTATCTGTTATATTCCAGAGCCATTCTCCATTTATTTTTAACCAAATTTATGATACAAACTGCTGTAAGATATGAATAATTGCAAGAAATATAGTCCTTGTGATAATATGGCAACAGGAATCAGCAGGTGTCAGTTTCTCTGGCAATGGAACTGTCTGAATTATTTGCTAGTTTTATTGTAAATTTAAAGTCGTCACAGTAGATATATGGCTGAGCTATGGTGAGCAGAGATAGCAATATAGATAATATCAATGCCAGCTCTATGGTTTCTTTAATCCAATGCTCAGACAGCCACAATGCTTCCTTTCCTCTGTTAGAATAGGGTTAACCCACAAACATTCCCTATATACTTTTGCCAATCGTTCAAAGTCATTACTGGAATATTACCAGTTTCAGCTAGATTCAATGGGTAGTAATTAGGACAGGTTTAAATATTTTATCATTTACTTATGTGTACAATTTATATAGATGCCCATCTTCTAATCAGCTTTCTGAGCTGTTTCATATTCTGGCAGGCTATCTTTTATATGCTGCTCTAAGAGCTTCCTAAAATAATGCATATAACAAAGGCTAGGTATCCTTTCAAAATGGTCTCCTTAGAACAGTTGGATACTTGTCTGGCTACATGGTAAATTGTGATGTGGCCACCAGTAAGGCAAGATAATGCAGGACAATGCAAGAGTATAATCAATTATACTCTTGCCTGAGAAAGCATATGGTCTAGGATAACTGCTGCTCAAGGATACCATAAATGATAGTATGATAGTTCTAAAAATATTTAAATGATCATCTAATAACAATAATTTCTTATACAGGAAGCATACATCACAATAAAATCACAGTTAATAGTTAAAATATGTGAAATCCTTTGTTAGATTTTAATTGAGTTGTACCACAACCCTTAAATGCATTTATAAACCAGACCATACTAGAAATTAGAAAAAAATCTACAGCTTAAGTTAACAAAGAATTGTGTCTGCAGTTAGAGCCACAACACACCATGAGCAATCTGACATTTCTTGTCTCTTGAAGAATTTATTCTGGTATTTAAAAATACTGTGCCAAAATATCTCTATGATATTTATTCTTAAGAAAGTGAAAAGAATTTGCTTTCAAAGAAAGTTGTGCAGCTTGGAGTCCTATGTATGTGCATAATGTATATTATATATGCCTGTATTAATCTGAGAAACCATCCCATCCTCACTCCTCACCCCTCTCACCCCAAAAAAACCTGAATTCTAAAGGGCTCTGAGAGTGAACTACAATCATATAAATTATTTTTGCCCGAAATGGAAAGAAACTGTTTAGGAAATTAGGGGAGGTATTTGAACACAGCATTAAGACTATCTCTGTAGCATTTTTCTGACTCTAACAGTAAATTTATCCTTGTATCTTCATTATTCTCTTAAGACTGTTGGAAAAATCAATGTAGAAAATGTTACAGCTGATCCATACCTTGAATTGCTTTATAGATGCTTGCTTTATAGAAAAAATGGTCCAAAATTTATGTCTATTCTTCGGCTTATTTGACTTCTTTTTCAAACCACTAATGATTCAGAGCATACCCAACTCTAATAAAAATATTTGAAGACTACAAAGTCCGTACAACACCATTTCTGTAATGGTATTCCTCACATGATACATGGTGTAAAGGTAAAAATTTCCCATGTCCAGTTATGTTCCACTCAAGGGGATGATGCTTATCTCTGTTTCTTAGATGAGGGAGCTAGCATCGTGGACATATGGCCAGCATGACTATAAACCAAGGAACATACAGTAGAATGCTATTACCTTTCCACTGAAGTGGTACCTATTTATCTACTCACATTTGCATGCTTTCGAATTGCTAGGTGGGTAGAAGCTGGGGCAAGTAACAGGAGCTCAGTTTATCATGCAGTGCTTGGGTCTCAAACCCAGGCTTTCAGCTTTTCAGCTAACAAGCTCAGCATCTTTAACCGCTAAGTCATTGTGCCCCCATACATTGTATAATGCTATAAAAATCTGGTGAGTAATTTGCATGAAACATCAGAATGTAAAAGTAGTGTTCATTTATAACTTGCTTACTTTTCTATTTATTAATATAAATTGACTTTCTTTTTAACTCTTTCTACAGCAATTCCTTTCACAATATGGTACTTATTACTGTACAGTAAATATTACTGTTTATTTCTGTATACAAGTCTCTATCGCAGTGGTCAAGAAAAACGAGTTCCATCTGAAGCAATTAAAAAATGAAATAAAAAACTTTGAGAACAGGGAAAGAGAAATAAGTGTTCTTTCTCCCTCCTTAATGAATGCATAGACACAAAATATAATAAAAAACCAGAAATTATCTGAAAGAACACTGTTAAATTGTTACAGTTTTGAAACATATTACATTTTCTTTGTGCTACCCGTACATCTGGAACATTCTATGTAAATATAAGAGCAAGAACAACTTTGCGTTGTTTCATTGAAGCACTAAAATGTGTCTTTTGAGAAGAACTTGCCACTTTAAAGCAAAAAGAACATTTATATCCTCTTCTGAATAAAAATACTAGCAGTCACAGGGGATACATCGGAAATTTCATGTATGCATGGAAAAGAATGTATGGGTATATTTGGATAGGGACCAAACATCAGCGAAAAGTTAAAGGGTCGATCAATGCATTCTTGTTTGCTTAACTTAGTCACAAGAAATCATGGCTGTACTGCTAATCTTACCCCAAGGATTTCAGCTGAGAAAATGTAACTGAAATAAGAGCAGTGTGTCATATGTTTTTGCTCAGAACAAATTGGGTTTGGAAAGTAAAATAATTATGTAAAGTGTCTGCAAGATTTAAATTAAAGACAGTTATTAAGCTAGTAACCACAGTGTGTAACACAGGCATATATACATGGAAATATCCCCAGTGCAATGAGAAACAGTATGTTGTCGTAATTAGACTGCTGGTCTAAAGTTGGGGAAATTAATGTTAAAATCCTCATATAGCCATGAAGTTCATTGAATATCTTTCAATCTAAGCTATGTTACTAAAAAAATGAAATAAAATGGCGGATACCTGTATCATGGATTATTTTGACCTTGTAGATTAATATATAAAAAATTAATAATATCATTTGTGACAGAATATGAGGTTATTGATAATAAATTATGTGCTATGTTTCTATTTCTTGTTTGTAGCACTACTGCCATTAGCCATTTAAACATTTTTCAGCTTCCCAGTCAATATATTTACATGAACTTAAGTAATATTAAACTGAATCTGGCTTATCTATGTTCAACAGAAAAAAATATGTCAAGTACACAAAATGCAAGAAAAAATGTAGAGTACTTATTTTTGATAGTTCTCATAGAAATTCTAATGTTTGTTTTTATTGTAAGAAAATTTAATTTGAAATTATTATGAAGGAGAAAATGAATACTATAGATTAGCTGCAGTCCAGAATTTTAAAAATTCTGAGTGAATTTGCTTCTGGCATGCAGAATTTAACTGAAGTTTTCTGACACAGAGAAAGAAATTGATGTAAACGGAGAAAATCATTTATGTAGGTTATATTTGGAAGGCTTACAGGTAGGAAAACCGTGATTACTATAAGACCAGTGGTGGGTTGCTACCGGTTCTCCCTGGTTCAGGTAGGCCCTTCCCCCCACCCCCGTGCTATACTTACCTTTATTTCTTTTGTTTTTAGCTCAGCTGTAAGGCGCGGCAGAATGGATTGCCATGCCTCAGCTGTTTTTTTACTCAATGCGCTTGAGTGAAGTGTAAGATCAGCACACGTGCAAGTGAAGCAAGCATGTTCGTGGTGATCGCACGCAAAGCACATGCGCGATACGAACCGGTGCTAAAACTAGTTAGGACCCACCACTGTTATAAGACATATAGCTAAGAATCAGATTTGCCATCTGTTTTTCACTCTCTGCAGTCACATAACTTTTCCTTATTTTCCTTGAAAATGAATTTTCTCCAACCAGCTCATTTTTAGACTCCTGTTATCTTTCTTCTTTTTGTTTATACTGTATGTACATATCCTTATGCTTCAATACATCTTTTCCTTTCTTTCCCAATAGTTAGTGCCACTGGTCATGCTCCATATTTATTTCTTTTACTTCCATGCTTTTCTCATTGACTTCCCACTTCCATAATCATTTTGCCTAAGCATAAGAAGTCAAGATGTGTAGAATCCCATATTCTAGTCAGAAGCACATGTGTGCTTTTGATGCAGGGGTGAAATCCAGCAGGTTCTGACAGGTTCTGGAGAACTGGTAGCAGAAATTTTCGGAGAACTGGTAGTCGAAATTTTGAGTAGTTCGGAAAACCGTCAAATATCACCTCTGGCTGGCCCCGGAGTGGGGTGGGAATGGAGATTTTGCAATATCCTTCCCCCAGGAGTGGAGAGGGAATGGGGATTTTGCAGTATCCTTTCCCTGGAGTGGGGTGGGAATGGAGATTTTGCAGTATTCTTCCCCTGCTATGCCCACCAAGCCACGCCCATAGAACCGGTAGTAAAAAAATTGAATTTCACCACTGTTTGATTCCTGTTTATCTTCCCTGAATGAACAAAATTAATCACCTCAAGGCTTCTGGTTTAACCCAGTCTTTGTGCTTTCACTTGTGGAGTATCATCCTGGAAATTTGTTTGTTTTTAGCTTCCTTGAAACATCTACAAATTTGCAGCAAGAAGCCAGTACTCCAGAATAGATAAGAGCATGAATAAGTCTGTCATAATTACCAGAGTATGATAGAAGAAGAAGAATTGACTATATACAATTCAACAAATCCTGTTTTCTAGTCCATGTGAGAGTTTTATAACAAGTCCATTGACATTTTGAAAAGTCTGACCACTGTCTATCCACTTGCCTATATTATTTTATATATATTTGATCACTCCAAATACTGTACCTTTAAAGATAAAGCAGAAACTAGGATTAAATCTAACAATCTTATTATGTCTGCACACCTTTTTGTTGCAGTTGTTATCTTTCAGACTATAAGTAAATGTGAAAGTTCAGTTATAACAGGTTTACAAGCTGTTCTTCTGGGAGTGGTGAGACACTGAATATTAATGGTACATCAGTTATTGCTGATTTAGTATGGCTTGAAACCCCTATCAGAGTAGAGATTATTTTACTTTCATATCAGTAGGACCTATGCACTAACAGCGCATACTAATTATGCCTGGAAGCCTGTAAATGAAACCATCAGTTCTGAATGACAGAGAAAGGTGATGGTGTGTGTGTGTGGGGGGGGATATATTGTTATCTACCTAAGGTACAATAGTACTTCACTGCATTGCAATTGACAAATGTTTTTATTCTCACTGTTTTCAAAAGGATTAGGTCCTTTCTATTTGTCATTAATGTTATCATATATACCTAAACATTACAATTTCCTTCCATAGCTTTCGCTTGCAATTAATACATTTTTATTCTTACTATAAAGTTGAAAGGTAGAGCACAGTGGAAATATATTTCAGCTTATTGCAAAGAGTTTTTTAGATAAATCTTCTGTATTATACCAGAGATATTAGGGGACTGAACAGGAAACTTTCTGAATGTAAAGCATATCCAGTTTTTCTAGTCATTGGCCATCGCAAGGATAAAATTTGGATGATAGATTCACACACATGCTTGAAACATTGTCAACCTGAATAAGTGTCTAAGAAATGGCCATGCATTTATCACCATGTTATTTCTTCACAACTCCTGAACCTATGCAATACCATTGGTGACTATCCTTTTGGTTACATGAACTGATGACTCTATATTTTCTAATGCTTATTCTGATGAAGGCATTATTTGTATAATTTATTTAGTGTTCATAAAGATCCTCAAAGCTGGATGTTCCAGGACTAGTGAACCTGAAAACCTAGAGAAATACTGACAATTTATATAAAATAAAGAGGTTTTTATCCTGTTCTAGATTGCCTTAGCAAACCATTAAAATAAAATGTGTTGGGTTGGATTCCTTTGCAGCCATATTCATTTCCTATAGAGCTTCTTGCTATGAAGCATAATATTTCATCTTTCCTGCTTCAAGCAACATGCTCTGAGTCCTTCATAGATATATCCATAAATTGAGAAACATTAGTAAGAAGGAAGAGATATGTGATTTGGTCTTAGTGGTAGTAAGTTCCTCTTTGTGAAAATGGCTTGTAAGGAAGCAATGATTTGCCCATTCGTCAAAAGAACATTACAAAAACATCATTGTTGGATCCAACTATTTAATCTTCCTTTTGCGGGGGGAGGGGTGAAGAAGATGGTTGTATGACAACTCTAGAGAACTTTGAAAGAAGTGTATTATCTGGACCACATTCACTGGGAATTTGAACCTAGATAATGGAACTGAAACAGCATTAATCATGATTATAGTTGACCTCTGACAGGAATAGTTTGAGAGCAGTGGTGGGCATGGCCATGGGGTATCACAGGCACACTTGGCCTCCTGCACCCTCCTGGGAGCAAAAAAGGGCCACAGGGGACCATGTCACACACCTCCACACCCCACTTTGGGCCTGCACTTACCTGGGTGTCAAAAAAGGGTGTGTGGGGACTCCTGTAAGGGGCGAGGCCAGTCAGCAATTTAACAAACAGTTCACCTGAACCGGCCCAAACCACTGAATCCCACCACTGTATGAGGGTAGTGCATCTGACCCTCTTGACCATTCTGCAGAGCTTTCAACACTATTGATTATAATATCCTTCTGGACTTGTATCAGGGGTTTAATGGCCCTATGTTGTGATTGTTCTTTTCCTTTCTCCGGTGTTAGTTCCATGTTGAAAAGAAGAAAGAGTTCCAGCCTTCAGCCTTCGTTTTGCATGGACCCAAAGGCTTCAGTACACTCTTTTCTTCTTTTTAACATCTTTACGTAGAAGTTAAAAAGAAGAAAAGAGTGTATGATAATGTTGATGATACCCAGCTTTTACCTTCATTCTAAATCATCTGAGTGATATTGTGGAGGTTCTGCTTTGTGATCTGGAGCAAAGAGTGAGCAAAGACCATTTCTGAGCACAGATAAATAGAACGGAAGATATTTAAGTACACTGAGCAATAACATCTGTATACTTGGAAGTAGGGAGGTATAGTCAAGGAAGAGAAAAGCCATTAAAAAATAAGATAATCTACATGATCCAGCACTGCAAGACGTACAGAAAGAAAGACAAAAAGGTAACAGAAACAAAGATGGAGAGGACTTCCGGCGGTGATGTCAGCGTGTTAGGAATCAAGGGGACAGTGTTCCATTCCCTAAGTTCCAATTTTCTATCTGGAAGCCGCTTTTTTGGGCACTATTGCCCAAAGAGGGCAATAGATTAAAGGGGAAATCCCGAGGACCTCAGAGGTGACAGCAATCGCCCCAAAGGTTCAGGGAAAACCCCTTAATTCTGACTGAAAAAAACCCAGCCTCTTTTTTGGCTGGCAGAACATTGACTGCTGTCTTAAGAAAGGAAGTGAAGATTGAGTAAAGACATCAGCAAAACAACAAAAGAATAAGATTTTGAAAGGTACAGCAAACAAAGTGACGGAAATATAATTAAGAGAGAGACTCCAAACAGATCGGCAAAGCTGACCCATAAAGAAGCAGCAAAGTGAAAGTAAAACGGAATGAAATCAGCGAGACCAACCAGAGGGTGACTAAGCGGAGCTGACAGGCAATGGAATTAAGGTGGATTTAAAGAAACATTGTAGAGTTGTCGACTGAATATTAAATACAGTGTTACGAATTTGACTGGGATTTGGAATCCGGCAAGGACTAATTGATTTGTGAAAGGAATATGGGGCCAAGTGTTGGATTTATTACAAATGGAAGTGGAGCTGAGACGAAAGAGAAGAGACAGAGAAGAGATTGTAATTAACTTTGAGAGTGACCGGGAGGAACTTTGAGACTTTGTATCGGTGGCAAAGTGACAATACTCAATATTAGTGAATGAAAAGTGGAATTATACTAGAATACTCATCTGGAAATAACCAATAACATTGGGTTCTCAATAACATTGAGTTTTTGGAGCTATGTTAGCATTATCCCTGGGAGGCATACTGAAGGACTCTGACAATAATTATAGGACAGGCGATTCGAATGATGCAAGACTAAGTGAGGATTGCAACAACTACAATTCCGGAAATTAAATACAACATTTGAGACTTAATTTAATTGAACTCTTTCTAACTTATCTCAATTTTAGTATCCTTAATACTAAATACTTTAATACATAGTATATTGCATAGAATATTATAGTATATATAGTATATGGTCTTGGAACATTTAAGTTTAAGTTTAAAATACATTGTTTAAGTATAAGTAAGAGGAAGTGAAATATAAATTTAGAAAGTAACTTGAGGATAACATAGGCTTTGAATAAGAATAATAATACAACAAACAGTTTATTTGCACTCTCTTCTATTTTATTGTTGTTTTTTAGGCTATAATTTAATATTAACTTAAACGATTGACATATTATTGAATTGATGAATTGATGAATTGGAAAAAGAGTGGTTTCTATTATTCCATATATTGTTTTGAATAAGTATAGATGTTTTAAATTGGTAAGAGTTAATAGAGATATAACTAAGAATTTAATAGAACTTAATAGAATAGAATATTTAAATAGAATATTTAACACAGAAATTGATACATGACTTGCTGAAATATCGTCTTTTTTCCCTACTCCCCACATAAATTTTTATTAATCCCTTATATAACGATATTAGAAACTGAATTCTAGAATTTTGATAGGATCCAAAAGCTAAATAATAGATATTGGTTCCAGTAATCAATAGAAGAGAAATCCCACTATAAAATATAGACTGTGAATGAAAATTTGGGAACTGCTAAACCAGAAAATCAAGATGACAACTACCAGCCCATCTGCAATGACAAAAACGAGTAAAAGAATAATCACCAACCAAACATCATCTACTGCATCACCGGCACAACAGAAAATGATAGACACAATGCTACTTGCAGAAAAAGAGAAAACTCCCCAATCAATCAACATCCAAAATATACATTCAGTATTGGCAATGATACAAGAGGGAATGAACAAAACACAGGAATCAATTGCCAACCACCACCAAGAAATCAGGAAAAATCACGAAGAACTGAAGTTGGATGTAGGAGAAATAAAGGACAACTTTTAAAAAATGGATTATAAAATGGAGAAAATTCAGCAAAACATCGCCAAAAATGAACAACGGATCCAAAACATTGAAGCAAAGATGGACCAAGCAGACAAAAAGCTGGAGGACCTAGAATGTGACCAAATAACAATAAATAAAGAACTGGAAGATTCAATTTCATTTTTAGAAATGGAGAAGGCATCATTCTACCTAAGATTCCAAAATATCGCGGAAATCAGAGAAGAGGATCTGAGAGATTTAATGGTGGGAATTTTAGCGGAGGCAACCCAAAAGAATAAGGAAAAATCAACCAGGAAATTGATGAAGTCTACAGAGTATTCACCAATTACGCCCGAAGGAACAAGCTACCTAAAGAGATCCATATTAGATTTGCAAGGGAATCAGTAAAAGAGGAAATATATAAAATAATGAGAGAGGAACCAATCACCTATAAGGGAAAAGAAATAATTGCATTAAAACAAATACCGAGAAGAATAAGAAAAACAAGGAAAAACTACAGCTTTGTGACAACAGAATTAAAGAAACATAAAATAATGTTCCAGTGGTTAACACCTGAGGGAATTCTTGTCTCATGGCAAGAAAAAAAACACAGACTCGACACTCTAGAGAAGGCACAACAGTTTTTTGACAGAAATTTTGTACTAGAAGAGGAACAAGAATCCGAAACACAGCAAGAATCCGCAAGTCAGGAGGACCAACCAGAAGAAGTACAGCAAGAAGGAAGAACAAGGGGAGAGAAAGAAAGGATGGAAAGAGAGGGAGCAAGGGAAAAAATACGAATAACAGGAAAAAACACTAGGAAACTCAGGACAGCAAGGAGATAGAAGACTGGAATGGAGAAAGAACTAAGATTGATATCAATGAACATAAATGGCCTAAATACTCCATCTAAGAGATCACGTATATTTAGAAATCTACAAAAATTGAAGACAGATATCATAACATTACAAGAAGTCCATATCAAAAAACAACAACGTAGACTATTAGCCAAGAAACGACTAGGAACACTCTATACTGCATTAACAGAACAAAAAAAGAAAGGCATAGCAATGTATATCCAAAACCATATACAAGCAAAGCAAATATTCGCTGATGAAGAGGGCAGGACGTTGATGGTCGAAATCGAAACAGGAACAAAAAATATATTATTAGTGTCACTCTATGCACCAAATAGAACGCAGTGATTATTTCAAAGAGATACATAATATAATCAAGGAACTGGACTATCCAAATATATGTCTCATTGGAGACTATAATGCAATTGTAGACACAGATAAAGACTATCGGAGTAGGAAACAAAATAAGTCCACTTGACAAAGAGATGGCATGCATACTTATGGGAAGACAAACTCACAAAACAAGAACAATTCCGTAGACATATCGTGAGAGACACCCTGCTCAAAACTTGGAATGAAATTAGAAAGAACCATTATGATAAGATCCCACGGTGGATCTCTACAATGGAAGCACAAATCTATCCAAATACAATGGACACGAATAAAATGAAAACATACCAGGATCTCCTAAATGAAGAAGGAAAATTAAAAACAATAGAAGAATTAAGAACTCAAGGTGTGGAAATGGACTGGTGGCCATACTTACAATTAAAATCCAGACACAAAACAGATATGGAAAAATTCAGAATTCAAAAAGAACTAAATCAGTTAGACAAAATTTTATTGGGACCCAATGAGAAATCAATAACTAAAATCTATAACTTCCTATTGGCATATAAATTAGAAGAGGAAACAGTTAAATAAAACATGATCACGTGGGCGACGAATTTCGGATACCCTATAGAATTAAATAAATGGGAAAAATTATGTAAAATTAACAGCAAACTAACACTATCAGTACCATACAAAGAAAATGCCTACAAGATGTTTTATAGATGGCACCTCCCACGGGCCCGGATCTCAAAAATGTTTCCCAATACATCCTCACTCTGCTGGAAATCCAAATCAGAAAAAGGGACATACTACCACATGTGGTGGTCGTGTCCCAAAGCCAAACAATTCTGGAACAATATTAAAACCCAATTGGAAGAAATAACAAGTCAAAAAGTACCATTAAAACCGGAAACATATCTATTAGGCATATTTACACGTAATTATGAAAAAGAAATAACATATTTAATCACACATATTCTGACTGCATCAAGGATCACTTATGCACAAAATTGGAAACTGGAAGAAGTCCCAACACAAGAAAGAATTATATCCAAAGTCATGGAATGTGCTGAGATGGACAGACTCACCAAGGAAATCCAAGGAAAGGAAGAATCTGACTACTATCTGGTTTGGCAAGGTGGCATCAATGGTTGGAGATAAAGAAACCAAACAAAAAGATGATCCTAAAAGAGTAAAATAAAATTCCATACCAAATGAGATGTCAGTTCTGAGACAGCATTTTGAGATAGCATCGAAACCTGACATGAGATTTAACAATGAATAACTAAATATCAATAAAATAATATCATTACATAAAGTGAGAGGAAGGAATATATATTGAGGAATATAGGTTATCGATGTCATAAGAAATCTGACATTATGTTTAGATGTCATTAATGTCATTAATGTTGTGTATTGTTTTATTTGTACTTGTATGTGTATTTTGTGTGTTTTTATAATTAATAAATGTTTTTTTAAAAAAGAAAGAAACAAAGATGGAGCGCATGTCCAGCTTCAGAAAAATGATGACAGCCAACAAAATGAATCAATTTCATGCAGACAAGAAGATCTGGAAATGATGCAGAAGTAGTGCAAAAAGCACATGCATACAGTTCATCTGTCTGCCCTCAGCCATATGCTTGCACAAACAGTGGCTGTTAGCTGGTGATTGAAATACTGAGTCTGTGAATATTCTGGTTGTTAGTATCAGCTATGTTTTCCTATCCACAAACCTTTAAGAGTCTACAATGGAAAAAAGCTATCAAATTATTTAATTGTTGTGGGATGTTGAGGATATGTGCTACATGTTGTTGGCCATGAACTAAAACTGGGGGCTATGATGGAAGACAATGTTGTATTTTGTAACTGAGTTTATAGAGAGCAGGGCAGCTGTTTAACTCACAGTGGAAAACAATATAAACTACTGAATGGGGGTTAAAATTAAACTTTGTAATATGATATATATAGATAGATAAAAGGTAGACATTACCACTATAAATGAAATTCCACAGATATCAAGCCAACTAATTGTCTAAATTGTACAAAATTGTACAAAAAATTGTACAAAAAAAAACATTCAAGTAATTTCTTCCCTATTCCACATTTACCCTTAAATGTTTCTCTTCAATTAATTTATTGTGAATTACAACAGTCTGACACTGATCCAAACCAATGTCAATTTTGCAATTAATTTTTGCCATGCATGTTTACCTTTCTTAGTTAATGAAACCCAAACTCTAAACAACAGAATAATATATGATGATTAATGACTGGGTTTCTAAGAAGAAACTTACAAGGAGGACTTCAGATCTTCTTCATGTATCAGTGCTTGAAGATATGAATAAGAAAATGCTGCCAATTTCCTACATTATCCTGATGCCACCATTTCAGTGGAATCAACTGCCTGCTTTGAAGTAGATTTGGATTTGAAGTTTTAGTTTTGAACAACCCATTTCGTTTCCCATCAGATAATGAAAAAGAAGCAGCTCTAGGCAAATATATTGAAGATATGGTGAAAACATTACAGAGATATTAAAAGGCTGATACATTTAATAATTTAAAATTACTATGGTTGGTCACACAGTCAGATATTTATACCGGATTTAGCATTTTTATCCACCTATTGAGTCTTTCCCAAGGACACAGGTTAAGCAGATGTTGTTACTTGTTGGGATTAAAACTATTGTTGCAGGATGTAAATTGTTCCAAATAAAGCTACTTTTTTTCAATTGACTGGTGGTGATTTTGTCAATGCTGTTGGTATTCAATTTACGATTTATGGTGCGTCTATGATCTTTCTGTAGATGATATTTTCTGATCAGGTATTTTTGTGTCATTTTAGGTTCTTTTCTTTAACCTGTTCTAGCTTGCTTTCTTTCGAATCTATTTTCCAGCTTTTGTTGGAACTTCCATTTTTGTTTTGTCCTGTTTTTTTTCTTGCTTGTTAATTTTCCATCCAAGGTTTTCAGTTATAACTGCACTGCAGCCATACTGTACATTAGTTGGTTTGTTTCTTGCAATGAGCTGGTGCTTATATTTTGTATTATAATATTGGCATCTGTTAATACTTGTGCTAACAATTTATTTGGAACAAGCTTCAATGCAGTCAATCTTACTATGTTGTTTCTGTGCTGTTCTAGATGCTCATTTATTCTTTGTTTCAACTCCTGTTTTCTTGTTAGAGGACTTTGTTCTTTTTGACAGAAGGCAAAAGGAGATATTTATTTATTTATTTATTTATTTATTTATTTATTTGTTTGTTTTAATTTCTATACTGCCCTTCTCCAATATAGGACTCAGGGCGGTGCACAGCCAAAGTAAAATCCAGACATAGAAAGATTAAAAAACTGATTAAAATAATTAAATAATTTGGCCATAATTAAAAACAGTTCCAATTTAAAATAGTTTAAAAGTTTGACTCAAGCCAGCCCAGCTAGTTGGAATAAATGGGTTTTCAGGGCCCGACGAAAAATCCGGAGGTCTGTTATTGTACGTAACTCTGGGGGGAGGTTGTTCCAAAGGGTGGGCGCCACCACAGAGAAGGCTCTCCCCCTGGGGGTCGCCAGCCGACATTGTCTGGCGGACGGCACCCTGAGGAGGCCCACTCTGTGCGAGCGTACTGGCCGGTGGGAGGCTATTGGTGGCAGAAGGCGGTCTCGTAGATACCCCGGCCCTAAGCCATGGAGCGCTTTAAAGGTGGTCACCAACACCTTGAAGCGCACCCGGAAGACCACCGGAAGCCAGTGCAGCTCGCGCAGGAGAGGTGTCACATGGGAGCACCTCGTCGCCCCCATAATCCCCCGCGCGGCCGCGTTCTGGACCAGCTGAAGTCTCCGGGTGCACCCCAGGGGGAGCCCCATGTAGAGAGCGTTACAGTAGTCCAGGCGGGAAGTGACGAGTGCTTGAGTGACTGTGCGTAGGGAGTCCCGATCTAGAAAGGGGCGTAACTGGCGTATCAGGCGAACCTGATAAAAAGCCCCCCTGGCCACGGCCGCCAAATGATCTTCCAAAGACAGCCGTGCATCCAGGAGGACGCCCAAGTTACGAGCCCTCTCCGTGGGGGCGAGTGATTCACCCCCAATAGCCAGCGATGGCATCAGCTGGCTATATCGGGACGCCGGAAGCCACAGCCACTCGGTCTTGGAGGGGTTGAGTCGGAGCCTGTTTCTCCCCATCCAGGCCCGCACGGCCTCCAGACACTGGGACATCACTTCAAGGGCATCATTGGGGTGGTCTGGGGTGGAGATGTACAGCTGGGTGTCATCAGCGTACTGATGGAATTCCACCCCAAAACCACGGATGATCTCACCCAGCGGCTTTACATAAATGTTGAACAGAAGGGGCGAAAGGACCGACCCTTGTGGCACCCCACAAGCAAGGTGCCTCGGGGTCGACCGTTGCCCCCCTGTCAACACAGATTGCGACCGGTCAGAGAGGTAGGAGGAGAACCACCGCAGCACGGTGCCTCCCACCCCCAACCCCGCCAACCGGTGCAACATGATACCATGGTCGATGGTATCAAAAGCCGCTGAGAGGTCTAACAGGACCAGGACAGAGGAACAACCCCTGTCCCGGGCCCTCCAGAGATCATCCACCAATGCGACCAATGCCGTTTCAGTGCTGTGCCCAGGCCGGAAGCCGGACTGGAGCGGGTCTAGATAGACAGCTTCATCCAGGTACCGGGGAAGCTGTTGCGCCACCACACTCTCAACAACCTTCTCAATGAAGCGAAGGTTGGAGACTGGACGATAGTTAGCCAAAACAGCCGGATCCAGAGAGGGCTTCTTGAGGAGGGGCCTCACAACCGCTTCTTTCAAAGCGGTCGGCAGGATCCCCTCACTCAAAGAAGCGTTAACAATCTTCTGGAGCCAGCCTCGTGTCACCTCCCGGGAAGCCAGTACCAACCAGGAGGGACACGGGTCCAATAAACATGTGGTCGCGTTCAGCCGTCCCAGGACCCTGTCCATGTCCTCGGGAGCTACAGGATCAAACTCCCCCCAGGTAACACTCTCAAGACCTGACTCAGTCGTCCCGTCCGGACATACCCAGTCAGAGGCCAGCCCTTCCCGAATCTGAGCGATTTTGTCATACAGATACTGCACAAAATCCTCAGCGCGACCCTGCAAGGGATCATCCCGCACCTCCAGATGAAGGAGGGAGCGGGTTACCCTAAACAGGGCGGCTGGGCGATTATCTGATGACGCGATAAGAGCGGCAAAATAACTCGTTTTCGCTGCTTTTATCGCCACTAGGTAGGTCTTAATATGAGACCTCACCAGTGTTCGGTCAGATTCGGAGCGGCTGGTCCTCCAACTACTCTACTCTTATTATTTATCTATTTATTTATTTATTTAAAGTTATATGCTGCCCTTCTCCTGGAGGACTCGGGATGGCTCACAATCATCACGTAAAGTAAAAACAATAACAATAAATAAAGTTTTTAAAAAATTATTACCTAGTTTGGGAGTAACATTCTCCCAGGTTTGCCTTTACAGTCTGATCTATTTCTGGCAAAGTTTCAATTTCTTTGTTTTAGGTGGGCCTTTGCAGTTGGTTAATTCTACTTCTTTATTTCATATTATATATGAGCATTGATTTGCTTGCCTCTATTCTACTATTTCTGATTCTGGGTGTTGTTCTTTCCAGAACTGATGAATACTTTTTAGATTTCTTCCCATTGGACTTGATTTGTAATAATAGATCAGTTCTATTTCTTTAAGCGATCAGTGCTCTGGCTTCACTCACATCTGCTACCATTTTGTTAATGGCTGCCTTCAGGGAGCTTAAATCCTTTCTAATACCTTGTGGGCAGAAAAGGCTTGAAAATATTTTTTTCTAAGAATTTCCAGGGGTAATTATTCCTCCGTTTCCTTTTTTATTCTTCTTAGCCAGGCTTAATGGCATACAGTTGCTGCTGTAGCTGCAACACACACACACAACATAAAAGCCACTTTTTAAAAAAACTTATGACTGAATACATAATTCTTTCCACTCGAAGGTGCAAGAAAGAGAATAAAAAGAGAAAAATAACAAAGCCAAGTTGAATGTTAAACATTCTTCCAGAATCTTGCTTTTTCAAAGAATAAATCTTGAATCAGTATACAACCTAGAATGAAACTGAAAAGAGCAAGCTTCCCAGAACAATTAAAACCTTGGCCACCATGTATGTAGTCTCTTTTAATGGTGGTGATCATTGTTAAGTTGACAATTTTTTTCTGCAGCATCAAATTGTGATTCTATGATGAAAGCATCCCTGCCACTCTGAGATGAAATACACAATTCACTAAATATTTTCTAAAAAAACAAATTTTGATTTTGTTACTAGAAAGGCCAATGCAATAACTTTAGTGAATTACAAGTGGTTAATCTAATATTTTACGAGCTTCTGTCCTGTTATATATCCATAGATGGTTCAAAGAAAGACTGATTACAGCCAGACCAGCACTCCCCAATGTTTCCGGGTTGGTGGTCCAGCATGGGGGGGGGAAGGGGTTGGTTTTGTGTGAGTGGTAGGTGGGTGTACTCATTGCTGGCGCGAGTGGGGCTGTGAGCAACACCACTCGCTGCTGGTGCGTGTGGAGCTGTGCATGCACAAGCCCTCAGCCACTGCTTGCATGGCCCAGTTCCAAATAGACCACAGCCCATTAGTGGACCAAGGCCCAGTGGTTGGGGACCTCTGAATCAGACAATACTTATTGCCTTGCCTTGTCTTTTTTTAAGAAAGAAAAGGAGTGGTTTTCCAAATGAAGACAATTTCACACCATGGCAGTCATTTAGATTCACAAAACTACATCTGTTATAACCATTTCAACAGGAGAGAATGCTGCCAACTTTCCATATTTTGAAAAGTTGGCAGCATATCCATTGCTGAATTAGCTTTATAGCTAATGTTCTTTTTAAAGAACTGCCAAGTCTGAAATCAGTAAATATTGAGCATATTTTAAGTCTAGGCAAAGCATTATGCCTGAATTGGTACATATGCCAGACTCCTATTGCAAACTGGCTCTGATATCATAATGATTTCATTTTGAAGCTAAGTCACCTTCTGCTTATTACAGTTGATAAACAAGCAGAGACATTTTCATAAGTGTTCATTCCGGTAGCTGTACACACACATTGTTTTTCATGGAATGTCTTGTTTAAGTATTACTAGATCAAAGTTGTCTATTTACTGAATCATGCAGAGAACTATATTACTTATTGTTTATGGCAATAGGTAAAAAAAATGTCCAAACTCTTTCTTTTTCTATGTCAGTTTGTTGAATATTGAAGAGAAAACTTTTTATATATGGACCCATTCTAATTAACAATTTTTCAACCTTAAATTGCTTTTTATAAACTTTGCCTGTTGGTATGTCAACTGTGGTTGGGCATATTAGGGAAAAAAAATCAAATCTATTTCTATAAAGTAGAACATTTTAAAAACTGGGAAAGGGGGGTCAAATCCAGAGAATAAAAAATGATTTTTTTCGTGTAAATGAATGTATCTTAAGGATTAACAGAAAATATTGTTTCATTATAAGCTCCATTCTTGTCACAAATCAGTCTGAATATTCACTGGAATCAAATGCCTTCATAATCTTTTACTTTTCCTTCACTCTTTCTTCTTTCTCTTAAAAATGTTTGTGTTTTTTTCTGTAAAGACAGAAAGTGACTTAAATTGCTGAAAGTGGTAATGTGATAAATAACCTCACTGCTATTGAAAGAATTACTGAGTGTTGGCAAACTATGCTTATGATGAGCAGGAATATTATAGATAGAAATGACTTTCCTTTCCATTGCTCTATGACTGAATTTACCACTGAAGTTGGGAATCTTGCAGTGTTGATTGATTCCCAATGTAAAATAAAAATACTAAATTTTCACACCAGTTATGAATTTTCTGTCTTTTCTAAAAAATATTTAGTAATTAGACTTTGGCAAGGTTTCATTTTGGTCAAGAATGATCACTTTACATGAAGTCGGGTTTCTATCACACATTAATAATGCAGAACCAGGATTTATTTATTTGTTTGTTGGTTTGTTGGTTTGTTTATCTATTTATTTCTCTCTCTCTCTCTCTCTCTCTCTCTCTCTCTCTCTCTTTCTCTCCCTCTCCTCTTTGTCTCTGTCTGTCTTTTTGCCAGAAAGATTGCCGAGTGGCATATTTTTCTTGTTGTTCCTGAGGATTTTCCTACTGAACTGCAGTTCATTTCCATCATAATTTTTCTCAGTGGAAAGCCAAAAGGAGATTTAAGTACATGGATGGAAAGTCACATGTGCCTGTAATTAGAAGCACAGGACCACCCAGCAACTTTGGGCAAATCTGGAAATTGGAACCCTTTTTATAAGTAAATTCAAGTTAAGTCTGAGGTTTAAGTTGATTGCCCATGAAGCCAAAATAACAGGCCACATCTTGTAGTGAGTAAGAGTAGCGAAAATAAAGATCATATACTTCCATGTTTGTTCTTTTTGCTGATAAATTAAATAGCATAAATTCTGTAAGTCAATAAAGAAAGATTTTCACCACGTACAGTCTTGTCCACTATAATTTGGACACTTTTAAAGATGGAAGGAAATCTCTGAGAGCTTACATGTCAACTGTAATACTCATGGCAGTGTTCACAGACATACAAATATTGTTGCACAGAAAACAAGTGCAATATCACTAGCCAAACTAACCCAGAATTATTTCTTTCATCCTGATGTCCTTTCATCCTGCCTTCTATTATTGTGCTGATAAGAAAGAATTTTACCACAATTTGAATGTGACTCATGTGTGTTGATGTCATTGGTAATCATAGGAAGTTTATTTATGAGGAATTTCAAAACCGCTTGATTGGTCCCATCATGTAGGCAAGCAGAATACAGTAAAATGCAATAAAGCATATGTGAAGGGCAGGCAATCCACAGTTGTAATCTACTCTTTGGAGTAAATCCCACTGAATTCTCAAGGATTTCAAAATAAACATGTATGAAACCAGACTGTAATTATTTCATTTTATAAGTGCTGAGTGGAATCATTTTTGAAACTATTTTTAAAAACTTGCCAGAACACAGAAATTTTTAGAGAATTGGGAAACTATAGGAAATATAGGATGACAGAGGTTTTGCTTCCTAAGAGGCTGTTGCATATCATTAAAGCAAGGAAAACAAGCTGCTTACCAAAAATAGGGCTGAATCTTTTCGACAACTGCAGATGTTTCCCAGATGAAAGTTGCTAAGTGAAACCATCAGCTCTTCACCTTCTTGTCAGATAGCAAGTTAATTTTCACAGCTAACCAGTAGAGCATGTTACTTGTTTTTTAGAAGATAGTCCATTATAATGAATTGAATATATCTCACATTGACAGGAACTGAGGAAACAGAAGTTTCTATTTAATAACATATGCAAGGTTTTTGTCTGTTTACAAAACTGAGTGGGTGGGTTCATCACCACATCAAGCTTTCTCTTAAATTTAATTCCTGTTTACAGATTGGAGATGCAGGGGAGAAGAGAGAGAGAGAGACTTGATAGTTTAGAGTCAAGAAGCTTAACTGTTAAAAAACAAATTCATTTTGGAATAGTTTTGTATCTGTAACTTATTTTCAAAAAATATTCTGTTAGAAATCTCTCTGCCTTCTTCTTGATTATCAAAGTTTGGAATACTCTTTGCTAGTCTCTTTGGCATCATTTTAAATATCAAGTCCTTGGGAGCTGCCTAATACTTTGCAGATTTATTCTAATGGGGGTAGGGTGGGTTAGGTTTCAGTTTCCCTCATTTTTAGTTACCTTCAGAGAAAAATGATTGAATAGACAAATGGAAAAAGACTTTAGGAATTAACTTTAGGAATTGCATCATGTTATGCAATTGGCATGACTTGGAAGATTTTGAGTATTAATTATTATACATTATACCTTTTGGCAAAATTGGATAATTCCTTCATTGACTAACTTGATGTAGGTGGTTCAACAATTTGATAAATATTCAGATTATATGATTCATTGGAAAAAATCAAATTTATTTGGGGGATTTGATAAATTGTTCAATATATGAGATTAGATTTTGTAGTCTGTACTCATAAATATATATATATTTCAGAGTATATATTTTATATGTAATATTTATATTATGCTGCATTATGTTACATTGTTATATTTAGCAAAATATCATTTAAAATGGTCTGCGGGCATCGATGTGTTGCAGCTGGCTCACACTGGTTTGCAAGAATCAATTGTTACATTTTTCTGGAAGTTTGTAAGCCAACTGACATCTTACAAATGAGATGAGCCTGTATGCCAATCAAATGGCTAGCAATATGGCACAACAGTGGAAATGGGATAGGCAGAGCAGTTCTTAAACTTTTAGCAGCAGACCACTGTAGATATTCTTCTTGATGTAAGAAACGAGTATGTCAATGTTCTTGTCCAGTATTATCCAATACTGGTCCAATTATTTCTATTTGGAATAAAATTGAAACTAATAAATAGATTTATGGGTATATTTTATATGAAAGTTATTTTGAGGTATCTTGATTATATAATAATTCTAAGGGTATTATATTCTTTTTGTTTTTATTATGTTTTGTGCTAAATTGTTTTCTCTGAATTTTCTTTCAAATTAAAATAAAATATGTTTTAAAACAAACTTACTTTCTTATAACTATAAATTAATTTTATTAAAATCATTTCAATTAGTAATCTGTTATATACAACAAGACTCTCACTATATCTTTCCCTTTAAAAATAGCCTTTACGTACTGTTTCACCATGTTAGATTTATGCAGAGTATTTTCTCAATCTTGTGATGATTGTATAGCAGAACATACCTGACCTCCCAATTAAATTAAATTTTATTACATTTCCCCCCCTTTAATAAATTTGATATTACTTAATTTGGACCTATTTTGGGTCTGGGGAATAATGTCATTTAGCTATAGTGTTTTTCCCTTCCTGGTGTCCCAAAGTAGTATTGGGATTATATTTATCAGTATTCTGAAATGGCACCAGGCTAGGAAAGGATGCTTTTCAATATAATGTAGTGCCTAAGGATTGAATGTAAGGCCTTCTGGTTGAGTGGAGTTTGAGTCCCAGTGCAACAGTTTGTATGCTAATTTAATATAATTTATTTAAAGTTTTAAAAACAAGGGTAAAAATTAAAAAAATAAATTAAAAATTTAGTTGGGTACCAACTAAAATAGACTCAAAAGGAAAAAAGAAAGGAAAGAAATAAAAACAGTAAATTAAAGTGCAAAAAAAAAAAAAAGAAAGAAAAAAGATATAAAGAAATAGTTCTGATCTTCTTTACAGCAATTGTAGTTGTAGATTTACCTCTTTCTATAAAGTGACAACATTATACTTTCTATTTATTTATTCCGCTTATGGCATATACTTTCTATAATCTATCCTATCGAATTGTCCAATTCAATGTTTGGTTCATGCAAAAAGTCCATAAGGAGCTTCCCATTGGACATCTCAGCAACATCTATCTTCACCAACCATACCTGTGGTTACAGGTTGCAGGAATGGCTAAATGTGGTCTTTAAGAGTCAACAAAGACATGATAGAACATAACCAACTAACCAACAAAAAAATTCTTGCCAGCTAGAAAGAGTGGTTTCCAAATTCATTTCATTTCTATTAATCTATTTATTTATTTAAAAGATTTATATGGCCATTTATCTGAACAATAAACAATAAACAAAACTTCTTAATCATCTCCTTGTGAAGCTCCATAGCAGTCCCCATTGCCCCACTTCCATACTATACATTTATACAATATTATCCCAGCATGTCACAAAAAACCAGGTCTTATTGGATTTCTGAAAGCCTAGATAGGTGGGGGTTTGTCAAATTGCCAGTGAGTGTTCTACAAGGTGGAGGCCACCATGGAAAAGACATGGTTCCAGGAGATCTGGAATGTGCCCATCAAATTTGTTCTAGTGGGAATTGGAAGATATTCCTAGTGAGAGGAGGTTCCACAAATAACTAGGTCCCATGCCATATAGGACTTTAAAAGTAATAACCAGCACTTTGGATTGTACCTGCAAGAAAATTGGGAGCCAGTATGCTCATGCAATAAAAATGTAACATGGGTGAGCATATGGTCATTCAATACTGTGTACATTGCTGCATTCTGGATCATTTGTAACTGCCAAGTTGTCTTCAAATGCAAGCTCAGATAAAGCACATGTAGTAATCCACTCTGCAGTTGATTTAGGCATAAGGATACAATTAGCAGACAAGATGGATCTCTGCAAAGACTTGTTACAGTACTCTTTGTTACAGTTGCAACTTGCTCATTGTTCTGTCTCAGATTGCACACATGCAGATGGGTCTATGATAATTCATCACAGCCAACTCACATGATCAACTCACCACGGCCAACTTGCCCCAACCAACTCACTGTGGAACAACTTGCCACAGCCAACTTGCTATGGGATAACTTGCTGCAGGACAAGACTTACACTAATGTCAAAGAAATGGTGGAATGGAATCGTTTGTTTGTTTGTTTGTTTATTGGTTTGATTTATATGCTGCCCTTCTCCAGAGACTCAGGACGGCTTACAATGCGTTAAGCAATAGCCTTCATATTTTGTATATACCTGCTTAGTAGGGCTTTTGCCCCCCCCCCCCGCCAAAGTGGTGTTCTTTTTATACAAAGTCAGCTTATTGCCCCCACAATCCAGATCCTCATTTTACCTACCTCGGAATGATGGAAGGCTGAGTCAACCTTGAGCCTGGTGAGATTCGAACTTGCAGTAATTGCAGGCAGCTGGTGCTACTTAACAGCACTTTAAAGAAAAGATGCAAAAAAGAGGGACAGAATGAAATGTGAATGACAAAAAATAAACTATTTTTTTTTTCATTTTAAATAGTTAAATTGACTTGTTAAATTGTCCTACAGCAAGTCGTCCTGAGGTAAGTTGGCCATGGCGAGTTGTCCTGTGGTGAATTGTCCATGGTAAGTTGGCTGTGGTGAGTTGTCCCATACCGCATGCAGACAGAATTGCTAAGGAACTGAGTTATTTACTACAGATAAATAGATAACGGTAGATAGGACCTATTGTATAAGGTCTGTATAGAAAGAATACTTGCCTGAACCAGTTCACTTGAAGGTCAATGAGCAATAGACTCGCCCAAATTCATTCCAGGAGTCAAAGGGTTAGATAGTCAGCTGAGCCAATAGTCAAAGGATCAAGAGCAAGGAAACGTAAGAACAATAGTTATTATCTGGAATTATGAATGGTTGATTCCAGCAAAGGCTGAAAGCAAAGACTTTACATAAATCTGTCTGCAGGTAGCAGCCTACAATTGCTCAGGACCTTTGCAAACAAGGAGTCTCACTGAATGGCATTTCTCTGCTTGTCACAACATGTACTGAGACATGGGGCTTGGGGATTATGCATCATCATCTAATTGTGTCAATTAATCAGGTAATGCCTGTGATTGATCAGCCTCCTTAGATGAATCCTGGCTTGATTTCATCATATCAGGGTCCTGTATAAGAAAATTCTAATTCATAAAACAAAAGCATTAGGACTCAAAGTTTGCTTTATTCACAGCAGGAAATTTACTCTTCAAAGCAAAAATAAACACTGATTTATATACAGAACTTTCTGAGATTCTGTCTATTCTGGTCAGGCTGGGAAAAACAATCATCTGTCATATTTGACCTGAGCACCTGCTGCCAATACTTTATATTGGTTGGTGGTGATGGGAAAAAGTAGAAACCTGTACTGAAAATGAATCATTAGCAGGAGTTTTTCTAAGATACAACAAAAGTAGCAGCACAGATAGAGTGGTCTTGCCAAACAGCATTTAGGAAAGGTGTGTGATAATTGTAATATTTCATTTGCATGAGGAATCTTGAAGGATGGGGAACATGAATGGCATTTTCTCCCAACAAATTACTTAGCTGACATGGCAATGTCACTTGTCATCAACGATGGTCTCATGTATGATGGTACTTAGCAATTAAGAAGGTAGAAATGGCACCTCAGAAAGTTACCTTTCAGAGAATAATTGCCAAAGGTGTCAACAAGCACTGGGAAAAGAGAGATGTTTATTATAGATATGAATCAAACTTATAAATAATTCAATAGTTACTTAGGATAATCACCTATGTCTCCTACACACTAATCTTCCTATCTCTATCTCCTGTTTTCTTAAGAAGTAATAATGTATAAGTTGACTACAGAGTAGACAAAACATGAATATTTTCTTCATTAATGAGACTCATGAATTATTGGGCTATAGCTGGTGTTGGCTTTTCTGCTATTATTTATGTCTTGAGTTATTCCATAATGAACTAGTTTTGAAAATCAAGAACATTACAAATTGATAGACCATGAACTTCACTTTACAAGTGGCCTCAATAATGTCTTGTGCATGAAATTAAAAGTGTCTATAGTAAACTTTTAATTAAACTGTACTACTATCAATATTCTCTTGCCCTTCCAGTTTTTCAAGCTGCTAGCATCTACTCTCATGCAAAGGTACCACTTTGGTAGGAAGGTAATAACACTCCATGATGCCCTATAGGTCACATGACCATCATGGCTTACTGTCACAATTATCAACCACCATGCAACTATCTTCACTTCAATGAGATGTCATACTTTATTTTAACATGCTGAAAATTCAACATATGAAGTTAAATTATAATTTTCTTCCTCCAACAAGAGGTTTAGAATTATCTACTTCATTCTCAGGATGTTTTATAAATTATTTTGAATTTCTCTTGCTGGTGTTTTTGATCTTGTTATTGCCAGTACTGTTGTTTCTCTTACATATCTTCTGGCTTGCTTTTAAAATGTTCAATAGCTCCCACATGATGTCTTCCTTTGAAATTTCATTGAAAAATGAAAAGTGAAGGATGCTTTAAAGTTGTTTCATTGATCATTGTCAATGATCAATGAAAAGGATGTAAAGAAAGGATATTCACAGCAGCCCTTGACTATCATGTAACATAATTACAAAATTTCTATACTCTACCTAAGATATTTTTACTAAATTCATTAATAGGAAAGGGTTAATAAATTATTACTGTTATTTTTGCTGTTGCAATGCAATATGCAAAGGTGATAATCTATAAAAAATGGAATATTCAATTTTCATTTGCAAGAAGATGGAATGTAGAATTTTTATTGTTACTATTGTTAAATATGACTTAATAGCTCAAAGCAGTAAATTGCCACAAGTCACTTTTGGCATATAATTTCCATAAAAATATTAAGTAAGTTTAATATCTGCATATATTACTTGCAACAAATGAAGCTTACTTCTGAATAGAGAAGTATGGAACTGATGATAATAGGGGGTATGTTACTAGAACTCCTCCTCCCAAATTATTTCCCATTCACTTTGTCAAATGTCAAATTTGCTACAACAAACAGCATAAGACGCGTCAACATGCCCGCATTCATTATCAACCATATTCAAACCATATGACCATCTCTCCAATATATAATTCACGGACTTAATTCACCTTAACTATTCAGGTGCTACTATGCCTGAATAATAAGTGCAAAAATCCTGATTTCCAAACATTTCACTTTTGAAAGATACCAGAAGTATATACATAAGTGCCCTCCCTGTCGACTATTTTTCCTGTGATTAATGTGTTAGCATTTGCTTTAATCTCTTGCCATGTGTGGCAAAAAAGACAAATAATGTTTATGTTAGATTGTCCCCCTCCATGATTCCCAAACAACTGCTTTTATGCACCACAGGCAGCTTGCTTGAATCGTGCTTAATTACAGCATTGGACATCTGCTTTCAATCTCCAAGTCAGCAAACAAGGTCCTTCTTGTCCTGGTGCTTGCACAGTTGTCCCCTTTGTTTATTTATGGTTTGGTTTTTCAAATTACATGTAAACATGCACAGAGACAACAATGTTGTAATGTTTGAAGTCTGCCATACTGTAGTTAACAGATACAGAGAAATGCTTGTGGATCTTATTAATGTGGACATTCAGATTTGCCAGTAGAGACTTGTGGTCATAACCTAACCAGACAAATCCCCCACTGTTAGTGAAAATTAATCTTATTTATTATATCTGTAATTGCTTCACCTTTTCCTAAGGGATTGATCTACCATTTGCTCCCATCTGTATTAATCATTTCTGGCTAATGAGTTCAAGCTTCAGCTGCTCTGTCAGCTGACTAAATTAAGATTCTTAAGAGGCTCTGTTCATTGTGAGCCTCAACAGCAAGTTTCCTTTAAATGTATAAATAGTTTCATTAAAATATCTTTTGAATTAAATATATGATTATTAAATTGCAAAAATGCAGCTCTTGACTTGTATTACAATGCATGGGAAAGCATGACTGGGATATTTACATGCACATTACACAAGCTTTGGGATGTGCGGCTGGCATAATTTTCATTAAGTGAGTTGTAATCAAGCTCTAAGATAAATCAGAGAACATATTGAAGAAGTATCTCCCTCTATATTGGGACAGGATTTCCAAAGAGATATCTTCAAAATGTGTGATTTAGTAATTCCTTAAATCTCTTTAAGTATATTGGATTGACCCAGGGGCATCAGTAGAATTTTCCAGTCCCCATATTAATCCTCCTTCATTCTACCTTCTCAGTGGTGAAGGAGTTCAGGCTTCAACCACTACTAGCCACTGCTGCAATAAATGGGCAGGTAGGCAAAACAAGGGAATCTGCATATTGGAGTTAAATCTGTTTCTGAAGCTTGTCAACTAAAATGTGCAGACTTCAACTCCCAGGATTCCCTAACCAGTATCTGAAGTCTACATATCTTAAAACTGCTAAGTTTGAAAAACATTGAGTTAGAGCTTTCTGAGCTGACTTTGGATCCAGGCCTTTTTCTTTTCCATCTCTCTTTCTTTTAAATACCTCAAAGCTGACTCAGAATGTTCAACGTAGCCTTATTTGGTCAATTTTGTATTATGTAAATGTAATCAATGATGGTAATAGACTAAATGGGCAATAGATTGGAGAATTATAGTATGTCACTCTAAGGAAACAAAATAAATTATAATTTGGTAACAATTTTTGAAATTCTCTTAGGGGCAAAACATTTTTAGGACACACAGATGCTTATAATTACTATATTAAAGATTGGAGGCAATACGTATTAATTTGGAATAGGAGCAACATCATCAAAATTATAAGCCATCCTTAACTTTTCTTTCATTGTTTTCCATTTTTGGCTTCTCATTTAACTTTTGTTAATAACACTTAAGCAAATATTAATTTAAAGTTTGGCTTCAGTGTTGATGACAAACTAACTACAGGTGATTTATTACCAAAATAATTTAGAGTGTTACCCATATGTTGTATACTATAGGACTACACAACTGGCTGTGTTATATAGGTATTCTAACCCAGAACATTTGGTGAGCTCCACTAATAATGGCACCTTTACCACATAACGTTGATAGATTCTCAGTCCTCCAGGTAGAGTTGTCTGGGAGCTGAATCATGGCAACTGGACTTCTTTTTTTCTTTTTTCTTTTGAAGCATTTTTCTGCTTATTGAAGTACCGTAGCTTCTTCAGTACCACATAATGTTCACTACTATGTAGTGTTACGTGGTATCTTTTCCTCAGCAAATTTCCAATTGTTTCTCTTTTCAGAGAACTTCCAAAAACCAAAGCTCCCATTACCTGAGTTAATAAAAAGTAACTATATGATATTGGGACCAAATTTATAAATAACCAGTTTGTAGTAGTTTAGCTATACCAACAAATCATCATTACTACAAAATATAAGCTAATGCTTTTAATTCATAGCTTCACTGAAAGTGCATGACCACACATTTCAAGCCATAATGTAAAAATACAAAGCCACCATAATCTTTTTAATACATTCCTATGCTTATTTATTGATAAATAAATGGAATTATATTTAAGTATGCAGTAATGGATTTTATCTGTTCTCTAATTTCTCAGCTATATAAATTTGTTAGAGAAATAAAATTTAAAACTATGGAATAAATTTATGTAAATCTGGTTTATTTTTCTATTGCAGAATCCAAACTCTATAAGAAATTTAGTGTTAAAGTTACGATTGTTCTTTAACTCTATCCTGTGGTGAAGAGGTACTCTATTAAGGAAGCCACAGAACAGTGGGTAATCTTTTATGTTACATTTCTTCAATGTATATACCATATGTGCTAAACAGTACACTGCATGTTGTACATTAGATCACCTACAGTTTTAGACCCCTGCTGTAACAAGTCACCACCAGGTGAAATGAGGGCATTTTGGTTGTCTAATTAAGATGTATTCATTTGGCTAGAATATATTTGGTTAATCTAGAATCTTAAAGCAATTTTATGTTTCTTAATGAACACCATTTTCATCTTTTACATCTTCCGGGTCATCCGTCTCTCTTGAAAATAAAAGCGGATCTGATTCTTTTATGTACAGTAGTTGCCATGGATGCAGTTCAACTAGGCTGCAATATCTTATAAGCCGTTTTCATAAATTTGCTTCACTTGAACTGCAAGCATAATTGTGGTCCCATTAACTATAAACACATTCCTCCCCACATATTCATTTATAGATCCACAGTGCTGAAGAGGCCCAGACCAGTAATTCAAAAGAGTGAAATATCACTTAGGCAAATGTTTTTAAGAATAAGTGTTGAAGAAATACAATGGAGTTTCTTTTTTCAATCCATTACGACACTAAACATAGAGTCCCAATACTCTCTTTTATCGACCAGCACATTTACATTAATCACAAAAGTTGATGGATTTGGAATATAGGTCTTTCATAAATAATCTGCAACATTTCCTGCATAATTCTCTTCTCAACCATTAGTTGCAGACAATTCTATCAAAGTTTATGATATTTCAGTGGATTTATGAAGTAGCAAAATATGTGTGCAGGTTTGACTTTTCAGAAATAATTAAATTCGATTGTTTAAGAATTATTTTCTTTTTGAGCAATTATTTTATTTTTTAAAAAATATAGAATAGTCAGAAGTAGATATGCTAATTCATACATACAGTATATATAATAAGAATTTTTTACTCTCTAGAATATGGACTTTACGCTGCTTCTAATCAATATACTGTAGAATGTCCCTCAATATATGAATTGATTGTGGCGCTGTACCAAATCACTGTGTTCCTAGGAAGTTGCCCTCCCCCTGTGAATTTTGATTGCAATTGGTAAAACTCTGAGTGTGGTGTGTTGTTGTATTTTTTCTGGTTCCATTCAGCTCAATACATAGAGATTCCATATTGCAATTTATAAAGATGGTTGACATTGTAAAAAAAAAAAAATCTGGTTTCAAAACTACAATACTATGGCATTCCAGATTTCAATAGGAATTTACATAAAGGAATAATTATATTTTAATGACCAGTCAGCTTTCTTCTTAATTGATCGGAACATGTAGAAGAAGGTGCTAACAATGAATTTTCACTCTGCCCATATAGAGTGTGAGTGTGGGAATGTTTGCAACTCTACAAACTGTCATAGAATGTAATGCTGACAATTATGATTTATCCATTTGCCTGTTGGTCTGCTCGAGGAAACACAGATTAGCCCATGGTGATTCCTGCTGTCTTCAGCATTCCATTCTTGGCAGGGATTAAGATGATTGACCATTCAATTTCAGAATGCTTTAGAGAAATTGAGGGATGGGAAGGCTGTCAAATAGAAATTCCCAGAGAAAGACAGATTGGACAAATCAGTGATTAGAAAATTAGGACTTGAAGAAAGTATTATGAGGTTGGCTAGGCATAGGCAGATACATTCCTGAAGGTATGCAAAAATTGTGGGCACTTGGAAATTAAAAGAAAGCAAACAAACCAAAAGAAAAGAGAAGAAAAGCAAACAAACCAAAACCTAGAAAATATCTACAGGTTGTTCTTTACTTACAACCACAATTTCCATTGTAGGTCATTGCAGTCATAAGTCAAATTATACCCAATTTTACAACAATTTTATGGCAAATATTAAGGGAATCACATGAGTATTAAGCAAATCCAGATTCTTCATAGATGTTTTTTTGCCATTTTTTGCTGGAAAATGACAAAAGGAATGTACAAATTGTGATTACATTACTGTAGGATGCTGCAACTGGTTGTAAATGCAAGACATTATCCAATCACTCAAGTTATGGTGATATGGCAGAGGGTAGAGTGATATATGAAACTGTGAGTACGAGTAGTAAATATTTTTTTTCCTAAGGCTTTCATAACTTTGAATCATTGTTAAATGAACAGTCATAAATTAAGAAATACCTGTATAATAAATCCCCTGCATGAAGAAGACATGCAAATTTGTGAAGTATTCCATGTTTTGTTTAAAAGAAAACAACCAAATTATAATATTTTTGTGACAAAAAATCATATAATTTCCCATTTTTCAGTTCCAGTCATACATTTAAACTAATTTCTTTAACTCTGCCCAACACCAGCTAATATTATGTAGTTTCCTGATATTAAACACATATGCATATGTGTTTTATGTTCTAGCTAACTAAAAGGGTTTTCAAGATAGGACAAAGATTGGTCCTTTGATTTGGAATGTTTAAATTCTTAGTTTTATTGTGATTTATGGTTTTCTTAACTTTTGTTTTGGCTAAGTTATTTATATTTATCTTGTCTATTTTTAACTTATGACTTGGAAAATAATACGCAATGCAAAGTCAGTTTGATTTGAGTGGTTTAAAAGTTCCCCCCTCAAAAATTTCAATTTTGAGAAATAGCAGAAATAATAATAATAATAATAATAATAATAATAATAATAATAATAGAGTTGGCAGTGAAATTCAAAGCCATTGATTCTGAAAAAATTTTCCCTTAAGTCAGCACTTAACTAATTTAAAAACTAAGAATTTTTTTTAACTGTAAGAAAAGCTCAGCAGTGGAATCAATTATCCAGGAAATTAGGATATCCTTCACTGGATGTATACAAACTTGAATTTGGATTCCTACACAGGAGATGGAACCTGCCAATATTTTGATTTCATGAATTATGTACAGTTGATATAATTTCTATCCAATCATATATGTAAAATTTTTCCTCTCTTTCCTCATTTAAATTTTAAAATACAAAGACTTAAAATTACATGTTGGTGTTAACTTTTAATGATCTCTGGATATCACCCTCCAAGAATGGTAGTCTTGGAGTTTTAGGTTGTGTGTATCCAATCTACAGTACTGATCTGAGTGTTGTACTGAAAACAAATTTGCTTCTTTAAAGCAAAGATTTACACTTTTGTATTACTTTTGACAGTAGCCTCAAATGCCACATTTAAAATTTATTTTTTTTTAAAAAAATTGTTCATTAAAACAGAAAGGTTACTTGATTCCTAAACTTTTCAGATCTTTTATTGATTGGGGGCTACATGAAATCTCACATAAGAACCTGCATGATTAACTTGGTAGTTTTGGAGTTCTCAGATAAAATCTAAGGATGGGAGATAGGATGATTTTTTTAATTGGTTGCAAGGCCATTGCATGAGATTGCCCAACAGTGCCTCAAACCTGAATTCAATGGGACATGATCCCTTGTGTTTTCTCTTCTACTGATTAGTTTCTTGTTCATAAGTAACAAAAACAAAATTGGTAAGAGTGCTGTGAATATTTGCTGTAGATTTGCATCTCAGAAGGATATTTCCCTTATTTAAATTATTTCTAATGCCTTGCCTAGTAACTAATGGATTTAAATGAAATAATTGATCTTCCCTTTCATTGATAGTTACATTAAGTTAAGAATCTTAACTACTGGCAATGTTAGCAGTCATTGGATACATCTACTGTATTTTTTTCAAAATCAAACATCCCAGTCATTATCATTGACAATAATAACTTTTTACTGAGAAATAATTAGACCTTCCTTAAAGTCTACAGTGTGATTTTATAAATTCAGGCACCTAATATAGTTACATGTTTTCATAGATGGTATTCAAAGTCCATATTAAAGTCCATATTCTGAATGAAAGGATAGAACTG
Source organism: Arizona elegans (assembly GCA_022577455.1). Classification (NCBI taxonomy): domain Eukaryota; kingdom Metazoa; phylum Chordata; class Lepidosauria; order Squamata; family Colubridae; genus Arizona; species Arizona elegans. Next base: position 78,864,865 of record JAKOOJ010000006.1, on the reverse strand, counting down.
CATTGCTAATTTTGGAAGGTGAAAGTGTTTTCAATGAAAAATAAAATTATAATAATTGGGATTACTCCAATATATTTTGATCCAGTTTTCCAAGATATAAGAAAATCAAATGGGGACTAAAAAAAATTCATGACTGAATTATTTCTTTAAATGTGTACATTTGGGATTGACTGTGAAACGTATGTAGACATATTGTAAACTGTAGTTAATCTCATTTTGAAAACTCATTGATCAAAGGTGCTCTGACAGGAGTTGATTAAGAGCCATGTAAGTGCACTAAAGACATTTCCTTCTGGTTAACAGTTCTGATTCCTGGAGGTTCCTGGAGTGAATTTTCCTGTAGGTACTGAGGCTAGTCTCCGGCTCCATGTGAAGGGATCAGGTTTCTCAATGGCAGAGCTTCCTGTTGTTGAAGGCTACCATTCATTCACAGCTTGTAAATCAGTGGATGAAGAAACAAGTGTGATAGCAGAGTGTTTATGGGCAAATTCCCTTCTGGAATGTTCTCCCAAGGTACAAATTCAAGGGTTATTTTTTAAAAAATGGCTAAGTTTTATAACTAACCTGTATGTGTGTGTGTTGATGCAGCAACATATTTTTCATCATTTTTTAATAAGTTTGCTATATTAGTGTTTGTCCAGAGGCTTTATTTGATGACCTGTCCCAAATACTTCAGACGTATATGCTTTAAGGATTTAAATTATAAAGCAATAATATGGGTAGAGAAAATAGCAGGATTAGATCTAGCTGATACAGTATTTCGGAGTAAATCAATGCATATGGGGGAGCTTTCATTGTTACATGTAACTTCATGCTTTCAGAGAATGCCAATAACCCAATTCAGTTTGAGTCTATTCTATCTGGCTTAGGAAAAAGAAAAAAGCACTGATTACAGATAATGATAGTTATCTTAACAGCATTGGTCAAAGAAATGAACACACTGTTTTGCCTTTAGTTGTGAGTTTGATATTCTAGTACTTTTCGTAAATGCTCAGTTTAGACTGAGATATTAAAAAATTGTAAGCAATAAAATCATGTTCCATTTGATCTTTCAGAATGTGTTAAGGGAGCTTCTGAAAATTGTTGATGCAATTTCATTTGCACCCTTTAAGTTTTAATTGTCCAGCTATGTTAACACCTACAATTCTCATTTAAAACTTGTTAATATTATGCTATACAAGCATTTTCACAAATCAGTAGTACAACTGCAATACAGATATTTCTTTATTATAGGCATATTGGTCTTTATGGAAAGACCATACATGTGATGGGTTGGTCTTAGATACAAGTAGACATTTTGAACTCAAAGCCTTGAGTTCAAGGATGTTCAAACTGTTTATTGATTTCCAAGGGGTCATGAGCAACTGGATGATGGATCCATTGTTTTTTTTAAAAAAATCTAATTGGACACAGGCACAATGGGCCTTTAAAAGTTTGTTTCTTTATTTCATATTTTACAATGTATGTAGTTAATGTGATATTTTATCTTTTTGCACTTAATAAAGGTTGTTTTAAAAATAAAATAAAAAAAGTTTGTTCCAGACTTTGCTGACTGCTTTGCCTTCACAATATCTTGCCTTCAGAAGATATTGCTCACATCACTAAGCAAGTACAGATTTTAACTATGTTTACATTGTTTGTGTAATAGAAGAAAGGAAATATTGTTGCCCACCCTAACCACAATTAAATATTTTTTTTTAAATTGTTGAGGTTGCACATTTTAGAGTGCTTTATAATACAAAATTTGAGAAGTCTTACCTCAGAATGTAAATGGTGACCTTATCTACCATTAAGTTAGAATATATAAGTATTTCCTATTGGTTATAAAAGCATAACAAAGCCAAGCATTAATATCAAGCTTTTTTTAACCATTTTACTAGTTTATATAACATTAGTAATATATTATATAGGTCTACTAGACCATGTTACTTTTCTGGTTTTTATACTTTTACCTATTTTCTACCAGTAGTTTCATACAATAGTACTAGGCAATGGGATACTTTTAAAAATGTATCCTTTTTTAGTGATCCCCAAACTGAGATAAAAGTAACGACAGCAATTTTGTTAGCTTACTCTTGGTATCCTAATCATTATTAAATGGGGATCAAATATATAATTATAGTCTTCTTTTTAAATATTGCACTGACCAAAAAACACAGCTGTTCTAGTATATTGGTGGCTATATTGTTTGGTCTAATGGAAAAAAAGGTGGAAGAAAAAAATGGGTAACTATTTTGGGGGAAAGACACCAGAATCCTCAAGAAATAAATGAGGAGGCATTACACATCTGGATTGTGCAGCAGCTTTTCAAAGGCTGTTGGTATTCAGTCCATAACCCATTCAAGTTGAATAAATCTTAAATTGGATGTACATAAATGTTGCTTGATTGGTTATTTATGGTTATAGTTAACATACATTTAAAGTTTACTCTATTGTCAACCAAAACTATTCAAAGCTATTCTCAAAACTGTTTTCAAATTATTTTTATGGAAACGTGAAGAAAAATGAATAAAAGGATTTCTTGCCAGCTGTGCTCTTTATATGCCAGCTGGAGTGAATTTAGGTTTATTGAGATCTAAATCAGGCAGGATTGTACCTATGTATGTATATGCAGATGCCAAATTCTTTGTTTATGTATTCATTGTATGTGACATTTCCTCTGCATAGAAATATAAAGTAGTTAGTTAGATAAATGGTAGAGAAAGAGTGAATTATGTGTAGAAATACCAATACAAATAATGCATAGATAATAATAAAAAATATTATTTTTTCTGCCACTTGGTATCTATCACAAATGCAGGAAAATTATGTCATTTGCATCATTTACTTATTTACTAATTTTGCTTCTGAACTCAGGGAGATGATCTCTGAGAGATTTCAACATCCATGCCAAGGTTGCATGACCCCAAATTTATATATGCCATGATGACTGTGGACTTCTTTCAATTTTATCTTGTCCATATACTGAGTAGGTTTCCTGCATAGCTGATATCAGTGATATAAAAATAGAGAATTTTTCTATACCTTCATTAGACAAATCACTCTTCTGTAACCTACAACAGTAGGTTACAGATGCTTTCTAAACATTCTTTCTCACATCATTTGTTGGCAATATTGTTAAAATCCTGGTCAATTTGTGGAATAGAGATGCCTTGATGGTTGGCACTGTCACTTTTGAATGCTCTCTTCCCTCTTGCACAGCTCTGCTGGCACCTTTGTTCATTAGGGAGGTTGGTGCGATGAAACTGATAGATAGATAACTGGTGCACAAATGGAGAAATTATTGTGATAAATTGGAACTTGGAATAGTGCCTCTTTCTAACTGAAATTCAGTTCTGTGATAATGGTTGATGTAAAAATAGACTCACTTGTTTGTCTCCATTGTGCCTGCACAGAGCAGGATGGCAAAGCTTTCCCACATTGTTCAAGATCTTGAGAAAGGAACACAGGAATGTTAGAATCTTGCTGCAAGCGCTATTCATGATTTTCAGACAAAGTTCACTGGATACTCCTTGATTCAAATTCCAGTATTGGGGTAAGTCATAGGGGAGTATATTTAGCAATTGCTTCCCAGGATGATATAGATTCTTTTCAACTTTTAGTTCTCTGAGTTGTAGAAAGACATTTCAGAGATATAAGATCTTGTTTACTTGCCTTTGGCCTTCCTGGCTAATTAAATTAGTGAAGTTCAGTCTGAACTCATAGTTAAAGGAAATGATCAGTGCCTCCCTGAGTCTGAATATGTCCCTGCAGGATTAATGGAGGCAGTTATACGAGCTTTACTGAAAAAGTCTGAAATATTCTTTTAATTATAAACCAGTTTTAGACATTTCTTTTATTGCTAAAGTAAAAGCTAGAATTCATAACTAAGGGGAAGCTTCGAATGTGATAATAAGCCTTCAGAAAACAACAGACCCAACATATGGAAGTATTGTTTTATATGCAACTGTGACTGGATTTGCAGACAGTACTATGTTTACACAATTAGATTGAGTGTGCTATTTTTTCCTGAGCTTTTAATCATGCTTTGATTACAATTCTTTTGTGTTTATGTGTAAATAAATTTACTGTTGTAAATCACAACAATGTAGCACAGCCTAACAGTCAATAAAATGAAATAAAACTAAAAATCAGAAATAACAAAAAGAGTTAATTGGATGCAAAGAGGTCAAAACAAAACAAAAAAGACAGGACTATAACTAAGATTTAAATATTTCTTTCTAAGTTTAAAATGGCAGCAAAGTGAGTGCAGCACTTGACAATTAACGGAGGGAAACACATCTGCAAGCTAATTCAACTGCTTAAGGTCCAAGTCCTTGAATTTGTCTATCTTCAATAATTTGATCCTGAACTCATCAAAATGAGGTAGTGAAAGACATTGCAAATAATATCCTCCAGTTGGCCAACATCACTAGGGCAAAGACATTGCTTACAATGCAATGGTCTGAAAGTGATAGGGCATATGAATCGTTTCTCAAATGAGATACTGGTAATATTAACCAGATACTATTTTTAAAAATGATAAAACCAGATTAAAATATCTGTGACTATACAAAAGTAGCATCTTGACTGATATCCCTGATTCTAATATTTGCTTTGTTTCACATTTTCCCAAAGAGGATTGGAAATATGTTTGTAGGATCAGTAACAAAGGTTTTGTTTATTGATTCCGCAATGTGTAGTAGTAGTCCTTGTTTTAAACTAGTGACCCTTCAAAGTAACAACCATACTAAAAAACTAACCTTTGGCTAGTCTTCATATTATGGTCATCACAGCTTCCCAATGGTTACATGATTAAAATGTGTGTGCTGGGCAACTGGCATGTATTTATAATGGTTGCAGTATCATGGGGTCATGTCATTATTTTTTTACCCTCCTACCAACCTTTGACAAGCAAAGTCAATGGTGGAAGCTAGATTCACCTAACAATCAGATTCACTTAACAACTGTGTTAAACTTGGCAAAAATGGCAGCAAAATCAGGAGGGATTCACTTAAAAACTGCCTTGCTGAGCCATGGTAATTCTGATTCCAATTGTGGTTTTAAGTCAAAGACTACTGCATTGGAAAAAGCAAGATTTGAGGAGAGATAGTTGAAGACTTTCTGTTTTTTATATTATCGCATCAATGCAAGATGTATTGTAATGATGATGGAAAGTAATCCTACCACCATATTTAGCTCCCCTTCTGTCTTGGGGGAGTCTCAAATCTCTTTATAAATTTGTTTTGGACTAATTCTAGTTGACAATAAACTTATCATATCGTCAGATCAGATCCCAGTCCATACAGCATCTGAGCGATCACCTCGCCTTAGAATTTTATAATGCAGGGCAACCAACTTCCTTCCTTGGGAATAGAAAGAATAGTGTTCATTGTGGTTGCTAAAACAATGGTTGATTTTCTTTTTCTATTAAATGAAATGTGCCATCAACTCCCAGTGAATCTCAGTAATTTACAAAACATCTAAGCATTAAAAAAAAATCCAAAATATTTTTTTAAAAGCTGGCAGAGATGCAAACAAAGAAAAAGAGGCTTCCATCATACTTGAAATGGAAAATGTGTTTTCTTACATGAGGTTTATGAAAGGGGATGCCTAGGTGTTAAAAAAGTTATTAGGATTGGAAATTAATTATCCACATATGTTCTACAAAGACCCCTTTCTTATACTGTTTCTACAAAGACCCTTTTATTGTCATTTTGATTAAATTATTATTATTATTGTTTAGACTTCTATACCACTTCATAGTACTTTACAGCCCTCTCTAAGCGGTTTACAAAGTTAGCATATGGCATATTGCATATTAGCATATTGCATTAGCATTAGCATTAGCATATTGCCCCCAACAATCTGGGTCCTCATTTTACCCATCTCGGAAGGCTGGAAGGCTGAGTCAACCTTGAGCCAGTGAGATTTGATCTGCTAATCTGTTGAACTAGCAGTCAGCTGAAGTAGCTGCAGTACTGCACTCTAACCACTGCGCCATGCAAGCCTCCCTGATTCAAATGGAAGGAGAAACAAAGCTGATTTTATCAGCATATTGATATATTAAACCATAGTTTTGCATAACTGTTCTCCATAATATCATACAGCTCCCATGGTTTATTCTGCTGGTTGGTTTTCAGGCTGGAATCGCCATCATATAAAGCCCCAATTCCAAGCTTACTAAGCCATTTTAACAATATCGTATATTCAGGTGTGTTAAGAGCTGTATGTTAAGATTCTGCAATTCAATATGTAACTTCCCTTGAGTCTCTTTCCAGATAAAGGTTAACAACCATTAGCTATTTCTGTATAAAATTCAAACCTGAACCCAAAATGAAATGGAACAAGAGATGCAATTTACACAAGTAAATTTACACAACACACAGTACTGCACTCTAACCACTGCACCATGCAAGCCTCCCTGATTCAAATGGAAGGAGAAACAAAGCTGATTTTATCAGCATATTGATATATTAAACCATAGTTCTTGCATAACTGTTCTCCATAATATCATACAGCTCCCATGGTTTACTCTGCTGGTTGGCTTTCAGGCTGGAATCGCCATCATATAAAGCCCCAATTCCAAGCTTACTAAGCCATTTTAACAATATCTTATATTCAGGTGTGTTAAGAGCTGTATGTTAAGATTCTGCAATTCAATATGTAACTTCCCTTGAGTCTCTTTCCAGATAAAGGTTAACAACCATTAGCTATTTCTGTATAAAGTTCAAACCTGAACCCAAAATGAAATGGAACAAGAGGTGCAATTTACACAAGTGTGCTTGTACTTAGATATCCAATAACTGTTACTTATCTTTCCCATGAAAGGAATATTTACAACTGGGTGGTAGTTGTCCAAAATATCAGGAACCAGGTAGAGGCTCTTCAAAAGAGACAGTGGGAAGCTATGTCAATAGGCATTGATCAATGCCATGTTAAATACCCAATGATGAAAAAATATGGGAGTTACAGCCCAACAACATCTGCAGAGTCGATATTGCCTGACCTTCATAAGAGAGAAGCATGGATCTAATATCACTATATCATATGATTCACATCATTGGTTTCTGAAAAAAACAACAGCATTAAATGTGTCCTAAGAAGTGAAACAAGTGTATTTTCTATGATTTTTATGTTTGAACATGCTAAGTAGGTAATGGACGTATTCAAATGCAAGCAGTGTGATCTCACAGTTTATTTGTGGGCTGCCTGAAGGAAAGATTTTGCTTAACAGTAGATAACTGCTGACACCAAAACTCATTAAAGCACACTCGGGGCATTCCAGTGCCTCTGACAGATCTTAAAGACTTGGGCTGATGTGAATGTAAACTGAAAATGACTTATATCTGTAGCCTGCCTGACTTCCTTTATTCTGAAGTGCTTAATATATGTTTATGGAATTGCTCTCTTCAGTGGATATATACTGAATATGTGGTTGTTGTAAAGGAAAAGCTCCCTATTCCATTAAAAAGCAATTTCCTGCTCTGCTCTTTTAAAAAGTAAGACATGTAAACTACTAAAAGTGAAACATCTCTATATTATGTACATAGTTACATATGGGCTTGGATGCTTTTGTTTCTGTATGCACACATGAGTGTTTGTATTTTATTTTATTTTTTTTAGTTTTGCATTTGTGTATTCAACTGGCACTGGTTATTATTTGTTTTATATTTAAGAAAAGCTTATTGAAAGAAGCTTTTACACCACTCCAGAATTCTCCAAAACTCTCAACAGTTTTTCAGGTCCATTCTCAAGTACATCTCATCTATAAAAGTATTTAAAAAGAAAAAAGGAAACCGAAGGAGACCAGCCACCTAGCATTCAGCATCATGGAGTCATACTGTGCATAATATGTAGTTTCTGACATAATCATATAAAGAAATTTTTCTATGATCTTATATGTACCAATGCTTCTGACACATCCTCACTAGGGAGGAAATGGTCTTTGGTGGATGAAGCAGTAGCTTCTGGCCAATCATTTAGCTTGGTGATGGAAGACATTTCTTTCACCTTGTTCCACTTGGGAAAATGTACCTAAAATTGGAAGAAAACTACCATCATTAATCATATCTTTTTTGCATGCTGTCAGGAGACTTAGTCTTTGCCACAAGAGGTAGGGAAGTGTCCAAATAATTGTGTGATACAATCTAATGGAGTGCAGATGCCTCTGTAAATAATCTAAATGCCTTGTAAATCAAGAGGTGTTTTTAAAATTAATTTCAAATCTGTAAGATAAACACAAGAATTAAGAATAGCAATCAGAAAAAGAGACTCTTTTCCTGCATATCAAAAACTGGGTAACATTCACATATTTACAGTAATTGCTTTATTAGACCTTAAAAATGTTGAACACTGTCTTCTAGGTCAGCACCTTAACCATTACACTAAATTGGCCTCCATTTTTGCTTAAATATTATTGATTTGAGATTGAACTTGCTCAAAAAAACAAATCTTCTTTTCTTTTGGAACAGTATTTGGAATATAAACTTGGTTAATTATATTAATGGGTTATATAATTGAAGTACGATTGATATTATCCAATCATTAATTGCATTGAAGCCTTGTAGTAATTTTGCAATATCCTTCCTGTCTATGACAGCTGTTCCCTCTCTTTTTTATGTACTTAAAAGTAAACAGTATCATTTCCTGATTGAAAGTATCCAATTCAAGTCCATTTCAATTTACTGATGCTTAAGATAATAATGTGTAGTCAATTCACTAAGGTGATCATCTACTACCAATATCTTCCTACATTGCTACTGTCTGATATAGTTGCCTGCTTGCTTGATCTGGGAAGGTGGTATGACCTTCATGCCTTCAGTGATCCTGCTGTGATTTTATACTTTTAGCATACATTCCCAGCATTCTCAGCAATCTTTACTTGGTACAAACTGGCCCAAGAAAATGTGAGGGGGACCTCAAATAATAGTGGTGCCATCAAATAATTGGACAAAAAATCTGAAAAAATGTGCAGCTAATATTAGTTATGGGAGAGAGTAGTTGTGTTTCTAGAGTTTATATTTCCCCAAATATCAGGAAAATATCCGATCAAATCTATTTGTAGTTTAATTATGTTTCTTTACTATACTTTTAGAGAGAAGGTAGAGTTCCAAATAGAATCTGATTTTATGTTCTCAAATTTTTAGCTGATTTTACAATTCCACTTTAGTTCAGAAGTAGAAAACTGTTTGTTCCAAATCAGTTTCTCATGCTGAGAAGCTTCTTTCTTTAAGTAGCCATGCAGATTTATAATCTCATCCTCCTTGGATTACTTGGAAAATTAACTGGCCTGGCCGATATCATCTGCTTGTGGCATTACACCAGCTGCAGCTCTCCTCAAAAATCCAGCTAAAGCCCAACAGAATTTTTTGATATTTTAAAAAAGAAATATTTTTTCATGGTCAAGCCTCACTTCTTAAAACATATAATATTAACACATTAATCCAGTGACCAACCAAATTAATCCTTATAATAAGAGCAGGCAATTCTGTAATATTTTGAAGAAATTAATGAGAGGATTTATTTAATCTCTAAAATATGAATTATAATTTACTGTAATTTACTGTAATCTATTGATTATGTTCCATTAAGTCCTTTTTGACTCTAGCAACTATTTCAATAGACTTTCTCCATGCTGAACTATCCCTAACCTGTTCTTTTAAGTCTCCCAAAGGCATACTCATCATCCATATAACTGAGTGTCTCTACCTTACTTCTGTTCATCCACCTCTTTTCTTTGCCAGTATTAGAGCCTTTTCTAAATGGCTAGGTATTCACATAATACAAAGTAGGATAATATGAGCATGGTCATTTGTGCATTTAATGAGAATTTTGAGTTGATCTGTTTTATATCTATTAGTTGTTTTTTTCACTGCTCTAAGTATTCTCGGGAATCTTGACACCTTCGAACTTTAGTGTTCGAAAATTCTGCTTCTTTAATGTTCATTTTTTGCTTCCATAGATTGTGACAGAAAATTCCATGCTTGTACAGTTCTGTTCTTTGTAGATTATAAACACATCATGGCATTTGAATACCTTTTCCAAGATCTTCATGGTACTCTAACAAGTGCAAGTCTGTACTGTATTTCTTGACTGCTTGTTCCTTTACATAGAATATAGAACATAGAATAATAGAATTGGAAGGGACCTGGGAAGTATTCTAGTCCAATCCCCTGCTCGAGCAGGAGACCCTATACCATTTCAGGCAAAAGGTGTCCAGTCTCTTTTTGAATTCTCCAGTAATAGAGCACTCAAAATGTCTGAAGGCAAGCTATTCCATTGGTTGATTGTTCTCAGCATTAGGAAATTTCTCCTTAATTCTAGGTTGTTTCTCACCTTGGTTAGTTTCCAACCATTGTTTCTTGTCTTGCCTTTTGGTGCTTTGGAAAATAGTTTGACTCTCTTGTCTTTGTAGGAGATCCTTAAATATTGGAATTGTGTTATTAAGTCAGCCCTAGTCCTTCTTTTCATTAGACTAAACATACTCAATTTCCTATACCCAATCAACCAAGGTTGATCCTATAAGGCAGAATCCACCACGTTGATATCTTTATTTTCCATTCTAAATGAATAGTTTATTCAAAAAAATTATAATAGAATTATAATAGAAAGAAAACATTTTTTAACAAAGGATGATATGATTAAAAGTTAGAATAAGATATAGAAATAAGAGAAAAGGGAAATATTAGTGTATACACCTTTATATAATAAAATAAGAGTAATAATAAGAGAAAACATGGAATAATTGAATAATGATAGATTGCAATTTTATATAAATATGTATTATTATAAGAAATATATAAATTGGATTGAAAGTAATAACTATGACTAAAGCCATTAGTTTTATTTGTATTAGAATGTATGACACCCAGGTGCCACACTGTTCATGCATTGATGTATTTGTAAAAATAAAATAAAATAAAAAACTTAAAAAAAAATGATGGTGTACACATGAAGTAATTATGTAGAAAAATACTGTGAAAATTGTGAAAAAATACTTTATTTCATAGAAGATGGTACTTTTGTTTTCTTTTTTGATTAAACTGCCTTAACTATTACCTATTCTCACATTGGAGTGTGAAAAACAATATTCCATATTTGAGGTCCAATTTCACTACTTTGAACAACTTATTCGTTTCAGTGTTAGGCTAAAGAAAAAAAACCATGTATGTCTCAGTAATTGCAGATTTAATGTACTATTTCCCCCAACATTTAAGAGTTTATTTGTCAATATTATATGCACATAGAGACAAGCACATATACTAGCATACACATATACAGGTAGAAGTCCAACACAAAACATGTGTGAAAATTAGCTGCAGTTCTTTAATTATTTTCTTCTTTAATTCTTAGCTTGTCAATTTCTCTTAGAAATGGTTGAATTTGTCCATTTACTCAATTTATCAAGTTTATTCTATTATATTTTTGCATTAATCTGCAAATATTTGGAGAAACCAAGCTAGGAAATATATTTTCTTTTAATGTTCACATTTGCATTCAATTTTCCTAATGTACACTTTTTGCAGTCAGGTTTAGTCAGTACTAGGCATTTGGTGCTATAGCATATGCATATCTGCATTTATTTTTAGCTAACATATGCATTTTTAACATACAGTGCTTTGTTTCGGGAAGAAGTTTGAGATGCAAGCTGTTTTGCTTCATTTGAAAAAGTATGGATTCCATACAAATAACTGTGATATAGATCACATAAAATTTGGCACAGTGCAAACTAAATTGGTTCAATGCATTTCTTTCTCCTAATAGTTTTGGGTTTGGGGGTTGAGAATCTCATTTTTTTTTTCTTTCTGGTTAAAGCAATAAAATTTTCTAAACACAAAGAAAATCCAGTTCATAATCCAGTACTTATTCTTCAGAAGCATTAAGAGATCCCACTGGCACTTCAGGGAAGAAAAGCACACCTCATCACAGGGAGTATCAAAATGCCACTTAATGACCTTGGATCATTCTAACAATAAAACCACAGGCATAAATCATATCATCTTGAAAACCAATGGCACATTAAGAAAATATCTCCCTAATGTATTAAAAAGAAAAGCAGATCAAAACAGGATATATATTACTTTTTCTGTCCTTAAACTGCACATTTAAGGATAGTGCACCATATTTTGGATAGTGCAAAAGAGAAAATTTTATGGGCCTAAAATTTGAGACAATTAAAAAATTGCTTCCCAATATATAGTGTACTGAGATATATCTGATTTTTTTTCCAGAAAGTGTCATTATTGGCTATGCCTGATCATCAATTTTGAGTATATTTTGAACAGTGTAATTTTATTATGTCCAGGAAGATATGAACAAATGCCATAAATTCAGTACTGAATTAATTTATTTGAGGATGACATCTAAATGCCATAATAAAATTTAAGGTCATGTTATTAACAACAAATATTAATTCCTCCTACCAATTTTATACATACAAGTGATGGCAGTTTTGCCTTTCTTTACCCATTGCAAAAATGGGTGAAAAATCTTTTCCTACAATCCCCGATATATATATCTGTTCATAAGCCAGAACATACTTTTTTTTCATTCCTGGCAATATTAATGGGCAACTTATGTTTAGTATCCTGTCTATACTTCTTTCTTGTGAGATAAACTAAAGATCAATGACAATATTGGTTTGATTTACATATCCTAATGAAGTGAAGTAAGACGTCACTTATTTTATTTTTATTATTTATAGATTTCACTTAAGTCAAGAAGTTTCTATAGTTTTGTATATTTCTTCCTCCATGTTCACCAGATTTACCTCTTTTCAATATACTATTTGTTCTGCCCCAACATTCTCTTTGTAGATTGCTAGTGTACTGCTTTAAAAAGGCCAGCACTTAATCCAGCACTAACACTGAAGGAATTCACACATTCAACATTTTCGTGTATCATACATACCATTCAGTGGTGGGTTTCATTTACTTTTGCTACCTGTTCACTTGCACGTGTGCCACTTCTGCACATGCACAGAAGCTTCTACATGCACAGAGCATATTTGATGACGTCTGGGCAGGTGGGCGGACCCTCCCGCCGCTACTACTACTAGTTTGCCGGAACCGGGGTGAACCAGTAAGAATCCACCACTGATACCATACAAACACCCATCTTGATATAGAGACAGGATGAAGAAACAAATTGTAGGTTGCGGTGAAAGCTTCTCTTAGGCAACTATGCCAAATTTTAGGACATTAGGATTGTTTCTTCCTATTTCCCCTCCCTTTTTTTTTTTGCTATGAATTTGATTTTTTTTCCCCTCATCCAACTTTTCTTCCTTTCTCTCTCCCTCTCTCTCCCCCTCCTTCCCTCCCTCCCTCCCTCTCTCTAAGGGGCTCAGTTTGTACTTATCTTAGTTTGCAAAAAAAATGTAACTCCAGCTATATATAAAACTAGCAAGTATGGTATATTTTTTTAAAAAAGTCAGATAGAAGGTTGTTCAGGACAGCTCATTATTTGATGATGAAAATAATAGAAAATGGTGTCAGTGATGAGAAAGTACTGCAGGCATATTAAAGCTGATGCCATCTGACTCTTAGAAAAGAAAATTCATTCAGTGAAGTTAAAGACTACATGGCCCAGATTTCAGAGATATGATACAAAGAATCGGTTCAGACATAAAAGTTACTTTTGAATGCTTTTGCTGCTAACCCAAAAGTTCCATAGATATAAAAATTCAGAGTGCTAGAGAATGCAGATTGTATGAATCATCTCTATTTTGTTGTTGTTTGTTACTTGGCCAATAATAGCAAGATTGCCTAGCTTAATGAAAGACCAATCAAAGGTCTTAATAAAATTTCTTTTAATAAATTCAGTTCTGTACTGTAGTCTTTTAGCCATAAATATTCGCATAAATAACTCTGGGATTGTTCTCCCCATGTGATTAAACTAGCACATGCTTTTATCTTTAGCAAAAGTTCAGTAAATGTTGTTTGACAGTAGAAACTTAATAACTACAGTAATCAATTGTTTTATAAACAGTCAACCTTACAACTGTTCATTTAGTTTTGGAACACTTGGGGTTCTTAGAATTATAGATTGTTGCTATTGTTGCCTTATGCTACAATACAGCACAAAAGAACACAAAATAGACCTGCTGGCTGAGCTTAGACTCATCTGAATCTGGCTTCTTTGTTTCTCAGTTACCAACCAGATGTTTTATTATTGCTACTTTACACCTCATCCCCAACAGATATTGTCATTTAAACAGTGATGTGAACAGAAGAAGTTTAAATATTTATATTTAATGTGTACCTTTGAAGCAAATGCACAAACCAAAATGCAAAATATTATTCTTTTTATGAATTTGTGGTGCAGTTCTCCAATCAAAAGGACAAGCTTGCTGTAGAAATAACATCAGAGGGGAGATGCAAACATGCATATATTAATGAAAATTACATTCAAATAAAATAGGTATAGTTGCTTTAAAAATGGTACAATAAGACATGGCAACTACGTTTCTTAGATATAAGAGAAATATATGAGAAGAATGATTGCTAGAAACATAAAAAAAAATCCTTGGGTATATATGTTGAATCATTATGATGTAGAAGTGGAAGACAATAACTTAAGGCTGAAAATGTAAGAAACTGAGAAACTCTTTCTCCTATCATTGAAGTGTGATGCTCTTAAAACTTAAACATATTTGAATTCTATACGCTTCCCCCTGAAATAGATACATTTCTCATGTAGTTCCCGTATTTTTGTTGTTATTGTTGTTGTAACTTTCTTCAAATTTGCATTTCTGTATAAATTTGAGCTAACAACTGCACTAAAATATAGAGAACTATATCATCCAAGGATTATAATACATAATAAAACTATTTAATATTCTGCAGATCCATTTATTAGTCTGGCTTGTGCAAATTACATTGGTTCAATATTATAGCAGACAGAGCTTTATTTTTATGTTGCCTCTTGTGTATCTGTGAAGTTACACAACATATGAAGATATAAGCTTTCACAGATAGAAGTATACAGATCATTATAGTGTTCTTCTCTGTAAAATATACTTTAGCCATTGTTAAAGGTGCTATGAAAATATAGGTAATTTTTGTACTACATAATATGCAGCAAGAAATACCATCATAAGAAAATTGCTTAAAAGTCACACATTTCTTATAAAAGCTCTTACACCTGAGATATATAAATGTATATACAGAGAGAGAAGCAGGAAGGGAATGAATTAAATTTTATATACCTCAGAAGTACCAATAAAGGAGAATATTTGTAGATCAGGGTTGAAATAAGGAATCCTTGGTGCTCTCAGAGTTTGGTTGTTTTCTTGCAGGCATTGTTTTCTGAAGACAATTAATCAGTAATCATTGTGACATATTTTGCTATTCAAAGAATTGTCACTTTTTCTGAAATATTTCTAAGAGCTTAAATTAATCACTAGCATCTTTTATTTAATTTATTTTTATTTATTCATTTACTTTATTTCGTCAAGCGTGCATTTTATGCCAGATACAAGTGTAAACATAATTATAAATACATGAAAAGGATATGAATAAAAGAAAACATTAGGACAGGAATGGTAGGCATGCTGGTGCGCTTATGCACGCCCCTTAAGTGGTTTATTGTACTGAGACAAGTTACTAAGATAATTTTATTAGTAGGTACTTTTTATATCTCATTCTGTGATCTTACTTATTTTTCTGTAGCTACTTTTGCAGGAGTTCACCCATAATTCCATGTCAGTGCAAATCTGTATAACAAGTTGATTGATTCAGACCTATTATATGAATACACTGCATATCACCTGGACATTTCAGATCAATGTCAGCCAATTCTTATGATAAAATATTATTCAGGTTATCCAGCTATATAATTTTCTTATAGACTTCTCTAGTGAGATGCTTTTCCTCCCCCAACTTCCCTCAACTTCTTTTTTAAAGACTTGCTCTTCACTGCGAGCCATATGGGCTCTTTCGCCTATGGAGATTAAATCTGAATCTTTAGGGGCACGTTCATCATTGTTCACAGGAGTCAAAATTGTCACTGCTTTATATCATATTTGAAATGCCTCCATGATATAAATATCAGACATTCTGCACCTGAAAGTTTCCAGATTAAGTTCACCCAAGTTAATCCTTCAATGAAATGTGACCCATTCCAAGGTAATGACAAACACATGTTCATCGTGTAATTAAAAATGGGCTGCCCTGGAGCTAAAATTACAAAATACATGAGTTAAATGCTGATGAATTCCCAAATCCTGGAAATACATTGCAAACTTTCACAGCTTAACATAGTGTGAGATAGTTCAAATCACAGTGTTAACTATCACTAAAACATATGCAGGGCTTATTTTCAAGCTTCTCACATTAACCATGAACTCTTTTTAACAAGGAACTTTTTTAAAAATATAAAAGCTGAGATTCTTGCATAAATGTATGACAGTGTGCTCTGGCTTTGAACAGGCCACGCATGGCTCAGATTAACCATTAAATTAAATACAGAACAGAGCAGCTGGGCCTTAGACAAATTAGGTTTCTGCGATGGATAATCGTCCTTGCGTTTACAATGAAAGCAGTGGAAGTTATCCCAGAATTAAAGAGCAAAAAAGGATTGTAAAGGATTGGTGAGGTTGAGTAAGTAGAAGTTGAAAAACGGCACTGATTCCCCTCCATCAATAACGCCTACAAAAAAAACTCCCCAAAATGTACAATACATCTCTGACTTAAACCCAACTCCTGGGGACTTAATGCACGCTCTATATTCATTCAGTTTTCTTGCGAACAATATTGAGGCAGTTTGCCATTACCTTTATCAGAAATGTTTTTTCAGTGTTTTCATTCTTGATCACAGTTCTGGTATTGCCTAGAGCCAAGTCCTAACCAGGTCTGAGACTGAGTTAATTACAAATTTAATAACAATCTTAGTTATTTTTATATTCAGGGCAAAATCCAATCACACTAATAATCTTTAAACTCTGCAGATTTCAGTTACAGAGATTTAAAATTATGATTAACATTATGATGACCAGTCACAAGTTACTGCATATACAATACCAAAAGCCTTCTCAAACAGGATGAGAGGATAGAAAGATAAAATACTAAACTGAGTTATATATCTTAGTGGATTTAAAGGAATTATTTGCGCAAAGCAGAGCACATCATATTGTTTTTTTACTTCCTGTGGCATATAACTTACTTTTTCCAGTGTTTCCCAAATTTCAGGAACAATTTTTCAATGCATCCACTGGGTAAGTGACCAGGTACATGGTTTTACATACAACAGTGTAAGTGATAAAGGTAGGTGTGTGTGTGTGTGTGTGTGTGTGTGTAATTTCAGTAGCTTTTAGGTGATGGATGGGCAAGCCAAGGTCCACAAACTGCAAGCAGCCCCAGGACCTCTGGTTCTAATCCATAGATTGAAAGAGATGTATTCCTTTTGGTTGTTGTTTTATTGGTTCCTATGAGATCAATTATCATTACTGTTTGTCTGCTATCCTGAAATCAGGAGAATCTAAATTCAAGTGTATCATAATCAGAAAGCCATAACCTTCCTTTTGTTCCCTGTGTTGGTATTGAAAATCACTAGTTAAATGAAATAACAGCCTGCATGTCTGCTTTCATGTCTATGCAAACACAACTCAAGTGCCAAATATGAGTCAAAAGTGTTTGCATGTACTGTATTTTATGGAAATACCTACATATAATCAATTTAATATCCAACTACTTCCCTTTTCAAAACTTTTGTCAACAAATATGTGGGGTAATTTGGGCATATACTGTACATACTGGTACTTCAATGAAAACTTTGAATATTTAAAGTTAGCATTACTTCAACTCTTTATTTTGTTAAATGTGTTTTTTTCCCTAATTATGTTTTCTAATTATTTTCTAATTATGATTCAGATAAAGTGGAAGCCAGTGTTTATGAAATTACTAATATCTTCAGGCACATAATGAAAAGATGTTTAATACAGTCAATTCTCATTTAAGAGTAGTGAAAATTGGCAAGAATTCTTTGGGAAGATAGACTATCATAGTATTTCTTCCAAGATTAACTGCCTGTCTTATCTATGCAATGGTTCATTGAGACATAATATCCAAA
Organism: Arizona elegans; assembly: GCA_022577455.1. Taxonomy (NCBI): domain Eukaryota; kingdom Metazoa; phylum Chordata; class Lepidosauria; order Squamata; family Colubridae; genus Arizona; species Arizona elegans. The sequence goes on along the minus strand of JAKOOJ010000006.1, from coordinate 78,846,817 downwards.
GTTGTTTGTTTTATCTAAATTTTGTTGGACAAACCATAAAAATGAAAGCAGGATTTATAACAAGAAAAGTGTTGTACTAGACATGTGATTAGATACAACTATTGGAATACATACCTTCCAGTGGTGGGTTTCAAAAATTTTTACTACCAGTTCTGTGGGTGTGGCTTGGTGGGCGTGGCTTGGTGGGCGTGGAAGGGGAAGGATACTGTAAAATCTCCATTCCCTCCCCACTCCAGGGGAAGGTTACTGCAAAATCCCCATTTCTTCCTGATCTGCTGGGACTTGGGAGGCAGAGAAAAGATGGGGGCAGGGCCAGTCAGAATTTTTACTACCGGTTCTCTGAACTAGTCAAAATGTCCACTACCAGTTCTCCAGAACTGGTCAGAACCTGTTGAAACCATCTCTGATACCTTCCTTCTTTTTAAAGTAGCTATTGTTTTCTGACATTGCTGTGCTTTTTTAGTAAAAAAAATGAATAGCTATCTGAAAGCATGGCAAGAAGCATCCCAGTGAAACTTCTTTGAAGTTTCCTTTCAAAGAAATTCCCCTGAAGTTTTGATGGTATACAACCATCAATTTAAATAGAGAAACAAAGAAGATAAGAATTATTAAAGAACATTAAGCTTTCACGTGGCTTTGTATGACAGACAGTTAAGAATAGGCCTGCCTAAAATGGACCTTATAACCAAACCTGATGCCTTAATGATGATGTTATCCTATGGTAGTTGATTATTCTTGTTTAAAATTATGCAACCATACAACCATTCATCTCCCTGCATCTCTCTAAAATTGTACAAAGTGTGTTTGAAATCTTTGGACCTGCTTTCTAATAAACCATCCTTGAATTTGCAAAATATTCCTAAAGAAGAAAAAAAAAAGGAAATTGATGTAGAAACCCCAGCTTTCACAGTATTATTGGCTTTAAAGTAGGATGTAATAAAACAGCTCATTGTGAAATATGTTTGAACAATGCCCCCACCCCACCCCAAGGGGGGAATAGTTAACACATGTCTTCCCTTTCTCTGATCAAATTTCCCTGATATCTGGATTTACTTGACAATATTTTCAGAACTGGCATTGACCTATTTCCTTAGGCTGACAGAATCTGACTGGCCTAAAGTTACTAAACTGGCTTCCATGCCTAAAACAGAATTACCTCTTCTGATCTTCCAGTTTGTAATCTGATTCTTTAACTGCTAGGGCAAACTGATTTTCGATTTAACACTGTATCTTTCGCATAAATTGAACCAGTGGAGGACAAATCTGTTTTCTCCTGTAAATATTTAGATGCTGTGTATTATAATGTTTAAAACTACTAGGCAGTCAAAAGTGTTATGGAGACATTATCAGAAATAATGAACTAGACAATTGGGAAGAAACTGACTTCACCTTCCTGCATAATAATGATAACCTGCTGGCATTTTCCGAGCCATCAGTAATAATCTAAAAAGACCATTTGCACTTCGGAGCATTAATATTCATTAGGTGTAATACCGTATGTTACTCCACAGGATTCACTGCCAGAGACTGTTTGTCATCAAGCCAGATTTAATAAAGTATTGTTAAACTAACATTACAATGAAAAATAGAAAATGATGGATAATTAGGGGATAATAAGGGAATCCTAATTGCCACTTTTCTATAATAACATTTATTTGGGATGAATCTCTCTTGTGATAATACCTTACTTAACTTTATTTTCTCCCTGTGTCTTTGTGATACATGTAGAAGGTAAGGAATTTTGAACCTAGAAAGATCCATTTTAAATATGATTGCAGCTAATGAATTGCTTGTTTAGACACAGCCATTAATCACTGATATTAATCAGTAGTCTGAAAAGAAACCCACTGCATTTCATGTGTAAGAGGAGGAGGGATGTTAATTAGATGGGGCTGGTTTCAGTACTTTTGAAGTTATATTTAATCTGACACATATGGAAGCAAAATCTCATGTTAAAATGAATTCCTGTACCCAATTTCTGTTTGAGGAAACTGGTATTGCTGAAAATTGAAATTTTTTGAGATGACGATACATACATACATACATACATACATACATACATACATACATATATATCTCCCAAAAAATATCTCAAACCCATTTCACTGACAGAGTGACTCACAAAAAATATGTTGTACAATAGTGGAGACATTTATAGTTAAATTAATATGGAGTATTAAAATTTATCTTGGATACCAAAGGAGCAGTTCCTCTCAGGTCAGTGATCATATAATATGGGAATTGGTGAAACCGTATGTGACAATTTCATTTTCTCCTTTTGCATCATAAAAGAAGCATAGGGTGCAGTAAGTATGGACACTAAATTCCATAGATTTACATAAATGTCTGTCTCCATCGTCAGCTTCAGCTCTAGAAATGGGGTTTGTGACTCAAGCAAGAAACAGATGAGTACACTATGGTAGCAGGCTCAGTAGTTGCATACTTTTTATTAAATAAACATACCAACAATTTAATATAAAAATTGTCTAACAGAAAATGGCATTCATATCTAGTTGGATCCTTACATGGTTCTGTAATTCTTGATTGGGAAAATAGAGTACTTTACCCCAGTGGTGAAATGTAAAATTTGTTACTACCGGTTCTGTGGGTGTGGCTTGGGGGGTAATGTGACTGAGTATGCGTGGCCAACTTTTTTTTTTAACTTTTAAAAGCATTTTTTCTACAACCTAAGAGGTTGTAAACAAAATGCTTTTAAAAGGCTCTGACGATCCCAGCCGAGTTGCCTGATCATCAGAGGCTTTTTTTTCTTTTAAAAGCATTTTTTCTACAACTTCTTCGGTCGAAGAGGTTGTAGAAAAAATGCTTTTAAAAGTAAAAAAAAAAAAGCCTCTGATGATCGCGCGGCTCAACTGGGCACAAGGGGGGCAGGGATTTTTGCTTTTAAAAGAAAAAAAAGCCTCTGACGATCAGGCAACTCAGCTGGGATCACCCCTGTTTTACCCCGAAATAAACAAAATAAATTGTAATGCTAATTGAACAGACAAGTTTTAAAATTGAAATAAATAAAAAAAACAAAAGCCTGCAGAAGTAGTTATAGAAGCAATGCTTCTAGGGGAAATAAGTAGAACAAGTTTCCAAGGCTCAAATTATGAGGGATGTCATCCAAAGTATGACTCAGCTGAACTGATTCTTTGCAATGAAAGCAGTGAAATATAATTCCAAGATTTCAATTTTTCCTCCTACAGGTAGATTCCTATAAGTGGGTCTTCAATAGACAAAAGATTTTTTAAAAAATACCTTGAAACAGAGTGCAATAGGAAAGTAAAAGTGGGGAGCTTAAATGAATACTGTATTTTTTTCCTAGGCCTCTCAGGATCTTAACAAGATGTAGGCAGCATGTCAGATATAATCATTGTTGCAAAAGGGAACAATGGGAAAGTCTATCAGTATAATTTAAAGGAAAAGGTGAAATCAGCTGTTTGAGACAGTAGCATTTTATGCTTTTAAAACTGAACTGCCCAGCATAGCAAATACAATATGGATTGGAAAAGACAAATAGGCCTCAATTAGCTCAATTCTTTTTCTCTGCTGTTGCTTCTTTTTCTCTCCTTTTTCCAGTTGGGGAATTATTTTTTCCCATCTTGAAGTTTAAAAGGAGTATTGAGTGGAAGAAGATAATGCTGTAGCATGTGACAAAAAGAAGAACAGAGAGATCCCAGTGTTTCCTTTGGGCCATAACTAGCCTACAATTTACTGTTGTATCTGACAGCTCAGTTAACAATGAACTAATGGCAGGAAATGTGCTAATATGACCCATTTGTGTATGATATCTGTGTTCAGTCTAAGATAGAATAATTTTATGTGTGGCACAGATATCATGCCTTTTAAGAACTCTCTCCTAAACCCTCTTTCCTAAAGGGTTTGCCTTATTACAGATTTGAGCATATATTGAGTGTTCCAGTAATCTCAAAGGAATGGAATAAAAGCTGTCTTTTTTGGTGTTCCTTATGAAAAACAGACCGGCAAATCCAAAGGGGGAATCGGCATTTAAAATGTACAATGTGATGTGAACAAGAATACTGTGAAACATATTGATGACAAGACTTATTATACATCTCTTGCCAAAAAATAAATAACCACAAAGTTATTGTAGCTTCCTGCTCGGATACAAATCATAGTGATGCATATCTGACTCTTTCTTAGTCTGTCTTATATTTCACAGCACTCTTTCTCTCTTTCCTGGTCTCTAACCAGAAGCCACATTTCTAATATTTCACTATTCTCTTTGTATTTCATTTCACATTTGTGGCACTTTCACTTTTGTAGTGAAGTCCCTTTTTATGTTCATGTAGACTATGAGCAAAACTATGTCCAGTTGTATAATTAACTGAATCAGAATCTGTTATATGGTTGTCACTAAAAATTGCACAAAAGAAAGAAAATCCCACAAGTCATGTCTTTCTCTAGACCATTCAAAAGGATTCATTGCATTCAGTAATACAATAGCATGACTTCTCATCTGTACTGGACACTGTAGGGACTTCAACAAACTGAAGTCAAATTTGTTTTTTTTAGTAATATATTCAGTTTATATTTATTTATTAAAGAACCTTGGTGGCACAGTGGTTAAAGTGCAGTATTGCAGGCAAACTCTTTCCACAGCCTAGAGTTTGAGCCTGAGGTTGACTCAGACTTCCATCCTTCTGAGGTTGATAAAATAATAACCCAGGTTGTTGGGAGAAATATACAAATATTCTTACATTGTAAATTGCCTAGAAAACAAAGCCCTATAGAATGCTATATAGAAGCCTAAAATGCTTTTGGTATTGCTATTTTTTATACCAGAAAATCACTTTGTTTTAGTGGTAAAGCAAACCTGGAAACTATGAATTCTAGCCCCATCTTAGACAGGAAAACTGGCTGGATGACTTTGAGCCAGTCATGTTTCTCAAAGCAATGTCAATAGGCTCTGGCAACAATTCCTGTCACAACCAACAGATTTGTTGTTGTTAGTTGCAAAGTCATGTCCAACCCATCACAACCCCATGGCCCTCCAGGCCTACCTGTCCTCTACCATCCTCTGGAGTCCATTTACGCTCACGCCTACTGCTTCAGTGACTCTATCCAGCCATCTCGTTCTCTGTCATCCCTTTTTCTCCTGCCCTCAGTCTTTCCCAGCTTAAACTCTTCTCCAGTGAGTCCTTCCTTCTCATTAGGTGGCCAAAGTATTTGAGTTTCATCTTCAGGATCTAGCCTTCTAAAGAGCAGTCAGGGTTGATCTCCTCTAGGACTGAACGGTTTGATCACCTTGCAGTCCAAGGGACTCGCAGGAGTCTTCTTCAGCACCATAGTTCACCAACAGATTAATATTTGTTAAATATATATTTCATGAAAGGAAATGCTCACAATGATTTTCTGTCTGATAAATTCAGCACAGGAAGCTAAATTCAAATACAAAGACAATGGATGTCAATTTCTTCTGGAAAATTTTCTTCTTTGTACAAAATTCTGGGAAGCCTGCCTTTATAAGACTCCATCATTGCAGAATCCTTTAAATAAAGATAAAGAAATCAACTTTCAATTGCCTTAAAATTGCACAATTGTACTCTTTTTTCCCTCTATTTTTGGAGAGGTGAGGCTTGGTAAAGAAACATGTATCTTTGTCTTTCTCTAGAGAATCTAAAAAGCTTTCAGAAATGTAATGTAGCCAAAGGCAATGACAAGGCTGCTTGCTGAAACCCAACACAAAGATGGCACAACTGAAAGTAAAGAAACAAAGAGAAATACCTGTTTCAAGATTTGGGGCCATTGTATCTGAAATAATACACCTTGTACTTCTAACCTAGACCTTGTTTCAAATGCCCTCATGTTCTTGTGATTGAATCTTTTAAGTTATGTCCACCTGATTATGGTATTCCCTTACTAGAGAGTTCTGTCTGGCACTCCCTGTTATCTTTTGTGCAGAATTTATTTATTTGAGACATTTATTTTTTCTATATTTCCTGTGCTGCAATGTATATTTATGTAGTATCTATGCGTTTATAGTGCTTATCTCTACTATAGTTGTTATAGCTATTTCCATTGATTATTATTCTATTCTGCTTGCTTTTTTCTGTATTGGTAGTTACAGCAGGTGGCAGCAACTAGCTGATGTTGGCTAACCAAAAAAAAAGAAAGAAAGAAAGAAAAAGTTAAGCATGACTGAATTTGGTACTTGAATGAAATTCTACCAAGATTGCGAAGTATGGTAGAAAGTTTTTTAAAAAATCACAATTGATGGTAATAAAAAAACACTTTGATATTTTTGCCAACAAACTATGTGAAGTTGAATTCGGCTCAAAGGCATCCTTACTTTTTTTATTCTGCAAGAATCTGAGAATTTATAATTAGTAACACATACATTTCCTGAATAATTAAGTGTTTATAATCTTTTGCACTATTCCTGAAAATATTATTTACGACCAAAATTTACCTAACTATTAAATAAAACATTGTTATTAGAAAGATACAAAAGCTTGTCTAAAAAAATAACAAAATGAAACCAAATATTTCAGAATCAAACCACAAAAGTAAAACACTGTGAAGCTAAAATCTTAAAATCAAAAGGCTAAATCTTTCAACTTTATATTTAGAATTATTATAAATTTTGATTATAATTGTACACTATCAGAGATACCATTAATCTCACATCCTCTGGAAATAATTCTGCAGCAAAGAGGCTGCTACAGAAAAGAGACTGTCACAAATTCCCACCAACTGAGATTCTTCTGGTGATGGATTGCAGAGCAGAGCTTGCAAAATTGAGATAATCCACTAGAAAAGATCCCCTGAGAGGAAGCAGTCTTTTAGATATTCTTGCCCTGTGTTGTCTTGGGACTTATAGGTAAGCAGCAATTTGAAATATGAAGCTAGGTAAGTCCACCAAAAACTGTTATTCTAGGATATAACAAGCTTATACAAGAGAGTAGTTGGAGTTCCTTGATTGTCTTCAATGTAAGAAGGACAGCTCCTTATGAAGTGTCATCTATTTCAGTAGAAAATAGCATATTTATATAATATATTTTAAGATATTTAAAATATTCTATATTTCCTACTCTTTGTGAAGGCCTACTTAAGTCTTAAACATATTCCTAAGCAAAGCAACTTTCCAAAGAAACAAATGCAGAGAATGAACATAAATAGAAAATGAAATAGGTATAAAATAAAAATAGGTATAAACATGATTAAATGTCTTCTGACATTTTTTTGCCACAGAACCATGCATGTTTATAAAAGAATAATATCTGTTTGTTTATTTATTGAAGACATACTAGAAATCATGTGTCGAGGTATGTCTTAGCGATGACAGACTAAAGCACTGGCAGGATTTTCATGCTGTCAGTGCATGAAGTGTCAAGCAAGCTCTGCAGGAACAGGCTGAAGAAAGGGAAGAAAGGAAGTTAACTTAGTTCCTGGAAACTTTTTATAAAAACCCAACCAGTATTAAATGTGACAAGATGACACCGAAGACACATACATTCTAAAAAGAATTTGCTGAGTGGTAATATTTAATATTAAGATTGATTTAGAAGCAGATTTTATATGTGTGTAAGTAAAGAAAAATATTCTTTTCATTTTTAAAGGTGCTGTGGAATGTATATATTAGATCCATATATGAACTTCACATTTCTTTGGCAAATGGATTGTCAACTCTATTATTTCCTAATTACAGTCATATACTGTATATATAGGGATGCCTTGGCTCAGTGGCTAAGATGCTGAGCTTGTCAATCGAAAGGTTGGGAGTTCAGCAGTTCGAATCTCTAGTGCCGCGTAACGGTGTGAGCTCCCGTTATTGTCCCAGCTTCTGCCAACCTAGCAGTTCGAAAGCACATAAAAAATGCAAGTAGAAAAATAGGGACCACCTTTGGCGGGAAGGTAACAGTGTTCCATTCACTTTTGGCGTTTAGTCATGCCGGCCACATGACCATGGAGACATCTTCAGACAGCGCTGGCTCTTTGGCTTTGAAAGAAAATGAGCACCACCCCCTAGAGTCAGGAATGACTAGCACATATGTGTGAGGGGAACCTTTTTAATATTTGATATTAAGATTGATTTAGAAGCAGATTTTATATGTGTGTAAGTAAAGCAAAATATTCTTTTCATTTTTAAAGGTGCTGTGGAATGTATATCCATATATAAACTTCACATTTCTTTGTCAAATGGACTTTTAACTGTCAATACTATTATTTCCTAATTATAGTCATATATATTTATTGTGTGTGTGTGTATAAACAGACACACACATAAATTTGTTTGTATGTGTGTGTGTGCCACTGATTCAAAAATCTGTCGTCAACAAAGGTATGAAAATGTAAATATCCATGCCAGATAGTTATTTAACTTTGACTTAAATACATCCATCAAAAGAGAAGCCACTATTTATCTGATCAGTTAGTTCCACTATGAAACAGCTTTACAAGGAGAAAGTTTTTCACTAACATTCCCTGAAACTGTGCTTCTTGCAACATTAATCCATGATTTCATGTCATGCACTTAAAATGATGGCTGTTGGATCTTGATTTTGTCCTTTGCTACATCCTTTAAGATATTTGAAGAGTGCTATCATATAACACTTCAGCTACTGTTTCATAGGCAAAGATCTCTAGTTCTTTCTCTCTCTCTTCATAGGATTTAGTTACTGGTCTTCTAATTGTGACAATTTCTAAATCTGTTCCAATTTGTCTACATCTTTTTTTTTAAATTGGAAGAACTGAACACAGTATTCAAGGTGAGGTGTGACCAATGCAGGAAAATGATGGTTCCATGATTTGTAAATTATATTTATATTACTCCAAGATAAAATTGTCTTATGATTTGTAAATTATATTTATATTACTCCAAGATAAAATTGTCTTAGCTTCTCTCCTTTCTCTCTGCAGCTTATGTACATTGCTTATTTCTCTAGATTAGTTTTTGTCGACTGTTTTCTTCTGGATATAAAACTCACAACTAATAAATGTTAAGATATTGTGGTAGCAGTCAGTTCAAATCTTGATTACAGTTTTAAACCAGCATAAAGCACACAGGAGGAATATAGTCAATAAAAGAAGCATGGAAATAAAAGGTAAAAAAAGGTGTTGGGGGACACAAAATAACTTGAAAGACATATAAAATAAATTAAAAGACTGTTAAATTCTAGGCTATAAAATACTCAATAGTGGCAGACAAGGGACATGCTGAGACTAAGCACCTATGGTTAGGTGCTGTGCATGAGCCAGAAGTCATTGTCTAATAATATTGAGTGTTGCTGCACAGAACTTGACAAAACTGTATATTGTGTCAGGGATGAAGAAGCAGCAGGAAAATATAATATTGCCTTGAGTGTCCTGGATATTTGTATAGCAATGAGGTTGGTGTGAATTTCTATACAGTATAACACTAGACATGCTTTGTTTTACTAAATGTGCATATTTACAAAGGCTTACATGTGGCTCTTATTCTAATCATAATATATTTTATTTTTTTAACATCCATCCATTCATCTACCTAAACACATTTTTAACATGTGTTGGCTTCTCCCATGCTAATCACGTCATTTCACCAACCATACCCATGCAAGACAGGAAGATATATTATGGCCTTGCCTCTGCAAGTTATTTTGGCTTTTTTTTTTTTAAAGAATGTCTCCTTTGAGATTAGCTCATTTGCTAATGACTTTATAGATACGAAAATTAATTTTCCTGGCAATAATATGGAAGTAGATTGCATTGGCACCTTGCTGAGATTTTCTTTTTTACTTTCCAATAGTTTGATAATCTGGTCTTCCATGTAAATACTAACCATCATTGACCCTGCTTAGCTTTTTGGGATCACACAGGATATGGAATACTTAGAGTCTCTATAACATTTCCAATGTTACTACATAACTTAAATACAATAGCCAATTAGTCATTTAAATTTTTGTTTAATTCTTGGAAAGGTTTGTGAAAATTAAGAGTTATTTCAGGAAATAAAAGTTGATTTATTGCATATTAAATATTTTAGGTAAAGTTACCTAAAAAGCTAGCATCATGCTAGCATCATGCTGACTTTTCACTAGCATTTTATTCAGCCAAAACCCTACATTCATATAACAAATATAAAAGAACAGTAAAGTTATATACAGTACACAACTGTATACCATCTTTGTTATTCCCTCTATTGTTAGACTCAAAGTATTCCCTTACAATTGTCAGTTACAAGGTGATAAGGAATATGTACTAAGGCACTTTAGAACATAGAATTTGTAAATTACATTAAAAATATTAAATGGGTGTTGGTTAAACACAGACGTTTTAGATGCCGATAGATCTTCACAAAAATATTGCACAATATAATTCTAAGGGAAAAATCAAGCTTAACCCCAAGTTTTCTCCGTCCCCCTCCCCCAGCATGCCTCCATAACATATTGAAATAGTAAACTCTGGTTGAATATTTTCAATATAAGAATATGACTGTGATGATTACAGGTAGCTTTCTGGCAACTATTTTAAGTCAGCATGGTATTTAAAGTCAGAAGATTTTTTTTAAAATCATCATCTCATGTCAGCCTGATGCAGATGCTGGAGTCACATTTCTTAAACTTCACAGAGGAAAACAGACATCATTTTATAGCAGATCTATCCTTGTTCTGAGGATTAGTCAGTTGTTGCCTATGATGTAAAAAGGGAAACTTTTTTTCCATCTGCTGTATTTTGTGTTCATTAACTCTGCCACAGTCTATTTGACTCTGAAGCAGAATATGATCATAAGCTGCCTATATTGATTTTCTTACAAAAGGGAAGCATGTTTAGTCTCATATTTGAAATGTTACTATTCAAATTAATTTAAAACATTTCCATCTGGAACGACTGGAAGAATAGGAAAAGAAACAATATAGTGCTGTAATGGCGAACTTATGGCACGCGTGCCAGAAGTGGCACACAGAGTCATTTCTCTGGGCACACGAGCCATTGCCTGTTGCTCTTCCGGGTTCTGGCACCCCAGCCAACTGGTCTTCACATGTGCAGGAGTGGCTTAAACTGAAAGAGCAGCCACCAGTCTTCCGGTTTCTGGCATGCATACCAGTGCCCATGCACGCACTGGAAACCAGAAGGTAATCTTCCCGGTGTGTGCATGTGCACCAGGCGGCTGCTCTTCTGGCACTCCCACGCATGTGAAGACCAAGTGGCTGGAACCCGGAAGAGCAAGGGGGGCAGAGCTGCCAGCCAGGATGGGCAGACCAGGGCTTCCCTCCCTTCTCACCCGAGTGGGAATCTTCCACAGCCCCAGCCCTCCAGTCTGCAGCACCAATGTACATCCATGGTCTGGAGCGCCTGGCTGGCTTGGATGCACAGGGCAGTGGGACAGTGTTTGCTGGTTGGGCGGCCATCCGCCAACACAAGGGGCAAGGGAGCGGCAATGGTCTTGCGCTGCTGCTTCCAGCCAGGATGCTGGAGCAGCCAGGAGGAAAAGGAGGAGGCACCACCATCGGGAAGGCAAGCTGATCCAGGACGGCTGGAGGAAAGCGCAACTGCTCACACATGGAGATGCCAGTGAGGGATAAGAGGCACACTGGCCGGGAAGCAGTTGGAAAGGGGGAGCTGGGCTGGCTTGCTGTCGGTGGTGGGCTGGCGGGGTGCTTCATCCCAGTCAGAGTTGGGGCAAAGCTCTCCTGCCTGCTGGCCCCACAACCCGACCCCCGGGAACGCTGATACCCCTTATCTCCAAGGCTGGGAAGGGGTTCTGGTTTTCTAGCAGAGAGAGGTGGCATTCCCCACCCAACTCTCTCCCTGTCCAGGGCCATGGAACTGGGTAATCAGTGGGGATGTCCTGCCAGCCCGACAGGGACCAGGGGTGGCCAGGGAGGCACGAGTACCCCCAAAAGGCCAGGCAGAGCCGGCACATGTGCACTGGACATCTGGTCTTCATGCGTGCATGTGCCCCAGAAACCAGAAGACCAGGTAGATCATGTGCATGCCAACACTGATATAGTGTATTGTGAATATGTATGGCCTGCATTCTACAGTACATAGTTACTCCCATCAATGAAAGATCAAATATTTCATTGACATTTATAGTTAGAAGAATGGATTGGATTGAATAAAATATCATAATTAAGAGTGGGAACAAATACATTAAAAATTGTGTCATATCCTAGCATTAATTATAATTAAACTTAATTTCTTCAGAAATGGTCATTATTACTTTTTTCTTTTCTGAAATTCCAGTCTAGTTAAAATTAGCAGAACTAGAAATATATGAGCCGTGATGCTGTCTTGACAGATGATGATCTCAAGATTCCTGGGAAATCTAGTTGCTTATGGTGCAATCATTCAAATAAGTAGAAATTGAAAACAGTAACTTTTAACCTTCCCTGCTGCACTGTGTAATTCTAGGCAGATTTCCAAGGGTTCGTTGCCTTTGGAAAGCTTAAGAAATAGAGTAAATAGGTGGTGTTATCACCATTCCCACTGACAGCTTCCTCTATTTTTCATATAAGTTTGGCAACAAAGTGGAAAATGATGATGGTATAAAGCTGGTGCAATTGGCAAGTTTCCCTTGTGTATAGAATCTATATACCTTTTATGCTAAAGGACTCTGGAATTTAGAAAAGGAGCCAGCAGTAGAACAAGCCAAATATGAAACTGTGGAATTGGAGAACACATAGGTGTTAATTTAATGACTTTATGGAATATATATATATATATATATATATATATATATATATATATATATATATATATATACTCAAAATCTTGCCAAAATATAAACAGGAACTAACTGAATCAGATAATAATTTTCAACACTGGAATTGCAGACATCTTTCCTAGCCTAAGTCGCAGTTGCATGGGAACAAATTTGAAATGCTCTTCATGCTAAGATGAAGTTTTATTACTGTGCTACACTCTCATCAAAATATAAACAAATGGTATGCCACAGATAGGCATAAAGAAACAAAGGATGATTGTGTACATTTTATATGTTCTGTTTATTTGTCACTGTACCAATGCAAGGCTTGTTCAGAAGTAACCTTCTACAGGTAGCCCTTGACTTACAATCGTTCATTTAATGACTATTCCAAATTATACAGTAAGTGTGCTGAAATAAGTGACTTACAAGAAGTCCTTGCATAATCGTGGCAGCATCCCCATGGTAATGAGATCAAATGTGTTTGATAACTGGCATGTATTTGCTATCGTTGCAACATCCTTGCGTCATATGTTCATTATTTATAAACCTTTCATGGAGCTTCCAACAAGCAAAGTCAATGAAGGAAGTGAATTTGTTTAACAACAATATGACTCACTTGACGATCATACTGGATCGTTAATGACACAACAAAAAGGCTGTAAAATTGAGCGAAACTTGCTTAACAAACACAAAGTTTAGTGACATAAATTCCGATTCCCAATTATGTTGTAAAACGAGGACTCCCTGTCATTGTGGAACATTTTCTTCTGACAGACAGAAGCACTGCTGCTTCTTCCACAATTTTATTTTATTTCATTTCATTTTATTTAAATTTCCCAGTGGGTCTATAGTCCTGACATTTTCTTCTAATCTGCTATCTAAACATTAGCCATCTCTGACACTGCTTAGTTTCTGACATTTTTGCTTGGGTTATATTTGCATTTTTTACACTTTCATATGTTTAATTTATTTAATTATATTACTATCTGTTTATTAAAACTCTTATTAAAATATGATTTTCGGTGTAGAAATCACTAGAAAACTTTGACTAATGGGTAGTATAATATTTAGACCTGTGTGAAATTTCAAAGGAATGTTTGCTTTTGAGGAAGGTTGCAAGTCCCTTGCAATGCTTTATAAAGCAATGTACTTTCTTTCTTTCTAAAAGCAAAGAGAAAGTTCCTTTAACTTGCTTTACTTTGAAACCTTCTTGATGTACTGTCAGGGAGCTAGTGTTATGGGAAAAAGCTGAGAGAAACTCTTCAATATTGCTCACCTCTTCCTTTGGTGGACAGTATGTTCCTTCAATCTGCTCATCAATTCCTTCACATGCATGCAAATTAAAATATGCTAAGTAACGTTTAAATCACATAAGCATTTGTTTTTTTAAAAAAAAAATCAAAGAATATTAATAGAATTGAATTTAAAAATTGGAAGAGAGTTATTTACCCAATGGCTATTTTACATAACGCTCGTTGTGAAAGAAAGCTGTGATTCCTTACTCTGTTTTCTTCTAAAGATCAGGGAGGGAATATCTTCCATCTGGTTATGCAGTCATTTCCTGTGAAGCTCCTCATGTGCATCAATACCACATCTTATTTTTCAAGGGATTAAAAAAAAAAACCAAGAAAAGCCAGTGCCACCCAAATTCTTTGCATATGTACCATTTATTTAAATTAAGAAGACAATGTTTTCAACGCTCTCCTTTAAGCTTTTTTTTAAATTTCTGCCATCTGTATTACTTAAATCTCAAGTCCTAGGTGTTTCTGTCATATTAAAGGAGTAGCAACAACAACAGTAACAAATCTTTCAGCTGTGTATTAATTTAGCCTCTTATTCTTTTTTCTCTTGTTTTTCTTCCTGTCAAATTTGTAATTTTTTTTCGCATCACCGATACAAATAGTTTTAAGGGAATGGATTTTTGCTGTTTCAGACATCTAAATAGCATGTGTTGTTTTAAAATAACTTATGGCCTCCCTTAATTCCTCCCCATTCAGGAAAATTTGTCTTCAAGCAAATTACTTTCCAGTGTTGTATATTGTTGGATGGTGGTTTTTAAATTTTTTTTATCGATTTTGAACCTCAGCAGATCCGACAGATGTTTTAAAGCAAATAAACCATGCACAGCCTGTTGTCAGACATTGCTCACAGGCTAATCCCTTTATCCAAATGTAAAAGCTAAACACTTGAAATCATATGCTCAAATAAATGGAGTAGTTCAGCATACACTCAAAAATGCCAGCACCAATTTCTTCCAATTCAGTTATTTGGCATTGGCGTTACATTTTTTAATTATTGGTTATATAATCTATGTCCAGATATGAGAAAACATGCATTTATGAGCTAGTTTTATAGACATTATTGCTAAATATACAGATCTCACTCCAGCAGTCCAAACTTTAAAATTGGAATAGTGTACAGAAGTTTCTTGGGTGTAGGTTTTTCTGTATTTTCTGTAGTTTTTATTACTCTATATTATTCTGTTACATGTTGTGAACTGCCAAGTATCTATTTAAGAATGCAGCAAGCAATTGATTAGTTCAGATCAGGAGAGAGGGAGGGAGAGAGGGAGAGAGGGAGAGAATGATAGATGGATAGATGGATAGAAGAATGGATGGATGGAGATAGATAGATAGATATAGATAGATAGATAGATAGATAGATAGATAGATAGATAGAAAGATAGATAGATGATAGATAGATAGAAGAGAGAGAGAGAGAGAAAGAGAGAAAGAGAGAGAGATGTGTGTGACACATAGAGAAAGAGTTAATAACCCCATTGCTAGCATTTTAAAAGCTTTAGATTCATTGCACAATTGCACAGTGAAATTGATTCTTCAACAAAACTATATATCATCTGAAGAATAAGCAATAGTCTTTGTGAGGGAGGGGAGTAAGTGGAATCTACAATAGTTGAAGTGGTTTCTGGTTTTCTTTGATTACATGATAAACCAGAGATTCTATTGTAAGCTAATTAACACAGGACGTGATAGAGTCCTTAAAGAATATCTAAGGTAGAAGACTGACAATTTTTCAGGTCAAGAATTATCCCCAGTTCAAAATCATGCCTTTCCTGAAGTGGACAGAAAAAATGTGTGTGGAGCCAAATTGCAACAAATAATATTTACCATTGAAAGCAATATAGTTGCTACTACTTTTATCAATATTATCTCTGTTGTGTTTATAGTACTCTTTTTCCCTGAAAATAAGACATCCCCTGATAATAAGCCCCATCGGGCTTTTGAGCACATGCACTAAAATAAGCCTCCCCAAAAAAATAAACTCTCCCCAAAAATATTTAAATGCAGAGCTGGAAATCCGGTAAGATAGCAAGAGGAGAGCCATCTTGCTCCACATACCCCAAAATAAGACCTCCCCAAAAATAAGGACAAGTGCTTATTTCAGGGTTCAAAAAAATATACGACAGGGTCTTATTTTCAGGGAAATACAGTAATAGTACTATCAGCAACATATAAAGATATTTGTCAATATATCAATTTATCAAAGTTCCATTCCTTTTGTATATGTATTTATTCCTGACTGCAGCTAGACCATCAGGGCAACCTCGGTGCCCAAGAGACCATCAGAGAAACCCCCAAGTTTCTTGTAAGACTAAATCAGATCTCTATTTGTTATCTGGCATGGGCTAATTTAACATTGCTTGTCTCTCTGTAAGGTGGGTTGGCATCAGCAAATTGAAAAACAATCCATCAGAAAATGATCCAACTATGTTGTTGTTTTTATTTGCGAAGTCATGTCCAACCCATCGCAACCCCATGGACAATGTTCCTCCAGGCCTTCCTGCCCTCTACCATCCTCTGGAGTCCATTTAAGCTCATGTCTATTGCTTCAGTGACTCCATCCAGCCACCTCATTCTCTGTCATCCATTCTTCTTTTGCTCTACATCTTTCTCAGCATTAGGCTCTTCTCCAGTGAGTTCTTCCTTCTCATTAGGTGGTCAAAATATTTGAGTTTCATCTTCAGGATCTATCCTTCTAAAGAGCAGTCAGGGTTGATCTCCTCTAGGACTGAGTGATTTGATCGCATTGCAGTCCAAGGGACTCACAGGAGTCTTCTCCAGCACCATAGTTCAAAGGCCTCAATTCTTTGACGCTCAGCCTTTCTTATGATCCAACTATGGCAATAGGCAAATAGTAAGTCTTCAAAACCAAATCACAACTCAATGCACTGAGACAAAAACCAATTCCAATGTGCAACCCCTGATATATATTGGATCTGTAATGACCTGGGACATGCTTCATGGTTTCCATGGTGAATCCTGAGCTATCCTGGGTTCACTATTACTGGGTGGCAAATTGAAATCCCCATGGACCATAACATTCAAGATCTCAGCCATTAATCTAGCAATGCAATCTGGCAGATAGGGAAGATGCTGTGAAGCATGAAGGGTAGCACAACAACAATAATCCCACCAGTTCCCAAGAGTTCAACTTCAACCAGTGAATGTCACACTGGTTGAAGTTGAAGTTGAAGTTGTTATCTACATGGAAGAACTTTTGAAAACAGATAATGTGTGGATGATTGCTGTCATCCCATTTTGTCTCTCCTGGAGTCATGGCTGGGGAGACACAGAATCCAGGTAGGCATATCTCCAAGAGAAGAAGTCCTCCCTCTAAGTTTAGGTTCCATGATTACTTTATGGTTAGTTAATGAATTGTTTTATTGTTATTAATTTATTTATTGTGGTATATCTCAAGTTTCTGGGGCAATTGAAGTGGTTATAAATTTACTGCCCGATACAGTAATTGTACAGTGATTGTTGATATTCTTCTTATTCATATTCTTCTTATGAGTTGAATGTATCTTTAATGTATTACAAAGAAGACAATGGTGTCAGAAAAAATATTTCAGAGGAAATAAAGGCATGTGATTCAGTTACAGTTTGTACCTGAAAAAATATTTAGAAAAGCAGAGACATTCAGGAACAGAGTGAGGGTCACTACTTTTCTGGAGGAGACTGACCTCCTATTGAAGACAATATAAGTTATTTTCTTATTCATCTAATGCAAAATATTTAAGAGGACAACTGACTTTTATACTAAAAAATTAATTATGGCATGCAAACATGAGCTGAGGTGTAAGCTTTGATGCAATTGTCTCATTGACTGATTCTGTGTGGAGCTCTCGTTTTTAATATAAATGAATACTTTCTGATGATCACTGACAAGTACAATCTTAATATGCCAGTCGGGTTGTTTGAATCGTTTCACGCATGCTGGTTCTTCAATTATATCACACAATAATTTCTTATAACTGAAAATAGTTAAAAAGAAATACCCTTCTTGATTTCTGTTTCCAGACCAATATTTTTATGAACTTCTAAAAGATTTCAATCATAGTTTTATGATTATGTCTGTGCCCCTCAGTTGAATAGCCAGCTTGCAATCGAATGACAAAATAAATATATGTGTACAATCACACCTGCTCTCTAGAGAGTGTGAAATCTTTTTGATCCAGAGTCTAATAACTTTTAGGTTACATGAAGTAACCTATAGAATGTCTTCCTGGCAATTTTCCAAACCAATGGAAGAGATTCCATTTGTTTTCACTGCCATCATTTGCTTAACCCAAGCCAAATAAAAATGGTGAAAAAGACTGAACCCAGATGCTAAAAACTATCCAGATGTTTCAAATTTACTAATAAAGTCCCTAGGTAGTAATATTCTGTGTTGTCGTTAAACTTTTTTTTTAAAAAGCCCCCAGTATTCTATTATTGTGTATTGAACTATACAAGTTTTTAACCCTGTGCTTCATTCAATTTTCCTGGATTTCGTCTTTTTTCTGTACCGCAGGTGCAGATGAGATGGAAGTGGGAGGCTACTTTGGCTGAGAAAAATATCTCTTTTCCTGAAAATAAGTCCATAGAGAACAATAACAGCATTCTTAGGAGCCACAGCATGTCTTCCAAGGATCTTACTGTGTCTGTTGAATTCACTCTGTAAGTGGAAATGAAAATCTTAATTAACTTCTGAATGTTTTTTGATGAATTGTCTTAGGTCTACTCAAAGACATCCAGAGAGACTTCATCCTCATTGAAAAATAAATTAAATGAAATATCCATAAGTCATTTTTAATAACAAGCACATGAACAGTCTCTTGATTTGTAACCATCTTCCTTCAAAGTCAGTCTCTTAAAATACCCAAGAACCCATAATCTTCATAAAAAAATTTTCTTGCCTTCCTGGAAAAACTTTCTTATTTTTTTGTGAGTAAAACCAACATGTTGGTGTAAAACATCCTAATAATATGTTTCCATTTATTTGTATAAATGGTTAAAAAAAACATGAGGGAGAATTGCTCATTAGACATTGCATGCCAGATTGAGGGGGAAAAGAAGCAACATGATCAGTAATGTTTATTTTTAATATTATTTTCTGTCCTTTCACCAATTATGTTTCCCATTAATGTGTACAAATTGGTTTAAAATGTAAACCATTATTTGAGTCTGAAATTGGTTGTTCTGGTTTTATTGACTCTTATGTATCTACAACCATTGAAATCACAAGAATTCCAAGTTTGAAATGACTACAGTATGTCACTAATGTTAGAACAGCTGTTTCAGTTCAAAACATTTTCTAACCCACTAGTAACTAATGTATTAGTATTTATAGTATTTTTAAAATATTGTGGTTCTTATGAATCCTAATGATATCCCAATTATATAGCAATATGCCAAGCCAGGATTACTTATTTACTTATTTACTTATTTATTTGTCAAACATGTACAAGATAACAAGAACATAAACTTAAACAAAGGAAGTAAATACAAATAAATGGGGACAGTAAAACAGGGACAGCATGCTGATGTGCTTATGCATGCCCCCTTTATGGACCTCTTAAGAGTGGAGTGAGGTCCACAGTAAACAGTTTGAGATTGAAACTGTGATGGTTTGAGGCTGTGACAATGGAATCAGGTAGAGCATTCCAGGTGTTGACCACTCTGTTGCTGAAATCGTATTTCTTGCAATTGAGTTTGAAGCGATTTAGCTTGAGTTTGCATTGATTGTTTGCCTGTGTACTATTGTGTTGAATCTGAAGAAGTCATTGACAGGCAAGACATTGTAGCAGACAATTTTGTGTACGATGTTTAAATCAGACCGCACGTGGTGCAATTCCAGATTGTCCAAGCCCAAAATTTTAAGCCTGGTGGCATAAGGAATTCTATTGTGAGTAGAAGAGTGGAGTACTCCTCTCATAAAATACCTCTAAACCCACTCAATCATATTAATCTCCATAATACAGTGTGGATTCCAGGCGGATGAGCTGTATTCAAGAATTGGTCTGGAAAAGGTTTTGTATGCCTTAGTTAGCAATACAATATTACCAGAGAAGAAACTTTGCAAAATTAGGTTGACAACTCTTAGTGCCTTTTTGGCAATGCTGTTACAATGAGCTCTGGGGCTTAGATCATTTGAGATGAATATTCCCGAGTCCTTGACAGAGTGAGGGTCGTCTACGAGATTGCTTCTGCCCAACTTATATTTGGTATTCTGATTTTTATCGCCAATGTGTAGGACAGAACATTTATTAATTGAAATTTGGAGTTGCCAATTGCATGACCATTCTGACACATAGTCAAGGTCACTTTGTAGGGCAGCAGCATTGCCAGTGGTGTTAAATAATTTTACATCATCGGCGAAAAGGCGCAGCTGCTTATAATATGATCTCATAGTTGATGTAAAGCAGAAAGAGTGTGGTAAATTATGTTATCAGTGTTGTCACATTTTCATTAAGAATTATTTAATATTATCCCACTATCAGTATTTATCTACTGTAAGTTCTTTCTTGTTAAACCTGATATAATGTCACATTACTTTAATATTATTTTAGAAAACCATTTGTAGTAATTTCAAGAAACCATACTTATCACCTTTGTACTATAAAGAAAATGTACTAGGTTAGTTCTACAATATATAATTTCATGACAAAACATTTCTCCATGGAAATTTTAATTCTACAAAATTAATGCTGCCTTTCAAATATCAGCCAATAAAACACATGCAGAATGGGACACATTTTATTGAACCAAAAAATTATGAAAATTCATTAAGAATAGGCATAATAATATTGAAAAAGCACAGGAGGCACTGTACATTTCTCTTATATATTTCATATTAATTCTGACTTACTGCCTGCCTTTCCAATGAGCATGAAATTTTTATTTATATTTCATATTTCTTAACTGGTTATCTCCCTCAGATAGAGTTTCCAGGTGGTGTACAATTATAATATAACGCAACACAACACAGCCATAGCCATAGCCATAGCCATAGCCATAGCCATAGCCATAGCCATAGCCATAGCCATAGCCATAGCCATAGCCATAACAATGTGGTATGTGATGGCTCAGCAGTTAAAGACACTGAACTTTTCATCTGGAAAGCTGACAGCCTGGGTTTGAGACAGAGCACTGCATGACTGGATGAGCTCTCATTAGTTGCCCCAGCTCCTGCCAACCTAGCAATTCAAAAGCAAATGCAAGTGGGTAACTGTGGTGACAAGGTAACAGCAATGTATAGTCATGCTGGCTGGCCACATAACCATGGAAAATGTCTTCAGACAATGCTGACTCCCTTGGCTAAAAAATGGAAAAAAGTACTGTCCCCTAGAGTCAGACATGACCAGATGGGAAATCTTTATCTTTACCTTTACTTTTATACTGTGTGTGTGTGTGCGTCTCTGTGTGTGTGTGTGTGTGGGTGTGGGTGTGTGTGTGTACATATGTACACATACACATGAGACTTTATTTAAAATCATGTTTTAGTGGTATATTTTGTTTTAAGGGTGTAATGCAAATCTTCCTCAATTTCTGTCAAGGAGTAGCTTTTAAGAAATGCCCTTTAATGTGAGTGGTTTCTATTTGTATTAGGTTGAATAAAACCATAATGAGGCTGAAGGTTCCCTATAGCTATCAGCTTGCTTTGTACTCCATGTGTTGTTTGTGAGATCTACCAGATGGCAACAATAAAATACTCCTTCTGGGTTTTTGCAGTGTGTATATCACACTTTGTTGGTATGCCGATGTTGGTTCAGCTGTTTTATTGTTAATTAAAAAAAGTAGAATAACTTTTAGAATAGTAGAATACTATTACTATGTATTGTTTTTAAAAAGACACTGGAGTGATGTGTAACAAAGGTAAGCAAACTTAGAGCATACTTCCTCAGAGGAGAAAGAACAAGTTCATTGAGTCAGTGACCAACATATGCAATACAAATATATCTAAAATCTATAAAACTGCTATAAAACTAAGCAAGAATTAATACAAAATCATATTAACCTAAAATTGAAAAGAACCTGTGTCTGTTAAAACTAAACTATGATACTGAACCTACATAAACCACCTTTTTTAAACATGTTGGAACATTTATACTATACCACAATAAAATATGGCATGTAACTTGTAAAGTCTAATCCAAATGTAAATGCAACCGTTACTTGTCCCAGCTTCTGCCAACCTAGCAGTTCGAAAGCACATAAAAAATGCAAGTAGAAAAATAGGGACAATCTTTGGTGGGAAGGTAACAGTGCTGGCTCTTCGGCTTTGAAACGGAGATGAGCACCACCCCCTAGAGTCGGGAATCACTAGCACATATGCGTGAGGGGAACCTTTACCTTTACCTTAGTTAGTCAAGCAGTTATCACCTTTTAAAATCACCAGGCAATATAATAATATTTAGCAATTATTCAAAGTAACTATCATTTATATAAGATACCAAAATAAAATTAATATTGATGGTGATTCATAATATGTGTTAATATCCTGATAGAAGATGGAACACAAAAAAATGAACAGAGCGCCATTTCAACCTGATCACCTGAACACAAAGTGGTAAGTTGAACTGGAATCAGATTCTCAAGTCAAGCAACCTTTTAATACCTCATAGCATGGTGTAGCATAGTCTTCCCCAAGCTGCAATTTTCAGATACATATGATCTGCAGATTCCAAAATTCTCAGCCAATGCAAGGCTACTAAACTAATATACACTCTATTTTGCAAGACAATTAAATTTATACTTGGATCAAATATTTATGTAACATTTCCAAAGATATACTAGGAAGAATACTGCAAGAATCCCCTAGAAAAAAACAGACCAGATAACAAAAGATCTTTGAGTGAATAATTTTATTCAATTTATGACTCAATCTACAGGCAATTTACTTCATGCATGTTGAAACAGGCAATTTCCTAAATCATATTTTCTGCTTTCCATATCTACTAGAATTGAAATAACCTTCCTTACCATTAATCCTTATTTTGTGATAATGTGCTTCTTTTGATTTCAATAATAACTAAAAAGTAAAACTATGTAAGGGTTTTATGTTACATTGTGTTCAATTGTGTTTCATCTCTTCTTTTTAATATATAAAAACCTGTTTGATCCCAGTTCCATTGAGCTGAAGCGACCACAATTTTAGCTTGAAAAGAATGAAAGAAATAGATATTGAAAAGACTGGACCTTACAATAATATGGCTGTGATGTTGTAAGGATACTCTATCAAAGTAAATGAAAAAATCCCGAGTAAAAGATAAAAAGGAAACTATCACTAAAACTCATATGGTAACTGTTGGAAGAAAAACAGCTTATAGTTGCCTCCCTTTTGAATCTATACATATAAATCACAAGCTATAGATGATGAATAGAATTAATCTTCCTTGTTTGAGAATGGACATACCACAATGACTGGAAGTGAGAACAATGAGGCAGAAAATCCATAATTCAAATATTTATGTTTAAAATACATTTAGTCTGCCTTTCAGAGTATGCAGCAATTTTCCAACAAAACATTTTACATTTGTGAACTTCTTTGACTTTAAGCAAACCACTCACTCTCATCCATGGTCTCCCTTCTTTCTCTCCACAGTTCTGCAAAACAAAAGAAAAGAAATTGAAGTCCCTTCCCAGCTGTAGTATGTGTTGCTGAGTGGTGTATGAAATATTTCAAGAGTTTTCAAGTTTTGTGAAAATTGAAATAATGATTACAGGCAGTATAATTTAAGAACATAAGCCCTGTTCAATTGGATCCGTGGTCCACAAAATCCAGCAGTCTGCTTTCACAGTTGCCCAACAAATTTAAATGCTAGTGGAGAAAGTTATGGTCCTACAGTCTATATTTGTAAGCTTCTTTAATGCGCCAGTTTAAAAACTGTACGTCAAATAACCTTTAACCACATGGGATTGGTCCTCATCCTGTTAATTTTCTTCATTGAGAAATACACATTTTGCTTATTTTTGTGAATATCTGAGTAGTTTTTTAGGGGGAGGGGCTCAAATTGAAAGACTAACAAAAATATATTTGTTAGTCTTTCAATTATTTTATTGGACTGTTTATATGTATTTATGGAATACTTCAAGATGCTTATTGAGATGATAAATTGAGTACAGAGTTGAAAACAAGGATCATCATCAGAGAGAATCCTAAACACACCTATGAAGAGTCGGGCATGTTGAAGCAGTTTGATGCAAGCAAGCTCTCAACACTGGAAAAACATGTTGAATGCCTTCATGGAGCAAAAACACTGCTTAGCTTATACATTATGGCTAAATGTAAAATGTTCAGAAAGTTTCATGCTTTCCTCATGTATCAATTTCACTGAACGTTGCATCTTCAAGCATGATACTCTTCTTTTCTGTAGGATGTAGGAATTAGGGAACACATTTCAACATATTCTTGTTATTTTTTTCCAACTCCATGAAATGTTGTAAATAAATTATGTAAAGTTGCTCAGAACTCTGTCTTTCTGGTCTTCAGCATGATAACTCTCCAAAGTCAAAACAGAATGGGACCAAATTGCTATGATGACAAATGCTCCTGAAACAAATATCTGGTAGGGTGATCAATGCTACAAAGAGAGAGATCAAGTTCAAATTTGGACCAGATTTTTTAAAAAGTCTGTGTGTGTGGGGGGGGGGGGCGCGGTGGAGAGAGATAGAGAAACAATGAATCTCTAAGAAAGCAACAGTATGACTTTGCAGGTTGGCAAATATCATGTTCTAAACCACCACTCCCTCTTCCTTCTGTCACATCAGTGGTGGGTTTCTACCGGTTTGCCCTGGTTTGGGCGAACCGGTAGTGGTGGTGGCGGGAGGCTCCGCCCACCTGCCCGGATGTCATCACAAAAGTTCTGCACATGCGCAGAAGTGCCACATGCGAATGAAGCAAGAATGCACACAAGAACGCTCCCGATTCCAAACCGGTTGCAAAGTTAAGTGGAACCCACTACCGTGTCACATGATTTGGATTAGATATATGTGGCTCATCCCATTTTTCCCAGATATATATAAACACAACCACTAGAGAATAAACAAATAGAAAAACAGTGATACATGTTATTTTATTATATAGAAAAAAAATATAGATCCGTGCTCTGTTCACTACTGATAAAAAGCTTGAAATGACATGATGTGAATGCTTTCTTTATCTTGTTTTTAATTCCATATCCTCTCCACTATATAGGATAATATATTCAGTGCTGCTGGGCAAAAGAAGAAATGCATTCTATGCCAGATGCAACTTCTTACTTTGAAATGTAATAGCCTGGTATAATATTTTCCCAGCTTTGTCTATCTGTTTGTAATAAACTAGTAAAATTTCTTCTCCTGGATAGAATGCTTATAAAATTGTATCAAACAGAATATTATGTCTAAAGTAGTAGTGCTTATATTGTATATATAATTATGCATGTGTAATTCTTTAATTATGTTGATCTTTTTCTTTAATGTACTTCTAAGCTCCAACGAGTTCATTCTTAGTCAAATTGAACTGACTCACATCTGTAAACCTATAGCAGAATTTGTCCATTTACATTAACACCCACACATACATAAATCAACTTCCTCATTTCTCTTGCATTATGTACACTTGTGTACAAATTATAAACTTCCTATTGCTTGACTGTTCTGGCATCTGTCCCCATAGGGGAGGAAAACCTTTCAAAGTTTCCTTTGGCCCAAGAAGGAGAAACATCTGTTGCAATCATGAGTGGCTTGTTGGCTGGATCAACAAACCAGAACCTGTATTTAATTAGCTTTGTTCCTTTCTCTACTGTTCATTGAGTCTCTGGGAAATAGTTTTACTGCCATTGAGGAGAATTTTTTTTATTAATAAGACATGGAAAGCAATATAGAAAAAAAGATTGGGTACATTGGACTGATGAAACATAATTCATAGTCAGTCATGTAAGTTAAATCAGTATTTTTTTTTTTGTTAGGCTTTTTAAAACCAGAACTAAAATATGTAATGAGAAGTAGGATGTTTGTGGTTTGTTTTGGTTTTAAAAACACAGCTGCTTGACAAATAAAAGTTTTTTTAAAAAGTGGCAGCTTAAGTTTTCATCTCCTTTGAAAGAAGGGAACATTCATTATTTTAGGACACCCAGGACAATAAAATCATTGTTGACCTGTTTTGCCTTGGCTAAATGCCATGTTCCTGTGGAGCAAACTGCGCAAAAAGATGACAGTCATCATTGCTAACAGGTGCAAGTCATTGCTGTTTTATAAAGACTTAACTAAAATGGTTTGCTGGCTCTGAGATCTGATGATTCATTCCATTGATTTGTACCATCCACAAGTTGCAGTGGTATGCACACTTCTTATTGATCAAATATGGTTTTGAAATATCCTCCCCTAGTGTTTCACAAACAACATCAGGATAAATATTTTTACCCTTGTATCTATTTTGGCAAAATAGGAGAAGTTAAAATAAAAGAATGTCATAAAAAGAAAACAGAAGACACACTAATAATAAATTAATTCTTTGCTTATTTATTTGAATCTCACTTTTATTGTTTTTACAAATAACTCGATATATCCAACACACCCTCCTCCTTCTATTTTCCGCACAACAACAACCCTATGAAATGAGTTAAATATATTATATTATTGTATATAAATAGTTAAATACAAAAACATATCTGACATTTGTATACTCATAATTATCCCAATATACTTTATTGAAATATTAATCACGTGTTTGACTATTTTCGATGTATAAAAAATATACAATACTCAAAGGGTCATTTAAGTCATATAGTTCCTTCAGAGAAGAAACCCAATTGAAAGCATTAGTGGTGAATATCTATTGCATCGCTGCTTGAAACAGCTAGTGAAGAGGACTCTCCTCCATCTCTAAGTAACTTTTTCTACTGTCTCACTACACCTACTAGTAGTAATAGGAACATTACTACTAGGAATTATTGCCTAGGAATTTGCTTTCCTGTATCGTAAGACCATGGTTCTGTGTCATTCCATCTGAGACAATGGACAACAGGGTATGGCTTTCACACTCTAGCCCACTTCAGATACATGAAGAGCAATACATCATACTGGCTGTCATTTTCTGAACCTAGGATTCCCAGTTTCCCCACAGTTTACATACCAGATGTAAGTTTAGCTTTCCTTCCATCAATTTGTTTCAATTCTTATAAAAATGTACTAGTTCCTGCACAGAATGGAACTATTAGTTCTCTTGACTATATTTTTCTATTCTAAACCATTTTATTATTAAACCATTAAAAACCATTAAAAAACCATTAAAATTCAATTAAATAATTGGCCCGGAAAACAAAATTTAAAACACCCCAAATTCATAAGACAAGTTTAAAATTTAAAAATTTAAAATTTTTTTAAAAACAATTTAAAAGAGGGGTTAGGCGAGGCCGGCCTGATGAAATAGAAATGTTTTGATGGCACGGCGGAAAGCGCATAGATCCAGGATCCCCCGTATCTCTGGAGGGAGCTCGTTCCAGATGACGGGTGCCCCCAGAGAGAAGGCTCTCCCCCCGTCGACACTGTTCGGCCAACGACACCCTGAGGAGCCCCTCTCTATGGGAGTGTACTGGTCGGTGAGACGCTACTGGTGGCAGAAGGCGGTCTCGTAAATACCCCGGTCCTAAGCCATGGAGTGCTCTAAAGGTGGTAACCAGAACCTTGAAGCTCATCCAGAAGACCACCGGGAGCCAGTGCAGCTCGTGCAGGAGGGGGGTCAAATGGGAGCACAACGTCGCTCCCATAACCACCCGCGCAGCCGCATTCTGGACCAGCTAGAGCCTCCGGGTGTTCCTCAAGGGGAGCCCCATGTAGAGAGCATTGCAGTAGTCCAGGCGGGAAGTGACAAGGGCATGAGTGACCGTATTTAATGACTCCCAATCCAGAAAGGGACGCAACTGGCGAATCAGGCGAACCTGATAAAATACCCTCCCAGCCACAGCATTATCATTTAAGTGAGCTAGGCAAATAGACCAGTCTTATTCTAATATACAGTATGTCAATTTTGCCAGTGTTCAGTCATAAGTCCTTCAATGTTTCAGCATTTTCTGGGACATATATATTAGTACACACAATGTCTTAACTTGTTTCTATTATCTAAATAAAATATACGGCATTCGTTGAAGACATAATTCATATAGATACAACTGTAGGACAAGAAATCAATACATTAAATTTCTACATGCAAATATTTTTAGCAGAGCAGCTGTATATTCTGAATACCTATGCATTAGGTGCATATGGTCAATCAGATAGTAAAGACTTGTACTTTAAAATGTATAATAAAGTTTTTTCAGTATGTTGTTCACCTTTTCAAGCTGTACTTTCATTTCACTAACAATTACATGTACCCCCACCAAAATACTAATCATCTACAAAGAAAAGACCTAGCATTGGATATGATACATTGTGATACTATACTGTACTTAAGGAAACAATTGAAAACTCTTTCTCTTAAGGTTTTCCAAGTTTTTAACTTCCTAAATTCAGGAAGTTAAAGTTAATAAACTGCTAAACTATCCTAATTAATGATTATTTCCTGTTCATCCCCATGGGCTCTTTCAAGGACAATAACACATAAATGTATATATAAACAGTTGTGAATTACTGATAATCTTGAATTCATGCTGCCAACATGTATGGATTTCTATAAATCGTATGTACATGAAAGCTTAATTCATAGCAATTGTTTGTTGACTGGAGAAATGCAACTATTATCATTGAATACCTGCTATTTTGTCCAAGTTCTTTGGAATGGTTTCACATTTGACTCTAAGCCATGTCTTTCACAGTTGACTAAAAAAAACAACAAGATTAAAGTTCTGCTGCTCGTACCTGAGAAGTGGAATCAGGAAAAAAATAATAGGCCTTGTCATTCCATGCTAGTTAATACCATTATTACCAAGAAGAGCTTGGCTTACAATCTCCAGTTCCCTTCTTAAAAATATGCAAGTTCAATTTATCCCTCATAGATTTTCCGTACTTCATTCCAAAGCATGTTATATCAGAAAACGAGGGGAAAGAAAAGGAGAAGGTTGAAATCATTACTGAAGCTATGTGCCTGTACTAGAAAATCCTTTGATATAGCATTGCAATTGGCAAAAAGCAGCTTACCATGCAGAATAATATGTGATAGAATAGCTCCTGCTTACAAGTTTTAGAAGTTTAGCAAGAGGAATAATTATAATTCTTTCCGCTTGACAAGAATACTAATTAAGACTGAAGCACCTTCTTTAATTGGTCTGAGTTCCTGAGCTGCAAAAATCTAACTTTCTGGGAAGAATACCCAGTTTAAATTTGTTCGGTTTCCTGAACAGTTATTTAAAATTGTATGTTATCATAGTCATTGATATCTAACATACTGAGCCACAGAAATTGTCACAGTATTATGGCCTTGATTTTTACTAGATGAATTTGCCACCATGGCTTAATTTATTTGGGATCAGCACATATATTGTGTCTTAAATGAAGACTATGTTTATCAGATTCCCACTGATAAAGGATGTGAAGCATCAGTTTTCTTTATTTATTCAAATGGTCATCCTGTGCATTTCCAAAAGATTGGGATATGCTCTGAAGCAGCAGAAAAAATGGTATTGAGAACTGCATGGACAAGACAAACTAGAGGATACTATTGGCAGAAAGAAGGGACAAATATCCAGGAATAATGGAATATATAACAGGAGCAGCTACATCCCGCTCCTTGGATATCAGTTTCCTTGATATCATAGAGAATGAGTATTTTGGAAAAGAATGTCATTTTCAAGCTAACACAATATGCCTGTAGGATAGTATCAATCCTTGGGTAATATCCTTGTTTCAAGGTTTAATTAATTCTGGTTTTGGATGAGCAGAGCTGTGGTGCTGCAGTATTGCAGGCTAACTCACTGCTCACTCCAGAAATTCAATTTTGACCAGCTCAAGATTGACTTAGACTTCCATCCTTCCAAGGTTGGTAAAATGAGGACCCAGATTGTTGGGGACAATATGCTGACTCTTTAAATTGCTTAGAGAGGGCTGTAAGGCACTATGGAGTAGTATATAAGTCTAAGTGCCATTGCTATTTGTTAAAAATATGGATTTGTAAAAGATATGTAGGCTACATGATGACATTTCTGTCTGATATGAAGTTTGTAGCTATCTATCAAAATAAGATGCTAGTTTGTGGTAGCAGAGAGGTAACAATCATGGCTTATATTGGCATAAGTTTATTAGAAAATATAGCCAACCAGTTCTGGAGTCAAATTTGGTTTGAAATGCAATGGCATGCATGCTGGTGGGTAAAAGTAGCTTCAGCAACTTTACAGCTTTACTTACATTGTGAACACTGTGTTGTTACCAATAGGTTCTCAAATTCAATATTAGATCCTGGTTATAACCCATGCTTGAATCTAGGTTACCTTTGGAACCATCTCTTGTCAATGGAAATCCTGAATTAGGATAGCTCAATGGCAGACCTACTACTTTGGAATATTCTGCCTATTGACATCTGGATTGCCACTTCTCTGCTATTTTTTTCCCCACAAAATTATTAAAAGTTGGCTTTTCCAGGACGGCATAAGACAATAGAAACTACTGATTTTAATTTTAATTTTAATGGTGTTTTTATATATTTGGCATTTAATAGTTTGAAGGTTTTATTAGACAGGTACTATTCTTGTTAAATATCCAAATACTGTATTAGTGGGATATTCAGCGCAATGTTAGGAGAACGTAGAATGTAGAATAACAGAGTTGAAAAGGAACTTTGAGGTCTTCTAGTGTTAGTCTCAACATCTGATTTCAGTAATTGGAAAACAGAGACATGCCTTAGTGGTAAGAATTACCTTAAATTTTACTACAGTTCTGCACACCTTTTTTAATACATCATTTTTTAAAAAAAGGGTAAAAAACAACTAAGGTTAAAAAAAGATTATTAGCCAAACAAAATAAAACTAATTAATTTGAAATTCATTCTCTTTCCTTGAACAATACATTTACAAATAAGTATGGGGAAAAAAACACTGTCCTTCAACAAGTAGAATGACTATCTTTCTTAGACCAATATAACATCAGAAATAAAATAATAATAATTCTACCAATTCTGGATAGTCTCAATATCCATTGCATATGCTTCTGAATATATGTTTATGTTAAATAAAATACAATCTTGCTAGCTCAGTTTGAACAATAAACTAACAGTGTGGTAGTGCCCTTGCCAAAAGTAACAAAAAACAAACATTGTTTGCTTGGCATGTAGATTTGAAAAAACAATAACATTTCTCAAGAATATGATGGCTTTTTGGCAAGACCTCCAATGCAATTTGTGTTCATCTCTACTATGCAGCTAACTGTGCTTTTATTAAAGCTTTGGCTTGACCTATATGGAATCCAATAATAAGAACTACTAAAGTGTTTTTATGTTTTGTGGGTTTTTCCATTCAAACTATCAGATTAGATGTAAATTATTAAGCAGCCTAGCACAGGAAACGACCCATTGAGTCATCTTTTATGTTGGTTAGAGAAAAGTACAATCATATGGGAACTAGGGAACTAGAAATAGGGAGGTGTTACCAATTGACCAGAATAGATATTTATTCACAGTGTTTAATGTCGTGAGCTTTATCAAATCATGCTAATGTTGCATTTATATAGTTATTTAGTTATTTTATGCATAGTTCAATTGCAAGTGGAAAGGTTCTACATGTAAGCATGATATATTTTGTTTAAATAAATCCTGCCTTGCAAAAGATTTAAAAAGAAACTGTATTTTTTTCCTTGTACATTTCCCTCTGATCTGCTGATGATTTTTCTTTCTTTTTTATGTGAAACCCATTGTTTAAGGGCAGTTCTAATGGAATTATTAGAATTCTATTGAAATTATCTTCTTTGGTTCAAATAGAAATGCCACAGTAACTTTCTTTAATGAGCTGTACGAAATTATTTCTGTCTAAGTATAGTGTAGAAGTGTAAGTGTAGAAAATTATCTCTACAATTTTCTAATGAACTTGTGAAGTAAATCCATTTTGAATACTTGCATTTTGATAAAGGAAATGCTAGTAGAAAAAGATGAGTAAAACTATAGCACAAATCAGTTACCCAAATACATGAATTGAGTTCACAACGAACACTTAACATAGATGAATTATACCCATCTAGTCTGTCTATTTGAGCTAGTTCTATGAAGACTTCATTGAAAAACCAAGGCAAATTTTAACCATTCCTGCTCTATGTAAATCTCCAATTAATCATTGTGATGTTTTCACTATAGAGACAGGGCAGGGCTTAAGCTCTCTCCATTCAAGTCATGCTGATGCCATCTTCTTGCGGTCCCTGAAGGCTGTGGTGGCTTAGATGCGGGAACAATAAGCTGAAGCCTGGCAAGATCAAATGGCTTTGGGTGCATGGAGCTTCAAGATCCAGGACTTTACCTAACTTAGTTCTGTTGGGGTTGAACTATCTCAGAGAATTACAGTTTGCAATTACAGTTTGGGGTTGTCCTGGATTTGCACTGCTACTTGAAGAGCAGGTGGCAGTTGTGCCTAGAAGAGTCTTTGAACAATTTCAGTTGATACACTAGTTGTGGAGTCCCTGTGCTCAAATATTCGAGCCCTGGTCATTTCATGTCTGGACTACTGCAATGCACTCTACATTGGGCTATCCTTGAAGAGGATTTGGAACTTTCATCTAGTGCAGAGTGCAGCAGTTACACTAGTTGTGGAGTCCCTGTGCTCAAATATTCGAGCCCTGGTCATTTCATGTCTGGACTACTGCAATGCACTCTACATTGGGCTATTCTTGAAGAGGATTTGGAACTTTCATCTAGTGCAGAGTGCAGCAGTGCTGGCAGTTCTTGGTTCCATAGGATGACGCATGTTACACCACTGCTCCACGAGTTTACTGAGAAAAAGCAATGAATCATGAGGAATGGGCAAAATTCCTATATAGTACTGTGAGAGGTTGATTACAGGAATCATTTACAGGATTACAGAAATCATTTAGTTGTAATTATTACAGGTATGGGTAATAAATCTTACTGAATCTAAGAGTGTAGTTACTTTTTTATGCTGGCATATTTTACATTGGATTATTTTATTTATTAAACAAAGAAAACAAACAAAAAGTTCATCTGATATTTGTTCATGCAGGCTTCTTTTATTTATTACCAGAATCCACGTAACGTTCTTATAATATTAAGTGGCAAAATCTGCAAAAATTCAGAATTCTAAGGGGGTCAAATACTTTTGTGGAAAGTATAGTTAGAATCCTTCAAACATTGAAATGAACTCCTGAATAGATAACTAGGCAATGATATCAAAAAAAAAAAGAAAAAAGAAAAAAGAAAGTCAAGTTTCACATAATAATAGACTTAGGGGAACAATATATTTCCAATCATTGGCCCTTAAATGCAAGTTATGTCAATTACCAACACAATTAATGAGGTATGTCTCATCTATATGAAGATTTTTGGCAAAAATCCATATACAATTTTCTTGACTAAACACATTTAAATTGTCAAGGGGATCTAAGGGCTACTTTAAAAAAAAAATTCCTTGCCATTTGCATCTAGGTCCCTAGATAGATAGAAGTTGATGACATATAATCTGTCCCATGTTCTTTGAACTCACAGTAGTAATAATCTATCATTTTAGTGCACTGTATTATATGTAAGGATTTATGGTGATGTGATAGATGCATTAAGAGGCCCTCATTATTTGACTCAAGACAGGAATAGTTTCCAGTCTTCTATAGTTGGTTTTGTATCCCTTTTACCAACTTATGCAAGTATCTAGTTTTTCCAAGAATAAAATGGGGTAGGAAAAAGGTAATTTAGTTTTCCTTTTCTTTCCCAATTGAAATACAACTCTAGGACTAACACCTTTGGGTAATACCTCTCATTATTGTAAGATACTGGAAAAATGCTGAATTGTCCTTAGCTCTCAGCTACCTTGTGTATCTTATGATAAAGGTTATTTAAATCATGGACCAAGGCACCAGCATTACAGTTCAGACAGTGGTACAAGAATGGCTGTCATAAAGTTGTCTAAGACTGTAAATATTAATTCAATACAAACTTCATATTCTGATCATAGTTTGGAATGTGAATTGGATAGATTCATTAGTAATGAAGATGTCTTAGTAGATTTCTCTTCATCTTTTGGCATAAGGTATTATCAGACATCATGATGGAAATGGAAGGTAAGGGTTAGGGGCAGCAGATAAGTTTATCAAGTAGCATTACAATTTGCTAGGTACAGTAACTGTACTGGATGGGTAAGCAGATGTAGAGATTCTTCATAAAAATTTAGATGTTTTACAGCTTTCCTGGCAGAGATCATTACCCAATTCTTTTCTGTCGATTTATCTAACCACAAATAATGACAAAATTCATGCAGCCAAACTCAGATTAATTCACTTGTAATTTTGGGATCTTATAGGGTAGGCTTTTATGGCAATAGTAACTGAAAAATTCTGCAGAAGAGAACTCAGGAGATACTGCAGACATCCTTTCCCTATCCATACCTCCCCCAATCACCCTGAAGGATGAAAAACAATTTAAGAAGATAAAAAAAACCTTGAGCTTCCTTCCATTCATGCAGAAATTCTGATAATTGCTAAAAGATAGATTCTGGAGTGGCAGGTGCACAAATGAAGGCTAATTAGCCTGCATCCTTCTTAGAAAATAATCCAATCTATATTTTGCTTCCAGTAGCTTTATTGGAATGACAAAGTCTGATGTTTTGCCAAGAACAATTCTCATTCTGGGCCCTCTGGGAGATGGCACCATGTGTCCATTTGGAATTAACATTTACTTCTCATGTGGTGGCAAGTTGAAGAACTCCCCAAAGCAATTTCTGCCATTCTCTTTCTCCTGAAATTGATGGGCTTGTGTCCATTTGTCAGATTCCTTTGTTGTTAAGTAAAGGTGGAAAGTCATGGAAACTGGCAAATAAGATTTTTGCTTCAGTGCATATCTACATATATTGGTTATTTGTTAATCATCAATCAATATTCTCCTCATAAATATTTATTTATTTACACACACACACACACACACACACACTTTGTCTTGGACATAGATGATTGCTTAATATAAATTACAAGTCATTTGTTAAATGGGATAAGATTATTTGAACAACATCCAAAAAGGCTATGTCATGTGATCTTGATTTATTATTTTGAACTAGGAATCAAAACAAATCATATTTTTCATCAAAATGTTTTAACAAATGACCACTATAATCAGGGGTGGAATTCACTTACCTTCGCTACCTGTTCGCAAATGTGGGCCCGAGCGCGCATGTGCAGATCGTCAAAAATGGGACGTGATGATGTTCAGGCGGGTGGGCAGAGTTTCCTGCAGCTGCCGCTACCAATTCGCCCGAACCAGTTAAAACCGTCTGAATACCACCCCTGCCTCTGACTTTTGCATTAATTCTTGTTAGTTTTGCTTTTATATAAGGAAAACTTCATACTGGAAAGCACAAATTGAGTGCGTTCAAGTACCTGTTGAACAACTGGCACAGCTATGCCATAAGCAAAACACTTCAATATACCTAGGAAGGCTATATTGTACTCTGGATTCAAAGGGGAAAAAGATCCACAGCATGCACAGCAATAAACAGACACACCTTCCGAAGCTCACTAATAAGATCAATGAGAAATTCCAGGCGAGAAAAAATAAATCATTGGAAGGCATTGTTTTTATTTCATCCTCCCTCCCCCCCCCAAAAAAAAACTCTGCATCCCACAACTCCTCATCAAATAGCAAACACAACAAAGAAAGGGGCAGAGAACTACAAAAATTATTGCCAATAATATCCCATCAGTGTTCACCCCAAGTGGAAACTGCACATTGACTACATTAGTCACTAGTAAATATAGCAAGTATCTGATTGCACATAGCAGTCTGGAAACAAGAAGCAATGGCTGATCTTACAAAATTGCAGAGAAACACATTCATATTTTTTTTTCTTTTCTTGAAAGCACAGATGAAAGCATAGTTTTCTGTCTGCCAAAAAGCAAACGTGAAAAGAAATAGACACTGCTTATGTTACAAAAGCCAAAGCTTACTTTTAAGTATCGCATTTAACCGAAATGTCAATTGAAGGAAGAAGCCAGAAATTTTCTGTGGTTGAAAGGTTGAAATCCTGAAAATGAAGCATAGTTCACTTTGTTTTTCTTCACAGCAACATTAGCTTGTAAAGCTGATTTAATTAAATTGTAATCTGAAGCTATCAATGCCAAAAATCTAACATCATTAAAGAAAGATCAAGGCTGACTACTAGGGCATATGCATTGTGACAAATTATTATCCAGAAGTTTAAACTGGATTTGGCATTTTTGTCCAGTTATCAAGTTCTTCCTAAACTATTGGTACATTCTCATGGATATAAACTGTTCCAAGTAAAGCTGCCTTTGGCAATTGACTGACGATGGTTTTATCAATGCCAATAGTGTTCAAGTGGTGTTCCAGTTGTTTCGGGACTATACCCAGGTGACTATTACTATAAGTACTATCTTTGTTTTTATTTGTCACAGGTGTTCTATTTGTGTTCTGTTTGCAGAACTATTTGTATTTTGTGATTTTCTCCCATTTCTCTCCCCACCCCATTTTACTGTCACCAGCAATCTCCCCTATCCAGACTTACTTTCTTTCTTTCTTTTTTTCTTTCTTTCTTTCTTTCTTTCTTTCTTTCTTTCTTTCTTTCTTTCTTTCTTTGTCAATCAGGTGCTTGTCTATTTGAATTCTTTTTTTAAATAAGTTTTTAATTTAATTTTACATATACATATCAATGCGTGAACAGTATGGCACCTGGATGTCATACATTCTAATACAAATAAAAGTAGTAGAATTAATCATTGTTATTACATTCAACCAACTTATATATTTCTAATAATAATACACCTTTACATTAAGCTGCATTTAATTATTTAATTACTCCATGTTTTCATATATTATTCTAATGTCACTCACCATATTATTTGCTCATACATAATAATATTGCCATTCAATTTCTAAGCTTCCCTCTTGTTATTACTTTTATTTTATTATGTAAAAATGTATACACTAATATTCCCCCTTTCTCTTATTTCTCTCTCTATTCTAACTTCTAATCATGTCACCCTTTTATTAAAAGATGTTTTCTTTCTATCCAACATCTCTCACCACTTTGGTGCTTTGAATCCTGTTCATTTTTAACTTACCTCCCATATTTCACTCTTTACATCTATTTGTATTAAGATACAATCATTCATTATTTTATTATTCAATGTTTCAATACACAATTCTAATACCAATCCCCAATATTATTTAGACATACAAAATTATTCTAATCATATTCTTTACAGTCATCAAATCTATATAATTCTGATAGTAATATACATGTTTATATTAAAGTATATGCTTTCATTATTTAATTGCTCAGTGTTTCAATATATTCTTGCAATGCCAATAACAATATTATTAAAATATACTTAATAATACCATCATTCAATTTCTAGTTTTCAGATTTTATTGTTACTTTTATTCAATTATATAAAGGTATGTGTATACAAATATTTTACCCTTCTCTTATTTCTACCTAACTTCTAATCATGCCACCATTCTAAAAAAGAAGGGAAAGAAAGAGAAAAAGAAAAGAGAAGCAAAACATCAAAGAAAAAAGAGAAACCCTTTCCTTTCTAACCATCGTCTCTTGCCCGCTTCAGTACTTCAGTTGCTATTTTTTTTTTACTTGCCTCCCATATTCCTCTCTTGGATCTTTATCTCTGTCTGCATCTACTTCTTGACTATACAATCAACATATTTTCCCGTCTCTACCCTCTTCCACTGCCTAGTTTCCAAAGTATCTGTACAAACCCCTATCTCCCATTCAAGAGTATCTTCCTGTATTTCCAATTGTCTTTTCAACTCTCTTAAAATATTTTCTCCCTGGTTTAATTCATCAATCACTATTATTTTCAATATCTCCTTGTCTTCTTCTTTTGTTCACTGGTTCTTTGATTCTATCTTTTCCTCCATTTTCTGAGCATCTAGATCTTTATTTATCACCCTTCGTATAGTATTTTTCATTTTTTCCATTATCTCCTTAAATCCTTTCTCCATGATATCCTTTGTGCTTTGAAAAATCAACGCCATCTCCTTCAAAGTTCCACTCATTTCTTCCTGATGAAGCCTCTTATTTTGTTTTTGTTTTTTTAAAAAAATCCCACTTTTGTCCAGTAGTCCAAGAACCATTTATTCAAAAATTGCTATTGATCACTGTTCTTTGCATCCCATAGGAAATCAATCAGTTCTGTTTAAATAGTCCCAGGAGTTATCAAAACCTCTTTATGTCCACTTTACAGGTTCAATCTTCTAGCATAACAGTCAGGGATCACTTTGATTAAATAATTTCCTTGTTCTCATATTTGAGTCTCCAGTAGTCGTAGGGTAGTTAGATATAACCCAGGCAGATAGCTATTTAGCATCGATTTACATAGATCTAATATCCATCAAATCTTCCTGGATAATTTATTCCATTGTCAAACTGCTTTTATTGTTAGGGACAGTTGTTGATTTTTTCCCGTTTTCTAACTTTCCATTGGAAACTATGACACCACTATTCCATAGAGTGGGATAAAACACTGACTTTCAGTCTTCTCAATGCTTAGCACATTCAGCACCTTTGATCGTTATCACTGTCTGAATTATTCTAATTCTTGTTAAAGGATTACATTGATTCTCAGAAAGGTATTCCTTGGCATAGTACTGAAGACAAAACAAAATAAAGCAAATATATTATGCTATAATTTGGAACTTCTATTTACATTGATACAGCCTAAAT
The DNA here is from genome assembly GCA_022577455.1 of Arizona elegans. Taxonomy (NCBI): domain Eukaryota; kingdom Metazoa; phylum Chordata; class Lepidosauria; order Squamata; family Colubridae; genus Arizona; species Arizona elegans. The sequence continues at coordinate 78,808,064 of JAKOOJ010000006.1, read as the reverse complement.
TTATATTTTTCTTTCCTTTCTTCCTTTCTTTTCCTTTCCTTTCCTTTCCTATTTCTGTTGCAATCCTTTGATAATAATAATTCTAGGAGATGTATAGAAATTTTCAAAGAAACATCTTCAGATGCAAATTTTAGTTTTACATTACATTAAGCATCACATTTAGTTTTAACTTTGCATCAAAAGTTATTAGATGAAAACTGGAATAAAAATCTGTAAAACAGTATAAAAATAGTATTTGGCATGATGAGGGTCCCAGATCATCTTATCAGAATACATCTGATAGCTAGCAAGTGTTTTAAGGCTGAGAAAAGAGCAGTCAAAGGTCCATTTGCTTACAGAAAGCATAAGAAGGTGCCTAGGCTTTTGAATGCCAGGTTTTCTATATGCTGAATTTCTCCAAATGTACAGCTTTTTAATCCTCTGCAGGAAAGCTCTCTATGTAAACTTCCTGCATTTACTTCAGAACACAGAATGGATAGGATAGGAATGTCAGGACTCTTTGTTATGTATTTATCAAAATTGTTCCTTTAGGATTAAATTAGGGTTGAAGTAGGAAATATTTTCTACAGTTTACAAATAAGTTACTGTAGCTATAGGCAGTATGTGAAGCAGTGGTGAAATGTAAAATTTGTTACTACTGATTCTATGGGTGTGGCTTGGTGATGGTGGTGGTAATGTGACTGAGTGGGTGTGGCCAACTTTTTTTTTTTTTTACTTTTAAAACCATTTTTTCTACCTCTTCAGCTGAAGAAGTTGTAAAAAAAATGCTTTAAAAAGCTTCTGACGATCCCAGCAGAGTTGCCTGATCATCAGAGGCTTTTTTTCTTTTAAAAACATTTTTTCTACAACCTCTTTGGCCAAAGAGGTTGTTTAAAAAAATGCTTTTAAAAGCCTCTGACCATTAGGCAACTCAGCTAGGATCGTCAGAGGCTTTTAAAAGAAAAAAAGCCTCTGATGATCAGGCAACTCAGCAACTCAACAACCTCTTTAGAGGTTGTAGAAAAAAATGCTTTTAAAAGCCTCTGACGATCCCAGCTGAGCCATACAATCATCAGAGACTTTTAAAAGCATTTTTTTCAGCCGAAATGGTTGTAGAAAAAATGCTTTTAAAAATAATAAAAAAAAACTTCTGATGCTCGCTCAGTTCAGCTGGACATGGGGGTGGGGGTGGGGCAGGGATTTTTGCTACCGGTTCTTTGAACCATCCGCTGCCATCACTACTGGATCAGGCAATCCGGTCCAAATCGGGAGCATTTCACCCCTGATGTGAAGTATGTGCTTATAGCAATCTCTTTCTACCTATTGTTTTCCTGATTCAAATAACCTTTTCTTCAGACTTTCCTTTCATTCATTCATTCATTCATTCATTCATTCTCATTCATTTTATATAGCTACTCATACATGATCCTGGGTAGCTCACACAACAAGCTCATATAAATAAAAATTAAAACAAAAACAAATTACCCAAAAAACATAAAACATAGGAGAGTATTGATCAATACTCTATCAGAAAAAACTTATTTGTTGATGGGACTTATAACATGCTCCTTCTGCCAGATCTGATGGGATGGATAGATGTAAGCAGGGAGAACTGGTTCCTCAGATAACACAACCTTATGGCATGTAAGGCTTTATAGATCATAACCAGCAACTTGAATTGAACTTGGAAGCAAACTAGCAATGAGTAAGTTCTAATAGAAGTGTAATGTTTACTCTGCTCCAAGAACTGCATTGGTTGCTAGTTTGCGTCCAAGAGTATGTGTTCCAGTGATGGGTTGCCCCCGGTTCGAACCAGTTCGCAAGAACTGGTAGTAAAACCATTGGGAGGCTCCACCCACTGACCTGGACATCATCAAAGTTGATCTGCACATGCACAGAAGATCGTGCACGGACATGATGCAAACCAGTAGTAAAGGTAAGTAGAACCTATCCCTGATGTGTTCCCAAATTCATTGAAACATATGCTGATTTTGGAGCATACAAAGCTGCCTGCACCATTATAGCTATAACATACAAAACAGACAAAGGTTTAACCATGAGAAATCAATTGCAAATTTGTTAAGTTTCTTATAATTATTTAATAAAGTTAGAATATTTAAGCCCCATATTAGCTATTTTTTGTAGACTTGGGAAAAATATCATTTTTGCTTAACAGAATAAATAATTCTTGATGGAGTGTATTCTTAAATTTGTTTTTTTGGGATGACTATAGCAACTGTGTTATATCAGTTCTGAAAACAGATAAAACTGAGGATTACTAGGAGAATTTACAGAGGAAGCAGGTGTCAGAAGACAAGTTTTTCCTCCTTGAATTTTAAAAGCATTGCTCAGGAGCTTAACATAGGACAAAAAAAAGATTTACATTGGATTCAAGAACTCTCTAAGAATATATATCTCCTGCACTGAATGCCCTCTTCTCAGACTGCCAATATGTTGAGATAGTTGCAATAATTGAGCAATGAAGATTCCTGACTTGAAACTTCCTAACCTTACCACAGAGAATGAAAATAAATATGCCAACAGTTATATCTGCAATTTAAATGAATGTAAATGGATAAGCCACTTTTAGTTCAATTTACAAATCAATCCTCCTGGATTATTTAAAAGCTTGTTTGGTAACTCTTACCCTGGAGATTACCAAATGTATCTGGCTGAAAATGCAGGAAATACAGAGTTTGTCATTCTTTCTTGTCCTTATTTAACATAATGTCTTTGCAAGCCGAATTATCTAGCTTTTGTTGACAAGGAGATGTTTTTAATTGTTAGAAGGATTTAGGAGCCTTTAACTTTAAACTCTCCTATATATATTCATTACCAAAACCTTGCCACTTTTCCTTTTGGCGTTGCCTGAGATTTCTGAGATATAGGGGGAAAAAACAAGCACAAAGATAAGTGAGGAAGGATTTTTCCTTTCAATCAGATGGCAGCCCTCAATATCCCAGGTTTTACAGAACTGCTAAATCAATCAGTTAAAATCCTAATTGTTTTTTATTTTTTTATTTTCAGGATCTATAAATGATCTTACTAGAAAAGATTTAAACTTACAAAATAACATGATGGAATTGTAATAAACAATTACAATTGTTTATTACAAGAGCTTATTACAAGAGCCGAGGTGGCGCAGTGGTTAGAGTGCAGTAGTGCAGCTACTTCAGCTGACTGCTAGTTCAGCAGATCAGCAGATCAAATCTCACCGGCTCAAGGTTGACTCAGCCTTCCATCCTTCCGAGGTGGGTAAAATAAGGACCCAGATTGTTAGGGGGCAATATGCTATTTAGTATACTGTCTTTGGTGTAAGCCGCCCAGAGTCTTTGGAGAGTGGGTGGCATAGAAATATGACAAATAAATAAATAAATAAATAACTAAATAAATAAATAAATAAATAAATAAATAAACAAAATGTGTCAAATATAGGTGCTTTGCCCATTTTTTTATAACGCAAGGAAATGCTGCACAAACATTATTTTTTTAAAAAAAATAATACCTCAAATCTAAGGTTGATAGTTTTGGCTGTAATAAATTGCAATGAAGTGACTTCATTGATACTAAACGATTCAATAAGGCATGGAATTATAGAATTCTCACCTTCATTTTGCTGGGAAAATGACATTTCGGTGTCAGAAATATTATATTCATGTACTAATTAGTTTTGAAGAGGGATTAAAATCATTTCAACATACATGTTGCTAGCCTGCTGTAATAGTGAAAAGCACAGGATTTGAAACCTTGACACCTAAATTCAAGCCTTGCCTTAGGCACAAAATCCCACTAGGTGTACTTAGGCCAGTGGTGGGTTGCCCCTGGTTCGCACCGGTTCTATAGAACTGGTAGTAAAACCGGCGGGAGGCCCCGCCCACTGACCCTGACATCACCAAAACGCTTCTGCGCATTCGCAGAACAGCACATGCGTGGTGCCACTGCAAACTGATAGTAAAGGTAAGTAGAACCCATCCCTGACTTAGGCCCATTATTAACTAGTCACTCTAGGAAGAAGAGATTGGCAAGCCACTTTCAAAAATGGTGCCAAGAAAACTGCATAGATTTGTAGTAACCAAGATTCAGAGTTGACTCTATGGACTATAATAATAACTATAATAACAATAATTTATTTATATTTATTTATTTATTTATTTATTTATTTATTTATTTATTTATTTTATTTATATGCCGCCCTATCTCCAACGGACTCAGGGTGGCTCACAACAATAAAATCCACAATAACCACAGTACAAAGTTAAAATACCTAATTAAACCAGATAAAAGTTAAAAACCCATATAAAACCCCATCAATCCAGGCCACATTACATCCCAGTCTTAACAATTGTCAATAAGAAAAACAAAAAAAATCTGGATAGTGGACATGGCAGTGCCTGGAGGAGAAAAAGAACTGGAGAAGATAACAAAATGCAGTAAAGACAAGCATCTTGGATGTAATCCCAAAACATTTGGAACACCTCTTGAAAGCCATTAACACTGACAAAAACCACATCAGTCAATTGCAAAAGACAGCATTACTTGGAACTTGTTTGACAGCATTACTTGTTAATTTTAACAACATTCAAACAGCACCATCTAGCTATCCTAAGTATATTTATTTATATTTTATCCCTATCTAGTAGCTTGGTCAGCGCTGGGGAGAGGGTCTTGTTTTCCCCTTGGTAGTTCCTAGATTACTATCAGAGAGCAAACCCTTCTAGCACTGACAATGTTACCTAGTTGGATAATGATATGTCTGCAAGCAAACAACCAAACTCAGAGAACACCAAAGGTTTCATAATTCTACGTATACCCTGCTTTATTGATACTTTTAATATTATTAATATTTAATATTATTAAACAATACCTGCCTAATTTAATCTAACAGGAGTAGACATATATCTATCCTAAGGCCTTGGGAAGAACTCAATAGGTGGATAAAAATGTCAAATCCAGACTAAACTTCTGGCTGACTATGCAACCACCCATAACGATGTGATGGCACAAACTGGCATTGGTCCCAGTAGCTATGAGAACATTGGGTGCTATACTTCGACAACATAAACCGTATGAAATCTGCATATTGACAAAATTTCCATCTGTCGATTACAAAGATTTCCACTAACTGGATCTAAACATATTATACTAAAACATTGCAACATCCTCAGTTCTTGAGGAGAATTTCATTCAAATGAAGGCCAACCTGAGCTAAAGAACTGGCAGCCATTATTTCACATGGTTGTGTATAAAAATGTAAAAGTTCTGCCAAAAAAGAAAAAAAAAGAAGAGAAAATACAGTATTTTTATTTTGTTCACAAGCTTTCAAGTCTCTTGTTTCAAAATCTTAAAGAAGACTAAATCTCTAAAGAAAAAATAAAATACAGTAAAGAAAATGATCAGAAGAGTGATACTAGTCGTATTCCGTATCAGATTCTTGAAAAGTAAATATTGTTTATTTTACAACTTTTCATTGGCATTAAGAGAAGGAAATCCTTTCATTAAAAGAAATAAAGAAATAACATACAACACCATCCTAAAACATGAGATGCTCAATTAATAGAATTGAATTTATTCTCCCTTGACTAATTTTGGACATTTTAATATGAGATGTGTCATAGTTTAATTAGAAAAAAAAAATCTCCAATTGGAAACATAACACGGGCTATACTGGGTTGATGATGGTGTTTTCCTGTGAATACAAAACTCTCAGAGCAATTAAGTATTTCATATGGAATCCATATGCTGTTAAAAGGATGCAAAAGAAAATGGAGCCTCAAAGCAAAGCCACTGTCAATTATTGGAACTGTCGGTAACTGATTATTTTTTGAGCGACACTGAGTTAGAAATGTTTTTAACAGAATCAATGATGAGAAGGATTTAACAGGAACTAGTGAAGACAGAATGTAACACGTCAAGGACTCTTTCTTTTTAAGAATCTAACAGGTAATCAATAATACCACTTACTGTATTCAGGTTAATTTGGTATGCAGTTATTCCTAATGGAAATACCTGTTTTAAATTCACATTCAATGTTTGATGGTAAAGTAACATTTCTCCAAGATTTGCTTGTTCTCCTGCTTTTCCTATATTTCAACCACAAATAATGTATAATTGCACCTGTGCAACGGATACAAATTCTTTGGTTAAATAACTGCCAAGAAAGTGACTTGTACTAACTAAATGTGAGTGAAAATTAGCACTGCTCTCCCTATGGAACATCTGTTTCGCAGGATACAACAGCAGCTGTGATGATCTAATAGTAAACTAAGCTTTCAGATTTCAATTGTACAAAAGCAGCTTTGAATGGAATGATAAAGCTCTTAATGTTTTAAAGTACCTAATTTCAAATTTCTCATAATGAACAAATTTTCCTGCAGCCTCTTTGCAAATGTCTGCAAATGTCTGAAAAACATCTGAACATGGTTTCTTTAGTTATAAAAGTATTTTTTACAAAACAATAGTCTTAATAAAAATTGATTTATTACAAATATTTATCATAGAAAAAAATATTTAGAATACATATTTATTTATTTATTTATTTAATGTATGGCATACAATGTCAGGGAAATCTATAAATGCTAGACACAATGCAGTCCGGACAGCCCAAATTGCTGGTTCATTCTATTCGGCTTGCATGCCTATCCTTGGTGCGCCACAGGGGTCGAACTAGCTTACACCAGCTAACTAGCGGTGCTTGGATCTCTGGCTGTTCCAGGCTTCTCCGCTGGTCTTGCTTTGCCTCACCTTGTGTTGCATTGCCTTACATCCAGCCAAGTCCAGTGCTGGCTTCTGCTCTCTGCTCTCTGCACACATGAACACAGCTAACTTTTTTCCGACTGAGTGGTACTCATTTATCAATTATTACATTATTGCATTGTTTTGAACTGCTGGCTGGACAGCAACCATGGAGTGAGTGGCAGGATCTCCCCCCATTTCATGGAAACAGGCTCAAATTGCTGGAGTGCAGACCATTTCTGGTCAGCAGTTCCGGTGGCATTGAGCCATTGCGCTATTGCATCCACTGGAATACATAATTTCAGGGTTATATAAATAACTGAGATCTAATGTAAATTGAAGAACATAATGTGTTAAATATGATAAAAGTATTTTGGTAGCAAAGATGTACATGAGTGCACATAATACATTACTCTGTGCCAGAAGCTGAGAAAAACCAAGTGAAGCTTCTTGCATAGGAGAGAGAGGTTTAAACCCTTTCCTCTCTTTCTCCCAAGGCTGTTATTTCACCTAGTAAGAAAATTGTGCATTTCCATGTAATTCCTATTCAAAAGATTGAATTTAACAGCAGTGTTAGGAGGAGGGTCATTGAGAAAATGATATACATGGAAAAGTCAAACCTCTTTCATATGCAATAATCCCAGTGTAGACCAAGGCTGTCTGAGGAACAGAGATACTGCCACACATTTCCATCATAATGTCTGGCTGACATACAGAAGAAATAAGTTGAATGCCTTACATCTATGCAAACATGTACAAGATGCTGCTGCCTGCATTTAACTACCTTGGAGTGAGCACAGTTCTTTTTATTATTATTATTTCTGAATTAGATTGTCATGAACCTAGATTGCACTATTTTGAAAATAGATACAATATATTGCAACGGGAAGGAGGGAGGATAGAAGAAAGGCAGGTTCAAGGAAGGAAGGAAGGTTGTTTTACTGCAAGTAAGAAGCTGTCTTGGAATTTGTTAGATCAGGGCATACCTTCTCAGAGCTCCATAGTAGAAGCGTTAACAACAGGTATTTTTGAAAGGATTTTGGATAGGAATTAGAAAAGCAGAAAATTTCCCTTTAAACATATTCAGGAATTCAGAATTAGTAACGATGAGTTCCATTTATTTTCAATGCTCCTTATGAGTACAAAAATTTATTTAAAGCTGCATAGCTTCCAGGATATGGGATGTGGTGGCTCAGTGGCTATGATGGTGAGCTTGTCGATCGAAAGGTTGGCAGTTCAGCAGTTTGAATCTCTACTGCCGCATAATGGGGTGAACTCCTGTTACTTGTCCCAGCTTCTGCCAACCTAGCAGTTCAAAAGCATGTAAAAAATTGCAAGTAGAAAAATAGGAACCACCTCTGGTGGTGCGCCTTTGGCATTTAGTCATGCCAGCCACATGACCACGGAGACTACTTCGGACAGCGCTGGCTCTTCAGCTTTGAAACAGAAATGAGCACCGCCTCCTAGAGTCAGGAACGAATAGCACATATTGAGGGGAACATTACCTTTTAGCTTCCAGGAGTTGGCCAGTCTTCTCTTGTACAGGACAAGATATGGCAGATAATGCAAAATATGAGGCAGAAAACTAGAGAGTTTACACATGATTTTTCTTCATACTCTCTACTCATTTGAACATCTTTTTAAAAGATCCTTCCAGTTTTTCCTTGTCATCTGATATACAAGCTACTGTTCCTTGAAACATATGCATAATTGAGTCTTGATCCTTAAAATTGCTTTTGAAAATCCAGCTTTTATATAAAGACCTTGACACAATATCCTTGTTCCTGTGTCTTTTTATACTTCAGCAAATAACTAAGGCTAAGCGTGCACAATTGCAAAAACTGGTTATAGCTTCCCCGTTTATTTTGCTAGCCTTCCTCTATCCTTTACCCCATTGAATTACAATGGAATTTCATTGGAACTGAATAGCTTCTCCTGTTTGAATGCTCTTGGAATTCCATTGAGGAAACTGATTGACTTGGATTTAAGTTGCAATTATTTCATGCAGGAGTTAGGACTGGGTATAAATAGGGTGAAATTCAGCAAGTTCTGACAGGTTCTGGAGAACCGGTAGTGGAAATTTTGAATAGTTCGGAGAACCGGCAAATACCACCTCTGGCTGGCCCCAGAGTGGGGAGGGAATGGGAATTTTGCAGTATTCTTCCCCTGGAGTGGGGTGGGAATGGAGATTTTGCAATACCCTTTCCCTGCCATGCCTACCAAGCCACACCACGCCCACCAAGCCATGCCCACAGAACCAGTAGTAAAAAATTTTGAATTTCACCACTGGGTATAAATATTTATTCTTGTTATGGTAAGGATGCTTTGAGAATAGTAGTTAAATTAAGTATTATCAGCATTCATCTGAGATTCTAAAAAATAGGAAGGTTAGGGGTAGGACATATTTTTATGCATAGCAGTAGGGTTAGAATCCTTATTCATACTTGGGCTGTTCCTTCTTCCTTTTTGTTGCTATTGTCTACAATTTAATTACATAATTAGATTAGGGATCAGAAAGTTAATCCTAACTTTTTCTTAAAGCTAAATTTCTCAGTATAAATTTAGATATTATTGGGAATCCAAGAATGACATATTAACAGAAATATAAACACGAAACTACTGTAGAACTAAACAAAAAAAGAAAGCCAGTTCATGTTAATGTAATGTAATGTAATGTAATGTAATGTAATGTAATGTTATGTTATGTTATGTTATGTTATGTTATGTTATGTTATGTTATGTAATGTTATGTTATGTTATGTTATGTTATGTTATGTTATGTTATGTTATGTTATGTTATGTTATCTTGAAGGGATCTAATTTCTATTAGTAATTATATAACTTTTTATAAAGTTATAACCTTTTATAACCAATTTCATTGTATATATGATGTTCAATGACAATAAAGGCTATACTAAAACCAGTAAAAGTTTACTTTGACCCCAGCAGCTAAATGAAAAAACATTTCAGGCGGATTACAAACTTGTAAAAGATGTGCCAATACTGACCTTAACCTTCTAAATAAACACCATCTTCAAGGAACCTTAATGCTAGCATAACTTCCCATGATATCAATTAATTTTCAAATTCAGGCACTAACCCATCTTGGTATTTGACTGTAACATAAATATGAGAAAACCACTAAACCTAGAAACACACTCCATTGCTAAGGCTAACACTGATTTTTATAGAGGACTTGGGGAATCAAAGCCCTGACCTAATTTCACCCTTTTGCCAATGAAAATAAAATCTCTACCCTACCTCCAAATGATTCATCAAATGTAACATAAATGCTGAAATTCCCAACCACCTAGAAAAATCAGCCCAGTACTAATGTTAAAATGTAGTTTAACTGAAATTATTACAGAACCAAAACCTATAATTAAACCTATTTGCCATACAATTTAATGCCCTAAAGGTAATTTCAAAATGAAATTATACAAATAGTTTGTATTATTGTAATATTAGATTGAGTCTTAAGGGCCAATCTTTAACTTCACTAGAGTCCTGAAGATAGTTGAATGCTAATTTAATCTTACTCTATTCTAAATATACATTTATGATGTAACCCAAAACAGAAAATGTAATACAAATTGTAACATAAATTTTGCATTATAATTATCCTTAAAAATTACCTCAGACTTCTGCTAATAATTAATAAAACAAACAGTCTCAAAAACTTCCACAAATAAACCCTAAATATATAATTTTGACCTAATGTAGATTCAAATTTATTTCCTTATCTTAATCCCAAGAATGAAATATAAATTGCAATGCTAAACGTTATGTTAACACTAATCTTAGAAATGATCTCAGTGGTGATGTCAACATTTCATTTACTTTGAATTTTCAACCATTAAATCATACTTTAGTATTTATTTAAAAAATGAAATAATAATCTTTAATAAACAATTCAGGCATAGTTTTCCACTATCCTTAAATGCTCACCCTAATGTCAATTTTAATACTGGATTTAATTGGAATTGTGACATAATATGAACCACAATCTTCAATTTATCTTAATCTAAATGAAGATTTGTACCCTAAAATAGACTGAAAATTTCAATTCAATTTTTAATACAATTCTGAGATTATCAGTAATCCTAAAAACTCACTCAGCCTTAATGTGTTGCGAGCTGCATTGGCTTCCGGTGGACTTCCGGGTGTGCTTCAAGGTGTTGGTGATCATCTTTAAAGCGCTCCATGGCTTAGGGCCAGGGTACTTATGGGACCGCCTTCTGCCACCAATAGCCTCCCACTGGCCGGTTCGCTCACACAGAGAGGGCCTCTTCAGGGTGCCGTCGGGCAGACAATGCCGGCTGGCAACCCCCAGGAGGAGAGCCTTCTCTGTGGTGGCACCTACCCTATGGAACAATCTACCCCCAGAGATACGAGTGATCTCCGACCTCCGGACTTTTCGTCGGGCCCTAAAAACTTATTTTTTTCAGTTAGCCGGTCTGTCTTGATTTTAGGGTTAGTTTTAAAATTTTAATATTGATTTTAAATTGACAAGTTTTAAATTACGGGCCAAATTTATAAATTATTTTAATTCTATTTTTAACTGTAATGTTATGTATAGATGTTTTTATTTTGGCTGTTCACCGCCCTGAGTCCGAAAGGAGAAGGGCGGTATAGAAATTTGAATAATAAATAAATTTGAATAATAAATAAGTGTAACAAAAATTTTCAAGGAAACCACACCAACTTAGTTTAAGTACAATTGTGTTCCCAATCTTAACTCCAAGAATAAACTAGAAATAATTGCATAAATTTTATTCCATTCATCTACCATTCACCTTTAATACTCACTCCAGTGATAATATTAATATTTAATTTTCCCACAATCCCCATGTCATGCTATTCTTCACTTTACCTTCTTCCTACCAGTAATACAAATTTATCCTTTATTTTTATTTTATTTTATTTTTGTGCCTTTGTGTCTTCAGGAGTCAGATTTGACTCCTGGTAACTACCTGGGCTAATCCAACCAAAATCAGGCTCATAAGACTAAGGAATACAATAGAAAGCAATAAAGCAGGGAAGGGAATCAAGCTGACAACCCTGAACTAATTATTTTAGTATTACAAGATTGGTAATAGAGCTGCACCTTCAGTTAATAGAGACAATTTCATTAAGAGAACATGGATCATTTTGATGTTTGTAAGTGGAATATTTATTTTATGAGCCTAATATATTATTGAAGAGTTTTGAAAACTGTTCTTACCATAACACTTCCTTATAAACTAGGAAACCTATTCACCTGCAATTCAAAGTTTCAAACTTAATTGGATTCAATTTACTTCCCTGGTTCAAGGGGTGAGATAGCTTTCATTGTGTCAGTGGAGTTCTATCCATTAACAAGGAATTTGTTTCTAGCAGCTTACAAAAAGTGCACCAAAGCATTTCCTTGCATAATATAAATTGCAAGTGGCTTAGAAAATGGATATATACACTATGCAACTTCAGTATAATACACACTACATATAAATACATGCTATATTATTTTACATTAATTCATAATCTGATTTAATATAATAATAATAATAATAATAATAATAATAATAATAATAATAATAATAATAATAATAATAATTTTATTTCTATACCGCCCTTCTCCCGAAGGACTCAGGGCGGTGTACAGCCTATTTAAAAACACAAAACAAAACAACAATTAAAATTTAAAATCATTAAATAGATTAGGCTCCAATTAAAATCCCAGAAATTTAAAATACACCAATTTAAAATTATTATGTTGATAACCTGGCCTGGCGGAACAACAGGGTCATCAGTGCGCAGCGAAACACCGGGGGCAGTTCATTCCACAGGGCTGGGGCTCCCACAGAGAAGGCCCTCCCCCTGGGTGTCGCCAGCCGACATAACTTGGCCGATGGCACCCTGAGGAGACCCTCTCTGTGGGAGCAGACTGGTCGGTGGGAGGCTATTGGTGGCAGAAGTCGGTCTCGAAGGTATCCTGGTCCTATGCCATGGAGCGCTTTAAAGGTGGTAACCAACATCTTGAATCACACCCGGAAGACTACTGGGAGCCAGTGCAGCTCGCGCAGGAGGGGTGTCACATGGGCACAACGAGTTAAAAGATGATCGCTTTTGGAACAGGAAATGTATAAAGATTAATGAGCACTCTAGACATGCTGGACATTCTGATTTAGACTTCAGGAAAATTAATTAAAATTATTAGTGAGCCTCTTTAGCTGTTAGTAGTTTATTATTATTATTTTATTTATTTATTTATTATTATAGTTTATTTATTATAATTATTAGTGAGCTTCTTTAGCTGTTCAAAGATTCGAGGGAAATAGAAGTGAGAAATGCTGTTGTGTACAGCTCAGCATACTTTAAAAGTTTAAAATGTTCAACTTACCCAGAGAAAAAAAATATCTGCCTTGAGTTACCTTGAGTCACATATTTCAGAAATAACACTCTGTTGCTTTATAATCTAAGTCTCACTAGCTGATCAGCTGGTTACAACTCCACAACTTTTCACAGAAAAAAATATTGGCCAGAGGGAACTTTAAAAAAAAATAATAATGAAACTTTTAAAAGTTTCTGTAGAAAATAACAGAAACAGCAATGGGAAGTTTAAAAGTTTTAGAATTTAGATTTTCTCTGCTGCTCAATTAAGAAATCCCTTACAGTTTTTTATATAAAACATATTATGGTCAAACAGCATCATTTGTTGTTTGCTTCAAAGTCATGTCCGACCCATCACAACCCCATGGACAACATTCCTCCAGGCCTTTCTGTCCTCTACCATCCTCTGCAGTTCGTTTAAGCTCACGCCCAGTGCTTCAGTGACCCCATCCAGCCACCTCATTCTTTATTGTCCCAGAGGTGGGTTTCAGCAGGTTCTTACCAGTTCTGGAGAACCAGTAGTGGAAATTTTGAGTAGTTTGGAGAACCGATAAATACCTCCTCTGACTGGCTCCATCCCCATCTATTCTCTGACTCCTGAGTCCTGCTGATCGGGAGGAAATGGGGTTTTGCAGTAACCTTCCCCTTGAGTGGGGAAGGAATGGAGATTTTACAGTTTTCTTCCCCTGGACTGGGGTGGGAATGAAGATTTTACAGTATCCTTCCCTGCCATGCCTATAAAGCCATGCTCACAAAGCTATGCCAACCCAAAAAGCCACACCCACAGAACCTGTAGTAAAAAATTTTGAAACCCACCACTGGTCATCCCCTTCTTCTTTTGCCTTCAATCTTTCCCAGCATTAGGCTCTTCTCCAGTGAGTCCTTCCTTCTCATTAGGTGGCCAAAATATTTGAGTTTCATCTTCAGGATCTTCTAAAGATCAGTAAGGGTTGATCTCCTCTAGGACTGACCGGTTTGATTGCCTTGAAGTCCAAGGGACTCGCAGGAGTCTTCTCCAGCACCATAGTTCAAAGGCCTCAATTCTTTGGTGCTCAGCCTTTCTTATGGTCCAACTTTCACAGCCATCATAATAAAAGCATCATAATAATGTAAAAGAGGTAGTTCCTCATTCACTATTTTCAAAAACTTCCCATCCCCATTTCTGAAGTATGTAAAACTGCATTTTCTTTGAGTTTTTATTTTAAGACTGTGAAGCTTTAGCAATGTGTAGGCAATGTTTTGAATCTGGGTCCAAAAAAGGACACAGCAAAGGCAGCAAGGCATTGGATGTAAATGGTGAAAGTGTGGGAGATTTAGGAGAGAAGGTAGCTGAGGTGAATGAATGTTTGCTGGAACTTCCTGTGGAACAAAGGAGTGCTTGGTGGCTCACTTATTGGCATGGGCTGGAGAGTCATGTGAGTTGGAGAGGGAAGGCAGCTGGGTGAATAAATGTTTGCTGGTGCCTGCTAAAACTTCCTGAGGCATGGTAAGATGTTGCTGAAGTGCACAGTTCTGTAGCTGCTTACTGTCCCACAACAAGAGTACAGGGCAGCCAAAAGTGCAGAGATGGGGAGAGGTTTGAGATAGGTGGATAGAGAGATTGGAAGTACCACTGTAGTAATAAGTGCCTGAATTTTGATTATGTGATCATAGGGATGCTAAAACAACTATAAAAGTATTATAGTTATTTTTTTCAATACCATTGTAATTTTGAACAGTTGCAGTGAATGAATGATTATAACTCAAGGACTACCTGTATTCTCATCCCAAAAGTCAACACACCAGCTCAAACGATCATAGAGTCTTTTTATTTTTAAACACAAGCTGAAATCTCTACATTGTATTCGTAGTTCACAACTGCAACAGTGCTAAGGTTATTAAAAACCTCAGGACCAATACCCAGACCTCCAATCACAAGACTTTTGTTCAGAATTTAAATGCCTCCATATATTCCCATCTCTTTATATCTTAAATTCAAATGTATACTCCTCGGAGGAAAATTATACAGTTGGTAGATTTGGTATGTTTTTGGTACTTTTCAATATATATTCTTTTAAAATTTTGTCTACAAATGGTATGTAATAAATTTTCCAATGTTTTTTTTAAACTGAACGTTTTACTGAAGGTTTAATAAACGTTCAACTATTATTATTATTATTTATTAAATTTTTATACCGCCCCCTCTCCCGAAGGACTCGGGGCGGTGAACAGCCAGAATTAAAAACACACAATACAAATGTTAAAATACATTAAAACAAAATTAAATTATCCTAGGCTTCTCCAATTTAAAACCCCGTTACCCATAAAATTCACCCAATTAAATTTTTTTTTTATTGAAAAAGTTTTAAAACAAACACAATTTCCCCACAACCCTCCCTCCCAACCCCCCTCCCCCTCCCCGACTTCCCAGAGCAGAACACAAGGTATTTCTATTGACCTTTAACAATAAACTAAATTGCATAACCAATCATCAAACTAACACCCCCTTAAAAAAAAAAATTCTTAACCCCCCATATATAAAATCTTATTTCTTAAACATAATACTTCTAATATCACTTATATAGTGCTTATACAAATAAAAGAAATCATTCATAAGCTATTTGATATTTTTTGGTCTGATACTTATTTTGTATATAATCAATCCATTTTCTCCAGTCCTGTATATACCTTTCTTGTGTGTGATCCTTCAGATATGCTGAAATTTTAGCCATTTCAGCTAAATTAGTTACTTTCAATATCCAATCATCAATAGTAGGCAAAAAGTCCTTCTTCCAGTGTTGTGCTACCAACAATCTTGCTGCTGTTATCAAGTTCAAAATCAATTTAGTCTCTGCAACTGTACAGTCCGTAGTTATACCCATTAAGAACAACTGTGGAGTAAATTTCAGTCTCTTTTTAAAAATATTCTGCATCACCCACCAAATCTTTATCCAAAATGCTTTGATTTTTCTACAAGTCCACCATATATGATAATAAGTTGCATCATCACAGTCACATCTCCAACATTTAGCTTGCACATTAGGATACATACATGATAATTTTTTGGGATCTAAGTGCCATCTATAGAACATTTTATAAAAATTTTCTCTTAAATTTTGTGCTTGTGTAAATTTCACATTTCTAATCCAAATCTTTTCCCAAGTCTCCATCATTACTGGCTCTTGAAAATTTTGTGCCCATTTAATCATACAATCTTTAACCAATTCCGTCTCAGAATCTATTTCCAATAAAGCATTATACAACCTTTTAATATGCATTTGTTTTTGATCTCTAATTTGTTTTACCAAATTCTCATTTTGCACAAAGCCAGTTTTTTGATCTTCCTTCCATCTAGCTTGAAGTTGACCGTACTGAAACCATGTGTAAATTATACCTTCTTCTCTCAGTGTATCTAAAGATTTCAAATACATTACCCCCCTTTCCATAATAAGAAGCTCTTTATAGTTAATCACCTCCTGTTTTTGTTCTATACTTATATTTTCTATTGCATGTCTAGGATTTGCCCATACAGGTATCTTATAATTTAACTTATATTGATATTTTTTCCAAACCCTCAACAAAGCATTTCTTAATATATGAGCCTTAAATACTTTATCCACTTTTTTGTCATATAACAAATAGGCATGCCATCCATATAACAAATCATAACCTTCTAAATTCAAAATTCTCCCCTCAGTTAAATTAAACCAATCACTAATTTGTGATAAAACCGCTGCTTCATAATATAATCTTAAATTAGGCATTTTGAGACCCCCTCTTTCACGTGTATCTTGCATAATTTTCATTTTTATTCTGGGTTTTTTCCCGGCCCAAATAAAAGTATTAACACCTTTCTGCCATTCTCTCAGATTCTCATCTTTCTTAAGCACAGGTATCATTTGGAACAAAAATAAAAATCTAGGTAAGACATTCATTTTAATTGCTGCAATTCTTCCCAATAAAGACAACTGTAATTTTTTCCAATTTTCCATATCCTTCTGTACCTTCTGCCAAAGAACCTCATAATTGTTTTTGTATAATTTTGTATTTGAAGCTGCTATGTATACCCCTAGATATTTAACCTTTTTAACTATTTCAAAACCTGTTAATCTTGCCAGTTTATCTCTTTCCAGTATAGTCATATTTTTAACTATCATCTTTGTCTTATGTGGGTTAACTTTAAATCCTGATACTTTCCCGTATTGATCAATTATATCCAATATATATGGAACCGACTCTATAGGTTGGGATAAGGTAATAACCAAATCATCTGCAAATGCTCTTAATCTATAATCTTGTTGTCTAATTACAATACCCTTCAATTTTTCTGAGTCCCGTATCTTGTTCAATAGTACCTCCAAAGTCAGAATAAATAATAGTGGGGACAGAGGACACCCCTGCCTTGTTCCTTTCTCAATTTTAAAAGCCTCTGTTAAACCTCCATTAACTATAATTTGTGCTGTTTGCTGCTGATATATCGCTCTAATTGATTGTGTAAAATATTCCCCAAAATGCATTTTCTCTATTATTTTAAACAAAAATTGCCAGTTCAAACGATCAAATGCCTTCTCTGCATCCAAAAATATAAACGCTGCAGGGACTTGATTATTTTTTTCCAAGTATTCCAGTAAGTTTACGATTTGTCTAACATTATATCTCATTTGTCTCCCTTTTATAAACCCTGATTGATCATTATGAATTATTTGTTGCATAACTGGCATTAATCTATTAGCCAATATCTTAGCAAAAATCTTATAATCAGTATTCAGAAGTGAAATTGGCCTGAAGTTCTCAGGTTTAATGGAGTTTTGGTCCTCCTTTGGAATTAGTGAGACAAAAGCTGTTTTCCAGGAAGGTGGTACTCCTCCTCCTACTTGTATTTTATTAAATAAAATTTTGAGTGGTTCTAACATTTCAGATTGTAAATGTTTATAATAGACAGCTGTTAGTCCATCTGTTCCTGGAGCCTTACTTATTTTTAATTGTTTAATTGCCCCAACAATTTCCTCGGACGTTATTGGCTGATTCAATCTCTCTCTCTGTTCCAGTGTTAATTCAGGAATCTCCATCTTTAAATATCTATCAATATCAACATCTTGAATCACATCTTTAGCATATAACTTTGTATAAAACTCCAAAAAAGCCTTTTTTATTAAATTCTGTTGATAAATTTCTTTACCTCTAAATTCTATCTTATCTATAACACGTGATTTTTGTTTTTTCCTCATCGTGTAAGCCAACCATCTCCCAGGTTTATTAGCATTACAAAATGTATTATGTCTGGCATATTGTATGCTAGTTGCTACTTGCCCAGCCAATAACATATTAGATTGCTCTCTTAAAATATTGATCATATCTTTTGCCTTTTTATCTCCCGGGTTAGTTATAAGCGATTGTTCTTTCTTTTTAATTTCCTCCTCTATCTCTTTCCGTCTGTTTTGTTGTTTTAGTCTATATTTATTGTTCAAAAAAATTAATGTTCCTCTCATATATGCCTTACTCGCATCCCATACCATCTCCATCGAGGTTCCTTTATTCATATTGTTAACAAAAAATTCTTTCATTTGTTTTTTAAGCTCACACAAGTTATCTTCATATCTAAATAAATTCTCATTTAACCTCCAAGACCTCCTTTCCCCTCTTTCCTGCTCTAATTCCACCCAAACCGGGTTATGATCAGTTAAAGATCTTGGACATATCTTCGTGTTCTTCACCCTAGAAAAAAGATCATTTGTAGTTAATATAAAATCAATCCTAGAGAAAGATTGATGCCTATCTGAAAAAAAAGTAAAATCACTTTCTGATACATTCCTTTCTCTCCAAATATCTCTGAGCTCCATATCCTCCAGAATATCAAAAAAAGATTTAGGCAACTTAGCACGCATGGATATCTTAGATAGACTTTTTTTTATCTTTCTGGGTATTTATTACCCCATTCCAATCACCCATTAGAAGTAAAGATCTATAATCCCATTGTAATATTTTAGTATGTAAAAGTTTATAAAATTTATCTTGTTGTTGATTAGGTGCGTATACTCCAATTACAAGCAGCTTCCCATTCTGTGTTGTTAATTCAATTGCAATATATCTACCTTGAGTATCAGCCTCAATTAAATTAGCCACTAAACCTCTTTTAATGTATATAACTAGGCCATTTTTCTTCTCTGGTGCTGATGCCACAAAATGTGTACCTAATTTCGAATTTATCAAATACTTTTGATCTGAAGATTTAATATGCGTTTCTTGCAAACAAATAACATCATTCTGAAATTGCTTCAAGTAGTGAAATATTTTCTTTCTTTTTTGTGGAGAATTTAAACCATTGACATTCCAAGATAAGAATTTATTTGCCATCTCTTGGCGCTCCAAGCTTTGAGAGCATCAGCTGAACCTCCTCCGCCATATTATACTTCGGCCTAGCTCCTCCCACTGCTTGTGTTTTTTGAACTTGTTGGGTTGAATCTTGAGGCTGTCGTGCCAGATGTTGTTTGTAAGTAGCTCTTGTCAGTCGTTGATCTTTTGGCAGCTGTATCATCGTTAATGACTTAAGGGTTGGTGGTGGACCCCCACTCAGCAGTAAATCTTCTTCCAAATTAGCTCCTCCAGCTAGAGCTTGAGCGTAAGTTTGTGGTTGCCCTCCATCTTTCTCTTGTTGTGTCGTTTCCAATTGCTTTCTAGCACCCCCTGGTGAGGGTGGCCTTCCAGCCTTTAAAACATTGACATAAAAATCTTTTGCCTTTCCAACTGTGTTTAAGCGATGTCTTTGCCCAGCATATGTCATTATTATCCCAAAGGGGACATCCCATCTGTACTGGAGCTGCTGATTTCTTAGTTCATTCACCAAAAAACCAAACTGCTTTCTATCTCTTAACATTTTAGGAGGAAGCTCTTTCAGGACCACCAGCTCTTGTCCATCCACTTTAATCTTGTTTCTATAAGAAGCTTGCAGAATGTCATTTCTAATTCTCCTTGTTGTGAAATAAATCACCACATCTCTTGGTAGCTGCTTTTGTTTTGCCAGCCAGGAATTAACCCTATAAATTTTATCCATTTGAATTACCACGTCTTCTGGCCTTTCTGAAATCAGCTCTGCTAAAGCATTGGAACAAACATCTTTTAAATTTTCACCAGTCTTTTCTTTCAAACCTCTCAGCCTGAGGGCAAATTCCATTGATCTGTATTGTAACAGAACCATTTCATCATCCACTTTCTCTGTTTGTATCATAAACTCTCCTACTTTAGTTGCAAGCTCCAAGTTAGCATCATCAATTTCCCGTACTCTCTCCTCAATCTTTAACATATGAGTAGCCAGTCCTGAAACTGCATAAACAATGTCATCTCTTATTTCATCATGTTTTTCCTCCACCACACTTTTAATTTTCTTTAACTCCTCTGAAAATTGTTTCATCATTTCTGTCTGATTGTTCAGGGCACCCATTATAAATTCTTTAAGGTCTTGTGACTGTGTATCAGCAGGAAGTTGTTGTTTTTGAGTCACTACAGGGGAACCTGCTCCCCCTTTTGAAGTTGGTGGCTTTAGTTGTTTAGCAGCCATTTTATTTTAAAAAGAGTTTTTTCCTTTTGCAGCCACAAAATCTTGTAAACAGTCTTACAAAGTATGTTTCAAAGTTTTTTCAAAATAAACAATCCTCTCTTCAAGCTATACTCAGTCCCCAACAGTTTTCTCTTCAGGCAGAGGGCTCTTAACAAGCAGTTTCCTTTTAACTTTCACTTTCCCTTCCGCCCATAACAAAGGCTTCCTCTCCAGCCTCCAGCTCAAGAGAGCTCCGTTTGCAACAATGTATTCATGGAGTTAAGTTCTGTTTCTTTTAAAAAGCTTGCACTCTTGCTTCAGCTCTGTCTGCCTTGTTAGAAATCATTAGAACTCACTGTTTGCCGGCAGAGTTGGACGCAGACGTCTTGCTCTGTTAAACAGAGGCACCAGCGATCCGGAGCAATGGGAGGGGTGAACTGGGGAGCTCTCACCCTCCGAGTCCCTGGAATTAATCCAGTGACTTTCGGGGAGCTCTACCCACCCCCTCCGACTCTCCTCTCCTTCTTTGCCCGAAGGAGAGTTTTTTCAAACCGCCGGACAGCAGTTTAACGCTCTCAGGGCGGTTTTAACAGATCGGGTGGCTGGCGGTCTATGGAGACCGTCCTCGTCGTCAGCGGAGCCAGCGGAAGTCCAATTAAAAATTTTTAACCCAGCCCGGCTTGCTGAAATAAAAATGTCTTCAGGGCCCGGCGGAAGGTCCGGAGGTCCGGGATTAGTCGTATCCCTGGGGGTAGCTCATTCCAGAGGGCGGGTGCCCCCACAGAGAAGGCTCTCCCCCGGGGGGTCGCCAGCCGACATTGCCTGACAGACGGCACCCTGAGGAGACCCTCTCTGTGGGAGCGTGTTGGCCGGTGGGAGGTTATCGGAGGCAGAAGGTGGTCCCGTAAATAACTGGGTCCTAAGCCATGGAGCGCTTTGAAGATGAGAACCAACACCTTGAAGCGCACTCGGAAGACCACTGGAAGCCAATGCAGCTCGCGCAGGAGAGATGTCATGTGGGAGCGCCATGTCGCCCCCATAAGTACCCGCGCGGCCGCATTCTGCACCAGTTGGAGCCTCCGAGTGCTCCTCAAGGGGAGCCCCATGTAGAGAGCATTGCAGTAGTCGAGGCGGGAAGTAATGAGGGCATGAGTGACCGTGCATAGGGAGTCCCGATCCAGAAAGGGGCGCAACTGGCGTATCAGGCGAACCTGATAGAAAGCCCCCCTGGCCACGGCCGTCATATGCTCTTCTAAAGACAGCCGTGCGTCCAGGAGGACACCCAAGTTACGCGCCCTCTCCGTGGGGGCCAATGTCTCGCCCCCGATAGTCAGCGATGGCACCAGCTGACTATATCGGGACGCCGGCAGCC
Source organism: Arizona elegans (assembly GCA_022577455.1). Taxonomy (NCBI): domain Eukaryota; kingdom Metazoa; phylum Chordata; class Lepidosauria; order Squamata; family Colubridae; genus Arizona; species Arizona elegans. The sequence goes on along the minus strand of JAKOOJ010000006.1, from coordinate 78,786,099 downwards.
ACAGCCACTCAGTCTTGGAGGGATTGAGTCAGAGCCTGTTCCTCCCCATCCAGACCCGCACCACCTCCAGGCACCGGGACATCACGTCAAGGGCATCGTTGGGGTGGTCCGGGGTGGAGATGTACAGCTGGGTGTCATCAGCGTACAGATGGCACTGCACCCCAAAACCACGGATGATCTCACCCAGCGGCTTCACATAAATGTTGAACAGGAGAGGCGAGAGGACCGACCCTTGTGGCACCCCACAAACCAAGTGCCTTGAGGTCGACCTCTGCCCTCCAGCCAACACAGACTGCGACCGGTCGGAGAGATAGGAGGAGAACCACCGTAAAACAGTGCCTCCCACTCCCAACCCCTCCAACCGGCGCAGCATGATACCATGGTCGATGGTATCAAAAGCCGCTGAGAGGTCTAATAGGACCAGAACAGAGGAGCAACCTCTTTCCCGAGCCCTCCAGAGATCATCAACCAACGCGACCAATGCCGTTTCCGTGCTGTACCCGGGCCTGAAGCCGGACTGGAACGGATCTAGATAGACGGTTTTATCCAGGTACTGCGGGAGCTGTCGCGCAACCACACTCTCAACAACCTTCGCCAAGAAGCGAAGGTTGGAAACTGGACGATAGTTTGCTAAAACAGCTGGGTCCAGAGAGGGCTTCTTGAGGAGGGGCCTCACCACCACCTCTTTCAAGGCGGGAGGCAAAAACCCCTCACTCAAGGAAGCATTTATAATCCTCTGGAGCCAGCCTCGCGTAACCTCCCGGGTAGCCAGCACCAACCAGGAGGGACACGGGTCCAATAAACATGTGGTTGCGTTCAACCTCCCCAGCATCCTGTCCACGTCCTCGGGAGTCACAGGGTCAAACTCATCCCAGATAACCGTCTCAAGACAGACCTCGGACAACCCGCCTGTACCTACCCAGTCAGAGTCCAAGCCTTCCCGAATTTGAGCGACTTTATCATGCAGATAATGTGCAAAATCCTCAGCACGACCTTGCAAGGGGTCTTCCCGCGCTCCCAGGTGGAGAAGGGAGCGAGTCACCCTAAACTAGGCAGCTGGGCGATTTTCTGCCGACGCGATAAGAGCGGAAAAGTAATTACCCTTCGCCACCTTTATCGCTACTAAGTAGGTCTTGATATAAGACTTCACTAGTGTACGGTCAGATTCGGAGCGACTGGCCCTCCAACTACTCTCTAGGCGTCTTTTCCGGCGTTTCATCCCCCTCAGCTCCTCAGAAAACCAAGGTGCTGGGCAGATTCGGCGCCGGGTCAGAGGCCGCAAAGGCACGACCCGATCTAAAGCACCAGCGGCCCCCCTATCCCAGGCGGCCACCAGGTCTTCCGTCGAGTCGCGCGCCAGAGTCTCAGGAAATGGCCCAAGCTCCATTCGGAACCTATCAGGATCCATCAGGCACCTGGGGCGGAACCACCTGATCGGTTCCGCCTCCCTGCGGTGGGGCATAGCGGTCAGGAAGTCAAGTCTAAGGAGAGAATGGTCTGACCATGACAAGGGTTCAATAACTATATCCCCTGTATCTAAGCCATTCAACTAAACTTCTAAAAGAAAGATTTGTTCAGGGGAAGAAATAAATCTGCAAATGAATAAAGACACTGAAAAGTACATACCCACACATCCCAAACACCTTTTCCTTAGATGTAAGAAAAAAAAACTAAAGAGCTGTGAACTTCAAACCTCCTTTTACAACCCAATTTACACCTTTATACCTACACATGATTTGCCGAGTTCACTGCAAGTAGTAAAGTAAATATTTCTTTAGCATATCTTAAAAAGGAAATAAATGTAACACTGCATTACGACTGAAATAAAATCTAATCAAATATTGAACAGAATTATCACTGCATTTTATCTGAAACATTGCCATTTCTGGAACAAAAATATCAAAGGATATAAATAACTTGCATAGATACAAAAGCAATGTGGTTGGAAAAAAATGATATATTATCACACCTTTCATTCTACATGATTTAATGGATAAATTTATTAAAACTATCAGTCAGTAACTGGTTCTTTGAGTCCTTATAACCATATTATCTTCTACAAACCTCTTTTTCATTTGCCTTTACTTATTTGAAGTATAAGGGTTATGTTTCTAACTATTTAAGCCTTAGTTTCTTTAATAATGGTTCTGGTTTTGTTTAATCTAGTATTAAACAATTTGTTCTTTCTATTCAAGTACTTTTAACATTTTTGCTCCAGAAAAACAATTTAAATCTTTCACTTTTTGTCCCAGTCTTCTCAGTGTCACAACCATAGGTTATGCCTGTGAATACAGTTGTTATTGGCAATATGATGTCTTGACAATTGTAGAAATAAAAACCACCTCGACATAGATTTTTTTTTTTAAAGAAACTATTTCAGTTGTTCTTGGATTGTATTGGAGTAGTTTGTCATTGTCTTTTTCCATGATTTTTTAACATTCCCAGTGTAATATACAGTTGTGGTAATAGGCAATTTTCTCTCATCTAAATATTTATTTTTCCAGTATGGTACAATGAAGAATTGCTACTTGCCAAAGTGTGTGTGTGTGTGTGTGTGTGTGTGTGTGTGTGTGTGTAAGTTTATGGGCCTTTTTTCTGCTGACAAACTGCAACTCTGTGTTGCTCTCTGGGAGACTCAGATAGCTATTTCTGCCTCTTAAGGCGTCATCAGTGAGCCACACCCACTTCTCAGATATCCTCCCTGTAAAGGTACAATGTGTCTTTTTTCCTTTTTCGTAGGCTTTTATGTGCATATTCTTTCTAGCCAGGTTTTACCTACGTAAACTAAGTTGTTCTACAGCCCTGATTCTGTGAAATCTCATTCACAAGTTTCTGGGCCTTTTTTCTGCTGACAAACTGCAACTCTGTGTTGCTCTCTGGGAGACTCAGATAGCTATTTCTGCCTCTTAAGGCGTCATCAGTGAGCCACACCCACTTCTCAGATATCTGGTAGTATAACTATTAGACATATTTCTGATGTGCTTAATCATATTAGAGGTAAATGAGAATGACAAAGAAATAAGAACTGAGTACAAAATAAATGCTATAACTGAGCTAATATTCCTGTCATAACTACATCAATATATTTGAGATAATGGTATTTATTGATGTAAATTAAACATACCGATGCTAATGTTTTTGTTGAGGATAAGAATGACATAGCTGTCTTTTTTATATACACATTCAGGACCATTGAATCCCCAAAATTTTGTAGTAGCTATTCTTTTGGCTCAGACTTAATAAATCCACAAGCTGTCGTTGTCATTCTTTAGAGTAATCAGAATAATGAACAGTCAGGAAAGATAGCTGGGAAATGGAAGTGCTCTTTCCTAACCTTAACGTTCTCCAAAGGCTGTTGAGAAGGTTACACAGTTGTGCAGTGGATTTCCAAAAGTATTATAGTCTTTAATGGTTTGAAATTTTATTGGTAGTATACAACATACGGTATTATTATTACAAGTAATAAAAAGTTAAATTAACATGCAATTTAATTTCTAAAAATATTCTAATATACATTGTCACAATAAGCAATTTGATCTACAGCTTTTTATGTAACGTTAAACTGTTTTCAGTTAAGTGGTAGTAAATTGTTAACCCTATAAGCCTGTCATTCAAAGGTTGTTCAGTTACCAATCATCTTTTTAGCTCTTAAAGCTGAAACAAAAGGAAACAACAGCATGACATTTTTCATAACACATTTTGTTTTTCAGAATTTTATCCTTGCATTTCACCTTCCTCTTTTTTTTAAGTAACAGTTTTTGTCAATTTATTTCCAACTCCAGTGTTCAAACCTCCTAATATTCATCAATAATTAAGAGAACTGGCTTGAGGCAATAGTTATGGTGTTGCGCCAGTTATGGTGTCTCAGCAATAGAAAGGAGACAATTGCAAAAACTTCTGGAAGAAAATTGCAGGGAGTCATTTAGGCAGTCTCCAAGAATTGAATATGATTGAATAATAATAAAAAAAAGTTCTGTTAGAATTTAAGTTGTTTATATTTAGATCTCAGCCTGATCATATGATGATAAAAGTTTGTTACTTGTCTTTAGCACTAGTCCACTGTATCTGCTTTTTATAGGGTAAATCATACTACTAAGCCTACATATCAGAAATAGAAAGAAATAGTGTCAAACTGTCGGATTCTTTATGTAGATATACTTAAGGAACTGGGCTCTTGCGGCAACTGAATATGCCAGTGTTAATGCAGAAAACAGAGTTTGCAAGTGTGTCCCAAATATTTTGCAGATGTTTCAGTTATATTAAGCAGAATACAAAAAAAATGAGTATTTCAAAAAAATATTTTTCTCAGGTGCCTTTTAAAATAAATTACTTTTCTAGCCTTTTTTCAGATCTGTTTATTAATAGCAGTAAATGAATTGGTTTTCCTGTTGGCTTTCATTTTATACAACAGAAGTATCATTTAGTGCTATCCCCAGGTTTCTCAACAGCAGATAATAAAAACACATGGAACAAATGTGATAGTTATATATCCCATGTATATTTATCATTAGGCCCTTTGAAGCATTCTCCAAGGTGTATTTAGCTAAAAACCAAGGGCTCGGGGTTTTCTTAAGTATTATTCAAGTTTTAAGGATGATAAAAAAAAAGTTACTTGAAATCTAGGAATATCAGTGTTCCTTAGCATCATAGCCCTCTTGTGGATATAATGAATATGTTATAAAAAAAATAACCTACCCTTGAACGATTTCATGGTCAAAATGCAATTCTGTGGAATGAAAACTAAAAGATAGTCTCTTTAGCTGAGTGCAGGTGAAAGATACAGATGATCTCCTGTTTTTTTGTTTTGTTGTGTTTTGTTTTTTTTAGTACTGTAATAGGGTTTCTAGCAACAAAATCAGGTAGAATGGAGCCTTGAGTTTCCAGGTTGATCAGGAAAGCTGACTGCTGTCAACTTCTTTCTGACTTTAGTTACCTTTTCAAGTAAACCAAAAATTTCTGTTATATGAAACCATCCATTATTTTTGTGAGACCAGCCTTTAAAACCAAGACACTTCTGTTGATGAGTAATAAGAAGCGCAAGACTGCTGACTGAAATATTATGGGAATTGAAGCCCACACATTTTAAAATAGCCAATATTATGAAATATTGATATATGGGACAGAACTGAAAAGTATCTCTGTATGTTTTTCATGAATAGTAATAGAATTTGAAACAGATAATAAAAATATTAAATATGTACAACCCCTTCCTTGAGAACTCATTTAATTATTTAAAACTTTGTAGAAGGATTGTTGGGAGAAAAGCAGCATACTAACTAACTAACTAAACAACCAAAAAATCCCACAAATAATAGAAATATGAATGAACAGTATAGAGAAAGTGAACTAGAAAAAAAAATGAATCATGTAAAATTCAAACACCTGGAAGTGAACATGTAATTTTTTTAAAAAATTATTAGAAAAAATATATTTCTAAAAGTTGGAAGTATGAGCTAATCACAATTCTAGAATCAAACACAAGATATCATTTGCTAAACAGCTTACTCTTGAACTTTTTCACTACCTTAAATATTAACTAGCCTCATCTCCTCTCGAAATGTCAGGCACCATTTCTAGTAACTGCAAAGATAAATATTTTCTAGATCACTGTATACCTAGCAATTTAATTATTTATTTATAAAAGGTATAGGGTAGCTTTCCTTGATAGCATTTAACCATCTTAGTTGCTGTCTTTCACTCAAAATATTTTTTTCTTTAGTCCATAGTATATGCATTTCCAAAGTATATGAATTTTGGCAAGCTGATCTTGATCAAAATGATAAATTAGCTTTTATTTGCTGTAGGAATAAGTAATTGGATGTTATTACAATCCATGGCCCGTTTAGTGACTGTTCTAATCATACTTCAAAATGCCTACCTTTTTTTCTTGTTATTTCTCAATATCCAGCTTTCTCAACTGTAAATTACTACTAAAATAACCATTGCTTTAACTAGTCTAACCTTTGCTCTCATAAAAATATTCTTATATTTGTCTTTGTGCTTTTAATTGGCTGTACACCACCCTGAGTCCTTCGGGAGAAGGGTGGTATAGAAATAAAATTATTATTATTATTATTATTATTATTATTATTATTATTATTATCATCATCATCATCATCATCATCATCATCATCATCATCTTTCATGACTTTGTGTCAATGACTTTCTTCCCAGTCTTAATCTTCTTGTTCTTTTTCCGGTACATCTATTTATTCTTGAGTCCAAAACTAAACCATCTCCAATGCTAATTCATTTACTATGAATAATAAGATGTTATTTTCTTAATGTTTAGTATTAAGAAATTCTGAATGTTAGGTCTATAATTTGATGCTATCCTTTAATATTATAACTAATATTAAAATGTTATACATTGACTGCATTCAAGTTGTATCATTTATTTATATTCAATTTTATTGAAATATTGTTCTGTTTTCAAAAATCCTAGGTACTAGTACTACATTGCAAAATGTAGGAAGATTACTTTTGAAATACAGTTTTCTTTCACTAAAGTTCACTATGATGATAAGGAGTTTCCAGGATAAATTGTAAAGGAACAGTTAAGGAAACAAAGTATAGCAAAGGTCTTAAAAAGAGAAGAATCAGGAGTGACATAACAGTTGTTTTCCAGTATGTGAAGAGCTGCCATATAGACGAGGGAATTGGCTTATTCTTCAAAGTTCCTGGGGGTACGACAAGAAGCAATTGATGGAAACTCATTAAAGAGATTCAACCTAGAATGCTGGAGCTTTTCAAGAAAAGATTGGACAATCTTTTGTGGGTTGGAATAGAAGACCTGCAAGGTCCTTTCCAGCTTATGATTCTATTCTATTCTATTCTATTCTATTCTATTCTATTCTATTCTATTCTATTCTATTCTATTCCGTTCCGTTCCGTCCCATCCCATCCCATCCCATCCCATTCCATTATCATATTTACAAGTGTCAGTGTACTTTTCATGATGCAAGGAATACTACATTTGCTTGAAAATTTTCATGATATCTATTAACTAAAGACAGAGGACTTGTGGTTTTTCAAAAGTTACATAGCTACAGATTCCAGCATCTGTCATTATTCTTTCTGAAGATTATAGTTTCTCTACAAAAACCAATCAGAGTAAACCATTAGGTTGACTGAATTATTAATTTGTATCAGAAATACTAAAATACGAAACACTTAAACCACTTATTCTATTAAAGAGAAATCCTGTCCATGGATTTGGATAAAATGATCCATAATTAAAAATTTCAAAATGAAATTAGCTGATAAACACCAGATTTGATGTAAGGTGTTCTTGTTGTTTTAAATAGGACATCTTGCTCTAAATGTGGTAATTTTTCCCCATGTGGGTCATTGTTAATTAAGATTACTATTTTTCATATATAAACAACATAGATTAATGATGAAAAATTAAATAGAAAGACTGAAGATTTCATTTTTTGACAACAACTGAAAGTACTGTTTTACAAAATGCAAATAATATTGTAAAACTCTTTAACTGAAAACAAACAATACACACAGAGAAAGGTCTTATTCTGAAGGACTAGGCCGTCTGCAATAGATTTTTTTTCTCCATCACCTTCCTACTCTGCTATCCGTGTGATAGAGATTTACATAGGACTCTAAACTTTTATATCTTGCAATTTGCCAGGCATTGAAACAAAAGCTTATTTTCATTGGTCACTTAATTTCTTTCTGATCAGGACAATGTGACATTATGAAACAGAAGGACTTTATTTTATAGTGTATGGATAATAGCACTTGAATATATAAAAGGAGCACTATAGTGCTATAGTTCTTTAATTCATTGGGACAAAAGAAATGTGAAAAACTTCTTTTTCTGGTGTAGCATTTATTATAGCCAAGATGATGCAGTGGTTAGAATGCAGTGTTGCAGGCTACCTCACTGCTCACTGCCAGGAGTTTGATCCTGACCAGCTCAAAGTTGACTTAGGTGTCCATCCTTCCAAGGTCAGCAAAATGAGGATCCAGATTGTTGGGGGCAATAAACTGACTCTGTAAATTGCTTAGAGAGAGCTGTAAAGTGGTATTTAAGTCTAAGTGCCATTGTTATTGCCACAGTCCCTTAAGCTGACTATCATTCTAGTTCTACTTGTATTTCCTCCTTTTAGATATTTTATACACCTTTATTTATATCTAAGAAGAAATGATACATATCTTTGTATGAACTACTTTTGCCGTTCAAATATGAAAATAATTTTATTTCTTCTTTTTCTCTGTTTTTTCCACCCAAGATATGTAAAATATAATGCATGATCTGTATCTAAGTAATGGATTGGTCAGATTAATTATCTAAATGATACGGAAGTCTTTCCTTCTGGATTTCTTCATGGCTTTTGATACTATTGACCATGATATATAACTGAACCAGCTCTGCATTGGGAGTGGAGGACACTGTTTCGCAATGTTTCTCTTCCTTTGTTGCCTATTCCAGCTGTGCTAGTCAGGGAAGAGAGTCCTTGCTCTAGGCCCCTATTATGTGGGGTGCCTAAGAGTTCAAGTCTCTCTCCCCTCCTAACATATAAGTTCACTGGGAAAGTCCATCTACCATCATAGATAGATGATAAATGATAGAATAGAATTCTTTATTGGCCAACTATGATTGGACATACAAGAAATTTGTCTTGGTGCATATGCTCTCAGTGTACATAAAAAGAAAAGATACATTCGTCAAGAACCATAAGGTACAACACTTAATGATAGTCATAGGGTATAAATAAGCAATCAAATTATACTAGGAAACAATCAATATAAATTGTAAGGATACAAGCAACAAAGTTACAGTCATGCAGTCCTTAATTATACTCGTGCAGTATACAGGCAGGTTAGTAGTAATTGTTTTTTCTACAGTGCTAATTATCCTCTGAAGTCTGTGTCAGTCTTGTTGGGTTGCAGAACCAAACCAGACAGTTATAGAGGTGCAGATGACAGACTCAACAATTCCTCTGTAGGCTTCTATCATCAGTATGCTGCAGACTGCATGAGATAGGGTTATATAATTGGGTATCATCAGTATGCTATTTCATGCAAGACAAGTGATACTATTCAGGTTCCTGATTCAGAACCTGGCTAAGTTCCTGGATGGGGAGAAACTGGCCGTGACTCAACCATAGCAGAGTGGTTATTGGGTTTTGTCCATCAGGATCAGGGGACTTAACATCTCTGATTCTGGACAGGGTAACACTTCCCTGTACAGATATGATGTGCTATTTGGTATTCCTCTTGGGCTCATGGCTTCCACTAGGAGGGAATGTTTTGTTTTTCCTAAACAATTTTCATCCAATCTTAAATTTCCTTTTATTGGAAAAGTGGTAGGATTGTAACTTCAAAAGGCCCTTGTAAAAATAGATTGCCTATGCACATTTCAGTTGAATTTCAGGCTGGTTTAGTACACTAAGTATAATGTTATCTTAGACTTAGAAGACCAGGTACATCCACATAATATCACAGCTCTGTGAATTATACTGTCCCCCAATTGCATTCTGAATGTAATGTAAGGTGCTAGTTTTTACCTTTAAAGCCCTACTCGGGCCTTGGTTAGGTTAGCTGTAGGATCACCCGTCCTTGGTGATTTCAGCCTTTTAATTCAAACCTGGCAGAGTGGGCATGGCTCTTTTCTATGAATCAGTACTTTTTACAGTAAGATTCAACAGATGTTTTTTATTTGTCATTGAGCATTTGCTATGAAACAGCCTGTCCCTTGAGGCTGCTGACCCCAACCCTGCTGGCTTTTCAGAAGATCTTGAAGATGGAGCTGCTGGATCCAGAATGCTAGTGAACAAACAAAGGTGTGTTTCGTTCTCTTGCTGTCACAGATTTTTTTTTTTATTTTATTTGTCAAGAATGTATTAAGTAATATATATAAGCATAAGTATGAATTGAATACATAAAATATGAATAGAGGAAACATTAGGACAGGGACGTTAGGCAAGCTGGTGCTCTTATGCACGCCCCTTATAGACCTCTTAGGAATGGGTAGACAGTCTTAGGTTAAAATTTTGCAGGTTTTGGATGAAACCACAGAGTCAGGTAGTGCATTCCAGGAAATGACCACTCTGTTGCTGAAATAGTATTTTCTGCAATCGAGTTTGGAGTGGTTCACTTTAAGTTTGTAACTGTTGTGTGCATGTGTATTGTTGTGGTTGAAGCTAAAATAGTCACTGACAGATAGGACAGTGTAGCAGATAATTTTATGTAATATGTAATGAACCTCAAATGTTCCTTTTTAAATTGTTTGTTTTTTACATTTTTAATACTGTGCTTAATAATGGAATTTACCAAGAGTTATTTGTTAAGATAGGCAGCCCTGTAAATTGCTAAAGTAAACAAACAAAAAAAATTAGTGAACAATCTATAGTAATTGTTTAGAATCATCATTTCTGAATGCTCAAGTCCTTGGTGCACATTTTAAATAGCTATTTATCCTCACTTCCTCATGTAAAACTTATATTATTTCATTGCATTACATTATATTCAATCATATTTAGAGTTAGCCTAATACTATGGTATCATGAAGAAAAAGCATTTTTCTCCTTGTGCTATCACTACAATAAAATTTAAAATTGGTCCCCATCGCCCAGGCTTAACTCAATGCCTTCTCAATATCACATTGCTCAAGGAAGACAGAGATTATAGTTTATATTATCTGGCCATAATGCAGCTACTTATTTTTAAATGATATAATTGCCTTATGAAGCACTTATTTCAAGCAATCATATCATATCAATCATGTATACTTAAATCTATAATAAAATAAGCCTCTGTAACTCTCTACATGCCCAGCCAGCCATCTAGTCACTGATAACTGATAAATAGATGTTTTCCAAAAGTACGTTCCTGAGGTGAATACGCTCAGCCCATCTGGGCCCAACCATACCCTGTCAACAAAACTATTGACATTTGGTCTATTTTTTAGTTTCCTGAACATGTTTGTACTTTCACCAGAGATCTGCTGGTGGTAAAGCCCTAAATTTGTTTCCCGACACCTGCTGTTGCAAATTTCTTCACATACAAACACTATATATCCCCAAAAGAGTGAATGGTGGTATTAATGATGCCTTGCATGTCATTTAAATAAAAATAGCTGTGCTGATTTCAGCTGCATTCTAAACAAATAAATATAATTGAAGCTTGCCAAACAACAACCAAAGGAATCAAATAGATGTATAATAAGTTAACCACAAAAATAGGGAAGGAGAAACTGAAATGTTATGTGTACATATGTATGCATATGTGTATCCATATATTACTAGAATGAGTAGCTATGTATTCACTTTCACTATGATTTTATTCCTATTAGTAAATTATACATTAACAATTTTATTCTTTTTCTTTTGCTGAATCCATCTGTTTCCTGATAAAACCCACCTCTTTTTATTCAATCAAAATGTTGAAATGTTATTAAGGATGAGATAAGCTACACCTCCCAGGATAGACATTTCTATGGCTTCATCACTGAAGCAGAAAAGATACTTCTTCATGTAGTCCTAGCAACTGCATATCAGAAGATAATGGGATAAACAAAAGTTCAACAGCTGCTTGTGCAGATCACAATTATTAGATGCTACTTTATTCTGCCTATAATATATGTGTGTATATGTGGGTGGGTGGATAGGTCTGATGAGGTTAACTCTAAAGCTATACTATGTAATGATCAACAGTTGTAGGCCTCTTATAAAGGTTGATTGAATCAATGTGAACAATTGCATACAGAGGTCTCCTAAGTAATGATGTAAAATGAAATGAAACATTGATTGTGGGGTAGAACTATGTGGTGCAGTTGGTACATTGCTGGAGAAAGCATCATGAAATCAAGTCCAATCTCAGTCATGAAAAGTCACTGCATAACTTTGGTTTTGGTCAAGCAGCTTCTTCACAAGATTGTTATGGGATAAAATGGATGAAAACCTCCATTTAATTCTGATAAAAAGATCCGTATTAGAGGAATTTGTGTAGTTTCTAATTTTATGACCTGTATCCTTACTGTGAAGCTGTTTATTTGGTCTTAATAAATATTTTACGTGCTAACAAGAAATTCAGTTCTTGAGTGTAAGGCCTGATATTAAGAGAATCATCATCATCATCATCATCATCATCATCATCATCATCATCAAACAACTATGGAGAAAATGAATTGGGAAAACAATCACTGTATGGCTGGCACATTGAACAAGAATGCTGCTTATCTTTGATAGAAGCTCAAAGCCAGGCTTCAGGCTCCAGGCTTCAGCAGAGGTTTTAAGAAGCTGCTCATTCAAATTAATGTGACCCTTATAGCGACTGCCCCATTTTTCTCATTTTCCTGGAAGCCTGAAATCAGTTGGTTTGTTTTAATGAACAGCAAAAAAAGGGGGGCTGCAATCAGTCATTTAAATTCCCAAATAATTTACAAAGCATGCCCATTCAGAGTTCATTAAATATACTCAAGGATGTATAGTTATGTGTTACTTTAATCATCTTTTTACCCCTTTTATTTTTTACTTGACATGTTAAAAACATTCAGTGACATGTAACTAGTATCTTTGATTGCAAGTACAGAAAATGAGAGCTATTACAGTAATTATCTAATGATTTGTCCAGCTATTCAAGAGATGGTATGAAAGAAATACATATTTTATATTTATATAGTACAGTTATCTATTTTTACTAGTTTTCTATTAAAGGCAGATTGTTTGTTGCTGGTCTGACAGGTCATCATGCTAATAATTTTATTAGAAAATATTTATGTTGAGAAAGTAGACAGCAACAAGGATGCAAGCTGCAACAGCAGAATCAGGGTTATGGGAATTAATAGACAATCATAAAAGTAACATAATCTTGTTTTCAGTTAGTGATGATTTAGATAGTTCCAGGAAGCTTACAGGCAAAACATATAAGTTACAATCTTTCCCTGTTCCCTGTGGAGCACTTTGTATTCAAAGGCAAAACTTTCTTTATTGTGAACATTCAGTTTTGTGATCATAAACCTTTTTAACGCCAATTAAGTTATTAGCAAATATCATATACTGTTTTAGTAAATCTAAACATAATATCATAGGTTATAAAAAGTGGTTTTATACTGAAACAGATTATGGTTTATTTCTATTTCCTTGATTAAGAATAGACTCCAAGATTTTAGGAAGTTCTATCTGGGGATAAAATGATCTGCTGCTATTCACTGATACATAGCAATAGCAAGTACTTAGACTTATAAACCGCTCCATTCTGCTTTACAGCACTCTCTAAACTGTCTAGTTTTTTAACAATTCCCAAATTAATGAGTGAGAGCATTGCTGTCAGAATGAAAAGTTCTGTTGTGAATGAAAATTGTGTTGCAAGTTGGTTTGGGTGGCCTTTAACTGATCAAATGTATGTATCAGCCAAGCATCGCATTTATTAACAGTAGGTCATTAAAATTAATAATAAATGAAACTGCTACTTTATAATAGAATAGAATAGAATTCTTTATTGGCCAAGTGTGATTGCACACACAAGGCATTTGTCTTGGTGCATACGCCCTCAGAGTACATAAAAGAAAAGATACATTCATCAAGAATCATAAGGTACAACACAATGATAGTCATAGGGAAACAGTCAATATAAATCTTAAGGATATCAGCAACAAGGTTATAGTTATACAGTCATAAGTGGGAGGAGATGGGTAATAGGAACAATGAGAAGATTAATAGTAATGCAGACCTAGTAACTAGTTTGACAGTGTTGAGGGAATTATTCGTTTAGCAGAGTGATGGCGTTCGAGAAAAAACTGTTCTTGTGTCTAATTGTTCTGGCATGCAGTGCTCTATAACATTGTTTTGAGGACTTGAAACAGTTTATGTCCAGGATGTAAGGGGTCTGTAAATATTTTCACAGCTCTCTTTTTCACTCGTGCAGTATACAGGTCCTCAATGGAAGGCAGGTTGGTAGTAATTGTTCTTTCTGCAGTTCTAATTATCCTCTGAAGTCTGTGTCTATCTTGTTTGGCTGCAGAACCAAACCAGATAGTTATAGAGGTCCAGATGACAGATTCAATAATTCCTCTGTAGAACTGTATCAGCAGCTCCTTGGGCAGTTTGAGCTTTCTGAGTTGGCGCAGAAAGAACATTCTTTGTTGTGCTTTTTTGATGATTTTTTTAATGTTAGGTGTCTGTTTTAGATATTGAGATATGGTAGAATCTAGAAATTTGAAAGTCTCTACTATTGATACTGTGTTGTCTAGTATTGGCAGTGGTAGTATGGGAAGATTTCTCCTAAAGTCCACCATCATTTCTACGGTTTTGGGTCTGTTCAGTTCCAGATTGTTCCAGTCGCAACACGAGGCTAGTTGTTCAACCTCCCGTCTGTATATGGATTCATCATTGTCTCAAATGAGACCGATCACTGTTGTGTCATCTGCGAACTTCAATAGTTTAACAGATAGATCATTTGAGATGCAGTCATTGGTATATAGAGGGAAGAGAACTGGAGAGAGCACACAGCTTTGGAGGGCCCTGCGTTAATTGTACAGGTATCTGATATGATTCTGCTTAGCTTCACCTGTTGCTTCCTGTCTTTTAGGAAGCTTATGATCCATTTACAAGTGTGTTCAGGTACCTCTAGCTGATTTAGCTTAGTTGGAATAATGTCTGGAATGATGGTGTTGAATGCTGAACTAAAGTCTACAAAGAGGACCCTTGCATAGGTCTTTGGAGATTTAGGATATTGTAGGATGTAGTGCAGAGCCATATTAACAGCATAATCTGTTGATTTATTTGTTCGGTATGCAAATTGTAGGTGGAATACTTCTTTTCATTAGATTTTTAATATTTTGTTCCTGTAAGAAAGTCGTTGTGAAGGAATGGAGTTCTGAGTTTCATTAACATTAAAAATTTTCATTCATACAAGAGTGATTTCAGGCAGTCCTCAATTTATGAACCTAAATGAATTATTGTAAGTCAAGGACTGCCTGCAATGCACTGACATAAAACAATGCAGTAAAATGAGAATGTCGGGTCAAAATAGTGTGTTCTGCATTACACAGAATAAATTCAGAATTTTCTCATCAGTGTAGGTATCCTATATGCAGAGCAACAAACCTGAGGTCGAATTTTAAAGAATTCATACAAAAAGCAATGTTGTCTATATTTTAAATTGTTTATCGTTTTCCTAGCCTTGTTTTGTAGATTGATAAACCTATTGTTAATGTTACAATTTTGAGAACTGTAATCCGAACACTAAATATTCCAATATATTCCCAATATGTATGAATTTATTTATGAGTGATGGAATTATGCAAACATTACAAATAAGATACTTCAGTATTATTTTTGAAATTAATATTGTGCTAGAAACCAGGCTGCAATTTCCTTTTAAAAATGTGTCATGTAGTTTAGCATAATTATACTAGTTGAAATATAATTATTTTTTTTGTAAATGCTTTGTATATTAATATTGCTTTAAAAGCTTACAGGAAATTATATAGGATGTGGATGTTCCCATGGGCCACATATGTTTATGTGAGAGTCAATCCTAGGTTGCATCCACTAATTTGACTTTCAGGATTTTTGTAGGAAAACTACTAAGAGTATTCAGAGGACATGTCTTTAAAGATCCTTCCCTGGGATCAGCCATTTGCTTTTCCTCTCTTTCTGAACCTATTCCAAATCCAGTAAAAGTACAGTATATAACAATTCAAACACTGGAAGCTGATACCCTTCTGCTTCTACTTCCCCCACCAGAGGTACCCAGCTGACAAATAATAAGAAACAATGGAAAAGCAGGAACAAGAATCAAGGTTGGTGGTCCAGAATTGCCTGCCTATTTATGCATGAGTGTTGTCAAGAATATTGATTCCCTAGGCTGGTTGTGTTTCTTGGGAATATACCTCATTGAATTCAGTGATCTTGCTATAAATTTGTTTTCAGCTTTACCAATCTGAAGTTAATAAAGCATCATCCTTTTGCATATTATCTAGTCTTTATCTTCATACTTATTATCTGGCTCCTTTTGTCCTTCCTTCAGTGTCTTTAATCCTTATCTCTGTTGCACATAAATATTTACAAAGCAAAATAGTTTTTATTAAGGCAAAGTTGCACGTTGTGACATTATTAAAATGTTATCAACCTACAAATTAGCTACATTATCCATTCTTTATCTACATAATCCTCATACTCCAATTATTTTGTTTAGAAATCCAAATTAATTTTATGCAGCCCCAATCTAATTAATTTTGGATTAGCCTTTCGGATATATGCTGCTTAGATCAGAACAATCTCTACTATCCCTTTTCTGTTTAGGGTATAGCAGTTCTCTTGTGCATTCTACTTTTTGTAAGGATATGCTGGGACATGAATATCAAGAGGACAGTTAATCCTAAAGCTTATGTATGACATCCTGGAGTTCGTTAGCTGTAGTTTAAGGATCTAGAGAGCATAAAACTCAATCCATACTAATCGAGATATAACTAGGACCTTAATGAATTCAAATAGAGCATAATGAAAACTAATAATAGAATTATCTTTAGATGGATCTGACAATCGTATTTGTTTCTAGCACAAATAACTAGTGAATGTAAATGTATTTCCTCTATATATAAAATAATCATTTAATATATTTGCATTAATATATATTCACTATAAAGTAACATGTAATACTGTAATATTTAGGTTTCAACCGATTCATTGTTTAAGATCCAAAATGAATATTTGTTGATAGTTACTGATACCTATCCATCAGAGTTCAATCGTTTATCTGCATCAGAATCAGCTAAAAATCTTTAACCTAAAGCTTAACGTACTATAGCAATAGCTTTTGTAAATTAGTCCTTTAACCTACTTATGCCTATGAAAGAAGCCAAGTACCTAAGGGGTACAATGCTGAAGATTGCATACACAATGTGGACAATATATCTTAGCTTGGAATTCTCTTATGAATATTCTATACCAGTGTGGGTGAAACTTTTTTCCCTCCGGTGCTAAAAGCCACACACCTCCACACCCCGTTTTGTTGCTAGTAGGTCTCCTGGGACCAAACACAGGCTGCGAGGGGGGGGCACTGCACTCTCCCATGCCCCATTTTTTGTCCCAGGAAACCTGCTAGCACCAAAACTGAGGGTGGGGCGCACCACACTCTCCCATGCCCAACTTTGGTGCTAGTAGGCCGCCCTGAAGCCTCCTGGAACAAAAAATGGGGTGCGGGGGGTGCCATCCCCCACCCCACACATGCGCATGTGAACCCCCATCCCCACGCATGCATGCACAACCACTCACCCAGCCCCACGCATGTGCGCATGTCTCCCGGCAGAGACCCAAAAATCAGCTAGCTGGCAGGAGGCGCTCGGTGAAGCTGACCTGGGCGTCGGCTCGCATGCCCGCTTAGATGGCTCTGTGTGCCACCTGTGCCACATGTGCCATAGGGTCGCCATCACGTCTATAGATAATTCACCCACAATACAGATTATAATATAAAATAGATTGCATTGAGAACAAACATTTTCAGCAATGAAATATTTTGCTCTCTTGACAATAGTGCTTATTTCAAGCTATCGGGTTACCAGCTAAGACACTTTTTAACATGAGATTAACAAAAGGAAATCTAATAATATGCTACTTTAATGAAGAAGAATTGGCAAATACAAATGAAACGTATTGCCAAAGTAATCATAAAAACAGAACTTCCTATAGTTTAGAAGTCAGATATAACTTCTCCAGGATACAGGATAAAATGAATTGTTTGTTTCCTACCCCAATATATTATATATTGTTTCCTTATTAAAATAAAATTGATTTTATTAACTATATTACTGAATCATATTCCATCAGAGTAGAGAAGTCTTTTCTTGAGACTCAAGGGAGAAGTAATTTGATAGAATATTGAAACTAGGAAGTGTTTTCACTCACATAAATAGTCAGAGACCATGTAATTCTTATTCTGTTTTCATAAAGTTCAATAAACAAGGAATCTACACATCTTTTTTCAAATTAATTTTAACTCCATAGAAAGGAATTTTATATGTTATTATTTATTGCATTTTTCTCCTTTTTCACACTACCTGATGAGATTGTTTTATTATATAAGTAGTATCTTAATGTCCTTTTTAAGTGTCATTCAAAATAAATGTATAAAATTATAATGTAGTAAATATTACTGCCCTCAGTTGCATGTTCACACATATATTTGGAATCTTGCTTGTGGGAAGAGGAGTTGAGCTTTTGCACTTTTTTATTTCACTTTATTTCATCTTAATTCTATTTTCTGGTTGTTTTAGAGTAGAAAATTCTAGAAGTGATAGCTGCATGTTGGATTGCTTGATCTCACATTGGAGCCACAAACACAGTACTCCAAGTTTCAATTGGCAATAACACAGCAATCCAGTCAAGCAAAACATCACCTCTCTCTTGTTTATATTTTCAGTTACCAATGACTTTCCTACACATAGAAATAAAGCCAAGTTGGAAGGTTTATTTATAAGTAATCAAGAAGTTATAAAGCTTTACAAAAGTGAACACATATTCAGTAGCGAGTTGTTATTAAAATAAGAAGACTATTTTTTGGCATTAGTTTATTAATTTACAAGTATTGATCTATAATATATTATATATATATATGTATGTGTGTGTATATATATATATATATATATATATATATATATATATATATATATATATATATGTTTTCTCATATGTGTGTGTGTGTGTGTGTGTGTGTGTATGTTTTATATATATATGTATGTATATGGCTAGTGGAAAAACACACATAAACCCTACGAAGAAGTAAGAAAATAGATACTATACCTTTACAGGGAAGATACATAAGATGTGGGTGTGGCCTACTGATGAAAGCAAATGAGCTGGAAATAGATCTATATAGGTCTCCCACCTAGCAGGAAGAGCTTGCTGGCTGCTAGAAAAGGAAAAAGCCCAGAATTTAGTGGATGTGATCCTACTGAGCTGGGGCTGCAGAAAAACCTTGGTTACGTAGGGAAAACCTGGCTAGAAGAAAAACACACATAAACCCTACGAAGAAGTAAGAATGAATATATATGCAAAAAATTAAAATCTTGGGTGTTTTCCCATGTCATTATAAATAAGTTGGTTAAAATATTTAAAATCCTGGTTAAAATCCCAGCTTAAAATCTTCTAAAAATCCTTACAGAGCACTCTGCAAGGTCTTTTGAAACCTCAGCTACCAGTGACTTTAAAAGTTTATCTTAAAGCAACGTTTCGACAGGCTCACAACCCTGTCATCTTCAGGCTCTGTTTCATGTAGAAGCTATGGGTTCTCTGTAAGGATTTTTAGAAGATTTTAAGCTGAGATTTTAACCAGGATTTTAAATATTTTAACCAATTATTTATAATGACGCGGGAAAACACCCGAGATTTTAATTTTTTGCATATGCACACCCGCAAAAACTTAAGAAGATAAATATATATAAACAAAAAAAGGACCATAAAAAGCAACTTATATTGGGTGTTCTTTAAGAAAGACTAAGAAATTTTTTTTGGGTAAGATTAAAAGAAGAGCTTATAAAAAATAGACATAGAAGAAAATATAAAAAAAATAAATAAAGTAACAAGAGCAAAACTAGAATGAAAAATATTAGAAGACATAATCATTTCTGGGTAGATGGAATGGAAAAGGGACATAAAGAAGTATCATCTGGAATCTGCTTGGAGGGAAGGATAAATATGTGCTACAGAAGCATAATTATGCTACTCTTTAAGTATGAAAAGGGGAACTTTGGTGGAACAACTATAAATTGTAAAAATATTTTTGATTGATTGATTGATTGATTGATTGACTAAGTAAAGAATTATGTGGCATCATGTTAGTGTCAGTTCTTAGGACCTGCATGGGTAGATTGTCTCCATGATAATCTGTCCCTAACAGATTGGTCCTTTGGATCTTTCAACAGCGAAGACATAACCACATAATTGGATTCATTCACCTTGCTGCTAGTCATCTTATTCTTCTCTTTCTTTCCAAAAATGCATGAAAAAATGCTGCATTTTGCATTGCTGTAAAAAAAGAGAGTATGAGAAATTTATTGTGTAATATACAATGGTTGTATTACAATATTTGAGAAGACTATAGACAAACAGAAAAAGAAAATGTTAAGATTAGAAAAAACAAAATAATTTTGATGGAAAACATTGATGCTAGTCTCAAAGTAAACAGTTTTCGGATCAACAATTTAAGATATGCTGATGATACAGTTTTGCTTGCCAGTAAACATGAAGACCTTCAGCTTCTCATCAACAGAGACACAGAAATATCTGAAAAATACAGCTTGAAGTTAAATACCTCAAAAACCAAGGTCATGGTTGTCAGCAAACAACCCATTAATTTACCACTGATATCTTCAGAAGGAATACTATAGAAAAAGTTGAAAGGATCACATACCTTGGTTCTAATTTACTTAAAAGCTGGGACATGACCAATGAAGTAAAGACAAGGATAGAGAAATCTCGACAAGCATTCTTCAAAATGAAAAAAGATATTCTGCAGTCACGACATAAGCCTAAAATTGAAAATCAGGCTTGTCAGATGTTACATCTTTTCTATCCTGCTCTATGGAGTAGAGAGTTGGTCTCTGACAGATAGCCACTTGAAGAGACTAGAAGCATTTGAAAGATAGATGTACAGGTGGCTGTTACATATAAGCTAGGTTGACAAAATCAGAAATGAGGAGGTGATAAGCCACTTGGGAAAGCCAAGGGAAATAATCAAAACCATACAAAAGCAAAAGTTAGAATATTTTGGACATGTGATGCAACACCTGGAAAAATATGGCATTCTTTACTTAATTCTCCAGGGAAAAATTGAAGGTAAACGAGGTCCAGGCAGAAGAAGAACATCATGGCTTCAAAATCTAAGGGATTGCTTTGGACAAAACTCATCAGCATTTTTTCATGCAGATGTTGATAAAAATAGGATCGCCAACATAATCACCAACGCCCGATGACAGATATGGCACAAGAAGAAGAAATTAAAAAAACAATACTTTAGAAGTTTATGAAGAGTGCTAAAAGCTTTCAGTAGGCTTAAAAGAATTATAAATAAAGTGAAGGAATGAAAATATATTGTATAAAGGTCAGAACCAACAATCTGAATGTGTCAAATTAGAATATGCTTTGTTTTTCAGAACACAATATATTGTAATGCTATAGTTTTCATTTACTATTTCGTGAAAATACTTTTATCCTTCTACCAATATGTATTACTGAGAAAT
This sequence comes from Arizona elegans, assembly GCA_022577455.1. NCBI lineage: Eukaryota > Metazoa > Chordata > Lepidosauria > Squamata > Colubridae > Arizona > Arizona elegans. The sequence continues at coordinate 78,764,894 of JAKOOJ010000006.1, read as the reverse complement.
TTTTAAACATTAGCATCAATATAAGAAATTTGTCTCTAAAGTATTTATTTTGTTGAAAGATAATCCTCTCCACGTTGTAATCTGTGGCACCAATGAATTGTAACAAAAATTGATAAAGAAGGCTATTAAAGTATTGTACTTTTTCATAAATAACACAATTTTCCTCTCTCTGAAACTCACAGGTTTTTTTACAGATAACATCTGTTCAAAGCACTATATTTTATTATGTTTCTTAAGAAGTAAAATGAATTGACAAAAACATGGATGCTGGCGTTGGCATTAATCTCTTTTAAAATAGTAACAGATCTTTTACTCTTACAGTCTTTTATTCATTTTTTTTTCTAGAAAACTATTACAATTGCTAGGACCCTTTTTCCCTTCATTGCCAAAATAACTTGTTATCTGGCTCCTTCAAATGGCTTTTATGGAGACAATTTTGTGGAGACAATTGTCACCATTACCAACTTTGTCTAACAAAAAAACCAAAGATATGGACAGCATGGAAAATGGAAAAAACAATATTGAAATTGCTCTTGGTACAATATTTGAGTAGCAGAATAAAAGAAACCCTTATTTTTCTAGGTAAGCAAATACTGTCATTCGAATCAAATTGCTACTGTCAAATTAGAATAGTTGTTACCTGCCTTTTCCCCAAGTTATATTTGATTTCATTCAGAAAATGAAACCAACCTTATGTGAAGTACGCTGACAAAACAGAAGCCTGCAGGTATGTGGAATATAACATTCAGACAAGCATGCAAACAGTACTAAAATCTGAGGTACATTAAGTTAAATGTTAAATATAAAGTTGTACATTATATGTACATGTAATATGTACGTTAACGTAAATTAAATAAATGATTAGAATAGAACTAAAATAAATGAGGATGTTAATTGTAATTTAAGATATTAAATATATTTTCCATAGAATTCTGGACATAATCTCATAACTCTATATATGATGTAGTGTCGTTCTTGGTCAGCAATATAAATGGAGAACTGCCACACCCCACCTCCCTTTTTTAAATTTTTCCTGATAGTATTCAAGCTCCGAAGGTTAAAGATTTAAAACATTCGGGTATATTGAAACCAGATATTACTGCAAATAAATGTTGGAGCGACAACAATGTTGGAGCTCTTGTATTCTGTCAAAATTAGTTATTTACAGTTTCTCTAAGTTTGCATTCATGATTTTGACAATATTGGAAGATTCTGAGGAAGCAAAATTGGCTGCAGATAAATTAAGCCCCATAAATATATTCCAGATCCATAAGATTCATAAAGAATTTCAACACTGGAACTCAAAGATGAGTCAATGAAGATTTGTTGAAAAAAAAGATATGACATTGCTGGTATTTTTTTATGGATTTTGTCTATGGATTTTGAGAATAAACATGTGATATCACAGCTCAGGCCTAATAACTGATAGCACTACTACTGTGGCAACTGAAATATAGAAATGTTTTATTGATAAGATCAATTTCATACACATTTTGAAATTTGATCCATGCTCTGGAGCACATGGAGTTTATATCATATGTTCAGTTTGAATTAGAAATGGCAGATTAGTATTTGGTTTTCGAAAATAAGAAAATTCAGTAATGTTTCAATTTATTTGGAATGGAGAATATATATAGAAAACAGCTAGATTTCCACATCCAAACTCAGTTGATTTACATTTGCACTGTAAGTGAGTAAGCAATGAAGTAGTCGTTTACTTTAGTAAGAATTGTTTAAACATTGGACTGATTATCTAATGAGTTACTGGATTTTCATTCAGTGGATATTTTGTTGGCAGAGAGGATGGATAGACATTTGTAAAAAAAGTTTTAACTGGGATTTCTGCACTAAACAGCAGATTAGACTCAGTGGCTGAGCAGCCGTTCAAAATACAGATCTATTCTTCTCCCTGTTTGTCCTACATAATGGATGTTACAGTTCTTTCACTTTTCCTGTTTGTTTGTTTTTTCTTTTGGGGCTATTGGCAAGGGTGGGATTCAGCTGGTTCAGACCAGTTCAGGCGAACTGGATGTTAATTTTAATCTGGTTTGCCGAACCAGTAGTTGCAAGGACTGGCTGACCGTGCTTACCCTGCCCCGCCAGGGTAAAGAAACAGAAGCCCAGGGAAGGCCGTTTTCACCCTCCCAGAGACTTGAGGAAAGCCTCCGGAGCCTGGGAAGGGCAAAAAACAGGCCTACCTGAAGTACCAGAAGTCTGAAAACAGGCCTGTTTCCAGCCTCAGGAGGCCCTCTGGAGCCGGGGGAAGCCGATTTCGCCCTCCCAGAGGTTCGAGAAAAGTCTCTGGAGTCTGGGGAGGGTGAAAACACCCCCCTCCCATGGTGCAGGAGGCCGAGTAGGCCATGCCCGCCATGGCCATGCCCACCCAGCAACTGGGGAGAGAACCGGTTGCTAAAATTTCTGAATCCCATCCCTGGCTATTGGGTCTTTTGATTGTAGCGTATTTCATTAGGGTAGGTTGGGTGTATTGTATAATACAACTTCCATTGATTCTTTAACTAGTTTTGGACCTTTGGATGTAAAGAGTCCTCTGATATCAAATGCAACTGTAATCTCATCTTCTTCTATTTTTAGATCTTTGATTTTCTGGAAGCAAAGAAGAAGTTTGGTTGGTGGAATATTCACTCCTGTCTGGAACATATCTAATGTTTTTTTTGTATGTTCTTTGCCTATGTTGTATGTTGGGATCCTGATAATGATACAGTTAGACAGACAAGTATGTCAGGCTTCTATATTTTGGGGTATCTATAAAAGCATGAGATGATGGATACAATAGTTTTCATCCATCACTGTTGTTCTTTTGTGATTTGACCTTTCTTAGTTAGATCATTAAGATCACTTTTATTGATCACTTTATCTACTTTTTTTTTTATTGGGTTGGTGTTTAGTGGGGTATAGGTTTCTTTGCCTTTCACTCTTTCTTCAATTTTTGTATGTCTTGTGATTGATCTATGATAACTATGGTTTGATCTTTGTATGTTGGAAATAGGTTGACAATTTGGTCTTTAAGTTTTTGAGGGCTGTTCAAAACCTGTGCTTTGCATTGGTTCTAATTCTATGTTGTTCTGGTCTGTCTAAACACAATTGATTTTGAGAATGTAATGGATCATTTAACTAAAGAAACAGAAGAAAACCTAGGGTACTGTATGTGTTTCAAATATCTCTATGCAGCAAAATTTACAAAAGCTGTAATTAGATTGCAAAAAATATAGAACACAAAAATAGGCTCTGTTATGCAATGTTTTAAAACATATTTGATAGAAAAAGCACCGTTCTTTCAGAAAAAAACATCCAATGTAAACTATGAGTTAACAGGTATACAATGTCTCTATAGTAATAAAGTAATATGAAAAAAGCAAAGAAATGCAGCTTATAGTGGCTTACCCTCATGTCCTCTGTCTCAATAGTACTATGATCTATTTTGCATTTTAAATACAAAATAGAACCATCTAACAAACAGTTTATTGTAGACTCTAGCTTATTGGTCCTATGGGTTATTCTTTTAGAAAACTAGAGGTCATAGCTAAGAATAAACTACATATTGTTTATTGTACAATATATAGTTTATTCTTCTTATATTGACAGGTTATACATTTACGTTAATTTTAAATATTACAAACAACATATATATTAGAGGGCCAGTATATACAGTTTAAATCAAATAAATAAATAAATATAAACAGTGAGATATATAAGGATATATGTAGTCAGGCACTCCACTTCCTCAGTCAAAATAATCTTTCTTAAAAAATAATGTTATGGGAGCAGCATCAACCTAAGTGGATGTCAGCAAATACTTGTCAGTTCATCTATTATCAGTGCCAGGACTATTTATCATGACTGCCATCACTAGCCATGTATAATGGAAAGAATGTGTGCACCTCAAGCTAAAATTTAAATGGCTACAGTGAGGAGCACCAGCTAGGAAGTCTCAGCTGAATCTAGACATCTTTGATTAGTGCATACAAGAAAACTGTCCATAATATTACTGTCCATAATATTTCATAGTATACTTGTTCTCTTCAAATCTTGTACTCATGTTCTACTAAGTCTGGCACTGCCTATTCCCTCATGCTTCCAATTTTCTGTCCCATGCAACTGAGAACATCAACATAGCCATTATTATGGTTCTACTATTTTGAATTAGCTTAACTGGGAAGGATGGAGCCATTTTGTTGCCAATGTTCTACAAAACAAATTGGAAAAATGTATAATATGAAATAATTCAATATAAAACTATGCTGGCATCATATTCAGTAATTCCATATTCCTACTAGAAGCTTACTGATTTGAGAGGTACTTGCAAAGTAGTGATACTACATTATGAAGGCATTTTAGGATAACCATCAGCCATCAGCCCTCTCCCCTTTATTCATTTTCCTATGCTGCTTGTCAAGTTTTAAACTACAGACAGTCCTTTTTTTTTTTTTTTATTGCAAAAGTTTTACAATTACATTTTCACCCCTTTTTCCCCCCCCTCAACCCGCCCCAAACTTCCCAACCTCCCTAACCCACCCTAACCCACCCCTCCCCCCAGACTTCCTCACAATATACTCATGTCAAATAAAAGGAAAAACCCTCCTTTGTATATAAAACTTGAACCCCGCCCTCCCCTTACAAATTTTCATCTTCATTACATTAACCTATTTCTATCTTAATATAGCAATTTCAAATAAATTTTCATCCTGATTACCTTGAAAATATTTCTATCTTAATATAACATTTTCAAATAAATTTTCATCCTCAACCTTAAAATATTTCTATCTTAATATAACATTTTCAAATAAAAGCTATTTGGTACTTCCTAGTTTGATATTTGTTCTGAACATAATCTATCCACTTCTTCCATTCCCATTCATAAGTCTCTTGAGAACAGTCTTTTAAATATGCTGAAATCTTCGCCATCTCCGCAAAACTGGCCATCTTCAAAGTCCATTCCTCAATCGAAGGCAGCGCTTCATTTTTCCAGTATTTACCTATCAACAATCTTGCTGCAGTTATCATGTACAATATCATTTTTGTTTCCCCCAATGTAAAACCCTTAACTATACCCAATAAAAACAGTTGTGGAGAAAATTGAATCTTTCTCTTCAAAACATTCTGCATGACCCACCAAATTTTTATCCAAAAAGCCTTAACTTTCTTACAGGTCCACCAAACATGATAATATGTAGCGTCTAAGCAGTCACATCTCCAACATTTAGGCTGGGCACTAGGGTACATACACGACAGTTTTTTTGGGTCTAAATGCCATCTATAAAACATTTTGTAGAAATTTTCCCGCAGATTCTGCGACTGTGTAAATTTAACATTCTGAACCCAAATTTTTTCCCATGTTTCCAACATCACTGGTTCCTCAAAATTTTGTGCCCACTTAACCATACAGTCTTTAACTAGTTCAGTCTCTGAATCCCTTTCTAACAAAACATTATAAAGTCTTTTAATATGCATTGGGCCTTTCTCTTTTATATGTCTAACTAATTCTTCCTCATACATCATAATACCAGTTTTTTGGTCCTCTTTCCATCTCAATTGCAATTGATTATATTGTAACCAAGTTAAATTAATCCCTTCAGCCAACAATGTCTGTAATGTCTTCAGCTGCCATCTGCCCGCGTCTGCAAAAAGAACCTCTTTATATAAAAACCCCCCGAGTGACATTATATTTGTATTCCACAAGGTATGACCAAGATCCAGCCATAGCGGTATTTTGTAATTCCAGTTGTTTCGGTGCTTCTTCCAAACTCTCAGCAAAGAATCTCTAAGTATATGGCTTTTAAATACTTTATCCACTTTGCTGTCATAAAATAAGTAAGCGTGCCATCCAAATTCCAAATCAAAACTTTCTGCATTCAATATTCCAGTCTTTTTTCCTCCAAACCAATCACTTACTAAAGTCAAAGCTGTTGCATCATAATATAATTGTAGGTTTGGAAGTTTGAGACCTCCCCTTTCTGGGATGTCTTGTATAATTTTCATTTTTACTCTTGGTTTTTTCTCGTTCCAGACAAATTTGTTAATACCAGTTTGCCATGCTTTTAGTTGTTTATCATTTTTGAGCACCGGAATCATTTGAAACAAAAAAAGAAATCTTGGCAAAATGTTCATCTTAACTGCTGCTATTCTTCCAAGTAAAGACAGCTGCAGTTTTTTCCAAATCTCCATATCTTTTTGCACCTCTCGCCACAACGCCTCATAGTTATTTTGAAACAATTTCATATTTGATTCTGCAACCTGAACTCCTAGATATTTTACCTTTGGTACAATCTCAAAACCTGCCCTCCTTTCTAACTCCAGTTTACGATCTTGTGTCATATTTTTAACTACCATCTTAGTTTTTCTCTGATTCAATCTGAAACCTGAAACTTTACCAAAGTCTTGTATAATGTCCTTCATCTGGATTATCGATTCCATTGGCTGTGTTAGGGTAACAACCAGATCGTCTGCAAATGCCTTTATTCTGTAATCCTCTTGCCTTATCATTATACCTTTCAATGTGTTAGAATCCCTTATTGTATTTAACAAGACTTCTAGTGTTAAAATGAACAACAATGGGGACAGTGGACATCCCTGTCTTGTACCTTTTTCAATTTTAAACTCTGTTGTCAAACTTCCATTGATAATGATCTGTGCCTTTTGCTCTTGATAAATTGCTGAGACCGCCTGTATATATTGGTCCCCAAAGTCCATCTTTTTTAATGTCTTTAATAGAAAATTCCAATCCACTCTATCAAAGGCCTTCTCTGCATCCAGAAAGACCAGCACTGCAGGGATCTGTTTATTCTTCTCAAGATATTCCAATAAATCTATTACTTGCCTTACATTGTCCTTCATATGCCTACCCTCAATAAATCCCGCTTGGTCATCATGAATCACCTTTTGAATTACTGACATCAGTCTGTTGGCTAGTACTTTTGCGTAAATTTTATAATCCGTATTCAAAAGAGATATTGGTCTGTAATTCTCCGGTTTTTTGGGACCTGCTTGCTCTTTTGGTATCAAAGAAATATAAGCTGTAGTCCACGATGGAGGTACTTTTCCCCCTTGTTGTATGTTGCAAAATAAGTCTCTGAGTTGTTCCACCATTTCTGCCTGTAAAGTTTTATAATACACTGCTGTCAGACCATCCGTTCCAGGAGCTTTAGCTGTTTTTAATTGTTTTATTGCTGCTATTATCTCCTCCTCTGTTATGGGATAATCCATTCTTTCCTTTTGTTGTTCAGTAATTTTTGTAACTCTTTTATTGTCCAAATATTTTTCTATAAGTCCATTCTGCACCTCCTCTCTGGCATATAGTTTAGTGTAATATTGAAGAAAGGCTTCTTTTATTAAATTCTGTTGAAAAACTTCTTTCCCCCCAATATCAACACTATCAATAGTCCGTATGCTTTGTTTCTTCCTTAATGTGTAAGCCAACCACCTGCCTGGTTTATTAGCATTGCAGAATGTATTATGCTTCGCATATTGTAAGTTTGTTGCAACTTGTTCCGCTATAAGCATTTGGAATTGGTCTTTCAGAAGTTTTATAACACTAAGTATTCTTTCATCTGTTGGGTTTTTAATAAGTAACTGTTCTTTATCCTTTATTTCTGCTTCCAATTCAAGTCTTTTCTTTTGTCGAATCCGCTTATGTTTAGAGTTCATATATATAAGCACCCCTCTCATATAAGCTTTGCTTGCGTCCCACACAATTTCCATTGGGGTGCCTTTATTCAAGTTCATTTCAAAAAACTCTTTCAGATGCTTTTTAAGTTCTATTATATTTTTCTCATATCTAAACAAGTTTTCATTTAATCTCCAAGAGCGTCTCTCATTCTTACATGTCTCAATTTCTATCCAGACTGGACTGTGATCAGTCAAAGTTCTTGGCAGAATCTTTGTTCTTTTTGTCCTAACAAGTAAGTCATCAGACAACAAAATAAAATCAATCCTGGAAAAGGATCTATGTCTGTCAGAAAAGAAAGTATAGTCCAGTTCTTTTGGGTTATGTATTCTCCAAATATCTTTTAATTCCAGGTCTTCTCTCATATCAAAAAAAGTCTGTGGTAATCTAATTCTTGATTTTGCCAAAGTCTTTTTATCTAATTTAGAGTCAATTACTCCATTCCAGTCTCCCATAATTAAAATAGATCTATAATCCCATTGAAGTATTTTAGTATGCAGCATTTTATAAAAATAGTCCTGTTGTTGATTAGGAGCATAAATTCCTATCAGAAGAATTTGACTGTTAGCAGAAAGTAATTCAATTGCTACGAACCTACCATCTTGATCAGCTTCTATAAGTTTGGCTGTTAATTTTTTGTTTACATAAATAACCACACCATTCTTTTTTTGGTTAGTTGAGGATATAAAATGTGTTCCTAATTTGGAATTTTTCAAATAGTTTTGATCTTGAACTGTAATATGCGTTTCTTGTAAACAAATTATATCATTATTATGTTGTTTTAAATATGCAAATATTTTCTTCCTTTTTTGTGTTGCATTCAACCCATTCACATTCCAAGATAAACATTTAATCATCCTTATTCTCCTTCTGGAGCGAAGCGCAGAACCTTAGGATATCATCTGAGATCCTCTGTCCTGTTTTTCCCACAGCCCCAGCCTTGTCTTGACTCTCCTGCTGTAACTTTTCTTTAAGTTCCTTGGCTTTTGCTCGAGTTATACGCTGATCCTTAACTTCAGCCGCCCAAGCCAGCTCCGAGATTGGAGAAGGTTCCAGCAAAGGCTCATCCAAAAAGCCTCCTTCAGCACCCTTCAACTCTGCTAATTCCTGCTTAGATTGTTGTTCTTTAATCTCCAAAACTGTAGATGTGCGTGGGGATGGAGTTCTTTCTTTAAAGATGTCATTATAAAATTGCTCCGCCTTCTCCACAGTATTCAGACGGTGTTTCTCTCCCTTATATCTCAAAATTATGCCAGTTGGAGCGTCCCAACGAAATGGGATTTGATTATTCTGCAGTTCTTTAACAAGAAAACCATACTCTTTTCTAGATTTCAACATCTTAGGTGGGAGCTCCTTGTAAACTGTAATCTTGGATCCACTCACTTGCACAGAAGTGAGAAAAGATTTTTGCAAAATGTCATTTCTTATTGCTCTATCTGTAAAATATATGACCACATCTCTAGGCAGTTGTCTTTGTCTGGCCACCCACGAGTTGACTCTATAGATTTTATCTATTTTGCAAAAAACCATCTCAGGTTCAACTTTTAAAATCACAGCTAGGGCTTCAGCACAGATCTGTCTCAAATCTTGTCTCTCCTCTTCTCTAATTCCTCGAAGCCTTATAGCAAATTCCATTGCACGAAATTGCATCATAACAATATCATTCTCAACTCTCTGCATCTTGTCATCAACATCAAAAAATTTATGATCATTATTTTTCATCTTAGCATTAACTTCTAATTTAAATTCATCCACTTTTGTCTCAACTTTCATAATAAATCCTGCCAGACCAGACGCCACATCCGTTATTTTTTTGGTCACCATCTTTTGGCTCTGCTGCATTTCCTGCATGATTTCCTGTTGTGACTTTTGAATTTTTTCATCTATTTTATTTATTTTGTCATCCATGTCTTGAAATTTCTCATCCAAAATATTTGAGATGAATGCTTTTAATTCTCCCATATCCAAATCTTTTTTTTGGGCTTGTGACTGCGTATCCTGCTTACGTGGGGGGGATCCCCCCCCTGTTTTGCCTTCCTGCTTTTTTGAAGCCATCCTGCCACGTAAGCTAGCTTTCTTAAAAAGGGAGGGTCCGCCTCTTCTGCCACCTCCACAATACCTTCTAAAAAAGTCCCCCAGAGTTACTCAAAACAAAGCTATAATGCAGCAAAGACAAGTAAAGGGGAGAGATTTTCCTCTTATTTCTGTTGCAGCCGGAGCAGCTCTGTAACAACTTTTTAACTTTGTAGCAAGACAAGATAACTTCACCAATCCACACCCACTAATTCATTTGCTGAGCGCCATATTTTTTCAATCACTTTCACTCATTCCGAGACTTTCACTTCAGTAAAAAAGTTCAGCAAAGGACTAATACTTGCAGTTCAAAGTTTCAGGGTTCAAGTGGATTGCGGATGTTTATTTGAGTTATTTCCTCGCTCTTTAAAGGTTTCCTGAGGTCGGCTTGTTCCGCACAGGCAGAAGACGTCCCACGCCGCCCGGAGTTTCAGCAGGTTGTTAGGGAGCCGCGCCTGCTTCCTCCCCAGAAACAGTTCCCTGGGGGGGTTGCAGGGGCTCTACCTGTGCCCTGCTGCCTCTTCTTCTGCAATCCTAAGGATTTCGAAGATTTCGAGCCGCTTCGCAATCAGGAAGCGGCTCTACAAGCGGCGGGGGTGGCGGTGCCGAAAGAAAGCACCGTCGCCGCCGAAGACGAGGAAACCGGAAGTCAACTACAGACAGTCCTTTGATTATGATGGCAGTTGAGATTGAAAACACCACAGTCATTGAGTACATCACGTGGCAGCACTGCTTAGAGACAGTGATTCTGACAGTCCCAGTTTTGTTGTTAAAAAAAGGACCAAATTGGAATTGACTAACTTTTTTTTTTTCCTGCAATTATTTTGCTTTGATTCTATTGACTTTACTTGTGGAAAGCTGGCTGGGAATATTGGAAATTGAAACTCTGAATTGCTGCTATGGCCAAAACTCCTGTAACTCCTCCTCTTGTAACTCCTATATTAGAGCAGTATTTCTCAACTCAAACATTTGCTAAATTTGTTACAAAAGAAAATTTGCTAAAAAATTTGCTCTACTAGAGTGTAAATACCAATTAGAATCTGACAGAATGTGATGGTCTATAACTTCATAAATGAATCAAATAAATAAATAAGAGATATGATGAACTTTTCTCTCCCACTCCTTGCTGCAAATCCAAATTTTCCATTTTCCATGGCAGTATAAAATATAAATGATTATTGATCCCAAATGTCTGGATCCAAGTTTTGAGAGCGCAAAAGTATTTTGAGTACTTAATCAGCTTCTTATTTTGTTTCACATACTCAGCATCTTTCCTAACAAATCATCATGCCATTTCTTTTTCTTATTCTTGGCTCCATCACTATATGATCTGATGGTCGTTTTTGTCTAACTCTTTGTTTCATTTTTTCTATTTATTCTTGGAAGCTATTTTTAATTTTCAGATTAAGTAGTATCAAGGAGCACTTACTCCTTTAAATCAAGGGTAAAATGGACTTGAAATGATTTACAAAGTGGAAACAGGCGTAGCCAACTGCTTAAGTCCTTTGCAAATTGTTCGACATGTTACCACAGTAGTTTGATTCACTGTTGAAATTTGAACATTTGCATATCCAAAGTGAGTTCATACATCATTTCAGACAGCAGAATTGTTGTCTTAGTTCACTTCAGACTGATGAAAATGAATAATGGCAAAATATTAACTACTGACAAACTGCTTCAGAAAATACTTTCAGTTCATAAGTACCCACCATTGTAAAAGCAATGTTAAAGGTTTAGATCAAAATTCCTCATATCATCCATTCATCAACTGCAAAACTTTTGCCAACTATGTAAGCTTTTTAAAAAGTTGTCACAGAATGGCTGAAAAAGTTTATAATGGGGAAATGGAAAAATACATTTCCCAGGTTAGGAAAATAAGCATTTAGCTCTCCAAATCCTGATGAATGATATTTCCTCGTATTTTTAACCATTGGTAAAGCTAGCTGAGACCAATTTGAGTTTTAATTCATCAGCTTTGCCAGCTTAATATGTCCACTAGGCCTTATACAGGAAAATCCAGTTATTCTGAAATCTAATGGTCAAATTATATATTGCTTTACTTTATTCCGTATGCAGACGTTGACTTGTACTGACAGCTGGATTTTAGTTAAACTATAGTAACATTCCTCATACATAGAATTATTAAAGAAGGTAGGGGATCTGGATATTTTTTCTGTTACAGGTGGGTAATTCCTTTGAGCATGGACATGGAGAGTGTCAGACTGTGCAAAACTGGAATACACAATTTTCAGAGAAAACAAATTCTGCCCCTACGTATGCTCAAGAATATTTCCAGGGCTTGGACATCTAGCTCCACATTTAGAACTTCTCAGTGGTATTGTATGGTTGAGATTTTACACCCGTTTATCTATAGAAGTTGCCCTGAAATAGAACAAATAATGCTAATATATGAAACGCACATCTGAGTTCAGTCATGCATTCAGTTTTATATGAGATTATTATATTGACTCAAATCCCACTGTGCACAGTAGGCTTTCCTCAAACAAGTAGTTTTCTCTCTTAGTAGCTGGCAAGTCAAAGGAAAAATAGGAGAAGGGATTTCAAAACATGATTTAAAACCCCAAATACAAAATCTCCCTCCCCTTGCTTTTCCTCCATCCTAACATCTATTTAATAACTCATATTTAATCTCTTGTGTAAGAGATTGCATGTTTTTAAATGAAATTCTTTTTATCATACTTCAAAGCTTAGTTAAGGCAAATAGCAAGCATACAGTAAATACTTTCAATTGAATATTCAGTTGTCATCTAGCAACCCAAGCAGTTTCATAAAGCTGAACTGATAAGCAATTTAATAATGGAGGATATTCTCTTATTTCATGACCTTTCTTGAACCAGTAATAAATCAGATACATGCAGTTTAATGCTTACAATACTATATATTATAAAGGTAGAAGCAATGACTCTGTAGCTAGATCTCCTACAAACAGTCCAATGAGGTTTCTATACTGTTAATCTCATTGGCTTGCCTTTTGAAGAAAAGAATGAAGAACTGTTTTATAACTGAACCCTTTGACTATGTTTTATTAATCCCTTATTTTATTGACCTAGGGAAAGATCAATAACATGTGATTGTCCAGATGTTGTGAAACTTCAACTCCCAGGATTTTTATCTCATGCTGATTTGGCTGAAAGGAGATTCAGCAGTATTTGGGAAGCAATAAATTATTGCTGCAAAAGTACAGACTAGCAATTGCTTTTTTTTTTCTCCATCTACTGTGCCTATGTGTGATTCATTGACTAGACAAAGAGACAGTTTTAAGCTGATTGCTAAAGTCTAAATCTGCTTATTTGTTCAAAACTAATATGCCAAAGTCATTTAAATAAACACGTGCCTAAATAAATAAATAAATAAATAAATAAATAAATAAATAAATAAATAAATAAATAAATAAATAAATAAATAAATATCTATACCGCCCTTCTCCCGAAGGACTCAGGGCGGTGTACAGCCGATTAAAAACACAAAGACAAACATTTAGTCTTTACATTAGATTTAAAAAGTTTTATTTATTTTATTTTATTTATTTATTTGTCAAACATGTATTAGATAACAGATATAAGTATAAACATGATTATGAATACATGAAATGGATACAAATAAAAGGGACATTAGGACAGGGACGGTAGGCACGTTGTTAGATGCTTCAGACCAGATTCCTAACCAATATCTTCTCAACCACTTCTCAACCAAAATGCAGCTGCCACTTTGTTGCATTTGAGCCATATAAATGTCCAGGGCAGTCGATACCAGGGCAGGGGTGAAATGCTCCCGGTTCGGACTGGCTCGGGCGAGTAGGTAGCGATGGCGGTGGGCAGTTTGGAGAACCAGTAGCAAAAATCCCTGCCCCCGTCCCCCATGCCCAGCTGAGCCGCGCGATCATCAGAGCCTTTTTTTCCTTTTAAATGGCTCTGACCAGCCAAGCTCTGACGATCCCAGCTGAGTTGCCTGCTAATCAAGAGCAAAAATCCCTCCCCCTCTCCCCCTCAGCTTGCTTACCTTAGCTGCTGGTCGCAACACCTTGCTGTAATCCCTGCAATCCATTGCATCAGCAAGCAACTGAATCTCCCTGCCTGCAATCAAGCAGGCAGGGAGTTGTGGACTTCAACTCCCAGAATTCCTCAGCCAGCAAAGCAAAGCTGGCTGAGGAATTCTGGGAGTTGAAGTCTACAAGTCTTAAAGTTGCCAAGGTTGGAGACCTCTGTTCTATTGGGTAAGTTTTTTTCCCCTTTGGGAGCTTTAAAAAAATAGTTAATTGGGGTTTTTTTTAGTTGTTCTTTTTTTAGACCTAGCCATTTAAAGTTTAGGAAGTTTTAAATTTAGCTGCTTTTATATAAAAATAAAAATAAATAAAATAAAATAATATTTGTGCAGCTTTCTGAAATTTAGTGTGTTTCTGTAGTGTTCCACTCTAACTACACAAACACACAAAATCTCACAAAGCTGTATGTGGAATTTTGTGTGTGTAAAGTGTTAAAGTTGTTTTTTTGGGGGGCTTTTTGTGGCTGTGTGAGGTTCCTGCTTGTTGAAGGGGCCATTTTAGGTCTAGCACAGCTGCTTTTATATTATGTTGTGTTTTATATAGTTGTGTTGTGTTGTGTTTTGTAGGTTAAAAAAGGTCAAAGAAGTGACATTGACTTGGCCACGCCCACCTGACCAACAAGCCACGCCCTCCCAGTCACCTTACCACCAAGCCCTGCCCATTAATTAAGCCACTCCCACAGAACCAGTAGCAAAAAAATTTAGATTTTACCCCTGTACCAGGGTCAATATATCACATCATGGGATCTTCATCATGACACATTGTAGGTTGGCTATAAAGTTTGCCTTCACTGGCAGACAATGTTTGAGGGTTTGAACCCAAATGACTTTGCTGATATTCCTGTAAAAGACAGAATGTGTGAGAGTTTTCCACCTATCTTAAATTGTGAATTCTTTTTCAGTCTTGCATAGCCAGTCAAGGATTGCTTTGTTCATCCTCTCTGATGTACTATTCATCCACTCTGATAGACCAAACTGTAGTGGGGGAGATTCTGCATTTAGCAGTTTTGGATAGAGAGAAGATTGAATCAATTTTTGAACTTTTGGAGGTGGGAACAAAGTTGTTCCAAGCAGTGCAATAGCATGTTGGACTATGCAACACAGCCAACTTGAAAAAATGTGAGAATCCATTAATTTTGATCTGAGTATACATTCTTCAACTGAAATAATTAGAAATGAACATATAATTTGATTTTTAATATTTCAGTATTTACTATTATCTTTAAACATTATAGTTAAATGGCTTAAAACTGAAACAACCACAAAAAGAAAAGTAGTGCAGAAAAATATGGATAGAAATAAAAATAAGAATACAAAAAAGAAAAGAAATATATAAAAAAGCAACTTCACTCTTTATCACAAGTATAAACAATTTTAACAACCTGTAACATTATCTTAAAATATAGGAAACAATGTCTTTGTCCCATTTCTTCTCTTCTCAATAATGCAATAAAAGTCTTCTCAATAATGCAATAAAAGTTGCATTCTAAGTCCTGATCAGCAAAACAGCAAAGCAGCAAAAGTCTATTAAGGGTTACCAGAAATAATAAGATATATATCTTTAATTTTTAATCTTGATCAAAATTCCAACTTTCTATTCCTTCTTTTCATGTTTAACAATCTTGATATTCAAGCCTTTCAAATTATTTCATATAGTTTCTTCTTTTTTCATTTTATTATCCTCTTCACAAAATCCATTAGAACTTTACTACTTCTCTTTTATAAATCCAACATAAGAAAGTTATCCCAGTTACTCTTTTAATTTTTTATATCCTTTTCTTTATTAGGACATCAACCAGTTTCATTGTTATATCCAGTATATCCAGTATATGATTCTTATAGCTTGTCACTTTTAAATCCATTTTCAATTAGTCTCAGTCTTGTTTTTTATAACCTCTTTTAAAAGACATCTATCTATAATGGCAGTCACTTTTAACTTCTCACAAATATCCTCCAATATATCCAATGTTAAAATATTTGGCTCCATACTGTGTTAGTAAATCAAATATAAGATTTGTTAACCTTTAATTATAGGTTAATTAGTTTATTCTGGCTCCCTTTAGTATCCAGCTTTGAAATTCCCATCCTATATGTTTTCTATTAAAATTTCAGAACACCATTTTCCCATGGGAAGGATTTGTATGATTAATTTCAAAATCTTATTCCAAATCTATCTGAACCTTTAGTTTGTTTATATCTTTCCAAATCAATGTTCTAATCACTTTTTCTCTGCCAACACAGTGTTTTATGTCCTTAAGCATATTTTTAAAATTTTAGGAAGGAAGGAAGGACCCAGAACATATTATACAAATTGTTGATCAATGTTCTTAAAAGGAGAAAAGCTGTTAATAAGCAGTTTCCAAAAGTTATTAAGAAATGAGGCTCAGCAGAACTTTGTGTCCATAAAGCTATGTTGCAGCTGTGAGCTTGGTGGAATTTTTTTAACTCCCAGTTGCTCAGCTCATGAGCTGACTATAGAAACCTCAATTTCTATTAGTTTCTCACAAGGACTAGCTCCCCCCTCCGCCCCTTTATTTTATATCATCACCCTCTTAATTTCTGACTTAATTTCCTCTTAATTTCCTCTTTTCCACTTTTTCATTTTTTCTTTCCCAGTAAATTTATTATTTTTGTTGCTTCTTTTTTCCCCTCCTTCTCCTGGTAGAAAGTAGGATGAATTGTTTGAATGAATGAAAAATATGTAATGGGGAAATGAATTAATTTTATAGATGGAATATATTACTAATTAATTGTTACCACACCTAATATTGATATAATTTTTGCATTTCCCTTATCTTTTTTCTAAAATACACGCACACACACACACACACACACACACTGTATATCCTCACATATTATGGCTATGCATCAGTCTAGTTTTCAAAGGATAAATATGTGTTAAAATTATGAAACACCTGTTTGCAAATTTGTAAAAGACCAAATCCCACTGGAGAAACTGAGGCTCTGCTCTATTCTCATTGGGCCATCAGCTTTCTATCAGCCCAATCAATTTCATAGGGTTGTTTCTTTAGTATGTGTGTGTGGGGGGGTGAGGATATAGCACAAAGTAGATTGCCATGACATACAATGGATTATAAATCTAATGTTTTTTTTTAAATCTGTTACTTATTTTAATCTTACAAATGTAAATAAAGCAATAGGAATAGCACTTAAACTTATATACTGCTTCATAGTGCTTTACAGCCCTCTCTAAGCAGTTTACAGAGTCAGCATATTTACTCCAATAATCTGGGTCCTCAGTTTGCCGATCACAGTAAGATGGAAGGCTGAATCCTTGAGCCAGTATAATCAAACTGCTGAACTGCAGTCAGCAGAATTAGCCTGCAATGTTGCATTCTAACCACTGTGCCACCACAGCTCTTAAATAAGGCAATGTATAAGTAGGAGAAATGTATTTTTATAAATCAATACCAAATGATATATCAGACAAAGTGTTATTTTATTAAAGTTGGAATAGGTTCAACCTTTATTTGGCAATAGCAGAAAATGGAAAACACAAACACACATGTATATTGCAGACCCAATTTTTCTAAGGACCTCTCAGACTGTTATTGCTGATGTTTCTCTTTCAAAGGTTTTATAATTTGTAGGTAAAAGTTTTAATGACAATATTTTTTAAAAAAATTGTATCCTAAAAATAGACTCACAAATTTACAAGACTATGCATCCAAAATGGTCAAGTAATTATTTATTAGCATTACAATTTCTCCTTTCCATTGATTTATTGAAAAATTCACTAATGTGCTAAGAGGAAAAAAAATATTCTAATGCAAGAAGATTTTACAATTGGAAAATGAGTTTTTTTTAAAAAAAAAATTCTATCAATGCTTGGACATATTCCATCAAAGGTAGAATGCCTCCTTTTACATTATATATTATTTACTAATATATAATATTAAGAAAGACAATTCAGCAAAGGGAATGAAACACGTATCATTTTTCCTGTTCTCAGTTCTACAATATTACATTTAATCCTTATATTTTATTTATAGTTCCCTCTTCTATTATTTTTACTTTAATTTTATTTTAAGTCCATTCGTGGCCCCCACCCATTTTGTTTCGTCCTATTCCATATTTATGTCATGAATAAAACTTGAAAATACGTAGGGTTTCTTATTATTCCTGAATATATGAATATTTCATTCTCCAATAAAATTATTTTTGTAGGAGGAAATAAAGCTAGTTTGAAATTAAATAAAGCTAGTTTGAAATTAAAGCTAGAAATAAAGCCAACTAAACCTAGTTTGTTTATTAATTTAGTCAATCAAATTCCATCTGTCCATCTCACAATATTAGTGACTCGGGGCAGTTTTCAGACAAAAAGATCATAAAATCATCATAAAGATACAGTTAAAACAGAATTAAAATTGAATGTCAAATAGGTGAAAGCAAGGATCAAAGACAAGTTAAAAGGTGGAGTGAACACTCTTAGGTCCTAACCACCCACAATAGTTATTAAGAAAATAAGACCTTGACTTAAAACTATTTATTACTGTTATTTACCCTAGTCTGAATGTTTTCAAAATAGTGGTTCAAATTTTAACCACTATGTTATGTTAAAATAATGGTTGTTTGCCAACAATAAGCACAGGCTGATGTTCTAAATAAAACCAGTTGTTCCAAAGGTGATTAATATTACAATTTTCAATATAAGCATTAGCTTTGGCAGATACTAAGATGGTCTTGGGTGCTCACAAACATCTGGGAACATTTTATAAAATGGATTAGAACCTGATGAGATTTCAAAACTTGTCTTATGTTTTCTCCAAAACTTCATCTTAATTAGGTTCATATTCCTTGCAAGCAACCATATTTTATGTTTGTTTTGACATCAGAGGCATCTGGTTAATTAAATGTCAAAAAAAAAAAGAAAAGGTGGTAAGAAAAGACTGACATAAATAAAAAAAAATGTACATACAAAGATGGGGAGGTGGGCTGGATCTGTGCAGGCATAGAACTAAGTAGCTTTCTTTGTTTTGTTTTGTTTTTTATAAATTTTCCCTTTCCCATCATAACATTTGTCATACATTGCCAAAGGAAGTTATCTTGGGAGATTAATGGGAAAATAAATTATATGAACTGAAAAGCAGAATCTTTGTGCCTTGAATCTACAACATCTAATCTAGCTTTTCTGTTTTTATTCTGAAGGTAATAACTTAAGGTATAACTTAATCCCTCCCTTTTGGCATCAGCATTATTTTTGATATCTTTTTTTTAAAAGAAATATAGTTTCAGTTGTCAGAATGAAAAAAAAAGAAGCTCAAAGGGAATATATGATACAGTGGAGATGGCTGATTGTTAATTCCAGTCAAGATAGCACTTTAGGTGACCTTAATAAATATGAAAATTTAGTAGCTTCAGTTATGGCCAAACTGAGTTAAATTAAGAGGTATCATTAACTCCTTTTAATTCTGCATTATTAAATATATTTAATATATTAGTACATATATATAATATATTTACAAAAATGACAAAATGCAAGAAATTATAAATAGGGTTCTGCTGGTTCAGCTCCTTTCTTCAAGGCTGATTCCAATCAGTGTCCAGCCAATGGTCATTCCTTTGTGGCATGCTGAAGGGCTTGATATTCTCTCTGTTCCTTTTTAACATTTACATAAAACCATCGGTAAGATCATACAATACCACAGCATACAATATCATCAATATGCATATTTTACTCAGCTGTGTATCTTCATTCTGGGTGACCCAAGTGATGCCATCACTCTGCCTGCAGGCTGTGAAAGCCTGGATGGGGAAAACAGCTGAAGTCTAACATGGAGTAGTTGTAGGTGTGTGGAGCCTCAGGATCCAGGGGGTTCTTCTAGGCTCACAATTCTTACTCATTGAGTTGTGCCCTTTTTTGGATCATGAGACCCTGTGCTTAGTCATTCATAACCTGTCATTTGGATTATTGCAATGTGCTCTTCATGGGGCTATCCTTGGAGATCATTTAGAAGCAACATTTGGTCCAGAATGCAGAATGCAGACAGTTTTGGAGGCCACTAGGTGAGCACATGTAACACCATTGTTATGCAAGCTGCATTACTTGCTGATCTACTTTCAGGTCCAATTCAAGATGTTGGTTATTACCTTTAAAAGCCTTATGGCATGAGTGCAGGATATCTGAAAACCATCTTTCTCCAATGGGATTGGCTACTCTCATGTGTTCCAGCAGAAGAAGTCTACTGTGGATCCTATCAGTCAAGGGATTTTAGCTAGTAGGATCTAGAAGAAGAGCCTTTTTCTTCTGTGGTCACCACCTTTTGGTATATCCTGCCACTAGAGGTGAGGTCTGCTCCTACCCTTCAGGAAGGGCCTTAAAACTTGGCTTGATAATGGAGACTCTTCAGGATTGGAAGTGATTGGTGAAGTGATAGAAGGCACCACCCCTGATCAAGCCCTGCATGAGCCCTTGGGCTTGTATTCTTTTTCTCTATTTAATTCTTGTAGTGTTAGTTGCTTTTTGATTGCCTTTAAATTATAATTATAAATATATATTTATATTTATAATTATATTTTATATATAATTATATTACATATTATATTTTATGTTTCTATTTTACTGCACTGTAAGCTGCAATCACTTTTAATGATGAGAGAGATGGCATATAAATTTAATAAATAAATAAATGCACATGTCTATCTACCAATGGTGTTTCTGGAGGCATTTACACAATATATGAGTAATTAGGCATATTTGCCATTTATCACAAATAATCCCGTGAAGCATTCCTTGAAGGGAATTAGTAAACCTTATGGTTAGTACCAGTAGATATATGAAAGTGAATATACTGTTAGATTTACACACACAAACACACACAAACATACATATACACTTCTCCCCAAATTTATCAGTCTATTTTATATTGTCAGGAAAATGATTGATATTAGAAATGTTATAAACATCTTAGATCCATTTTCCCAAATAGGTTCTCTGTGCTTGCTGTTTGCTGACTTTTTAATGAAAGATATACAACCATCAAACTGCCTAATTCTTAATGCCCAGTTGGCAGAGAAAATTATTTCATTAGTAAAACAGTTTTTTTGGCAATTCTCAAATTGCTATGGAGGCAGCCCATTGCTAATGTTGGCTAATGTCCAAAATCAAAGTGGGGTCAAACCTGGGCAATACTTTGATGGGAGACCACTAGGAAACCACAAGACTGTAAGCTAGAGTGGGAACTTTACCAAACACCCTGTAAGAAAGCAGTATGAAATCATTTCCACACTGCTGCCAAGAAGCAACAAGCAACCATCAGCCTAGTCATCCGTAACTCCGAGCTTTTATTTTACAGATTTGAGATATTGCATGCCTTTGAAATGTCATTTTGAAATGACATTTTGTTTAATTTGCCTAATCAATCCATTTCATTCCAGAATCCTGATAGACCTGGAATATATCTAAACCTTTATGTCAAATTTGCTCATTTTTTTTGGTTTTTTTTAAAAAAGGAAGAAATTGCTATGTTGGATCATTCTAAACTTATAAAGGAGAAGAAAAGCCATAAATATATAAAAAATATTTCACAAAATTAATGATATGAAAGAGCCAAATAGCTGTTTCTGGAAGGAAGTTGGCAATGGAATCTTTTTCATCCTGTTTTCAATTCTTGTACTTCCTTGTTTCTGTAAACCTCTCCTGATCATGTTTGATTACAGCCATATCACAACCAATGTTTTACAAAAAGACAGAAATCTATAGGAGAATGAAGTATGGAGAAAAACTTTTGGCCACATTTTTCCTGCAATCAGATTAAACACCAAGTTTCTTCTGTTCATTTCTAGCTTTAATGCAAATAGTTATTTATAAGTCTTGAATGGCTTAAATGTATTGGAGTGGAGTAGAGTAAATCCCAGGGCATTTTGAACCACACTATGATTCAAAGGACAGAATTTTAAATGACAGGCAAAATCAATTTAGAAAGTTTGAATTTTAAGCCTATAAAGCACATATTTTCATTTTCAGGTTTATTTGAATTTAGATATTGTAAAGGTTGTAAGTTATTGGTATATTTGGAATTCTATAGTTAAATATAATTTCTTTCTTCTTTGAATTGGATTCAGATTTTATTTTCCTACAAATTTTAAAGGGACCTATGTTCCATTAATCCGAATCCAGCACATTATCTACAGAAGAAATCAGCTTGTGCAGTTTTAAAAAAATATATAGTAGTGCCACAATAAAATCTTGGATGGAAGCCTAGAACCCCACTCACAAGGATAGGCTTGAAATCTCCTAAAAAGTAATATACAAGGAACCATATGCAATATGAAGTGTTAACGACTTGGAAGCGCTGTATATAAAAAGGAGTTGGTTGCTGATTCTGTCAACACTACAGATGAGAAGGAGACTGAAGATGTTAAAAAAAATAGCTTCCCTTGAAGTCATCTAATGAATCCAGAAGGCAAGATCTGAACAAGAAACGTCCTGATTTAAATTGCATTGCATTTGATTGATTGACTATGTGCTATCAAATCATTTTTCGTCTCCTAGCAACCACATAGATAGGGTGACTATACCTGCAATAGCTCTCATAAAATTATTAATGTGGTAATCTTTCATTTTAATTGCTTTGAATTAAAATATGTTTTCCTTGTAATTTGAACGCTCTTTTAGCATTCTTAGTAGTAGTTTATCAAAAACTCTGGCATTATTGTTTAGTTAGAACAAAGTACATTTACAATACTACATACACACTTATTTGAGGTAACTTTTTGAACTGAATCAATCTGCTTTTCAACAAATTGTACTGAGTTAGACATTGCATCTATGATGCCTGTAAAGGCTTTGCCAACACGCCACTCAGTTCACAGTCATCTCAACATATGCAGCTAGACTAGTATGCTTTATACTCTAATGGGAACCCATGGAAATGAAACAGTATTTAAGAGCTGGGATTAAGTACTTTTAATAGAATTAAACAGCAATAATTCCGCTACTTAATTAAATTAATTATCTAACATAAAACTACATCTTCAAATGACTGGAATATCTTTTCAAGACAATAAACAAGCTATTAAAATTGATAGGTATTGAAGGGGAAGAGTGTGAGGGATTAAATGTCAAGTGCCAGGAGATCCAGGAAGTTCAAATTGGTATAAAGATTTATTACAAGCTTAAGCTCTTTATAGGAATCTAAACTACCATTGGTTAGAGCAATTTGGCTGTAAATAAGGAATTCACATTGGGCTAACTTAGATCTCTTGTGGGCATGAAGGGATTCATGAATGATTAAACATTTGACTCCTTCCTTGAGCCCAGCATTAAATTGTATCAGATGTCTTGGGACAAAAATGTGACTTATGAATTTGCATCAGGTTTCAGGTTATTAAGTACATGGGGGAGGATTGTGTGATCATATCAGCTTTTTGACATAATCTCAATTTGCTGTAGATGCCCACAATAGGTTCATTCTTCTGTGAAAAGAAAGACCAATACTGCTGTTGAGGTAGCCATAAACTATTCTCCATAATCCTACATCAAATTTTCCAAGCTGGTAACTACAGATGTATTAGAATTGATGTCATGATAGCAAAGTATTTTTGGAATTACAGTCCAATCACATGTATAGGATGCTTCATTGAAAAAAGAAGTTCTATGCCAGTGAGGTAAAATTCTACAAAATAGATATCTATCTATCTTTATCTATCCTTATCTATGTTATTTAATCTGATCACATAACTTTTTCTTCACAAAACAAAGACAGCTTGGTTATTCCATTTATCTTTTAAATGAAGCAAATCTGAATTCCTGACAACTATGTTATTTGAAATGTAGAAGGTCATTTATATCAAAACAAATACTTCCGTTTCTTCTTCTCTAGGGAAGGGATAAAAGATCCCATTGATAATAGCAGCACTACTCTATTTTTTTCTATTTTTCTTGTACAGACCAGTAGTGCAACTTGACATTTTTCATATAAACTTTCCTCATTACGGCTGGAGTAATGCTTACTAGAACATGAAGGATCTATGGAATGTGATGACTTAGATGTATTGTTAGAAACAGATCGAACAAATTGTTTCCATTGTGCCAATTGCAAACTGAGTTTCTGCCAAAAAAAATCTTCAATAAAATAACAAAACAAATATATGACCATCCTATCCATCCCCTGGATGATAACCTTGAACTTCTAAATATATTTCTATCAATAAAGGAGAATATTTGTACCTCAAGGTTGAAATGAGGGAGCCAGAATTGAAATGAGGGAGCCATGGTGCATCAGTGCATAATAGCACTGATGATGCTACCTAGTTTGAGTAATGGAACATTTGCAAGAAAACAACCAAGCTCTGAGACAACTAAGGACTAAGCACTACTACTCATATGTTTCCATTTCCAACATTTTTTTATTTTCACTATCAGAAATTTAAATAGGAAAAAAATGTGCTATTAACACACATTCAAGATGCACCTCTCAGTACATACATATTATTTTTCTTTTATTTTATGATGGTTAGATATAATAATTATTTTTTCCAGAAATGAGTCATTGGTTACAAAACTGCACAATTGCAAACAGTATAGAAAAAGATGAAAACATAGCACAGTTTAGTGCTGTTGGTAAGGCTACTGTTTCTTGTTATGGCACAAGTTTTGACAAATTAATATCAGACAGTAGTAAGAAAGTGTAATATGATCACAGCTTTATCAAATTGAGTTTTACATGAACTGGCAAGAAAGATAAATCAAATGGACTGTGTCTTGAATGTCAGCAAGTTTGGATATGAACAGTCTGAATCTACAAAATTATCAAGACATTTAGAAACCAAACATTGCAATTTGAAAGATAAAAGCCCTAAGTATTACAAAAGAAACTGTTCAAAATGCCATGAGAAGAAAATGGTTTTTTGAATATTTTCAGGTAACAATAAGAAAAATGTCAAACAGACTGATTTGTGTAATAAAACATTGATTTTTCACATAATTGTGAATTTTTTCTGTGTTTTGTATCCTGAAAACATTAATTTGCATTTAGAATAAAGAAATTACTTTTTGCTGTATTGCCAATTAATCTACCACAATTTCTTAGCCTCTTGATCATGAGTTCTGAGAATTATTATTGTTGTTGTCAAATTCCTCAGTCTGAAATATTCAAAACCTCTGACATAACCTGACAAAATGGAACATTGTCCTTAATCTTAAGAGATGGCAACTTCGGGAACTTTGGTCTTTAAAAGGTACACAAAGGATTACCTAATTTTATTATGACGCAAGGATTCAGAGGGCAATTGTTTTAAAGATTTTTTTTCTTATACTAAAGTTATAGATTCATATTTCTCTCACAAGTGTATTTGGGATCAAAGTATCTGTTTAAGTTGCCTGTTTAGCATCTCTGAGCAATATTATTCTTGCGGTCCCATTGCTCCCATATTAAAGCACAACTCAGACACACATTAGTATCTTACATTATCATCAAGCCACTATAGAAATGATATAAAGCCTGTCCTATTTTTGTTACTCTTATTTTGACACAATAATGTTTGGATAACTCTAGAAGATAATATACGGTAAATAGCTAGTGGGGAAATGACTTCACTCACACAAATATATTGTCTATAAATGTGCAAGATTAAGTTGGCAGTATATTAATGCAGTATATGGCAGTATATTTTTTCCAACTTTATTAATTCAGCCTTATACAGATTACTACAGTAATAGATAAAATGTTTGACTGGGACCTAGGGAATCTAGGTTCATAATAATTTAAAGTCATGGATCACGTTACCTGACCTTCAGTCACTGTCATATAGGTTTCTTTATTGCAGTATCACTGAAGGATTATTTTGTTCATTGCAATTCATTAATTAGTTTTCTTAAATAAATAAAAACTCAAAATACTACCACATAGATCTAGCTATATCAGTGACTTGTTCTAAAAAATGTTAGCCAGCTGTATAACATCATCCTGAATTTCTTTGAGAAAGGAAAGGATTTTAGAAGTGTAAATATATATATATATATATATATATATATATATATATATATATATATATATATATATATATATATATATATATATAAAAGATATATATATAAAACTGGATAGCTGTCTCTGGCTAAGCTTTTTTCCTAGTTTGTGCTAGTAATTGAGGATTGTTTCAAAGCACAAAAAAAGACACCCTATAAATTTTATAAAAATTTTATAAATATAAATTTTATATTAACCTCTTATACTGTTTTGAAATTGTCAACTGAATTATACTAGTGGAGTTTGCTTATCTTAGAATGATCCTATGGTTAGAACTCCAGAATTCTGGGAATTGAAGTCAACATGACTTAAAATCACTGAAATTAAGAAATACTGTTAGAGAATATTTTAAATGTACAACTTTAGTGAGTTATACATTTCAAACTACAAACCTTGTTTCCTATTCTTAAAAGTCCAAGCTCATTAAGTTAAAAACGTGAATTAGAGAATGAAGAATGATTAAGAGCTGAAAACAATACCATCATAACATATCACTCTGCCTTGCATTTTAAGACACACCCAGGGAGAGTTAGAAGATAATTTTATTATGATGAGGATTTTTTTATCTGACTTCCTGCTGCACATATAATGTACTGAAATCACATAAAGAGAAAAATGTAATATATTATTAAAAGAAAATTAGGAAGTCGAGCACAGATCAAAATTGAAGTACTCTTTAGGAAAGTATTCACTGTTTTCATGCCCACTCAATGATGAAAAGAGAATTTATCAGTGATATTAATACAGTCAATTCTGTCACATGTCAAGGAATATTTTAGAAAATGCTGGCGTCTGTTGATTCATTACCTTTGTGCTTTCAGG
Source organism: Arizona elegans (assembly GCA_022577455.1). NCBI lineage: Eukaryota > Metazoa > Chordata > Lepidosauria > Squamata > Colubridae > Arizona > Arizona elegans. Next base: position 78,738,263 of record JAKOOJ010000006.1, on the reverse strand, counting down.
ACTATGAGGTATTGCAATAATACTTTGTCTCCAAATTCTAAATGACAATTAACTAATCCCTTTGGTCTACAGTCTCCATCTTGATACTGACTTTGAAATGTAGCTATTGGGACTGAAAAAAAACAGAATTTTCTTGCCACTCCCATTGGTGTTTGTGATGTATTTCCTCATGAAGAATGTTACAGATTGTACACCACTGTGTGCTGCTTTTGGTTGGTCTCACTAAAAATCTGTAAACCTACAGATGTTTGGTTTTTAATCCTTCTCATAGATTGCATGGCCTATATAAGCACAAAAATAACATTTGTTCATAACAGAAGATTGAAGGAAACCACTTCATGCTTTCATTCCTTTCGTTAAGACAATGTTTAAAGTGCAGGTCCTGCATACAGTAAATTGCAATCTCAGGCCAGTACAGTTGTAAAGTTCTTTTACAAGACAGGCCTTTTCCATTTAGGAAGAGACATTTTCCAAAATTCTTCCCATGGCAACTCTATTTGGAACAGGGGTGAAATCCAAATTTATTTTACTACCGGTTCTGTGGGTGTGGCTTGGTGGGCATGGTGTGGCTTGGTGGGTGTGGCTTGGTGGCATGGCAGGGGAAGGATACTGCAAAATCTCCATTCCCCCCTTCTAGGGGAAGAATACTGCAAAATCCCCATTCCCTCCCCACTCCTGGGGGAAGGATATTACAAAATTTCCATTCCCACCCCACTCTGGGACCAGCCAGATGTGGTATTTGCCAGTTCTCCAAACTATCAAAATTTCCGGTACTGGTTCTCTGAACTGCTCAAAATTTCTGCTACTAGTTCTCCAGAATCTGTCAGAACCTGCTGGATTTCAACCCTGATTTGGAAGAAGCAGAATAATACCAGTAGCTTCATTGGAGGTTTCAAAGCCACTGTCTTGCTTTCATATAGTTGGTCAAAATAATATTATATTGAATTTAAAATATCCTTATGATCCTGTGATTAAATTTAGGGAGCTAAATAGAATTTCTATATAATTGATAGATGGAGATAATTTCTAGAATTTTTCCCTGTCCCTCCAAAAAGGACAAGAAGGCAAAAGAAAAGGCAGAGAGAAATGTGTCAAGAACTGTAAAGAGGAAAGGGCCTGAAGCAACAGCTGTAAAAATACTTTCAGGAAAGTTTTCATTTTTTAATGCATAAGAACAAAGTATAATCTGAGTTTCTCAACATTTAAAGTTCTTTCCTCTCTCTTTCCCATCCCTTTTTTAAAAAAATATTTTAGTGTAAGATGCCACATCCTGCTTACAAGTGTGCTCATGGGGCAGATGATGGATGGAACTGCCTTACTTCAGAGATCCCTGGTGAAGACAGAAAACTCCCCTTTCCTTCCCTCTGTCTCCACCACCCCAAAGTCAGAAAGACTTAATAGCAAAAAGGTTAAAAGGAAGCATACAGCTCTACATATTACTCCAATAAAACTGTCCAGAATCTGGCCAAATTAAAAAACAAAACAAAACTGAAAGCTGAATGAACTCTATAAACATTGCTTTATTTAGCTGATATTGAATAATAATACTAACAATGACAAGGACAATACTAATATTCCAAATGTTATGCAAATAGCTACTGAAAACGATAATATGGTATTCTGTTGTATTATTCAGATAATTATTCTAACCATCTGAATAATACAACATTAGAGGACAATGATTTTGACAGCTGTTTATATATGTTTGAATTAATGTGGGGAGGATTTTAACAACTCTGATAATATTTGGATAATTGACAATACGCTCCTATACATGTTTACTCAAACATAAATTCCAGTGAGTTTAATGGGTCTAACATCCAGCTAGGTTTACATACCATTTACAGGGATTTACTTCCAAATAAGTATAGGATTGTAGCCTATAGTTACAGGCTTAAGCAACTGCATGCTTCATTTAAGAAAGACGTTACAAAGTAAACAGATGCAATATCTGAAGCATCTGATTTGAGTGATGATTCAATCCAAATTCTTGACTTAATTCACAAAATTGATTTTATTTAAATATTGTATTAAATTACCTTTGAATCAAATATCCAAATCAAATGTTTGCATAGCTCTATTTATGCATGTGTTCAAACACAAGTGCTTTGCAAATAAAAATAATCATTTAGCTTGGCATATTTTTATGTTTACAATATCCAAATTCCTTTTCTAAAAGATATGTTCTCTCCCCAAGGAAAAAACGAGATCCATCACCTACAATAATTTCATGACTTTACACTGCAACACTTGGACGCTTGAACTTTAGGCCTAACTTTGTGGAGATCAGAATTACCCTAATCAGGACAAAGGATCAGGGTTTTCTGTCTCTGTGGTATTTCCATCACTAACATTTGAAGGACCAGTGTTTCTCTCTTTCTCTCTGACACACAGCAAGAAAGAACAGTAGCAGAACATATTTACTACCTTTCTGAATAGCTGTTCTAAATGAATTTCCTGCTACATAGACAATCGAAGAAAGGTAAAAATGAAGAACTAGGCCACCTAAATACAAATCTGGATAATGCAATGCAATCACAGATGAAAGAAGCATCACATTTTTAATAGAAACACACTAATATTTGAATCTAATTTAGAGAAAGGCTCATTGGTATTATTATTATTATTGTTAATAATAATAATAATAATAATAATAATAATAATAATAATAATAATAATAATAATAATGGATGGGGAGAAACAGACTCAGGCTCAACCCATCCAAGACCGAGTGGCTGTGGTTTCCGACATCCCGATATAGTCAGTTGGTGCCATCACTGACTATTGGGGGCGAGTCATTGGCCCCCACGGAGAGGGTTCGCAATTTGGGTGTCCTCCTGGACTCATGACTGTCTTTAGAAGAGCACATGACGGCCATGGCCAGGGGGACTTTTTATCAGGTCCGCCTGATTCACCAGTTGTGTCTCTTTCTGGATCAGGACTCGTTAAATACGGTCACTCATGCTCTCATTACTTCCCGCTTGGACTACTGCAATGCTCTCTACATGGGGCTCCCCTTGAGGAGCACGCGGAGGCTCCAGCTGGTCCAGAATGCGGATGCGCAGGTGGTTATGGGAGTGACGTGGCGCTCCCATGTGACCCCCTCTCCTGCGCGAGCTGCACTGGTTCCCGGTGGTCTTCCGGGTGCGCTTCAAGGTTTTGGTTACCACCTTTAGAGCGCTCCATGGCATCAGACCGGGGTATTTACGAGACCGCCTTCTGCTACCAATAGCCTCTCACCGACCAGTACGCTCCCATAGAGAGGGGCTGCTCAGGGTGCCATCGGCCAAACAGTGTCGACTGGCGGCCCCCAGGGGGAGAGCCTTCTCTGTGGGGGCACCTACCATCTGGAACGAGCTCCCCCCAGGGATACGGAGGATCCCGGACCTGCGCACGTTTCGCTGTGCTCTCAAAACTTTTCTATTTCAGTAGGCTGGCCTGGCCTAACTCTCCTCTTTTAAATTTTTTAATTCGTGATTTTATAAATTGGGTGTTTTAATCTGTGTTTCGGCCAAAATATTTAATAATTTTAAGGGATTTTTAATATTTGTATTATCTGTATTTTATCTTGGCTGTTCACCACCCTGAGTCCTTTGGGAGTAGGGCGGTATAGAATTTTGATTAATAAATAATAATAAATAAATAAATTATTAGTCATATTTCTATGCCGCCTACTCTCCGAGGACTCTGGGCGGCTTACACCAAAGACAGTATACTAAATAGCATATTGCCCCCAACTATCTGGGTCCTCATTTTACCCACCTCGGAAGGATGAAAGGCTGACTCAACTTTGAACTGGTGAGATTTGATCCGCTGATCTGCTGAACTAGCAGTCAGCTGAAGTAGCTGCAGTACTGCACTCTAACCACTGCGCCAGCTAATGGATTTATATTGAAGAGAAAACCTGAATGCCTCATCATGTGAATTCATTTCTATTTCATTTCAATCTCAATATACAAATAGTCTGGTGTAGAGAATGACATAATATCTGCTCAGTGTACTTTTGCTGTTATGATTCATCACAGTCCATCAAGATACAAAGTCTATGTTTGCTTACATAGCATACCAAGCCATAATTTTTTACTTCCTTTTGTCTTAGTAGGGTTTAATAAACTGTGGTTGGGCATGGGCAACTCTTGGTTTAGTGTGCTGTATAAAACCAGCCTTCACATTAGGGAATAGGCTTGATTTATAGGTATATTTTCATTTCAACGAATGTCTCAAATTTCAGAGAGAGGAATAATGCAAACTGCTGCCTTCGAGTTGCTGCTTAAATGTTCCCTAGCCAAGGGTGTAATTTTGTAGAAGCGTTCTAGATTTGCTATATCTGAAATGGTATTTAAATAGTTGTAGAAGGAAACAACTTCCAATGATATTCCCAAAAATTCAAAGATAAAAAGCATTTCATTCCACTCTTTCAGAGAAATGCAATGCACCAGCTTAAGCTTTCCAAAACACCAACGAAGCACAAACAATTTATCGGTGACAATTTCACCTTTGGCGTAATAAATACTTGCACGGTGTGATTTCCATGCAGGATGTTGATTTAAGTCACCTCAACTCTGTTAATCTTTGCCTTTCAATTTTAGAAGAGCAAATTGATTAAAAAGATAAATAAATGCCACAGGAATAACCAAAGGTTATCCATTAGTTTTCAAGTCAGTTTACATGACTTGGGTTGATTCTGATGAACATAATTTATTGCAATGTGAATAAACAGTAGCAGTAAATTCCAACCATTTAAACACAATACATATTAGGCTGGGATTTTTTTAAATGTTACTCTAATGATTGGCTGTCTTCTCCCATGTCGAAGAAAGTGCCACAAATAAATCATTTGAAAATAGTATACACAAATTGTTTAAACTGTGTTTACCCAAAAGCATCTCAAGTCAATTTAAATAGATATTACAAGATATAACATAGAATCATAGAGCTAGAAGGAATCCCAGAGGTCTTGTAGTCCAACTCCCTCAGGAGACCTATGCCATCTTAGTCAAATAGTTATCCAGACTATTTTTGAAAATTTTCAGTGATGGAGCACCTACAACTACAGGAGACAAGCTATTCCATTGATTACTTGTTCTCACTGTGTGAACATTTCTCTTTATTTCTAGTTGAGATTTCTCTTTAATAAGCTTCTACCCATTACTTCTTGTCCTGCTTTCTGGTGGTTTGGAGAATAAGTCAGCCCTCTCTTCTCTGTGACAGTCCCTCAAATTCTGGAAAACAATTATCATGTCCCACCTAATCCTTCTCTTCTAGGCTTGTCATGTCTAGCTCCATATAACCATATATCATATGATTCAGCTCCAAGCCCTTTATCATTTTCTGATGCTCTTCTTGGCACATTTTCTAGGGTAATATAGAACAGGAAAGTATTATACAATAAAAAAGCACTGTCCCCTTTTTCCTGTTCCCAAATTCTTAACTATTCAGTTCATTTGGTAAGTTTAAAGCCAGTGTTTTATTTTTTAAAAAATAATTACATTAATACATCATAATGCATATTTATGAATGAAAACAATAGTTTGGATCAATTTAATAAAGAAGCTTAGGTTGGCATATTATACTTAATAGGTCATTTAAAGTCTTAGCTGCATTCACACATGGTATGCTTGATTAATTCTTACTTTAATTAGTGTTCTCTATGGTAGAATATCATGTGACTGAAACCCATCTGGTTATTTATGATTTGTGTGTTATCCCAGCGATTAACCACTAATTTTGAGATTCTAATTCAATTTGATAGAAGGTAAATGAAAATCTTCCTTCCTTCCTTCCTTCCTTCCTTCCTTCCTCCCTCTCTCCTCCCTCGCTCCCTCCCTTCCATTTTCAAATATTTAGTTAAGAATAACTAATTGTATTCATAGCAATATTTGCTTATAATGGTAGTTTAAAATGAAACCAAATGTCAAAAAGCAGCTTTTTCATAACCACCTTCTTGTGAACTAAAATCTTCAGATAAGTCCCTCCCTGAATATCAAGGAAAGAATATTTTGTTTTTATCACAATTAGATTTTGATTATCCCTTTTGTGGGATTTAGTGGGCACTGGCATTTTTTTAAAGTCACTTAAAAAATAAGTCACTGTACCTTTAGTTACTTAGACATTATTACTTTAATTTGCAAAATCTTAATTCTCAGTTATGCTTCTAATCTTTCAGACTACCCTAATCCGGGGTCTCTGAAAGTCTACCTATTATAGTAAATTGGATTATTGCAGCAATTCCTTCAAGGCTCTTGCACATATAGATAGGTAATTAAGTTGGAAATGGACACAGCTTATGGGTTGCTTTCTTTAACAATGAAGAGTGTGATTCCATGTAATAGAGTAGATAAAATGGAAATCCTAATCTTACTACACCAATTATAGGAATCGCAAAATCACTTTTCGTTTCAAAAGTCTGATACCTTTTAGGTAACCCAAGATCAAAGGTTTCAATGCTTCTGTACAGTGTATTACACCTCCAATCTGCCAAACCCAGATTTTAGTGGCATTTGTTATTCTATCTATCTATCTATCTATCTATCTATCTATCTATCTATCTACCTACCTACCTATCTATCTACCTATCTATCTATCTATTGACGCAGTGGCTCAGTGGCTAAGATGCTGAGCTTGTCGATCGAAAGGTCGGCAGTTCAGTGGTTTGAATCCTTAGTGCCCTGTAATGGGGCGAGCTCCCATTACTTGTCCCAGCTTCTGCCAACCTAGCAGTTTGAAAGCATATAAAAAATGCAAGTAGAAAAATAGGGACCATCTTTGGTGGGAAGTTAACAGCGTTCTGTGCGCCATTGGCATTTAGTCATGCTGGCAACATGACCACGGAGATGTCTTCAGACAGCGCTGGCTCTTTGACTTTGAAACGGAGATGAGCACCTGCCCCCCAGGAACGACTAGCACATATGTGCGAGGGGAACCTTTACCATCCATCCATCCATCCATCCATCCATCCATCCATCCATCCATCCACCTACCTACCTACCTACCTACCTACCTACCTACCTACCTACCTATCATATTTATTAAATTTGTTCGCTACCTATTTTACTGTCAGATGACTCAGGGTGACTTACAATCCAATATTTTAACTTGGTGTAAACATTAAAAACTCTAATTAATTAAATTTCAGAATTTAGGGAGGAGGCTGCTCTATTCACTTTTAATATTATACCATTTACTTCTTTATGTGGCTGTGTCCACCTTTTTCTTACCATCTTGTTATCTCTTGTTTGTTTTTCTGCACACTTGTCTTATAGAATAATTCAAGAAAAACTGAGCATCTATAATTCTAAGGCATGTTTTGTATTTTTTCAGGAATGTAAAAATCTGCCTGACATTGAATTAGAATTTTTATTAAATTATTCTAGTATTGAATAATTCCAAATGACAGCATCTCCTCAATGTTTCAGCACTGGAGGTTTTATTTATTTATAACATTTATATAACTGCCCATCTCACAAGAACTAAGTGGTATACAATAAACAAATGAAACAGCAGTATAAAACATTCATTATAAAAATAATTATCAGAAAAATATGGATGATCATTATTAAATTTTTTTAAAAAATAAGAATATATGTACCACAAATGGAGAGACTAAAGATTACAACCACATAATTTTATTGTTATTTGTGTTGGACCTGGTCTTTAGGTGTTAAGTAAATTTCGTTGTATGGGTATACTATGTATATACGGACAATGACAATAAAGTTGTTGTTGTTGTTGTTATTATTATTATTATCTTTATTCATTAAATATGAAACTCAGTCAACTGAACATTCAAAAATGCATCACAAATACCATTGACTGGTGCTAATGGTTGATACGGGTTGCTACCAGCGTCCTAGGTATCAACCAAGTACCTTCCTAAGATGTATGATGTTCCAAGTAGCACAGTTTTTTGCAGTTCCGCTGGTGTTATTGCAGGAAGCTGAAATTTGCTGATGTATGTTATAAAATTCTTGGACATGGTACCAAGTGCCCCGATGACAATGGGCAACACTGTTACATGTTACATGTTGTTGTTGTTAATATATTATTATTATTATTATTATTATTATTATTATTATTATTATTATTATTATTATTATTATTATTATTATTATACCCACAATAGGGAAACCACCTTAAAATGTTGCCAGTTATGCTCTTTCAGTATTCCTATCAGCCACTTCTTTCTCACTGAATCCTATGTAAAACTAATTTTCCCATTGTTTTGTTGCTGCTTACTAAAATAAATTGCCCATTAAATAGAAAGCCGAAGTATTGAAATAATGTATTAAAAAGTGTTGAGTTTGTATTACCTTAATGAAATCATCACAAAAGCATTCTTTGAAGAATGGGCTCAATTCTTCAATATAGTTTTTAGTGTTAAAATATGGCATATAATTTGCCTAAAATGGAAACAATCAAGGGCCTTAAGTGTTTTTCAACAATTGGTCCACCTAGCAGAGTAAAGGAAACTAATGAAAGTTTTTCCATTCTTATATATAGAGGTCAGGAGTTGACATCCCCTCTGCCGCTAAACTATAGTCTATTCTGTGTTAAGTTGTAAGGTCACTGATGGTATCTTTTCTTTTTTCCCCTCCTTTCTGCTGTAACTTGCTAATATAGCTTTAATATTCATTTCTGTTCAAGCTCTAATTTTCCCAAGTTGTCATGAATCAAATATGTTAATGTGTTGCAAATGGAGACTCAGCGAGGATTCCATTTACAAAGTGATTTCTGCCAGCTTGTTTCCTTGGGGTGGGGTGGGGGGAGAGAACAATTCAGGACTTAATAGAGCATGCTCACTAATAAAGAAATAACCATTTCATCTATAATTCAGTATGAGTCCACCTACTGGTGTGTATTTAGGAAACAAATTAACAGACAAATGCTGCCAAATCTAAATTAACCTAATCTTTAACATGGGTTGTTCCATGGTTTATGTGCAGAAAATTGTATAATGCTAAATAGCTCCACCTGTGTTAGTGCCCTTCGGCATATGTTCTAATGCCACTTCAGATACTTTAAAATATATTTTCAAGTACATGACCTTGATATGCTTCCTATCCAATCTCTAGTAACGACAACTATTCTAAACATAGGAGTTGCAACTATTTTATTTACACTGTTAGAAAACAAAAGATAGCATAGGAATATGACATAACTGTCATTGGTACTTTTAGATCAATATTGTCTTCCTTGATAGCAGAAATCTCCCTAGTTTGGATAGGAACCTTCACAGTTCTATCCTGTATATTTAAGAGATCAAATCTGGGATCTTCTGCATGCCATGAATATGATCTTCTAATGTGTATTGTTCTTCAAAAAGTCTTTAAAGTATAGAGTTTCTTTCAGAAGCAGACAAAGCAGCTGGGATTACCCAGTATTCACATTTTTCCACTTCAATTATGCCCAAACTCATAATTATTTTCAATTGATTAAATTCAAAATTCATTGAATTATAGCAACGATTGAGCATATTCCTAAAAAGTCCCTTTCCCTAAAGATGAAGTTTTTTAGCTACAGGTAGTCTTCAACTTACAGCAGTTCATTTAGTGACTGTTCAAAGTTACAACAGCACTGAAAAAAGTGAAATGACCATTTTTCACACTTACAACCATTGCAGCATTCTGTGGTCATGTGATCAAATTCAGATGCTTGGCAACTGACTCATATTTTATGATGTGTCCCTGGGTCCTGTGATCACCTTTTCTGACCTTCGGACAAGCAAAGTCAATAGAGAAGATAGATTCACTTAACCATGTTACTAACTTAACATTTGCAGTGATTCACTTAACAACTGTGGCAAGCAAGTTCGTAAAATGGGACAAAACTCACTTAAATCTTTCACTTAGCGACATAAAATTTGGGCTCAATTGTAGTCGTAAATTGAGGACTACCTGTATTATAGAGTAGCTGCAGGTAAAATTTTTCAGAAAAGATATGAAAATAGTGCACTATAGATGACCAAATATAGGGAATATAAAGGTAAAGGTAAAGGTTCCCTTCACACATTTGTGCTAGTTGTTCCAGACTCTAGGGGGCAGTGCTCATCTCTGTTTCAAAGCCAAAGACCCAGCGCTGTCTGAAGATATCTCCGTGGTCATGTGGCCAGCATGACTAAATGCCAAAGGCGCATGGAACACTGTTACCTTCCCACCAAAGATGGTCCCTATTTTTCTACTTGCATTTTTTACGTGCTTTCGAATTGCTAGGTTGGCAGAAGCTGGGACAAATAATGGGAGCTTACCCCATTAAAGGGCACTAGGGATTCGAACCGCTGAACTGCCGACCTTTCAATCAACAAGTTCAGCATCTTAGCCACTGAGCCACCACGTCCCTATAGGGAGTATAAGTCAGGGGAAAAAAGGTTGAAGGATGATGACAAAATGAATAAGGGAGAAATTAGATCAGGCTTTCACATAGACCATTTGTGCTTTAATTGCATTTCTTTTGTGATGTTGTCATGCCATTCTTAAAAACAGATATCACGGATCATGGATGAGACTTATACCAGCTGGTTTATTGAAATGATTTGGAAAGAATGAAATATACAGGTAGTCCTTGACTTACAACTATTGTAAAGTGACATGAATTTTTCTATCATAGATAATAATTTATTTGGAATACAGTTTATTGTAATTCATGAAGCATATTTTCTCCAGGGCATTATTGTGCAACACTGAAATAATTATCTGGGGCAATTTAGTTCTTGTAAGCAATCACTTTGAAATGATGTTAGCCAGAACCATGAAATTATAAGATTTTCATAATAGACACTATATGTATCAGATCCTAATCCAGCTTTTGACTTTGAAAGATTTTTTTCTTTAATTTCATTTCCTGGCTTGAAATGGAACTAAATCAGTTATTGAATAATATTTGCAAAGATCCTAGGAAGACTAGCTTAACTTTTTTTTTTTTTTTTGGTTTATTACTTACAAAATAATCTTGCAGCAGCAAGGAGACTCAAGTAGAAGAAACAATTTTCCCCATTTTAATATTCATCAGTGTGGTACTCAAGATATGATGGCATTATATTAGATAAGAATAATGGGAGATGTAATCCAATGAATCTAGAAAGTCTGATCTGAAGCAACCGCTGAAGATAAAAGCATTTCCAATCTTTAATTTTCAATTTTTAAGATAAAAATGCTAGCTGTATTATGGATAATAATAAAGCTGAAGCAGAGCAGCTTATTTTAATTTTTATTATATTTATTTTTTAAAAAATCCCGTAACCTCTTTCTCCAAATAATATTCAAAGCAACTAACATGTAAAATATTATGACAAGTACAATATGATATATTGTAACATGTAAAAATAAATAACCACCAACTAACTAAAAACATGCCAAATGAAAGAACAGAGCCTAATTCAAACATTATCCTGCTGAAATAAGACACAGTGGAAGCAAATTAAACTTGATGGTAAGCAGAACAAAATTAAATACTTCCATACTCAATAGAATAGGACAGACTTTCTGGATAGTCGAATTAGAAAGGAAGGTTTAAGACACTTCTGTCTAAGGAGAAGAATAATCACAGAAAAGCCACCCACCATAACCATTCACCTCACTGAGTATTAGCCTGAAAAATGCTTTTATGCATATTCCAGGTATTGGACAAGTTCATAAGAAAAGAAGCAGTCCTTCAGGAACTCAGGTTCAATATCAATATTTTTTTTAAGTTAAAAGCAATAGACTATATTTATACATACTGGGAATCAGTGAACTTTTATTAAAATGTACTGTTAGTTCCCCCATTATTCTAACACCCAATGGCTAGTTAGGTGCCAGTAGGTTGTCTTAGGGTTCAAGACAATAAACAGACTTGTTGAGCTAAGGACTCACAAGTGTAATGAAGCAATATAAATTACAAAATTAGGTATCCCCAAATGTCTTTTCTGCACAAGAACTCTCAGAAAGACTGCAGCAAAATCCCTTTTTTCATAACTGGAACAACTGGAACATAGTATCTTTCCAGTTAGGTCTTTGCTTGATTTTCCATTCTCACACTGTCTTCTTTTGACTTTTTTTCATTTGAGGAAGGTAATATGATTTTAAAAATGAAGCTGCCCATCAAGAACATTCCAGATGAAATGTCTTTTATCCGCATGTCTCAACTCATTTTCCATTTTTGATAGTTATATAGGAATGTGGTAGCTCAGTGGCTAAAACTCTGAGCTTGTCGATCGAAAGGTCGGCAGTTCAGTGGTTCGAATCCCTAGTGTAATGGGGTGAGCTCCCATTACTTCTGCCAACCTAGCAGTTTGAAAGCACATAAAAAATGCAAGTAGAAAAATAGGAACCACCTTTGGTGGGAAGGTAACAGCATTCAGTGTGCCTTTGGTGTTTAGTCATGCCAGTCACATGATCATGGAGATGTCTTTGGACAGCGCTGGCTCTTCGGCTTTAAAACAGAAATGAGCGCTGCCCCCTAGAGTCAGGAACGACTAGCACATATGTGCGAGGGAAACCTTTACCTTTTTATAGTTGTTAACTACAGTGATAAGGTTCAGACAAATAACAAGCAGATATATATATATATAAAATGTCAGTACACAATAAGATGATTATTCAAAGGCAATAATCAAAGTAAGTATAAGGTGAAGTTATCAAAGGGCAATCAAGAGAAATACGGCATTTAAAAGCAAGCACATAATACAATATTTGGTGAAACTGGTTAACATGGAGTTTATATTTAGATTAATTTATATAAGTTTTTAAGTTCACATCATGGTACCTCCTGGCCTTTTCTTCCACATGAATATTACACTACATCTATTTTAGGTGTAATCTATATCTGTTTAACCAACCTATCTTCTCTCCTTTTTCTCTCAACCATCTTCCCCATCTCATCCTAATTTAAATCCTACACCACCCCATTTGTGGTGTTTGGTAGCACCTTTTGTAACTAAAAAAATTATTAGACCTGATTATTATTTTTCTTGCCACCATAGTTTAAAACAGCTCTACTCTTCCTTTGGCTGGGATAAGTGATAAAATCTGTGTGAAAACTGCCCCCTCCCCAAATCTTTGCATCAGGGGTGGGTTCTACTTACCTTTACTACCGGTTCACAATGGGAGCGCACATGCTTCTGCACAGATCACCCATGATGACGTCATGGCGGGTGGACAGAGCCTCCTTCTGGTTTTACTACTGGTTCTATAGAACCAGACCGAACTGGGAGTAACCCACCACTGCTTGTAGTATTATATATGTTACAGAAAAAATAGCAGTAGGTTCCATTTAAGAAGTTGCCTTATGCTAAATCAGACAGTAGTGGTTCTTTTGGTTAAAAAGATAATCTATAGCAGGGTGGTCAATGTATAGTCGTCTGGAGTCTGAACATTGCTGAATTAAATTTATACAGGCTCAGACAAACTAAGGAGTTGAGAACCAGCTAAGCCTGTTAATTAAGAACATAAGAAAATATGAAAAATGAAGCTGGATTAGGTCAAACGCCCACAGTACCAGTATCTTGCTTTAGTAGCAACTGGAGAACCATATATTATCTACCCCTGGTCTATAGTGACAGCAGAGGTTTCCCAGAGTTTCAAAGATTCGTTTTTCTCCAGGCTAATTTAGGGATGTCACAAATTGAAGGTAGGATTATTCGCATGAAAATATGTATTCTAATTTGAAACATCATCTCAGGAAATGAACTGAGTCTTATATTAAATAGTCTTCTGTTTGCCCCCCAAATCAGAATTATCATTCGCCAAAACCATTGCCATTGTAGCTGAAGGAAGCCAGGATCGAGCATAATGGTACGAACTCATAGTGGCTGACAGAGATCAAGGGAGGGACTCCGCTTGTTTTCCACGCAGACATGAAATAACATTGAATCAGGTCCATTTCTGCTTAGGAGCCCTGTGAATCACATTAAAGTATAAGTTCACATGACTACTTCCCATTCTCTGTACACTGTCTACATATAATGGAGTGTCTGCATGTCTCGTTCTGTAATTGATTTAGCAATGCTTTCTTCGTTTTCTTTAATCATGTTTCCACTGTCAGATATTATGCATATAAAGTTTAGCGTAGTTTAACAGTGCACATATGTGGGTAGGGGATACGGGGATGTTCTGCCTGTCTTTGTTTTTCGTTAAACATTTTGTTTGTGTGTGATGACCCAAGGTTGCTCTTTGTGTATGTGAAAGTTTAATTGCATGAAGAGCTGATAGCCAAGGCCCTTCTAATTAATGCATGGAGAATGGTGCAAACCAGAGCTCAAAAGATGAAAGCCTGGCATTTGACTGATTTAACTAAATCACACATTCAAGCATTGCATTGCTTTAAGGACAAAACCCTTGCCAACTCCTTTCACAGTCTTTGAGAATTATTCGCTTTTCTTCAGCGGGATCTTATAAGCGCCTCAGTGGACTTTCATGTTTAAAGTTCTTTTCATTTATTTCATGTTTTCAGATCTTATTAAAACTTTCAAACTTCCAGTCTGACAGTTTGCACTTTAGAAAAGGGAAAAGGGAAGAACTAAATCTTTCTACCTCTGGGATCTCCTACAGATATTCCAGAGTGCTATGAAATATGCTCTGGTATTCACCAAGAGAGTGTTTTGGTGGGGAAAGTCATTCAGGCAGACATGCACAATAACTTTGAATTTTATAGCATCATCTGGCAATCTCCTGCTGTACTGTTTCCTCCAAAACAATCTCAATTGCAAAATATGGAATTTTCCATATACTCTGCCAACTAACTCATCATGTTTAATTGAATAACCGTCTGAGACTGAAAGATTGGATTGGGCATTACAAGATTTTTTTTTATTCCAGAAATTCAGCTGTTAATAAGTAGAATGGACTTTCAGGTGAAAAATCTACCCATTATCATTTAACCTACTAAGAGCTTATAAAGTAGGCTAATTTCTAAATGCTGCACTAAAAAGTGGAGACTGTGACTTCTGTGCTCTTGGATGCTTGCAAACTCCAGACAGCCTGAACTCATTGCTCACTGGGGGGGAAAGAAGCTGAAGAACTATGAAGGACTCCAATAGTGAGAAGTAAAGCTCAGGGTGACTCAGGAAAAGGGAAAGCCTTGGAAGACCTAAGGCAGATGACCTTGGAACAGTGTCTCCTTCCCTGAGGCACTCTGTGCTCTGCTTAACAACCAATGTGTTCATTTAATGGCTGCATCAGGGAAAACAAAGGGTGGGGGTCTTTAAGCCACACCATTTCATTTAACATCTGTCACTCCTTGCAGACTCCATTACAGCAGGGGTGAAATCCAACATGTTCTGACAGGTTCTGAACAAGCGGTAGCAGAAATTTTGAGCAGTTTGGAGAACCGGTAGTGGAAATTTTGAGTTCGGAGAACCGGCAAATACCACTTCTGGCTGGTCCCAGACTGGGGTGGGAATGGGGATTTTGCAGTATCCTTCCCCTGGAGCGGGGAGAGAGTGGAGATTTTGTAGTATCATTCCCCTGCCATGCCCACCAAGCCACGCCCACCAAGCCACACCCACAGAACCGGTAGTAAAAAAATTTGGCTTTCACCACTGCATTACAGTCATATATCAGGGACTACCTATAAGGAACAATAAAGAGGCAATAAGCCCCTGAGTATTCCAGGATTTAGGCTAATTTACATCTTATTATTTTAAAAAAAAATGGTGCATAGACTAAGTTCAATGTATTATTTATTTACATTATTTACATTATTTACATTTATTTATTTATTTATTTATTTATTTATTTATTTATTTATTTATTTATTTATTTATTTATTATATTTCTATACCGCCTTTCTCCCGTAGGACTCAAGGCGGTGTACAGTCAAGAAAAATATAGACACACAAACATCATAAAATTGCTAATTAAAATTATTACTTAGTTTGGTCAATCAAATAAAACCCAGAATTAGATAACATTTAAAAAATCATTCACATGTTTGTATGTTTAGCCCTGCCTGTTGGAACATCAGGGTCTTGAGGGCACGGCGGAAAGCACGGAGATCAGGGATATTCCGTATCTCCGGGGGCAGTTCATTCCAAAGGGTTGGAGCCCTCACAGTGAAGGCCCTCCCCCTGGGAGTCGCCAGTCGACATAATTTGACTGACGGTACCCTGAGTAGTCCCTCCCTGTGAGAACGAACTGGTCAGTGGGAGGCTATTGGTGGCAAAAGACGGTCTCGTAGGTACCCAGGTCCTAAGCCATGGAGTGCTTTAAAGGTGATAACTAACACCTTGAATCGCACCTGGAAGACCACCGAGAGCCAGTGCAGCTCGTGTAGGAGAGGTGTTACATGGGCGTAACGAGCCCATAATCACCCACGCGGCTACGTTCTGGACCAGTTGGAGCCTCCGGGTGCTTTTCAAGAGGAGCCCCATGTAGAGAGCATTACAGTAGTCCATACGGGAGATAAATAGGGCATGAGTGACCGTGCGCAAGGCATCACGATCCAGAAAGGGATGCAACTGGCGGATCAGGCAAACCTCATAAAAGGCACCCCTGGCCACGGCCATCAAATGATCTTCTAAAGATAACCGTGAATCCAGGAGGACACCCAAGTTGCGGGCCCTCTCTGTGGGGAGCAAGATCTCATCCCCTATTGTCAGTGATGGTACTAGCTGACTATACCGGGACGCTGGAAGCCACAGCCACTCGGTCTTGGAGGGGTTGAGTCTGAGCTTGTTTCTCCCTATCCAGATCCACACGGCCTCCAGGCAACGGGACAACACAGCAAGGGCATCATTGGGGTGGTCTGGGGTGGAGATGTATAGCTGTGTGTCATCAGCATACTGATGAACACTCACCCCAAAACCACGGATGATCTCGCCTAGCGGTTTTACATAAATGTTGAACAGGAGGGGCGAGAGGACTGACCCCTGAGGCACTCCACATATAAGAGGCCTGGAGGTTGACCTCTGCCCCCCTGCCAATACAAACTGCGAATGGTCAGAGAGGAAGGAGGAGAACCACCGAAGCACGGTGCCCCCTATTCCTTACCCCTCCAGCCGGTGCAGTAAGATACCATGGTCGATGGTATCAAAAGCTGCTGAGAGATCTAATAGGACCAGAATAGAGGAGCAACCTCTGTCCCGAGCCCTCCAGAGATCATCCACCAATGCGACCAATGCCGTTTCTGTGCTGTATCGTGACCTGAAGCCCGACTGGAACGGATCCAGATAGACAACATCATCCAGGTATCGGGGTAGTTGTCGCGCCACCACACTCTCAACAACCTTCGCAACAAAGCGAAGATTGGAGACTGGGCAATAATTTGATAATATAGCCGGGTCCAGGGAAGGCTTCTTGAGGAGGGGCTTCACAACCGCCTCTTTCAAGGTGGCAGGAAAGACACCCTCACTCAGAGAAGCATTTATAATCTCCTGGAGCCAGCCTCGTGTAACTTCCCGGGAGGCCAGTACCAACCAGGAGGGACACGGGTCCAATAAACATGTGGCAGCGTTAAGCTTGCCCAGAATCCTGTCCACGTCCTCAGGAGTCACAGAGTCAAACTCTTCCCAGATAACGCTCTCAAGACCTGCCACCATCTCCTACCCTGGATCTACCCAATCGGAGTCCAGGCCTTCCCGAATCTGAGCGACTTTATCATGCAGGAATTGTACAAAATCCTCAGCTCGACCCTTTAAGGGATCTTCCCGTACCCCCACCTGAAGTAGGGAGCGGGTCACCCTAAACAGCGCAGCTTGGCGGTTCTCTGCAGATGCAATAAGAGCGGAGAAGTAGCTAGACTTCGCCGCTCTTATCGCCACTAGGTAGGTCTTAATATAAGATCTCACCTCTGTTCAGTCAGATTCAGATCGGCTTGTCCTCCAATCGCTCTCCAGGCGTCTTTTCTGGCGCTTCATCTCTCTCAGTTCCTTGGAAAACCAAGGAGCTAGACGAGATCGGCATCGGGTCAGAGGCCGCAAAGGCACAACGCGGTCCAAGGCCCCAGTAGCCACCCTGTCCCAGGCGACCACCAGGTCCTCAGTTGAGTTGTGAGTCAGAGTCTCAGGAAATGGCCCAAGCTCCATCAGGAACCTTTCGGGGTCCATCAGGCGCCTGGAACGGAACCATTTGGTTGGTTCCGTCTCCCTGCGGTGGGTGGAAGTGACTTGAAAGTCCATGTGAAGGAGAGAATGATCAGACTATGACAAGGGCTTGATGTCTATATCCCCTATTTTTAGATCATTCAGCCACTGATCAGAGACAAAAAATTATTTTTTTTTTATTTTATTTTGAATTTGTATACTGCCCTTCTCCTTGAGGACTCAGGACGGTGAACAGCCAAGTAAAAACATCAAGTACAAATATTAAAATACAGTTAAAAATATACATATATAAATTTGGCCCCATTAATTAAAAACAATAAACAAAACACTTAAAAACACCTAAAAAAAATTAGGCCACCCTGGCTTGCTGGAAAAGGAAGGTTTTAAGGGCACGGCGGAAGGCACTGAGGTCTTGGATTCTTCTTATCTCTGGAGGCAGTTGATTCCAGAGGGTAGGTGCGCCCACAGAGAAGGCCCTCCCCCTGGGGGTCACCAGCCTACACTGTTTGGCTGATGGCACCCCGAGGAGGCCCTCTCTGTGGGAGCGCACGGGTCGATGGGAGGTCATCGGTGGCAGCAGGCGGTCTCGAAGATAACTAGGTCCTATGCCATGGAGCGCTTTAAAGGTGATAACCAACACCTTGAAGCGTACCCGGAAGACCACTGGGAGCCAGTGCAGCTCACGCAGGAGCGGTGTTACATGGGAGCGCCATGCTGCTCCCGTCACTACCCGCGCTGCTGCGTTCTGGACCAGTTGGAGCCGCCAGGTGCTCTTCAAGGGGAGCCCCATGTAGAGAGCGTTGCAGTAGTCAAGGCGAGAGGTGACGAGGGCATGAGTGACTGCGCACAGGGAATCACGATCAAGAAAGGGCCGCAACTGGCGAATCAGGCGAACCTGACAAAAGGTCCCCCTGGTTACAGCCGTCAGATGTTCCTCCAAGGACAGCTGCGTATCCAGGAGGACTCCCAGATTGCGAGCCCTCTCTGTGGGGGCCAACGACTCGCCCCCAATAGTCAGTGATGGAGTCAACTGACTATATCGGGATGCCGGGAGCCACAGCCACTCAGTCTTGGAAGGGTTGAGCCTGAGCTTGTTCCTCCCCATCCAGATCCGCAAAGCCTCCAGGCACTGGGACATCACTTCAAGGGCATCGTTGGGGTGGCCTGGGGTGGAGATGTACAGCTGGGTGTCATCAGCGTACTGGTGGTATCTCACCCCAAAGCCACGGATGATATCGCCCAGCGGCTTCACATAAATGTTGAACAGGAGGGGCGAGAGGACTGACCCCTGAGGCACTCCACATATAAGAGGCCTGGAGGTTGACCTCTGCCCCCCTGCCAACACGAACTGCGACCGGTTGGAGAGAAAGGAGGAGAACCACCGTAATACGGTGCCCCCCAACTCTTCCAACCAGTGCAGCATGATACCATGGTCAATGGTATCAAAAGCCGCTGAGAGGTCTAACAGGACCAGGACAGAGGAGCACCCCCTGTCCCGAGCCCTCCAGAGATCATCAACCAACATGACCAATGCCGTTTCCGTGCTGTACCCAGGCCTGAAACCCAACTGGAACGGATCTAGATAGGATGTTTCCTCCAGGAATTGCGGAAACTGTCGCCTGACCACACTCTCAACAACCTTCGCCAGGAAGCGAAGGTTGGAGACAGGACGATAGTTGGCCAATATTGCCGGATCCAGGGATGGCTTCTTGAGGAGAGGCCTCACCACCGCCTCTTTCAAGGCGGTGGGGAAGTGACCCTCACTCAACGAAGCGTTGATAACACCCTGGAGCCAGCCTCGTGTAACCTCCCGGGAGGCCAGTACCAACCAGGAGGGACACGGGTCCAGTAAACATGTGGCCGCACTAAGTCTTCCCAAAATTCTGTCCACATCATCGGGAGTCACAGCATCAAACTCCTCCCAGATAACATTCTCAAGACTATTCCTCATCACCCTGCCCTGATCTACCCAGTCAGAGTCCAAATCCCCCCGGATCTGAGCGATTTTGTCATACAGGTATTGTCCGAAATCCTCCGCCCTGCCTTCCAAGGGATCCTCCCGCGCTCCCGGATGGAGCAGGGAGTGGGTTACCCTGAACAGGGCGGCCGGACGATTTCCTGATGACGCAATAGAGGCAGAAAAGTAATTAAACTTTGCCGTCTTTATCGCCACTAGGTAGGTCTTAATATGCGACCTTACCAGTGTTCGGTCAGATTCAGCGAGACTGGCCCTCCAACTGCTCTCTAGGCGTCTTTTCCAGCGTTTCATCTCCCTTAGCTCCTCGGTGAACCAAGGAGCTGCGAGGGATCGACACCGGGTCAGAGGCCGCAAAGGCACGACTCGATCCAAGGCCCCACCAGCTGCCTGATCCCAGGCAGCTACCAGATCCTCGGCCAACTCGTGTGCCAGATCTTCAGGAATTGGCCCAAGCTCCGTCTGGAACCTATCAGGATCCATCAGGCACCTGGGCGGATCCATCTAATTGGGTCCGCCTCCCTGCTGCGGGGTGTAGCGGTTTGAAGGTCCAGACAAAGGAGTGAGTGATCTGACCATGACAAGGGTTTCATGTCTATATCCCCTATAATAAGACCACTCAACCACTGGCCAGAGACAAAAATCAGGTCCAGCGTGTGTCCCCCCCTGTGAGTGGGGCCATGAACTAACTGGGTCAGGTCCATGGCCATCATGGAAGCAATGAACTCCCGAGCCATCTCCGACGTTTCACCAATGGACGGCACGTTGAAATCACCCATGACCGTAAGCCTGGGTGTATCAACTGCCACCGTGGCTATCACGTCGAGTAGCTCAGGCAGGGCCATTGCCACGCGGCAGGGAACCAGGTACGTAAGCAGCAAGCAAGTCCAGAGTGTGATTCCCCAAGTGGGTGGGGCCTTGAATTACCTGGGTCAGGTCCATGGCCGTCATGGAAGCCATGAACTCCCGAGCGATCTCCGACAACTCACCAGCGGATGGCAGTTAAAATTCCCCATAACAATAAGTCTGGGGGTTTCCACCGCCACCCCAGCTATAATGTCGAGCAGCTCAGGCAGGACCGCTGTTACATGGCAGGGAGCCAGATATGCAATCAGTAGGCCCATCTGAATCCCCCGAGCCCACTTCACAAGGAGGGACTCACATCCAGCTATCTGAGGAACAGTGGCCTCCCTCGGGCAAAGACTTTCTCTAATGATTGCTGCCACTCCCCCACCCCTTCCCTGAGTCCTTGGCTGATGGAATGCACGGAAACCTGGCGAGCACATTTCCACAAGGGGAACTCCTCCCTCCTGGCCTAACCAGGTCTCCGTAATCCCTGCCAGGTCAGCACCTCCCTCTGAAATAAGATCATGAATGAGGGGGGCTTTATTTACCACTGACCTGGCATTACATAACATCAGCCGTAGACCCAGGGTTTGAGACTGAACAACCCGGGAAACGAGCAGTGCTTTGGGGGTCGGAGTGGGCAATCGCTCATAAACAACTAGTGCGCACTCCCGAAACATAATATGGCCCCCTGCAGCCGTCATATCTGCCCCTCCCACTTACTATACTAATGCCCATCGCTTCATCCCCCTGCATCCTTGTCAGATTTCTGTCCCATCCTCCCCACCATGATTATCAGACCCATTACCTCTTTCAGTGGATTTATGGATCCCCCCAGATCCATTCCCACAATTCCTCCCAGAACCCCTTAAAATAGAATTTAAATATTTATCTAAAAAAATCCAAAGCCATCGGTTTTTTGCAAACCACCTCTCAGGGTTCCAAAACCCGTCCTCAAGGGCGGCCCTTGATAACTGAGAGGGCCAGACATGCGAGAGGGGGGAATCTCGCAGTGCAAGGAGCTCCGCAGTTGAATACATCAAAGATAGAAGCAAGTTGAAGGAGATGAAGGATCATTTTCTTCTAAGAGTGTTAGAGATGGTTAAGACAGGTAATTTAAAATAAGGGAGGAAATAGATGTAAAAGGGAGACCAGTATGTTACAAATGTCAATACATCGGAACATCATCGCCCTCTCACGACGATGGGAAGTCTTGTGGTTGTAGTAAGTCCATCCAAAGGAGGTGGGGATAGAGGTCTCAAAGGGACGTCCTCTCACAGCAACCAAACCATTTGAAACAAACAAAGAGAAGGTGGTCTATCTCCCCATAATCCAAGACTCTCGATGTCTGTATCTCCTCCAGTCCTGATACCAGCGATGGCCGAGGATTAGATCAAAAAAGTAAGGCAGAGCCACTGGACAAAGTATTTAGGGTTAAATAATCAGGGTAATCTTGGGAATAGGTGGTAAATAAAGCTGCAGATCGATCTAAGATTGCAAGTTAACGCTGAGTGGTCGTAATAGATCTAGATCTGATAAAGGAGAGAGGGACAGTTGAGGGGGAGAGTAAATCATCATCTCCTGTTTGTAATCCTCAATCCCTATCCATCACCTTGCTCAGGCTACTTAGTTCAATTAGTTTAATAAGACCTCAGAGTTTCAAGAAAGAGGAGTGCAACAGATCCCTGGAGGTTGAAGGGATCCTAACATTTATAGCCTTTGCAGCATTGCCCTCTCCTCTATTAACAATGAGGACTTCCTTGCAGCCTCCTGGTGTTGCCGTCGCCATCGCTGCCATTAGCGCCATTCCCTTTGCCATTGTGTTATGCAATCTTATGTTGTTAATCTTTTAAAATATGTTACCCTTTTCTTAACAAATCAGTATTTTTTTCTGCAGGCAAACTTGTTTAATATCAAGGAGCAAAACCAAATTCAGTATCCCTCTATTCCCATACAACTATTAAAACCAAAGTATAAAATAATTCTGCTGCACTACTAGACATGAAGTAATCTCATTATGTTTCTATTTAAGACAATTTGAGATCATATCAGAAAGCTTTATTCACTAATCTTAAACCTATGGAATCATAGGAGATTTAGTTTTCAAAGATCGCCATCTTATTTATTTTCTTTACTGCCACCTCAAAAGTTCAGAAAGAGCATCAACACAGAGAAAGATTTGAATACTGCTGGTTAATGCATGCAATTTTTACAAGATTGGGTTATCAAATGCATGTGCATCTCCTGCATATTTGAATATATGTTAGTACTAGAATTTTTTTTTAATTTTAGAACTGTGTTATTTTTATGAGTTTTAATCTATGAAGATAGAGTGGACAAGCCTGATTTTTTTCCCCAGCCTATTTTGGGGTTAAGAATGAAAATGGGTGTACTTTGTTTCTCAGAGACTTAGCACCAGAGATGAAATCCAGCAGGTTCTGACAGGTTCTGGAGAACCGGTAGTGGAAATTTTGAACAGTTCAAGGAACCAGCAAATACCACCTCTGGCTGGTCCCAGAGTTTATTTTATTAATTTTATTATTATTATATTAATTCAATTTGTATGCCGCTTCTCAGGGCAGCTCACAATGCATTTAAAATCATTATAAAAAACATTTAAAAATTAAAAACATTAAAAACATTAAAACTCATTCACACCATTCATGGCCAGATCTTGCCGGATCGCAAGAGGGAGATCAATGGCCCAGGCCTTCTGGAAAAGCCAGGTCTTCACTGCTTTTCAGAAGGCCAATAGGGTGGGGATGGTCCAGACCTCAGGAGGTAACTGGTTCCAGAGAGCTGGGGCAGCCACAGAGAAGGCCCTGCCCTGCGGGCCTGCCAGCCGGCATTGTTTAGCTGACGGGACCCGGAGAAGACCAACTCTGTGGGAACTTACCGGTCATTGGGAGTTGTGCGGTAGAAGGTGATCTCGAGTGGGATGGGAATGGAGATTTTGCAATATCCTTCCCCCAGGAGTGGGAAGGGAATGGAAATTTTGCAGTATCCTTCCCCTGCCCTGCCCACCAAGCCACGCCCACAGAACCGTAGTAAAAAAAATTGGATTTCACCGTTGCTTAGCACATACATTTCCTGTGCAGAAACTGTCAAAAATAACCCATGGTTATACTGTAGTTCATTCTCTGAAATGTATCTAATGTTTAATAAAGAATACATGAAGACTAGAACCAAACCCATAAGAAGTATTGAGAGGCATATATTCATTGTCAAAAAGCATAAGTAAAGTATCTGTTGAGCTCTATCTCTAAACTTTCTATCCTACAGTGCAAGAAAAGAACAACAGGGCCAAGGCTAAAAGGCAAATCTTTTTTTTTTTTTAATTTAGGGAAAACAGAGCAAATACATTTCCAACCTTTCCATATGTATTTTAGTATTATTCTAGTTTTAAAAAACTCACATATCAGCTACATTACTGATGAATGACAGAAATTTGATCTTGAAATGCTTTTGGGGCTCCAAATTTATATTTAACAATATAAATGCACTGGCAGATTGTGGGTTTCCAAACTGACAAGTATTACTTCTGATTAAATTAGTTAAATGCAGCATTGTAGTAACAAGTAAAATCTATAAAAATCATAAGCTATCCTGAGTTATGTAGATATTAGAAATATATTATTAGGATGTGTTGGTTTTAATGTTTTAAAATGTAAGAAACTGCTTGGAGCACTTTTGATTTTGCTCCTTATATCTCTCTCTCTGACTTGGATGTATTACACGGCCATCCCAAAAAGATAGGGAAGATCTTACAGAAATATAAATTTGAGAAGTTGAGATGAGCACTCAAGGTATTTTAGATCTTGCTAGGTTTCTTTTTTCCCCCAGGGTGATCGTGTTATTTTCTATAGATTTCTGTTGGATTGTTGTGAGGTTTTTTAGGAACTTGCTGTAAAAAGAAAAAAGAAAACACCAGTGTAATAACTTATTTTCTCAACTGAATATTTTAACAGTATTCTGGGATTGGGAATTGAGCAAATGAATAAAATATTTAAAGATCACTGTAAAGATTTTACACTTCTAATATCAACTCAAATTATTTTCCTGTAAAATTGTAATACAATTAGTGAACATATTTAACTTTCTTAGGCTAATTTCTTTTTTTTTTTCCTCCTCTATTTTTGTCACTGTTTTTGTCTAATTTTTACATATTAATACCATGTTTCCCCGAAAATAAGACCCTATCTTATATTTTTTTGAACCCTGAAATAAGCGCTTGGCATTATTGCCATGAGCATAAAAGCCCCGATTGGCTTATTATCAGGGGATGTCTTATTTGGGGAGAAACAGGGTACCTATTGAAACAAATGAATGACTAAGTAACGTTTAAGTTGAGAAATTCATTTCAGGACCTATGTTTATATATGTTTTCTACTAGTAAATGTTTTATATGATTTATAAGGGATAAAGTACTACACAAATATCATATATTTTATGATATTCTCAGAAAATTTGAATAAAAGAGTCAGACAGCTTTATAAATACAAATTGCCTGCTGTCTCTTTACTGTTATATTCCAAGGTAAAATGGGATCTTCCCAATATCGTCAACAATATTTTATCATTGTGTCACATTTTTATCTGATTGGTTGGTTGGTGAATTTGAATAAATGTACCCTAATATTCTGCCAAAAAAAATGGTTTATGTGACAGATTTCTGCTGGACTTCTTTAAAACTAGAAAATTAAAACAGATTTCAAAAATATACTTGGAAAATATGGAAACTGATTTGCTGATTTAGACTAAGCTGTCAGTAGTAATTTAGTCACAAATTATCACTTTTGTTGATATGCCAGAATTCAAGACAAGTGAGAGAAATTTCAAATGTTATAAGACAGTCAGTATTTCCCAAGATTGGGCTCTTTAAGCCATATAGATGTCAATTCCCAGAATTTACCATTAATTCCCAACATTTTTAACCATTAGCTATGCTTGCAAAGAACTGGTTATAGCAGCCTTAAATTACACCATTTTATTGAGAAATTCTTTGCCTTTTTAGATTGTTAAAACATTGTGGTTTATCTGGGTTGGAAATATTTTTCACAGGATAGCATCAAATTCTTCTCACAAGACAATGTTTAAGGGGTTTCACCAGTGGTGAAATCTGAACTGGTTTATTACCAGTTCGCTGGCCACGCATGTGCGCCATGCACCAAAAATGCACTGCACGCACATGCACAGTGCATACCAAAAGCGAGCCAGAACCGGTAGTAAAAAAATGCTTTTAAAAGGTAAAAAAAAGACTCCAACGATCACAGGTGTGCCGCGCAATTGTTGGAACCTTTTTTTTAACCTTTTAAAAGCATTTTTTCATTACCAGCTCGGGCGAATAGTAAAAAAAAAAGGCTCTGGTGATCGTGTGACACAGCTGTGATCGTTGGAGTCTCTTTTTTTATTTTTTAAAGCATTTTTACTACCTATTTGCCCAAACCAGTAGTAAAAAAATGCCTAAAAAGTAAAAAAAAAAGTTCTGATGATCGTGCGTCGCTCAGCTGATTGTCGGAACTTTTTTTTTACATTTTTTACTACTGTTTCAGCGAACCAGTAGCATTTTTTACTACTGGTTCGGGAGAACTGGCCCAAACCAGTAGCATTTCACCCCTGGGTTTCACTCAGCAGAAAATCCATCCTCAGCTGAGATCACAAAACATAATGTTGAGATTAGATTTTTTTTAAAAAAATGATTGTTTAGTGAAAAATTACTGTTTATAGCGTTACCAGCTAAATGTTTTCAAAGGCAGGGATACTTAGAATATGAAGTTAATAACTTTTTACTGATTTGCTCACTGGGAAGTGATTCTTATAGATAAACTGCCTCTTAGCCTAAGTAAGTTATTGCCTTCATAAATATGAGTCATCAAGACCCTTATTTATATAACTTTGCATATTTGTCTTTAGACAATATCTTTCATTCTGTAAGGTATTAAGAGTTGAAAAGGAGGAAAGATGACATGGGCAGAAGAATTCATGAAAGGTTCCTTCGCATGAAGTTAAAACACAGATGTAATGACTAGAAAGCTGCAAAGATTGCTGATGAAACCGTAAAGCTGACTCCACATCTGATATATGTGGACTTTCCTTCATGCACAGTCTCCACATACAAAAGAGAAAAATGTACTGATTTGAGGGCAAATGTTACCCCCAAACTACCTTTCCTATAGCATATAGTATTTTAATCTTCCCATAGTAAAATCATCAGGTCTTAATTAGTTTTGATAGCTGTATGTTTCTATTATAAAGACCAGCTTTGGAATAAGGTTTGTGGGAAGTTTGGAATAAAGTTTGTGGGCCATTGCCTTCATTGTTACTTTGTGTAATTCCTGGATGTATCCACTGCCATCTGTAAATCTGAAAGTAATTATCCTACCATCTCTTTTTACAACCTGATCAATTAGGCCAGTTCCTTCCTAGGTTTCTTTCTTTGACTGTTAAGAAACTGTGGCCTCTTTCTTCCTCTTATATGATTGATCACTAAGCAGTACCTCATACTTCAAGATCATTCCCACCATGTGACACTGAATTATGGATTAGTTAAACTTTTGGCTTGGTCCAATAGAGGTCTTCCTGTGTTCCTGTCAGTAGTGGGTTCCAACTGGTGTTACCACTGGTTCTCTTTGTGTGCGCACACATACTTTGTGTGCGATTGCCGCACGCGTGTGAGCGAAAAGCGCATTACATTTCTGCCCAGCTGAAGTGTGGCAATCCACTCTGCAGCGCCTATCAGTTGGGCTAAAAAATGAGGAATAAAGGTAGGAATAAAGTGGGGGCAGGCGGGAGGGCCCAGCTCCCAGTCAAAGAGAACCAGTTCAGTGACGTCACATTGTCACCACTACCGTCTCGTCCAAACCGGGCTGAACCAGAAGCAACCTAACACTGGTTCCTGTTGTAATAAAGTTACACAGTTGGCTTTTTCAAACTTCAACAATAAGCTGCTAGTTGACTATCACCAGCATGACAGGACCACAGTTGGAGCCAAAAATAATTCAGTCAGCTCATCTGAACAATGATGGACTTGCCAGAACTTGTATATTATAAGACGGCATAAGAGATTTAAAATGTGTAAAAGGAAGATAAGTGCTGATGTGAATATATCTTACTTCACTGAAGGGATGAAAGGTTCAACTGAGTAATCTGTTATCCATAAACATATTGAGAGAAACAACTTAGAACTAAGGAGAAATTTCCTGACAGTTAGAACAATTAATCAGTGGAACAACTTGCTTCCAGAAGTTGTGAATGCTCCAATGCTGGATTTTTTTAAGAAGATATTGGATAACCATTTGTCTTAAGTGGTGTAGGATTTCCTGCCTAAGCAGGGGATTGGAGTAGTAGACCTCCAAGGACTCTTCCAACTCTGTTATTCTATTCTATTCTAAATTCACATATTATTAGAAAGTTGGCATGAAATTCTGAAATTGCTAAAACAGTCTGTTTTTATTCTTTCAATTTATACACAGTAGTTATCATGCTCTCACCCAGCCTACACCAGTACAAATTAATAGCTCCTTTTCTGGATTCATCTATTTTAGTAGGCAACAAATTCAGATGTTTAACTACAGATGTTGGCACTCTATTTGTTGAAAATGACAAGCTATCCTGAAGAAAATTTGAAGATGGTGGAAATAAGAGTATTCTCTTCCGTTTATACAATGTTGGCACACATGGCTTCTAACATAAGCATATAAGAACACTAAATAATGGCATTGATTGATTAGTTGATTAATTGATTGATCATTGTGTACAGGGATAAGAAAAATGACCTCAACAGAAATATACACACTCTGTTACCAAGATAGTGTGCATGCGTATATTTGGAGGGAGAATGTGTAAGTTCAGAATGTCCAGATAACATATGAAAATGACTCAGACAGATACTTCCATAATTAATTGAACTATAAGAAGGAGACTGTACAACACAATAGACTTACAAGTTTCTGTTACTCTAGCTAATCTCAATTAAAGTAATTTGAGCCTTCCCCTGGACTTGATTTCTTGGTCTAGTCTACCTAGTGAATCTGACAGGTTGATTGATTTCAATTTAGTCACCACCTGACTCTGACTCTGGAAAGTTCACAAATAATAACATAAAACACTACAAACCAAAAACAAGATGGGATCCAGATGCAAAATTCGGACAGGAAGTAAAAATAACAAAGATAAACAAGGACCCTATCCATCTCACCCTAACCCTGAAAGAACACCAAGTCTCCAAGGCTTTAGAGAATGCCAACAGGGTGGGAGCAATACAGAATCTCAGTCCAAAAGGCAAGCACAGGCCATGGCCTACACCAGAAGAGGTGTGCTCCACAAATCTGCCCAGAAAGGGTATCAATGATGTCCTTATCCTATGTGCATTACTACATACTCTGAATGTTGCTAAAAAATCAAAACTGGAAAAGACATATCAGCAATTATTCTATGTAATAGATTACTGAAAAACATTTGAACCATACTATTAATTGCGAGTCATTGGCATATGACTTTTATTCTTATAGTATATCCTATAGAATATTATCAAAACAAAGCTATGAAAAATCACAGATAAAAATAGTATCATACTAAATAATATAAGTATAATATAATTATATTATCTCTAAAGAAATAGGCAAATTGTAAGTCTGAGGAGTTCATTTTTTGTTGTGGATCAAGCCTTGAAAAGAAATGTCACAGAATCCACTGAAGGAAATCATAGGATTAAGTATAGGAAATATCATGGTCCTGTACAGAGTTTTTAAAGGCTACTAATATTAAAATTAGAAGTGTCCACCACTTCAGAAATAATATGAATAAAGTGCTCTGAGGTTTGAGGCAGGGGTGAAATTCACTTACCTTCCCTACTGGTTCGCAAATGTGCACACATCATGTGCAAAGCCTTCTGTGCATGCGCAGAGGCTTAAAATCATCACAGAAAAGTGATGTCATGATGTCCGTGCAGGTAGGTGGAGCTTCCCGCAGCCACTGCTACCGGTTTGTCCGAGCCGGATATAACCGGCTGAATTTCACCCTGGTTTGAAGGACCAATGTATTTGCTGCAAGCTTGACAAAAGGTTTTTAAAGAGTTGAAGATAGGTGTTATAGTGGCAACTCTACACACTCTGAACCATCTTTTTGGAATCCTAACTAAAGGATTCCATTAAAGTGAAGCCAGGTCTTCTTCCCCCAACAAAGGTTGCAGTTGGCAAACTGCATCAACCTAACTGCATATTGCTAAGCACATTTACTCAACATTTCTTCTGCACTTTTTAAATCATTGCCATTCGAATGGAGAAGAAATAACTATTGGTTTAAGCTAAAATATGTCAAATAATTCCAGAAGTTAATTATTTCATAGTGCCAATTGTTTGCTCTTGAGCAAATTCTGTACAAACACCAATGAGATTAGTCACAAGTATAATTTTCACTAGCTCTCATAGTGGAACTTGGGAAGACCATCTTTTCAATGATGTGACCTTAAAGAGCCTGAGGGCAATCTTGGATGAATTCCCAAATTAATTTGAATCAAAACAACTGTTTGCATTATCGAATATGTTAATATTCTGATTTTATATTGAAAAGAAAATGTGCTTCACTACATAGATGAGGAGTTATTTAGTGACATTACCAATTTTATATTATTAGTTTCAATTTGTATTGAATTATCACAGTCATCCAGCTCCATCTTCTGGTTTCCAAATGCACAACACCATATTTTTAAAATATGCATGGCTGTATAATGGAATTAAATTACTGATTGTATAGCTCCCTGATGTATCATTAGTAACAGTGTAGGTAGCCATTTTTACCAGCTATGTGCTGGACACCTACTTAAGTAGATGTTAATGTCCATATGCAAAATGGAACATAAATTTTTATTATTCCCTGTTCCTAAATAGAAAACTGATTTGAGGGTGATAGATAGAGGATGATATGTAGACAATGGTAGACAGAAATACAGAAAGATATATTTAACAGTCCTCCTACATTTCTTTGGGTGAAATTTCAGCTTCTCTATACTTGATAGTTAAACAGAGACAATTAAGGCTGCTCAACAAACCAAGCTTGCTACTTTCATTACCATTGATCATCTAAAAGCAACTAATGGTTAGTCTCAGGAAGATGGATACTGTGCTCAATAGTGGGTCAACATAAAGGATTAATACTTAACTTAATGAAGCTACCTGATATTGATTAGGTAATAGTAGTTAGGTGCAGCTAAGCTCTTCATTTGAACAATAGTTTAGAAAGCCACTGAATTCCAAACAAGACAAGTTCTTAAATATACTGGGAAGAATCATGTTAACTGTTTTTAATTTAATTCAATTGTAAATATTATTTAATTTAAATTTAGTTTTTATCTTCACCCAGCCCATTCTTTTCTTGGTTTTGCCTGGCTTGGAACATGCTATCAACATGCCATTTACAGATCATGGAACTTCCCCCCCCAAAAAAAAACAAAAACAAAAAAACACTAAGATTATGTCCGTTTCCTCTAAGGCAAGATGCTTATCCTGGAAGGTTTATACTGTATTTTATTCATACCTGTTAAGACAGAAACAGATGAAGATAGTAAATGAGCCAAAAATTGAATGGTGCTCTTAGCATTTTTGTGTGCAATTTTATCTTCTAAGGCCAATACAACAGTAATGGAGACAATTTGTTAAACAATACTGGAAGTGGGACTTCACTTTCTTCAACTTATCTATAGTTCATCTCATATAAGAGGAAGGTGATAGAACTCTTCATAAAGCTACGTGGTAGTAAGGGATCACCTAAACCATCTAATTCAACTAACTACCCAGAATATTGTGTGAAAGAACTCCATTTTCGAGAAATGGATCCATTTCTAAATTGCTTTTCTTTCGAGAAGTTCTCTCCAAGATTAAGTCAAAACTTCCACAAGTGATTCTTCCTCAAATCAAAAGCTTTTTCTTTCTTTCTTTGTTGTAACTGCTTTGGTGCTGCTCACCACATGTGTTATTTGCTTCTAAACAATTTAATTTTTAGAGTTTTTTTTAAAGAGCTTTGACTAGAATTTTGAATAGTGCATATGATTCTAGTGATTGTGTAAGGATAAAAAGTATGTCATGAATTCTGGGTTGAACTGTTACCCTTGACTTTCTTAGCTGTCTATCTGTCCATCCATATAAACCTATGGACACAAGTGAACTTCCTGAAATATAAAACCATAGATAATTCATATGTTAAAATAATAATAAAAGCATTATCTTGGGGGGGGGCACTTTTAAAGAGAGATTAGGTCCTTTTCACATGGATCAATACATCAATCTGAAATATAGTTCAATATTTAAAATAATCGGGAAACAATAGTTTCTCCACTGAGGGTGGAGACAGCAGCCAGACGTGGGTTGTGCTCATTGGTCAGAGGTTGGACTGAGCCTGTAAAATCTTCTTAAATCCTCCCCCTGTTGCTAGGGCATCCAGCTTTTTGCTCAGTCGTCAGACTGGACAGTTGTGTGTGGAAAGTTTGCTCTACTGGCTAGTGCTTTAGAGTCATATTTCTCTTCTAAAAAAAAAATTCGGTTTTTGACTTTAGATTCGTTTCTGACTACTCTCTTGCCTACTGGACTTGGATTTGGTAAATTCTCTCCTCAGCAGCTCTCTGGAGCTGCTGTGCCCTTTCTCCTCCTTTCAGCCCCTGTCACCTTCGTGTGGACTGTTGGCCTTCACACCCCTGTGGAGCTTCTCGCTCCCTTTGGGGTGGGGAGGTTGCTGTTTGTTTATTAATCAAATTAGTATTTACCTGGATTTGTGGCCCTGGTGGAGTCTTTCACTCCCGATCGTAGCGAGCGGCCATTTTGTGTATTCAATCTCCTGGGTCTTGTTTAGAGCTTCACGCTCTCCAACGACAGCCGCTCGGCGGCTTTTTTTCGCTTCTAACACTGCTAGGCGTCTCTCGGAGACCCTGCTCGCCGGCTCCTGCCGGCTCAGCTGTTGAGCGCTGATTGACGGCTTGCCCTCCCTCAGAGCTCGGCACTTGCCTTTAAGAGGAGCTGCGGCCTCACGCTCTCGCCCTGTCTCAGCTGTGTGGCACGCAGCTTCAGAGCAGTTCAGCGCGCTCCTGGCCTTTAGCCGCTTGTCGGCTTTTCATGGAAAGTGCTTGTTGCCCCTAGCCAGTTGGCTTTCTAGGGGTCCCTTTCCTAATTGGCCTTGGGGGGGAGTGCCCTTTCCTCAGCTGCTTAGAGCTGAGGTTCCATAGACCTGGTAGAGTTTCGCGCTCTCCTTCTGGGCCTCGGGCGCCATTTTGGGATCAGCTTCGACGCCGTCTGGCAGTTGGGGTCTGGCCTCTGATCATTTGGTCTGGGCCTGCTTACAAAAAGAGCTTTTCTCGGCCCATCTCTATAATTGGAAGCATAAAATTTCAGGCCTTATTACCTGGTGGTTTATTGCCACATTTTGCTGCCGGCTGCTAGGCCTCTGCTCTAACGCTGTCTGAGCCCTAGCCTGGCTGGGCCGCCTATATATATAATTCTGAACTTCTCATTTGGCCTACCTTGTCTGGAGGTTGTTCCCTCCATCATGCCTAAGGCACAAACTAAGACCAAACATGGCCGGAAGGCCACAGTTCGTGAACAATCAGAGGCATCCATAAGGGAAGACCAGGCCCAGGCGGCAGGCGGAGGGGTGCGCCCTCCTGCCCCTTCCACCAAGCATCCTTCGTTCCGTACTAAGACACCCAAGTTTCAGGGGAAACCTTCTACTGTGGTTTCCAATAAACTAATTGGCAATGACCCAATGCATGGTAAGGCAGGCAGGGTGTCCTCTGAGGACCCTATGCAAGAGTGCTTCCTAACTCCTGATCAAAGGTCTCTGCAAGACTTTCCAATGTCAGTGTCTTCGACAGATGTTTGGGGTTCCGCTCCCTTGACGGGAGGGCGATCTACTGTGGAGTCTAGCGCTCCCGGACTCGCGGTGGTTCTCCCACCCACTTCTTCTGTTCCGGCCCGAGTCTCTGCAGAGACCGGTCCGGCTCCAGGTTTACCTCAGGTCAATTGGCAACCAGAAGACATTCAACGAATGATTTCTGTTGCGGTACATCAATCGTTGTTTACTCATTTCCACCCTACCCATGGGCCATCCTCTACTCGTTCAATCATTTCGGAACCGGCTGACTCCCTAGCCAGGTTCGAAATGGATGATGCCATTTCCTTGGCGGGTTCGGATTCCCCATCTGTTTCCGGGGTCAGTGTTCACTCCAAAGAGGTGGACATGGAACCCCAGGAACCAGAACTTTCAGAGGATGAGGGGTTACCCCCTGATCAGCCAGCCTTCACAGGCCTTTTTCCCCAAGTTCTCTTTAAATCACTCCTTTTTAAAGCAGTTAACGCTGCTCAACTGGGGCCCTCAGCTCCTCCTGAGCCATTACCAACTGCTGGCTCCTTGAATCCATTATTTGCTTTGCAACCTAAGGCAGTGACGGCCATTCCTACTCCTCCACTTTTTCTAGAGGTCATCCAAAAACAGTGGTCAGCACCTTCTTCGGTTCCAGTGCCATCTTCCACTGACAAGAGAAACTTCATTTTTCTTTGGATCTGGAGTCCCTGCTTCAGGTGCCATCTGTCGACGCCCCTGTGGCGGCATTGCTCTCTTTGTCTTCCATCCCTGGAGATCCTGAGGAGGGTCTTCGACCTGAGAAACGCAGGTCTGAACAGGTCCTTCAGAGGGCGCATTTAGTGGCGGCATGGGCTATTAAATCTGCGACCACCGCATCCTTTTTTAATTGAACAATGCTCCTGTGGCTTAAACAATTACAGGATAAGTTGGCTTCTGAGGACTCTAGGTTGAAACAGGACTTGAATAAAATTGTAGCAGCGGTACAATTTTCTGCAGACACCACTTTGCACGCTACGCGGTTCGCTGCTAAGTCCTTAGCCTCTTCCATCGCAGACCATCAATTAGTGTGGCTCCGACATTGGCAGGCCGATGCCAGGCATAAGTGGCGTCTGGCGTCAGTACCTTTCTCAGGCTCAAAACTGTTTGGAAATTAACTTAGATAAGTTCCTCGTGGAAACCAAAGATAAAAAGAAGATTCTGCCGGCAGTGTTCCATAGAGGAGAACCTCGGTTTTTCCCATATCCGCCACGCTCGCATCTCCGACCTGCAGAAGGGGGGATGGGTCCTCCCCGCCACTCGGGTAATTTCTATCCAGGGGTTTTCAATTCTAGGCAGAGGAACTTTCAGGAGAGACCACCCAGGGGTAGAGGTTTTGGTTCCCGACGGCCCTTTCAAGGGGGAGGGGGGTCGTTCCATCCGTCGCTGTCATTAGTAGTACCGGGGAGCCTCCCATTGGCGGACAATTGGGCCTCTTCGCCAGTGTTTGGGAGGGTACTACTTCAGATTGCTGGGTCCTGGCCTCCATTTCATCTGGGCTGGCCATTGAATTTGTTTCCACCCCCCGCCCCTTTGTCTTTTATCCATTGTCCCCTGTCCCCAATAGCAGAACGTCGGTTCCTCATGGAGTCGGCTATCAATCATCTGCTAGCCATTAAGGCTGTCCAATGCGTGCCTCATGACCAGGCGGGACAGGGGTTTTATTCTCGGGTCTTTTTAGTCCCTAAGTCATCGGGTGGGTGGAGACCTATTCTGGACCTTAAAAGATTGAACCAATTTGTAGTCTATAGAAGGTTCAAAATACAATCCTTACGGTCGATCCTAGATGGCATACGGAGGGGCGATCTCCTCTGCTCAATAGATCTCATGGAGGCTTATCTCCACATCCCCATTCGCCCTTCTCATAGAAAGTTCCTTCGTTTTTGTTTTGCTGGGGTTCACTACCAGTATACTGCCTTGCCTTTCGGCCTTTCTTCAGCTCCCCGTAGTTTCATCAAGATTTTGGCGGCCCTGGCAGCTCACCTCCGGCTTCAAGCTGTTCATCTCCAGTGCTATCTGGGCGACATCCTTATTATGTCATCTTCCCATTAACAGGCCATGTCTGATCTCCGTCTCACAATTCAGACTCTAGCATCCCACGGCTTCTCTGTTAATGTAAAGAAAAGCCACCTGGTACCCTCAACTGGAATCCTTCATTTGGGGACCGTTATTGATTCGGTGCAGGGTAGAGTTTTCCTCTCCCCGGATCGACAAGCCGGGTTGAGATCCATGGTAGCTAGAGTCATGAAGGACAAGAAGGTTTCTCCCTTATTTCTTTCCAAGCTGCTAGGCAAGATGGTCTCGGCCATCTCTATTGTTCCCTGGGCCAGGTTACACCTTAGAGACCTCCAATGGTTTCTCTTGCCTTTGCAGAGAAAGGGCAGGGGATCCTCTCTGTCCAGGGTAGCAGTCCCAAGGGCGGTACTCTCATCCCTTCACTGGTGGCGATCTCCCGCGATCTCCAAGGGCTGTCTGTTCCTGGAGCCCCAGTGGGTAACCGTGACCACTGATGCCAGCAAGTTCGGCTGGGGAGCTCACTGCAGGACTCGAGTCGCTCAAGGCACTTGGTCCACCATGGAATCTGCCCGCAGTATCAATTGGCTGGAGCTGCGGGCCATTTATCTGGCACTTCGGGCCTTTCAACTACAGGTAACCGGCGAGCATGTGTTGGTTCTCACCGACAACACTTCGGCCAAGGCGCATGTCAATCGCCAGGGCGGCACCAGATCCCCATTGCTGATGCAGGAGGCAAAGAGACTAGGCCTTTGGACAGAGAGGCATCTGGCCTCCTTGAAGGCGGACCATATATCGGGGGTCTCGAACGTGATGGCAGACTGGCTGAGCCGCCAACATTTAGATCACAGAGAATGGAGTCTTCATCCACTCCTATTCCGAAAGATAACGGCTCATTTCGGAATTCCGGGGATAGACCTGTTTTCTTCCCCTCAGAACAACAAGTTGCCTCGCTTCTTCTCCCGCTTCCCTTCCCATCAGGCGGAAGCTGTGGATGCTCTGCGCTCCCCTTGGCTGCAAGGTCTGCTGTATGCTTTTCCTCCAATTTCCCTCATTCCGAGAGTGATTCGGAAACTATTACTGGAACAGGCGGAGGTTATTCTGGTGGCACCACATTGGCCGAGGAGGTCATGGTTTGCAGACCTCATGCATCTGTCTGTGTCTCCTCCTTGGAAGATTCTGTGTACCACGGATTGCCTCAGCCAAGGGACAATGGTACATCCGGAGCCTCAGTGGCTTCAGCTGACCACTTGGCGGTTGAATGGGAAGCTATGCAGCGGGACCACATCCCTTCTGACGTGATCCATACCATCCTGGCCTCCCGGCGAGCATTGGCAGAACGGATTTATTCGGCTACTTGGCGATCCTTTTCCTCGTGGTGTTCATCCCAAGGTTTTTCTCCCCTTCGAGCTTCAGTCTTGCACGTCCTCCGGTTCTTACAGTCTGGTTTGGACAAAGGGCTGTCTCCTAACACCCTCAGGAGACAGGTTGCAGCAATTTCTTCCATCCTGACATATAAGTCGGTACATTCATTGTCTCAGCAACCTCTAATTCGGCGGTTTCTCCGTGGTGCAACTAATCTCTGTCCACCTGTTTTGCATCGGTATCCTTCTTGGGATCTTCCCCTCGTGTTGGACTCTCTTATGGGGTCACCATACGAGCCTCTTGATTCGGTCAGCTTGCGCCTGTTGTCGGGCAAGGTGGCCTTTTTGGTTGCAATTACTTCGGCGCGTCGAATTTCTGAACTGGCAGCATTATCCATTAGGAATGATTTGTGTGTGTTTCATGGAGATCGGGTGGTCCTCAGATTGGACCCTACATTCGTGACCAAAATTAACTCTCCTTTTCATCGTTTACAGGAACTGGTCCTGCCAGATTTCTATCCCTGTCCTTCCAATCCTTTGGAGAGCCGTTTACACACACTGGATGTCCGCCGGGCACTTGAACTCTACATACAGAGAACTGCTGCTTTTCGACGTACAGAATCACTGTTTGTTTCCTTTTTGCCAGCATCCTTAGGACAAAAGGTGACCTCTTCTACGGTGGGGCGTTGGATCCGAACAACGATTACAACTGCATACGAACTTTGATCATTGCCTTCCCCTTCTACGGTCACAGCTCATTCTACCAGGAGCGCTGCGACCACGGCAGCTTGGGCTTCAAAGGCTTCCTTGGTCGAAATTTGCAGGGCGACAACTTGGACGTCTCCTTCCCCCTTTATTAGACACTATAAACTAGATAAGTTCGCCTTTGCGGAGGCTGACTTTGGGAGGCATGTGTTACAGGGTGTTGAACCTCAGGAGGGGTCTTCTGCCCAGACTGTTCCCGCCCGTGAATTGGGACAGTGATCTTTGGTATGTCCCACGTCTGGCTGCTGTCTCCACCCTCAATGGAGAAGGGGCGTTGGTCCTACCTGATATGCCCCTTCTCATTGAGTGGAGACAGCAGCCAGCCCCACCCTGGTTTTCAGTCTGGTCATTACTGTTATTGGTTTATCTCATTTGTTATTTCCTGTTTTCTTTCCACACACCGAGTCTGTTTTCTCCTTCGACAAAAGCTGGATGCCCTAGCAACAGGGGGCGGATTTAAGAAGATTTTACAGGCTCAGTCCAACCTCTGACCAATGAGCACAACCCACGTCTGGCTGCTGTCTCCACTCAACAAGAAGGGGCGTATCAGGTAGGACCAACGCCCCTTTTATTCATGTCAGCAAAACCTATTTAAATATTGATGCCATTGCTTCATCATTTCATATTTTTTGTCATTGTAGGCTACTGACTTCAAGGAATCAGAACAATGAAAAAAATCCATTGATGACGCCTACAGTAACTAGAAAGTGTGTATCTGTGCGAAGTGTGGTAGTGGAAATGGGTGGCAACTTTTTAAGAATTCTAGTCCTGGATTCTTTAAAATATCTTGCTTTCATTCATTTTAAAGGGAGAAATTAATTGCATCTGTGAGAATATTCTGTATTTCAGGCAAACCATAATTGTCAACCATGTCTCAAAATATCTGATATATAAGTAAAGTTTTTAAAACATGCAAATCTTGATCTTGTTCATGTTTATTTCAAGGTCCTGTGACTAAACTCAACGGGTCTTATGCTAAAGTAATTTTGTATGGAATTCAACCTTTGAAATAAAAAAAGAGATTGATTGGAGCAATTCCACTTCAAAAAGGTTCACTTGAATTATGTCCCAGCCAACCCAGAACCAAACAAAGAATTCCAACTCAATATGGTAGAAGAGTTCAAAGGATAAACTATATTATTAAGAACAAAAAGATGAAAGTTGTTCTCTCATCCTTATAGATGGCATTGAAAACCAACTAGACTATATACTGTAAATGGAATGTCCACTTGTACCAAGATTGACACATGAAACTTATATCAAGTAATTTGTCTCATACTACAAGTAAGATGTTAAAAGTTATTTAGCAGCTGTTCTTTTCTTGTCTTGTAAACTGCATGGGGTTTGATTTATATCTCTCAGTTGTGTATTGTGAAAAGTTCAAAGCAGAACTTTTTTTAAAAAAAAATCCCTGGTGATAATCAAGTTAGAATTTTAGCAGCTGTTTTACACTTATATAGTTTTCCTGTCAAAGTGACATCACTATTCCAGTCTGTCTCAACAAATGGCATTGAATCCTGCTTTATGGACTCTTGAAAAAGTGTCATGTAGGGAAATTCTTTAGTCTTATTTTATACCAATTCTCATTCAATATTATGGGAGAAAAGAGTTTGTTTGTTTTTTAAAATTTATTTCAAAGCCAAAGAGAATTTGAGTGAATGTTTCATAGCTGGAGGGTTATGTATTTACACTTATCAGTTAAGAATTAGCTCAGGACTATGTTTACTTATGAGTATCCTGTCTACAGGGCTGCAGCTTTGCTGGTTTCCCATGGTTCAATTAAATCCCAAAAGAAACATTGTTAGAAAAGTCCATGGGTCTATTCAAAGTGATAAGTGTAGACCACTAGAGGAGTCTCAGAAGTATGGAAAAGCAGATAACAATAGTAGTAATCTTGTAGAGAAGAAGCATGCTGATTTTTCTGGCAGCAGTATGGAAATGATTTACTATTCTGTCTCTTAGAAAGTTTTTTCAAGATCTCAACCCAACTATAGCTTCTTGGTTTTCTGGTGTTGTTCATCAAAGCAGTAGCTAGCTTCAACACTGCATAGATTTTCTGAGATCTGTCAAGATAAATTAGATAAAGTTCAAAACATCACCAAGATAAATTTTCAAATACTGTGAAAATAAAGTAGAAGAAAACTCAAGAAGCTATAAGGCAGGTTTTAGTATATTATTTCTGACATTCTCATTGAATCTTACTAACTTAACTTTCATATGTGGTTCTGTCTGAGATAGAAGCAAATGTAGAGAGAAATTGGGTACTACACCTGGATATACATCTAAGGTATTCTGTAAAATAATTAAGAATGAAATTATGTATTGCTTCATTTTTCCAGGTTCTATAAAGGGAAAAATGCACTTAATAAATTAGCAAACATGCAATGTTTAGTTGATACTATATCTATGTATATTTTAAAATCAAATTACAAAAAGTCCTTCAGATCTTGTGTCAGTAGTGTACTGATCTGTATTCATTAAAGCATGACATTGTTTTTGAGACTTCCATTTGAAACCTTTTGAATTTAAAATAATGATGAAGCAGCAGGAAAGGAAAGGCCATTTTAATGACCAGAATACAGGCACTGCATTCTCCACCCCACCCCCATCATCACCAAAGGATGCAGAACCCCACTAGTTAATATTTATTTACTAATGTTCCTTATTAGTATTTTGATTTTTTAAGTTCAGCTAAAAAGAATATGGTATAAAGTCTAACCTTTGTTCATAATATGGACTAGTAATATTTATTAAGGTATTTGCATTAGATATAAACTTGGTACCAGAGTCTAAGAAGTATGAATTGGTAGATAGAATCATCTGTATAGGCAATCATGTATGTCTCCATCATTCTCTTAGAAGCTAAGTAACAACTTGTAAATCATCTAGTTATAATTTAACATAGCAACTTTTGCAAAGTATGCCATTTAGATGAAGACAAGCGCCTTTATGTATTATTACTTGAATCTCCATATTATCTTTTTCATGTTCTTACTTGAATAAAGTACAAGAGCATTAGCTGACTTTTCAGAATTAATGAATGTTTTCTCTAATACTAAGACTTATTGACAACCATGGGGACTTAGTCATATATATATATATGAATTAGTGTATTAGTAGGTTTGAAGAATGTCCTTTAAGATTAATGGATTGCCATATATTACTTCAGAAGTCAAC
Source organism: Arizona elegans (assembly GCA_022577455.1). Classification (NCBI taxonomy): domain Eukaryota; kingdom Metazoa; phylum Chordata; class Lepidosauria; order Squamata; family Colubridae; genus Arizona; species Arizona elegans. The sequence continues at coordinate 78,697,229 of JAKOOJ010000006.1, read as the reverse complement.
TAGTAGATAAAAAGTTATACTTAAGCATGCACTGAATTGCATGTCAAAAGCACAAGAGAGCTGTCCTTAGGTTTAACAGTGATAGTCATTGAAGAAAGAGCTTTTTGTTTATATTTTGTCCGCCCCACCCTATATGTTAAACTTACACAGTTTTGGCCAGAGTTCAGTTTTTGATTCATTGGTATGAAGTAGTTTATTCCAAAATGTTTCAGGCTTATCAATGGTTTCTTCTGCATGTTTTAGACAATGACTTGTGATGAAATCAAAGAAAATATTTCCTTTTGCAAATCTCCTAGGCAGTCAGCTGGTCACTTGCAGTTATCTGTGGATTCTATATATATAGGTTATATATATAACCTATTTGCAGGCAGTCCTAGAAGGTATTTTTTTCTCAGCCTTCTGAAACATTCCTTGATTGCCATGATTCCGTGAAACATTCATTTTTTTATACTTGTTCACAGGTGAAATTGACAGCTAGAAACATTTAGAGATTTTTAAAATAGTTTTACCCCACTTTGTAACAGTGAATTATCTTTGGTTTCAAATGTTCAGACAGCTGTTTAGATGAATCTATGACTGCAGAAAGTAGACAAATAATAGCTACTATCTAAACAGCTATAAAGGTAAGAATATTTGCAATCAATCGATCAATGGAAATTATGATCTTCGATGTTTCTAAGGTACAAATAATTCGGAGCCATTAAGACTCACAAGTTCTGTGCACTGGCCTTTTTTTCAAATGAGATATATATCTTTCACTTGACAAAATATGTTTATTCAACCAGAAAAATATATGCTATTCTGTGAGATAATAAAATTAGAAGGTTGTAATTTTCGTCTGCAAAATCTTAAGTGACACTGAACTGTTTTTCAGAAACATCTTTTTTCAATAACTGTGCAGTACTGGGATGTTTCATAAGAAGACATTGTAAATATCCATATAGATTGTCAATCAACCCAATAAATCGGATATATCCTATTCATCATATTTTGCTTTGTATTATTTTTAATAATACATTTTAATGGGTTATTTTAAGGTTAATGGGTTTTAACTTTTGGGAAGCCAATTCGATTTAATTCTGTTTTTAAATTATTTTTAAATTTTATATTGTATGTATTTTAATTTTGGCTGTTCACCGCCCTGAGTTCTTCGGGAGAAGGCGGTATACAAATTTAAATAATAAATAAATAAATAAATAAATAAATAAATAAATAAATAAATAAATATATAAAGTTATCTGTTTGGATCTGTACAAAATTGAACATATGTTTACATATCTCAGTAAGGAGAAATGCAGTAGTTGTTTAACAATAGAATAGAATATAACTTTATTATGGTCATCGACCAGCAATAGACATGCAATATATTACTATATAATACTGACATTAATAGTGGATAATAACATCCCTGTTAAGAAAATACATGATCTCAAACTGTTCGGGTCACTCCCTAGTTTACGTGAGTGAAGAGCCAATAATTTCCAAAAATTGTTATAGATATATCCAAAAAGTTGGCACAAGCTGACAGCTATAATTCTGTAACCATTTTTTTTCTTGTGGACATTGCAGCAACACAGAATTTTGCCACTGCATGCGTGGTAGCCAGGTTTGAGTTCTGGAGGAGAAAGCCTACATAAAAGTTGTCTGCCCTCCCTGGCAATCTCTCTAATAAGGGGAGAATATATACAGTATACTGACCTATAACCTTTATATAACTCACAGTACAATAAAATATGTGAGATATCTTCGACTTCTCTTTACACTTATACATACCCATTCTGCTATTGGTGTTCTCTTATACCTACCCTGGAGAAGTGCTGAGGGGAGAATATTAAATCTGGCTCTGAAGAAAGCTATTATTTGTTTTGGGAAGATCAGATCATTTAGATATCTTCCCGATTCCCACATACCCTGTTTGATTCTATCCCTACTGTGGAGAGGCAACCTATTTAGTTCTTCTTGGAACTCCATGTCCTTCATTCTATTAATTAATACTTGCTTTGCTTTGTCAAAGCCTAGGGACATTAAGAATACCAGTGAGAGCCCATAAGAGTCCAGCTTGTGGTTTATTGCCTGTTTCCAGGGGAAGGGGAAGTTGTCAGTCAACACTCATGAAGACAGTCCCTCTGGAAAGAAATGCATTTTTAGTCAATGAATGATCATCATCTTCCAAGCTCATACCTGAATTTGAGGCATACCTGTCTCAATTCTTAACTGGGCATTTGAAGTTCCTTTGGGTCCAGCTAAGATGGCTCGCAGGAATTTGATTTGTATGGTTTCTAGCAAGTCTTTCTTTGCAAGGATTCCTGTTTGTGCCCTATAAAGAATTTGCGCCAATGTTTTGGCCTCAAAAAGTGTTAAGACAGCAGGTACTAATTGACCTCCACCTGTATAAAAGAAATGTTTAACTGCATTTGAGGACTTATTGGCTGCTTGCAATGTATGATCCAGGTGTGCCTTCCATGTCCCTTGCAAGTAGAAGACCATCCCAAGGTATCTAAATGTCCTAACCTGTTCCAATCTATGTCCTTCAATTTTCCAGGAGTATTGGCTGGGTCTTTTAGCAAAAACTAAAATTTTTGATTTATCAAAGTTAATGACCAACTGGTTCTGTCTACAATAGCCAAGTGTTGCCCTAATTGCTCTCTTCAGTCCTATGGGAGTTTGTGAAATAATAGCAGCATTGTCGACATATAGGAGAATCGTTGTGCTAAGTTAGGAGGATGTAGATCAGGATTCTGTAAGAGATCGATCAAGGGGTTAATATAGAAGTTAAAAAGGGAGGGGGACAGGATACAACCCTGCTGTACCCCTTTTTGAACCCTTACTGGACCGGTTAAAGTCCCTTGAGGATTACACCTCACTTTCAAGGTGGAATTGGCATACAATTTTTGTATGAGGAATAGGAGTCGTTCATTGATTGTAGTGCATTTTAATTTCTCCCATAGGGTGTTCCTAGATATTGAATTGAAGGCCTGCTTAAAATCAAGGAAGGCCACAAAAAGAGAGGATTTGTTTTTTGTACATGTATTTTTGAACCAGATGGTGAAATGCCAGGATATGATCCACTGTAGATCTTCCTTCTCTAAAATCAGCTTGTTAGTCTTTGATTATCCCCCCTGAAATTAGCCAATCCTGTAGTTTATAATTTAGGTGTTTGGCATACAATTTATTAGTAACGCTCAGAAGACTAATGGGTCTATAATTGCCTGGGTCATTGCTATTAGCCTTTTTATAAATTGGTATAATAATTGCTAATCCCCAATCTCTGGCAATACTGGCATACGGCCCATTTTATCTATAAATGTAAACAAAGGTGCTAAAAGTGGAGCCCACCAACTGGTGTTCTTTTTGATTATTTCTGGGAGGACATTATCAGCACCAGGTGTCTTATTAGCCTTGAGGGTTCCGATCAACCAGGATATCTCTTCTGGTGTAACAGGGGGCCAGTAAGCAGTTTTGTCCAAATTAATTTGGCTCTCCTTAGTTACATAGTTGGGATTTGTATATAGTTCTCTAAAATATTCTTTCCAGGCATGATCAGAACCTGATTAGTTGGGAGTAGGGGGGTGGGGCCGCTGCTGCCAGAGCGTGTTTGCAGCAGCTCCTCTTGGCTTTATTTTATTTTATTTTATCAATATTTAGTATCCCCATTGGATCCTTTTTATTTAAATAATATTTTTTCGGAGATGATAACAGCGTAGACCACAACACAGACAAAGTTTTGGTTGCTGACGACTAATAAGGCATGAGGAAAAGAAAGAAGTGCCATGGTACCAGCCTGGGATCTCTCCCACAAGTGAAGAATGCAAAACAACCAAAAATTGAGGAGCACTTTGCTGGCAAGAGATTTGTAAGTAAAACTATCCCTCCCTCCATTTCCAACAATCTTGAGAGGTTAGAACGGGACCTGCAAAGAGATCTGACAAAACAGCAGATACTAGACTTTCCTGATCTGCAGGGAGGGGAGCAAAATGACAGCCAGCTGTTTTAACAAATGAGTACAGCTTCAGCTGGTATGGAGACTGAGATAAAGACTAAAAAGGTTAACAACAAACTAATTTAGAATTTGGAGAGCTTACCATGGGAGACTACAACAGAGTTTATGACAAAACAATGCCTTCTCATAACGCAAATGGTTGTAGTTTTTTAACAAGAGCTGCTGTAACTAAAAGCTTATATAGCCGTGATGGCGAACCTATAGCACGCGTGCCGGAAGTGGCACACAGAGCCGTCTCTCCGGGTATGTGAGCCATCGCCCGTTGCTCTTCCAGGTTCTGGTGCGCTGGCCAGCTGGTCTTCACATGTGTGGAAGTGCGAGAAACCAGAAGAGCAGCCACCCGGTGCACATGTGCGTGCCAGGAAAATGATCTTTTCCGGTGCACACATGTGCACTGGCCACCTGGTCTTCCAGGTTCTGGCACGCATGCGCACACAAAGACCAGGTGGTGCACCAGAAAACGTAAGATCATCTTCCCGGCACGCGCATGAGCACCGACTGATTGCTCTTCCGGCTTCCGGCACGTGTGCGTGTGCTCCCATTCCAGTACTCAGTTCCGAAAAGGTTCACCAACAGTTATACTGAGTTTAGATCTATTTAATATAATAAATTAAGACCCATATTTGTTTGAACAAATGCTTTGTTCTTTGTCAGTTTCACTATTACTCTTATTGCAAGTTTAAGAAAATGGATGTTCATCAAGAGTTTATATCCTATCCTGCCCTATCCTACCCTACCTTCCCTACTCTATCCTTTTCAAAGGACCAAAGGATCTTAACTGTGTTCTTTAGAAAAAATGAAATATCCCATTTTTATAACCAGAATACATAACTCAAATGAAAATAGATGTTTTCAGCTTTTATTCTTCCAAAATGCATGTAAAATACAAAATATGATAACTAAAAAACTAAAAATCTTGAAATGACAACAGCAATGCTATCCTGATGGGAGGTTAACCTTGGTTCTGTCCATTCATGTTGGACATATTTTTGAAATGTATATGTTCAGAAAACAGATTATTAGAAATAAAACAGCATTTACAGTTCAATCCATTTTGTGCAGAACAACCAGTGGTTTCCTGTAGATTTTAAAAATCAGAAGGGTAATCCATAACTTCAGGTCTCGGTTGCAACAGTAGTGGGCAAGAATGGGATCTAATGTCATTGTGTTTGGAAATGGCTTCATCCAAATCCATTTCCCTATCATTAATTTTCACCTCCATGCAGCCATTGTAAAAAACTGTGATTGGAGTTGCCTCAACTGGAACATCTGAAGTAAACACAGAATAGTTAATACTAATTCACACATTAAAAAACAAGTTAACAGGATACAAATGTTTACAGAAAAATCATATTTGATATGTGAGTCAAATCCAGTTTTTATGAAAGAATTTTGTAATCATTTTAGTACAATTATCATCTCCGTAATAAAACTGATCTCAAAACAGTCTTGATATCACATTGTGATATTACCTCAGAAATAGAGAATCTATATTTCTGATTAACTCTAACAGTTAATGGTATTGGTAATGTACTTACTAATTTGATAGGATAGAATTGTTACTACTGATTCCTACCTATAAATCTGAGATACTGTAGTATCTAAATAGGAGATCATGCTGTAGATGGATATGTTTCTTAGTTAGTTTAAAAATTCAACCTAAAAAATCAAATAGGCTCTTCTCTTTAGATAAACCCACTACAAATGGGTTGTCGAAAGCCCAAAATGTGGATGTGTTAGTGCAGCTCCACTCTGATAATGTATTATGATTATTAGCTCATCTTTCCACTGACACAAACTATTACACTTCGTGTAAGGAATAATTTCTTTTAATAAGAACCACTAAGTGTTACAAAACACAGTATGAAATCCATGCCAACTCAGTCTACTATTTCTTAATTGATTTTTCCCAGGGCTAAGCTGAGCTATGCACACAATTAAATATCTTTATTGTCTAGGTGAAAAACTTTATCATTTCAAGGCTGATTTTTATGCATTTTTCAGAATTTCATGGAAAACCAACCCATCATAGTTGATAAGTGTTGGAGTGGATTCTTTTAAAGCTTGTCTTCTTCACATGCCTAGAAGACTGTAATCGTATAGGCATTTACTGAAAGTTAATAAGAACAAGACTTACCAGGAATGCCCCCTAGGTAGGTATCAACAGATTTATTAATTGCTTCTTCAAGGACTGAGAGCTGGTGTCCTGAATAGGTGATAACTGAATGTGAATTATCTGTAAGTTCAAGCTGTTGTCTACTTATCTTGAGTCTGAGTTGCACTCTTTTTGAGGTACACAAATTTCTTGACTCTAAGTGAGCAACGATGACATTCTGAATAGATACAATGATTTCCTGGGATTCAGAAACAAAATAAGAGGGGGATAATTGATTTCAGTTTCTATTTCATTTTTCCATACCCAGAAAAGCTTTAAAAGCCTATTTAATGAATGCAATAGCATCACCAAATAATGCATAAAATGCATTTCAATTAAGTGACAAGAACAAATACTAGAAATATGAATATTTAAATACTAGTGAAAATAATTCAATTAATGTAAGTTTCATAGCTGAATAAACCAACATCTTTCTTAGTAGCATTTCAATAAATTATAATTAAATACAAATTTACAATGTTTGCAGCCCTGATTTCCTGCTTTAACATTTAGCAGCAACATTTTTCAAACTATTTTCTAATTGTAAATAAACATGAAGAACCATGTTTCCAGAAATATATATCATCTTACAGCAGATGGCTTACTTTTTTTAATCAGAAGCATTCATGGTGTTATTAAAAAATCGAGATGGCAGAAAGATCAAAGCCCTGTCCAATTTGTTGCATGCATACATGCAGTCACATTTTACAAGATGGCCATATATATATGATACATAAATAAATAAATGCCAGGATTTCAAATTGTGCTGCTGAAACTGCCACCTTAACTTTTTTGACCTCAATCCTGCAGTCACTGTTTCTTTTAATTATCTTTTCATGAAAATTCTGCCCAGTAAAAACATAAACCAGAAAAAGATTTCTTTATAGAGATCCATAGACTTATTTCAAACAAGGAATTGCCCTATGGACATTTTGAATGATGTGACTAGGGAGAGAGGGGAGGGAATGAGAAATTTATCTCAATCTCCCTGGGATGGTGAAAACGATTAACTTCTGCTTGTCAAAATCAAACTAATTATGCACACATCTAAACATAATTACCTCTCAATATCTTATCTGGCTTAAGCTAGGGAAAATTCTACTGAACCTGGGTGGCATCAAATTGCCATGGCAAAGGGACTAAAAAGTTTCCAATTATTTTTCCCTAGGTCATGGAGGTACTAGATACCTAGGTTAATTGTCTCCATCAGGCATGCATGTAGTGGGAGCAAAGAGTACCTGTACATTTGTTAAGTTGGAATCCACAATAGACAAAGCAAGAGGAACTGTTTCACCTGAAACCAAGGCAAATATTACTCCAATGCCTGTGGATGGTCGGATACCCATTGCCACATTTACTAACCAATCATCTGTGTTGCTTGAGATGTTACCTGTTTTATTTTAAAATAAACCAGAAAGCAAGAGAAAGAATGTATGTATCAGCCAGTTACAAAATAATGATTTATTATCAACTTTCCCACATGCAAAAAACCTTTTGAAAGAGATTATTTTACTCTTTCCTGAAACATATATTTTAAAAAAAATGTTCTGTAGCACTACTTATATGATTTTTTTAAAGAAGAGCTGCCTTATGTATTTCTCTATCCTGATCAAACTGATAAGCAGACTCAATATAACTCTTGAAATATTTCTGTAATTTGCCAGCTCATATATTTGCAATATTTGCAGAAAAGAGGTGCTCCATCACTAACAGCTTTCATCCAATAATCTGGATAGACAGATCATGACAACAGTTTAGGCCTATAGCTTTGAAATACTTCTGCTATGACCTATAAGGATATTTGGGCAGAAACACCTACCTTGTAGGCAAGATTCCATATTTAATACAGCTGCAATAACCAGTTTGATGCAGTAATTAAAGTATCAAGCTAGAAACTGGGAATCCATGAGTTCTAATCCCAGGTAGCTATGAAACTAACCTTGGGCCAGTCACTCTCTTAACCCTAGGAAACAGGCAATAGCAAGCTACTTCTGATATCTTGTAAAAAAAAATAACTCCAGATTTTATCATTCTTGGATTCAGATACTTCAGGCACAATAGCTCACAACCTCAGCACCTTCTGTTTGGATTATTGTTTCGATCTGCCTTTGAAGAATATTCAGAAACAAAATGTTGCAGCTCAAGCATTGACAAAGAAAACCAATTCAACAAACTAAAACCACTTCTTTGGTCATTGTATAGGTCTCCTATAGACCTGTTACCTATAGGTCTCCTGGTAAAATTCAAAGTGCTGTCACCTATGAAGCGTATGATGGATTCTGGCTATATTAGGGACTTTCTGTTCCAAATAGAATCTGCCCATCTTGTACATTTGAATGGAGAAGGCATGTTATGGATTCGTATCTACCACAAAGCTAAGGATTCTAGAGAAAGTCTATCTATCTTGTTGCTAAAAGTCAACAGTGGGACATAATAAGTCAAACAATCAGTTAATGAACCTAAGAGAGCAAGAACCAGAAACCTCCAGTCCATGGAATACTTTGCCCCAATGTAAAATGGTACCTTCCCCTTTAACATAAGAAAGCAAAAACAACCCTCTTTATCAGGCTTATTTTGACAGATATGTTTTGCCATACTGTATATTTAACAGTTTTATGATCTTATGATTGTGATTATATAAGTATGTATGCATATATACACATATTTTTTTTAATTGGGGAATTTTATGGGTAAGGGGTTTTAAATTGGGGAAGCCAAAGATAAATTTAATTTTGTTTTACAGTATTTTAATGTTTGTATTGTGTGTTTTTAATTTTGGCTGTTCACCGCCCCGAGTCCTTCGGGAGAGGGGGCGGTATAAAAATTTTAAAAATAAAATAAATAAATAAATAAATAAAGGTAAACATGCACCAATACTATCCAGATTTTATGATTGGGGGATAGCATAGAAATTGTGTTAAACAAGCAAGCTTACTGTAGCTAATGTGAAACTTTGCCATGCCAGTGCCAGGGTAGTAAGATCCCTTTCCAACACTTATTAAACAATGTTTGCTTTGTTTTTCTTGAATTAAGTCTTTTACACCAGAGGTTCCTTGATTTAACAAGTTCCAACCACGAATACACCCATCCAAACGGGGGTTAATCTGTAAAAAAAATTATAGAACTGATTATGTCATACCAGGAATATCATCTGAGACTGGAATTTGCATTGGATTTATTGATACCATTTGACTTTACAAAGTTGACAAGATAGATGTAAATATACACAACATTACACAAGTTCAGAGTAGAGATGCCATACTGGAAATCTAGTTAAATATCTATGCTATCAATGACTGAATTTCTTTCCCTTCAAGTCATACTCTATTAGTTAATCATTTTTACAAATTTCCAAAAGATAATTAGTATTCATTAGCTACAAAAGATAACAAGGAATTTCTCTGAAGGTGGATGAGTAGTTTCTTGGGAAGAACAAATCATCTCTTAAGTAGCTTTGCAGTTTCAGAAAAGAAAAGACTTTTTCTTTGTAGATACAGGTAGTTCTCACTTACCAAATGATAATTAGGATTAGGAACTCCAACACTAAACAAAATGATAATAAGGAGTGACATTATGTGATCACACCGACTTACAATGGCGGTTCTTGAAGTTCCAATTGCTGTCATTAAGCAAATCCCATGATTGCCATTTGTGACCTTCTGCCTGCTTTCCTAGTGACTTTGCTTATCAGAAGCTGGCAATGAAAGTCACAAATGGTGATCATGGGATTTCAAGATGATGTAATGTCATAAGTACCCAAATGGCAATCACGTATTCACAAAGATGCTAAAATAGCCGCAAGTACAAGTAGTTAAAAATCTAGGTTATTGAATAAGTGGAAGATATACAAGGAACTACTTGTATCATAAAATTACGCAAGGTAGGCAAAGAAATAACAGGGAAATATAGCCTTTCTCTGCCAATCTTGTGATAAAAAATTAGTAAGCCATTTTGCCAAGCTATCTATCTGGAATATTTAAAACATTTCCTAAAGAAGTGTGTTGTGCTTTCAGAGTTGTGAAACATTCCTTTCAGATGTTTTGCATTGCCTTTTTAAAGTAACTATACATGCATATTATAAATAGCAGGTTACATTTTTGTTTTCACAGATTTTTCATTGATTTAACCTAATTCATTAATCTATTAAAGAGTGAAACACTAACACAAAGCAATGTTAAAAAGGTTTTCATCACCAAATGTATTTCTATGTTCATATAATGAAACCCTAAGTTATGGTTGTTTTCTTGATATCAAATAATGTGACCAACACTGAAATATAGTTTGAAGTATGACTTACTAAGGTGACAACAGCTGTCAATGTACGCTTGAAGTTCTGATCTAAAATTACATATAACAATCTCTTTTGCAGATCAGGTTTTATTCTAACCTTTGGGGATATAATACTCAGAAGGGTCACTTATTTTCCTGGTTTAGGATTCCATAAAGCCATGTTTCAATATTTTCCATGTACACCATTTGTTCATTGAGGAACAACTGAGTCCCACAAAAATTTGGAATATGAAAATACATGATTGGACTCTAAGGGAAGGGACATAAAGAATTACTTTCAGTGTAACACTTGCAAACATAACTGACAGCTGGGATCAAACATTTATTTTTGCTGAAAGCTAGATGTGATTTTTACATGTCAGGCAAATAGCCAACTAATGATTAGTTATAATTTATGTACACAGCATTTTTCAGTCTTTTGTAGAACTTGGAAATGCCCATTTTTTTTTTTGTGAAAAAAAATATGAAAATGAATTATCTTTAGGTTAAAAATGTTGCAAAGCAGATAGCTCAGAAGATAGCCTTGAGTTTTCAACATGGCTACATTTTCAAAATAGCAATAATGGAATCTCATAAGTAATATATTCAAACTTATTTATGTTTACACTCTTACTTCAGGCAGGATTAAACTATTATTAATATTTTCTGCCAGTTCATTCTGTTACTAGCAACTCTGCCCTTTATTTTCTTCAACGAAGTAGGAAGCATATAGTTTTCTTCTCTGGAATGGTGCTTTTCATGGTAAAGTGTCTTTATAAAGAGACATTGGGTTTTTTTTCTTCATAGCAAACATACTTACTGTCTTTTTACAGCTATCTCAGCGAATGCTTAAAACTGAAGCTTCCAACTATAATTTACTTCCAAATTACTGCAGGACAAATGCTACTCTAGCTCATGAAAATGCATCTGTAATTTCAGTATAAGTGCTAGTAAAAAGAAAAAGAAAAAAAAAGAACTGTTTTTGAAGCTATAGTACTTAATAGGATACTTCTTCCTATTTTATTCCTTTACTCCATTGCTATTTATGCATGGAATAATAGACAATACAAGGTTTTTCAAGGGTTTTTTTCATCATTCTTTGATCTCTGATCCTGCTTGGAGGCAATTGACCCTCAAATAGGTGTATATATTTAATATGTGTAGGGATATGAGTGTAAATGTATGCATTTCACCACATTATTGCCTTTTTTCAGCCTTTCATAGTCCTGGATTCTCTAGAAGTGTTTAGGCCATGATCTCCTGAATTGTCAGGTAAAATAGTCATGCTATTCAAGAATTCAAGAAATTATAATCAACACTTAGTGAGAACGTTACATTAACAAGACTCTAAAAAATAGTAGGTGTAGATTAGTATTACATTCTTATTCTAAAAATAAATTCCTAAACTTGATATTATACAATATACACATAATATCTTTATGAGAACAATGACAGTTTTAAAAGGAAAAAAAATCTAAACATTAATTGCTATACCTAAATTTACTGCAATATGATGCCCCAACAAATACTACAAAAATTACCAATTTAATGAGACTGTTGTCCATTCTGCGAGGGAGTCCTGCAATATACACTTTTGTGTCCAAAAAGCCATTGGAAAGCTTGAAAAGAGGTCTTGGGTTATTGATGTTCATCACTGCTTCTTTTGCTATTTTCACACTGATACTATTCTCTAGTTCTTCCACAGAGATCTAAATATAAAAAAAGGTATAAGAAGTGTATAAATGCTGAGAATCTGTTCCAATCCAGCAACAACGATGACACTGGTGAAATTCAATTTTTTTTACTATCAGTTCTGTGGGCATGGCTTGGTGGGTATGGTGTGGCTTGGTGGGCGTGGCAGGGGAAGGACACTACAAAATCCCTATTCCCTCCCCAATCCTGGGGGAAGGATATTGCAAAATCTCCATTCTTACTCCATTTTGGGGTCAGCCAGAGGTGATATTTGCCGGTTCTCTGAACTACTCAAAATTTCCACTATCGGTTCTCCACTATCTGTCAGAACCTGCTGGATTTCACCCCTGAACGATGTGTGTGTGCAGTAGATCTGATTTGGTTGAATGGATTCACATAACTAGGACATTTGCTAAAAACATGAGTGGTGTAGTGGCCTAGAGGTAGAGCTCTTGCTTCACAATCAGGAGGCTGTGAGTTCGATCCTAGGTAGAGACTGATATTTCTCTCTCTGGGCACAATGAGAATTTATCTGCTAAAACAAGTTCTGTATTGGAAAGAAAGAGCATCCAGCCAGTAAACACTCAGCTCCATTCAGTTGCCCAGGCTCCACCCCACAAGGGATTATGGGGTCATTAAAAGAAGATGATGATTTGCTAAAAACAAATTAACCAGTTTAACATGCAATGGCACAATGTACTTTGTGAGACCCTATGGGCCCTTAGCATCTTTTCATGTATCCATCCAGAACCCCCAACACATACTGTGTTTTAATATACTGATAAATATAACTAGACACTTTGAATTAGTTTAATTTCCTATAGAAGACAAAAAGGGGTAGGTAGGGTCTTCTAAGGCCAAGGTAGGGTCTTCTAAACAGGCCAAGGAAGCTAAAATCTAGGCGGAACTCTGGAAAGTGGAAGGATTATGATGGCGGAAGGCGATAGTTAGCCACTCTCATATAGATCTAGACAGTGCTAGCTGATGAAGTTTTATTGTTTAGGCAGAGCAGTGGTAGTTGATGATCCTGAGGTGCACCAGACAGTGTTATCCTGTTAAATACTTATTAATTCAATGAGAGTCTGGGCCAAGAAATGGAGCAAAGCATTATTTGGAGGGGGGAAAAAGTGCTGAAATTGGCATGGAATAGAATAATCTGGTACAGAGGGCTCTCTACTTTTACTAGCAAGATATTAAGCCAAAAAGTATTGCAGAATATCTTGATTATATAACCATAATACCCTGTGGCCATACCCTGTGGCCGTATCAACAACTTGATATGTTATTACAAAAGAACTGCTGGTGTTTGAATGGGTATAATTCAAAGTTGTTTTTTTTTAAATCAATCCCCAAACCTTCAATATGCATTTATGTTGACTTGGGCCTAGATAATAATTACTTTCTAATTATTATCCTCAGTAGATGGCTTATTAATTCAGATTTTGAAAAATATGTTAGAGAAGTATGTACATTGTGGTATTCAGCTCTTGTATACAAACTTTGCATTTAGAGAAGAGAATGCAATGTGTCCATTCAGTTTTGACAATTCCAGTCTCCTGTTAAGTACTCCAGAATACAGCATATAACACCTTTCTATCCCACAGCGTTATTTTCTCTCCAAGAAGTCTTTTCAAGGAACTGAAACCTTTGCTTCTAAATGCTAAAGTAATTCTAAGAATGAACAATGAATGTATGAATGATTTATAAATTCTGGATTTAAAATCCTGATGGAAGTCCTGACCTATGATTTAAAGCAGTGGTGAAATTCAATTTTTTTTTTACTACCGGTTCTGTGGGTGTGGCTTAGAGGGCTTGGTGTGGCTTGGTGGGTGTGGCAGGGGAAGGATGCTGCAAAATCCCCATTCCCTCCCCACTCCTGGGGGAAGGATATTGCAAAATCTCCATTCCCACCCCACTCTGGGGCCAGCCAGAGGTGGTATTTGCCGGGTCTACTCAAAATTTCTGCTACCGTTCTCTAGAACCTGTCAGAACCTGCTGAATAGCACCCCTGATTTAAAGTATTATAGAAGTCTTGGCCTATGATTTAAAGTATAATAAAACACATACAATTATTTCATTTAAACAGAATGACAGATTATACTACAAGTGTATTATTTTTTTAAAAAAAGGCTTATTTCATAAACCTGGTTTTCTCTGTATGTTTAGATTATTTATATGGCTTTTCAGTTCACAATGACTGAAGTTCAGTTCAGTGGCTCTGTTTTCAGTTCTCATTTGCTGAAAAAGACTTACCATGTGCCACAAGCCATCATTAATAGCTTTACCACCACTTGTTACTTTTGTCCCAAGCTCATTTTTGAACTGAATTTCAATCTTTCCTTCACGCAATGCAAGTAGAAACCAGGCTGTACTATTTATGGTTTCAGCATACAGTATCACACCCTCCTTATCGTAAGTCCGGAAGTCAAATTCTGCAGAAAATCTGAATTGAGAAAAGGGTAAGCCTAAAAATTATGCAACAAGAAGACTGAATATATACATTAAGTATGTTGTTACACGTATGCAAATATGATATATCTGGTCTGAAAAAACTGACTCAAGATAAAACAAGAATTGCTGAATGAACATGAACATTTTTCATGGTTAATGCATTTGCAAATAACTTGAAAAATAAAAAGTGACCTCAATTAAGAGGGAGGGACCCAGAGAAAGATAATAAAATGTGAAATACACAGAATCAAAATAATTTATTAGTGTGTATTTAAAAATAGTTATTCAAGTATGAAATGTACACAGCACAAATTAAAAACTGCATGATAAAATGGGTGCAAAACTTTAAAACTGAAATAATAGTGGAATAATGAAGAACTAAAGAAAAATCAGTAAAATTTACGAAGCTACAGTGTGATCAAAAATTAGTAAAAAATAACTTTTACAAAAGATATATAGGTCATCCTTGAGCCCAAACTTTTTGTTGCTAAGTGAGACATTTGTTAAGTGAGTTTTGTCCCATTTTATGACCTTTCTTGCCACAGTTTTTAAGTGAATCACTGCCCTTGTTAAATTAATAACACTGTTGTTAAGTGAATCTGGATTCCCCACTGACTTTGCTTGTCAGAAGATTGCAAAAAGTGATCATATGATGCCAAGACACTACAACCGTCATAAATATGATTCGATTGCCAAGCATCTGAATTTTGATCACATGACCATGAGTGTGAAGAACGGTTGTGTGAAAACGATTAGAAGTTACTTTTTTCAACGATGTTGTAACTTTAAAAGGTCACTAAATGAACTGTTGTAAGTCAAGGACTACCTGTAGAACTCCATTAATTAATTTCAAAATAAATGATACAACAATAAATATTGGAAATGCAACAACAAAGAAGGAACATTTTATTGCATGTAATGATTATGGGAAAAGACTCAAACGTACCAAAAGGAAAAACATCTAGAAAATTTCCCCCCAAAATTGAATTAAAATTACATTTTTTTAATTATAGAAAATATAAATGAAGTATGCTGTCAGCAGCAAGAATCAATTTGACACAAAAATGGAAAAAAGAAATTTGCTGTCAATATATGATTGGGCTTTTGAGCTCATGGCAATAAGGCCAAGCGCTTATTTCAGGCTTCAAAAAAATATAAGACAGGGTCTTATTTTCAGGAAAACATGGTATGTATGTGTGTGTATATATATAAAACATGTTTTATATATGTTTACGTGTTATATCTATACATATCTCCATATACATTCACTGCAAAAATCTATCCAAATTAAAGCAGGAATTACACAGACACAGACACAGATAACATAGCAAGGTAAGCAAGGACACAGAATATGGTTTTTGAAGTAAAAGATAAAGTGTTAAAAATAATTAAACTAATTCAAAAAGAAGTCAATAATAATGACAGATGTCCAAAACAAAGTATTAAAATATTTAAACAGCATTATTGGTTTTGGGGAAAAAATGGAG
The DNA here is from genome assembly GCA_022577455.1 of Arizona elegans. Taxonomy (NCBI): domain Eukaryota; kingdom Metazoa; phylum Chordata; class Lepidosauria; order Squamata; family Colubridae; genus Arizona; species Arizona elegans. The sequence continues at coordinate 78,681,175 of JAKOOJ010000006.1, read as the reverse complement.
GGAGATTGGGAAGAAGGAAGCTACTGCCAGCTTTGTTTTATTTGTTTTATTTTATTTATTTTATATTACATATGTATGCCTTTCTCTTTTCTTTGGTTTTGCTCTTTTTATTTTTTTATTTATCTACCAGAAACAATATTACACAATAAAATACAATTAACTGGCATTGATAAAACTGCCTACAGCTAGTTATATGCTCATCACAATAGCCATAAGCAATAGAACTGCATTTATCTGCATGCTTACTAATATCTACTCACCTTGTAACTTCTGGCAATCTAAACCTCAAATACAAAACAGGGATTCCAATGAATTGTTCTGCCAGATAAAGCAATTCGTAATTTTTTTCAAGATTCAAAGGGAGACAATCTGGTATCGTCTAGAAATAAAAGGCAAAAGAAACATTGGGTAATGATTCTTCCAAACTCTTCTTCTCCAAAATCTACCTGCCATTGTTGAAGCCTATTATTAGTATGTATCCATTTGTATAGTTAATATTTTTATTGTTTTCAAAAGTAAATTACAACTTTAGAGGTGAAAACCAATACAGGACAAGAAAGGAAGATTTAACCATATATTGTCAATTATAATAACAATCCATATAATATCTCCTATTCCTGCTCATTGCAGAGAAACTAAAAATCTCATTGATCCTACTTCCTAGTATCAGCCCCTGAATCCAACTCAAGCTCCCTGTACTTGCATTGTTCTTTTCTTTAAGCCATCCAATTGTTCATAGAATGAATAATGCTTGTCTAATTTTGACTATAATTTGGACTCAGGCTTAACTCTGACCTTTATAACTAGTCAATATTTTATTATGATTAAGGACAATACAATATCTCAACTATATTTTAGAACTTTAGTCACAGAAATCAAATCTTAAACTTTTATCTGATCATCTTTAGTCATCTATTTATAGAATAAAGTCATCCAGCTCAATGTGACTTTTGAGTGGTGTACAGCATAAAAACAAACAATAAAGGAAAGGAAAGAAAGCTTTCATGATATTAAGCAATACAATATATAAATATATGAATACCAATAATAAAAAATGTAGTAACCGAGTACATACCCAATCCCTGGGCAATGGCCCATGACTGGGCCAAGGCCTATTTGCAACCAGGCTGTGCAAGTGGTGGGCTGGTGCACACATTTATGTGCGCAGTTCAACTTGCATGAGTAGTGGGCCGGCTGCGTGCTCATGCACACAGCTCAACTTGCACAAGTTTAGCTGTGTGTGTGTGCACACTTATGCATCAACTCGTCGCTTGGGGATTCCTAACTAGCCCATAATGCTTTGGGGAACAGCCAGGTATTAAGGTATTTTCTTAAGGCAAAAAGAGTTGGGGTCTATTGTATAGTGGGAAGAGAGTACCTTTCAGAGGTAACCATAGAAAGGCATTCACAGATGACAAGATTTAACAGATGAAACCTTCTGGAAATGTGTGTGGTGGGCAGATGTTTTTGGCAGAAGGCAATCTTTCAAGTAACCTATTCCTATGTCATGTAGAGTTTTCAAGTAATAAGAACATATATTTTATTAATATATAGGAACTCTGTTTCAAGTCCACCTTTAGCCAAGGAATCTGTCCAAGTGACTTTTCTCAACCCCCAATTTACTTTACAAAACTGCTGTTGTCTTGATGAGAAGATATAATTAGAGGATGCTGCTTTGAAATTTTAGAGGAAAAGAAGAATATAAATCTAAAGAGGAGGCAACGCTGGGGACCAGTTAAAGCTAAACTGTGAACCAGTTAAATATAAGGTGAGGAGTGGAGGAAAGCATCCCTGGAAAACAATTTATTATATTGTGATCCAGCAAAAATAAACCTAGCAGGAGAGGAGGAAACATACTGGGGAGCAGTTAAAGCTAAACTGTGAACCAGCGAAATATAGGTTAGGAGTGGAGGGAAGCATTCCTGGAAAACAGCTGAAAAGCTGTTATCCAGCTAAAAATAAAAATAACAGGAATGAAGAAGAAAACGTTGGAAGCAGTTAAATCTAACTGTGACCCAGCCAATAAATAAAGTTAGGAATGGAGGAAAGCATCCCTGGAAACCAGCTAATTAAGCTGCAATCCAGCTAAAAATAAACCTAGGAGAAATGAAGAATATTTTTGAAGAATGGATATTGACTTTAAAATGTTTTTCAGAGAGGAATGAAATATTTTATATTGGTTATTAGACGTGTTCTAAAAGAAACATTGATTTGATTTGGGTCTTTGAAGTACAGAAAATACATGAAATACTTATTGTTTAAAATGATAAATGAATACTATAAAGTGCTGTTTGGATTTGAAGTTTAACAGTTAGGGTGACTACATAATAAAAACTTAAATGTTAGAATAAGATGTTAGATTGGATGGAAAAAATTGGGTTTAGATATGGGTTTTGGTTTGGTTTGGTTTGGGTTTTTTTGTTTTTGTTTTGTTATTCTTTGTTTGTCTTAAGTTGCAGTTGCAGCCCTTTCTGGACCGGGAGGCCTTGTGCACGGTCACTCATGCCCTTGTCATCTCCTGGCTGGACTATTGTAATGCTCTCTACATGGGGCTCCCCTTGAAGAGCACTCGGAGGCTCCAACTGGTCCAGAATGCATCCGCGCGGGTGGTTATGGGCGCAACTTGTTGTGCCCGCGTGACACCCCTCCTGCATGAGCTGCACTGGCTCCCAGTGGTTTTCCGGGTGCGATTCAAGGTGTTGGTCACCACCTTTAAAGAGCTCCATGGCACAGGACCCGGGTACCTTTGAGACCGACTTCTGCCACCAATAGCCTCCCACTGGCCAGTTCGCTCCCACAGAGAGGGTCTCCTCAGGGTGCCATCAGCCAAGTTATGTCGGCTGGCGACACCAGGGGGAGGGCCTTCTCTGTGGGAGCCCCAGCCCTGTGGCATGAACTACCCTGGGAAATACGTAAGATCTCCAACCTCCAGGTGTTTCACTGTGCACTGAAGACCCTGTTGTTCCACCAGGCTGGGCTATCAACATAATAATTTTAAATTGGGGTATTTTAAATTTGTGGGATTTTAAATTGAGCCAAATTTATTTAATTATTTTAAATTTTTAATCGATGTTTTGTCTTGTGTTTTTAAATAGGCTGTACACCACCCTGAGTCCTTCAGGAGAAGGGCGGTATAGAAATAAAATAATAATAATAATAATAATAATAATAATAATAATAATAATAATAATAATTATTATTATTATTGTTATTATTATTTTAATCGATGAAATTGGGAATTTATACCTATGTTATACCGGGCCAAACTCTTGCTCCAAAAAGATGTTGTTTTATGTTTTAAAAATAAAAAAAATTCAAAAAAAAAAGAGAATATAAATCTAAGTAATAAAAATAAGTAGCTCTGAATACAGGGAGAGAAAAAGTTATGAATAGATCAGTAAATCAGGCATAGTGCAGAAATGGATGATAAAAGATGTTTAGCTGTCTCCTGGCATCAAGAAAAATAAAAATCATAATAATTATATTTCACCTCACAAGTCCTCATATCCTTGGAAAGCTTGAAACCTTTCTTGCCATCACAATAGCATGTGAAGCTTCCTGGAGAATTGACACAGATTTGGGAACAGGTGTTTTCAGCACATTCATCAATATCTGCAAGGAAATGGACAAAATGAATCAACTGGCAGAACCCTTGAGAATCATGCATAAATAATATGAAATTGAAGAATTGAAAGAATAGCACCAATGCATATTTAGGTGGCCCTTAAGAATTCATGAATTATAAAAAATGGATGCAGGTACTTCTCTACTGCATTTAAAATAATCAGTTACCAGTTATACCAAATGCAGTCAACTTAATGTCATAAATATCAGGTTTTCAGTTTTAGGACATAAATAACAACAGCAAAGACTTACTGAATGTTTGATAGGATGCCATTACTATCCATTTATCTTGGCAAGGCCTCTTGTACTACATTTTCATGATTTTTAAAATGCAATTATAATGTCTTGAAGACTTATTTTCATTGTATGCAAAGGATCCTTTACTGATAGACTGCTTTAGAAAAGATTGCTGCTTTTAAATTCCAATAGCTGAGGCTTTTTTACCCAAGCTTCACCCATTAAATAAGCAACTAGAAAATGTATTAGTAAACAAACACTGTGGAAAAGGCTAACTGAATGTATAAAAATAGTCACTGAACTGAGGTATTCTTGCTAAGGAAATTGCTGAGTATAGTGAAATAATAATAATAATAATAATAATAATAATAATAATAATAATAATAATAATAATATACTTATTGTTCAATAATACTCAAACCAAAGTTTTATGCTATTACTGCATATTACATATTAAATCAATAACATCTTAGATATAGTGTTTGGAATGTACAGTATACACTGCTTATATTCATTCTCTATAGCAAAAAGCAGTTCAATTCAACTGTATCATAGACATGTACATCTGTGTGCAAATTCTGAATACTTGAGAAGCCTTGGGATATAATTTTCCAGAAATAAAATTGAGCTGACCAGGGCAAAATATTATCTTGATGAAGCAAATTGAGTTCTCTGTTGCATTGGCCAAACACAATCAAGAATTTGGAGGCACATGGCAATGTGAAATGCAGCATTAAAACTTTTTTTAAAAAAATCTTATTTATTTATCAAATTTATGTGCTGTTAATCTCACAGTTAAGATAAAACAATTGTTCTGCACTTATAAATATAAAAATGAGTTAAAATTACAAAAATAAAACAAGCTAAAACAAGGGCTTGGAAGAGAGAGGCGGGGTGCCTTTTCTCTTAGTGTACCAACCACCTCCAACCAGCACCAGTTTCTTCAGGACCCAACTGGCATAGCTAGGTTTTAAGACTTTTTCTGAAGGCTGAATGCCCCTTATATAAGGTTCTCTTTTGGCCTTTCTCAGGGTGGAAATTCCTGGTACCATAAAGAATTAGGATCAAAGGTGTACAGAATAATGTTAGAAAAAAAATTTAATGATTTTTTTTGTCTCAGAATTTCATCATTTCCTAACATTGATAGTCTAAAGCACTGCTTGATTACATGTTTTATGGTCTATATGTTTGCTGTCCATGTGACTTTAACTTTTGCATTTTAGATACAGTATAAATAACATATTTGCATTCTATACAAACGTAGACATGGCATATTTCTATAACATATATTTTGCGACATGGAATTTATATGAAATCAAAGTGACAATTATTCAATAGAAAATTATAGTAAATTCTCTACAAAAGACAAATTAGTATTTTGTTTAGCAATCTACTTCAAATAAATATATATACCTTCACATTTCTTTGTAGTTGAATTGTAGAAGAAACCAGTTTCACATTCACATACATACTTCCCAGGTGTATTTTTGCACTGTGCTGTCCCACAAATGTTTTGATACAATATGCATTCATTCCTGTCTATACATATAAAATGTGCATTAATTTCCCCGAACAAGGAATTGTTACTTTACTATTCTGTTGCTATTTTATACAATGGAATAAAGCTGGAAAAATTCTGCAAGTATTAACTAACCCCAAGAAATTATGGATAATGTGAACATATAAAAAAACAAACAATGCAAAAGTTAATAGGATGTGGACATTTTACTAATTGTAAGGATTTGATTCTGAAATGTTCATTAAATTGTTAAAATAAGTTATCTCATTTTCCACATTATTGCTAATTTAATTTTTCATGAATTGTCTAAGGTTTCTTTCATGCATTCTTTCTAAGTTAGGCTTTCTGAAATTCCATTAATATCATCTAGCATGGACCACAGAGTAATAAAATGCATAATCCAACCTTTATGGAAAGGATTACATTTAAACAGGGTTTGATTTGGAAGGATATACACTCTCCACATTTTAATTAAATATAATTATCCTTATGGGGTGAAGGAAAAAAATCAAGTTTTGTAAGCAAATCATCTTAAGACAAAGCCAGAACTCATATAGTGATCCTTCCCCTTTCTTTGGTCCTGATTAAATTTCATGTAAATATAAACTAAATCTGTTAATAACCATGGTAGATTGCCTGAAACACAATGTTAACATATTCACATACTAGTTTTCCATTGTATTAATGGATAACTGATGAATTTGGGCATTTATGATATAGAAGTAGAAGGGCTTGTGGCTTCATGATAGGGCATGGAGGGCATTCCAAATATAAGATTGACAGGCTGTTACAAATCTTGTCTGAAAGCTGGAATGCTGTTGTTGACAACCTTATGGTAGATGACTGCAAGTTCACTCGATATGCAACAGTTTCTTATGTTTCCACTTAATGTTAGAACACATGCACTGAAAGCTGCTTGTATAGCCATGGGCACTACGATTGATACAATTTAGCCTTTTAGTCTTATTTCATAATATAAATTGAGCTTTTGTTTCTAGTGTGTTGTCATTTGTACTTTCTGACTTTTTCCTTACCCTTGCAGCCCATTTTATTTGGCTGTATATAATAACCATCTTCACAGTAACAGCGGTAGCTTCCAAGAAAATTAACACACATTTGATCACATCCGCCATTTTTATTTATAGGGTCATCACATTCATTTATATCTGGTGGGGGGAAAAAAACAACCTACTGTCATATGCTGAACCTGCATATTCATACATGAAAAGATATGATGAAAAGATATACCCTGTTATCCGTTAGTTTAGTGACCATACCTTCTTCACATTTTCCTCCTTGCCATCCAGATTTACAAATGCATGTGAATGTGGCTTGTCCATCTCTGCATTCTTCATAACCATCCACATTGCATGGCAAAGGATTACACTGGTCTGGTATTACTGCAGGAAGATTACAGAATCAGAAAAGTCCTAATATTATAACCAGTTCTCTTTTAATTCTGTTTCTTCATTTTCATCCTAAAAAAGAAAGGAATCCAATGACTGAAGATAAAAGTCATTGTATCCTACAGATGCAATTTTAATTTTTGCTGAACCTTTCAGCTTGTTCTCAGATGCAATACAGAACAAACTTCTGATCTCCTTGTAAGTGAATGCTGCCCATTTATTGAATTTATTTATACAATTTCCAATGTAATTACAGAATTATCACAATTTATAAAATTAACATTTTAAAATATCATAAATTATTCTATTGAGAGTAAAAAAAATCATACCAAAAAAATAATTTGTTCTTATTCTCCATATAAACTCAATTAATCAAAAAGTTTCGCCGAAACAGTTTCTTTCTTTCTTTTTTCACTAGGTAGCTAGTTTTGGCAGCAAATTTGTTTAAACCTCTGCATGGAGAAAATCACAGAGGCAAAATTGCTACCAGTAAGTAAACTTTATTTGTCCTTGTTGTCTCCATTTCACAGAAGAGCCCCCTCAACAGGATTATATAAGCATAGTAGTTTCTTTGTGTCATAAGTCATTTAGGATTTTATATATCAAACTAGCAATTTGAACTAGACATTGTAACACTAAGGTAGCCTGTGGGTGTTTAAAGCCAAATGTCAAATCAGGATATTAAACATTCTATCCATGTGAAAATCCTAAACTCTTCTTAAAGGTTACAAATCCTTACAAAGTACTATTACAACAAATGAACTGAAAGCATGCTAGAACATGCCTTCTATCAGTGATGGCGAACCTTTTAGACACCAAGTGCCCAAAGTGTGTGCGCGCACATGCCCAAACTGAAAGATACGTGCGCGCACAAATGAGCACATGCATGGGCATGCACACATGCATGTGTGCATGTACAGACATGCGCAGCTGAGACCCAAAGACCAGCTGGCCGGCGGGAGGCATCCCAACACTGGCAGTACAGCAAGAGGTAAGATGTTTTTTTTTCATGAGCTTCTGTTTCGTCGTTTGCAGGGAAACAGAACCTCATGAAAGAAACGCCATGGAGATCTAACGGTGATGGCACACATCCCAGCAGAGAGGGGTCTGTGTGCCACTCTGGCACGTGTGCCATAGGTTCGCCATCATGGCCTTATATCTGTTTTCAACCTGGGCAACTTTGAGGTAAGTAGACTTGCTGGCTTGCTAGGGATTTCTGGGATTGAAGTTCCCATATCTTAAGTTGCCAAGCTTGAACAAAACACTGTATTGTATGAATAGGTATTTGCCCAGGAGTGAGTGAATCGGCTAAAAATGAAATAAAAAGTCCATGCCACTTTAGCCTGATGGATCCTCTGTGACAGGGGTGGGTTCTAAATTTTTTTACTACAGGTTGGGTAGTGGGCGTGGCTTATTTTGTGGGTGTGTCTTGATGGTCATGTGACAATTATTTAGGATTTAGCAGAGGTACTGGTCGACCAGGCTTTTAACTGCTTGCAGAGCTGTACCGATCTACTCATTTATTTTTGCAAGCACCGGTTTACTCATTTGTTTTTTTTTAACACTGATCAGCTGTAGGGCGGCCCTTTGAAGCCCCGCGGCAAGAGTTTAAACAGGTTTTTTTCCCTCTAGCCCTCAGCTGGGACTCAGGAGGCAGCAATAGATTGGGGGTGGGGCCAAATAAAAGGTAAAAGTAGCACAGGGGTGGGTGGGGGGCAGGGGGGGGCAGAACCGGTTTGGTGACGTCATATCATCACCGCTACCGGCTCGGCAGAACCAGGCGGAACCAGGAGGAACCCATCACTGCTCTGTGACAAAGCTGAGTGAAAGAGAATTCTCAGACATGCTTCTTCCTAGAGAAGTCATTGAACCACAATGTATTTGTAGATTATGCCAAAAATAAAGAAACCACATTTTGGCTCAGTGAACTCAGTCTGTGTTAACCGGCAGCACTGAGACATACAAATACTGTCAGATGCTCTGCTGAGGTTACAAGCAAATTTGTTTCATTACAAAATGTATAAGATAGGGGTGCCTTAGTGATCAATTGCTAGTTTTGTGTTTGTTTTGTTTTCCCTGTTGTCCCAATAGCTTGTGCTATGACACAAACACAATTGAGGGAAAAAATGAACATCAGAGAATTAACTCTCACTAGAGACTATTTAGCAAAATAACATGCTCGGGCATGCTTATCACTGATTCCATCCCCAGAGGCTTTAATGACAATACAGAACACATCAAGGAAGAATGAATAAGAACACAATTTAATTTGAGATTGCACAAACTTTAGTGCAGCAGTCCAGTCTTCAGGTAAGACAATTAAAAATGATTCCCTTTAGGCCTTCTCTGTTCTTGTGGATAAAAGACAGAAACAGTTACTGAAATATAAATTTATAAAAATATAAATTGTACTTTGGATCTTTTCAATTTCCTTATGTAATCTGAAGGATAACCAGAATATAATTTCATCATTACATACAAGAAGAAACCCTTTACAAGAAGAAAAGTCAAAAGGAAAAAAACTTCACTCAAATTGTTCCCAGCTAATTTCTTTCATAGACTTTTCATTCATTTGTTTATTAAAATAATTATTAAAATAAATACTTCCCACTGTTGCATTACAGGAACTAGGTAAATATATTAATGCAATCAATTGCATTATTAATTACAATTATTTTACATAATAGTTTCCATCTTAGTTCAGAAATTATAAAATGTGTAAGAAATCATACCTGTTACACAGGACCGCAGATCAGCTGGAGAATCTGGAGTCAGTGATGGCACTCTGAAAATTCCAGTTCTGAATGAAGCCAGACAGTCTGTGAAAGCATCAATCACCTGTTTATTGACCTGCAATAGCCACTAAAAACAACATTACATGGTGCAGGGCTTCCTGACCTGTATATCTTCTCACTGAACTTACGGAAACATGCATTTTTTAAATGTATTATTTAAATGAATGAAGGAGTTTAATCAGATTTTTTTTTCTTTTCCTTACAGTGAACAGTTTGATCCAAGATTTAATGGAGTGTGAAATTTACTCTGCTGTTATACAAATCAGTCAGTTTTCTAATAGTTTCTGACAAAAGTAGGAAATTGAAAAAATGATAACAAGATCAAGGCCACTCAGGAGTCCAAAGGGAGTTTCTCATACTCTGTAAAAATTGAGCTGGGTTTTTTATTTGGCCAGTATTTACACAATGTTGTATCTCCTAGTTTTATTATGAATGCAGATGATTTTGATTTCATATGGTGAAAAGCAAATACTCTGAAGCAGATCTGGCTGTTACCAGAACAAGGGATACATGCAAAAGAGGGTCACTTCCAGTGATGGGTTGCTACCAGTTTGGTCCGGATCTTGTGAACCGGTAGTAACGGTGATGGGAGGCTCTGCCCCCCTGCCCAGATGTCATCACGGATGATCTGCGCATGCGTAGAAGGGCTGCACATGCGCTCCCGTTGCAAACCAGTAGCAAAGGTAAGTGGAACCCACCCCTGGTCACTTCTAACCTTCTACTTCAGTCAGACATTAAAAAAAGGAACAAAAAATATAAATTGATGGCAGAATAAATATAACTTGCATTTGATATATGAAAGTAACTTTAATTTTTTTCATTGTGGCTTCTTAGCTTTATTGTAATAAATTAGAAGGTTTTGAACTACTGTATATGCCTATTCATTTGTTCTATACCCCTTGTTATAATCTTGATACTTCACGCTCTGTATATGCTAATGTCGCCACTAATAATTAACCCATCTCTGCGAAAGCAACAGATTGAGAGAAGGAATAAGAAATCAACGTTACAGTTACTTTTAGTTAGGGGTGTACCTAGAAAATTTAATTCTTCATAGAAATAAAATCATACAAATAAGCCTAATTTGACTCTCATTTGTATTATTTAGAGATAATATTTACTTAGTACTGTAAAGGTAGAAATAATCACCTGAGTCTATTTGTTATCCAAAATATGTAATAAAGGCAAAGATGTTGCATGGAACAGCATCATTTCTACTAGGCTCTTGTATACCCGTTTCACCTCAGAAATTTACTAGGCTCCATATTCTGTCACTTTTTCAGGCCCTGTACACTCATTTGCGCTCTCCCTTTGTTGTAAGGTCTTAGATTTTAGCGTGATAGTGTAATGTATTATTAAACTGCTAAGTTACTGCCACTGGTTCATACTAAAGAAATATGTGCCCATATTAAAGTAACAGACAATCAAGTAATCAGGTAATCAAGAATAGTCTTGATTACATAAAATCTGGTATCAGTGAATAGAAAAATAAAACTGTTCAAGGATACATCTGTGCTGCACTCTATGTAACAAAGAAAGCTGATAAAATTGTAAAGAAGGTATTTTTCTTTATAGTTTATCTCAACCAAAATGAAATAATTAGATAATAAAGTGTTGATTAAATAATACATTAATTACATTAATTAACAAGTTAGTAATGGCAGTTAACTAAACTTTTGTAACTTTTGTAACAGAAATGAACAGAATCACATTGCAAAGAACATGCTTTAGCAAGTGTTCCAAAATACTTTTAGATCAGACTCTAGTGCCATCCCAACTAGATATTATAATGATATTATATGACACTTTTTTCTTTTCTTAAAAAAATATAGGTGCCATTTTGTGCCAAGCATGGGACTTTCAGAACAGTCAAAAGCTATTATACTGTAACTGTAAAAACAAAAAGTGGGTCATAAAATCAGCACTAATTAATTGAATAATCAAATTTTTGCTACAATCAAATTGTTTTGGTTTTTAAGTTTCATTAAAAAAAACCCTGTTATCATTTAAACAGTAACATACTTTTTTAAAAAAACCAAATATAAACTTACCTAAATACCTGGGATAGAAATAATCCTGTTTTTCAAAAAAAAAATAATAATAATAATTAGAATGTATATGAATTGATAAGAAGTACATACGGTTTGTTTAAAATAATGACTTGTTTAATAGCTGGACTATAAGGTTATAAAAACATAGTTTTCTATATTTTATGTTATTAAGAATATTATAAGTTTAATCTGTGCTTTTTAATGTAAATAAATGTATGTAACAAATTATCATTTTGAAAATGTATGAACTAAAAACAATGTTCATATATTTCACAATTATAACCTGTTCACTGGAACCCATTTTATTGCAATGCCTTAGAACCTAAGGGTGATCTGGTTTGAAAGAACCAGAACAGCTCTCAGAAGATTCCTATGGACCAAAGGGCATTCTAGGCTCACAACAGTCCTGATAGAAGATGTGTTCAGTGTGACCTCACCAAATCCCAATCAGCAACCACAGTGAAACATCCCAGATCTGGTCCACAGCAAACAATGTGTAGGAAGAAGAGGAAAACTGCTAATTTCAAATTGGAAAAATGAAATGACTTTTGATTGCTTCAACAATGGTGACCCCAATATCACAAGGACAAATGATAAAAATCGTTACCAAGGCATGTGTGTGTCATGATTAAGACAAAATGAGGATGATTTCTCTGCCATGATTATTTTAATTTTGGGGAACAAAACGCCATAGGTCAGAGAGCTCTTACCGTTTCGGGGTTATTTTCAAAGATTTCCCTGGCTTCTTCTCTATTGCAGTATTCTTCAATACACTCCCTCTCCATATTCCCTTTCTTGCTTTCTTCCATAAAGGAATTTGCACGACGTTTTCTGACCAAAAAGTCTGAGGCATGTCTCTGAGATAAAACTAAATGAAAGCAAACATTTTGTATTAACAACCTTGTCTTGTGTCATCAAGTAATGCCAGAAAATAAAATCAAACTTCTTACAACTTTGAGGGCTGTTTTAAAGTCAATTTACAGAACTGGAAAGAAAGACCAAGCTTTCCTTGATTTTCCTAAATCAACTCAAAAAGTTTAGATTTTAGAAGAAAACCTCCTATACTACTACCTCTTACAACACAGTAGACAACACAGTATCAACAGTTGAGTCCTTCAAGCTTCTAGGTTCTATCATATCTCAAGACTTAAAATGGATGCCTAACATCAAAAACATAATCAAAAAAGCTCAATGAAGAATGTTCTTTCTGCACAAACTCAGAAAGCTCAAACTGCCCAAAGGGCTGCTGATTCAGTTCTACAGAGGAATTATTGAGTCTGTCATCTGCACCTTCATAACTGTCTGGTTTGGTTCTGCAACCCAACAAGACAAACACAGACTTCAATGGATAATTAGAACTGCAGAAAAAACAATTGCTACCAATCTGCCTTCCATTGAAGATTTATTTATTTATTTATTTATTATTCATATTTCTATGCCGCCCAACTCTCCGAGGACTCTAGGTGGCTTACAACAAAGACAATATGAACAATATACAATAAGAGACGTTAAAAAAACCCATACACACCGCTCATGTCCGGATCTCGCAAGATCGCAGCGGCAAGATCAACGGCCCCAAGCCTGCCAGAAAAGCCAGGTTTTCACCATTTTCCGGAAGGCCAGTAGGGTGGGAGCAGTCCAGGCCTCAGGAGGTAGCTGATTCCAGAGAGCCGGGGCAGCCACAGAGAAGGCCCTCCCCCGTGGACCCACCAGCCAACATTGTTTAGCTGATGGGACCCAGAGGAGGCCAACCCTATGGGATCTTACCGGTCACTGGGAGCTATGGGGTAGAAGACAGTCTCAAAGATAGCCTGGCCCTAAGACATATAGGGCTTTAAAGATAATAACCAACACCTTGAATTGTGACCGGAGACCGATAGGAAGCTAGTGTAGCTCACGGAGGATTGGTGTAATGTGGGAGTACCTAGGTGCACCCACGACCGCTCAAGCGGCTGCATTCTGGACCAACTGTAGTCTCTGAACACTTTTATTTATTTTATTATTTATTATTCATTTGATTTTTATACTGTCCTTCCCCAGCAAGACTCAGCGCGGTGAACAACCAAGGTAAAACATAGCATACAAAATTTAAAAACAGTTTAAAAGATATTAAATTATTTTGCCCACAATTTAAAACAGTCCAATTAAAATCAATTACAAATTAAAACCGAAAGGAGTAGCCCCATGTAGAGCGTGTTGCAATTATCCAACCGTGAGGATCTATACTTATGCAGTATACAGAGGATCTGTATACTGCACAAGTCAAAAAGAGGGCTGTGAAATTATCTACAGACCCCTTACATCCTGGACATAAATTGTTTCACCTTCTACCCTCAGAGACGCTATAGGGCACTGCACACCAAAACAACTAGACCCAAGGACAGTTTTTTCCTGAATGCCATCACTCTGCTTAACAACAAATTCCCACAACACTGTCTAATAATTTACTAAGACTATATTACTATTATTATTCTCTTCCTTACTAGTATCTATCTTTTCCCACTTATTACTATAACCATGTTGCTTGTATATTTCAATTATATTGTTTTTATTTGTTTCCTAGTATGATTTGATAGCTTATCAGTAACTTTGACAATCACTAAGTGTTATATCTTTTTATTCTTGATGAATGTATTTTATTCTTCTTATGTACACTGAGATCATATACACCTAAGACAAATTCCTTGCGTGACCAATCACACTAAATAAAGAATTCTCTTCTATTCTAAAAAAAAGAAGAAGAAGAAGTGAAAAACACAGGATTCCACAAATTCACCATGGGTACTTTAGGTTAAATTATTAAGAATATGCTTTATAAGCGACTATTTTTAAATTTATGAAGTCAATATAGTAGTTCCTTTATATAGCTCATCCTTTATCCCCTGCAAACTTTGGCCTGTTTCTTGAACCTCTGCTTTTTTCAGTACTATCTCTGATGATGAACTCCAGAGAACTTAAAAATTTCATTGTCTTTTATCAGAATTTATATGAATAGTACTTTGTTATGACCAAATTATGAATTTGGCTTATTTTCCTTCTTGAATCAATATGACTTATTTTGCTGTTTTTAAGTATACCAAAATTTCTTTGCACACAAATGCTCCTTCCTTTATGAGATGACTTTCTGCATTCCCTCTTGAGCAATTTTTTTTAAAACAAAAGACCACTCTAGGCAGAGTTAATAGCAAATAATTTTGCTATATTTATAAATGCCACAATCACTCACCATTTTCAGTAGAATGTATATATCCCTTTGTGCTCTCTGAGCTTGGTTGTTTGCTTGGATCAGTTCACTGATATTACCTAGTTGAGCAATGAACCATCTACAGGCAAATAATCAAGCTTAGAAACAGCAAGCACCCCTTTTTCCAACCTGACTTCTTAAATTATGATGGAATTAAAGATCTGGAACATGAGTTTCAATTCTAATGTTCCAAGGTGCAGAACTCAGATCTATCAGTTTATACATATGCTCCAAAGTGGAGAAAGTCTATCCTTTCATACACTAAATGTCATTGTAGCAATGTTTCTTATATTCCATAAGTAATAAGTATAACAAATGTGCCATGGTGTTAACAGTGTAATTTTGTGTGAAACCTTGTTGCATAAAAATCCTGAACCATGGGTGAAATGCTCCTGGTTCGGACCGGATCGCCATATCCGGTAGCGATGGCGGCGGGTGGTTTGGAGAACCGGTAGCAAAAATCCCCCCATGCCAGCTGAGCCGCAGGATCATCAGAGGCTTTTTTTTTTAATTTTTAAAAGCATTTTTTCTACAACCTCTTCCGATGAAAAAATGCTTTTAAAAGTAAAAAAAAGCGTCTGATGATCATGCGGCTCAGCTGGGATAGTCAGAGGCTTTTCTCTCTTTTTTTTGGTTTTAAAAAACAAACTTTATTAGATTTAAAAAAAATAAAATTGTATAAAAAATTCACAACCTTAAAATACAATCAACAGTATCAACAAACAACAAACAAAGTATATATAATGTATATAAGGACAAATATATACAAAAACTTATTTTCTTTTTTTCCTTAATGATGGTGTATAATTATTACTTTTAATTTCTTACTAAATTTTGACTTTACCTTCTTTTCCATTGGTTTATCCACTCATACCAACTGTCCCATATCTTAAAATACTGTGAGTCTTCCTTATCTTTCAATTTCAACGTTAATCTATCCATTTCTGCACATATATAAATTTTTTTGAATTATTTGCTGCTCCGTTGGCAATTGATCTGTTTTCCAGACTTGTGATAGGGCTAACCTAGCTGCCTTAATTATATTTATTTATTTATTTTATTTATTTATATGCCGCCCTTCTCCGGAGACTCAGGGCGGCTTACAATGCATTAAGCAATAGCCTTCATACTTTTGTATATTTTATACAAAGTCAGCTTATTGCCCCCACAAACCGGGTCCTCATTTTACCTACCTTAGAAAGGATGGAAAGCTGAGTCAACCTTGAGCCTGGTGAGAATTGAACTCGCAGTAATTGCAGGCAGCTGGAAGTAGCATTAGTCTGCTGCGCCACTCAGGCTACTTAGCCTGTATGTAATATTAGGTACTTATTTTTCTTTTCTAATGTTTTGTTTAAGCATTCCTAACAAAAAAAATTCTGATTCTAACTCAATATCCTCCGCAATTATTTCTGATATCCAAATTTTTATTTTTATCCAATATTTCTTAATTTTTGGGCAAAGCCACCAGACATGAAAAAAGGTTCCCTGTGCTTGCTTACATTTCCAACATGTTGGATTGAGATTTGCATACATCCTTGCCAATCTCGTAGGGGCTAGATACCATCTGTATCACATCTTGTAGTGGTTCTCCTTATATGCTACGGATTTTGTTATTCTATAGTTGGTTTCCCATACCCTTTCCCATTCCTCCAATTGTATGTTTTTACCAATATTCTTTGCCCAAGCTATCATTTGTCCTTTGACTAGATTTTCTGCTAGGTCGAATTCTAATAAGTATTTGTAAATCTTTGAAATCAAATTTCCATCTTTAGCTCCTAATAATTTGTCTAGTCAGTTGGGATTTATTTCGATTCCTCCTTCCTCACTATCTTTATTGTATCTAGTTTGTATTTGTAGGTAGGGCTACCAATCTATTTCTATACCTTGTTCCCTGAGTTCCTGCTGTGTTTTTAATCTTCCTTGGGAATCCAGTAATTCTTTATATCTTATTAATTTATGGGGGGCTAGTGCGTTGGGGTGCGTTGCCGCCTCCAATGCAGATATCCAGCTGGGAATCTTCATATAATGTTTATTTTTAATTTCGAACCAAGTGCCAATCAGTGAATTTCTTATTATGTGGTTTTTAAAATGTTTATATGTTTTGTTCCCGGAGTTCCACAAGAAGGCATGCCACCTCTTTAATAGATCGTGGCCTTCCAGTTTTAATAGTCTGTAATTATCCAAATTGACCCAATCCTTAATCCATGTTAAACTTGCTGCCTTATAGTATTTTTCCCACGCTAGTAGGCCAAAACCCCTCTAGATCTATCATCCTGTAATATGTTTAAATTTATTCTTGTTTTTTTCCCCTCCCATACAAATTTTGATGTTATTTTATTCAAATTTGTAAAAAAAGTTTTTCCCTAATTTAACTGGAATAGTTTGAAATAAGTAGAGGAGCCTCGGGAGTATATTCATCTTTATCGCCCCAATTCTTCCTAGCAATGATAACTTTAGTTTCCCCCATCTTTCTAAATCATTTTTAATTTGTTGTACTAACTCTCCGTAATTATTATCTTTTATAGCCACATTCCTAGTTGTCAGATTGATACCTAAATATTTTATCCTCTTAACTGCTTGTAATCCTGATTGTTTTTCTAACTCTTCTATTTGTTTTGCTGTTAAATTTTTAGTTAGTATTTTGGTCTTAACCTTATTGACTTTTAAACCTGCCACCTTACCAAATTTCTCTATTTCTTATGTTAATTTTAATTCTGTTTCTAATGGATCCTCTATGAAGAATACAAGGTCGTCAGCGAATGCTTGGACCTTGTATTCTTCTCCTTTAACCTTGAGTCCTTTTATATTTTTGTTGAGTCTGATTCTTCTAAGTAGATTTTCTAGTGTTAGAATAAAAAGTAGGGTGAAAGTGGGCACCCTTGTCGTACTCCTCTACTTATTTCAAAAAAAATTGTTAGTTCCCATTGACTAGTATCTTTGCTCTCTGTTTTGTGTATATTGAAACTATCATCTTTTCGAATTGCTCCCCGAATTTCATATTCTTTATTTGTTGTGTCATGAATCTCCAGTTGATCCTATCAAACGCCTTTTGTGCATCCAGAAAAATCAGGGCTACCTGTTTCTATGGATGCACCTCATAGTATTCTATTACATTGATCACAGCCCTTATATTGTTTTTAATTTGTCTTGCCAGTATTCTGCAACCTCTTGGCCGAAGAAGTGGTAAAAAAAAAAATGCTTTGAAAAGTCTCTGATGATCCCAGCTGAGTTTCCTGATGGGGGGGGGGGATTTTTAAAAAAGCCTCTCTGATGATCCCAGCTGAGTTTCCTGATCAGCAAAGAGGTATTTTTTTAAATGCCTCTCTGACGATCCCAGCTGAGTTTCCTGATTGGCAGAGGCTTTTCAAAGCATTAGAAAAAAATGTTTTGAAAAGTTAAAAAAAAAAAAGTTGGCCACGCCCATCGTCACATTACCCCCCCCCACCAAGCCATGCCCACAGAACTGGTAGTAACAAATTTTACATTTCACCCCTGTCCTGAACCCAAACAGCCATGCTGTATGTATGCATATATCATTATTTTCCTGTTCCTGTACTTTTTCTGGGTATAGTCAGTTGACACAATCCTAAAATATTTCCAAGAATTGGTTGTAAAAGTTTCTCTATCTCTAGATAATGAAGCAAAAAGATAAAGAAATCATTTGTTTGGGAGTCTTGTTTATCAGACTTTATGAAAACTATGCTGTTAGGGTTTGAGAATCAGAATAAAGGTAATAAGAATAATAATAAAGGAATAAAGGAATAAGGAATACAAAGAACAGTTGTCCATTATACTACACAAACCACATTGAAATAAATACATCCCCATTTCCAATCTGAAATATTGGCAGATATAACAGTCTTGTTACAGTGCCAACACATTGTCAATGCTCTCTTCATCACTCCAATATTGTGAGGAGTAGTTCTTTAGTGAGAAAAATCATTCCCTTTAATAACAAATGAAAGTGATAACTGCTAAGTACATAGTGCTAATTTACAGAGTACTTGTAAAGCACTGGGGGTGGTAGTTTTTAAGTTAAGGTGACCAGATTTTAACATTGGTAAAGAGGGACATTGTGGGCGTGGCTTATTTTGTGGGCGTGGCTAGCTGGTCATGTGACTGGGTGGGCGTGGCTAGCTGGCCATGTGACCGGGTGGCCATGGCTATGTGTATAGGGTAAGGTGAACAGATTTTAACATTGGTAAGAGGGACACCATTGTGGGCGTGACTTATTGTGTGGGCGTGGCTTGGAGGCCATGTGACTGGGTGGGCGTGGCTAGCTGGTCATGTGACCGGGTGGCCATGGCTGTGTGTATAGGGACTACTCAGAGGGCTGAAAAGTCATTTCTGACAGGTCCTCACTCTTTTGACTGGTCCTCACACTTATGACCATCCTCACATTTATGCCCATGCAGCATTCTTAACAACCATGTCACTCATTTCACAACCGCTTCTCTTCACCATGATGACAAGATAGGGCAAAAAACGTAAAATGTGAGGACAGTCGTAAGTTCGAGGACTGGTCAAAAGTGCGAGGACCAGTCAAAAATAACTTTTTCAGCCCTCTGAGTAGTCCATATGCATAAAAGGATACAGTAATAGAGAGGGATGAAGGAAGGGAAGGGAAATTAGAGTAGGAGTGACGGTTAAGAGAGGGAGGAAGAGAGGAGGAGAAGGAGAAAGGAAGAGGAAGTAGGGAGGAGAAGAAGAGGGGGGGAAGAGAAAGTAAGAAGGAAAGAAAAGAGAGGTGGTAGGTTTGAGGAGAAAGATTGCTGTACAATAAAAAAGATGAAAGGGAAGAAAGCCAACCCCAAACAAATATAAAGATATTAAGATAAAGAATGAATTGTTAAACTTTAAAGAATAAAAGAGAACAAATATGAATAAATAGCAATAATTAGAAACACACATACATACAATGTATTTTCTTTGAACAGAACATTTGGCTGGTTCACAAATTTAAACAGTGTTTAGTCATTTCAATTAAATTTACAATTTCTATATTTCCTTTTTGCCATATTTATTCCTCATCTATTTTTTAAAAAAAACAATTTTACCCTTCATCCTCATCTCTAATCTTAATCAAATTCAATTTTTCCCTTCTATTCTATTTTATACCCCTTCCCATTGTCATCTATTTTTATATCCATCCTCACATTGGTTAATTATGTAATTATGTAATACAGTTGTTTAATACAAATTCAACATTTTAATATAAATCAATTAGTTATATAACTATCTTTTTTGTATATTAATCAATATGAACATGAATATTCCAATTATTTCCATGCAATCCAATTTCTTACAAATCAATTAATTATACTTACCAATAATAATAAACCAAATAATTTCCCCCATATATTCCTCCAAACCACAACTTAACCATTTCTGCTTTCAACACAGTATACAATTAATAATATCTCAATTATTACAATTCCCTAGTTAAAAAGAGCTTTTTTTTCTTTTGTGTTTTAAAATCTTGAACTCTCCTCTTTTGCCCTAAATAATTTTCCATTGTTTGCACTTACCTTTTTTGGTGAGGAAAAGGAAAATAAATCTGCTGCCTAATTTTCCAACGTTGCAAGCAAACCGCAAAGCCAACAGCCTGTTTTACTTTCAGTTTCGTTTTGAGCTTGGTTTGCACAAAGAGGAAAAAAAAACTGAGCAATTTAGCAAGAGCAGAGCCCTGTGCAGATCAGCTGAGAGGGGGAAGCCGAGCTAATTAATGTAGGGCGGCCCTTTGAAGCCCCGCGGCAAGAGTTTAAACAGGTTTTTTCCCTCTAGCCATCAGCGGGGATTCAGGAGGCAGCCGGGAACCAGGAGGCAGAATGAAAAATCGGGACTTTTTTAAAACGCCGCGGGACGCGGGACAAATTGCTCAAAAGCGGGACTGTCCCGCCAAAAGCGGGATGTCTGGTCACCTTATTTTAAGTAGATATTGGATAACCATTTGTCTGAAGTGATGTAGGGTTTCCTGCCTAAGCAGAGGGTTGGACTAGAAGACCTCCAAGATTCCTTCCAACTCTGTTATTCTGTTTTCTGGTATGTAAGTCTAAGTGCTATTCCTATTGCTATTTCTACTGCCATATTCACTATCCTCCTTGTAACATTTCAAATTTGTAAATACAGGTAGACCTTGACTTATAACATTTCGCTTAGAGACTGTTCGAACCTACAACAGCACTGCAAAAACTGACTTACAACCATTTTTCACACTTATGACCATCATCACAGCATCCCCATGGCCATGTGATTTACATTCAAATGCTTGGCAAGTGGTTCATATTTATGACGGCCACAGCGTCCCAGGATCACGTGATCCCCTTTTGTGACTTTCTGACAAGCAAAGCCATATGGCGAAGCCGTATTCACTTAACAACCGTATTACTAATTTAACAGCTGCAATGATTCACTTAACAAACGTGACAAGAAAAGTTGTAAAATGGGGCAAAATTCAGTTCAGAAATTTCTCACTTAGCAACATAAATTTTGGGCTCAATTGTGGTTGTAAATCGAGGACCACCTGTAACTGTTCTGTTACGTTCAGTCTGTACAAACTGTGAACATCTGTAAAGAATTTATAAACAGTAAGTATATATTCAAATCTACAAAAAGTGTTATGTTTAATTTTGAAATCATGTAGCAGTTTGGTCAACTGTTGTTCGCATAGGCATTGACTGAGACAAGGAATTTGATCCTTAACCTTTGCAATCAGCTGTAAAAGTTTAAAATAACTGAATAGTGTTTTCACTGTAGGGAACAGAATACATTTCTGTACATATGTCAAAATGTTTAGGTATCTTTTGAATCTGATCTACTTAAGGACAGATGGACATATCTAAAGATAGAATATATACTAATTTTAGGCTGTAAATATTAATATTGGATTCTTTCCAATCTCTTTCCAATAAAAAATACAGTAATCTACTCCTTTTTATTAGGGTAGAGTTGATTATTATTATTATTATTATTATTATTATTATTATTATTATTATTATTATTATTATTGAATTTCTATACCGCCCTTCTCCCTGAGGACTCAGGGCGGTATACAGCCAAAATTAAAAAAACATGCAGGACAAATATTAAAAAACAATTAAAAGATATATAAATTTGGCCCAATTAAAACTCATTACCAATTAAAACGTTTAAAACATTTAAAACAGTTAAAAATTTCATCTTAAACCAGCCCGGCTTGTTTAAATAAATGGGTTTTAAGGGCACGACGGAAGGCACTGAGGTCCTGGATTCTCCTTATCTCTGGGGGGAGCTGATACCAGAGGGTAGGTGGCCCCACAGAGAAGGCTCTCCCCCTGGGGGTCACCAGCCTACACTGTCTGGCTGATGGCACCCTGAGGAGGCCCTCTCTGTGGGAGCGCACGGGTCGATGGGAGGTCGTCGGTAGCAGCAGGAGTTCTCGAAGATAGCTAGGCCCTATGCCATGGAACGCTTTGAAGGTGATAACCAGCACCTTGAAGCGCACCCGGAAGACCATCGGGAGCCAGTGCAGCTCGCGCAGGAGCAGTTTATTGAGTTTATTGACTTTCAACAGGTACAGACAGATATAGAGAGTTCAAAAGAAACACATACAGCATAAATGTGAAACTTTATTGAGCAATTGTTCAAAATCCTGGATGTTTTGTGTTTTCAAGATCTTTTCTTCTAGTATAGATGACTGAGACAAGTGGCCTTTTTATTTTAGATCAATGGAAGTCAAGTGCTCTTCCATTGGTTGTGACATAAATTGACAACAACAATAGTTGCATATGTACAGGAAATATGCTTAGGAAACAAGACCAAGTAAAAAGTTGATATTATACCTCTATCATGTATCTTACTGTACCAAAAGAAATTAGAAATCACTGCTTTTTGTTTCTTTCTTTTCCTTTTTCCGCTCACTTCATCCCCTCTGCCATCCTCCTTTTTTCCATTATCTTTATTTTATTTCTATTTTATATTAATAAAAAACCTTTTAATAAACCCTAATTAAAAAAGGGGACTAAGACCACAATTCCTCTTATAAGGAAGATGTGTATAAATGCATAAATTTGCATAAAAATTAATAAACAAATAAATAAAATTTAAATGACTTCAAAAGCTTAAATATTGGAACAAATCCAACAGGATGATGCTCAAAGATATCAACTGTAAAGAACTTAATTAAGATTGGGAAAAACAAATACATAAATAAAGCACCAAGGGATATGACTTAGTAACACCATGCATACGAATGATCAAGGAATATTAGTGGATCACCACTAAATAAGTACAAGCATTTTGATGTAACAGCTCAAAAGGCTAACTCACTCATAGGCTAAATTACTAAAGACATTATATCCCAATTTAAGGGAAAGTAATATATTAAAATGCTCTACGGTTATACAAGAATATTTTGATCAGAGATAACATGAACTGAAATCTTAAAACAAAGCTCTATGAGGAGCAGTTATAAAATGCTAGGTATGTTTAATTTGTAAAAAGAAGGACTAGCCAAAGATAAATAATTGTATATACGTATCTAAAATACTGTTGCATAGAAGAGGGGAAAGTCCTATTTTATGAAACTGAAGAAGAATTGAGGAACAAATGAAATGAAAAGAAAAGGAGATTCAGGAGATTAGTAAGAATTCCTGATTTTTAAGTGTTTTAGTGCAGTAGAAAATCTGATCAGAATAGATAGGCTCATCTTAATTGGAGGTCTTGAAAAGGGAGATTTTTAACCTTTTCTTCACCATGGACAGATCCCCTTTAAATACTTTTTGTGGCCATGGATCATGGCCACGGCCCCCAAGAATTAACTCAAGATTTAAATCTTTCTTCACCATGGACAGACCCCCTTTAAATACTTTTTGTGGCCATGGATCACGGCCACGCCCCCCAAGAATTAACTCAAGATTTAAATCTTAACATTTCTTCAAGACTTCACAGACATCCTCTGACAACATCATGGGCCCCACAGACCACAAGTTGAGAACCACGGCTTAGGGAGTAGTGTCTATACAGTAGATATAGAATACATAGGTTTTGTTTTATGGGAAATGATCCAGTTGTAATGCTTTTATTAAACTTTTAAAATATTTTTGTTGAATTTGTTCTTGGCTGAAGAAGCCATAGTTGAGAAAACCTCTTTATCATTCCTATTTTGCTTTTGTTTTTCTATTTTCCTTTTCTAAATTCCTCTTTCTTTATTGCAAATACAATATACATAATAAAGATTTGAATTTTTACTGAATCTGTGACTCTCGTTTTGAAAGTATTTCAAGGAGATCAATCATTCTTGTGCTCAGTTAAGCTACAGCAGGAGAACTGATGACCCCCTTTACTCATGGGAGCATTTATCTGGAAGAAAATAGGTGGTAGCAGTATTTATCAAACAGGCTGTTCAGGACTTGTGGAAAGGTGAAAGAGGGATTATTGGAAGAGGGACTCCTTCCTCTCCAGAATTAGACAAGTCAACTCACCACGTCACAGGTATATGTGCATTTGTATGTGCTTTATTACACCATACACAAGTATGACTTGCCAGTAATTATGTAGAGGTTTGTAGCCTTATTCTATTAGAAATTGTTTCTAATATAAATAATTATTTGTTATATAATCCTGTTGCCTACAGGCATTAAGATTTTTTAAAAAAACATATTGTTTCAAACAAAGAAGTAATTTAGATGCAGAATGTGCATTTTTCAAATCAGTAAAACATAGGCAACCTTATTACTGCTTCGTTATTACAAAAAATAGACCTCTTTTCTTCTGAAAGTGCTAAAACTGGCAGAAAGTAACTAAGAATTTCAGCAATTCTCCTTTGGTGAGTTCTTTTGCCTATCATAGTAAACAACAGAGCAGAAAATCCTTTTGATTCTAAAGTTCAGAGAAAGAATTTGAATCAATACATACATAATCCCTCGAGAGGCTTTAACGTTACTAAATCCAGATCTTGAGAACACGCCATAGCTTTTAAATGTTTCAAGGAGAAATTTTATCAGCATATGTTAGTCAGGGGGGTGGGGGAGAATATCTGTATATCTAAAAGTAGCACCTTAAAACTCAATACAAGTATTACAATATATCAGTTTTTGTGAAGTACAATCTCCTTCTTATTTCTTGATGTAAAGATGTTCTTTGGACATGAACAGGATACATTTTTGTTCTTTTATTTTACTACCATAGATGTAAGCAAGGATACAGAAGTTAGCTACATCTTTAGCAACCGTAGTATTACTGTTTCGAATTCTGTAGTATTATAGATTTCTACTTTATCTCAAATATAAAATTTTATGTCATACCTCACATTCTCCATAGGAGTAGCAACTATTTATTATTGTTGTTCAGTCACTCAGTTGTGTCTGACTCTTCATGACCCCATGGACCAGATCACTCTAGGTCTCCACTGTATCCCGGAGTTTGCTCAAATTCATGTTCATTGTGTCAATGATATTATCCAACCCATCTCATTCTCTGCCGTCCCCTTCCCCTTTTGCCTTCAATGTTTCCCTACATTATGAGAGCACTCATTTTCCAATGAGTGCTCTCATAACATTATAATTAGATAAGAGAATATAGCTTAGTGATTATGATAGCAGCTCAATGCTTGTATTTAAATGCTACTATGCACGGGATTCAGCTTCAATTATTGTATTCAATTATTTATGAAATTTGAATGCCACCTGACTCCCAAGATCATTGAATGCCCTTAAAAAGATCATCATAATTTGTGAAGCGGTAAAATCAGCTATATCCTTAAGGGTCTATTGTTTTAGCATGCATCCAAGCAAGGTAACTTTTACCAGCTGCTCTCTGGTAATACCACAAAACCTGCCAGTTAACTAAAAATGTCACAATGCTGCGGACGGAAGGAATCTGTACACTTTATTTACAGGAAGATGGAAATTTAGCTTACTAAGACTTTCAACCAATGAGTTAATATAATAATGAAACAAGCGGCCCAAAATATACCCTTGTTTGATGTCTTTCTATATTGAGGTTGCTTCTGATAATAGCCCTGATGATTAAGTTATATGTATACAAGTAGTCCTCAATTTACGACCACTCATTCAATGACCTTGCATAGTTATAACTAGCTGAATGAATGGAATTTATGACTGGTCCTTTAAGTTCTAACTATTGCAGCTCCTCCTCTAGTCATGTGATTGCCATTTGTGAATTTCTGTGCTGGCTTTCCATAAGCAAAATCTTATTTTATCCATAAGCAAAATGGGGAAGTTGGCAGACACAGTTGCAAGTCGCTCCCATAAATCAAGCCCCCTTTTTTCTCTTGATAATCCCAGATATGAAGGAATCTTATTTTCCATAGCAGCCCCTGTCCACTCATATTTCATTGTAGTGCATGCTGGTAGCTCCAGACAGCTTGTCCATAGTATAGACTGCATAGTGACCATCTGTGACGCCCCACCCCAAACAGACTGCAGCTGCCGTTAACCAACCTGTCCCAGTGGCCCATCTTCAGTATGGAGTTCCTGCCCACAGCACTAGCCCACACCTCACAGCATTTGTACAAGTGCCCATGCTCTTGCCTGGAAGTCCCATCTCTTTTGCTTAACAACTACATAGTTCTGCAACCAAGACTCCTGGGATTCCCATGCTAAGTGATGTGATCAAATAACATTGTGATTTATGATTACATCATTTAGGAATAGAAATTCGGGTCCTAACTGCCATTGACACCTAGGACTTTGTTAGTTGCAAAGTCGTGTCCGACCCATCACAACCCATGGGCAACGTTCCTCCAGGCATTCCTGTCCTCTACCATCCTCTGGAGTCCATTTAAGCTCATGCCTACTGCCTCAGTGACTCCATCCAACCACCTCATTCTCTGCCATCCCCTTCTTCTTTTGCCGTCAATCTTTCCCAGCATTAGGCTCTTCTACAGTGAGTCCTTCCTTCTCATTAGGTGGCCAAAATATTTGAGTTTCATCTTCAGGATCTGGCCTTCTAAACAGCAGTCAGGGTTGAGCTCCTCTAGCATTGACGGGTTTGATCACCTTGCAGTCCAAGAGACTTGCAAAAGTCTTCTCCAGCACCATAGTTCAAAGGCCTCAATTCTTTGGCACTCAGCCTTTCTTATGGTACAACTTTCACAGCCATACATTGCAACTGGGAAAACCATAGCCTTGATTATATGTACTTTTGTTGGCAAGGTGATGTCTCTGCTTTTGAGTAAGTTATCTAGATTTGCTACAGCTTTCCTCCCCAGGAGCAAGTGTCTTTTAATTTCTTGGCTGCAGTCCCCATCTGCGGTGATTTTGGAGTCCAGAGAAATAAAATCTGTCACTACCTCCATTTCTTCCCCATCCAGGAATAGAGAGGGACAGATGCCATAATCTTAGTTTTCATAATGTTGAGTTTCAAGCCAACGTTTTTCTTCTTCACCTGCATCAAGAGGCTCTTCAGTTCCTCTTCACTTTCTGCCATTAGAGTGGAATCATCTGCATATCTGAGGTTGTTGATATTTCTCCCGGCAATCTTAATTCCAATTTTAAATTCATCTGGCCCTGCCTTTCTCATGATGTGCTCTGCATATAAATTAATAGGACTACCTGTATGGTAATATAGTTTACCTATAGATGCTCCCTCAATTTTATTTCATGGAATGTCACTGGTAATCAGAAAAATAATCAGAATCATAGTATATTTTTCAATAAAATTTTATAAAATGAGGGTTTAATCCAAAACCATACCATTTTCATTAAACTTATATTGTTTTCATCTAGCCAATTAGGCATCATAGATATCTAGCTTAAAGCTTATTTATAACACTCAGCAGGCTAATTGGCTTATAATAAGAAAGATAATAAGCTTGATTTTACTGTTAACAGATGTTGATCTTCATTCCTAGGGTATTGACTTATGCAACAAAGATAACTGCAACACCTTTGGACTTATCAATCGATATTAACAAAAGGGGACAAAGTTTTCTCTTGAACGTTTTCTTACATTTAGCTGTGCTAGTAACTTGGTAATCTCAGAGTCTGTAACTAGAGACTATTCATATGAACATTCTGTATTAAACTGCGGTTGTATAATGGATCCAAAATTATCTGCAGATTGGAAATTAAAATGCATTTCAAAGTTTCAATTGATAGCTAACATCCCAAGACATGCTGGGAGCAATACTTTGAATGCATCCCTCACTTAGTTAAAACAGTGGGTGAGATCAAAGTAATGGTAGGAGTTGGCTTTTGATCTATATAATTTATAATTAACTACTAAAGAGTTATTTACAATAACACACTCAAGGTCAGACCAGCTACAGCATTAGAGAGAGTTTCCTGTTATTTTTCCATATATTTACATGATGTGTATATTATATATTTAGATTATATTTAATTTTCTTGGCTTTTTAACTAGTTTGTTCTACAATTACCAACGATAGATCATTCTAGCTTTTGCTGCAATATGACACTAACTGATGCTGTAATCTCCACCATCTTTATCCTTATCCTTCTTTTACTGTCTTCTTTTGGCCACTTGAAAATCTGACAACAGGTTATGTCAAGGTCCACGTGCCAAGCCTAAAGCAGTTCTGAAGAAGTTCAGTGGAAGTTAGATTTGTTGTCCTTGATAACATAAGATTCTGAGAACTTTGGTAAATAATGGGTATCTCAGCGTCCTAGTGAAATCTGTAGAAGTCTACATGTTCCATACCTGCAGTGAGTTGAAACTGTACCTAAACAGGAAAGTTTCCATAGAGATTGCTAGAACATACTTAGTCATGGATTTCTCTTTTTTCTCTCTGCAATTTAATTTGCAATTGAAATTGTTATGGAAGGAAGGGAAAACAACCAAAACTATATTATACTTAATGAGGAAAAACATGGGCTGCTAATTAATCTGCTTTCATCTCCTAATTTAACCTAAAATTAAGATGTTGATCCTTTTTGTCTTGCAAAATTGAAGGGCTTATTCAGCTAGACTAGGGACAGCAGAAAACTATTCAGGCATGAAATCTGCTGCCCCTAACTCTTCTGCATCTGTTTCAAGCCCACACAGTCACCTGATTCCCTCCAGGGTAATGAGTAACAAAACCTAACTTTTTTTTTTCCATCTAGAGGCTGCCTTGAATTGTATGAGACTAAGGAACACAACATTACTTTACCATCAGACACTGGAAAAGCTAAGCATGGTTTAAGCTTGTATAGGATGGGCATGTACTGAAGACAATGTTGTAAGGCTAGGGAGAAACACATTTTCAGTTACTGAAGATTACTGAAAATTTACTGTAGATGCAAATGACAAAAGGTCATTTAAAGAGGCTGCATGCATTATTTAAATGCATTTGTGGGAAGACAATAATAATTTTTAAAAAAACACAATTTGCATCCTCTACATAAAATACTTGTTTAAACTTTTCATTGCAGAAGTAACTGTAGTTTTTAAATACTTTTATTTTTAATATGATTTCACAATACCCCAAATGCCTTCCCTTTCTTTTGCTGGGGTTAGAATTTTCTCTCTCTCTCTCTCTCTCTCTCTCTCTCTCTCTCATTGCAATGATAATTATTCATTCTCCTGTAGCCTCATTACAAATATGGTTGTATATGGAGATGGAAAAGATATTTGCTTAGTGAAAAAAAAAATCAGATCCTTCAGAGTTTAAGGGACACATCAGAATCTCTCAGACATTCCTGGCAACCAGGAACCAGATCCACCTAAGCCTGCGATGCCATAAACTAGAACAAGGTCCCATTAAACTCCGTGAAATTTATGTTATTGAGTAAACGTGCAAGTAATCAGGTTGCATTGCATCCCTAGGAATTCGAAGGACAGAGACTTCTTTTCACAGAAAAGGTTATACAGTAGGTCGGTATAGAATTCTTTCCGTTACTATTCTTTACAATCTCTTCCAAAAGACAGCTTGAGGAAGAAAGTACAAAAACAGGTCCAAATTAACTTAAAAAAAAAAAACGCGCAAGCCTCACTGAATGTCGAAAGTTGGAAAGCAGACCGATGTTACTTACACGTCCTTGCCTCGGAGAGGGAGATCGCGATCGTTGTAATCAAGAGGCAGTAAATAAGCAGGCAAATAATGTCCAGGAGTCTCATTCTGAGAAGCTGAGAGTTAGTAAGCGAACTGGGTCTGCGTTATCTTCTTTTGGAGCTAAGAAACGGATGCTGGCATCGGCTCTCAGTTGGCGTTTGGCTGTTCACACGGTGCCGGGAAGCGAGGACAATGTTCTGCCCGGTCTAGTCCTCCTGCGGAGCGGGAGGGAGAGGAGACTGGTTGGGGGAATGGCCTCATTCGAAGGCAAGACAGTTCCTGGAAACGGTCCTGTCCATTTCAAGTGGTGGGTAAACAGGAAGGCCGAGGGGAGGACATTATGGCACTGGCCCAGAAGCTGCTGAACCTCCCGGTGGGGCTGGTCTCTAACCGTTTGCTCAAAATGACCGTGTGTGTGTGTGTGTGTGTTTGGTGTGTGTGTCCTTGCGTGAGCAAGAAAGAGGCAGAGAGGAGGCGAAATTGCCTTTTTGATTGCGTTCTTCCCAAGGCTCGTTGCCAATAACACAGAAAGGGGCAGCTCACCTTCAACTCGTTCGTCTTTCCTCAAAGCTGCCCTTCGGCTAGCGTATTTGCACAGCGAGCTGGAAATGAAGCCATCAGAGTTTTAAGCACGTGAGATCTCAGCCTCTCTGGCTGATACCCCAGCTCTGTTTTACGCAATCTCAAGACAATTGGTTTTGCTGAATAAACCGGTGCATTG
This sequence comes from Arizona elegans, assembly GCA_022577455.1. Classification (NCBI taxonomy): domain Eukaryota; kingdom Metazoa; phylum Chordata; class Lepidosauria; order Squamata; family Colubridae; genus Arizona; species Arizona elegans. Next base: position 78,650,583 of record JAKOOJ010000006.1, on the reverse strand, counting down.
AATTTTTGGAAAAGGTGTCCACTGTTTACAGTACATAAGGTTTCAATTTTAATGTAACAAGGCTTTTTGAAGACTATCCTCCAAAGACATCAGTGAATTGCTAGGTATGGCTTTAAATGAATTGCTACCTAAGTAGCTCAGTCTTGGCTTTAATTACGTATTACAATTGAATTCTGACTAGAGATAGCTTATTGATGAACAAGGAAGAAGTTTGCATGGCATCTTAAGTGGCATCTGTTGGGGAATCCTAAAATTCCCCAACAGATTTTTTTTAGAAAAAAAATCTAAAGAGACACATAAACTTGTATTATAATGCTGCAGTCCTACATGGACCTGCTTGTCAATGTTACACTCCAAATGCTAGCAAAATCGTGACCCATTGGTGAAGATGCACATGATTTTTTTTGTGGCCAAATAGTAACTGAAATATCTGCAATTCTTAAGGCAGTCATTTTGGGATTTTTGGGGGAAGGAGGAGGGTCTCAAAATAATGTTTGATGGACTGCATGGAGCTCCTTTTTTTGTAGCCCTGATGTTCAGGTTTGAACTGTAACCAGTTTATTTTATTTATTTATTTGTTTGATTTATATGCCGCCCTTCTCCGGAGACTCAGGGTGGCTTACAATACGTTAAGCAATAGCTTTCATACTTTTTTGTATATACCTGCTTAGTAGGGCTTTCAGCCTCCCCTCAGCGGTCTTCTTTTTTATACAAAGTCAGTTTGTTGCCCGCACAATCTGGGTCCTCATTTTACCTACCTCGAAAGGATGGAAGGCTGAGTCAATCTTGAGCCTGGTGTGATTTGAACTTGCAGTAATTGCAGGCAGCTGGTGTTACTTAACAGCACTTTAGTCTGCTGCGCCACCAAGGCTCTTGATATACACTTTCATGTATTGGAATCATTTTGCCTCTTTAAGAGTTTGATCATTCTAGAAAAGTATAGAAAAAGGACAGGCAGAGCCAGGGAACAGAGTCTAAAATTATCAGCCTGGAGTTTTTACATTCCCATAAAAGATTTAAATCCAATTTTTCTTCAATTCCATTCACTCTCATCTGGTATGAATATGATGTTGGCTGTTAACTGACTATATTCATGGGAAATAAAACTGGAACTTAATGTGTATACCTGATTCTTGGCACCTGACAGAAAGCCTCAGCAAGAGTAGTAGCTTGGCTGATACCTGAAGCTACAGGGAGTTCCAAAGCTGTTGGTTACACCAGGAAGTTGAAAATAAATTGTCCTGGAAAAAGGCAAGTTTTGTAAGCTTGCCAAGATAAGTGTCCAGATATATTCACAATTTTTTAAAAATTACTTCCTGTAATAGAAGATATTTGTCTGATAATTGTCAATGTATAGCTTGTTTTTACAAAGGTCATTTAACAACAGCAACAAAAAACCTCAGTCCACACAGGGAAATCCATGAATTCAAACTTGAGGTCACAATATATATACAAGCGTTTCTGATCTCAATACAGGCAACTTAGTATTACTTGGTCTGTTGTGTGGATGTTTGGGTGGTTTAGGGGTGGGGAATTTGTGGTGGGTGGGGGTGTGTTTGGGGATTGTTATGTGTGTTGGACCTGGTCTTTGGTGTTAAGTGAATTTTGTTGTATGGGTATACTGTGTATATACATACAATGACAATAAAGTTATTAAACAAAACCGGAGATAAAGGTTATGAAAAAGAGATAAATATACAAGGTTTACTTTACAAAAACACACATCTGGTCAATATTTTATACATTCCAAATCCTTGTTTACTATGAAGGCTACTATGTAAATGATTGTAAATAATTCCATTGTGAATTACAACATTCTAATTAAATTTAAGATAAATCAAATATAGTGCAAATAGAATGCAGTAGTCATAACTCCTCAACAAGCTAGGTATTGGTGGTGGGATACATTTCAAATTAGGATAGCTAAAATAAATGAAGAAAGCAAAACAAGTAAAATTCATACATTTTTGGAACATACATGAGGCTGCCCTTGAAGAGCACCCGGAAGCTCCAGTTGGTGTAAAATGCAGCGGGCCACATGGTTTTGTGCAGACTCTACTTGTCTCCTGTGGGAGCTGCATTGGTTGCCGATTTGCTTCTAGGTGCAATTCAAGGTGATGATTGTCACCTTTAAAGCCCTTCGTGGCTTGGGACCAGATTATCTGAGGGATCATCTCTTGCCAGTCACATCTACCTGACCCATCAGAGCGGGGAGGTAGGGAATGTTGCGGGTCCCAACCCTGAAGGAGATACACCTAGTGGGACCCAGAAGAAGGACCTTGTCCATGGTGGCTCCATCTCTCTGGAACATCATTTCCTCAGAAATTAGAATGGCCCCCACTCTAATACTCTCTCGGAAGGCGCTGAAGACCTGGTTTTGCCAGTGGGCCTGGGGAACCCAGAGAAGGATGGAGGCCATTAAATGGTTTGTGTGATCTGTTGTTGCCAAGGTAGGGGGGGTGGGAGGTGGGGGGTGATTTTGTTATATTGTACTATATTAATTGATCTGATTCTGTTAGTTTTTATTGTTTTATATTCTGTAAGCTGCCTTGAGTCGCCATGGGTGAATAGGCAGCAATATAAATTCAATAAATAAATAATTAAATTTATCATTTCTAATATAGTAAATTATAGTTTATCAAGGTAGCTTTTTTGGTGGGTGGGTGGGTGGAATAAAGCATGCCTAATTGCTAGGGTAGCCAAAGTTATTTTTGTTGCCTGATTCAAAAGAAGAAATCTTGCCGTCAATCAAAACTTTAAGGTGCTCAAAACAGAATCAGAACACTTCTTCAAATGACATCTGAACCACTTCAGAATCTGTCTTCTCTTTGTAACCCCACATTGGTTAAAGTTAAGACCTCAGAAACATTAAAAATAATAAAAACAAAAATATTGCTAGGTGAGACTCCTTCAGAGTAGAAGTTGCAGAGTGCTGTTCTGGAACACTTATTAGTACTGGATCAAGAATAAGTGATTAAAGTCTTTTTATCTTGAATTACAAGATGCTCGACCTCTGGTAGGTAGTCAAGTAAGGATCAATATTTCCTGCAGCTCCTACTCTGTCTGTTCTCCTAAGCAGGAAACGTGGAAATGTTAAAACTTCTCCAGATCTGTGATAGACTACCAAAGTATTTTTTTTTATTTTATTTGGCGGTCACTATTTAAGAATGAGATTATATTGAATCTGGCTATACAGTTTTGTAAAAATCTTCACATCCCCCCGCCCCTCAGTCACTTTCCAGGAGCGCACGCGCACAGGGAATAAAGCAGCAATCCAATTCAAGAATTCCAGGCACCCGTCCGTCATTCTGGAAACTAAATCCTGCCTCCTCGCGGGACTAATGATTCGTGGGTGCCATCAGTCAAGGAATCCTTCATTGGCTGTTTCCTTTCCTCATTTGCGGTCTTGTCTCTATTTCTCTCATTCTCTCCCCCTCTCCCCCCTCCCTTTCTCGTAGCTAAGGGAGACCGACGTAGTTACGCGTCCTTCCTGCGCCCGGTTGCTATCGGAGACTAGCCAATAAGCATACTCCGGGAGCATCACGTGAAGACGTCTAGATAAACCTGCGAAAGAGGCGCGGTCACGTGACTTGGTAGAAGGGCCGCCCCGAGAACCTATGGCTACTATAGGATTTCTCAGCGACGGGGAGACGAGAAGACGGTCAGGAGGCCCTCGGGGGCGGGAGAGCTTTGTGAATCTAATTTAACGTGGGGGCGAGGGAGGCGCCTGGGCTGCTTGTTTAGAGGCCGAAGGCTTGGCGCATTGCTTTATTTTTTCCCCCCTCTGGCCATCCTAATAAATCATTGTAACAGAACAGTTCTCATAGCTCGGAACGATTCGTTCAGTACTGGGCTGCTGGCCACCGTTGTTAGTGCTCTGGTAGGACAGTCATTCCCGGGTCCAAACATTTGATGACGTTGAATAACTGCCCCCGCCCGTGCGTTTCTCGCGCGTGAACACACTCATGTCTCGGGTTTATGACACCGGAATTTAAAATGAACGGTGGAATGCAATTCATATTTATTCGGCTTTTGAGTACAGCACATCGCAGAATATAAAAGCCGAAGCAGTGCCTTTCTAATGTAGGACCAAAGCTTACAATTGTTTGTAAGTTTGTATAATAGTCAGCTCACAAAATACACTTTTTGGGAGTGTGCATATTTCCTCTATAAGGCATTGCCGTGTTTTGTTTTGTTTTTTAATTATTTGAACTGTTTAATAGACTATCAAGGAGGAAAGCTGAACTTGCCTGTAGAGAAGCATTTGAGAGGAGACGGCGGCATGAATCAGAATTATCTGTGCATTAATCACAGTTGTATTGTTTACATGTGATGTAATACATGATACATAAGGTATCATACATGATAATACATGATACATAAGGTATCATGAAACACTCATGCATATTTGAAGCAGGATGGAAAAATTAGGTGGCTCAATCTGACAATAAGCTTTAGTTTGAACTTTAGTTACTATTTAAAAGCCATCCTTGATCCATGAAGCTTTCTGACTTCGCCGTATTTCTTAATCATAAATAAATAAATCCATTGATTTTATAATTACTGGTTCTACTTCCAGTGCTGTTAACTGTTAAAGTTAACATCTTTAACTGCATTTTTAAAAACCACATACATATGCTCCGTTAGAAGTTTTGGATACATTCTACAAATCAGCCTACAGCAGATCTTATACCTGATTTCATTGAATAATAATGAAATCATATTTCATACATGTCTTACAAATAATGCATGTCACAATTGGATGCGTAAAGCTTTCATTCCTTTTTAGAAATAATACTATTAACAATTTTATGATGTGCCTCTTCTTTTTTAATTCATTTATTACAGAATGACCTACTTTATTATGGAGATTGTAATTAATACCAATCTTTCTACTATCTTTCTGATAGTGGTTGTCTAGTGTAACAAACCAGTGCTTGCTCAGGTGTGTGCCTGTAATATTAAAATTCTAGGAAATATTGTATTTTTTGTATTTAAATTACTGTTAATTCTTTCCCACCTGCTTTGAATAGAGTAAATTATTTTTTAAAAAGTAATATACTTTGAATTTATGGCCCACTTTTCTATCCATTTGACAACAAAGAAAGCTTTTAATTTTTATTCTATTTTCATTTATCCAACCTATGTTAGTTGTTCAACCTTTTCCTTTGATTTGTTTAGTTTTAACATTTTTTGTAAAAATAGGTTCTGGGAATTCTGGGAATATTGTGTTTTTACTGAATGTAGCTTTTATAAATCCAGTTTTTGATTGGCTATTCAGTCAACTCTTTCCTGATTAAAGAATGGGGTAGAAAACTATGGCTATATTGTTTCATATGCATGATTATCTAAAAACTGCTTTTCTTGGATAAAAGATAAGGATGCTGCACTCTGACTGTAACTATAACATTTTAAATAAATGTGGCTCACAAAATAAAGGTGAGTGCTTGCTATGTTATAGAAGTAGTTCTTTAATGAGATTGGTTTGAAAGACTACAGTTGCCAAGAACTTATTGTGTATTCTTACTCTCCCCTTTATTTTGGTAATAAGGTAATATTCAAATTGATCTCTTCAATTCTTGATTGAATATTCTGGAATTAGTCAATATACCATACCTGCAGTTTATTTGGTGCTCTGAATGGCTGTTGGAAAGGGATGTACAGTCTGATGGCCAATTGCTGTAGCTGGCTAAAGCGGTGGCGAGAACCCGTCAGGTAAATGACCAGGCTTTAAAATACTCATTTTTTAGTAACTTTGAAGATTATAGATGGTACAGCAGCTATGAAGGTATGTAGACCTGTAGTTAACTCATTTTCACATAGAACAGACCAAGGCAAAATATTATCTGGAATATTATAAGGAAGATTTTCTGTAATTTAAATTAATTATGTCATATATGTTTTAAAAGTGTAGTTGGGTGCATGGAGTGTTATTGATACATAGGAAATGAGAATGGTGGGAGTTCATATTAAGATCAGAGGGAAACAAACATAAATATGTTGTCCGTTTTAAGGTTATGACATATTCTTGTGTGCTTTTTGCCTATTCTGTTGGCCATGCTGCAAAGATCTCACATTAGGCATACTTCAGTTATCCATTGGCCCTGTTTACAGAGAACAAGGCTTATATGAGAAATTTTTGAGGAGACTGAAAAAGTAATGGAAAGGAAAATAGCTATAAACAGTTAAAAGATAGCAGGTGAGTCTGTTGATAGCTCATCCTGTAAAAGACAACTTAGCCTAGATGGCTAATAAGCATTTCAAATCATTTAAAGGGATTTCATCTTAATGAATTCACTATACATTAGGATGAGAAATTTATTTTGCAGTTTCAGTAGTACTTTATTTACTCCGCAACTAGCCTTAAATATACTTTACTGAAGTTTCTGTAATCCAAGCTTCTTTGATTTTTCTAAAGTTTGTGGATCTAGACAGTTAAAAGAATTCTACATCATTGTTTAGAAGCAGATTAGGCCCATAGTCTCTAGTTGACTCCTTTGAGTCCTCTGCTAACGTAAGGATTAATAAATCATTTTTGGGTTAATTGAGACCCAGAGTACTGTGATTGTACTGTCAAAAATGCTAATGCTACTGTTAAAGGTAGTATTTAGCTTCCAGCTGCCTGCAGTTACTGCAAATTCAATTCTCACCAGGCTCAAGGTTGACTCAGCCTTACATCCTTTCTAAGGTAGGTAAAATGAGGATCCGGTTTGTGGGGGCAATAAGCTGACTTTGTATAAAATATACAAAAGTATGAAGGCTATTGCTTAACGCATTGTAAGCCATCCTGAGTCTCTGGAGAAGGGCGGCATATAAATAAATTAAAAAAAAAAAAGCAATCAATAATAATTTTCAGCAGCAGATTTTTTTATGTTTTTGGAAAAGTATCATCCATTCAAAAAGGAAACTTAAATTCCAAACAAAGCATCTATGATGATTTCTGAATAGTTGTTCCCTTCTCAGTAGCATATGATTTACATAGGATATGTAAAAAAAACCTTTCCCTTTTCTGTTTTCTGCTGAAATAAAGATTTGTACAGGGAGAAAGCAGAAAAGGAAAATGTTATTTGTACATATCGCTATGCTATTGGTAAGTGAGCAACTAAACTATTTAGAAATCATCAAGGGTTCTTTGTTTGAAACTAAGTTTCTTAAAATTTTTGAGCAACTCAGAATTTATTTCAAAGTTTGTTCTTTGCATACTATATCTGTCTTCTCTTGGAATGATAGAATCAGGAAGTAAAAATGTTCTTCCTGGTGCATATGAGTTGCTAAAATGGTATAAAGTAATTTTTTGAACTCTAATCTTATTATGGTTAATTGGAAACAAGGCTTACTGAATTCATTAGGAATTGCTTATAGTCAATTTAAATTATCTTTTGATATTTGGATATGTGTAAATTACTGTTTAAATTCTGTATTAAAAGTCTGTTAGTTAAAATGCTTAAAATATATATAAACAGTGGTTAATCAATTTCTAATGATAAAATAATAATGTGCAAGTTTGAGTTATAAAACTATGCAGTAAAAATCAAGAATTGTAACACCTATGTTTATGGATTGGGCAAAAAGATTATAATATTAATTATAGGTAATGATGTCTAATAAATTTACATCTTGATTTTTACCATGTATTTTTTAAAAATCCTTTTTTTATGGTCAATATTTAGTCTTGCAGATTGATCAGTTCAAATTATTTACCCAACATCCTACACAGCACATAACCTAATTGCTTATATACAGCTATTCCATGACTTACAACAGTTCACTTAGTGACTGTTTGAAGTTAAAACACCACTGAAAAAAGTTACTTACGACAAATTTTCACACTTAACAACCGTTGCAGCATCCCCGTGGTCATGTGATTTACATTCAGTAGCTTGACAACTGATAGTTGCAGGGTCCCAGGGTCGTGTGGTCACCTTTTGCAAAGTTCTGACAAGCAAAGTCAGCGAGGAAACCAGATTCACTTAACAACCATGTTAAGTGGTTTAACAACTGCAGTGATTCCCTTAACAAATGTGGCAAGAAAAGTCATAAAATGGGCAAAACTCATTTAACAAATTTATCACACAGCATAAATTTTGAGCTCAGTTGTCAAAAGTGGAGGACTGTATAGATACATTTTAAAAATACATAATCCCAAGGAAAAAATGAAAAAACTTAAGATCTAATTATCCTGACATTATGGATTACTTTTCATTCCTTAATTTCTAAAGGCTATACTGTATTTTATGTATATATATAAATATAATTCTTGAAATTTCCACCTCATATAGTTCAATGCTGTGAGTACTGAACTTGTCATCTTTAAATTTTCCTTTCTTTCTTGGCTTCTGTTATCCATTTTATTTATCGTGGATAAGTTTATACTGCATGCTGATCCATAAAATATGGTTTATAAACTACAATGGCTAATACACATAATATGCTTTGCCAAGATCAAATGAACATTTTGGCATCTGAGATATGTGAACTAAGACATGTCTCAATTTCCATGAATATTTTACTTTTTTGACATGCCACTTTTTATTTAATCCATTTTTAAACTATGTTTCTTTTTCTTTTACAAGATTTGAGAATACAAACTTTTGTCTTGGGTAACACTGGTAAAGACTTTCATTCATAGTCTGATTTTACCTCATTTTAACTATTCTAGATCTTTTACTATACGTTTATCTGTCAATTTTCTGATTTCTGTCTACTCAGCATTTGGCCTCAACAATGAGAATCTTTGTTCCTCATGAGACAATCCTTTTAAAATTTCTTTTTCTAAAAAATACTGTTCTTAGTTCTAAAATATTTCACTTCTCTTCTCTTCTCTTTTCCATCCCTCTGCTGGCTTCTTCTGTTTTTCCTCTTCCTTCACATTCTACTCATTTTTTTTTTATTTGTCTGCTTTGAACATTTAGAGATTCTGTGCTCATTGAAGTGTATCAAATTTTTATCTAGAGGCTAGATAGTTTTTTTCTTCACAATAGAAATATTCTACAAATGTTCTTCAATGTGTATCTTAATATATTAAATCATCCCCTTGATGGTTTTAGTATCATGTTCTACATACCGTAGAACTGAAATAAGAGTTAAGTCTCTTTCTGTTGCTCCCTATATTTTTCCATGTGTTTTAGAACTTGTTAGAGACCACTTACTTTACTGCACTTTGTAAAATAGATGAAATCTTTGTTGAATCTTTGCCATGAGGTTTTGGGTGGTAATATTGAAAGTATATTTATTTGTTGTAAAATATTATGTGCTCTTTTTAAGGACAACATTCTAATTTCTTTTTGTTGGTATTTCAAAGGAAGGTGACATTGATCATGGTGGGTCTTGATAATGCTGGGAAAACTGCAACAGTAAAAGGAATCCAAGGCGGTATGTTGGATATTCTATTTTAACCTATAATTTTCAAAATAGTACTGTTAAATTTTTTCCATATTTAAACTTGAAATCAGGATCTGATACACTGTAATATTTTATTCTGTTAAATCAAATAATATCTCATTGTTTTGGGAGAAAGAAAGTATATACCACCACCCCCATCCATAGAATTTAAAGACAAGAAACATCTCTGAAAATAATACAGATTTCATATTTTAACTTACATCTTTTATTTGGCACTTCTTTGGTTGGTGGAAATATGCATAATTGTATGCTTGTCGATTGGTTTCTTGTTATGCATACTTTAGATACCTTAGAATATCTACTGAATCTACTGAACATTTCCTCTGACTAAAAAGAGCTCATGTACACCAATGCCCCATTAATTAAGTGCTATTCTCTAAGGTGCCCCATTAATTAAGTGGCTATTCTCTAAAGTCAGGAAAAACTATCTCTGTATGTTAGGGAATTCCACTTCATGCAGGATAATCATAAAAGAAAATTCACTTCCCTCAGTATATCAACACTGCATATGGAATTCTGTAGAACTGGCTAATAAGTTTCATTCAACTTCTTTTTGTACAGATAAGGTCTGAAATACATTTTCAGTAAAAGCATGCTTCATTGTAATATTACTGTTGCTCTGAAATAAGTATTAACTTTGATATGCTCTTAAGCTAATGATTAATAATATTATTTTTTACTTATACAGTAAAATAAAATATTTAGCATTAGTATAGGTCTCTATTATAGTTTGGAATTAATGTGGGGTAATCGGTCATATCAGAATTCACAAACGGTCAAGTCATAATAATTGTTTATTTTCATATAGAAATATATTTAACTGCTGCTTAGATATTCTTATATATAGGCAGTTTGTAATTTGTATGTAACCATTACATAACAATTTGATGTCTGTATAATTTATGAGTAGTGTACTAAAGGAGTAACCCCCATGCTTCTTTTCTTTATTCTTATTCTGCAACTATGAAACCCTGTAATTTCTTCCCAGCTCCAGATAATTGCTGACCCTCAGTTCTGTTTGCCTCTCCATATTGTTTTGAGGAAAATATAAAATGTTGGAAATATATTTATTTTATTTATTTATTTGTAGCTTGCCTTTATTATTTTTACAAATAACTCAATACTGCCTATTCTGTGAACTGTACCTGTGAGAGACCCAAACAATCCAGTACATTATTAGGTTATTAGAATAAATCAAAATTCTTATTCAAGTTTCATTGAACTGTCTCTCATAGTATATTTTAATTTTGTCAGAATCCCCTGAAGATGTGGCTCCAACAGTTGGATTTTCTAAAATTGATCTTAAACAACGATGGTTTGAAGTCACGATTTTTGACTTAGGAGGTGGAAAACGTATCCGGGGCATTTGGAAAAATTACTATGCTGAATCCTATGGAGTAATATTTGTTGTGGATTCAAGTGATGTGGAAAGAATGGAAGAGACAAAAGAAACAATTTCAGAAGTTCTTAGACATCCCAAGATATCAGGGAAACCTGTATTAGTGTAAGTAACATAAATTTAAAGATATTTAAATATTATATTGAAAATGAGTGTGCTACTGTTAAATAATTAGAAATAATGGGGAAATTGTGTTACATAAATAAAGCTATATACTCTTTTATATGCTAGTCTTTTCTATGATAGTAAATATTTGACTATTACGATTATTATAACTGTTTGATTTTTGACTATTGATGATTGATTCAGTATTAAAATATAAATGGTTCATTAAAAATATCATTAAAGAGATATGCATGCCCAACACAAGAGGGTGCAATTGATGCATTCTGCATATTGCTAACTTCTGAGAACTGACATCATCAAACAAACTAAAAAAATTAATCAAATGTTAAGATGGTTCTCATCGGATAGAATTTTCAAAGAAAGATTATTGCTTAGCACATTGTAAGCCGCCCTGAGTCTCCGGAGAAGGGCAGCATATAAATCAAATTTTAAAAAAAATAAAAAAATATTATGATGCATAACATTCTTTCATAAATGTTCTTAGTAGAAAAGCCCTTATAAGATTGCAATATTTTCAATTTTTCTATGCATTTGTGAAAAAACGCCATTTTTAAAAACAGTATCATCTGTATTTTGCTATATATTTACAGATTCCATTTTTTTCATCTTTCATTCTTGGATGTAATACGGCAGAAAATTTGGGTTATATATTAACATTAAGGTATAAGCTCTTTAGTTCATGTTGCTGAAGAATTTATTTGCAAATACTCAATTGCTCCGAATATTTGTATCCCAGAAGAACTCTCATTATTTACAATAGAAAATTTGTACCCATTGTATCCATAAAAATAAATCTAGTCTTTTACCTGTACAAATAGGTACTTCCTATCTGAAATGTTTTGGTTGGCATTCCTGGCACTGACATTCCTTATTGTTAATAATCTGTGTCTATGCGTTTGAATCTAATTCTGAGAAACATTTTTAGTTTGAAAATATTTAAATATATGGTTATTTGTGGTTTTAAATAATGAAGCAGAATTTATAAATATTTGAATGACTTGCTGTGAAAACTATTTATGTTGACTGTAATTATTCAGGAAAGCAGTCATGCTAGCCATGTTGCTAAAAATTAATTCAGCAATATGAAGAAGGATTTCAAGCTCTCTCTCATAATATAAATTAACTGCATTTTCCTTATACCACTCTAGATTTTTGTTTACTACCTCAGTAATTCCAGAATGCTAAAAGCAGTAGATATTCATCACAGGTATCTTGTCTTTTTAAACTAAAACAAACTAAACAGTAATTTGTTAGTGGACCAATTCCTAAACTGAAGTGTACTTTAGCTGTATACTTGGTGTAGAGACCTTTTTTCAGAAATGGTAAAGTCTTTTTGTGCCATGGTTGTGATTAAAGTCAACCGTAGGCCCATTATAGAATGTTCAACATGCATTTATTTATTTTATTTATTTTATTTTATTTCGAATTTATATACCGCACCTTCTCCTGAGGGACTCAGGGCGATGTACAGCCAGATAAAAACATACAATACAAACATTAAAAACAATTAAAAGAATATATATTAATTTGGCCCCAATTTAAGATAACAAACCAATTAAAAAATTTAAAAATATGTTAAAAAATATGTTAGCTGCTCATTGATATTTGATAATAAGTAAACATGACTGACTTCCCACTTTTGTTGCTCTATCTTTAAGTATTATTGAACCCTGATAAGCATTCATGCCAGATCAATGTTGAAATGACTTTAGGGCTTTTTATATTATGTTAGGGTAGGAAGTTGAGATTTAATTAGTACATGAAAGACTATCAGAAAAAGAAGAAATGCTATCATTTTAGATAGATGAAAAGACTCGTTTTAGAACAATGATTACTCACAAATTGCTTGTATATAAATAAATCCTTAACATTCCCAGTATTTATTACCAGGAAATCATGGTTAGTTCCTGTTCAGGTGAATTATATCTCACAATTTATAAGGCCACCCACAGTCTGTAATGCCGCCCACAACATCGACACACCCAATAGCTCCCATTTTACACCCCCTTTCCCCCATGCTCCTTGCTTGGGACTCCACCTGTTTCCATTTCATGACCCACACGGTCCTGGGATCCTGACAATAGCCAGGATTGCAGGTGCCAAACAGTGTAGCCATATGGCATTGTGCTTTACAATTGTATTGTTAGCAATGGAAATCCCAGTTCCGATTACCATCATCTGAGAATTACCTTATTATAGTTTAGTATTAAGTGTTGATCCAGTTTTTGTGACATACTTCACAAACCATTGCTAAAAGAAAAAAAGTATGTGATGGTGGGCTTACTGACACTTAATTTTTCTATTGAGTTAAAACAAGTCTCATTTTTGTATAATACAAAGGTTAAAAGCTTTTTACACTGTACTAGAAAATAGCAGGTACAGCTATGTTTCAAATAAGACATGTAGTAGTAGCAATATTGTCTGCTTGAAAGAAAACAGTGAAGTGTAAGTGGTGGAATGAAGCAGAGCCATGACAGAAAAGACAGACTTCTCTTTCCTAGACTAGCATTATGTTATGTTCCTTATCTTTTTTCTCTCTATCTAGCATTCCGTCATGAATGCTGAGCCTTGTTTAACTGGTTTTTCTTATGCTGCTCCCTTCAAAGTATGTCCACTCAGATTTATTTATGCTACAAACCATAGAAAGAGCACAGCTTTATTTCTTTTACAGTTGGTTAAAAATGGCTTCTTCTTGTGCTTTTGACTATGATCGTTATATACAACTTTATATTGTTCATTGTTGCATTTATTTCTTCATCTTGATGGAGGATTTTTTGGGTGGGTGGGGCTTTTATGAGTCTTAATAATTGGTGACTTGGCAACTTTTTGACAAGTAATTTGTCATTGCCTTCTTCCTTGGGCTGAAAGAAATATTGTGATAAAGTCATCCAATTGGCTTATTTCTAAAGCAAGGCTAAAATTCTGTTCTCTCAATTTTTGGTCTTTAAGCAGTATACCAAATTAGTTGTATTATATATTATTAGAGAAGAAAATATAGCAAATAACTATCAATAATCACACCTAGTAGTACCCTGTTTCTCCCAAAATAAGACGTCCCCTGATAATAAGCCCAATCGGGCTTTTGAGCGCATGGCAATAAGGCCAAGCGCTTATTTTAGGGTTCAAAAAAATATATAAGACAGGGTCTTATTTTTGGGGAAACACAGAATCACAAGAACTTGCTAGTATTTTTCATAGGCCAATATTTGGATTATTTCTATCACCTATCAGCACATTACTTTCTGTGTCATTTGAGAAAGACAAACACAGTTTATATGGAAGAAATTGTTTTGCAGTAAAATGCCCCCAGATGTATGATTGCAGCATCTTTTTTTCTTCCTATTTTTTCTAATATATATCTGTAGACCAAATTTTCCCCCCTAGGCACAATTAAATAATGCCCCTTTGTTTTAAACATAGAAATTTTCCTGAATAGCACACAGTTCTTTCCACTACACTGTTGCCATTACTGGTCCTAAATTAGAAGGTTGCATTAACCTGAGGAAGGTATTGTTTGGAAAAAAACATTAATATGAATTTTATTGGCTATGTTGGTCTGACAAACCTGTCTAGTTGGTATTGACTTTTATGTGCAGGAAGTAACTCTTTTTTTTAAAAAAAAAATTGAGTTTTTGGGGTGAAAAAACAAACCGTAGAATCAAAAAACATCTCCAACTGCTGGGGATTATTGCATGTTTTATTTTTTTTAAGCTCTTTGTGCCAGGTTTCAAGTTTAAATGCCAAAATGTGTCATGAATGGATTATTTTAAATTATTCTCCTACCTTCTAAAGGTTCTTTCTCTTCAGACTTTATTCATAGCTTGTATAAAGTCAGAATTCTTTTAGTCTCATAATTGGGAATCTGTGACTTAATCTCAGTTAAAAAAATAGCCTAGGTTATTTTATTTTTTGGAATTTAGTGATGACAGGGATGATATATTGTAAACTATTGTAAGCAAAACAAGAATTTGCATTTAAACAAGTGAAGATAACAGCTACTACTGTAAGTGATATGTTGGGAAAGAAATATTAATTTAGCTACTCCAATGTTTATTCCAGATTTTATAGTTAATTGTTGTAAACTGAGTAAGACTGACCAAATTTATCCTTTAAGTGGAAATTATCCTTCCTTGAATTCTGTTCCAAATGGTAAAAACATATGCCTTACTCAAAATTTTTATTTGTTTGTTTATTCTGAGGTCAAAATGAAAACTTAAACTGAGTTGAAAGTATACTGGAGCTTTGTCACTTTTTTTTCAAAGCGTTTTCCTTAGTAAACCATATGAAATACAAATAAACTCTGCAGTTAGAAACGTAATGTTTCTAATAGTTGTATATTTGGCTATTATTAACATTTTTAATTATCTTGCACAACAATAAAAATAGATCTCATTTAAATAGTAATTGTCTTCAGTGCTGTTAATAACATTTCCTAGTTTTCTTCTGTTTCTGTTTTCAACCTGTTTACAACCTGATTTACATAAGGCTAAAACTGGATTATATATTTCCCCAAAATTGATATTTTTGTTTCATTGCAGTAATCCATTGAAGAATTCTATTTATTTAATTTTTTTTTTGGAGCAAAGTTGCATATCTGTAGCTATTTCAAAATTTTATCTAAGCTTGTAACAGCATTATGTTTAATCAGTGTGTAAACATGATTAAATTTCCTTTTGGATTTTTTAGAAGGAAGGGATGTTTGAGTAGTTAAGCCTCCTTTGCCTTGCATGTAGTGAATTTAAGGTGGATTAATTTAAAAAAAACCGTTTAAAACCAAATAAATGATAGATTAATAAAAGTGTCCTAGTATAATTTTCAAATCTATGAAATAATTATCAATGTTAGTTACAGAGAAAAATGGAAAGCTTGTTCACTGTTTACTATTTAAATATCTTGTGGTTGTCCAGATTTAATTTAACCAATATTTAGGCTTCAGTTTTAGTTTTGTTTTTAATTCTATATTTCAGATATTTTTCTACATTCCTTGTAATCATAACACAAAACAATTTCTTCCTGTTCTCTAACATGTGGATTGATGTAGTTTATTTTACTGTTTCTCTCTCTCTCTCTCTCTCTCACACACACACACACATATAATTGCCTTCAGGAAAAACAATATTTTATACAAACTAAATATGCATTTGTGAAATACAATTGACAACCAACAGCAGAGGTGACTGATAGCATGAAAGTTAACTTCCTTGCAAAAGAGAACTTCTTGAATACAGATAGTCTGAGTTATGGCTTTAACGGAGCTTAGCAACGGTAAATGAACTACCTCAAGTAATGGCCAGCCATGAAACTTAAAAAAAAAATCATCTCTAAAAGTTGTGCAACAAACTGGAGGACACTGAGTCTTTATAAGCTTTAGCTGTCCACATGACTGCCTATATAGGACAGTCTATAATCTATCTTTTAATTCCTACCTGAGCTCTACAGCTCAGAATGACAGCTAAAGCTTGCAAGGATCCAGCATCCTCCATTTCGTTGCACAACTTTGAGAGGACTTTTTTTTCAGTTCAATAGAGAAAGCTGCTGAAAGATTTTCTTTTCTTGGTCACTTTGTTCCTCTATTCTTTAGCTGCAGTCAAGATTAGATTTTTAAAAGGGTTAGAGATTGGAGAGTAGAGAGAGCATTTAGTGAGGAGGGAAGATCAGCAAGTCCCTCCCTTCCAGCTTTTTCTGTTTTATATTGAAGAAATGTGGCTTTCTGGAGGGTGGGGGGTGGAGGAGAGGGTGAAGCAAGAGAAAGGTTTTTGGGAACCTTATCCTGAAGCTGCCTTTCAGGCAAAGGCCAGCTTCCAAAGCCAAGCAAGAGACAGGAGGGCTTTGCAGCCTTCCGCTGGCCAGCTGATTGGAACACAAAGCTCTGAAAGCAGCTGCCAAGGAATTGTCGGGGCCCTAAAAATGGTGACTACTTCCAGGAGGCTTGGGGAGCATGCCCAAATGCTATAGGTCCCATCAGGGCAGGATGGTGGTGGTGGTGGGGAAGAGAGGTGGAGGAACTGCAGGATCCCTGTGGTCTGTCATAAAGTGCATGACCACGGTGGCACTGCAAACTGTATAATTTTGAAACAAGTCATATATAGTTTTGGAGTGTGAGCCTTAACTATGAACTGTTGTTAAGTGGCCTGTCACTTCTCAAGGCTACTTGTAATTATGCTTAATTTCCTCTTCTCCTCTTCCTTTTTAGTACATACTATTAACACACTTATTGGTTTTTTGGGGGATATTTGTATGCTTGCCCAGATTATTCTGTTGTGACTTACTTAGAGACAGAGTATATTTTTCAAACTGAATAAAATAATTTTATAATGACATGGCCATTCATACAAGGCTTTGGTTTGTGCTCCACAGTTGTGCTTAATTTTTACAATGAATAGCTGGTATTCAAGGAATATAATATCATTAATACAAGGAAATGATTATTTCTTAAAAGAGGTCTTTTTCAATATTATCATAATAAAATATATTTCAAATATTTGGAGACTTTCCATAATGGAAAAACTGCAAGGAAGGATTTTTAAAAGTAAAAGAATCCTATGTATTGCATACATAAAGCCATTAATCTTATTATTTATATTTTTTTAAACCTTTGCATGCAGTGCCAGTTTTTTTTTTTTTTAGTGTATGGCATACATAGCCAGGGAAGTCTACAATGCTTTTTACCATAGCCATTACAGCACCATTACAGTCTCATGATCGCCATTGGGTGCTAAGGAACCAGGCTCACAATTATGATGTCACAGGGATCTATAGTCGTGTGATTGCCATTTATGATATTTCATGGCAGGTTCTGACAAGCAAAATCCATTGGGAATGCAGCAGGGAAGATAGCAAGTCATTTGGGTAAGCCGCCCTACCCATGTGCAGCCTTTGCCATTACCCCCTCATCCTCCAGCTCATTTGTAGCCTACACTGGGTTTCCTAAGCCCTGCCCCAACTCACATGTAGCTTGCACTGAACCCCCACTGTGCCTCCCTCAATTCATGCTCAGCTTATGCTGGAACCCTCAAGACATCTTCAGCTTCCCCCAGCCTCTCATAGCACTCCTGCATTGGGTCTTCCAAGCTCTCTCCTGACTTCCCCCCTTGGGATTCCCACCACTTCCTGTTTAATGACCTGCATGTCTTGGGGTTATGATTTCAACTGAAATTGCCATCTCTAAGTGACGCAGTCACAGGATGTAGCCCTTTATGACTGCAGGAAAATCTTAGAGCGTGCCGCATAGATGCAGGTGAGCTGGGGGATCTTACTGGAGTGACTTGCAATCTTCTCTGCCAGCTTTCCCATTGATATTGCTCATGGGAAACCAGCAAGGAAGCTCACAAATGTGATCACATGACATATAATCATAAGCCGGACATCCAAGTGCCTGCTTGGATTGTAAACACATGACCTCAGGGGTACTGAGATGGCTGGAGGTTGGAGGACATAAATTTGAACAGTTGCTGAACAAATGGATGTAAACTGAAGACTTCCTGTACACCGCAACTTATGTTACAGTAGGTTTGCAGTTTTTCCTTTATCCAAACTAGTTGAACAAAATTGCTAGGAAGATGCATTTAATTCCAGAGAACTTGGCTAAAATTAAATATGACAGTACAGTTGTGTCTCAAACAGATGCTTCACTGGTACCTGTAACATAATGAATTGATAATAATATTTCTTTGTGTCACATTCATGTTTTTAAAGCAGCATGTGGAAAGGACAAGACTGTTCCCCTCTTCACAGTGTAACAAGGAATTACTCAGCTACCAAGGTATAATGGTACATGGCAAACATTGGCAAGATCTTTGCATTTCATCCCTTTTCTTATTTTCAAGGTGTAGTGATTTCTTCTGAAATTCTTCAGCACATTCTGCATTAGAGACATGTAACTAAGAAAAGCAAATATCATGTGAAAAAAATGTACATATTCTTAGTAGTACAGCAAATCCACTTTCTCTCTGACGTGTTTAGTCCTATTCAGTATTTTATGGATCAGCTCTTCAGTTTTAATTGCCCAGAAGACAAATCATTTGCAACAAGAGCAGCACCAACAGCACAGTGCTTTGCATGGATTCTTTTTTCGATACTTAGCTGCCAGCCTGAACTTTTCTCTTGACATTTGGACATAATCCTGAGTATTAATGATTTCCATTTCAATGCTGTTGATCATTTCACCTTGTTCATCTACCAAAAGTGAGATTTGAAAAAAAAGGCCTCTTAAGTCTTTCACTTGATTTTCCAGACTGACTAGTTCTCGGTGTCTTTGTTCAATCTCAGATAACTGGCCTTTAGTAATCTTGACCTCTGTAAGCAGATTTTCATTGAAGATTTCCCATTTCCCTTGTTCAACCATATTATTTAATTCTTCCTCTGATACTTCTTTTCCTGCCACTTCCAACTGACGCATAATGAAATCCTTACATTTTTCTTGTTTGGTTGTTATGGCATTATTGTACATAATCATTATATTTTGAAAACGATGGAAGAGGACTGCACGCTGAGAACTGAGGACCCTTCTAAGGGCAGGTGATGAGCTATGTTCTTTTTCTTCTCTCTTCACTATTTTTGAAAGATCATCCAAGCCCTTATTAATGTGCTCTGCTTGAGCTTTAATTGCTTTTGTATTGCTGCATTCTTTTTTAAGCACACTGAATCTTCTCATGGAAGCCATCAAACTTTTCTGCTGCCGACTAAACTTTTGAACATCCGTTGCCAAACGATTAATATCATTATGAAGTTGTTGTATTTCATGCAAGTACCTTTCAGTTATGGGTTCCTTTTCAAAAATAACAGCTGCTTGTTCAAATTCTCCTTGTTCCTCTCTAATAGCATTAACAACACGATTGTTCTCTTCAAATAATTGTAGTTCCTTTGCTCTCAGTTTAAGCTCTTGAAGGCGGTCTTTCATCTTCTGTTGAATATATTAAGGTTCAGAAGTATTAAACCCAAGGCAGCAGTGTATACCTAAGAATTAAAATCACTTTCATTAGCATTTATTAATCCACAATCGTATTAGACCATAGCAGAAAATGTTATAAAGAAAAAGTTGCAGAAATTTGCCACATAGTGTAGCAAACAACTTCCTGTAGACTCTTTGTATCCATTTTAGAAAGCTGTTTCGAAAGCTATATGGAAACTGAAATACACACTATTTTTCACATCTTAATAGGTATGTTACTTCTTTCCTGCATTTTATCCATTTTTGGCAAATTAAAATGATCAACATATAAACTAGTATTTTAATACACATGTATGAGGTCTATAGACTTTTTCAGAATGGGTGAGTTGCAAATATTGTACTTATGTACAGCTTTTTAAAGTGGATGTATTTGTTATTGGAATCAAGCTTTTGTCTGCTGTTCCAGGTCAGTTGGTTATTGGAAACAGATGCTATGCTTATGTTCATAGCACCTTTCTCGTTTTTAATCCGAAGACCTGAAAAGCTCTTCCATACATTCTAGAAATAAGTACTTTAACTTCTTTCCTGAAAGAGAAAGAGGTTGTGCCTTGATCTAGCCCTGTGTTGCTCCAGTACAAAGGCTCTGCAAAAACCTTTCATATCCATATGCCCTTATTTTCATCTCTTCTTCCTTTCCTCCATAATTGCAAGTGTACTTTATATAAAATAAGCTCCAGTAGTATATTATTTTAAGTAAGTTATGATCATTAAGAAAAATCAAATAATTTAAAAATAAGTTAATTAAAATGCAGATAAAATGAAAGGTTTTAGGAGGAGCTCATTATGAGTATCGTAACCACATTGCCATCAAGTCCTTTTCTGATTTCATCCTTTCACCATTCTTTTCTTTTTATTTTCAATTCTTACATCACTTGTGTTCGGGGTGCCTGTGGCGGCCCAAGTGCTCTGCCAGGAAAAACGGGATCCCTAATTCCATTTTCGCCTGCGACGGCTTCCTGCAACCCTCTGCCAGCAAAAACGGAACTCAGGAGGGCTGCCCATGGTCCTTGCCAGCTTCATTTTCATTGGCAGAGGCACCGCAGGCCAGACCTTCACTGTTTCCAGGGCAGCCCCGCGGGCCAGATCTAAGCACCCCGTGGACCAGATCTGCCCCCCCCTCGTCCTTGAGTTTGACACCCCTGATTTAGATGATGGCAGCCATAGAGGCCCACTGCAAATTGAAGAAGGCACATATCTATTCATATCTGTTTGTTCTCCTTTCCACTAAAGGGAGAAAAAAATGCAATCAGTACTCCCAAACTTTCAAAAACTTAGCTTCCCAATTATCAAAATAAATAGTTGATTCCATTGTGCAGGTTGCAATACTGGAACTTTTTTTGGATAGAAAGAAAGGACAGATTTCCTTACTGAAGGAGTAAAGCGATTCCTGCAAAAATTAATTAGTCCTGGAAGTATTAATACTAGAAAGACTCATGATGATCACATACTTAAACATCACTGTTTAAACTGTTTAAATATCTGCAGGACTGCTTCCATTTCCACCACAATAGATAATATTGCTTCCCTAGAATGTGGTAGGAAGCATTTTCCAGAAATCTCTGTCTTTCCCAATGAAAGTCAGTTGATATCTCAAATGATACTTCACTGTCAAAGGGTAAACGTAAAAGATGCTTAGCGCTAGTTTGAGGTTACCAGTGGAAGAGTGCCATGGAGAGAGTACTACTAGAGCAAAGTGTCTCTGGATGTCCAGAGATCCAGCAGTACAAGTTCAATATAACTTCTTACCGCTCGTCCTTGTTTAACAACCACAGTTGTGATCAGCAACTCAGTCATTAAGAGAAATGATTTCTAAGTAAAAATAATGTGATTGCAACTGTGCTTTTACAATTTTATTTCAGTTTGTTTTGCTTTACAGAGTCAGAAATATATGACTCCAAAAATCTGGGGGAATCCAAACAGTGGGGAAGGGTTCCAAAACTCTTGAGGAAGCCAGATAAAAGTGCAAATATTGTAGCTCTTTTTTCCCCACTTCTCCACCCTTTGGTATGTTCCCCAAGTGCTGGGATAGTTAGCAAGAAGAGAATTGATGTTTGTACTTACATTCATTGGAGACGAAGGAAGTAAGCACATATACATTGTAAAGAGAGCTAACACCAGCTGTTTTCCTATTGCAGTTGTGAGGCAAACAGAAGCCTTCAGCGTGAAACTGATTAAGGTCTTGTCAATTTCAGGCAGCAGCAGCCAGCCTGCAGCAGGTTCTAATCAACTCATTTGAGCTTTTTACCTTGCAGTTAGCACTTTTAGGGGCATGCTCTGAAGAAAAGCAGCTCAGCAAGAGATGGCTTTTTTAAAGTAAATTTCTACTCTGGGAGTGGGGGGAGAAGGAAAAAACATGGCAAAAGGTACTAAGAGAACGTAGTGGTGAACACACACACACATAGGGGAGAGAGCAAGAGATGCTATGAAGATTGTAAATATTAATATTGATTAATATTGATTGATTATTTCATATTGCAACTGCAAATGGTCCCTGTCCAAGATAACTAAATGAGGACTACCTTTATAACTTTACACACACACACACAAAAAAAAAACTTTAGCATTAATGTAAGGAATCAACAGTTTTTTGGAGTACGATGGCAAAAAAGAATAGACCAATATCAAGAGCCCTGGTAGCGCAGCAGACTAAAGCATTGTTATTAGCATCAGCTGCCTGCAATTACTGCAAGTTCAGATCTCACCAGGCTCATGATTGACTCAGCCTTCCACCCTTTCTAAGGTAGGTAAAATGAGGACCCAGATTGTGGGGGCAATAAACTGACTTTGTATAAAATATACAAAAGTATGAAAGCTATTGCTTAACGCATTGTAAGCCGCCCTGAGTCTTCGGAGAAGGGCGGCATATAAATCAAATTAAAAAAAAAAATATGCCATCAATATCCTAAGTACCCTTCAAGCTCCCATTTTTTAAAAAATCTTTTTTTTCCTGTGCTATTTCATGCTAGCAAGAAAGAGTACTCTTACTTATTTTAAATGTACTATCTATGTTTAACTCTATAGTATATTGCTTTGTAATGGAAGGGCAAATTATAAATGCTTCTTTGCTTTTTGTGGGGGCGGGGGTTGCCATTAAAAAATGGTCTATAAGTCCTTGAATAGTTTTTTTTTGTGTGTGTGTGATAACTCTAAATAGTCCTTTCTGGAATAATACTGCCATATTTTTCTTTTTTCTTATACAGTCTTTGTATCTAAGCAGTATATATGGTAGATCAGAAATGTATAAATAATTTGGATCAAACATTACCTTGGGTTTTGAATGACATAGTGGGATCTCAATGCCAAAACAGTAAGAAGAAAAAATGTAGGTGGAGGGTGGGACACACTAAATTTAATTTAAAACACACCCATCATTTTTGTTTACTGTCACATTAAATTAGAATTTATAATTTAATCTGCTTTTCATGTAAAAAATATCAATACAATTTTGCAGCAACTTCTAGAGCGACTGTGATGTCCAGACCTGAAGCTTTGGAGTATCTTGTTGTACCTAAGTACCTTGTTGTCCTTAGGTTATGTACTCTAAAAGAAGAAAAAAATATCCAAGGATGTTCTGCCTGAGTTAGCTCAAATATTGTTCTTTCCAAAACTTTTTATTTGGAAAGTCCTTGTCGATGTTTATTGCAAATACTATGTATGGTCCTAATGATACAAGGTGGAGATAATTAAGTTAACACTCCCAGAGAAAGACAGCATGTTTAAGAAATGGGGTGGAGTTATTGTATACAATGGCTTGTAATGAAACTAGAACAATCTAGATCAATCTGCAACAACAAACTTGAGTTTTGAGTACTGTCTCACTACTGTATCACATAGATCTGTGACCTATGTATATTAATGCTACTGGGAGTAAGTAAGAGTCCTTCAAGAAGTAAAATTGTAATGTGATATTTTTTGAGCAATATTAAAAGTACTATCTGTGAATTCCCATTACCAGGGTTGGAGGGGTCGTTTCTCTATAAATATTTTGTCTGCTGTTCTTGATGACTTTATGCTGTAAATTCAAAAGGCAAATGCAGTCTTTCTCCATTACAGGTAATCCTCAATTTACAATTGAGCCCAAATTTATTTTGCTATTTTGTTAAGTACGTTTTGACCCATTGTATGCCTTTCTTGCCACACGGTTGCTAAGTGAATCATTGCAGTTGTTAAGCTAGTAATCTGGCATTCCTGTTGACTTTGCTTGTCAGAAGGTCGCAAAAGGTGATTACATGATCCTGGGACACCACAAGTGTCATAAATGCAAGTGTCATAAATATGAACCAATTGCCAAGCATCTGAGTTTTGATCACATGACCGTGGAGATGTTGCCACAGGCGTAGGGGTGAAAAACAGTGGTAAGTCACTTTTTCTCAGTGCCAGTGTAACTGAGGGGTCACTAAATTAACTGTTGTAAGACGAGGACTACCTGTACATAATTAACATTACAATATCTTGGATAGCACTGCCTCAGAGACCTCAGCAATTGAGTAAACCATTAATGATGAGAATCTTACTGAGCATTTCAGAAGCAAAGAGAGGTAATTTCTGGTTGAAAGTACTCCAAAAAATGTTAAACTGTGTTGATTGCAGTGTTTATGCAAAATGATTTTTTCCAAATGACATTCTAGGGAAATCTAAAATTATTTACAGCATCCCCATTCACCTACTCTTCAATGAAAGAAAAAGAAAACAAAAGCAGAATATGACATTAGAAACAACTTGTTTCCTGCCATTTCTTGTGATAAATACTATTGGGGAAATATATTATGCGAATGTTAGAGCAATAATTGTAAATTCTTCAGGCTAAATTTATTGTATGGATTCTCCCTTCCCTGCTATTTTAACTATTTACACATATTTACACATATTGATGGTAAAGCCAAAGAGAGATCATTTGTAACTATAATTTATTTTTATCCTGCCTTTATTATTTTTTATAAATATCTCATGGTGGGGAACATATATAATATTCTTTCTTTGCCCTATTTTCTCAACAGCAGTAGCCCTGTGAGGTGGGTTGGGCAGAGAAAGAGTGACTGGTCCACAGTCACCTAGCTGGCTTTCATGCATAAAACAGAACTAGAACTCAAAGTCTTCTGGTTTTTAGGCTAGCACCCTCAACCATTACATCAAACTGGGTCAAATATGACTTATCTAAATAAGAGTGAGTACTATAGTATAGTATAGTATAGTATAGTATAGTATAGTATAGTATAGTATAGCATAGCATAGCATAGCATAGCATAGCATAGCATAGCATAGCATAGCATAGTATATAGTATATTTCTTAAATAATATACCAAGGTTCTTTGGGCAGGCTTGATGGGATTCACAACTCAATCTAAGGGAACTTTCTAAAATCAAAAGTTTTAAACTCATGCATATTAACACAAAAATCAAAGTGCAACAATAAACTTGTTATTAATCTCTTTGTGCTGCCTTAGATGAGTCAAATACCAAAATAATTCACAACCAATTTCAAAATAGTTTTTACATTGGTATAGGAGGAGTAATAATGCATTGCACTATATTTAGGTAGCAGCATGCTGATGAAAATATATCTTAACAGAAGAAGTAATATTACTTCTTTAATAAATTTTGTTCAGATAATATACATAATTCAGAATTATGGAGATCCTAAAGTAAATTTGCATGTTAACGCTCTTAGAATCCTTTGTTATAGCTGAACTGAACTGCTGAGTTTCTATATTCAGTATTTTCATGCACAGCAGATGATGTCATTGTTAGCAAATGTACACATACACTCCCCTTCTCATGATTCCTGAAATAAAAATGCTGAAGTTCCTCAACTGCCTATTTAGACATTGTCTTAGTACAGGATTTTTTCTGTTTCTTTAATTCATTTTCAAACGTGTAATAAACATTATTATTCCCAAATCAAAATGTGATTTATTTACATACACAGACCCACACAATTGTTCACTTAGCGTTGTGTGTGATGTTGTTAACCTCACAACAAGATCTCTCTGTGGTCTATAAGAGTGTCAAGCAATCCATTGTCTAGGCCACAAACTTTATTCTATCTTTATTTTTTAGTAACTCCGTTTTAAAAAAGGAATTTGTGCAAAGGAAGAATGTATCTCCTGGCATGCTTTCAAAAGAAATTACATTTAATGCATTAAATACTTTTTAACAAATTAGCATTTCTGTATTAAAGCGATATATTTCTTCAAACATGTACAACAGAAATAAACTCGTACTTAGCAGAGGACAAACACTATTTTACACACATTAAATATTACATATTTTTAATTAAGATTATTTGGAATATGATCAACAGAATACACTTACCTTCTTCCTTTTAAAAATCCTGTTTTTCAGTATCGTTCTGTACTTAAGGATAGGACACTTGGATTATCCATGTGTGCATACTTAATAGATCTGGAATGTGATTCCCGTTTTAAAAGTTTCTGCTTGCTTAATCTCTCTAGAACTTAATTACTTAGGAAGTGTGCCTTGAAAAACCATGGATCGAGAGAGTCTTAGTTGGTTATATTGCCCTGTAGTAGAAAAGCAAATTAGTTACTTTACTCCTAGAGAATCTGGTTCTGCCTGTTAGAGATACTGTACAACCTTTCTTCCAAGGCGGGCCTTTTTATTCTAATGAGCCAATACCAGGAAGTGTTTTGTGTAACACTCTCCTTACTGTAATTTCCAGCTTACAGTGAAAATACCTGTTGCTTAATACTAGTGCTTTCCTAAAAATGAAGTCCCTGAACATCAAATACTTATAATGAAAACTAGGAAAACATTGAGGAAGGGAAGAATGTATTACCAAAAGTTTGCTTATGTTTTAGTAATGTTTTATTAGTAGTTGTTAACTTCTGTTTAGCTTTGTATTTTTATTTTTTTGCAATTTTGATATAAACTATCAAAGCTTAAGCAATAAAAAAGGGCTTTTTTAAATGAAAGGAATATATTGTTAACAGAGAAAAACTTCTTTGAAATTATTGCTGAGAATTGAAGAGAATTATGGACTTGGTCTATTTGCAAACTAAGTTTTACCCATTTTGCTAGCTGTTTGTATTTTCAAATTATTATTATATAACTGAACCAATACATGACAACTGAAATCATTTTATTCATTCATTCAATATATAAAGTGGTAGTGGAGGGGAAGAGCAATTCTTATATGGTGTTGAACTCCATATATAAATTCCATTATTGAACCATTATTAAAATTAATGAGGAAATAAACAATTGCGAAAACCATTGAAGATAGTGGATTGTAATAAAGTGGACAAATCTATTTTGTTCCTCTCTCTCTCTTTCTCCTCCCTCCCTCTCTCTCTACTTCTCTCTCTCTACCTCTTTGACATTACACTTTCTGAATAATCTGAACTTGTACTCTCAGCCCATTACACTTCATAGAGTAATTATACAGATCAGCTGGGGGAAGAACAGTGCATACTCTACTTAGTTCCCTTGTATGATTCTGGTATAACAGATGCCCGGTGCCAAAATAAATAAATTTGCAAACTTATGTTTAGGGAAAAATTTACAGAAAGCTGCTTCTCTTCTGTTGTTTATGTATCTCTAAGTATAATTTAAATTTTCTTATGCTTCTTGGTACTATTCTACATCATGGTATTCTCCATTTGTGGTCCAACGTATTTGGAAAAGCACTGAGTTGAGAAAGGCTATTTTAGAGAAACTTAACAAAATAAATGAAGTACAAGGAGTGCACTTTCTTTTTACTAAGCATGCTCTTGGTTCCAAATCAAAGGTTTTAATACAGTTCTTGTCAGTACTATTTATCTAGACATTTTCAACCTACAAGTGGGAAGAATGTTTGCCTAAATATGCTGGTTTGTAGTTCATTTCTAAGAAATGAAAATACTTTTCTGAACTTTTTAATAACTTTGCTGTGACTAATGAAAATTGATATTTTTCCTTGGAAGAACAAAAAGAGGAAGATCGATTTTATCAACTACATTGTGTGTATGCTTTTCTATATTTTAAATCACATGATTTTTCAAACATATCTCCTCCGTTGAGTTACCAACCTGAGTATAAATAAGGGCAGCTTGGAACCATATCAGACAGGTAGATCACAAACCTGGAAAAGTCCATCCATTACAAGTAAACTTTACAGCTGCTTCTAAGAACAGTTTGGAAGTTTCAAACTTGCAAGAACAATCATTTATGGTTTTTCTTTTGAATTTAACTTTTGATATCAAAATATCTAAACTTCTACCACAATCCTAAGGCTATTTATTTTGAAGTGAAGTGAACCCAGTGAAACTTTCTCCCATAAACTTTCTCCCATAAACCTCTCATAAGGTTGCTTTCTTACAACATAACATTGTAATCCTATTATCATCGTATGATCATCAGAGTCAGACTTAGGCATTTTCACATAAAAGATTTTCAAATATATTTGCTTTTCAGAGGATCATTCTAAAAAGGGCAGCATTTTCAGGAGGTGTAGGTTGTAGAAAGTATAATAGGAAAATAAAGCTTTAACTGCCTTCTACCAAAAATTATTTAAGTTCAGTTCACCCAGGATGTGTTTGATCAAGATATAGGCTTTCTGACATTTTAAGAGTAATGAGAAAATAAATTAACCATTTGTATTTATTCCACTGAGAAGAAACGGTTAATAAATAGGCAACAGCAATATTTATGTTTGGCTATAGAACAATGTTTTGTGTCTTTCCTATTATTTGAATAGATTCTGCTTATCCATATTGATTTGCATTGACTTTTAACCATGGTAGGTAGCATTACCATATTTTTATTTGATCTTTTTCCCCTTAGATTAGCAAATAAACAAGACAAAGAAGGTGCCTTGGCAGAAGCAGATGTGATTGAATATTTATCTCTTGAAAAGCTTGTCAATGAGCACAAATGCCTCTGTCAGATTGTAAGTGCATTTTAAATAAGATTAATTTCCTTAGACATGTTGCTTGGCAGAATTTTGAAATAAAATTATGCAATTCTATCACTTTATTTTTCTGTATATCATATGCCTCTTTATGTCTGATTAGTGACAGCCATGAGAAAGATGATTTTGTTGCTTATTACCTGGATGATAAGAAAATTTCAGATTGTCATTTCTCAGAAAAGTGCTTAATGGAATATCAGTCTCTGTAATATCAGTTTATTTTTTTGAAAGCATTTAATTTCCTGATGAAGCATAATATTAAGGTACTACTATTTGAATTGTTGGTTCCTAAACTGAGAAGGCTAATCAGTTCAGTCTTTTTAAAATTGTCTGGTCTGTTATGGAACCACAACTTCCTATAAGTTATCAAAAATTGCATGGAAATATCCATGTAGTCACCAGGAGCTAGCAGGTTTCGGTTAACAGTTATATTTTCCACAATTCACTAATACAGGTAGTCCTCGACTTACGAGCACAATTGAGCACAATATTTATGTTCTAAGTGAGAAATTTGTTAAGTGGGTTTTGGCCCATTTTACGATTTTTCTTGTCACATTTATCAAGTGAATCACTGCAGTTGTTAAATTACTAACGTTGTTAAGTGAATTTGGTTTTCCCATTGACTTTGCTTGTCAGAAGGCCACAAAAGGTGATCACATGACCCCGGGATAATGCAACCATCATAAATATGAAGCTGTTGTCAAGCATCTGAATTTTGATCACATGACCATGGGGATGCTGCAACGGTCGTAGGTATGAAAAATGGTCATAACTCACTTTTTTCAGTGCCATTGTAACTTCAGCCACTAAATGAACTGTTGTAAGTCGAGGACTACCTGTACAATGAAAACTCATACATTGACAGGGGAAGGAAGATTGTTCTTTACTGGCATGCCAACATTTTCCATATGAATGTTTTCTATAAGCATCGAATATCATTTCACTTGTGTTGAAATTATAGGTGTAGGGCTGCCAGGCACAACTGAATTTTAACAGTGCAAGCCCTCCCAAATATCCCTTGAACCTATGATTGGTTGCTCTTTTTGTCTGCTGTTCTTGCTGTCAATAGTGGTATATTATTATTATTATTATTATTATTATTATTATTATTATTATTATTATTACTTATTGAATTTATATACCGCCCTTCTCCCCGAAGGGACTCAGGGCGGTGAACAGCCAAAAATTAAAATAACATACGATATAAAAATTAAGATAACTAAAAATAAATTAAATTAATCAGCCTCCCAATTTAAAACCCCAAGCTATACAATTAAAAACTAACCCATAAAACCTATTCAGGCCAGACCGGTTTGCTGAAATAAAAACGTCTTCAGGGCCTTACGGAAAGTGCGGAGATCTGGGATCAGTCGTATTCCGGGAGGTAGCTCGTTCCAGAGAGTGGGTGCTCCCACAGAGAAGGCTCTCCCCCTGGAGGCCGCCAGCCGACATTGCTTAACCACCCTGAGGAGGCCCTCTCTGTGAGAGTGTATTGGCCGGTGGGAGCTTATCGGTAGCAGAAGGTGGTCTCGTAAATACCCTGGCCCTAAGCCCTGGAGCGTTTTAAAGGTGAGAACCAACACCAGTATGGGATTGATAGAATACAATTATATTAATTGTTTTGTTACTAATATTACTTTAATAATTTTATGCAGGAGTTTCTGAAAATGGAGCAGGCTTTCTGAAAATAGAGCAGTATGTAAATTGAAGTATTAACTTGAGCTGCTTCAACAGTTGAAATAGCTAATATTTGAATGAATGAATGAATAATTAACAAATAAATTACAGATTGTGGTTATTTTCAAAATTTGTTTTATTACAGAATTGGGATTTGCAGATACATCCGGTTTAATAAATGATATTGTAATTTGTTCTTGTTCTTGTTTAAAATATTCATTTCAGTTCTAAATATATGTTTTATTCAATTAGATTAATATTAAAACTAAGTGAGTTATGGTGGCAGAAAGAATGCTGCTAAAAACCAAGGAAGAATCAGAATGCTCAAGAATACACTTAATACATTCTCTGTTTTTATTATTGTAAAGTACCAATGTTGCACTTTTGTTGAATCTGGCAGTAATGAAATACAATAGACAAAGCTTTTATATCTACTGGTATAGCTACAAATCTATCTATCATCTTTCTCTCTTTTCTCTCTCTTTCTCTCTCTCTCTCTCCCTCCCTCCCTCTCTCTCTCTATGGAGAGAGGGAGTGGGAGAGAGAGAAAGAGAGAGTGATGGATGAAGGGATAGGGAGACTTATGGAGATAAAAAGTAGATACTCTAGCTCCGTGATGGCAAACCTATGGCGCGCATGCCACCTGTAGCACACGGAGCCGACACCCAGCTCAGCTCCACCGCACGCTTCCCCCAGCCAGCTGATTTTCGGGTCTTGCCAGCTGATTTTCGGGATGTGTGGGGGGAATAGGGGTTGTGCATGCATGCATGGGGATGGGGGGGGTGGCGCCCCCCCGCGCTCCATTTTTGGAACCAGGAGGCTTCAGGGAGGCCTGCTGCTACAAAAATGGGGGTCACGTGCACATGCATGGGGGGCGCACAAGGGGTTGCACGTGCAGGGGCAGGGCCTGTTGGGGGCGTTGCATTATGGGTGTGGACACGCACGTGCGCTGTCATGCACACACACACACTTTCGGCACCCGAGGAAAAAAAGATTCGCCATCACTGCTCTAGCTAGTTCAATGGATACAGGATGCTAAATATCTGCAGAAGTAGCCCAAGAAGGAATAGAATGAAATAATCAAAAGGAAGATTTTAAATTATTGTAGAAATGAAATAGAACAAAGTAACAAAAGTTTCAGAGATGGACTACTGCAGAGTGTAATGTTTTGTGGCAGAATATTTGTTTCATTCTTGGAAAATAAAATTTTGATTTAATCATTCTTGTCTTAAAAAGTTAGAATTTGAAGATAAGAAATTCTTGTGGGAATTTATTGGGAGCAGCAACAGTTTTTGAAAAGTAATTTTCAGAGCATATAGGCAAATCTGAATCTATATCCCTCTGGAAAGCTGTGTCTTAAGAGGTGAGATGGAATAATTGGCTGGATCAAAATATAAACAAGTTATTATTGACAAGTGTGCTGCACAGTCATTTTCAGAAATTGTCAGTGAGTCCATAACATTGTTCAATTACATATTGCTGTAACAATATGAGATAATGCTGATTTTTCCGTTGGTTATAGGAGCCTTGTTCTGCTATTGTGGGCTATGGAAGAAAAATTGACAAATCAATAAAGAAAGGTTTACTTTGGCTGTTACACACTATAGCAAAAGATTTTGATGCCTTATATGAAAGAATTCAGAAAGACATCACAGAGCAAAAAGCCATTGAAGAGCAAGAGAAACGAGACCGAGCAGAAAGAGTGAAGAAGATAAGGAAAGAAAGGTAGGTAGAGTAAGTCATCTTTGTGAAACATTTTATAGTACATTACAGATTGGATTTCAAGGTACTGTACAGCAAAGACCAGAATATGTAGATCTAACATGTAATACACTCAGTAACTGTGTTTTCATATCAGACATGACACATGATATGACATTGTCAAAGGTGTTAATAGTGATCATCTAAGAATGACATTTCCAGTCTGACCATTATTTATTCAAGACAAGCAATAAGGTCCAGAATCCTACTGGTGCTCATCATATTTATTGAATTCTAAGACAGTTTTGTCCTTGGCTAGAAATTATGGGCTTTAACACTATACCTGGTGGATGCCTGGTTGGGCAAAATTCATTTAGATGCTCTGAAAGATTTGCAAAAGTGGGTAATACTTCAGACTGGTAGAACAGAAAAATGCATTTTCCCCTATAATATAGCTATTGTAGTTAATCTTTATTAGTATTTTCCCATTTTATGCTAACTTTGGGCAATATGTCTCAGATTCTGACAAAGTCCCAGATGCAGAATTTGTCATAATTTGATATTATATTTGAATTATAGCCAAAAAAGAAAGCAACTTATCATCCATACATTCAACGTCTGATGGAAACAGTTACAAGTGTTTGTTTTTAACAATTTAATACATGTATTAACTTGTTCACTGAATATGGAATTTAAAAAAAAACTAGGTCTGCCACTTCTAGTAAGAAGGAAAACTTAATACTTCTTTCTGGCCAGTGAGTGGAATTCTGCTCTCCCCCTCCCACTCTTTAGCTTTGCCTTTTATAAGGAAGTAGTGACTTTCTTTATGCTCCATCTTAAAAGCCAAGAATAACCAATAAAATAAAAAAACATAAAAATGGGGATATATAATTGAAAAGACTGCAAAAGAAGTATGAAATTATGTAGATGACTCTAGCATCTGACATCAGCTACTTACTATGCCAAAACAGGTTGATCTTTAAAAGACAGAATGAATGACGTTAGAGTCGGGCTGATATGGACCAGGCCAAGCTAGGGATACCTTAGCAGTTTCTCTCTAAGGAACATCTAACAAACATAGGCAACTGTGGTGATCTTGACCTCTCATAGACACTCTGTGATAATAGCAATGGCAGACAGACCTGACAACAGTCAGCACCATCAGCAGCCCTCTGACAGCTAGCATACATAGAGGCTGATAAAAGCACAGAAGGGTTCAAATCTTCCAGCTGCAGACCAAAACTAAGTATAACAAATCTGCCCATTGCTAGATTAATGGGAAGAGAACCAAATGTCGTCAGAATTGGCAGTATGTGAGAAGACGCATATTCCATAACAGAGGAGTAAGTAGGACATGAATCATAACAATAGTTTTCAGATCTAACCAAACAAGAACAGATAAAACGGCTTAAAATCTCAGAATGCAAAATTGGACCACTTTTATCATTCAGATAAATGGAATCTGATAGGGATTTCTTAGTGACTCTTCACTATATTTTAAGTTTTCTTTTAGCTAAGTAGAAAAATATTGAGATATGCTTTTAGCCAGCATACCAAATTATGGTGGAAATATACCTTATTCCTGAAAAGAACACTCAATAACTTCAACATTTTAAAACCTGTAATGATTTAATTATTTATTTACATTTACCAAATATGTAGAATTGATAATTCCTTGGTATTTCTATCTTTTCAGTTATACAGAAATTCATATAATAAAATTTAAAAATATACAAATTCAAGTCAAACTTAATCAGGCAAATAATGCATACTTTTATTATCTTGGTATAGGAAATCTATTTGGCTTATAACCATTTATTTCGGTTGAATTCAGTTTTGATTTTAACCCTTTGCTTTAAGGGCAGAACAGAATATATATTTCAGTAAATTAATGAAAGGTAGGTTATTCTAATAGAAGAATTGTAAACAAGGTTTCACGTTGATTGACTTTAGGTCAGTTCTTTCAACTTCATATCCATCTTTTACAAGTTCATCAATAACGCTTTACTGCATTTTGATGTAATGCATATGAACTGTTTTCAAAGTTTGTAATATTCTAAGAATTTTTAATTTTAGTTGATTCAAAATATCTTTTTTTCTTTAAAAAAATCATCAGAGAACAGAAAGAGAAAGAAGAAAATGAACGAGAAGGAAGGAGCATTTTGGATGAAGAAGACACTGAGCTTGTAACTGGAAACCCATTTCAGCCTATATCAACTGTAATCACTAAGGTATTGGAGCAATCACCCATAGAAAACATTTGTAACAAATCAGTTCATTGTTCATGAGTACTTTAGCCAGTATTGTATTTTTGAAACAAATTCAAATCCTTTTTTGGCCCTTTTTTCCTTTTCTCTGTGTTATCTGGTTATTTATTTATTTTTCCTTTGCTTTCTATTTTATTTTTCTTGTTCCTCTTACCTTTGTTATTAATAACTATGTTTGCTTCTCTACCAGCCCCTTTTGCTTGATTGATAACTAATTATGTATTGGGAAATTTGATTCCATGGCTATATAACAGCGTATTTTTGATAAATCTCTATTAAAATTTCTTTTGAGATCCTTCTTATCTGACTATACCAAAGTAATTTGTATTTTTCCAAAACACAGGAGAACTTGTGTTCCTGTTCTGGGGATGCATGTTAGGTTATGTTAGGTTGCTACTTAAATCTATGCTATGTTAGGTTGCTACTTAAATCTAGAAGACCAGAGGGATTTATTTCAGTCCTATGTTAGGACTATTCCTTCTATCTTTGATAAATCATAGAGATTAAGAGCCATTACACTTTTCTGAGCTTCTCTTATGCAGGTTCAGGCCATAAACTTTGTCAGATGTGTAATTGTTTTATATTTCAATAATGGCTTTCTGTTGTCTTTTCTAATACTGGCCTCCTCTAATTGTTTTCTCTGTCAGTTTTTATGTTTCCTTTTATTTTGGCTTCTTGTTTCCACAGCCTTTTTTCAACAACTACCTACTTTTTCTATGCTTCTTTAACTCTGTAGGTAGCCAAATAATGTTCAGCCTTCTCTGAACATTAGGTGGTATTTTTTATCTGGGTTTGATAGGATTGGTAAGAAATATTCTAACACTGCATACTGAATATGCATATCTAATATGTTTTGTTACATTGTATCAGTGTAATGTCACTTTTCCTTTATTTTAGTTTCTTATAGTTGTGTAAGTTCTTTGGACGTTTCCTATAAAGCTGGATTCTAACCCAGCTGCCAATTCCTGCTTGGGCTTTATAACTGTTGTTCTCTATCATGTATTCTAAAAACTCGTCTATATTTTTCCTTTTGTTAATTCTGGGATTTTAATATTTTGATACCTTTATTATGAGATGAGGAAGAAGATCTTATTAGGAAGAAGATCTTATTCCCATTCCTGGAGTAGTTATAGCCATAGTTATGTACTACTATTATTTCTTTCAGTTACCCCAAATGAATCCGTCTTTCTGATTATTCCTGCTCTAGTCTGTCTTGTCTCTTTTTTTGTCCAATGTCTGTCCTATTCTTGGTCCTCTGACCTAACTTAAATACTCCCCCACCCCCAAGAACTTTATTTCTCTCATAACAGGGAAATTCTCACCACTCTCAGTGCCTTCCATATTTTCAGTGGTTTTTTGTTTCTGTGCTGCTACAAAGATATGAACAGATGTGTTTGGCCCCAGATACTATTGAGGAAAGATTAAATACTTAACTAATTTTTGTAGTGGCAAGGCCAATTTTTAAAATTTATTTCATCAAATTACTTTTATTTTACATTAACCACTGCCTGCTATATGTGTACCCATTTCTGTCTTTTCCTAAGGATCTCTTGCCTGGAAGCAAAAGACATTCTGAGCTGGGGTCTTAGCCAGGATTTTAAACATTTTAACTAACAAACTTATAATGACACAGGAAATGCCATCCAGTTGTTTATCAACAAGGTCACTCCAAATCCTTTTTTCTAGGTTCTACTTGCTATTGCTGATGTTTCCTACTGCACATATCTATTTCTTTGCTGACCTCTTCTTTCAATGTCTCTCTTCATGTCTTTGCTCTCTTAATTCTTTGCTGACATGAACAACACCTCCAACTGCTTATAAGGAAATACAAAGCAGAACTCCTTTTCTTGCCAATTTGTCTCGTATAACGGCAATCAGATTCCTAAACATTATTAGTAGTCAATAAAGCAAAATAAATAAATAAATCATAAAATAGCATCAATGGATCAATATTCAGAAAAGATTTGCATTAAATTTGGTACTCTTTCATTTATGAAAGGATGCCAGATGTTCAAGTTGACTTTAGAAAAAAAAAAACCCTAAGTGAAATAAGTCATTATTGCTAATTCATGCTGTATAATTAAGAAAGCCAAAGAACACCAAAAAACCCCCCACATAAATATATTTTTCATTGATTATATAAAGGCTTTTGATTGTATTGATAACTTCAAGCCGTGGAATGTGTTTATAAAAATAGGAACACCAGAACATTTTATTTTCTTGATGTAAAATTTATGAAAGGGTCAGAAAGCCACATGGCAAAGCAGATTGGTTCCAGGCTGTCAAAGGAGTAAGAAAAGCATGTATGCTTTTCCCTTTTAATAAATCAGTGTATATGCAGAGTTTATATTAAGGCAAACTGGATTTGAAAAATATGAGTGTGTTTTTAAAACTGACTGAAGAAACATCAATAATCTATCAATCTATGCAATCTAATGGCACTATTCTGATAGCTGAAAATACAACTATACATAGCATAAAATAATTAAACTATGAACAGTAAAGGAGTCAATAGTCAAGAAATATGCCACAGACTAACACTTGGTAGAGTAGCATCAAAAGCCTTGGAAAATATATTTAGATGCCAGGATCTGCTTATAATACAACAATCAGAATGGTACAGGCATTGGGGTTTTTTTTCCCCCTTGTGCCATTCTGTGGAAGTTAAAGTTGGACTTTGAAAAAAATCAGAAGAGAAAGTATTGCTGTTTTTCAACTTTAATATTGGGAACGATTTCTTACAATGTAATGGATAGCCATGAAACCAAACAAATGGATAATAGAATAGAAGAGTTTCTCATTTAAAGCAAAAATGTTCAGACTCAAATTACTGTGTTTCCTCAAAAATAAGACCCTGTCTTATATTTTTTTGAACCCTGAAATAAGTGCTTGGCCTTATTGCCATGCACTCAAAAGCCCGATTGAGCTTATTATCAGGGGATGTCTTATTTTGGGGAAAACAGGGTATAATACTTTGGCCACTTCATGCAAATGAGCTACTTCTCTGGAGATGTCTATAATGCTGGAAACGGTGAAAGGAAAGAGAAGGGGACCGTCAGCAGTAAGGTGGTCGAACTCAATTTCATCAGTGTGGGCAGAACATGGTTGAAAGACTTGAAGGATCAGATTAGAGACAGTTCTCTTGGAGAAAATCTATTTATGTGATTGTGAAGACTCAATACAAACTTGATGACACATAAGCAATCAAACGGTAGCAATTTTAAAAGATACCAAATTTTATAATCGGTGTCTTTTTAATTAATTTCTTGGAATAATAGTTCAGAATATGAAAAAAAGCTGCCATGATATCAGAATCAGTATAAGTAATTTAAGGCATAGTATTCTCCACATGGGAAAAAAGCTTTACTTAATATTTTAAATCCATTATCCATAGCAATATGTCAATAAAATTGCATAGAAATCCATAGGCTCATGTAAAGTACTGAACTAAGGCTATTGAGAATATTTGCACAGTAAAAATTCAAATACCTGAAATTCAAAGTAATTAAAATGTAAAGTTATATAAGCAGTTTTCTTAGGAGAGCTGAATATTAGAGGTTCCATTATATGAAATTGAAGATTATTTTATATTATTGATGATTTGTTATCCAGTAGGAAAGGCTAGCATAAAGACACAAATATAGATCTTAAGCTGGCTGTGATTTTTATGTTTGTATGTGTGTTTGTTGCACTATCTGCAAAGTTATTGTGGAAAACACCAAAGCATCTTAAGAATCTGAGAGGGCACTTGGAAAAAAACTTGATTTAGTGCCTGGTGTAAATCCATAATAATGTATAAAAAACAGTTTTGTAAATTTAATATATGAAATGTATTTCAGTCATTCTTTTAAAGTATCCTCTGATTTGTTGTTGACATTAACTTCTCCCCAACTAACATTTGAAATGCTGCTATAATGAATGGCATTTTCTTCTGTATTTTGTTAGAATGAAAAGAAAATTGAAAAAGAGAAGAAGAGGCAAAGGGAAGAGAATGAAAAGATTGCTATTGCCTTGAAACCTAAAACAAATCAGGAGATAATAGATGTTCAGAGTCTGAACAGTGAACAATCCAACGAACAGAGACTGATAGAAAACTATAAATCTGCACTAATACAACAAATGGAACACCAAGATGAGAATGACCAGCAGATCTCAGAAAGTCTTGACTCTGGTGATAATCCAACTTTAAATCCAGGAACAGGTAGACTTGTAAGAATTTGTAAATGCTGTGTTACCAGCCAATTTCTCTTAGATCTTAGCATATACTCCTTCTGATTTCTCAGAATAATTTAGTAAGAACTGATGAATTACCTTTTCATTTACTCTGAAAAAAAAAAAAACCAGAAAATTATTTAGTATCCTTTCATATTTTTTGATTCAAAGAATCTTGAGCAAGAAAGACTGAACTTATTTACTGAGGTTTGCAGAAGATAAAATACCTCATATGATTCCTGTTAGCTTTTCAAAAGTTTATTTCAACATTTGAACTTGGAGAGAGAGGAGAATATAGCTGCTAGGCAACCTTTTTACAAAGGACTAATGAGCTGCCAAGCAATTGATAGATTTCTTTTGTTAGGTGACAAACTTAAATTCTTATAGTCTTTCATGAATATATAATCTTAACTGAACATTATGTCTACATAATTAAGAACCATGTGTTTATTACTAAATAAAGTTGTGTTACGCTCTGATTAAAATCTGTCTTTATCTATGTAAGCACAGATGTTTTCTAATTGCAGTTCAAATTCTTTATGTAACATCAATGATTTTATTTATATTTGATTTAGAAAACAGTAAAAAGAAAGCAAAGAAACTAAAATTAAAAAGAAATCATCGAGTTGAACCAGTCAATACAGAAGAAATTGTTTCCCCACTTCCTACTCCAATTGCAACTCATACACCAGGTGAGTACAATGTGCATCAGTATTTAAAAGTTGAGTTCTTGAACAGAGGTCTCCAATCTTGGCAACTTTACGACTTGTGGACTTCAACTCCCAGAATTCCTCAGCCAGCCTGCACTGGCTGAGGAATTCTGGGAGTTGAAGTCCACAGGTCGTAAATTTGCCAAGGTTGGAGAGCCCTGGTCTTCAACACATGAATAACACAAACTCACATGAAATATTTCAAAAGAAAAGATATGTAGATTAAATATATGGCACTGTTAAATGATCTTGGGAATATAAAGGAGGCAGCAAGAGAACTAAGGAGCGGTAAGGGTAATGTAGAAGAAAGTCCAGGCGAAAAGAAAAGCATGAGAAAGAGATTTAGAGTAACTGCCGTAATTATACTAGGTATAACTTGTGTGGGAAAGTTATTTTTATGGTTCATGATTCTGTTATATTACCCAAGTCACAATAAAGATCTTTCCAGCTCACAAACTTACAAACTCATAAAACATGAACCATGTGAATTTATGGAAACATATTTATTGCTAATAGAATAATATTACAGAATCTTGAGAGCTTACTAAATAATTGTCCCACATAACATACATTGTTAAGGCAGCTTTACTCTGAGTCTTTTTGTCATGCTTTCCTCTATTTCCTGGACTCTTATCTGTTAGAAGTGACACTGTTTATTTTCTGCTTTGTTCTGTGGTACCCTTGTGCTCCCAAGGTCTGTTAAATATTCCATCCCAGAAATTTACGTGGCAAGTGAAAAAAAGCTTGGCTGTATAAAAAGGAATAATGCCTTCTTCCTCAATTGAATTAGAGAGAGAAAGAGCACAACAAAATAAAACTTACTTTTATTGGAAAATAAATATATTTTTGTCTCATTTTGGTTTTTTTTGGAGGGAGGGGAACGGGGTTGTGAAAAATAG
Organism: Arizona elegans; assembly: GCA_022577455.1. Classification (NCBI taxonomy): domain Eukaryota; kingdom Metazoa; phylum Chordata; class Lepidosauria; order Squamata; family Colubridae; genus Arizona; species Arizona elegans. The sequence continues at coordinate 78,610,332 of JAKOOJ010000006.1, read as the reverse complement.
TGTTGTAAGACCTTTATAGAATATTGCTTTATTTGTTTGTTTATTAAATGTTATGCCTTTATCTTCATCCAAGGAATAAATTTTCAATATCAGTCTTAATCCTATGCAAATTAACTTCTACCCCGATATGTCTACCATGCTCATCAGTAGTAAACCAGTAGTTCTGGTTTTATTAGTAGCTTGAGATTTTCTCCATGTGCATGGATGAATATTTGCTGAATCAGAATTGTTTAGTTATATAATTGCTGTTTGGGTTTTGTTTGTTTTTTTGGCAGTTGGATGGGAAACACCAAAAGTTAACAGAATTCGAAAACTTGAGCCGCTTGGTGAAACTCATCATAATGGTAATTTCAGAGGAATAGTCCTCGGCAACATATATTTTATTTTGCATATTGGCTTATTTCTTTCATTTTGACTAATTTGGCGCTTCTTTAAGAACAATCCATAATTTTCACTCCTTGTTTTTCTCTTCAAACTATATGTAAATGGCATTTAGTTAATAATTTTATTTTGTTCTCTTTGCTTCAGGACAAATCTGTTGCTTATTGAGGGGATCATGTAATTATTTGTATATTGCTCAGAGGGAAAAAAATAGAACATATTAAAGTGTAAAGGACCATATCCATTCTTAACTATTCACCCAAAGAAGGTCTGCTATGAATTGCTATAATTAGATTTTAAGAAATATTGAAATAGGAGAAAAATATCTTCTGAGCAGACAAGCATTCACACAAACTTCATTCTTTCTCTTCTCAACACCTATAAATATTGAACCTTAAACATAGATTAATCACGTGCTAAATTCTATAAGGGGCAGCAGAAGAGGGAGGTGGAATTGTTATGAGTTAATTAGGCAGGAAGACACTGTGTGCCTAACTTATGGTTACTTATCTGACTATTTAGAAACCATTTGTAAGTACAGTGCAGTTTTTATTAGCATATGGTTTTCTAAAAAATATAATTTTGCTGTTAATTTTATTAATAGCATGTGAAAGGTTGAAAGTATTTGTATCATTTTATGTAAAAACTTGAAAAACCGATTGGAAATATTTTCTGTTTTGACAAGATGGCATTCTTCAGTGATAGAACGTATGTCTTATATGTATAGTTAGTGTTCAACCTCAGGACCTCTAAAATGATCTTGAGCAATAAAAAGACTAATGCCTGGCGTGCTGGTTTGACCTGCTTCTCAGAGCATGTAATATTAGACTAGATCAAGGTTATCCAACTTTCTCTAGCTATGGGCTATATTTTACCTTTGAATAGAATACCTAAGGCCATATTTTTTTTTAAAAAGGGCACTGTTAGACAAAAACTAAATTTTATTTCATCTATGGTTAAAAGCATTTAAAATTAGTTAATTGCAGTTTATATGGCGAGCCCCACATATTTAATCCCTCCCCCTTCTTTCACATTAAAATTTATGAAGTAGCAAGTTTTGGAAGAGTTGTAAAATGATAACTAAGATGTTCAAGGTTTACTTGCAGCACTGTGGTCTCAGAATTTACTTCTCTAGATTAGAAATATGTATGGAAAATTTATATGTGCATAAATCTATATTTTGTACATAAATTGATTTCCTTTGTAATAGACAACCGTATAATTTTCAATAGTTGTTTAATATCCATATTTCTTTTTAAGGAGTATAAAGAAAAGAAAATGAGAGAAAGGACAGAAAAAAGAGGTAGGGAGGAGAAGGGCCATGTTTTTGGATTATAATCTTTTTGCCCTATCAGCCTGATTGTATCTGGAGTTAAAGTTGTCATTCCTTGGACAATATTTTTGTTAAAAAATGGGATAGAATTATTCTTATGCAAGAAATACTTCTGACTGCAAGTTATAAATCAAGTTTGTGAAGCTGTACAGATGAGATATTTCCTATAAGCTTTGATTTTCAACTCTCCCAAAGTATATAATTACTTACAATTTTGCATGTACTTCTTTCAATCCTTGTCAATATTTCACTTGAAAACATGACAACTTTGATTTGAGATGATGAAAGAGATACATCACTTGAGTAGGAGCCTTGGTAGTACAGTGGTCTAAAGCACCCTGCTATTAAGACCAGCTGCCAGCAATTACTGCAGGTTCGAATCTCGCCAGGCTCAAGGTTGACTCAGCCTTCCATCCTTTCTAAGGTAGGTAAATTGAGGACCCAGTTGTTGGGGCAATAAGCTGACTTTGTATAAATATACAAAAGGATGAAGGCTATTGCTTAGCACATTGTAAGCCGCCCTGAGTCTCCGGAGAAGGGCGGCACATAAATCAAATTTTTAAAAAAGTATTATTTACTCTGGATTTATTGGGAGTATTACATACCACTGACTCCAGTTTTAGAAGCTGTGAATAATTACTAGAATTTTAGATTTCTAGCTTCTTATAATTGGACTTTTCTATATTTTAGGCCTTAAAAAACACAAATATCCACCAAATTTTATTCTTCCTTGTTTAGTATTTTTCTATAGTTTTATTCTTTCTGTAGTTTTTAAATAAAATGGTATTTAGGTTTAGATCAGCTACTAAGTGACTCTGCATTTCTTGACTAAGAGATCAATTTTAGTCATCAATCTTTAGAAAAAGGAAAGGTAGTTGGGAAATTCTGATCATGGTGGGCAAAAGGAACAGGGCAGGAAACTATAGTGGGGAAGGAGCACAATGACCCTTACCTCCAGAATCTTAAATATCAGAGAAAATTTAGGAACAGAATAGAGAAGCCATAATTCCAAACTGTAGAATTATTAGATACAGATAGTCCTGCCTTAAAAAATGCAACTTTATCACTAAGCAGTGTGATTGTTAAATGAAACATCATGACTGCACCTGACTTATGACATTAGCTCTACTGCAGTCATTAAGCAGATCACTCATGGTTAAATGTGGTGTCACATGATTGCGACTTGCTGCCAGCTCCCTTGCTAACTTTGCTTGTCAGAAGCTGGCTGTGATGGTCACAGTGGTGATCTTATGACCATGAGACACTGCAACAATCATAGACCTGTGCCACTGGCAAAGCCCATCAATTTGACTGCAGATATGCCATGAGAGCCATAAGTTCCAATCGTATGTGTCAGCTTTGAAAAAGGCAAGATTTGTGCTAGCGATCATTACCATAGAAAAGAGACTGAAAATGAAATTGAAAACATTGTCATTCCTTTATAGTAATTTGGTATATTAGCATCTGGAATACTGTGGACAATTTGTTGGCGCATTTTTAAAAAGACTATAATATTTCTGGGAAAAGTGAAGAATACAGAAATCAAAACTACTAGGGTCTTGAATGCCTTACCTTATGAGAAAGTCTAGAACACCTTTAATTTAGAAAAAGTGACGGGACAAAGTTAACAGTTGAGGCATATAATATCATGCATGGTATGGAGAAAGTGAAGGGAAGTTTTTCTCCTTTTATTAAAACCCTAAACCAAGGAGTCATACTGTGAACCTGACTGAAGGTTTTAGAAAAAGCACTTCTATACACAACAATCAATTTTTGGAATTCAGTATTGCAAGTTGTGATGTCCAGTAATTTGGGTGGCTTTTAAAGGGAGTGGATACAATCATGAAGGACAATTCTATTAAGGGCCATTAGCTCTGAAGACTAAATATTATCTCTCAGCTGGCGGTGCATGCCTTCAAATACAAGTTGCAGAAGAACATCAGCAGGATGATTGAATGTCTCTACCTCCTGCTTCTGTACACTGCAGGAGTATAGGTTGGCAAAATACTGGACTAAGATAGACTTGGGTCTGATTCAGCAGTTCTCTTCTGTAAAAAGGATCTTGTTATCTTAGAATATTATTGTAAGGATTTGTAACCAAATTAGTTGTATTATATAATCCAACTCTACACTTGAAGTATTTTTGATTTGTAGAAAATATATAGGAAATACATACTTAACATTCTGTTAATGCCATACAAAATAAATAAAAACATATCTTAATATCTTGCAACAGATTGAAATTTCATAGGTTTTCTCTGTTGTAGAGTTTAAACAGTTTTAACAGATAACATTAATTATCAATTTACATCTGAAGAGGAAGGAGGAGTTTTGATAAACTAAAGCAAAATATGATGTTTCAATAGGTATGATTTAAAAATCTATAGTCCTAAAAACTGGGAATATAACCAATGCAACGTCCTGTTCTGCCTTCTCTGAATGCCTCCACTGTCTTTCTATATAGCTTTATAATTTTGCATATTCTAAGCTTGCCTGATGAATTCTGTCTTTTAATTCTTTTTTTTAATGGATGCTTCTGTTCTAACATGGTTTAATAAGTTGACACTTGCCTTGTTTTCCTTTTTGAAATTCTGCTTACATTAAAAAAAATACATTTGTCATAAAAATCCTCGGATATTTGGTTTTGCTACTGAATGCAATCTGCTGTTCACAACTCCAAATCACTAAGGTTTATATCTACTTTAAATCTTCAATGTTGGTTGCTTCTGATTTAGAATTAGTTGGGAAAATAGGGGAAAAGATTCTTATAGAAATGATTGTCCGAAATTATTCCTTTTGTTTTCTATATTCTGACTGATTTGATCAATATATTATTTATGAAACATAGGGTGAGTTGAGAGTGGCGGTAACAGGGATTTTTGAGATAATTATATATAATAAAGAATACTAGCCATCTGGTGTCAGTTAATTTAGATTGTTATGTCTAACTAAACATAACATTATTACTATGTTTAACTAAAAATTCCTTTATGTTTTAACATTATTAATTTGTACCAGTTGGAAAAAGTTCCTCCATATTTGTTTTTATGTCTAGGATAGAGTAGTTGTGAGCTGAGTATTTGTAATTCTAAAATTATTTCGAATGTGTTTTTCTTTTTACAAGTCATTCTGAAAGTAAAAGTTATAGCCAGAAGGAATGACAAAAATGTAAAAGAAAGATTGTGAAACTGATAAACATGTATAACAAACTTGTATCTTTCAGTATATAAATTTTGCACAAGATAGAATTATCAGATGAAAGCTAAAGATTTTTGTATGCATATTAAATAAGCAGAGAATTCCATGTCCTTTTTTCTGTTCAATTCACAATAGTTGGATAAGAGGTATATTGTCTGTTAATTTGGTTTCTTTTCTAATTTGTGCTTTAGATTTCTATGGAAAGCCATTGCCGCCACTTGCTATACATCAAAGACCTAACAGCGATATGCATGGTGTCATTTCTTAACTTGCAGTCATTTTGTAGCTTTCAAGAGGAATCTAAAATAACATTACATTAGACATTGCTTTCTTTTTTGAAGAGATACCTGGTATTCTTACAAGTTGCTGGGTAAGGACATCACAGTTACATTGGGTTCCTGGTAAGGATGTTTCTTCTAAATGTTAACAATCCTGCTTCCTCAATTTACCAGCTGCTCTTCAAAGTTGATATGGAACAAGGAAACTCATACAAACAGAATTCTTACAAAAGAAATGACAACAGGATATTTATTTCCCTTACTGGAAACAAGACCAAACTCAACTTGATTATGCACATACATGCTTTCAGTTTGGCTAAATATTTTTCTATATTCAACACTTCAAGATTTTTTTAAAAAGTACACGCATGTTCAAATGGGAAAAATATGAACTGTACATTTAAACAATTTGATATATTTTTATAGTATTTTATTTGTTTTTAAGAAATTATTTGATCAGCAGAACTATTTTGACATACTAAAATGCCTACCTATATTCATAAGTATCTACTACATTTTTTTTTTTTTGGAAAAGCAATATACTTGTGTGTGATTTGCTTCACAGTTTGCCTATTTGTTAATTATGTCGTTTTATCTTGTTCTTGGTCCACCAGAAAGAAATGTGTGTTGGAAAGAAACTGTATTCATGTTTTCCTTGATGGGAAACAGCACTTCTGAGGTTAATTGAGACCATTAATTTTGTGTTCTTGGAGCTAGAGGGAGAGGGAACCTTTTGACTTTCCAAAGGATAAAAAGAAATGGCCTTCAATTACTGTAGAGTATTCATGGCCACTTCTCTTGCAGTACTTGTTTCATCTTGGGGAACATGTGAACATATGGATTGGGGAACCAGGCTATGGGTCACTTTAAAATAAGTAGAAGTAGAATGTAGAATTGAGTATACCTCCTTATACCAAATGTAACAAATGTATCTTCTCCCAGGCTTATGGGACAAGCTTAGCTGTTTTAAAGAGTAATAGGTGGATGCAAAGTTCATGTTCCTTCACAACCCAAGCCTTGGCTTTGAATTCAAATTACTCCATAACCTTTATTTTATTCATGCAGACACATTTCTCCATTACGTTGGGGTTTCATATATGCTGAAATAAATGACAATGTTTATTTTAAAAAGGTATCTTTGTCCCCTGAAGATTTTTTTATTGCTTCAGTTGTTAATAATTGCAAATACTATTCTAACAATGAACATTTTTAAAAATATGTAAATGCCTTTCTTTAAAAAAACATTACAATCCAATTTTTACTTCCTTTTTCTTCATTGCATATTAGAGGTAAATGATCAAAATTTGCATATGATCAGAGGTTTCTCTGTATGCTCAGATAGTGAAAGTAATTGAATGGCTTACAAATATCATAAAGCCTTAATACTAAACTGAAAAATCTGTGAATGTAATGAGGGTTGGAAATTCTCACCTTCCAGCAATATCTTATTCAGAAGCTTCTGTTTCTTTGCAGTTTAAAGTAATGCTTTTGTTCTGCTTCACAACAGTAACACCCATGTAACAGTAACAGTCATGAAACTGATCAATTTTAATCCTTTCATACATGATCTGTATCTATCCTAAAGTCATATAAAAATAGTCTCATAAACATAGTCAGTTGCAAGCTGAATGAGCTTGGTGTTGTAAGATTACTTTCTGGCTAATGTAAAAGATGGTGCATAATTCATGGTACATAATTATTTCCATATATATGGAATTCCTGAATTTTTAGATTACAAAAATTGAAGTTTGTTTTTCATTTCCCTTTTAGTTAAGTACTGTCCTACTTTCTTGAAGCTCAAAAACATTTTTTCCTCTCTCAAGGCTTATGCAATAGGACTTCCTCCTTACCCATACTGTATTTTTCCCTGCCTCCAGTCCTCAAAATCTGTTTCAAATAGAAGATTTTCTGTCTGGAAAACATATTGAGGGCAACTCATGGGAAGTTGCAAGTCATAGGAAGAATTATTTACCTTCTATTTTATTAGTGGAAATAGATTCAATAATGAAGCATATTCATGGGATTTTTATTGTTACCAGATGCATAAGTACTAGGAATGTGTTTTTAACATGTTGACTTTCCTTTTGTTTATTTATTGAATAGTACATTTAATGTTTTTATGTCTGAAATAAAGATACACAGAAATGTGATTTAATATTTCATAGTACAATTAACTTTATCTGGAACTTTATTTTTTTTTAATTGTAAGTTTCATTAATGACTTGCTAAAGAATCCAGTTGAAGTGTGATAGATTTTCAAATTTCCCCAACGCATTTGAGCACAAGGTTGGATGGAGTAAGGCTTCTGTTTCAGAAATTATTTTAAATACTTTGGCTCTTGTGTGAGCACATCACTTCTCCATTATTCATTTTACCAACCATTTCCATTCGATCCTGGAGGAAAAAAGCAGTGCTTTAAAGGGTTGAGACTGTGAAAAGGTGAAACAATTTTAAGGAATCAGTTCATTGAAGTTAATGTATTTTAAAGCAGCTACTAATTTTTCCAGGCTTGCCCAGCCCTAATGTAGAGCAAGAGTTCTATACCCCAACAACGCCCTTGAAGTGATGTCCCGGTGCCTGGAGGCCGTACAGATCTGGATGGGGAGGAACAGGCTCAGGTTCAACCCATCCAAGACCGAGTGGCTGTGGTTTCCGACGTCCCGATATAGTCAGTTGACGCCATCACTGACTATTGGGGGTGAATCATTGGCCCCCACGGAGAGGGCTCGCAACTTGGGCGTCCTCCTGGATTCACGGCTGTCTTTAGAAGAGCATTTGACGGCCGTGACTGGGAGGATTTTTCATCAGGTTCACCTGATTCGCCAGTTGTGTCCCTTTCTGGATCGGGACGCGTTACACACGGTCACTCATGCCCTTGTCACCTCCCGCCTGGACTATTGCAACACTCTCTACATGGGGCTCCCCTTGAGGAGCACCCAGAGGCTCCAACTGGCGCAGAGTGCGGCCGCGCGGGTGGTAATGAGAGCGACATGGCGTTCCCATGTAACACCCCTCCTGCGCGAGCTGCATTGGCTCCAGGTGGTCTTCCGGGTGCGCTTCAAGGTTTTGGTTACCTTGGTTTGGTTTTGGTTACCTTGGTTTGGTTTAAAGCACTCCATGGCTTAGGACCTGGGTACTTGCGGGACCGCCTACTACCACCAATAGCCTCCCACCGGCCGGTACGCTCCCATAGAGAGGGACTCCTCCAGGTGCCGTCAGCCAAACAATGCCGACTGGCGGCCCCCAGGGGGAGAGCCTTCTCTGTGGGGGCACCTACTATCTGGAACGAGCTTCCCCCAGAGATATGGAGGATCCCGGATCTGTGCACCTTCCGCCGCGTTTTAAAGACCTTACTATTTCACCAGGCGGGCCTGGCCTAATTTTCTCCCTCTTTTATAAAAGATTTTTAATTTTTAAATATCTTTTAGTATTTTATACATTCAATTTTAAATTGGTTTTAAATTTGTCGGGGCCAAAATTATTTAATTTGATTTTATTCTACTTTTAAATTTTTTTATTGTTTGGCTGTGCACCGCCCTGAGCCCTTCGGGAGTAGGGCGGTATAGAAATCAAATAAAATAAGAAAATAAATAAATAAAAATAAATAAAATAAATAAGAGTTAGTAACTTGGAGTCTTAACAGCTTTTGGACTCCAGCATCTTAACACCCACAAAGCAGCAGGTTGCTTATCTCTGCTGTAGAGTCTGGATGTAGCATACCTTATTGTTACTTAGCAAAATGTATCCGTTTGAAAAACTGCAAACCTGCTTCTTTGGATAAATGGCAGACACGGCAGATGTACAACTCACAAACATCAGCTAGTTGGGATTCATCCAGTTCACTACTTTGTCGTAAGTGCTACTTCAATTGCCTCACTATGCTAGGCTTTTAAAAAATGGAGAGGGAGAGCTTGGTATCATCCATGTATTTTTGGCATCTCAGCCTACATCAGCCTACCAGCAGTTTAATGTAGACGTTAAAGAGCATAGGAGATAAAATGGAGCAATGAGGGAATTCATAGCCATAAAAATGAATATAATGCATAGATCTTCGTGATTCTGATTTTTACATAGTATTCACATGAACCTATCATCAAATCAGACATCTGCATCCACTGAGCCATTACAGTTATATAGTCCCAGCTGGTTTTGATGCTACCTGAACAAAAAGTCCTGGACTGAAATAGATCATGGATTCCAATGAAATTTCCATTCAAATGAAACCACAATCACATGTAATTAATCTGCATAAAATTAACCATAAAATAAATCTTAGAATCTAGTTTTACAACTGGTTGTCCTATGATTTGCTTCAAGAAATTCTTTGGAGGTCATTTCCATAGGTTCATTTTTGTAAGTCTGGTATTCCACATCTTTTTTAAAAAAAAATATATTTTATTGATTTTAAATTTTTTAAAAAACATCAGATCTCTGTTGACATCTGGTGTGTAATTACATATTTACATTATATACATTATATACATATCAAATACATTCGAATCTACCATTATTGAAAATAGACGTAACCTTACAATCTCATTCTATACGCGCACTCCTCTGGTATTCCACATCTTATCCCATTCCTTAAGCAGTTTGGGCATTTCTCCAAATGGAGAATTACTGACCAACTGACAAAATCAGTGATCAAATTATAAACATTTCCTATTAATGTCACCCCCAAAAATGTACATTTTAGATGGGATCCATCTAACATTTTCAAATTGCACATAACACCTATCTGTGACCAATGAACGATTTCGGATACCCTCATGATGCAAACGTGTAAAACTCAGGTTTGGACCCTATCAAGTTTTTTCACTGGGTCTATCTGAATTCATTGTTTCAAAATGGCATAAAAAATGCAGACCCAAGACACTGATCACTCTGCTTTTAAGATTCAGAAACAATTATTAGGAGCCAATGAGGAGTAGTGAAGCACCAGGGGAATCCAGTGTCTGTCTCCCTTCAATTAGAGAAGCCCACTAGTACCATTGGGTCAGCCTACGTTGCAGGTTGTGAGGGAAAACGGGAGTACAATGTAATTTACCCTCAACTTCAAAACAAAAAGCAGAAGATAAATGTACTACTTTTCTGGACTGTCCTCTTAATAGAAATTAAGGGACCCTTGGTTTTTCAATAAAGCATCAATTATGTTTGGGGAAAAAAATACCGGCAAGCAAAGATCAGACTCAATTAGATCCTGTTTTTAGAAGCTAGCTTTTCATTTATATAGTGCACTCCCGACCCCCAAGGAGTTTTTAAAAAATGAAGAACTAGCTATGTTCCAGCCCCACATTCTATCCAGCCTAGTCTGATGCTGCTGCTGGGCTACGAGTCGCTGTCAGCTCCTCCCCGGCAGGGGGCGCCAAATTGCGCTCCCCTCCGTGCCCTCTCCATCTGCGACTCGGTTTTCTGAGGCGCTTCCGCCGGCCTGATTAGGGCTGCAAAGTATAACATGCGCGCCGCTTCCAGTGTTGACCATGTTCTCGCGGTGGATACTTCGGGCGAATTTGGTTGCCGCTCGGCGACACAGAAAGGACCGGTATTCTTCGGCGAGGAGCCAGGTGAGCGCGAACTGGTTGAGAAGACCCCACTTTCGCTTCGCCGCGTTTCCGTGGCTTTCCCAGAATGTCCAAAGTCGACTTTAAGTGGGTATAAAGCAGAGGTCTTCAAACTCGGCAGCTTTAAGACTTGTGGACTTCAACTCCCAGAATTCTCCAGCCAGCTCCAGCATAGCTGGCTGGAGAATTCTGGGAATTGAAGTCCACAAGTCTTAAAGCTGCCGAGTTTGAAGACCTCTGGTATAAAGTGAAATTATATCCTATCTATTTAGAGATGGGGATCTCGGCTAGCTTTGCTTCGCCAGTACAATCATAATCATAATAATCATAAGTTTATTTGTCAAGCATATATAAGACAACAGGTAAAAGTATAAACATAATTTGAATAAATGAAAAGAGCAAGTAAAAAGGAATATTAGGACAGGGACGGTAGGCACGCTGGTACACTTATGCACACCCCTTACAGACTTCTTAGGAATGGGGTGAAGTCAACAGTAGACAGTTTAAGGTTAAGGTTTTGGGGAAAATATTTAGATCTCATTTCCGGTGTTAATGGAAAGGTGCATTTTTTCTTTTCTTTTCTTTCTCTCCTTGGGATAGAAGGGGGTTCTACAATTTTTTGCGAAAAACAATAACGCAGATGCCTGAGCTTTAGGCGTTTTCTTCTCACTTTTACGTTCAAAAGGTGTAAGCGATGTGAATGATCCCTACTGCAAATAATCTGTCCCCGAAATTGGCCTGTTTTAGAGAAATATTTACTGGTTAAATGTAACTTGCATACAGGGAATTTATACTCCCTCCCTCCCTCTCTCTCCCTCTCTCTCTCTTTCTCTCACACAGAAAGAACCAACGTCAGAAAGAAAGCTTCAGAAGCAAATATGCCAGGTTGTTCTCAATCACTTCGAGAAACAATACTCTGAAGAGTTGGGAGGAGCATGGAATTCAGTCAGGTTAGTTTCTGTTTTGTTTTGTTTTCTTCCTACTCTTTCCTCCTGACCCCAATCCATCCTTTTTTAAATAATTAAAATTGTACTTGTCTTCCAAATGCCAAAACTTTTTTATGTTAGATTTTTTTTTCTTATAAAATGGAGCCAAAGCTCGATAATATTTAGGAATATAGCTCCCATCAATCTCTGGGATGGGATGGTTTATGAAAGGCACAAGTCAGCATTCCATACTGAAGTCATTTGACACGTATGCAGACTTTATGAATGACTTATTGTAAGATGATCATTACAGCTTGATAAAATTGGGTGATGGAAATTTCAAAATGAATGCTTTGATGGTTTTTGACAAACATGCAGCAAGAGGCAGAAGAATTGCTCCTGTAGAAAATCTACAATTTTCTAGCTAATTCTATCTGATGTGAAAAACTGGAAAGTCAATCTAATTGAATGAAACAGAAGGTCAGAATAGCTAAAAAGTGTAATGCCCAACTTTCCACAATAGATGTTGCAAAAGCAGAATTTTTGTATTTTATTTTTCAGATGGTTTCAATTCCACAACTGATGTAGGTTATACACCAATTAGAAAAGAGAACCATAGATCTGGTCTCTCTGCAGTCCTTTCCCAGCCTACCACAGATCTGCTTCCTTTTGCTTATTACAGATGTCAAGAGTCCCCATATTGGAGACCATTATATTCAGAATTCTTGGAAAGAGTAAGGAAGCTGTTTCCTCCTGTGAGATTGTTGTGTATGTGTTGAAGAGAAGTAAAATAGTGGAATTTACTTTCCCATCATAAGATATCTTTGACATAGAAATCTATATTTTAAAAATCAGGCTTAATAGTTTTCTGGATTGGTTCCACAGATTCAACTCAAGCTAAATCTTCTGATTTCAGTGCTGGTGCTTCCTCTTAATAGTACCGTATATAGTTGAATATCTGCAAATATTTTTCCTTTGCTTATGAATTAGACACATCAATTTGTGTATCTGCTTTAGATTTTCCTATGTTTCATTTTAGAAAATTACATGGGTTTATATACATCTTTCTCAGTTTGAATTGTGCTTCAGTGCTATAATCACACTACTCTGTCACATAATTACAATGTGACAGAAAAGAAAAGAGGTATACTATAAACCAGTGTTTCACAAGCTTGACAATTCAAACAGAAACGGACTTCAAAACCTAGAAAACCCCAGTCAGCACGGTGATTAAAGAATAGTGGCTTGAAAATTATATGATTTTGGTAAACAGTCTCTTGGTGATTCTATTTCTTTCTACTGACCCAGTATGATGTGTTCTATCTAATTATATCAATTAGATATAATTAGATATTATTTTTTCATATCAAGATCCATATTTAGCTTTTAAATGGCATCCATATTTAGCTTTAAAATGGGTTAGCAGAACCTGCACAAATGTTACATAAATGTGTTTCAATTAAATTCAAATTTAACCACAATTAGCAGTATTAAACATACAAAATAAGATCGGCGTCTTTGTGTGATTTTCCTCTTCTCAATGGGCTGCACCCAAGATTTTAGGAAGACAGCATAAATGATGTACAATAGTTAGCATTTATATCCTGCCTTATTTTTGTTTACCCAAGCCTGGCTATACAATGACTGATCCAAGTTTATTTATTTTATTTTATTTTATTTTATTTTATTTTATTTTATTATTTTATTTATTTTATTTTATTTTATTTTATTTTATTTTATTTTTATTTTATTTTATTTTATTTTATTTTATTTTATTTTATTTTATTTTATTTTATTTTATTATTTTATTTTATTTTATTTTTTATTTTATTTTATATTTTATTTTATTTTATTTTATTATTTTATTTTATTTTTTTTATTTTATTTTATTTTATTTTATTTTATTTTATTTTATTTTATTATTTTATTTTATTTTATTTTATTTTATTATTTTATTTTATTTTATTTTATTTTATTATTATTTTATTTTATTTTATTTTATTTTATTTTATTTTATTATTTTATTTTATTATTTTATTTTATTTTATTTTATTTTATTTTATTTTATTTTATTTTATTATTTTATTTTATTTTATTTTATTTTATTTTATTTTATTTTATTTTATTTTATTTTATTTTATTTTATTTTATTTTATTTTATTTTATTTTATTTTATTTTATTTTATTTATTTTATTTTATTTTATTTTATTATTTTATTTTATTTTATTTTATTTTATTTTATTTTATTTTATTTTATTTTATTTTATTTTATTTTATTTTATTTTATTTTATTTTATTTTATTTTATTTTATTTTATTTTATTTTATTTTATTTTATTTATATACCGCCCTTCTCCCGAAGGACTCAGGGCGGTGAACAGCCATAATAAAACAATGTACAAAATAGAATTTAAAAGCAGATTAAAATAATTAAATCATAGGCCGAATTTAAAACTCTCATTTTAAAACCAATTTTAAAACCCCATTAAAACCAAATTAAAATCATTTAAGTTCAGCATTGGTTGAATTTGCACTATTTATTTAACCAAGTGGCCTTGTAGTTGCAGTTGCCTAATAATCAAATGTGTGCTGCCTTAAGATTCTGAACAAAGCTGGAATATTAATTTGATATAGAATAACAGTTGGAAGGGACCTTGGAGGTCTTCTAGTCTAACTTTCGGCTTAGGCAGGAAAGCCTATATCACTTAAGACAAATGGTTATCTAATCTCTTCTTAAAAACTTCCAGTGTTGGAGCATTCATAACTTCTGGAGGCAAGTTGTTCTACTGATTAATTGTTCTAACTGTGAGGAAATTTCTCCTTAGTTCTAAGTTGCTTCTCTCCTTGATTAGTTTCCACCCATTGCTTCTTGTTCTACCCTCAGGTGCATATGTATGTATGTATGTATGTATGTATGTATGTATGTATGTATGTATATGCACCTGATATATATATATATATATATATATTATACATATATTATATACATATAAAATTTTAACTTTGGCTTTCTATTATGCAATCCCAGCTCATTAAATTAATTTATTCACTGTTTGAATACAGAAAATGAATTAACTCAATTATATGAGTTAAGTAAGTCATATAAAAACAGACAGTAAATCCCAGGAGCGTTGAATCTTGATCATTTGACCCTTAAAACAACAGCCTAACCACTATGCCACTACAATGCCTTTCTTATACGGACTTAATGATAAAAAAATAAATTGGGTAGCAAGTGATAAAAGACATGAATTTTTCCTGACTTCAAGGCCACATTTTGCAACTCAATTCCTGCACTTTCACCTTGTGCATACACATTCAGAGTGGCTTATTTCAGATTAAAAGATGTGCAATATTCTGTCCTGTTTTAATTGCCTTCCTATGTAACTGAATCTAGAAATTAATGACCATCAGTTTAACCTTTCTAACCTTTCAGATACAACTATACATATTAACAAATTGTTGAATTCTTACATATCACTGCATACCTGGATTTTTTTTCTTTCATATGCAGGGAAGTTCTTACAACACCGCAGTACTGGCAATATGCAGTCCTCCTTAATAAATTCAGATGCTCTTCTGAAATGGAGTCTTATTTGTGTTTAAAGAACTATCGCCTCCTTTTCACAAGACCTTCATCCTATTTTCCACAATCATTGAAATGTTACATCAGTGATGCCCCCGGAAAATTCCCTGCTCAGAAACACAGAGATGGACAATTAAAGCAGTATTACTTGCTAAATGCTGCCTCTCTGCTGGCAGTACTGGCTCTGGAAGTAAAAGATGGAGAAAAAGTGTTGGATATGTGTGCTGCTCCAGGAGGTAAATCAGTAGCCACACTGCAGTATGCTTGCCCAGGTAAGAAGGAAGAAAAGGAGTTCCTGTGGATTTTACTTTGTAGTCGTAACCGATTATAGGGGGTGGTGCTCATCTTTGTTTCAAGGGTTGTTGAGACAGCCCTTTTCGAAGATATTTCCAGGCTCATGTGGCCAGCATGACATCACAGAGCACTGTTTCCTACCCACCAAAGTGGTACATATTTATCTACTCTTTGGATGCTTTCGAACTGCTAAAGTGGGTGAAGACGGGAGCTTACCAGTCTCGAACTTGGACTGTTGGCTTTCCAGCCAACAAGCCCAGCATCTTAAACACTGATCCACCATACCGTCCCAGGTAAACCACTCCATTAGTAAACTCAATGATGCATTGTTAGCAAGTTTGTTCCCCAAAACATATTTAAGTTTATTCAAAGACATTGATAAAGGATGCTCTCATGGCATTCTTTTTAAAAAATTTAGGCTGAAACCAGGAATTAATTTACGGTATATTCCAAATATAGTCTAAATGGCTTGAGAAAACTGGCTTGGCTATGTATTTTTTTTAATCTTAACTTTCTTGCATAGGACTTTTACAGTCAAATGAATATGATAACTTGAGATTCCATTGGTTGAAGCAGACACTAGAATCCTTCATTCCAGAATCTTTGATGAGCCTAATTACTGTTTCTACGAACGATGGAAGAGAAATAGGAAATCTTCAGCCTGAAAAGTTTGATAAGGTATGTCTATATTGGCTAATAATTTTATGGAGGCTAAGTTTTTCTCTTATCTCTTGTTAACTTATCTAATTAAAATAAATTATAGTGATAGCTCTTTCTTTGTACAGAATACAGAAAAAAATACATTTTTATTTTTCGTTCAGAAATATAGCATTGGTTTCTTTTGGGTCTCCTCTCCAAGAATAATAGAACATAGAATAACAGGGTTGGAAGAGACCTTGGATGTCTTCTAGTCCAACCCCTGCTTGAGGAGACCCTATACTATTTCGTACAAATAGTTGTCCAATCTCTTTTTGAAAACCTTCACAGATGGAGCAACCCAACTTCTGGAGGCAAGCCGTTCCACTATTTAATTGTTCTCACTGTCAGGAATTTCTCCTTAATTTTAGGTTGGATATCTTTAATAATCTACCCATTGCTTCTTGCTCTGTGATCAAGTGCTGTGGAGAAGTCATTAGACTAGACATACCTAATTCCTTCAACCGTTTAGCATAGGGTTTAGCCTCTATACCACCTATCAAGAGTGCTCAGGGACTCTGCGCAGCTTACAACAGAAATAATACAGTGAACATAAAATTTTTTTAAAAAAAAACATTGTAAAAGCATTTTAAAAACATTAAAAACACATGCACACTATCCATGGCCAGATCTCGCAAGATTGAACAGTGAGATCAACGGTCCCAGGCCTGCCGGAAAAGCCAGGTCTTCACCGCTTTCCGGAAGGCCAATAGGTTGGGGCTAATCCGGACCTCAAGAGGTAACTGGTTCCAGAGAGCTGGGGCAGCCAAGGCTGGTACTTGGAGGATTTAGTGGCTTGGAGGTCCCATTGTTCAGATTCCTGCCTAATATAGGACTAGCAATTAAAAATGTAATTATGAAAACTTTTAAGAATAGCCAAAGAGTGTGTCCATGAATGTATGTACATATGTTTGTGCCTGGAGTGGGAGACATAACTACATCCATATGGTATCCTTACAGTTCAGGTGTGCAGAATACACTGCATATGCACTTTCTAGGTGGTGGATTGTGAGTAAGTCACTGACCTAGAATTGTGTGAGCATGCTTGGGATAAAATTGGCCTTTGTAATATAATGAAATGTATTCGTATTGTCAGGCATATTCCTTCCATTAGCAGGGAATTCTGCAGTTAACTTTAAAAAACATAAATGTAGAAATAAGTGAAAGAAACTAGAATCAAAGTTAAATAATTGCCAGAAGGGAAAGTATGAAACTGTGTTAAAAGATAGATTAGTATCCCAACAGAGTAAGTGGAAATTGTTACAGAATGCCAGTGATAAGTGTGGAGACATTATGAATGCATGCATGAGAAACATCCTTAATAGCATAATGAAATAAATGACGAATCTATGAGAAAATTGCATATAAGAGAATGATTAATGAAAAAAAATATGGAAAAAATGTATAATGTATGGTTATGCATCAAGCCTAGGGACTCGAGGGAATTGGTGAACTAGTGAGGTAGCTCTGTATTAACATACCTTCACCTATTTAGCTGTGTTTTTGTTCTTAATGTTTTTAATAATGATTGTTATTTGTAAAGAGTTTTTTTATTTTTTTGTATGCTGCCCAAAGTCATTTGTTTATGAGAGGGTTAGCTACATCAATTTGAAAAATAAAGTCTGTATAAAGAAAAACAGAGCTGAAAAGATTTAAGAACAAGCAAGGAAAGGTTAAAGGAGAGAAAATGCAGAGTGATTACAGTGGAAATAAAATTGGAAATGGATAAAAAGGTTTGAACGAGGAACCTTCAACAGGGAGAACTGAATTAAAAGTAAAAGTGATGAAATCATTTGGGATGAAGTCAAAGTGAAGAAATGCTGAAAGAGTGTTTTAGAGATTTATAGAGGAATGACAGTGATGTATTGAATGTAGAATTGAAATGAATAGTCTAAAAATTAATGCCCTTGATCGTGGAACACCCTTCCATCTAAGATCTGGCAGGCTGCTACCCTCCTAGACTGCTGGAAACCAAGAGCAACCTTTTCCCGCATTGTTGGGATAGAGTGGGAATGGTGCCTAGAAAAACTTAAATGTTGATAAATGTAGGAGATTTTTCTTTTGAGTGCCAGGAAGTTTTGTTATAAACTTTATTAAAAATTTGGATTCTTAATTTTCTGACAGCTATCTAAGGCTATGGTGCAAAAGCTGGGTAGCCACATAACACTTCTTAATCAAATGAAATATAAAATCATAAATGCTGTCAGCTTGAACAGTGAAGTGTTTTGTGTAAATTGAAAATTGGTTGTTAATTATTAATGTATGATGGAATGAAAACA
Organism: Arizona elegans; assembly: GCA_022577455.1. NCBI lineage: Eukaryota > Metazoa > Chordata > Lepidosauria > Squamata > Colubridae > Arizona > Arizona elegans. Next base: position 78,591,800 of record JAKOOJ010000006.1, on the reverse strand, counting down.
TGTATGAGAATAAATGAAATCCTTAGTGAATGGTTTGATCTTGAGTTAGGAACGTGCCTGTATGATTCTCATTAGTTGTTTATGTATTTATGGACAAAATGCATAAGCAGGCTTGTGATGTTACAGATGTAGTATACTTTTGGTAGAGATGATGCTGTGTGGTTGGCTAAGAATTCAAATGATTAGTATTGAATAGTAGACATTGTAGGAAGAGAGTCTATGATACCAAATATCAGATTCAGATTAACAGCAGAAGACACGTAAAGATGGTAGAATCTGTTCCAGCTAACAAAATTTATTAAAAACTGCAGCTCATGAAAGTGTATCCTTTCAATAAAATGTATTAGTTAGAAAAAGTAATTTCAGACTCCTAGAAATTGTTAGACTGTATAACGTATCAAAGGTTCCTGGTCTGATAATGAATATATCATACACTAGGGTGGTTGTATTTGACAAGGAAAATGGTTTGTATAATTACAAGTTATACATATATATAGGTTGTCCTGTGACAATTTGCAACAGGGCATTAAACCTCAGGACCTTTGGGATCTAACTGGACCCTCTGAGGGGGAAGGGCAGTTCAGAAATGTGAAAAATAATTAATAAAAATTCCATAAAGCAATATAAGCAATATATAATAACAGTGAAAAACACAATATACATAAACACATAATCCAACCCAGCAATTTAAAACAAAGATTATCAGTAGCAATTTTCTACTTAATTTTATATTTGATAACTGATTGCAGTCAAATTATTATATACTTAAAAGTGCATGTAAGTGTAAATGTACTGCCTGCAATGGAGGAATGGCTGATGAAGATGATGGAATTTGCAGAGATGACTGAATGGACTTCTTTGACAGAGAAATGCAGAAAAACATAATATCTGTATTTGTTGCTGACTGGAAACCCTTTATAGATTTCTTGCATGAAGCAGGAAAAAAAGGAACTTTTGATTTATAGAGTAGAATAACAGAGTTGGAAGGGACCTTGGAGGTCAACCCCCTGCTCAGGCAGGAAATCCTATACCATTTCAGACAAATGGTTGTCCAGTCTCTTCTTAAAAACTTCCAGTGTTGAAGCATTCACAACTTCTATAGGCCACTGATTAATTGTTCTAACTGTCAGGAAATTTCTTCTTAGTCATAGGTTGTTTCTCTCCTTGATTAGTTTCCATCCATTGCTTCTTGTCCTGCCTTCAGGTGCTTTGCAGAATAGCTTAACTCCCTCTTCTTGGTGACAACCCATGAGATATTAGTAGACTGCTATCATGTCACCCCTGGTCCTTCTTTTCATTAAACTAGGCATACCCAATTCCAGCAACCGTTCTTTATATGTTTTAGCCTCCAGTCCCCTAATCATGTTTGTTGCTCTTTTAGGCACTTCAGACTATAGAAAGCTTTTTATTTTAAGAATTTATTTTTATTTATTTATTTATTTATTTAATTTGTATACCGCCCTTCTCCCAGAGGGACTCAGGGCTGTGAACAGCCAAAATTAAAAAACATACAAATACAAAAGTTAAGATAATTAAAATAGTTAATAGTTAAGATATAGATATAGTTAAGATTTTATAATCATATTTGTATTTGCTGCAAAGGATTTCTGTTTTATCTTTTTGTACTTTAGTCTCTTTCTTTTTCCCTTTTCTTTCTTTACTTGTTATTAATTTCAAATTGTTTTTAATCTTCTTAAAATCTTTAATAAACTTTATACCAAAAAAGTAGTAATTTGCTAATTAAGAAAGAAGCATGTGCTTATAAAGTGCACTAAGTTTAGTCCTCCAATTTTTTACCCATTACAGTAGACTCTTTTGGAAGGTCTTGTGTTGTAGACTATAATGTAGTAAGAAGTATTTCTAAACTATTTTACACTTTCATAAATATTTGCTCAAGAAGAAGTTAGTGCCATCTTGCTTTTATACAAATTATACATATGGCATGGAATACAAAAGGTTGTTTTTTTAATATATAAACTGGGGTCTTTGTTAGAAAGCATGTTATATCAGATATAATATTTTTCATAACCTTTTGCTACCTCTGGAAAAATTTAGCCTTGGTAAGGGAAAATTAAGGAAACATTAATGGAGAAATTTTATAGCATTTATACATTTTTGAATTACTCTATGTCATAGACAAAGTTTAAGATCTGTTTATTATTCCAGGGTGCAGGTCTTAATGGATTTAAGTTCCAGAAAGACAATATCCTACTGAACGTTAAAAGCTTTCTAACAACAAAAACACAATAGGACCAATTACTCAGACTTATTCAAATGATGGTTAGCCATTTGTAAGAAATGTCTTAGTTTGGTTAAACTAACTAGTATGCTTTAACTTTGTGATTCTGTTTTGTAATTCTACTAAACCTTTTTTTCTTGTTGTTGTTGATTATTCAGATCCTAGTGGATGCTCCTTGCTCAAATGATAGAAGTTGGTTATTCTCTTCTGATACCCAGCAGGCTACTCTGCGTTTAGCACAAAGGAAGCTATTATCTGCTGTACAGATACAATTGCTCAGGTAAAAATTGAAAAGAAAAAAGGCTGCTCATTCCCAGAATGAAGGACATGCTAAATCATATTCTGAAACTCTACGTTTCTTTGACCTATGTATTATCCTCTCTATATGTAGTCACGCTGAGCCAGTCATTGTTCCAAAAAGCATAGAGCTACACTGCTTTCTCCTGGTAATTGCCATAGTGTATAGAGAGCACCATTCAAGTTTTCCTGCTGAGTTCTTTCGCAATTGTAACTAGGACATTCCCAAAGGGTGGAGGAAGGGAAAACATCAGGCATCCATATCTGAGTTTTAATGTACTTGAAAAACAGCAACAGATCAATGCCTGGTAATCTTTTTAAAAACACCTTAAGCAAAAAAAAAAAAAATACAATTCTTAAATTGAAGTAAATAAGTAAAAGTTGTGAGTACCAAGTGTCCTTTAGTCTGTACATTCAAGCAATAGAAGAAAGCAATACAGATAATCCTGGACCTATGATCTGTGAACTTGTGATCATTACAAGTTACTCAACACTGAACCAATGGTGGCTATGACCAGTCCTCAGAGTTCCAGTTGTCCCAGGAATCCCATGGTCACATGATCACAGCCTCGATACTGGGCTACCTGCTCACACTTATGACTCAGTGGTGGGTTGCTACTGGTTCGCCCAGATCAGGCGATCCGGTAGCGACGGCAGTGGCAGGAGATTCCTCCTACCTGCCCGGATGTCTCTGCACATGTGCACGCACCCATAAGTGAACTGGTAGCGGCCAAAATTGAAACCCACTACTGTTATGATTGTAGTGCCACATGATCACCATTGGCTACCTTTGCAGTACCTTCTCTGACCTTCCCCTTGCATACCCCCTCGCCTAGGTTCCCATTTGGCAGCAGCCACTTACCTGCCTGCATCCCTGAGACTTGCAACTTCCTGCTGACTTCCACACTGATTTTGGTTGTGGGAAGTCAGCGGGAAGTTGCCTTGCCTCACAATCATGCGATCGTGGGATTTTGTGACAACTGGGAGTTCAAGGATTATAGTTGCTAAGCAATACAGTTGCACTTTATGACTGCATTGTTTAACAAGAGAAATTCTACTCAGTTGCTGTCATAAATTGAGTACCTGTAACAAGGATCTAGGCCAGCCTTTGTCCCTGACCGACTTCTTTTCCTATTTATTGTATTACAATTCTCAAAACTCCTAGTGAGCAATAAAGTCAGGGAATTAAAAGTCCAGTACCATCCGGTGGACAATGTGGATTTAGATATTGGCATGAGATGGAAGCAGCGCTGGCCACTCATGGATATTCTGTGATGGAACTTAAATAGTGACAGCACAACCTTCCTTGTCTTAATCTCATCAGCCTTCAATATTGTCAACCACAATATTTTTTCTGAATGGTCTGCAAGGATTAGAAATTTGAGGCACTTACCTACCTGTGCAAGTCAATTCAGTCAGTTTAACAAAAGGAAAGAGGTTGTCTCAAGATTCTTTGGTTCTGTTTAAGATAAAGCTGCTAAGAGGTCATCTCCCAATTCAATATGTTATAAATATAAGCCCAGTTATATATTTCTACCTCAGGCCAAATTGGTGATTTAGTTTGGGTGATATACTTTACTTGGAGGGTTAGCTTATTGAGGGGATGCAATCCATAAGTAAATAAAAATGAATCATAACAAATTACATTCCCTAGCAGAGAAGCACACACACACACACACACACACACACACACACACACACACACAGAGAGAGAGAGAGAGAGAGAGAGAGAGAGAGAGGGATGCATGGACAATGCACATTATTGTTATCAGAATTTTCTTTTTCTTCATAGTGTTATGTGATAGGCAATCTCTTGGAGACATATTTTTAAATGTACAGTATGTATAATAGAATAGAATTTTTTATTGGCCAAGTGTGATTGGATACACAAGGAATTTGTCTTGGTGCATAAAGCTAATTATTATTTATAAACTTCATATATAACGAGTCAGTTGTTTGACTTAGTCTCTATTCTCTTCCCCATCCTAATTGGAAAAATGTTTTATCCCTATCTTAAGTATAAAATTCAAGATTTCATTTTCCATTTCTATTTAAGCCAACCATAGTTCTTTTTAGCTATAGTCTGAGTTCTTATTACAACTTAATTTATCAAATAAAGATTAATTTTTTCCTGTCCTTTGGTTCAAATTATTAGCTATGTTGTAAAGTCCAAGAGTATGTTAGTTTTATATAAACTAATCTCTTGTCTCTAAAGAACAGCCAGTTGAAACCAATGTAATAGTCATAGCATCCCTGAAGGTTGCCCATCTGTTACATGACTTAGGTTTTTAAACACCTTACTGGGAAAAAGTCTAGCTACATATCAAAATAGAATTCAAAAGAAGGACAATTCAAGAGGAATGAATACCTCGGGGCAGTGAAAATGATAGAACAGAGGTGTAATTTCTCAGGGGATTTGGATGATGTTTCCTTAATCTCTTCAAAGGAAGCACCAAATTATAAAGATTAATATTATTGAATTATTTGATGCCTATTAGTGAATTAAAATATATAATTATTAATTAAGATAGCCAGTTTGGTGTAGTGGTTAAGGCACCAGGCTCAAAACCAGGAAACTGACTTCTAGTCCCACTAGAAGCCAACTGCAGGGGGGAGAGGTCACACTCTCAGGCCTAGAAAGAGGGTGCTACAATGGTAAGCCACTTCTGAAATTTTGCTAAATAAACAAACAAATAAATAAATAAATGCAGGGACTTGTACAGGCAGTTGCAAATTATCAACACTGACTTGAAGGAATCAAATATAGAAGAAGCCAGTGAATTAAAATTAAAGTTTCCTTTTTTTCTAGATCCACTCCTTTGCTCTGATTACTTTTCGGAGTAGGTTACTTCAGTAAGCTATCCAAGGGGTCAGTCCAGTCCTTTGCAAAACACAGACACACATGCACAACATTTTGTACCCCTCCTTTGACTTGATTTATTTGTTGGAACATTTTCAACCATAGGTTTTAACAAATTCACTTTTTTGGATCCAGCACTATTTTCCTCTTCACACAATAAGCTTGACGGACACGAGAGAGGCAGTGAATCAGCTATGCAAAAAGTGAGAAAAAGTATACATTGTCCTAGACTAATAGATGTTAAATTTAGCTTAAGCAGGCATAGAGATGATTTATATTAAAGTAGCTTATTCCATTCATTTATGTGAACTGATATTGAAAGGTTAACTACTACTTACCTTTTCTGTGATAGATCCATAGAAACAAGGCCTTTCTAAAATCATTGTCTCCGTTGCCATTCTTTTTTCTACTTCTCCATGGCAACACTTGTTGGGAGACAGCAGTGAGATACACTTAGAAATTAGTAAGGTGATAGTAATAGCACTTAGACTTATATACTGCTTCACGGTACTTTACAGCCTTCTCTAAGCAGTTTAGAGAGTCAGCATATTGCGCTCAAAAATCCTCATTTTACTGATCTCAAAAGGATGGAAACCTGAGTCAATCTTGAGCCAGTGAGGATCGAATTCCTGGCAGTGAGCTGAATTAGTGGAATTAGTATGCAATACTACACTAACCACTGCGCCACCATGGCTCCTAGGAAAAAGTCTTCTTCCTCCCCCCCCCCCCCCAAAAAAATCTGACCTGGCCATACTGCAATGCTAACATTGCAGTTGAAAGACTAGGCCATCTTATGTATTATTGGTGTGTACAGAGGAGTCATCAGGTCAGGCAGAATCATTTATTTTATGCTAAGAGGGCCGGTGGGTATTGTTTAAGAGCTGCCTGTCTTTTCAGGCAGGTTTGCATAGAAATCCATCTTAATTTTACAAAGTAGAAAGTAGCCTATTCTTAATTAATTAGCACTGCAGTTTTGCAAAACATTGTTTGGTCATTGCTAACCATCTCTGCATTCTGCAATGTAAAGTCTAAATCAGGGGTGTCAAACTCATGACATCACGGCAGCGTCATGTGAGGTATCGGGACTTTTTTCCCCTTCACTAAACCGGGCGTGGGCATGGCCATTGTATGACACATCCAGCCAATGGGCCGTGAGTTTGACAGCCCTGGTCTAAATAGTATCCATTTTAAACCTGTTAAGAATATTCAAAATTTTGAAAGAAGAATACTCAGTTTACTATAGATTTCACATCTCATGTGGCATCTGCCAAAACTGTCTATATAAATGGGGTATAGTATCCTCTCCTCAGTGTGATCGCGGGGTCCCAAGTCAAATTGTAGATTATATAGTGACCGGGCTGTAAGCTGAGGGCATATACCAGTCCAGTATCTGATTTTTTTAAAAATATAAACGATACTGTGCTTCAATGGTTAGATGGCCTAGACGTTGGCATTTGAACATAGATCTTCTTAACATTTATATTTTATTGTGTTTTACTAATTTAGGTGAAATGTTAATACATATTACTAGCAAGGAGATTAATAAGCCAGGATTTTTCTCTTTTTTTTTTTCTTCTTCAGTAATTTATTGTACATTAATTCCAGCTATTGATCATACATATTCATTGTCAGCATAATTGAGAGAGAAATAAAATAGTTTATTTTCAAGGAAGTAGAGCTTTTTATGGAAATCTGTCATAACAGCATCACAAAAAGGGATGGGAGATTTGTGTTTTCCTACTCCTTTGTTTTAAGAGGGAGTGACTTCCTACCTAAAATGGAAGCCTGTGATTTATAACCAAAATATGAGTGTCTTATTGCAGTAATGCATCATGTCACCTATTTCCTTTGGAGAAATCAATCACATTTAAAAACATTGACCTCCTTCAGTTTTCTTTTTCCAGTATTTGACATATAGAATCCAATTTGTGGACTTCTGGCTGTAGGAAACATACATCATTCAGTGAAATTTTTGCAAATTTGTATAAATCATTCTAAATTATGTCTCTAAAATGGAACATTTTTGACAACAAGAATCTTGTTGGTAGAAAAAAAATACTAGCAAGCTGAAATTGCCCAATTCCCCTAAGCATATTTAATCAAATTGGAGCCTGTTTTCTTGAAGAAAAAGAAATTGGGGTTTGATAAAATAGTACCTAGCTAAGTGACAATACAGCAGTGGCTAATTTTCACTTTCTTCCTCTGGTGACTTACTGTACCTGTGTACTTCAAAGGCCAAAAAGCTTTAAAATGTCCACATGTCAGCCGTTGATTACAAAATCATTTTCCATTCTCCTGTATAATTTCATACAATTTTCCTCTAGGATGCAGTAGAAGAGTGCAACCAGGAAGCTTTGCTACACTACCATTATGCAAATGAAATTCACCAAGAGCATATTTCAGAGTTTAATCTTGAAATGGGGGGAGGGGGGAATACTAACATTAGCTTCCTAGCTAAAATTGCACACAAAATTTACTAGAGAGTTCCAAGTTTAGGATTTAGAGGGGATGAAAATTATCATAACCAGCCCCGCCATGTCATAAATCACACAATGGAAATGTTATGATATATTAAGATTAAGGAATACATTTTTAAAAGGATTTTGAGATAGGTTTTTTTGGACTCATGTTAAAATACAAGTAAAATATGTTTTTTGCATTCTTTCTTTCAAACACATTCTAAACCATTAACTGTCACATGTTGATGCACTCTTAACTATTTACTATTTATTCAACCAATTGTTTCCTGAGTACTTCCAGAAGACATAGAAACAAAAGTAGATTTAGGTTAGAATGTGTCTCTGGAATTCAGTATTTGCTGGACTCATACCACATTTCACTTATCAATATATTTCATTGTTATATAATATACTACAAAGCTCTCGTACTTTTCTCTTTTGGGTAAACTGAAGGTAATAATGACATAAGAAAAAGCAAAGCAAACAGCTAAAATTGACCAATGACATTTATACTAGCTCTCAGGACCTTTCAGTTATAATGGTGATCCCATTGCTATAAAAATCTACAAATCACCTGAAAACTAATACAGCATTTGAAACTTGTTTCCCCTCAATCAACAAATAATAATTTTAAAAAAGATCCTTCTGATCCAATAGACTTCCATTGGAAAAAAATTGCATCCTTTCTGAAACTCTATGAATTTCACATTGCTCATCTAAATTTAAGAATAGCTTTCAGAAGTGCTAAAGAAGAGGGAAAACTTTCTCTTTTGACAAATTGAGGCCAGGTTTTCTTCTTAGTGGGGCCATCAATGTGGAACTTCTCAGTGAAGCACTAGAGTTGCCTTTTACTCAGGCTGTTACTCCAGCTTTAAAAACACACCTTTTTCAGTTGCCCTTTAATAATGTCTAATTGTGCTGTACAATTTCAGTTTGAATTTTAAAAAACTTAAATAGCTTTTTAATCAATTTTACTTGGACAGCTTTTCTTTTATTTTGCTTGACTTTTGGCATTCAAGACCAAGAGATTTTGCTCTAGCTGTCTAATAACTAATATTCTTCTAGTGATTGTATAACAAAAGATATATAATGCTGTGCAGAGGCAACATTATCCTTTAATAAGTTGCCATTGCACTTTAATCTGAATTCTATTATACTGCTTTGGAGCTTGGCTTGGCCGGACCCGTAGAGATTACAGCACAACATTTGTCAATGGTTCTTTAGAATGCCAGGCAAAGCAGTTTAAAAAATGGCAAGGATCTATCAAGGCCTTCTAAGAAATTACTCTTGGAATGTCTGGCAAATCTTCCAGCAGCTGCTTCTACATGTGGTTATGACTATAAATTGTAAAAAGTTTCAAAAGTCTTTGTATAAGACACCCCATAATTGAAGGAACACTCAACGCTGAAGAGAAGTTACCATCAGTTTGGAATTGAGGGAAAACTTATGTCTATGATATTAGAAAGAGAAATGCTGGAGACTAGATATAAGCAAAGCTTTCTGGAACTTCATCTGCATTATCTCAGTACTGTTCAGCCCCATGATAAATTGTTTGTTGAGGATACAGATAAGAGTTTCTTGCATCTTCCAATGAGAAGATGCAGGAAGAAATTAAAATCAAATTACTGTAATGTGAAGATGCCACGTTGATCAATAAAAGTAGGAAGGGGGAAACAGAATTCCTTTTTTATAAAGAAGGAATATAGGGAAGAATGTCAATATTATTTCTGTGGTTTGAATGGTTTGGAGCAATTTTTTCCCTGCTGATCAGATCCATCTCTGCAGTCTCAGAAAATAGTTTCTGCTAATGAACACAAGATGGCAGCATTGAAATATGACACACTGTCCTCACTATCTGCCCTGATTTTTTTTCCTTTTTTAATATGGAGAATAGATAAATTAATGACAGAGTTAATCTTGACCATTCTAGTAGAATGCAGAACATGTAATTACTGTCTCAAGGAGTGGGCTGAAAGAGTGAAGTGTGTAATATGAATTGCTATATCATTTCTCTTTTCTGATGTATACCTGCATCCTTTTACATTTAAGTGTGAACAGGTGACCCAAAGATAAAACTGTCTAAATGCAATATGGCAACCAATCAGAAAATTGTATTTGGTTCTTGGCATTTTGCAGTGAACAGTGTTTGAGAGAAAGCTGTGAATGTCTTGAGTTTTTCACAATTGCTAAAATTTTGAAGTGATATATATATTTCTTCCTCTTCTAAGTACATCTTTTTAGCAGTTAAAATTAATTAAAATTTACAACACTGTTTTATTCTTTAATTTATTATTCAGAATTTTATCCAGAGACTTTTGGCTGCTCAAAAATAGGAAAACTAATGTAATCATAAATGATAAAGATATTCAATACAAAATAGTAAACTAAAACACAATACTTCAGCTCAACCTTGAAATGCCCTACAGAAAGTTATTTTTAACTGATTCTGGACGGCAGATAATGTTAGAACCAGTCAATAGGAAGCTATTCCAGAGAATTGGATCCGTCATAGAAAAACTCTTATATCTGGACTCTGATGTCCCAGAAATGAAACTAGCTGTTTCTCCTGGTAAAACCAAAGTGGTCATGCCAACTCAAAGGAAAGAATCAATCTGGAAGTAATTTGGTGCCAATATATATTCAGTGGGGCAAAAAAGTATTTAGTCAGCCACCAATTGTGCAAGTTCTCCCACTTAAAAAGATGAGAGAGGCCTGTAATTGTCATCATAGTTAGACCTCAACTATGAGAGACAAAATGAGAAAACAAATCCAGACAATCACATTGTCTGATTTGGAAAGAATTTATTTGCAAATTATGGTGGAAAATAAGTATTTGGTCAATATCAAAAGTTTATCTCAATACTTTGTTATATATCCTTTGTTGGCAATGACAGAGGTCAAACATTTTCTGTAAGTCTTCACAAGGTTGGCACACACTGTTGCTGGTATGTTGGCCCATTCCTCCATGCAGATCTCCTCTAGAGCAGTGATGTTTTGGGGCTGTCGCCAGGCAACACAGACTTTCAACTCCCTCCAAAGGTTTTCTATGGGGTTGAGATCTGGAGACTGGCTAGGCCACTCCAAGACCTTGAAATGTTTCTTACGAAGCCACTCCTTCATTGCCCGGGCAGTGTGTTTGGGATCATTGTCATGATGAAAGACCCAGCCATGTTCCATCTTCAATGCCCTTGCTGATGGAAGGAGGTTTGCACTCAAAATCTCACGATACATGGCCCCATTCATTCTTTCCTGTACACAGATCAGTCGTCCTGGTCCCTTTGCAGAGAAAGAGCCCCAAAGCATGATGTTGCCACCCCCAAGCTTCACAGTAGGTATGGTGTTCTTTGGATGCAACTCGGCGTTCTCTCTCCTCCAAACACGGCAAGTTGTGTTTCTACCAAACAGTTCTACTTTGGTTTCATTTGACCATATGACATTCTCCCAATCCTCTTCTGGATTATCCAAATGCTCTCTAGCAAAATTCAGACGGGCCCGGACATGTCCTGGCTTAAGCAGGGGGACACGTCTGGCACTGCAGGATCTGAGTCCCTGGCGGCGTAGTGTGTTACTGATGGTAGCCTTACGTTGGTCCCAGCTCTCTACAGGTCATTCACTAGGTCCCCCCGTGTGGTTCTGGGATTTTTGCTCACCGTTCTTGTGAACATTTTGACCTCACGGGGTGAGATCTTCGTGGAGCCCCAGATTGAGGGAGCATTACACATACAGACGTTAAAAGTCTTCACGCACCAGAATGATACTTAGATAGCACCTCCAGTGTGACCTAGGGTTGCAATATATTACCAGTTACCATTCAACCCACTGAATAATCTCTCTCTCTCTCTCTCTCTCTCTCTCTCTCTCTCTCTCTCTCTCACACACACACACACACACAAGAAAAAAACCAAATTTTAGTATTTCTGTCCTGTCCCCGGGCTTGAACCCTGACCAAGGTCTAAGATACCTACTCCACCCAGAGCACTCTAATTGATTCCAATCTATTGTTTCATCAAGGGGAAAGTATGGAGGCCAAGCCATTGTTCAGTACCTCTGACTCCAAGGAGGGCCTCTTAAGAAGGGTATGAAACTGCCTTATTTTAATAGTGGTCCCTCCCATAACAAGGTATTTGTAATTTCCTGAATCCAGGGAGCAATCCCCCATCCTGCCCCTTTCCAGAAGGAACAGGCAAGCATGCAGCCTGCACATAATCAACAACATCTTAGAGAACTCATAATCCACTTACTCAGAACTAACACAAAAGGAACCCAGATAATACGGTAAGGTGATACCTGAGTCACTTCATAAGACTGCTGTGTATTTGATAGCTCCTCTGAAATAAGAAATGTCCAGTTGATTTCTATAGTTTAAATCCTATAAACTTCTGTTACTTATAGGTGGACCTCATATTGTACATTTAGTTTTCGGTTAGTGTGGTGCAAGGCTCAGGTATTTTTTTGTAAACCAGGATTAGTAGAATATCCAGTTCCTTATAGCTAGTTCTTATAGCTAACCTAATTACTTAGGTTAATGTATTTTCTCCCTTCTTTTCTACAAAAATTGGAACTATTTGGTATAGGTCTATTCTTTTCTACAAAATTTATTGTCAGTTTAACATTAACTTTAACAAAATGTTAAAGTTTGAAACAGAATGAGCTAGTTATCTCCTATGGGCAAAATGTAGTATATCCTTCCAACGTTTTAGTAATGGATTCTATTGTATGTATTGGCTGAGCAATAATAATCACATGCCATTACTGAACTGTTAAGCTTAATCTACATAAGCATGCACGTTTTTCTGGCAGCTGAAGATTCCAAGTATAAATATGTATGCTGATGAATCCAATTTAACCCAATATATTTACTCTTTTTTGCTTTGTTTTGCTTTTATTATTTAACAGATCTGCAATTAAAGCATTGCGTCCTGGAGGATATCTGGTTTATTCTACGTGTACTCTTTCTAAGTCAGAGAATAATGATGTCATAAATCACATCCTTGATTCCTGCAGCAATGTTTTGCCAGTGGATTTGCACACCCTGGTCACTTCACTATCCAAGGAATTCAGTTTTGCTGCCAATGTCCAACAGCATGAACTTTTGGTACTTCCAGAAAGAGGGAAAGCATGGGGACCAATGTATATATCTAAATTAAAGAAAGTATGATTCATGAAATGCTTGTGTAGTTCTTGTGAATCATAATGACAGGATTTGACAAGAGTAATGAACATCTTGTGATTCATACACCATTGACAAAATCAATTTTAATAAATCTTTGTATTTTCTTTTTGAACTAAACTTAAAATATTTGAGAAATTGCATGTTTCATGAAGAGGAGAGATTTCTATTAAATCCTATAACCATATTGCAGCAGTAACTCTGGATACAAAAATTGGAACTATTTGGTATAGGTCTATTGCTTCCAAAGAAAAAGTGGTATAGTTTAAAACACCATAAAGCAAACTATCCTGAAGTTAATTTCAGTTTCTAGGTATTGGAAGTAACTCTTACATTTTCTCCTAATTTTTGTTCCCAATGGTTAGATGGAGTATTCAGAGAAAAGCTCTGAATGATAACCTGTCTGGAATGTATAATGGATTATGTTGAAAAACACTGATTTCCAATTAAACCATATTCAGTGTTTAGTATGTAGGTTCTTCCTGATAGCCAGAGAGAAAGCAAACAGCACTTCTCTTTAAACCAGCATGATTTGCCCTTCCGGCCTAAAGAAATACCTCAGAAAGAAACCACTCAGAACTTCCAATTTATCTTCAAGACCTGTTCAGACAGTTGACAACATACATTGGCTGTTTGTCTTGTGAATTCACAGCTCTTGTTCCATTTCTTTAGGGGTTTTTTCTCAGTTGCAATATGTATGTTGTAATGGAAAGAGGTAAAGAGGATGAGAAAAAAAAAACCTTAGACAATTTCTAGAAACCAACTTAACCATTATTTATAAACAGTTAATAAAGTGTAACCATCTGACATAATCTGATACTTTTATTTTACATATGAGAAGTACAGGCTAACTTTTCTAATTTCCCAGATTGCATGTCACAAAGCTAGTTTCTCTAACTAAATAATAATATATGGCAACTCAGCATTCCTGGATATAGTATCAAATGGTTTCTTTTCAAAAATCAAGAAAAACAGTTAATATATAAATGAATAAATAAACGACCCTTTTATAATGAAGCTATTCTAGCTTCATGCAAAATCATTCTGAGCTAGCAAGTTCTTCCTGCAAGTGATTGTTTTTGCCACTGAAAATCACAGATTATATTGAAACAATTTTAATTGGTGCTACCACTTCTACTGCCAGAAAGTACAATAGGGGAATTCTATTGAAAACACCTTTCAAGAGCTGATCACCAGCAAATGTACTTTGGTTTGCATCTTTGGAGATAAATGTAGTATACCTAGCATTGACAAAGCCACTTCAAATCTAGGATGAGGAATAGCTATATTCAACACAGTATTGCAAGGGCATTTCTATATAACTACCACTGTAATTACTGAAGTAAGCAAACTGAACAAAGAGTATTCAAAATCATGTTAGTTTTTTTTTCCTGAATAATTGTTCCAAAGCAGACTTCTTTCAAAAATGGACTGTTGTGTAGGAAGTGTATAGCCAGTTTTTTTACACAAGACTATATTTTTCGCTATTCTCTGTTACACTGTGTATACCATATTGTGATACATTTGTTTGTATCAACTCTTAATTCTTAAAATGTATTCCCTTTCAAATAGAGATCTGTTGGATATGCAAAAGTACGGAAACTAAGTCATTCATGAACTTGCATATCCTCTTGGTGAATGCTAAGAAAGTTGCAGAAATAGCTAGGGAATGCGAACAATAGGGTTGCCTTTGTATGCTTACACTAACTGCTTGTTTATTCATTTATTTTGTTCTCATTCTGCTGAAATAACACAAAAATGTACACAGTCAAAGTGTTCACAGCCAACATCAACGAAATAAAATTCAAGGAGTCTTATATTAACAGCCAGGGTAGATAAAAATCAATGATTTTTTTTAAAAAAAATAAAAAAAAATCAGATTTTTTTTGATTTTTATCGAATTTATTTTAATAAAAAACTTCTGGGGTAAAAATCTATCATAAGGTAGTTTTCTATTTAAGATACATAAATAATTTAGTTTATTCAGCATGAAATGGAGCTTAGTTATGTAGCATGAGGCTGTATATTCTGCAACACTGGGACTATCAAGTCAACAGTGGGTCAAAGGAGTAGCAGAGATGACAGTTGCTCTTTAAAAATTATGATTTAAATCGAGTTGATTTAAATCAAGCCTTTTTACTAGTGATTTAAATCAACTTGATTTAAATCAAATCCACCCTGTTAACAGCAATAAGACATAACATCATAACAAAGCCAAATAAAATTATTTAAACAATTGAAACAGTTTAGATAATTCAAAGGACAAAGAATTGAAGATGGTGATAGCAGACTTTGAATAACCACTCTCAAGAAAAGATCCAGCATCATCAGTAGCTTCCAGAATGTTAGAAGGAATGCATCAAACCTTAATTCTAAGAGAAAAGTATTCTGAAATATTCCAAAGCTGGAGTAACAAAAGAGAAACAGGTCCTCCTGACCATCATTCTCTATATAAAAATGGCATAGAACCAAAAATACCCTAGGAAAATGTACTGAATGGGCTGATTCAGGTAGAAGATTATCCTGTAGATAACTAGGCATCCAACAATAAAGAATTTTATAGGTCAACACCAACTCTTGCATTGAGCACAACGGAATAGCTTCAGTAATATTTTTATCCAAGCAATATATTCTGTAAATGGAATCAAAGAAATGTTTGTGTAGTTGATTTCTTTCCGGCATATAACCTAAAATATTGATAGTGTATGGAAGCATAATTCTTATGTAGAATTATTTTGCTTTGAATCAATATCACATCTTCCTTTAAAATGAAGTCAAGTATCTTTTCTTTTTCTATTATAACATTTTAACTCTAACATTTTAACTTCCTGTTCTGAATCCAATGTCGGGCTCTAAAATCTGCTATATCTCCAACTGGGTAAAAAAAAAATGTAATGAAATATTTTGGTTTATATACATTTGTGTAAGCAAAGAAGGATCATTGTTTGATTCTCTATTATAATGTACTGTCTTTTTTTTTCTTTTTCTTTTTTTTTGGATAATCTGGATTTGAGAAAGTTTTTACCGAATCCTACCTTCAATTTATCTCTTTCAGTCCTTCCAAATCTTTGGTGCTGACCCTAAACTCATTAAAAGTTAGAGGATTATAATTTTCATTTTGATTTATTTTGTACTTCAGAACAGTGACTACTGATTTTCAACAACAGGTGTCAAGAAAAGCTCTGAGGAACATATAAAAACTTGTGGGGCTGAATGTACTGAATGAAAATTGCCCTTCTCTAATGCAAAAGAGTGTGTTCTTTTGTTTCCAGCTGAGAATCCTTTCAGCTGAGTGCCATTGCACATAGAATTTAATAATTCTCTCAGCCTTTGAAATACTGAAAATTATTAACAAGTGTCTCTTATCTGTCTTGTCTCTCTCCATGTCTGTCTGTCTGTCTGTCTGTCTCTCTCCTCTCTCTCTCTCTCTCATCTATCTATCTATCTATCATCTATCTAATCTAATCTTAATGCATGTACCTTCTATAATATGGAATAAAGAAAAACAAGGTATAAACATCTTGCAACTTCCGAAGCATTTAAAAGACATATTTCTCCAACCTTGATTAGCTTTCTAAATACCTTGAAAGTGCAATATAGTCTCAGGCACCAACAGATGTTTAGTCATGGGACAAATGCTGCTGTTTATATGATAGGAAGTGTATTTCCACAGAATAGGCCTACATAGAAGTAAATCCTGTTCACTAGTACTTCTTTCCAAAAATCTTTGGCTAAAATTGCTTTTCTTAAAAAAAAAATAGATTGTATTACTTCAAGTTATTTTCAGCTACCAATGTTTGATCCATGTCTTGAAATACATATATTCCTGGTTGTTTGCTAGTTTCAGGTAATAAATACTGATAGAACATTTTTCTGCAATGTTGCTCAACTGAATTTTTAACTTGAGGTCATTCCAAATACTGTATTACATGCAGTATTGGGGGGTATTACTGGTGTTATCTATTTTCAGATTGTTATCTGAATGTATTAATAAGCATCTTCCTTTATATGGTTTTTCTTCAGGTTTCAAGGACAGTTGTCTAAATTTTATCACTCAGAGTATCAATTTAAGCACATAGGAAAGCTGCCTTCTGCTATGTTGGGCTGACTGGCAACAGCTCTCTGGGGCTTCTTATCCAGAACTAAAGATGACAAAAATTGAAGCTGAGATCTTTTGATACAAAGTGTGCTATCTATAACTGAGCTACAGTCATTTTCCCTCAAGTAAGTGTCAGATAGTTTTTATATCTTTTAAGAAATGACAATGTGTCAGCCAAGCTGAGCGCATTTGCATGTTGTAGGTGCTATTACAAAATGGTTGCTCCGGTTGGCATGGCATGACACAAAATTTTTACCACAGAGCAAGTACACTATCTTCTTGCTGTCCAGATATCCTTGTCAGGCAGTCACACTTTTAACAAAACCTGCTTTCCTAACTTCAGTCAGGGCTACCTATGGAGTCTGCATATTCCAAAGGCATTCTTGGAATAAAGCTAATGTTATAGTCTAGGCTTTGGAATATGTATGTTCCCACTTGTTTATTTTAAAAGTACAGGAAATGTGACAGAAAGCTTGGGAACATTAAAGTTTTTGTCTGCATATTTATTGATTCCCATAGGCAGCAGGCCTACAGTCCCTAATTCACCATATAATAAATTCTCCATTTTCTTTAAATTTGTATATTACAGTGATGGCTAACCTTTTCCGGACCAAGTGCCCAAAGTGCCCTAACTCTCAAAATGCACACCGGCCCTGGTGCATGTGCCCCGGCTCCATGCATGTGCACACACACCCACACACACACCGCCCCCACACATGCGCTGCAGAGATCCGAAGATCAGCTGTCCGGTGGGAGGCGTGCATGCATGCGTGATGGAGATGAACTGGGAGGATGGCTCCGCCACGCATACCACTGCGTGCCACATGCGTGCCACGTGCCATAGGTCGCCATCACAGGTATATTAGTACAATCTGGCTAAAAAGAAAAAGAAAAAGAAAGGAAAAAGGAAAGGAAATCAGAAATTTCCTGGGCTGTAAGGCTAGACTGGGAAACCATAAAAAGTGATGGCAATAAAAAAACATTTATCTTAGCATTGTTCAGAAAATATATACATACACGTATACATACACACATAAAGTCCAAGCGAGATTTCATATAGAATAGAAAAGAATTTTTTATTGGCCAAGTGTGATTGGACACACAAGGAATTTGTCTTGGTGCATATGCTCTCAGTGTACATAAAAGAAAAGATACGTTCATCAAGAATCATACACTACATAGTCGTAGAGTACAAATAAGCAATCAGGAAATATGTTTCATCATCATCATCATTTTAGCCATTGTCTATCCACTGCAGGATGAAGAACTCTTCTGCATGTTTCCAACCAATACAGACCTCAGCTTTCTTTTGCCAATTGGACTCGCAATACTTGCTGATGTCATCGATTTATCTTGTTTTCTTCTTTTTATTGTGTACTAAATGGGTAAAAAAAAAAGATAGGATCAAGAGTGAATATGTTAGCATAATAAACATGGATTTAATGCAAAAATAAATGCCAATATGAAGAAGTATGTTGAGTCAGAGTGTGTGTGTGTGTGTATATATATATATATATCAATTTTCTTACTTCTTCGTAGGGTCTATGTGTGTTTTTCTTCTAGCCAGGTTTTCCCTACGTAGCCAAGGTTTTTTTTGTAGCTCCAGCTCAGTAGAATCTCATCTACTCGGAAACCGTGGCTACGTAGGGAAAACCTGGCTAGAAGAAAAACACACATAGACCCTACGAAGAAGTAAGAAAATTGATACTATGCCTTTACAGGGAGGAGGTGGGTGTGGCCTACTGATGACAGCTAACGAGCTAGAAATGGATCTATTTAGGTCTCCCACCTAGCAGTCAGAGCTTGCTAGGTGTTAGAAAGGAAAAAAGCCCAGAACCGAGTAGATGAGATTCTACTGAGCTGGAGCTACAAAAAAAACCTTGGCTACGTAGGGAAAACCTGGCTAGAAGAAAAACATATATATATATATATATATATATATATATATATATATATATATATATATATATATATATATATATATATATATATATATATAAACTAATTGGTTGCTTATCTTATACACAATCATCTTAGGCAGCTCACAACAGCTAATAAAACAAAAGATAAAACAGTAATGTCACACTACACAAAGGAATGTTATGCTTCCTACCAGTGTTATAACATCCGTCAAATCCACATTTGCTGTGCTAACTCCCATCCTAATCCAAGGGGGAAGAACCAATCTTCAATAAAAAACAGAACTGCAGAACAATTCTATGAAGGAAGAAAAATTGAATGAGAGGAGAGGATTGGTAGACCTAATGAAATCAAAACGAGAAATAAAATAAAATAAACAGCACTGTGTGATGTGTTCGGCTGATGTGAAAGCAAGGATAGATATATAGTGAATGGATGACTTGTGGTGCAGAAATTGAAATGCAGTATTATAGTTTAACTCTACCCACAACCAGGAGTTCGATCCTGACTCAGCCTTTCATCCTTCCGAGGTCTGTAAAATGAGGAAATCTGATAGTTGGGGATAATATGCTGACATTATAAACTAGCCCAGAGTGTGCTATAAAGCCCTATGGGTGGTATATAAGTCTATGTCCTATTGCTATTTCTATGCTATTGGTTTATACCAGTTTTAGCATTTTCTTTGTCTCATATCATATCTTCAATCTCCTTGACTTTCCATTTATTGTTTATCCCTCTATAACAATATTTATTATAAAAACTAAAAGTGTGATGGGTATATATGCATGGCTTTAAATACTATTATAGATGCTTTGAATACATTTGTCATCTGGGAGGATTAAATGCTATGACTGGCTTTTGGCCAGTCATAGCATTTAATACATTAAAAATAGAGGGAGAAAAATCTAGTCATGTTGTGGCTCATTGCAACTCATCAATGCATTCCTGACAGCTAGCCTAATAGTCAGCCTAATATCCCATACCTTGCTTGCAGCAGGGCTACTCAAGTTTCTGACAGCACCCTACTGTTAAATATAAATGCAAGTAAATGTGAAATTTATTTACTTGTTCAGTAATCAGGTTATCAAACCGAGATGGCAAGCATGGGAATGACACACTCATTTCTCTCACCTTTCAAAGTACCGGGTGCCTCCCATACTTAATACTGACTGGAGATAATTTTGCATAAGCTCTTTCATTACAGTCGAGAGACATCTGTCAAAAACAGCCTTCCTTCCTGCCTGTTGAGTCCTTGCGGGGAGGGGGAGGATAATACAGTGGGCACTGCATCATACACACCTACACTCATACATTACAGAGCCTCATGCTGTGTTCCAGAAACCCCATAGCTCAGAGGGTCCTATTTAGAATGCAATGTAGGCAGAAACTAAAATAAAACAACTCACTACATCAACAAAAATGTCATAATGTTTTCTCATGGATAAACTATTCTATGAAACTATTTTCAGGGCAAGGATCCAGTGTTAAATCCAATGAGAAATACAGACACATCATAGTCTTATTTATTGATTTTATTTTACTTATTAGAATTTGTCAAACAAAAATGAGAACAAGAATAAAAGAAAAATACAATGACAGGGATGGTAGGCAAGTTAGTTCACTTATGCACGCCCCCTCTACTGACCACTTAAGTAGGAAGTAAGTTCCACGGAAGTCAATTTGCGATTGAAACTATGAAAATTTGTAGCTGAGACAACTGGATCAGGTAGAGCATTCCAGACTTCGACAACTCTATTACAGAAATCATATTTTTTACAGTCAAGTTTAAAACAATATACATTAAAGAGGTTGCTTGTAGGTATTATTGCGATTAAAACAAAAAAAAAAGTCATTTACAGGTAAAGCATTACTACGTATAATTCTGTATGCAATACCTAGGTCTGAATGCAAGCGACACAGTTCTAAGTTATCCAAACCGAGAATTTCGAGCCTAGTAGCATAGGAAATTCTATTGTGTATAGAAGAGTGCAAGACTTTTCTCATGAAGTACTTCTGAACCTGCTCGATTATACTGATGTCAGATATATGGTAGGGGTTCCAAACAGTTGAAAAATACTCTAAGATTGGTCTAGCATAAGTTTTATAAGCTCTAATTAGTAATATGATGTTTCCAGAAAAAAAGCTTTGCAAAATTAAATTTACAACTCTTAATGCTTTTTTAGCAACAATGTTACAATGAACTTTGGAACATAGGTTGTCAGAAATAAGTACACCTAGATCAGCGGTTCTCAACCTGGGGGTCGCGACCCCTTTGGGGGTCGAACGGCCATTTCACGGGGGTCGCCAAAGCCCTCTCTCACCCCCCCTCCCCATGCCTTCACTCACCCTCTGCCTCTGCTGGATCGCCCGGTCGCCGTTCGCTTACCCCGCCCACTCCCAATCTATTGCTGCCTCCGGAATCCCAGCTGGTGGCTAGAGGGGAAAAAAACTTTAAATTCTTGCCGCGGGGCTTCAAAGAGCCACCCTACTCTCAACTGTTTTGCGGAGGGCTCTGTTGCTAGCTAGATGCAAAGAGGTAAATTCCTGGAGCAGATTTCCCCCATAGCTATGCTGAAAAAGCAAAATTTAAAGTAAGCAGGGTCTTGGCTGCAACGTGACAAAATGAGGCAGAGAGATTTCTTTTTCCTCACCAAAAAAGGTAGGTGCAAACTGCAAACAATGGGAAATTTAGGGCAAAAGAGGAGGTTCAAGATTTTAAAACACAGAAGAAAAAAAGCTCTATTTAACTAGGGAATTGTAATAATTGAGATACTATTAATTGCATATTGTGTTGAAAGCAGAAATGGTTAAGTTGTGGTTTGGAGGAATATGGGGGGAAATTATTTGGTTTATTATTATTGATAAATATAATTAATGGATTTGTAAGAAATTGGATTGCATGGAAATAATTGGAATATTCATGTTCATATTGATTAATATACAAAAAAGGTAGTTATATAACTAATTGATTTATATTAAAATGTTGAATTTGTATTAAACAACTGTATTATATAATTAACCAATGTGAGGATGGATATAAAAATAGATGACAATGGGAAGGGGTATAATATAGAATAGAAGGGAAAAATTGAATTTGATTAAGATTAGAGATGAGGATGAAGGGTAATATTGGTTTTTTACAAAAATAGATGAGGAATAAATATGGTAAAAAGGAAATATAAAAATTGTAAATTTAATTGAAATGACTAAATACTGTGTTGGAAGAAATATCCTTCTGGGTTCT
Source organism: Arizona elegans (assembly GCA_022577455.1). Lineage (NCBI taxonomy): Eukaryota > Metazoa > Chordata > Lepidosauria > Squamata > Colubridae > Arizona > Arizona elegans. The sequence continues at coordinate 78,569,512 of JAKOOJ010000006.1, read as the reverse complement.
GCTCCAAGTGGGGAAAAAGACACTGGAAACATGGAGACTGCTTGGAAAGATTGTTTAATGGTGGACAGGATCACATGGCTTGATGGGGCCCATTGTGTTAGTTTCTGTTGCTATTGTGTTGCAAATGTCCTTTGACAAAGGATTGAGTTTCTGCCTCTGGCCCATTAACAAAGGGTGGGGGGCAGGAAGGTGGGAGTTGCTTTGTCTGTAAAATATGCTTCTCTATTTCTCATACAGGAAAATATAATATTCTGCCTTTTTAATATTTCCCAAAATATTTCATTCTTCTAGGAAAGGGGTGGGTGCTAACCTCCTACAACTGTTTAAATTTTTGGACCGGCCAAATACTCTGTTCAAAGAAAATACGTTGTATGTTTGTATGTGTGTTTCTAATTATTGCTATTTATTGCTATTTGTTCTCTTTTATTCTTTAAAATTTAACAATTCATTCTTTATCTTAATATCTTAATATTTGTTTGGGGTTGGCTTTCTTCCCTTTCATCTTTTTTATTGTACAGCAATCTTTCTCCTCAAACCTACCACCTCTGTCTTTTCTTTCTTTCTTACTTTCTCTTCCCCCCTTCTTCTTCTCCCTACTTCCTCTTTCTTTCTCCTTCTCCTCCTCTCTTCCTCCCTCTCTTACCTTCACTCCTTCTCTAATTTCCCTTCCCTTCCTTCATCCCTCTCTATTGCTGTATCCTTTTATGCATATGGACTACTCAGAGGGCTGAAAAGGTTATTTTTGACTGGTCCTCGCACTTTTGACCAGTCCTCGAACTTACGACTCTCCTCACAATTTACATTTTTGCCCTATCTTGTCACCATGGTGAAGAGAAGCAGTTGTGAAATGAGTGACACGGTTGTTAAGAATGGTACAATGGGCATAAATAATGATAACTGCGAAGACCGGTCAAAAGTGCGAGGACCTGTCAGAAATCACATTTTTCAGCCCTCTGGGTAGTCCTTTTGTGCACAGGGACTACTCAGAGGGCTGAAAAAGTTATTTTTGACTGGTCCTCACACTTTTGACCAGTCCTCGAATTTACGACTGTCCTCACATTTTACGTTTTTTGCCCTATCTTATACCATGTTGAAGAGAAGCAGTTGTGAAATGAGTGACATGGTTGTTAAGAATGCTGCACAGGCATAAATGTGAGGATGGTCATAAGTGTGAGGACCAGTCAAAAGTACGAGGACCTGTCAGAAATGACTTTTTTCAGCCCTCTGAGTAGTCCCTATACACATAGCCATGGCCACTCAGTCACATGACCAGCTAGCCATGCCCACTCAGTCACATGACCTCCAAGCCACGCCCACAAAATAAGCCACACCCACAGAACCGGTAGTAAAAAAAATTAGAACCCATCCCTGGTTGGGGGTCACCACAACATGAGGAACTGTATTAAAGGGTCGCGGCATTAGGAAGGTTGAGAACCACTGACCTAGATCCTTGACAAAGTGAGGGTCATCTGCTAGATCAATACCACATAGCTTATACTTGACATTCTGATTACATTTACCAATATGTAAGACAGAGCATTTATTAATCGAAATTTGGAGTTGCCAAATAGATGACCTATAGATACATAGTCGAGATCACTTTGCAAATTTACAGAATTATCTGTAGTATTAAATAATTTTACGTCATCGGCAAAAAGAACGTAATTGCTTTTAAGCTGATCACACTAATTGTTGATAGAGAGCAAGAAACTTGTGGAACCTAAAGCAGAATACCACTGTTAACACCACTGTTAACTGATGCAGAATTAGACAGTGAGTTCCCTATTTTGACTTTCTGCAGTCTATTAGACAGAAAAGCAGCAATCCACTTGGGCAAAGTCCAGAGATGCCATAAGAGTTTAATTTCAACAGCAGTTTGTCATGTACTACTGTATCAAAAGGCTTACAAAAATCTATGTAAATTGCATCTACAGCATTACCTTGATCAAGACATGTAGTTCAGATGTTTTACAGTACAAAAGTTGTAAATTTCAGGACGAGTTTTTCCTAAAGCCAAACTGTCAGATAGCAAGTTGTTTCTAAATGGTGAACGACGGATTGGTTTATAATTGATTCCATAACTTTGTATGTAACACAGCACAAAGAGATTGGCCTATAGTTTTCTACTAAACTAGTGTCACCCTTTTTAAAGATTGGTATAAATATAGCTGATGGCCATAGATCAGGCAGAGAACTAGTTCGAAACAATACTTCAAAAATTGTACACAAAGGTTCAGCTAGGTCAATAGCAAGAAAAAAGCACATATTCCAGCACATAATATTAGCATGCAACAAAGAGGAAAAAATAATTATAGATTTATTCAGAACATATGATTCAATTAGGTATTTATTATTTAAAAAGGTAAAGGTAAAGATAAAGGTTCCCCTCGCACATATGTGCTAGTCATTCCCGACTCTAGGGAGTAGTGCTCATCTCTGTTTCAAAGCCGAAGAGCCAGCGCTGTCTGAAGACATCTCCATGTCATGTGGCTGGCATGACTAAATGTCAAAGGCACACAGAATGGTGTTACCTTTCCACCAAAGGTGGCCCCTATTTTTCCACTTACATTTTATACATACTTTCAAACTGCTAGGTTGGCAGAAGCTGGGACAAGTAACAGGCGCTTACCCCATTAGGTGGCACTAGGGATTTGAATCACTGAACTGCTGACCTTTATATCGACAAGCTCAGCATCTTAGCCACTGAGTCACCATGTCCCTTATTATATATTATTAAATATATATTAAATATATTATATAATATATTAAATATTATTATTAATATTTGATAAATATTTGATCTTAAATACTGAACACAGGTTCAGTATCCCACAAACAACAGTGGGATAGTATTCAAGGCAATAATATATGGGCAAACAAACAATAGAAACTCAAGGTAAACTGCTTCAAACTTGATTACAGAAAATTCAGCAACAGAGTAGTCAACGCCTGGAATGCTCTACCCAACTCTGTTGTTACAGCCTCAAACCTTCACAGCTTCAATCTCAAACTGTCTACCATGGACCTCACTCCCTTCTTAAGAGGTCTGTAAAGGGGGCGTGCATAAGCGCACCAGTGTGCCTACCATCCCTGTCTTACTGTCCCCATTTATCTGTATTTACTTCCTTTGTTCATGTTTATGTTCATACCTATACTTGTTATCTTGTACATGTTTGACAAACAAATAAGTTAAATAAAAATAAATAAACATTTCTAAGTTGAAAATTCATAATTGGAAGAAAGATCTAAAAAACAAACCAGGTTATTGCTGCCACCAGGAAGTGAAACAGTGGAACTGGCTATATGGTGGCTTCCATGCTGAATATGGTCATAGAAGCAGCAGTTTAATTTTAGACTGAGTTGAGTAATCCTATTCAAGGGGCAGTTACAGATGCATAGCTGGTAAACAGAAATTATACCAATCTCTCCCTCCTAAATCTTCCTAGTTGTTGTAAAGTCCCCATAATTATTAAGAGTTTGCATAATGGTGGAAATGATGGCGTATCATCTGGGAGCCATTGCTTGCAAAGGACTGATTTAATGTGATGGAAGATAGCTAGAGATGCAGTCTTCCTATTAAATATTTGCTTAATTTGATTTCATCCTAATTTACTATCCCAACAGACAGTAATTACAAACAATTCTATCCAATCAATTAAGATACTTTCACAAATTAGGAGGATGAAAACCAATTTAAGAAAGGTATTGCCGATAATATACTGACTGTGTATGATGAAAGTTCACAGCAGGAGGGCACAACTTGGTCTGGATCAAGGATTTGGATTTTAGAGTATCCGTCTCAGCTGGCACCAGGAAACAGCTGAAATACTTTTATTTTTACATCGGATTATTAGATAGATTTAATAAAATGGTCACAATTAATGTTTTCACTTTCTGTTATATCAAAAAAATATAATACAGTTCTGGGCATAGCAACTCAAGGAACTATCCCCCCTCCCCCCCCAAAAAAAAAACAAAAAAACAAAGAGAGATGGGGGGAAAAGAAAGGTGGGAATACAATCTATCCTGGTGATGAAGTCAGGCTATTTTAGCCATGTATTTGTCCATTTATAATGAATGAAGATAAAACATTTCTATTGATCAAATAGAACATATATAAAATATGGCAAAAGAAAGCTCAAAACTGTATTTGTTGGAAGCATGTGGAAGAAGCCTTCATCCTGCAGTGGATAGACAATGGCTAAAATGATGATGATGATGATGATGATGATGATGATGATGATGATGAAATAAAATATAAGCATGCAAAATGTTTTTATTTTAAAAAAACAAAACAAAACCCTGACACATGACCTACTTAACTTATCTGTTCCACTTCTTTGGTAATATTCTTCAGGTAATACTCTGTTTCCCCTAAAGTAAGACATCCCCTGATAATAAGACCAATTGGCTTTTGAGCACTTGGTCAAAATAAGCCCCCCCCAAGAAATAAGGCCTCCCCAAAAATAAGGCATCCTCAAAAATATTTAACCGCATGTGCAGCTGGTCCCTGCCATTTCCTCTGGTTAGGGTTAGGGAGACAGAGCTGGAAATCAGGTAAGATGGCAAGAAGAGCCCCGTCTTGCTCCACATGTTCCCAAATAATAAGACATCCCCGAAAATAAGGCCAAGCACTTATTTTGGGGTTCAAAGAAATATAAAACAGGGTCTTATTTTCGGGAAAACACGGTAGTTCCAGCAAACTTCATTTCAAAGAAAAGAACCAATCAAAGAAAAATATCTATGCAACAAACTGTAACTAGATAAATAGGAGAAGAAATCACTTAGTTCTCAAAAAGTTTCTTCCCATATAAAGAACCACAGCTTTATATGCATATGTGCCGGACCATTACATTTAATTTGCTTTAAGCAAACTACTTCATTTAATTTGATTTAGTGTCAAGATGAGGCTGTATTTTCTACAGACTGTAGAATTCAGGGGGAAGTATTTTATGTGATGCTTTACATTTTGCTTTGCTTTTTTCTCCCATCCTGAAATTAAAAGGTAGTCACTATGTCGAATGCCTCAAAACATTTCTTTTGGTGTGGTGTTTGCTGCTGGTATATTAAAAAGGTTACTACTGTAAGGTGATTGTCAAACACAGAAGCTAAAAGAACAGTTCTAAAGAACAGGTTATGAAATAGTAGAATAAACAGTGCTGATAGCGAGGGTGCTTTCTACTCATCATATTTTCATCACACAACTGATATGAGCCTTTTTTATGTTGGAGAATATGGGAAACAAAGGCTGAAAGCAAAAATTTCTAAGAAGTCTTTTATGACCTCCGGGCAGATTTTTTTCTTAAGTCAAAATTCAAATGACCGTTGATAACAGCCTTGCTGCTGTGTTTTCTTTTCATGTCACACAGATTGGATTATTAGGCATGATTTTAAAATAAAATACCAATCTCACTGAAAAAAGCTGATTGTTTTACCAATCCACATTTTTAAGCAATGGTATTTCACTAACAGCATTTCATTCTAATTTTCAAGTGTACATCAAAACATTTTGATTGATTGATTTTTTTCAATTATGCAGATACTTCAATATTTCCTTTCTGACTTCCGGTCTGGCTTCCGCTGCCGCCAGATGGTCCTTTGAGACCGCCAGCCCCGATGCCTGTAAAGAGCTGCCTTTACACCTGAAAGGCGGCTCGAAAAACTCCATTTCCTGATGGAAATGTGAGTCAGAGCAGGTGAGGGTAGGTAGAGCCTTCTGCGAAGTCCCCAGAGTTTTTTTTAACTCTTAGGGACAAGCAGGTTGTGGCTCCCTATTCCCGTTTGCCGCTGCTCCGGGCTTCGGGAGAACTCTGCCTTTTTGCAGAGCTAGGCGCTGGAACCAGATCAATTAACAAATCTAACAGATAGATTAATTAAAAAAGATGAGACTTGGACTTGGGACCCTAAATCGCAAGTATCCTTAATGAATTTACAAGCATTTTAGAGTGAAGGAGAAAAAAACTTTAAAATGCTGACTGCTGAGGCTTGGGAAGTAGAAGAAAGCCGAAAGTGAGAGTCCTTCCATAACAGCTACAAAGTAGAAGAATAAATAATGCTGGTTAGAATCTGGAAGAAAAATAGTTATTTTAAGTTCCTTTTTTCTTGGAGATTTGTACTTGATCTTGTTTGGGGAAAAGTTTTCTTTTTTTTAAAAAAAAAAAAAAGTTTGTTGGCAGGATGGCGTTAAAACTTATAAAGCCTGACAAACAAGCAGTGGGGGGGGTGTTCCCCCACTTGCAATTATGTGAACAAGCTTTGAGCTTACAGACTCAGCAGAATGGCTTTGATTTAAAAGAATTTCTTCAGCAGGAAATGGCTAGGTATCACGAGACTGTGAACCAGAAATTTGAAAAATTTAGGCAAGAAATCAAAGAAATGATACAACTAAAGTATGATAATTTGCAACGAAAGATTGTAACAGTGACTAATGCTTTTTCAGAAGTTGTTATAAAGATGGATACAAATATCAAGTTATTAGAGTCTAAAATGGAGGAAGTTGATAACAAGATTTATACTTTGGACAATAAAATACAAATAATTGAAAAAGATTTGATAAATATTCAAGACAAAAGTTTAGAAGTAAAGTTTAAAAAGGAAGCTGGTCATGAGACTTACAATGCAGAAGATATAGAGCAAGGAATTGAAAAAGAAATTATAATGATGCAATACAGGCTTACAGAATTTGCGGTCAGAATGAGAAGGTTACAGGAAAATAATAATGATGACTTAAGAAAAATATCTGCTCAAGTTCTGGCCGGGATTTTAAAGGTTCATCCTGAGGAGGTATCTTGCAAGATTGACAGGGCTTACAGGGTAAATTCTTGGATTGCAAAGCAAAGGCAATTGCCTAGAGATGTGGTGATTTATTTTACAGATAAAGAAATAAGAAATGATATTGTGCAAAAATCTTTCAATTCTACTTTACAACTGTATGGAAGAAAGATCTTGATATATAAAGAGTTGCCACCTAAGATTCTAAAAGATAGAAAGAAATTTGGATTTTTGGTGAATGAGCTAAAGAAACAAAATATTTCATTCAGGTGGGACGTTCCAGCTGGTATAATATTGAGATATCAAGGAGAAAGATATCAGTTAAATACTGTTGAAAAAGCGGAAGAATTTTACTACAAGGTTCAAAAGCAAAACCAACAAGAGATAGAAATTCAAGATAAGCAAAAGGAGCTGGAAATAATGGAAAAACAACAAGTTACAGAGGTTCTTCCAGATGAGCCGCTTTCGGATTCTTCCTTAGAGATCTCAGCTGGATCATTTATAAATACAAGAGAGGCGGCTCTGGATTCTAAAGTGATGACTTACCAAGTTACAGACCAGCATGGAAATCAATCAGTTGATATATAATTTATAGAACCAGAATGGAGATTCAAGCCACAAAAGCAAAACCAACAAGATCAAGTTACAGATCAGCATGAAAATCAAATAGCTGATATACAATTTACGGAAAGAAAATCAGGATGGAGATCCAACCCACAAAAAGTCAAGAAAAGAAGAAGTAGGTCTCACAAAAATAAATTTTTTTAAACTACAACAGTGTAATGCCAGTTATTTAAGAGATGATTGAATACATGATAAGATAATTGGCAAAGTATTGGTTTATATTATCCTGAGGAGAGTGACAGACCTCTGCAGTGCTGTATTTTCGGGATGTGAAAAGGGCCTTAAACTGAATGGATTGGAATTATCTTTTTTTTTTGATTCTTTGATAAATATACTACGTTTATGCTGAGTCACAAGGCAAGAGTGTTATGGAATTGGGGCATGCAGATGATCTGGCTGTTACCCAATTACGGTGGTTGGAATTAATAATCTGGATAAAAGACACCTCTACAAACACGATATGGAATACAAATATAAAGTCACTCGGGTGTTTGTTTTTTTGTTTTTTTTTCTTATTATGAAGATATTTGCTATTGATGGGGGCAGATGGTAATTGAAGATACTGAACATACTGTTGGAATTAGGATGTGATGTTACCCTAACATGGGTGATGGAGTTTATAATCCATCTGAAAGACATTACAGAAGATATTATATGGACTACAAGCCTAAAGTCTTTTTAAGAGGATTTTATTTACATAAGGGAATTTTTTTTAGTGGAGTGGGCAGAAGAATAAAGATATTAAGATTTATTAAGTATATGGTAGTCTTGTAGGAAAGTGGGTGAAGACAGGTTAGCTTATTGACTGTTTAGTTTAAGAAAAGGGATATTATGTTTAGATATGAATATATGTAAAAGATTTAAATTAAGAGATATAACGATGGGGGTAAAGGAAATGGGTAGACTATGAACTGAATAAATGTTAAATTAGGATTTATTATATAGTTTTATACTGGAAAGTTGCTTTGAAATGTTATATTAATATTCATAAAAGATATGACTTAAGAGATATATGTATGGGGGTAGAAAAAGGGTAGATTATGAGCAGAAATTGCTAAACTGGGAGATATAATAATATTATTATGTTAAATTAGGAGTTATTATATAATGTTATAGTAGAATGTTATTTTGAAATGTATAGTATAAGGGGGATATGATAATTTTATTAGAAAGATAGGGTCAGCATATGGGGATGGAGTAAGTGGATGGTAAAGTATTATATAATCTGTTATGAATTTGGGTTTTATTATGAAGAAGTCACAGGGGGGTGAGGGTAAGAGGGGGTTAGGGAGGAGGGGGGGAAATTTGTATTTGAAAAAACTTTTTCAATTAAAAAAAAAATTCCTTTCTCAATTATTGTTTGTTTAGATGTCAGTTGTTCTGTGCTAAGGAGTGCATTTACAGGGCAAACATAAGCATCTCCTTTTTCGCTCTGACTTCCAAAAATGGCAAGTGTTACATAAGACCTTGAACATATTTATAAAATCTCATATATTTTTTTCTTCTGTACATACACAATTTAAGTAAAATGGATTTAAAAAAACTTTTGCTACATTAGCTTTTTGAAAGAGAAGTGAACCTTAGCTTGCCCAGTGACATTTTTCATTTCTAGACAGGGTTCAAAATCAAGGAGATTAGCATGGGGAAAAGACTAGGTCATTTGTGAGGGGAAATTAGGTTGCTTCTAATTAAAGATTCTAGTGAAATTCTGGGCATTTGGGGATGCACTCCCCCCATCTTCATCAGAATCCTGATGAGGGCCAGTTTGTACAGCATTCTATCTGCAAACACAGAAAGAATTTGTGGCAAATGAGAAGAGATTATAATAAAATGTGCTTCTAAACTCTGGCAAAAAACCAATTGATACCTCACACAGTGAACTGGAGCCCTAGATAGAAAAGAAAAAGGAGCTGTTTTCTGGGAAATGAGCTGTCTACTATTTCAATTGGACAATCTGCATATTGGGATGAACATAAACTGATAATGTGCACAGTATACAGTAGAAAAAGAGATCAAAGAATTATAAGCAATTTATGTATTTTTTTATCCCAATATATATTTTTTTTTACTGAAACTCTCAAACCTTTTAAAATGTGGCATATATGTTATTAGAAATATGAACTAGCCTGCAGCTTTGGAGATTCCATAAAGTATAATTTTCATCTGTTGCCTGAAGTCCTATAGTCTTGCGGTGTAGCGTGGTAAACCTTTACCTACTGGAAACCTTTGATTTTAATAGATCTGCTGGATGGCCTGCCTGAAGCTACAGAATTGTTGCAAACCTAGTGCCAAAGAATGATAAAACATTATCACTTTTCTGGCCCAGGAGATCTTTCTATTCCCTGTTGTTTTCACTGAAGATTTATTGAATTGTCCCCTCATATTTCCATTATCAAGGTTGGCAGGTATAGTATTGTACTTGAAAAGTGTTTTTAAAAATTACCTAGAGACTATTTTATGTGATGAAAATAAACTAACCTCTTGATAGGTTTTGCTGCAGAATAAATTACATTAAAATATTGGTAGTAGTAGGCAAAAATAAATCAAAACGTTAGTGGTGTGAAAGCTGTCAGACTTCCTGGTTTAAATCTGGCAGATTCTAACCAAATATTTGGTTTTTGGCATAGCTAAATAATAACCATTATTATACTTCTTTTGTGCTCTTTGAGCAGTTGATTATTGTGCTCTTTGAGCAGTTGATTTCCATCTCCCTACATGGAGATGTTTTTTATTCCCGAAGTGATTTAATTGCAGCATTTATTTTCCCCACTTTTCCGTGATTTAATGGGACATAGTCTTGTGCTTCTCAGCCTTAAAAAAAGGCAACTGTTGGTTGTTAACATAATAGATATTTTTGCTCTGAGAACTCTCACTTCCAATGTAACTCTACAAAAAATAGTGCCTTAATTACTTTATCAAAGATTCCTCTGTTTTTCCATATTCATGAGAAGATCCAAATATTTAAAGAGATCTATGCAAAAGAATCAATTAATGGATGGAATAAGTTGTAAGAGATAACAATGAGGATCTGTTCTATTTATCCTCCAAAGCTCTGGAGACAAATGCATAGTTCTCATATTTTAGAGATGATGGGTTGAGAGATAATAACAGTACGATCTTCAAAATTTGGTTCCTGGAATGCAGTTTTTATTCTGTCTACCTTTCAAGATACTACATACAGTACTGTATTATGGATTAGATTGGAACATCATTATGGGTATGATTCTAAGTTCTATTAAATTTGGATCCAAGCCTGTTTTAATGGCATTCAAGTTATTAAATCTTAAGTTTATCTTTATTCTATTTTATTGGACAACTTCAGATAAAAAAAACATGGACTGAGAAGCTCATTAGTCTTTAGGACTGTTGCTAATATAGGTAACATTAAAAACAACAAAAAATGTTAGTTTAGAGGAATCCCATGATTTCCAATCTATGAGAGCTTTGCATTTTTTGTTTGTCATGACAACTACCTTAAGAAACTGTTATTTCCTGCAAAATCAGGAAAGAGGTGAAGCCAGCTGATGTCTAAGAACACAGTTAGCTCTGTAGAGGAATAATCAATTTCAGTGATGAGCCTAAAATAGCAAGTCAATAGCAAATTGAAGAGGAAAGGGCATGATCAATATATAAATTATGGCTGAAAAGTCCAAATGAGAAAAATAAGGTTCAGAGCTATTGCAACTATTGTTTTCAGTTCCTCCTGGAATCAGCTGATGCTCAATAGCTTTTGTCTTAAAACAGCTTCTGAGAAAAATTAAAAAACTCTGCCTTCTACTCTAGGTCTCTCGTGCCATTCAGCTCATTCTGGTGCCATTCAACTCCATTCAGCAGGGGTGGGTTCTAAATTTTTTTACTACTGGTTCTGTGGGTGTGGCTTATTTTGTGGGCGTGGCTTAGTGGGGGGGTAATGTGACTGGGTGAGCGTGGCCAACTTTTTTTTTAAACTTTTAAAAGCATTTTTTCTACAACCGTAAGAGGTTGCAGAAAAAAAATGCTTTTAAAAGCCTTTGACGATCCCAGCTGAGCCACGCGATCATCAGAGGCTTTTTTTTTTTTTTTACTTTTAAAAGCATTTTTTTTGGCCAAAGATGTTATAGAAAAAATGCTTTTAAAAGAAAAAAAAAGCCTCTGATGAGGTGGGCAGGGTAAGTGAACGGCGACTGGGCCAGGACCAGTTCAGGGTCGTGGCCAGCCAATGTTATTACCAGTTCTCTGAACTACTACAAATTTTTACTACTGGTTCTTGTGAACTGGTGCGAACCGGGAGCAACCCACCACTGCCATTCGGTGACAATGAGACTCCTCAAGACTCAGAGGATGAAATGTGACTTTAGAACTAGGGCTTTGAACAACAGAATCCATAGAGTTTGGAGGAATGGGGTCCAATACAGTTCTCATCTGAGGGTCTTTGGCTAAGGAAACACATGGGCTTAAGTTCCTTGCTTTGCACTATACAGTAGCTGTTAATGCTTCTCCACCTCTTCCAGAATAGTTCTGGAAAGAATCATCCAAATGAGCAGAACATATTCAATAAAATTTAGAACATAGCTAGGAAAAAGAAAAATGTGACATACAGATGGTATGAGAAAGAGAGAAACTTAGATAATAATGAACATGATATATATACAGACTACAGAAATGGAATCCAAATTAAAAAAAAACTGAACTTTTTACAATGAGTAGATGAACTTTTTCTCTTAGTGCACATGGATTTATTATAGACTGGGAATAACCTGTTCCATAATACTTGGGAACATGCCACATATTCAATAAATTGTGATGTAAAATCAGATTGTTCTATTAATATATTGTGTTAAAATTAGATAGGACTTGGTCTTGGATCAAAATTGCAAACTTACAGCCAATGAAGAATCCCAAATAACCACATAAAGCAATAGACAATGGGGACACTGGCAAACAGACACAAAATCATAACATGATCCAGCAAGGACATGCTGGCTTCCATCACATTGGATGGTGCTTATTACAATATTATTTCTTCATAAATAAGAATCTCTCTCTCTCTCCCTCCCTCCCTCCCCCCTCTCTCTCTCCCACACACACACACATTTCTCTCTGTGTGTGTAAGAGAGAGGGAGAGATTCATGTTTATTGCAATTTAACAACAAAAGTTTGGATTTCTGGATTTCTAAGGAAGACATAGGGCCATATAAAAGCCCACTCTCCCCCTACATATGACTAATTAATCTAAGATTTAAAATGATTTACACACATATAGGAAAGTATAGGCAACCCTGATCAAATTGAATGTTTGAATAAATGTGTAGGTGACCAGAAGCTGAATCAACTTCTACATGATACAAACATTAAAACAAATAAAATCTTAAAGCATCCTGCAGACCCATCAACTATCACCTGAAGTTTTTGAGGCAAGAAACTATATTTTAACTTGGCATATCTATAAATAAAGTAGGCTTATCACTCTATATCTTTGCAGATTTTTTTCTGGAACACTGTGCACTTTCAAAATAAATATGAATCATGCACATGAAATTAGAATGGCAAAGTCTTATCCTAAAGAAGATCTAATCCCATAGATTTTTGATCCGGAAGATATAAACTACACATCTGTCCACTAGAAAATTTTGCTAATTTAATCACAAGAATCTGTTACGTTAATGTAGACTAGTATCAATATTAACTTTCAATATTAGATGCATAAAATGTACCTTGTGTGCTTTTAAAAGGTTTTTTAAAAATGTGTACTATTAGATTTGGATATATCAGCAAGAAGTTTGCATTTTATTTGAGCAATTCAGATCTCATTACATTCAGCAAATACTGTACCAGAAGAAAGGGGATCATGTAAATACTCTAATATACTTCTACTTTAATATTCATAAATTTTCTGGACAACCCTGGGTTGAAAATATGCATAGCTATTTTTTTATAAATGAGTTTAATATCTACTAGTGTGTGAATGGTTCATTATTATTTAAGAGGATTTGATTTATTTTATTAGATATAATTTTATCTTATAAGTTCTTTTAATTTTCACCTGCATTTTGCCTATATATTTTAATTATTTTTTTGCATCCTGTTTCTAAATTCTGTTTCTCTGTTAGTCCTCACTTCATAATACCGGTTGGAACTGGTACCTCAACTTCATAAATTTATCTGCAGACCAAGTTTTGTAGCATAATGTAGCCTTTGAAAATCAGTTCATAAATTATGACTGATTTTTGCTGTGTATCCATCCATTTCTGGAAATGAGCTTGTTATATAAATTATTCTATATCAAATACAGTAGATTTTACTTAAATTCTGAAAAAATAGGATTGGTAAAATATTTTGGAGCTCAAAAAGAAAAGCATATACAGTATGTGACATTTATTGTAGCAATTGCTACTACTTTAGTCACTGAAACTTTCTTGTTTTTTAAATTTAATATAAAACATGATGCTTTAACTTTAAAATTCTAAATAACTTCATTTTTGCTTTATGTTTTAAAGTTCTAAAAACTTTATTTAATACATGTCTCATGATGAGAAAAACATGCATAATGAAAAAAACATGTATGTATGTATGTGTATGTGTATGTGTATGTATACGTATACATATACATATACATATACATATACATATACATATACATATACATATACATATACATATACATATACATATACATAGAAGTATAAACATACAAAGAAGAGGGAGTCAAGCTATTCTCCAAAGCACCTGAGGGCAGGACAAGAAGCAATGGGTGGAAACTAATCAAGGAGAGAAGCAATTTAGAACTAAGAAGAAATTTCCCGACAGTTAGAACAATTAATCAGTGGAACAACTTGTGTCCAGAAATTGTGGATGCTTCAACATTGGAAATTTTTAAGAAGATGTTGGATAACCATTTGTCTGAAGTGGTGTAGGGTTTCCTGCCTAAGCAGGGGGTTGGACTAGAAGACCTCCAAGATCCCTTCAAACTCTGTTATTCTATTCTATTCTATTCTATTCTATTCTATTCTATTCTATTCTATTCTATTCTACTCTACTCTACTCTACTCTACTCTACTCTACTCTACTCAACTCTACTCTACTCTACTCTACTCTATTCTATTCTATTCTATTCTTTTTTTAGTACTAAAATATTCACTGTACAATGCTACTAGTATATTTAAATCTAAATATTTTCATAAATGTAATAATTTTCATAAATACATATTCTGGGAATTAGCAATGTTTTTAAATACTGTTTTTGATGTATCTTTTTCACCAAATGTATATAGATCTGGTATTACTTTTGTCATAACTTGTATCTATAAAATTTTACTGAACTCTCCTCTCCTTTCCTCTCCTCCCCTCTCCTCTTTTTTCTAAAATAAGTATTAAAACTTGATTTTCTTTTCTTTTTCATTAGGCTTTTTAAAAAGCTATGCAACTGAGTTTCGCTTCATTGAACCCATCCTAAACAATTGACAATAAACATCTTCTGATTCTTTCAGATGATAATTAGAACAGTGTAACATTAGTACAGCATGAATTAACCTTTGCACTCTCATATAAATATTCGATGCAGCTGTATTTTCTTGATGTGGAATGTTTTCAGAGATTAACTGTGCTCCCATTAGGTTTCTGAAACGTATAGTATTGATTGGTACAAAAAGGCACTAATTAGTGACTTTTGAAAGGTCCAGAGATTCATAGATTAGTTACAGCATGCCAGAATGTATGGATTTTCAATAAAAAAGGATAAAGAAGATAGATGTGTGGAATTTTGAAAGGGAAGAGTAATTATTCATTTCATTATGAATGATAACAGCCTGTTTATTTTGCTGTGGTTTGTAGATTTTTCTTTCACATTTAACGAATACTAGATTTTTAGTTAAATCACAGAAACAGAATTGGAAGGTACAGTAAAGGTCATCTAGTCCAAAGGTCATCTAGTTTCAGACCTCAGGGACCACTAAATTTATAATTTTAAATCCCATGACCACTAATATGATCTGCCTAATGACCAGCTGGGTGGGTGTGGCTAGGTGGGCATGTGACTGGGTGGGCATGGCCAACTCCTTGCCTGCCTGCCTGGGCTCCTTAGGGCCCCAACAGGAAGCAGTTGTTGGAGCTAAGTAGCCACCACGAGAAAGAGCTGGCAAAACAGCTCAGTTCAATTTGGTTCTGACCGAGAAGGAGGCTCAGCAGAAGCACCTCAGTGAGGACTATGATCATAGGTTTTCAAGCAGAGGGAAGACTTGTGGGAGTGCAAGGCCAGGTACCAGCACTTGGAGGCTCAGCGGGCTGAGATGGTCAGTCAGTTCCAGGCCATGATGCAGTCCCACTGAAACAAGGTCCTCCGGCTCTTCGCCACCAGCGGCACTTCCCTCCAGCCTTCGCCCAAAGCCTCCGCACCAGGAGCCAAAGCAGACCCAAGTTGGAATTTCTGCCCCCCTCCAACCCACACAAAAAGATCCAGAAGGGGGAGACTCTCTGCAGCAACACAGATGTTCACTGCATGTATATATCCCAGGGACCATAGTTTGAGGATCTCTAATTTAGTGCAATATTAAAAATGCAAATAATTTTTCTGTGGACCACCAAAATTTTCTCATGGACCACCAGTGGTCTACGGACCACCAGTTGGTGACCACTGATCTAGTCCAATCACCTTATGCAGTTAGGATCTGCATGAAACAACTTTTATCACCTGCTATCTATAACTTTTGGCAGAATTCTGAAACTTGACTCCTGTAAGCGTTAATGAACACACTTCTTCTCAACAGTTATTTGCTTCACCTTTTTGTGGCTAAATATATTTTTAGGCAGCGACGCAAAGTCTTATATGGAAACTAAACTGACATGGTCTGCTGCAATCTGGTTGTTTCATGAAATCATAATTTCAAATCAGTTCATGCAGAACCAGAAAAGATTTCTATCTAAATTGACCTTCAATTAAGGGGTTTTTTTTTTTGACGGGGGGAGGGTTGGAAGGATGATGCTTTGTATGTGTGTGTGTGTGTGTGTGTGTAAATGGCTATATTTGATTTTGTAAATTGTATACAATCATACAGTTGGAAGGGACTGTACTTACTAACTTACAATTAGTAAGCCTGTAAAAAACCTTGTCAAATCTTGCTTAGGAAGAGAAATTTTGGTCTCAAATTGTGGTTGTAAGTCTAGGAGTACTTGTAGATGGGCAAGAAAAAAGAATTGCACACGATTAAAATAATTGTAATTCTAATCTGTGATAAATACAGAATTCTGGAAACCAAGACAAAATGACAAAATGCCATGACATCCCTATTTATGGTGAATTTATTAAAGCAAAGTCTCTTCAAATGATATGAAATGTGCCTTTCCAGCTTTCTCGATGCCTGAGCTAAATTGTTGTTTGTGGGATGAGCTCCATAATGACTTGGCTTCTATCTCTTGATTATTTACTTGCCTTTCTATCCCTTTTGCAACTTCCCCACAATTTCTTACAATGACTTCTGTCATAAATTTTCAGCAATCAGACCACCCAAATTTGGCAATGCAGTCAGAAGATATCAAAGGTTGGAGGGATGTTTTATATTTTCTTCCTTATAGTCTCATTATCTAAATGGCACTCCAGTGTCTAATTTTGAGTTTCTGTCAGATAGCTTGTTTGATTTTTTAAAAGAACATTTGTACCACAGTTTGAGTTTCTAGATAATTATATTAAATCCTGTTTATCATATGCCTGATTTATTTTATATTTTATTATTTTATTTTATTTTATTTTATATTTTATTTTTTTATTTTATTTTATATTTTATTTTATTTTATTATTTTATTTTATATTTTATTTTTTATTTTATTTTATATTTTATTTTTTTATTTTATTTAATATAACAATCTAAACCCTTGAATAAAATCACAGGTAAAAACAGAGTTTAAAACTTACAAGTTAGAAGTAAAAGTCAAAATTAAAAATTCAGAAGGCTTAAAAGGTAGTGGAAATGCCCTAAAGCAACCAGCCATATAATACTTAAAGTCATGATGAAGGCAAATATATGTGCCTCAAGATAATGTTGCAATTGGTCACTGGAACTCATGTTGGAGCCCATCCTTGGGGAACTTCTGTCTACCAGAATGTGTGCTTTGGGCTATTCTATGCATACAATTTTAGGGATGTGGTGGCTCAGTGGCTAAGATGTTGAACTTGTTGATCGAAAGGTCGGCAGTTCAGCAGTTCGAATCTATAGTGCCACATAATGGGGTGAGCTTCTGTTACTTGTCCCAGCTTCTGCCAACCTAGCAGTTCTAAAGCACGTAAAAAATGCAAGTAGAAAAATAGGGACCACCTTTGGTGGGAAGATAATAGCGTTCCATGCACCTTTGGTGTTTAGTTATGCCGGCCACATGACCATGGAGACATCTTCGGACAGCGCTGGCTCTTTGGCTTTGAAACGGAGATGAGCATCGCCCCCTAGAGTCGGGAATGACTAGCACATATGTGTGAGGGAAACCTTTACCTTTACCTTTATGCATACAATTTATGTGGTGCTTGGTTGTTGATCAGGATGTTAATGGCCAGCTATTAAGATTAAACCTCTGGTCGCCGTGACGGACCCAGATTGGATCCTGCATTACTTACTTTTTTTAGGAATTGGCAAAATGCCTAAAATATCAGTTTTCTATACAAGATGACAAGAGAGAATTTATCTGAGAGAACAGGATTTTGGCTTGAGAATTCCTGAAGTATCAAAAGTCAGAATCAGAGTGAAAATGGAGCAGAAGCATCCAAACTTTAACTCACTCTTCAAAGTTGGATTGTTTATTCCTTTTCAGAGACCTCAGAGAATCCTAGAAATTGTATAGTATTAATCTTAAATGAAATGTTACAAATGTTAATGAATTATGTTATATTTTAAAACTGATAATTCTAAACCTCATTTCACTTCTTTTGTATATCCCTTATAGGAGGGATGCAAAATATTAGTCTTAGAAATGATTTTTAAAGTTCAATTTTATGAATAATCAAGAATGAACCTGCTTCATGCAAAATTGGAAATGATGTGCGCAAATAGCACTTTTATATTTTTACTAATTTTGGGACACAAATTGGTGAAGGTAAAATTCAATAACAATTATCAAAAAGATGGAAATGTAATAGAAAGCTAACTGCACCATCCTAATAATTCCTGTTTAAGATGTTACTATCATAAAAGTTACTGTCTTAACTAATTTATACATTCTATAGCTGTATTCCCGCACTGTGTTGAGTCAGAATGTGATTAGTTTGATCTTGGCAAACTATATTACGTGAACCCAGACTGTGCTTTGTTAACCATGACTTATGATTTTCTGTCCAATCAACAATTATTATTCTGTAAACTGAAATGAACCATTGGGTAGCAGATTTGTTTTGTAATAAAATGAACAGTATATCAAGAGGGTTTGGTTAAGAAGTAAATAAATGATGCACCTTTCTTCCTGATGTTCAACTTCCGCTTCTTTGTGCATTGATTTTTGTTGTTACCTTGCTCGGTTTGCACAGAGGCTTTTATATTTATTACATTTCAAATACATTTGCTGCACGTAGCTGACCTTAGCTGACCTTTAAAAAGTTGGAGAGAGATCATCAGAAATTTTCACAGCTTTAGGCTAGACTGGAAATTGGGGGGAAATATAATAGCAAATTATCTCATAATGTTGCATGGACTGAGGAAATCCTGAATTAAGCTCAACTTCAGGAATTTCTCTGTCTCTTGTCGTTATCTACCACAGATGGGGAAAACCCTATAATGCTATTTGAGATAACCTAACACTCTGAAAATGTTGACTGCACTCCAGCAATGGTGCACATTAATTTTATGGTTCAATACAGCAAAATAGATATTTTGGGGGTTTGTTACTTCACTATGAATAATGTGAATTAATTTCAGATTATTCTTCAAATTCTTAGATGACACAGACCTATGACTTGTAGGCAATCCTAGTGAGTCACTAAAAAAAATAACAAAACTGGTTTTTTTATGGAATCCACAAGAATAGAAAAACTAAGATTATCTTTACTTGATGTTGTTGTGATTTTCAGAAGATCAAAAAAATTAAAAAACAGCTAAATATTAGGCCATAATGCAAAGATATTCTAGAAATATACTGTAGGTGCTAAAGCTAGAGTTAGATGCATTTCCTTTATCTTATGCCTTTAATTTCTTTTACTTACTATTTTTTATCCCCCTATGTTTTGCAAGACACTTGTGGTTATAATAATGAAGAATAGTATGTATAGAATAGAATAGAATAGAATAGAATAGAATAGAATAGAATAGAATAGAATAGAATAGAATTCTTTATTGGCCTTGTGTGATTGGACACACAAGGAATTTGTCTTGGTGCATATGCTCTCAGTGTACATAAAGAAAAGATACATTCACCAAGAATCATAAGCTACAACACTTAATGATAACCATAGGGTACAAATAAGCAATCAAATCATATTAGGAAACAGTCAATATAAATTGTAAGGATACAAGCAACAAGATTATAGTCATACAGTCATAAGTGGGAGGAGGTGGATGATAAGAATAATGAAAAGATTAATAGTAATGCAGACTTAGTAAATAGTTTGACAGTGTTGAGGGAATTATTTGTTTATCAGAGTGATGGCATTTGGGAAAAAACTGTTTTTGTGTCTAGTTGTTCTGGTGTGCAGTGCTCTATAGCGTCGTTTTGAGGGTAGGAGTTGAAACAGTTTATGTCCAGGATGTGAGGGGTCTAAATATTTTCACAGCTCTCTTTTTGACTCTTGCAGTATACAGGTCATTTATGGAAGGCAGGTTGGTAGTAACTGTTTTTTTCTACAGTTCTAATTACCCTCTGAAGTCTGTGTCTGTCTTGTTGGGTTGCAGAACCAAATCAGACAGTTATAGAAGTGCAGATGACAGTCTCAATAATTCCTCTGTAGAACTGTATCAGCAGCTCCTTGGGCAGTTTCTGAGTTGGCGCAGAAAGAACATTCTTTGTTGTCCTTTTTTGATGACTTTTTTGATGTTAGGTGTCCATTTTAGCTCTTGAGATATGGTAGAATCTAGAAATTTGAAGGTGTCTACTGTTGATACTGTGTTGTCTAGTATTGTAAGTGGTGGTAGTATGGGAGAGTTTCTCCTAAAGTCTACCACCATTTCTATGGTTTTGAGTGTGTTCAGTTCCAGATTGTCCTGGTTATATCACGAGGCTAGTTGTTCAATCTCCTGTCTGTATGCAGATTTATCATTGTCTCGAATGAGACCTATCACTGTTGTGTCGTCTGTGAACTTCAGTAGTTTAACAAATGGCTCATTTAAGATGCAGTGATTGGTATATAGAGAAAGAGAAGTGGAGAGAGACATAGCCTTGTGGGGCCTGTGTGCTTATTGTACAGGTATCTGATGTGATTCTGCTTAGTTTCACCTACTGCTTCCTGTCTGTTAGGAAGCTTATGATCCACTTACAAGTATGTTCAGGAACCACTAGCTGGTTTAGCTTAGTTAGAAGAATGTCTGGAATGATGATATTGAATGCTGAACTAATGTCTACAAAGAGCACCTTTGCGTAGGTCTTTGGAGATTCAAGATGTTGTAGGATGCAGTGCAGAGCCAATAGATCAATAGCCATAACAGCTATTGATCTATTTGCTCAGTATGCAAATTGCAGAGAGTCTAACAGTGGATCCGTGATGGTTTTTCAAGTGGGACAGCACTAGCCTTTCAAAGGTTTTCATAACTACAAATGTTAGAGCAACTGGTTTGTAGTCATTCAGTTCCTTGATGGTGGGCTTCTTTGGCACTGGGACGATAATAGAGTGTTTGAAGCAAGAAGGAACATAGCACATCTCTAGCGATTTATTGAAGATTCAGGTGAAGATTGGGGACCAATTGGTCAGGCCAGAATTTTAAGCAAGAAGGAGTTGTCTTGTCTGGGCCTGGAGCTTTTCCTGGCTTTTGTCTGTGAAATAGGTCTTGCACTTCCTTTTCGGTGATCACTAGGGTTGTGAACCCAATGGGATGGGGTCAGTTGTAGGAGGTTTGGCTGTTGTTGGTGTGTCTGTGGAGATAGGTGGCTGTAGTTTCCTTTCAAACCTGCAGTAAAACACATTCAGATCATCTGCCAGTTGTTGATTTCCTTCAGCCTGCCGAAATCGGTGATACTTATGAGTTTTCCACATGTTTGCTAGTTCATTTATTGAGAACCGATTCTTTAGCTTTTCAGAGTAGCTTCTTTTTGCTGCTAGGATCTCCCTTGTTAATACATTTCTGGCCTGATTGTACAGCATTTTATTATCTTTTCTGTAAGCTCCCTTTTTGGAACAACATAGTTGCTTAAATTTAGCTGTGAACCAAGATTTATTGTTACTGTATATTCTCAAGTTCCTGGTTGATACATATAGGTCTTCACAAAAGCTGAAATATGATGTTACAATATCTGTGAGTTCATCCAAGTCTGCAGCAGTATCTTCAAAAATATTCCAATCAGTGCAGTCAAATGAGGCCTGTAGTTTTAACTTCGGCTCTTCAGTCTAGGTCCTCACTGATTTAATTGTTGGTTTCATGGTTTTAAGTCTTTGTCTGTAGGCAGGTACAAGGTGAATCATGCAATGATCAGAGTATCCCACAGCTGCTCATGGTAAAGACCGATGAGCATCTTTTAGTGTTGTGAAGCAATGGTCTAAAGTATTCTTGCCTCTAGTGGGACAATTGACATGTTGAAAGTATTGTGGTAGTTCTTTCTTTAAGTTTGCTTTATTTAGATCTCCCAAAATAATGGCCAGTGAATCACGGTATTTGGCTTCAGCTCCATAATCTGGTCAGCTAGAGTTCATAATGCCTTGTTTACACAGGCTTGTGGAGGGACATACACAGCAATTAGTAGAAATGAGGAGAACTCGTGTGGAGTAGTAGAAATGAGGAGAACTTGTGTGGAGAGTAAAATGGTTTACAGTTGATAAGTAAAGATTCTAAGTTTTCATCACAGAATTTATATATTATAGTTATATCCTGAGACCAACTGTTGTTGATATATAAGCATAAGCATCCTCCCTTCTTTTTACCTGATGATTCTGCAATTCTGTCTGTTCTATGTATCTGAAACCCTGGAATTTGCATGCTGTTGTCATCAATATCCTTATGTAGCCAGGTTTCAATAAAGCTGTTGTGGCCCATCAGTGGCCTGTGCAGCTAGTAGCTGATTCCGACAGTGAGGAGGCTGGTGTGGTGCTGTGCCAGCAGCCTGTGCAACTGGCACTCGAGTCAGACAATGAGGAGGCTGGAGAAGATGTGGTGCCAGAGGCAGGAATTCAGCCAGGGCCTTCAGAACTTCCAGAAGCTCCTATAAGTGAAGAGGAAAAAGAGGAGGAGCCTCTTCTCGATGCACGAGCGCGCAGAACTGCCAAAAGGCAGGAGTGGCTCCTCAGGAGGACGTCTCCTCAAGAGTAAGGCTTTGGGCTAATTGGCCACTCCTCTAGCCTATTTAAGGAAGGACGATGACTGAGGCAATTTGCAGGAGACAATTTGTTCACGTCCCTTCGTGTTTGGATTTTGTTTCTCTTATCAGTTTCCTACAAATTGCTTCTGTGCATTCTGCCAACCACAGTAAGTTCACAGTTATTATTGTTTGGATTTCATGTCGGCTGTTAATGAATTTAAATTAACAGCCTTAGTTTGGAATAGACTGATTTAATTTAGTAAACTAAGGTTTGTATGGACTTTGTGTGTGCTGTGTTCTTTGGGGTCCATAGCTGGGGCAGAACAAAAGCATAGGGCAACTGCGCTGTGAAAATCAGAATTGCATCCATTTAAAAGGAATATTTCATTCATCTTATTAGCAAGTGAATGTAAATTGGTCAGGAAGATTGAAGGCACAGGGGTTTTATTTCCCCTATTCCTTAGCCTGTTCAAAATTCCCGCCCTTTTACCTTGTCTCCATTTCCTTTGTTTTTTGTTTGGTAATCCATAGCTCTGGGGAATTTGCTTCTTCCTGTGTTAAAATCTCCTCTGCATTTGTAAAGAAAGGGGTGTGTGTGTGTGAGATCACAGAAAGCTGCTCCTTAAAGAAATATTGCTTAATTCTTAGCAATGGTTTAGCATGTAGGTAGGCAGGTAGGCAAATACTGAATTTATTTTTTGAACAGAGATTGATATTAGCTGGGAAACATTAGAACAGTAGTTCCAAGACTGAATATCTAATAAAAAGTACTCTCTCTCTCTCTCTTTTTTAGTTTCTTTCATAATCATTCAACTACTCCAACAAAGGAGTAGTTTCCAATATTTGTTGCAGCAGTTATAACTACGATAATAAATTTACCTCTTATTCTTATTTACGGATACAAATTCTATGGTTACAAATAACTGTCTTCTAGCAAGTCCACACTAGTTTTTAACTTCTCAATCAGCCGCCAAATTTCTTCAAACTAGCAGTAGTTACTAAGATGGACCGTTTGAAAAAGACATGGACAAAAAGTAATATTCACTATACAAAATAGACAATAAATGAGACAGTGTGGGTCACACAATATTTAGGTTCACAGTTCACGTCCTTATTGTTATCCTGGTCTCAAACAGGATGTCTAAGGTTGAATTATTCCCACTACAAGTCTAATCTCCAGTCGTGACAGTCTCTGAGACTTTTTATTTTCTATTATATCTTGGTTCTTTGTTTATCAGTATGTCTCTTTGATGGTGATTGGGTTACCCCTGCTCCTTGCATGGAAACTAGGTCTCTGCCTTCTAAGTGCTCTGTGGGAAGCAACAGCTAATGTGCATCCACAGCAAATTGTAGGCTGGGGAACATATGTCATCTTGCAGGTGTACAGTTATAAAACAGTTCCTCTATATAACATGCCAAATCAATATGCGGGTGAACAGATTTTGGAATGTAGTTTCCTGCAAACATGGTCAATAATACAGTGGTAAAGGTGACAGGGCAGTTACTCAGCATTGTAACTACTCTCAGCAATTAATTTTCTCTGTCTGCTGCTGAGAGGTTCTCTACAAAGCAGAAGGTGAAACCAGACAAACTAATGAGTGAGCAACATAAAGGCAGAAGAGGTTAGACATTGTTAGTCACAGTCATGTAATCCTCTGAACTGTTGTTCTCGCGTAAAGTTCAGTGTTGGAACAAGAAAAGTTTTTAAATAGGCAAGAAAGGGTGTGCATGTACATGTGTGCAGCTACTCCTGAATTTTAGCTTGATCAAAATAACTTGTCAGATTTGTTGAAAATTCTTCCTCTGTCCCCTTGGCATAAAATAAAACTTGGCTTTACTAAATTAATCTTCCTCAGCTCTGCTGCCATTTGCAATAAATCAATATTAGTTTAGGGAATTCTCTGCTATTTCAAATAATGTAATAGTGTGATCTTGTACTAAATCTTAGTTCATTGTACATGATTGCTATTTCTGCCTTGCCGCTATTGAAGATCACCCTTAAGAAGTGGAGAGGCATGTACTGCTTTAAAATATAATTTCACCATAGAAAGTACAGGAAAATGGTTTACACCAGATCTGATGTTAATACTTGTCAGCTGTAATGTTTTAAATAAGAACCCTACATTAAGTCAGTAAACAAAATAGCACACAACTCAGTTATGCATGTGCACTTCTTCATACAATACATTTAATAATTGGGTTAAGAAAGTTTACATTCAAACCAAAATTGTTCTCATTTGGCTATGAATCTTTATATATTCTATGCTTGATTCCTTTCCAATGACTTTAAAATCACTTCATAAATGCTTGGTATTCCAATGTTCCTGAGAAGTAATATTTCTTTGTTACTTATTTTAATTCTTACCATTCCATTGTGCTAGAACCTAAATTCTTGGATTAGAGGTATTTATTATATATACAGTTTGAGTCATGGTTATATATCACTGAATAAACATCTAGAGAGATATCAAAAAATGTAATGAATATACCATTCCATTCCATTTATAAAGTAAGCAAACATAGGTTGCAACTTGCATATGATTTTCTGATATAAATGTAAGGTGTATCATATGTCTAGAAGTATGTGTACAATTTTGTTTTTAGTACAAATTGCATTCTTGTTAGAGCGTGTAGCAGGACAGGTTTCATTAAATTAACACTGTAATGAATAATGAATGAATTATTTAAAATAACCCAATTGAAAAGAAACGTATACAATAAAATGCCCTCCCCAAAAAAGCCAAAAAAAAAAAAAATCCTTGGTAGCCACAAGGCAGTTTTTCAAAATGTAAAATAATAAAAGTAATAAAAGTAAAATGTAATTAAAATATAATTTAAAAACTTGGGAAAATAGGTGTTCATTTTGGTCCCAAAATAGAACTATTATGGGTGCCATCAAATCTCCACAAACGGAACATTCTATAAATGGATGCTGCCCAAGAAAATATTCTCTCCCTCATTGAAGTCCACTTCACCTCCTTTTGGGGTGCCTGGAGGAAAACCTTATTAGATAAACTAAGGGTCTGGGTAGGTCCATGCAGGAGAAGATACTCCATCAGATAACCTGACAGTAAACCAGAATAGAACTTTAAAGGCCAAAATTAGCTCTTTGAATTGTGTCCTGAAATAGACTAGTAGTCAATTTAAATATTGGGTATTAGCATAATACATTCATATTGGCCAGACCCAGTGAGTAGTCTAGGTATTCTGTTTTGAGCTAATTCAAGTTTCCAGGCCATTTCAAAGATAACCTCATGTACAACACATTTTTGATTGAGAGCTGTCCAGAGTTGGTTAGAAAATGGGTTGCTATATAAATGTTTTTAATAAAATAAATAAATTTCAATAATTCAACCAGGAAATTACCAGAGAATGAATCATTGTTGTGAGGTTATCTTTGTCTGGAAAGAATTATGAGAAAGCAATTTCTCATAATTATGAGAAAGGTCTTGTAACACCAGTGAGCCTTACTCTACTGATTGACTTAATTAACGCCATCAATTAAAAGACAGCCTCCCCTTCTAATAAAGAGATAAAAAAGAACAGGGCATTGTTTATTGGTAGAAACAGTCTACATTATCCAGTATCTCATCTCATAATTTAAAATTGCTTGTTGTTTAATTAGTATCTTGCTTTGTTTAGTTTGGCAAACAACAGTCTTTATTTGCCCATGATCCGTTAATATTTGCTCCCCAAATTCCGATCACTTCAGAAAAAGTACAATGATAACCTTCACAACTGATAATACTATTTGACATTCATGAACTGGAAGAACATTCCTCAAAGATTTGGCAAGAGTATAGAGGGTTAAAATTGATTGTGTTTTAAAACAATGGAATGTACATGCTTCAGAGATTTTCTTTCTCTTTATCTTGTCTATCAGGAATTAATCAGAGGCATTCAGCTCAGAATAGTGACTTGATGCCATGTCTAGCATTAAGTAGCTGAGGCATGAGAAGAGCATGGTGCTTGACAGATTTTCATAGCCTGCTGGTTTTGAACCTGACTTCTGTTCCTTGATGTCCTTATTCCTACATTCAGCACAACTTCATTCTACAGTGCGATAGATAGATAGATTATAATTATCTCCAGCCAGTTTCTAAAAAAGCATGAAAATATCATTTGAAGCCACTTTCTGTTGTCAGTTTAAAGAGTATTTTTAGTTTAGAAAACCAAAGTCTTTGGGGAACAGAGACAAAGGTTTCTTAATATATACTGCAGATATTGATACTCACAAAAACATAATGAAATTGCCTATTAGTAAGATTGTTAGGCAATGTATTATGATAATACATAATTTATTCAGAAAGCTGTTTAACCAAGTAAGTATAACAACAATTTAATGGAAATAATATCTTTGTATGGCTATTACATAGGACATATTATGGCATGCATATGTTCTTTGGGAAAGGTGGTCCTGCAGATAATCTGGTCCTGTGCTATATAGGACTTTAAAAGTGACAATCTGTACTTTGAATTGCATCCAGAAAGAAATTGGAAGCCAGTATAGGTGTTAAATGGGCAAATCTAGGGTCAATCATGAAAGTGTGTGCTGTTGCTTTCTGGGCCAGATTCTGGGCTCCATATAGAACGCATTGCAGTAATGCAAATGAGAAGAGACCAAGACTTTCTGGTCCAATCAAAGGTGCAATTGGTATATCAGATGAATCTATGCAAAAGTTCCCTTAGCCATGGCTGCCACCTGCTCCTTGAGCAAGATCCTTGAGTGTAGGGAGACCTCCAAATTGTGCATAGGAGAGTGCCATCCCATCTAGAGACAAAGAAGAAACATTATGAGGGGCCAAAACCTGAAGCCATTCTGTCTTGTCAGGATTGAATCAAAGTCAGTTTCTTTCCATCCGGACCCTTACAGCAGTGGTGGGTTGCCCCTGGCTTGGACCGGTTCTACAGAACTGGTAGTAAAACCGGTGGGAGGCTCCACCCACTGACCCGACGTCATCAGGAAGCTTCTGTGCATGCGTGTGCAGCCCCGTTGCAAACTGGTAGTAAAGGTAAGTAGAACCCACCCCTGACTTACAGCCTTCAGACATTCAGCCTCACTGCCACAGCCTCACCTGTCTGGTGAGGGGTTGAGATATACAGTTAGATATCATCAGCATACTTATGATTCCAGATCCCATACCAAGAGAGGACCTCCCCTAGTGGTATCCCCTAGTGGTATCCCCTAGTGGTATCATATAGATGTTAAAAAGGAGCAGCAAAAGACTTGAGTCCTGTATACCTGCATTACAGGGCCTAGGGTTCAACTTCTCTTCTCCCAGCAATAATGATTGGAACTTGCCATGGAGGAAGCAGGAGATCCACCATAGCACAATGCCTCCTACTTTCAGCCACCAAAGCCACTCCAAAAAGATTACCAATGAGACCAAATTCATTCATTACAGTAGCAACACACAAATCACCTAAGGAGGCCCTCAGCATGTTTTACCATGCTAGTGGAGAAAGAGTAACAAGATTTGAAACTTTTTCCCATTTGAAACATGGCTTGCATTTTATATATAACAGAGGCTAGATTTCCTTATTAATGATATTTTTAACTTGTTTGACAGCTGGAAAACATTGTCTGCAGGAATCCAGAAGAACCCTGGCACTGCCATCTAAAGGCAGTGAAATAAGTGTGTGTGTGTGTGTGTCTGTCTGTGTGTGTGTGTGTGTGTGTGTCCTGAACTAGTCCCTGTAAGGTTTTTGGTAAGAGGTTGGAACTGGTTTGCAATTGCTTCTTTTTTAGGGACGGGAGAATGACTGTGTGAAGGTCACCCAACTGGCTTTGTGTTTAAGATGAGACTAGAACTCACAGTCTCTGGGTTACTAGCATGATGCCTTAACTACTACACCAAACTGGCTCTCAGTGGAATAGGATGTGGGCTAAAAGACTGTTAAGATCAAAATTTAAAAAAAAACCCTCTAAGTCACAGCACTGTTGTCAGCTGATGCTGCTGGACAAAGAACAAGATGAATATTTCTCAGAAGCATCTGTCTGGATCCCTTTGGAAATAGATGCTGGAGAAGCTAGATCTTGCCTGGAGCAATTGCTGTACTGTTTGCCTACAGAGCCTGCAAAGCGTCCTCAGTAAAAGCTAAACAAGGACGGACGTTCACGTCCTAAATATTTGTGCTAGCTCATTTGCATCACAAAGTGACCAGTTCTCATAGGCTTTAGAAAATATTCTCAGTAAATATTATTAGTATGAAAAAGGGGTTGTTTGTATCCATTCACTGGTGTTTATTCCACTGCTATTTTGTTATAAAAGAGTACAGGATAAATGAAAAGGGGAGATATGAAGTTCACTGCAGTCAGCTGAATTTGCCCTGTTTTTTATTGATATTTTTCTTTTTACTGTTACTAATTTGCAAAATCCTATAAAATGCATTAAAATATATTTAATTGGGGTATTAACAATTCCATAGTTACTAATTTCAAACTACCCAACATTTATTTGAAAACAAACTATGAGCATTTTTACTGTGACTAATCCAAAGCTCTAACAATACCCTATTCTTTATTCTTTATTCTCAATCCTTTACCATTCTGTCTAGTAGAACAATGTAAAAAATGGTCCTTGTCAGTTTCCTTGTCCTGAGGCACCTGCTTGGATCAAACCGTGCATTTGCCTAATGATTTTCCCCAATGCAAAATGACCAGTTGCCTTTTATGAGAAGTGGGGGTGCAAAGTCACAACAAAACAAAACAACACAACACAACACAACACAACACAAAACAAAACACTATCCTTCTGTGGGATTTTGTAGTTGAATCTCTGTGAAAATGAGAGAGAGGCTGGCTTGAACTCAGGAACCAAGAGGTGGAAGGAGACACATGGGAGAAAAGGCCATTTGCAAGTTTGCAGTGCTTCAGTGTTGCATAAGGAACTGATCATTTTGTCATTCTAAAGAGATTAAACTCAGCTGAGAATGATAAAAGGTGGTGTAAATTCACACACACTTATGAAGTAGAACACATGG
Source organism: Arizona elegans (assembly GCA_022577455.1). NCBI lineage: Eukaryota > Metazoa > Chordata > Lepidosauria > Squamata > Colubridae > Arizona > Arizona elegans. The sequence goes on along the minus strand of JAKOOJ010000006.1, from coordinate 78,539,746 downwards.
CCCATATGAAGCAACATCTAAAATGATCTGGCACAGAAAATGAAGAAGCTACTGTATTTATTTCATTCTAAAAATATATAACAGAAGTTGGCAAATCTCCCAGAGAAATAGGAATAGCATTACAGCACTTAGACTTATATACCGCCACATAGTGCTCTATAGCACTTTCTGAGAGATTTACAGATGTCAGCGTATTGCCCTCAACAATCTGGGTTCTCATTTTACTGATCTCAGAAGGATGGGAGGCTGAATCAACTTGAGCCCCATCAGGATTGAACTCCAGGCTGTGGGTAGAGTGCAATACTGCATTTTAACCACTGCACTACCAAGGAAATATTGCTTTGTTTACTTGGTGGTATTGTAACATTAATTTGGGCAACAGAAACCAGCTCTTTTTATGGTTGGAGTCCCTCATAACATTTTTGGGGGTGTCTGAATGCCATAAAATATATATGGTTCCATACGTTTGGGAAGGTTAGATTTGCTGACCCAGAGAGTTTTTGTTAGTTAATATCTAACAGACAAACTGTGTGTGTGTGAGTAGAGAAATAGTAACATTAAGAAAATGACTGTCGTAGAAATATCTTAGAAGCTGATGCTTATGTGAATCAAAACAATGAAAATAAAAGGTATTTCAAAAATAATATAGCAATAAAAAGACTAAGTTCCTTAAGTCTGTCCTCAGTATAAAGCCTGCATTGTGCTGGAGAGAAAGTAAGTTAGGAGAAAACCTGAATTGATCAAAATTGAATAACTGAAATGGAAGTAGAAATAATGAGCCCTGGGAGTGTGCTAATCTGAGCAATAGGATAATATCTTCTATCCTAGAATATATTATGCAAAAACTCTTGGAGTAGTATTTTTAGAGAAAGGAATTATTTTAAAAATGTAGAGTCCCTCTTATAACTTCCTACTTCTATTGCCCCTAATGGTTGCAGAAAGCTGGTACGTGCAACTCTGAATTTGAACAAATTGAAGGGGGAGATGGGTTGATTACTTCTTTTACTTTAATACATCTGTTTTCAGATTTATACCTAGATTTATGTATAAATATTTTTATACACAAAATATTTTGGATCTGATACATTGTGAACTTGAAGCATTTTGCACTCACTTATATTTATGGCTTTCTTGCCTCCAAAAGATAAAAAGGCTGTAAAAAGAAGGCTATGACTGCAGATTTTTATCATGCTTTTCAGAGAGATCTCTGAGAGTTGCAAAAAAGGGGGCTTTTGGTTCACATACTACAGCTGGAAAAAATATCCATCTAGTTCCGTTCCACACCAAGAGAAAGACACTGGAGGCAAAATGGAGGCTGGAGCCTGATTGGAAAGAGGGTCCATTTATTGATGAAGCAGAAGCACATGGGTGGTTCTGGGCAGCTGACCACATGGAGTTGAGAGTTGGGGATATTTATACCTTCTCTTGGGCTTTTCACTTGAACTTCCTGTTCCTGTGCAAGAACATGTATTCTATTGATTGTTGTCAGACTCCCATGGGGCCATGTACAAATCCTAGGAGTTTGTTTGAGCTATGTTTGGTTGAATATAGGGGTGAAATGCTCCCAGTTCGGACCTGCTCGGGCGAGTAGGTAGTGATGGCGGTGGGCAGTTCGGAGAACTGGTAGCAAAAATCCCTGCCCATGCCCAGCTGAGCCACACGATCATCAGAGCCTTTTTTTCCCTTTTAAATGGCTCTGACCAGCCAAGCTCTGACGGTCCCAGCTGAGTTGCCTGCTAATCAGGTAACTCAGCTTGGATCGCCAGAGCCATGTAAAAGAAAAAAACTTTTTTCCTTTTAAATGGCTCGTAGTAAAAATCCCTCCCCGTCCCCCCCTCAGCTTGCTTACCTTAGCTGCTGGTCGCAACGCCTTGCGACGTTGCAAATCAATTGCATCAGCAAGCAACTGAATCTCCCTGCCTGAAATCAAGCAGGCAGGGAGTTGTAGACTTCAATTCCCAGAATTCCTCAGCCAGCAAAGCAAAACTGGCTGAGGAATTCTGGGAGTTGAAGTCTACAAGTCTTAAAGTTGTCAAGGTTGGAGACCCCTGTTCTATTGGGTAAGGTTTTTTTGCCCTTTGGGAGCTTTAAAAAAATTGGGGTTTTTTTAGTTGTTCTTTTTTTAGAGCTAGCCATTTAAAGTTTAGGAAGTTTTAAATTTAGCTGCTTTTATATAAAAATAAAAATAAATTAAAATAAAATAATATTTGTGCAGCTTTCTGAGATTTAGTGTGTTTCTGTAGTGTTTCACTCTAACTACACAAACACACAAAATCTCACAAAGCTGTATGTGGAATTTTGTGTGTGTAAAGTGTGAAAGTTGGTTTTTTGGACTTTTTGTGGCTGTGTGAGGTTCCTGCTTGTTGCAGGGGCCATTTTGGGTCTAGCACAGCTGCTTTTACATTGTGGGTGAGCCAGTTGTGTTGTATTGTGTGTGTGTAAAGTGTGAAAGATGGTTTTTGGGATTTTTTGTGGCTGGGTGAGGTTCCTGCTTGTTGCAGGGGCCATTTTGGGTTTAGCACAGCTGCTTTTATATTGTGGGTGAGCCAGTTGTGTTGTGTTGTGTTTTGTAAGTTAAAAAAGGGCAAAGAAGTGACATTGACTTGGCCACGCCCTCCCAGTCACCTTACCACCAAGCCCCGCCCACTAATTAAGCCATGCCCACAGAACCGGTAGCAAAAAAAAATTAGATTTCACCCCTGGTTGAATAGAATAGAATAGAATAGAATAGAATAGAATAGAATAGAATAGAATAGAATAGAATAGAATAGAATAGAATAGAATTCTTTATTGGCCAAGTGTGATTGGACGCACAAGGAAATTGTCTTGGTGCATATGCTCTCAGTGTACGTAAAAGAAAAGATACATTTGTCAAGAATCATAAAGTATAATACTTAATGATAACCATAGGGTACAAATAAGCAATCAAATCATATTAGGAAACAGTCAATATAAATTGTAAGGATACCAGCAACAAGGTTACAGACATACAGTCATAAGTGTGAAGTTTGGACTCCTGATGCAATGAAGGGGAGTTGGGCAATTCCTATTGTGGCTGTGGGCTAATCCTACCTTTGTTGGATCTTGGGTGAGGGTATTTGCTTATGAATAGAGCTAGCTATTTCTTTATCTCTCAAGTGCTGACATCTGCTGTGGGCCATTAAGGAAGGTGGGGGCTGCTGTCCAAGAGCATGTTTCTCCATTTCTCATCAAGGGAAATATAATATTCTGCTTTTTTAAAATATTCCTCAAAATGTTTCAGTTTTCTAGGAGGGGGTGGGTCAGAGGTGGGTTTCAGCAGGTTCTGATCAGTTCTGGAGAACCGGTAGTAAAAATTCTGACTGGTCCTGCCCCCATCTAATCTCTGCCTCCCAAATCCCAGCTGATTGGGAGGAAATGGGGTTTTTGCAGTAACTTTCCCCTGGATTGGAGAGGGAATGGATATTTTACAGTATCCTTCCCGTGGAGTAGGAAGGGAATGAAGATTTTACAGTATCCTTCCCAAGCCGCGCCCCGCCAAGCCATGCCATGCCCATCAAGCTACACCCATAGTAATAAATTTTTTTTAAAACCACCACTGAGGTGGGTGCTAACTTTCTACACTACCATGGAGCCATGGATTGCTCAAACTGTTGCTGCCATGCTTGATGTCTCTCTCCCAAGAATTGAGAGGTATCTAAGCAAAATTGGAGTCTGTGCTCTAGATTTTCCTAAAAGGCTTAGTTCCATTGGAGATGAAAGTAAGGCCGACTTCTAAAAACATCACAGAAATTGACATTTGAATTTGACAATTTCCCCACTTCCTCCATATCTGTTTTTCCTTTTGGGCTAAGAAAAGATTTTGATCATAAAACTAGAAAGAACTGCTTTCTCCTGACAAATCCCAAGAAAATCCTACAGTCTGAGTGGAATACAGAAGTTAAATGGATGTCTTCTGAACTATCTTCAACTGAACCTGTTTTGTTTTGAATCTTCAGAAATCATTCAGTACTAGAATGGGAGGGAAAACATAATATGACTGACAATTCTGTCTCCAGAATGATTTCTTTATTTCCAGTCATGTCATTTGAACATAGAATTAAACATAGAATTGTAGTTCTTTGTACTACAATTCTTCAGATGTAGTGAATGTATCTACAGTACCTAGTTTCTAGCATAATCTATAAAGAGAATCATCCATAAAAATAACACTTGTTATTATAGACAGAATTAATAATGTCTGAATCAATTTCTATTCCAGGCCAGGCCTTTCATTACTCTTGTATGCTGGTTATACTTCCAGCCAAATTATTAGTTCAAACTCTTCTTCTCATTTTCCCATTTCTCCAAGAGCCCAGGGTATTTTTTTTTCTTTGATACTGTATTTATTTGCAGCAACTCACAAGTTTTCTATGTCCCTCTGGCTCTTTAATAGCAAAAAGAATTTGAGCAATATATAGTGCGATTTACATTGATAAGAAAAGCTTTGCAGGAGCACGCTTTGCTTAGCACTTTTGTAAGTGTCACATTTATTTTCCTCTGGCCTCCTATGGTGCAAATGTTTGTAGCTATGCATCCTTGTTTAGTAAGATACATTGGGAATGTTGTTTGGATTGCAGCGCACAAAAAGATATATGATCCTTAACATGGTTATAGTTACAACCTAGCCAGAAAATGCAGTGAATGTCTAATGTTGAAGTGGAGGGAGGAAAAGAAAACTTTTCAAGTTGCCATACTATTTTCTTCATTTCTAGTAAGATTAGTTTGGATAGTCATCTTCTTCTAAGAAAGAAAGTTCATATAATAACATCCCAATTTCTGTGAATGGAAATGCTCTTCCATGTAGTTTATAATCCCACATATTCTGAAGCATTTCTGAAATGATTTTTCTCAAATGTTTTCAACCATATAGAATAAAGTATACTTTTGTGTAATAATTACACAATTAACATAATTACATAATTAACAAACTAAAAATAATAATTAAGAGCTAAAAGAATAGGGGGAAGGGACAAAGAAGTCTACCATACAAGAAGTCTTCTACTTAAAAGTACAATTGGGAAGGAATTTCAGTTACTAGAGGCAATGCAATCATTAAATGAGTCATCATGTGACCAGACCCAATTTTTGACCATTTTTATCAACGTTGCTTAGTGAATCATATGCTTGTTAACATAATCTAGCTTCTCCAATTTACATTGCTTGTTGGAAGCTACCTGGGAAAATTGCAAATTTTAATCAGTTGACCACAAGATGCTATAACCGTTGTAAATGCGAGCTGGTTGCCAAGAGCCTGAATTATGATCATTATGAACATGGGGTAGTGTGACAGTTGTAATTTTGAGGACAGGTCGTAAGTCACTTTTCTGTGGCTGCCATAACTTTGAAACATTGTTAAATAAAAGATAGCAAGTTGAGGACTACATGTATATTTTATACTTATCAATAATCACTGGTTTTACTAATCATACTATACTCCTAACTATCCTATCCTATCCTATCCTATCCTATCCTATCCTATCCTATCCTATCCTATCCTATCCTATACATATCATACTACTATCATTGTATGCTAGGTACAAGTAGTTGACTTACAATCATGTACTTACTGACCCTTTGAAGTTACCAGAGCACAGAGAAAAGTGACCTAGGATCATTTTTCACACTTACAATCATTGCAGCATCCCCATGGTCACATGATCAAAATTCAGGTACTTGGCAACTAGCATGTATTTATGACAATTGCATTGTCCCAGGGTCATGTGATCACCATCCCCATTACCTTCCCATCCGGCTTCCAACTCAATTGTCAAGGACTACCTGTATAAAATATTACTGTATCACAAAATCTTTGCCATTATAATACATTGCTGCATCCTTTAATTAGTAGTAATAAAAATAATGCCTTTTCTGAAACAGACAAGTCACACATTTCTATCACACTATTCCTTGATATCTGGAATAATTTTCAATTTCTCAACCTGGTTATTTTAGCCACTCCCCAACATGAAGCATTTATTGGTTGTAAATTGTAAGTGGAAATCATTTTCAACTACATATTCTGTTAAATTTCTAAGGAGAAGGGAACAGACAAATATTTTTGGAGGTGGCCCACATCAGTGGTGGGTTGCTACCGGTTCGCTCCGGCTCAGGCAAACTGGTAGCGGCGGCAGGAGGTTCGCCCACCAGCCTGGACACTTCTGTGCATGTGCAGAAGTGTTGTGTGTGTGTGCAAGCAAATCGGTAGCAACGGGTTTTGAAACCCATATGACATAGCAGTTGTTCTGTCCCCCGTCCTAACACAGACAAATGCAGTATCAAACATGCCTGCCAATAATTTATTGTATAAACAGACCAGAATTCCTGGCAGATGAGAGTTCTAGCAGCTAACTGTAAAATGCCTGCCAAGTCCAATTAGTAATCCCAAAAAGCAGGAGAGGTCTTCTCTGCAGTCCGTTTCCAGACCGACAAATTATCCACAAGAGTTTAGTCAAAAATATATCTGAGCCGAAGTGCAGGATTCACAATGTGACTCTTTAGAGTTTAAACTTTTGTCCGTCACAAAGCCTGCTGAGCAATCATGCTCCCTTTTATCCTTTGTGGGGCGTGGCTCAGTGAATCAGCTCAATCCCCGGCCTTCCTTTGCTGCGCATGCTTCTCCCTCTGACGCTGCCTGGGATCAAGCCAGGATTCATCATTATCACTCTCTATCAATGGGTGCTCCAAAATGTCTTCCTCCTGGCCCATCCCAGGCTGTTCCTCTTGGCCTTCGGATGGAACCTGGGCACTGCCAGAGAGGAGGATCCTGGAGAGGAAGGCCTTGTCAGTTCCTCCCCCTCACCTTCTGAGTCCTCTTCCTCCATGAGGACAGGCTCGGGAGTCAGAGTCACAACAGCAGGTCTCTGCATAGCAAAGGGTGCAGGTCTTTCCAAACATAGCACTGGGAGTATGAATTAATTAAATAATATTTACATCACTTTTAGTTTGAGAAAACTGAGGCAATTCATCATCTAAAACGATTTAATTTTTTATTAAATAAATTGAAAGCAGTATATGTAACAGGTAAGCAGAATAGGATGTGTTTGTATCAGTAACCAAATGACATATACGAAATAATATCACTTTCTATTGCTGAAAATAACACTTAAATTCACTTTCATTTTCTGATGTCCTAACATTTGGATCTAAAATAAAAGTTCATTTTATATTTAATATTTCTAGCTAACAGGGATCATATAATTTAGTTTAGAGGTGGGTTTCAGCAGGTTCTGACCAGTTCTTGAGAACTGGTAGCAGAAATTTTGAGTAGTTCGGAGAACCAGTAGTAAAAATTCTGACTGGCCCCGCCTCCATCTATTCTCTGCCTCCCAACTCCCAGCGGATGAGGAGGAAATGGAGATTTTGCAGTCACCTTCCCCTGGAGTGGGGTGGGAATGGAGATTTTATAGTTTCCTTCCCCTGCCATGCCCACCAAGCCACGCCCACCAAGCCACACTCACAGAACCGGTAGTAAAAATTTTTGAAACCACAACTATTTAGATCCTTGCAACAATGTTATATTTGAAAACAGCAATGATTGAAGTTGTAATGCTGTTAGACAACCAGCTTTCCCACCCACGAACGCTTCCAATTTTATCCTACAGCCCATTTTGTGCTGCTCTGACCATTTTAGATTATTCTGAAATTGATAGAAGAGAATATTTGTAGGTCAGAGTTGAAGTGTGGGATCCTTGGTGCTCTCTGAGCTTTTCTTGCAGATGTTTCAGTACCAAACTAGGTTATGAAACATCTGCAAGAAAACTATCCAGCTCTGAGAGCAGCAAAGACTCCCTAAATCTGGAATTATCAGGATTATTAGGCATGTTTACATGCTGGGAGCTATCGGCCAATCCGTGCTTGCTTCTGGCTGATAACTGAGTGATGGGAATTGCCGGACAATTAGTTTTAGAAAAAAATCTTACTGGTTTCCTAACTCTCTAACTTTCCATTAAAACGTTAATTCTTTCCCTTACATATAAAAATAGATTCCATGCCTAATATCTTGAAATATTGAAAATCAGTTGATTTTCAACCAGGCACCCATTACATTTTTTTTTCCTCTGAAGAATGCAGTACAAAGTCTGGGCCTGTTGTTTCACCATAGTTTACCTCAGGTCAGTACCTTTCATCTCCCAATCATCTATCAGCTACCTCTAGAGAGGTCTGACAAGGTTATTATTGTCCATTGTCTAATTATTTCCCTCTCTATTCCACATGGGGGTTGGAAGGAACAAAAATGATGTTTTATTCATTTTTAGAAACCTGTTATTAGTTGCTTATTATGAGTGAAAATGAAGAGCTGATAATATTGCATGACTGAATGGAAGAAATACGCAAAACCAAAGCAAAAGGATGTTAATTCATCACATCTCTCTGTTGAGGCCATCATTTTCAGGTGATATGGAGCCGATCCAAGAATGCCTCTGAGGTTTTATGTATTTATTTATTTAGGAAACAGACTGCTTTGAGTTGATTGTAAAGTGTTTCTTGGGAAAGCATTGCTAATTTTATTCTTTTCCTGCTGATAATGTCCAGTATCATACTGTTCGGTTTAGTTATTCTCCACTGGCCCACTTTTCAACTCTTTTATTTGAAATATTTCAGAGGCCAAAAAAAAAAAAAAAAGTAAGTTCTGCAACGAAGAGAAAAGTGTCTGCTAAAAACATTTGTCCTTACGTGAGAAGGCTCTCTGGTTATTTTATATGGCATCATTTCATGCTGTGCAACTGTTGGGAACTGCGTTCGTACATAGAGAGAATATATTAACACACATGCATGTATATGTGCATTGTGTGTTCATCTAAAAATGTTCGCAAGATCCAGGAGGAACATTCAGGATTGAGACTGGAACTATTAGAAGCAGAGTATGAACCCATTATTGAACTTTTGCTCAAGGTGCATTATCCTAATTGAGATAAAAGGATGTGATCACTTTGCTTTATGCTACATTGGTCAGATCACACTTATCGACTCATAAAATGGGTCCAGATGTTCTACATTAATAGCAACAGTTAAGTGAGATGCACCACTGGCTTCTCCAACACCTTTCCTGTGAAAGTTATGGGGCACCAAGGCTCAGCATTATTGCTATTAGTATTCATTCTCATTATTGACACTATCACATGAAAACTGCATGATAGTGTCTCCTGACCCTGTGAGAAATGCTGCTCATGAAGGGAGAGCTGGAGGGGGGGTGGGGTCGGGTTGGACAACAGTGAAATACAGGTTTCCCAAGAAAGAGGAAATACATTTCAGACAAGGGAATGAGACAAGAGGCAGTTGAGCCCAGAGCTGGATAGGAGACAAAAAAAAAAGAGAGTAGCCACTCCCTAGAATCTCCCAGGGTACATCTGCAGACTGGGAGTAGTTGGGATTGAGTCTGGAAATATTCTGTCTATTATGTTTAAGCAAATAAAAGAATTGAACTCTGACTGAATTATTCCATGTCATTTTTGGGCTTAATTTAACGCCAATCATACTCAACCCCTACTATTCCCAGTTTACAGATAGACCTTGAGATATTCAAGAAAGTGGTTGGACTCCAAGGTGTCAATTTTATGATTCTAGACCCTTCATTTCCATGCCAATATTCCTCCATTTATTTGGAATAAAACATAAAATAAGAGATTCTCACATTGCTATTCCTTGCTTGAATTCCTGTGCAAAATAGTAAGATAATACAATGCCACATCTGGTTTCTAGTGAATAAGACAGTGATACTTAAATATATAAAAACAGAACTAAAAATAAGGAACTTATTATGTATTTAATTTTGGCAGCTAAAATTATAATTGCCCGACACTGGAGAACTTTAGATAGTATAACAATTGAGAAGTCCTCTTCAATAGCTGCATTTAAAAAAATCACAAAATTAAAATAATCAGACATCAAAGGAAGGAACCATATTTCTATCAAATTTGTATGAATTTTAAAGTCACTTCAATAGCAATAGACCATAATATGGTACCATATTTTACATGAAGCTATTGTAGAAAATGAAAAGATGGGCTGATTATGTCAATAGGTACAAATGAAATGAAATTTCTGAAAAAGGAAGGTGAATTAAAGAACTGTGACAGGGTTCCAAGTAACACTCCTAACGAAAGAAGACTCCAAGGCTAGAAGTTCTTCAAAGTTCCATTTTATTAGAGATGTCATATTGATACATCTGGGAAAACCCGAATCTGAAAGCTTCCAGGTTTTCGCCACCCAAGTGAAAGTCCAAGTCCTTGCCCAGTACCCACAAATCCATCACATGGTCCAATCACAGCACCATCCCAATTGGAGAAGCCTCTGAGTTCCAACCCTCCAGGTGCAGGGCAAGATGTCCTTGACTCTCTGAGAAAAGAATGTTATTATGACTATATATCACCCATGTTCCATACAATCCCCCCTCCCAATTTGCCACAGAAGGAAATATGTCAGGGCTAAAGACTCCTAGAGAGGCTTTGGAGATTGGGGACAGCAAAAAATGTCACTTCCTGTCCAACCAGGAGTTGGGAAATGGGCCGTTTCAGGCCTCCGGAGGGCCTCCAAGGGGGGGGGGAAGGCTGTTTTTATCTTCCCCAAATGCATAGAGAGGATCTGGAGTCAGGGGAGAAAGAAAACCGGGCCTCCTGGACCATCACGTGCCAGGAGCGGGGTGGAAGGGGGTGTGCACACATGCGCAGGGCAGGGAGCATAGAATTAAGGGTGTGGGCATGCACAGACACCTTCCCCGCCCCCCCTCATGGCACACAATGGCAAAAAAGGTTAGCTATCACTGCTATAGGGTTTTAACCAGGGGTGAAATGCTCCAGGTTCAGACTGGCTCGGGCGAGTAGGTAGCGATGACGGTGGGCAGTTCGGAGAACTGGTAGCAAAAATCCCTGTCCCCGCCCCCCATGCCCAGCTGAACCGCGCGATCATCAGAGTCTTTTTTTTCTTTTAAATGGCTCTGATGAGCCAAGCTCTGATGATCCCAGCTGAGTTGCCTGCTAATCGGTAGCAAAAATCCCTCCCCCACCCCTCCTCAGCTTGCTTACCTTAGCTGCTGGTCACAATGCCTTGCTGTAATCCCTGCAATCGATTGCATCAGCAAGCAACTGAATCTCCCTGCCTGCAATCAAGCAGGCAGGGAGTTGTGGACTTCAACTCCCAGAATTTCTCAGCCAGCAAAGCAAAGTTGGCTGAGGAATTCTGGGAGTTGAAGTCTACAAGTCTTAAAGTTGCCAAGGTTGGAGACCCCTATTCTATTGGGTAAGTTTTTTTCCCCTTTGGGAGCTTTAAAAAAATAGTTAATTGGGTTTTTTTTTAAGTTGTTCTTCTTTTAGAGCTAGCCATTTAAAGTTTAGGAAGTTTTAAATTTAGTTGCTTTTATATAAAAATAAAAATAAATAAAAATAAAATAATATTTGTGCAGCTTTCTGAGATTTAGTGTGTTTCTGTAGTGTTTCACTCTAACTACACAAACACACAAAGTGAACCCCCCCCTTTTTTTAGTTTTTTAGCTTTTTAAATTGTAAAAGGGGTTTTAGTTTTCAATGTTTTAAATTTTTGGGCCACAGTTATTTAATTCTTTTAATAATTTTAAATTTTATATTGATATGTGTTTTAGTTCTGGCTGTGCACCGCCCTGAATACACTTGGAGAAGGGCGGGATATAAATTGAATAAAATAAATAAATAAATAAATAAATAAATAAATAAATAAACAAACAAGCAAACAAGCAAACAAACAAACAAACAAACAAACAAATAAATAAATAAATAAATACAATCTCACAAAGCTGTATGTGGAATTTTGTGTGTGTAAAGTGTGAAAGATGGTTTTTTGGGCTTTTTGTGGCTGTGTGATGTCCCTGCTTGTTGCAGGGGCCATTTTGGATCTAGCACAGCTGCTTTTACATTGTGGGTGAGCCAGTTGTGTTGTGTTGTGTGTGTGTAAAGTGTGAAAGTTGGTTTTTTGGGCTTTTTGTGGCTATGTGAAGTTCCTGCTTGTTGCAGGGGCCATTTGGGGTCTAGCACAGTTGCTTTTATATTGTAGGTGAGCTAGTTGTGTTGTGTTGTGTTTTGTAGGTTAAAAAAGGGCAAAGAAGTGACATTGACTTGGCCACGCCCACCTGACCAACAAGCCACACCCTCCCAGTCATCTTACCACCAAGCCCCGCCCACTAATTAAGCCATGCCCACAGAACCGATAGCAAAAAATTTTAGATTTCACCCCTGGTTTTAACTACAAATAGTCCCGACTTAATGGCCATTAGTTCAAACTCTGTTCGAAATTACAACAGTGCTGAATTATGGACTTATGACTAGTGCTCAAACTTACAGTCATATAACAGCCCTCCTTGGGGGTCACATGATTGTGATCTGGGTACTTGACAACCCGTTTATACTTACAACATGTTGCCAAGCAACCCATGATCATATGATTGCCATTTGCAATCTTCCCTGATGGCTTCTCCAGAAAGTCAACAGGGAAGCCAGCAGAGAAAATCATAAATTGCTACCTCCTGACTGGTTCCTGGGAGATGGTTGCAAAATAGGGTTGCCAGGTGTCCACTATTTGAGCGGACAGTCCACTTTTTTCACATTATGTTCACTATTTTTTTTCACAAAATAGTGGACATTTTTTTTTATTCAAAAGCTTTATGATGAAATGGTACGTAAATTTTGCGAGTCAGAATTCCATGAAGTTTTGCGCCATGTTACAACACATTGGTTAAGTTTGTTTAAAGCAGTCGAAAGACTTTTTTAAAACTGGATACCTCTAAAATCGTATTTTATTTCTCTTGGATCTGATGAGTGCCATAAGGTTATCTGGAACCTTATTTCGGATCAGGAAAATGAACTCGCAAATGAACCAACAATTTCAGAATTGTATTTATATTTCACGCACTTCTTCATGTCAATAATGCAAGACACCCTACTGAAGCTGGAAAGCAAGAAAATTCTTGCATGTGATCTTCACATTATCATGTGTAAGCTGCGTAATTCTTTGCAAAAAAATTACGATGAGCAGTTTTTTGGAATGAAAGTTTTATTTGCCTTACGTAAAAAACATTTGCCTGAGAATGCCATGCAAAAGTTCAAGAAAGAAGCCATCAACGTGTATCAAAGAGCCATTGCGTACCTAGAAAAGTGGTATAATTTCACCGATTCAGTATATGAGACGCTAAGTTGTTTCAATATAATTGATCGCAATAATCCTCCAATTTTAGAAGAAATGACGAACATCTGGTTATTATCACCATGGCGAGAAGAACTTCCACCCAACACTCTCTTCAATGAAATTTCTGCCTTAAAAGAAGTTTATGTTCATCTGCAGGATGATTCATCCCTTGATAAGTGGACGTACTTTTTCAAGAAAGAGCCAGCTCCGAGTTTACTAAAACTGTTCCAGTATTGTGCATCAATTCCAGTATTAAATGCAAACGTTGAACGAATTTTCAGCGTCATGGGAAATTTGTGGACTGACGAATGTAACCGACTGCTTGTGCCATCAGTTCGAAGTGAACTTTGTATATTTTTTAATATTTCTCAACATTGTACTGAAATTAAAGAATTATTCCTTAAACACAAAGAATTGATCAAAGCTGCGCAGTCAAATAAAAAATACACATGACAGCAAAGTAAAATGTAATTTAATATTTTACATATTATTATAATATATTTGATGTTTTGAATTTTAAGTAAAGTTTTGAAGTGATTATTTTAATACTTGTTAAAATGTTTGTAAAAAAATATATTTTTTTACTAGTTAACACCCCCCCCCCCCCGCTTGTCTGCTATTTTTTGGAAGCAGACCTGGCAACCCTATAATGCAAAAGGTCCATCTTGGATTTTGGGCAGACCTTTTTTAGCAGCCTCCTTGACAGGAAAAATCCTGTCTGCTAGAGAGATTTTGTTTTATGTGGGGCGGGGTTTTTCTGGCAGTCAGGAGGGGAATTGAGCACTGTGCTGGAGAAAAGAAGCTCAGATCACAAAAATATTTTTTCTAGTCTAGTGCTGCAATTCCCTTCTGCTTACAGAGTGGAGCTCCCTGGTTCACCCCACCCCCCACAACTTCAGTTCTTTCTCTTTGTAATAGATGAAAAACTCAACTTGGAAAGCCAGAATGTAAAACTGAGTCAGGACACCTGGTTATCTCTTTATGACCACCACAACCTACAATCATAACTCTAGGCTCAGTTGTAGTTGAAAGTTGAGGATTACCAGTATTTTATTTCTCTGATTCTTTAGCCTCAAGCAAAAAGACCAAAATGTTCTGTTGGACTGTACTGGACCTGGTGGGTAAACAAGCACTGCATGCACAGTTTAATTGTGCAAATGAAAACAAATTAAAGGTAGCTTGGTCCTTTAGTAAATTCATTCTCATCTCGTTGGGTCATCCCAACTAGTTAGTGACTTCTTACATTTTGGAATACTGATGAACATAAGTTGATGTCTTCTTATCACAATTAGTCTAAAATTTATTTATTCATTTAGATTTATATGGCCATCCATCTTGCAACAACTCTTGGTACTTAACATAGCATAAAAATGCAAAATAAACACATCTATCTATCTCATCTCATCTCATCTCATCTCATCTCATCAATAGCAACCAAGAACTGCACCAATCAACAGTTATTAACATCTTATGAGTTTGGCTAATTTCCCAACCTTAATGTCCAGTGAAAATCCAAGAATTTAGTTGTGCCTCTCATCTAAGATCTGTTGTGGCTAGTAAAAACAAATGGGAGGAAGTAATCCTGCAAATAACCAAATTTGTCTCTTATATTTAGTGCTAATTACAAATACCAGTTTTTGCTGAACTGTAAAACCTCAAAGGTAAGATAAATAACTTTAGTCCTTAGAGCTGCAGATGGGCTGCAAACTTTTTGGCCCTCCTGAGCACCCTATGACCCCCAACAGACAACAATTAATTATACAATTTCCTGCCTTTCTGTAAGGAAAAACATACAAAAACTATGTCATAGGCCATGAAATAGGGCCAATATCTGAAGAATCATGTACTGTTTAGTCCACCAGTCTTCTCCCAAAAAGAAGTCCAATCCCACTTACTGACAGCCATTGAATATTAAAAATATCCTCCTATTTCTCCTTTATATATAGCAGGAATGAGGAAAAGGAAGTACAGCAGCTTTCAAATTCCAACCAATGCAGAAAATATTCCAATGTAGAAATAACATTAGGTACCTTCAAAAACCAAGGCCATACTTTCATATTTCCATCCATGAGTTCCTTGATAACGCGATTAAAACTGAAATGGTCTACAGAAACAGAGGCATTTTAACCCCCTTTTCTTAACATTTGGGCCAAGCTTATATATGTGAGCTTGCCACCTATGAATTCATTGTTGCCTATATTTAACCCAATCATTTATTTATTTATTTATTTATTTATTTATTTATTTATTTATTTATTTATTTATTTATTTATTTATTGGTTCGATTTATATGCCGCCCTTCTCCGGAGACTCAGGGCGGCTTACAATGCATTAAGCAATAGCCTTCATACTTTTGTATATATCTGCTTAGTAGGGCTTTCCCCTCCCCCAAGCGGTGTTCTTTTTTTATACAAAGACAGTTTATTGCCCCCACAATCCGGGTCCTCATTTTACCTACCTCGGAAGGATGGAAGGCTGAGTCCACCTTGAGCCTGGTGAGATTTGAACTTGCAGTAATTGCAGGCAGCTGGTGTTACTTAACAGTACATTAGTCTGCTGCGCCACCAAGGCTCAATCATAAAGAAAAGTAAAAGAAAGGTTTGACCTAAAAATGTTTACTGAACTAGTCAGCCTTGAGTTTATATTCAGCCTGTTGAAAGATAAGCTGAATCTGAGCCTGGTGGCTCAGCAGACTAAAAAAAGCATTGTGATTAACACCAGCTGTCTGCAATTACTGTAAATTCGAATCTCACCAGGCTCAAGGTTGACTCAGCCTTCCATCCTTTCTAAGTTAGGTAAAATGTGCATCCAGTTTGTGGGGGCAATAAACTGACTTTGTATAAAAATGCAAAAAGTATGAAGGCTATTGCTTAACGCATTGTAAGCCGCCCTGAGTGTCTGGAGAAGTGTGGCATATAAATCAAATTAAAAAAAAAATTCTCATGTTGGCAGGCAAAATAAAAATAAGTACAGTGCTAACCTTGGACAATGAAAAGTTGAGAAGTACAGTAGATGGTTATGAAGATCAAAGCTTTGCCATTCATCAAAACCAACAGTAACAGCAGCAGCAGCAGCAACAGCAACACTAAATACTATCTATGAAAAGCTTCACAGAGATTAGAAATCTCTCTAAAGCCTCCAGATTTCATTTGCTGATTCAAAGCAAATGTCTATTTTGAATCATAATACTGTTTTGATAGAATGATTTGATCAAATTCAAATAAAACACTGTTGAATTTTCACCCAATTAGCAATAGTTTTGAAAGATTGACAAAACTTGGTAACTGTACCATGTTTCACAATCTGACCTGCAAACCAATTGTCTTCCCCCAGATGTTGAAAATGGTTTCAATTAGGTGTTTTCATCTTCGCCATTGGCTGATTATACTGTTCCCACCTTTTATCTTGTGCTATTTTTAAAAGATATAAAATTGTATAGAGATATATTTAATGCCACTCCGGAATTTTTCCCTATGTCATAAATAGTGGAAAAGGAAATCCAATAAGAAATGGTGTCCTTTAGTCTAGTTACTTTAGTTATAACAGTTTGCTTAGTAGTCTAACACTGGGGCTAATTGACATTATCACTTTGCTCCAAGATCATATGAAACAATTGTCCAGCTCACAGTACTCTGTTCAGACCTAGATTCTACTAATTGGTTCATTATTGGAAAGCTCAGCAGGGAAGACCAAGGCTTAGCAAAAATTTAATACTGAAGGACCCTTTTAATTTTTGGGCTACACTTTAATAGACATTTTGGAAATAGCCTGCCAAAGCAAAAGAAAGGAGCTTTTACTTTGCCATGGTGTGTGTTGCTAGCTATTTCCTAAATAATCAAAAAGCGTGCACCTCACTTTCACACTTCCAATCAATACATTTGCTTTGAAGAAGTAGAAGCTTCCTGAAGAAATCTAATTGGGGACCAGAAATGCCATGGTTATCCAGTAGATATGTATTTGATGGATCAGTGATATTAATATGTAACGCTGAAAGCTAATTAAGCAAACATTCCTTTCTAAATTAATAATCAAACCATGTCCCCTTTATGAAAATCTTTTCAACAGCAACATACCTACAATGTTATATTGTCTACATATTAGAGGCGAGACATTCAGTCACTTCCTTGAGATGTAGCTCTCAAATTGTTCCACAATGTTACCATTTTAAATAAATGAATAAGTAAACTAAATGTTTGACAACATGCTTTCTATTATGTACCAAGAACTAGAAAATGAGACATCCCAGCTTTGGTGCAATATACATTTTTCTGCTGCTTTTCATTCATTATCACATGGATAATTGAATAGTTGCTATGAAAACAAAAGAGTTTAATAAATACTTGAAATATGATCATTCCTCACAGTCGTGTAACTTTGGAAATATAATCAATTAACAGCTTGTAACTTTGTTTAATTTATAGTCAAATAAATATTTTGTCATTGTTTATCAACTTTGTTTTACAGCTATTAAGAAATAACAATAGGCTGCTTTATAGGCTAAGATGAACCAAATATTTGTGGCCCAGTTCAGGAGATAATGCTACAAAATATCATCAAAGATATATAATAACTTAATAGGCATTTTGGGATTTAAATAATCTGTTCAATAAATTTATAGTTATATTTCAAGATATATTATATAATATTGTTCATGAATTATTTGGATTGTCTTCATTATTGCTTGATCATATCCATTGTTTGATCAAAGGCAACACTGTTAGACTTAAAGTTCCTATAGCTATAGTATAAAGGCTGCTTTAGTTCAGCTTTCTACCCATTCAGATACAATGTCTGAAATTTTCTCCTAATTGTCTTGCAAATGCAGTATTTTGGAATTGGAAGTTCAGTACCATCTGCCATTTTTTCCCAATCTGATGACTATCAGGTGTATTGCAAATTCATTTAGGAGAGTTGAAATTCCAAAACATCTGGAGGATGCCACATTAGGGAATGCTGATCTAGTAGAATAGAGGAAGGGAGAGAAATACTATTTGACAGATTGCGTACATACAGGGGCTCACTTTCTTTGAGCTACAGACTTCTGTTAAATGATATAATTGATCATTACCTGAATATTATGATTATATTCAGTATTTTGAATGTTACAAACATGTGATACACAACTGAGATCAATAAGTCCTATTCCCAACAAGTGTCTTGTGGGGCAATTGTGTCATTATTTGAAAAACTAAGGCTAAGCAGGACTAGATCTGGGCTGCAACACTTTGAATAACCATTATTTGTGTTGGAAGATGGGAATGCATAGAAATGAAATCAAAGAGTGAGAGAAAGCTAAAAGATTACAGTGCTGCTAATTGGTACATAAGCTTAACATACAGTGAATTTACAATAATTCAAGTGTGTGCATATTGATAAAGGATAAATGTAAATGTGCATTAATGTCATTTATTGCAGCATCAGCCTTCTGAAACAGTATAGATTTTTATGACCTGTTTTTATTTTTTCTTGGTTTCTAACTTTAAGTCCCTGAAATTGAATAAATTTCATCATATTAAAAATCAAATGAATACCTTTCTTCAAAACTCATTTGATTAAGGGGTGCAGAGAGGGATATTAAGAGATTTCTATAATCCAGCACTAAAGAAGCTAAGGGGAAAGCCCTCCCCCTCTTTAATAGATTTCTATATATGCATCACCATTCCATAACTATTATCCAATTTCCAACTTTTCCTTCTTGGGATAAAGAAAAATTGAGAATGGTAGAGATTTAGCTTCAAAGCAATCAAGAGGAAGTAGATTATAAGAACATTTTTCAAGCAAAACAAATTCATATACAGTAGCTTTCATTTGCTTTCAACCTGTTTATTGTCTCAGTCTTCAAAAATAATGTTTATTTTTTAAAAAAAATGTTTCTTTTTGTCAAGCATTTCTCTAAAATTTTCCATCAGGTGCTCTGTTGTCTGTTTGAAACATCTCACTTCAGCAGGCTTGTCCTTGGCATCTTAGACTTTTTCTTTGATCTCTTGGTCTTTTTATAGCGTGATTTGTCAGTGTAAGCCTTTCTTCTCTTGCAGCTTTGAGCTGCGTTCCTGCAGCCAAAATAACTCCCTAACTCATCATTTATAATGACGCTCTCCAACTGTGAAATTGACCTTTTTTGACAGAAGTCTTGAATAACCATGTTCCTTTTGGCCTTTCTAACTCCCAGCTCATAGTTTTTGAACCCTTTACATCCTTTACCATCCAAGTTATTTTACTTTATGGTACTTATTTTTACAGGGCAGCTTGATTCCTTCATATGCTAGGAAGCTACAAAATGCACCACTACCATATAAAATATTTTTTTTAAAAAATCACTGTTCCCCCAAAAAGTATGGCACTTATTACTTGTAAGATAAAGTGCACTATTAGAACCCCTTTATCTCCATACCTTTGTAAATGCCTTATCATAAGTATGGTGATTTCATTTATCCTTCTAAAATTCTTTATAATTGATAATTTAGTTAGAATATGTCTTCTGTCTTACATTTTATTTTCCTTGTTTACTAAAGGAATCCACTTCCAAAATAATATAGTAGACTATATAGTAGAACTGTTGGTTTTATGGTCTCACCACAGCCTCTTTAAATGAGTTTATAAAAAAAAATCACATAATTTTATTAATAAAATAAGATCAATTATTCAGCCAGACTCAACAAAGAATGTGCAGCAAGAAAGGCATCTGTTACACAAGAATTTATTTATTAGCTTGAAATGTTCTCTTTCCATTTCCTGGGGAAATAAAAAGCAGCCAATAGAAAATAGATTTTAAATCTCATTGTGGGACTTTAGAGCTTTAGAAAAATGTGCACCATTTATCATTGTTATTAAGATGAAATTATTAATCTTTTGACATCTTAATAACTATTTTTATGTTGTAATAATTCAGGGCTCCATTGGGATCAGAGTTCTAATTCTGTAGGCCATGTTCATCATTTATGGAAGAAACCAAAGCTTTTTGTTGAGCAAAATGGCAATAGACCCTACAATCCAAACCTACCCACATTAATCTGGCTTAGTTCTCATGTAGCACAGCCAGTTTAGCATGTAGTCTTTTGCTCTTGAGAAAACAAATCATGTGTGTCAGAATATTTTAAAAAACATAGTAAAAATGTGCTTCATCAATCTTACCCTCACACATTTTTCTTACAAAATGTTTAGGATTGCTAAGGTTTGATTTTTGTTTTGTTTTAAATCAGCAAGATGTGATATTCAAGAAATTCAAACACATCTAAAGAGCTTCTGGTTACCTACCCTTACAGTGAAGTAGACCATTTAAAACTGCAGTGAAATTATATTTTTGAATACTCCCACGTCATAAAACATCAGAGTATTGGACTTCAAAAAAGGTGCTTCAGTACCCTTGGAAACATGTACTATAAAAACACAGCCCTCTGAATCATTAAAACAGCTTGCAAAGCCATTTTATTTGCTAGAAATAAAGTTGCTTTAATATTTTGCTGTGTTTTTGACCTCAGTGACAAAAGTGCCTCTACGAATATACATGTTGATAAGCTATTGGGAAAACATTTCTGGAATTATTTAAATTAATGCACTGTGCTATTTTTGTTTTTATTTTTAAATGCAGTCTGGAAATGAGCTGTAGAAAAGCATCAGCTAATAGATGGCTGCTTAATGGGCCTACTGTTTCATGTTAAAAGCAATGGAGGAATAAATTATCATTTTCTGAAGCAGGATGGACCGTGAAATAATGCATAACGATAATATAAAAAGGTAGAAAGATAATATATTACATAAAAGATAAAATCCAGTTACTCTATTGGATAAAATAGATTTATTGAAAAATAGAGGCCTTATCAGTAAATTTCAGGGAAAATATGCTATAGATTACACTATTCTGCAACATTAGCTAGGTAAGCTAGTCAATGGAAGTACTTCATTTAATTTATAAGCAATTATACTGTGAAATTTGCTTCAATATATGTGTATCTGTGTGTTGAAAGACTGTTTGCTGAAACTGCTCTGTTATAAAACTTGAAACTATAAAGAAGAAAAATTTAAAAGATTGATTTAGATCACAGAAAATCTGATGTTACAGATAGTTGATTTGGCTTTCAAAAGGCTAGCTGAGAATTTGGAGGAGAAAACAAATCCTGCATTCAATATAATGTGTTCCGATCTTCTAGAACTAGAGGTGGTATTCAGCAGGTTCTGACCAGTTCTGGAGAACCGATGGCGGAAATTCTGAGTAGTTTGGAGAACCAATAAATACCACCTCTGACTGGCCCCGCCCACATCTATTCTCTGCCTCCCAAGTCCCAACAGATCGAGAAAATGTGGATTTTACAGTATCCTTCCCCTGGAGTAGGGTGGGAGTAGAGAGTATCCTTACCCTCCTATGCCCACCAAGCCACACCCACCAAGCCAAGCCATGCCCACAGAACTGGTAGAAAAAGGTTTTTGAATCCCACCAGTGTCTAGAACCCTATAATGAGAATCAGTTCATGCATATGAGACTCATTTTGTAGATCAGACAAGACTTCTTGTTACGATATTTTCAGGATCAGACTCAATAAGTAGATTAAGAATTAGATATTCAAATAAAGCACTGTTTATTTACAGAAGGCATTCTATATTCACTGAATATTCACAGATAGAAGCACAGAAGGAAAGCATACAGCTCCTTATATATACATGGGGTGGGGCTAGATATAGGAGTGGTTAAGTATGAATATATTAAATAGAGAAGAATAAGTTAACCCCTGATACCCTGGTCATATATTATTTACATAAAGGAGAATAAGGCATTTACTTGTGACAAATCCCCCTCTAAATGCCGATTCGATATATAACAATAATTACATTCAGATTCTGAACAATATAAAACTTGTAACTTAGAAATCAAATATTTGTGCTGCTTAGAGGGTAAAGGCTTTGTTAGTATGTCAGCAATTTGCTCTGACGTTTCACAATGGACTGCTTTAATAAATCCATCTTGAGATAACTGCCTCACATGTTTGAATTTTATATCTATATGTCTGGATCTTTGTCCAATGGCATCAGATCTAGATATTTCAATAGCAGCCTTATTATCTTCATGTATGATAAATGGTAATGTAGGTTTCATCCAGGTGTCTGACAACAAGTCATTAAACCATACGAGGTTATTTGAGGCTTTAGACAAACAGACATATTCTGCCTCAGTCGTTGATGTGGCTACTAAGTCTTGTTTACTAGTATACCAGTAAACTGGACAATTGTTAAGAAAAAATATATAACCAGATGTGCTTTTTCTACATGTGGTGTCGCCAGCCCAATCTGCGTCGGCGTAACATGTGAGGATGGGCTCTTTGTCACTATTGGGTTCCAATAATAAACAAAAATCTAAGCTATTTTTCAAATATCTTAATATTCTTTTGACAGCTTCCCAATGATATACTAGTGGTTTGCTGACGTGTCTAGACAACAAGTTGAGAGGCAAAGCGATATCGGGTCTGGTCCAATTGGAGATATATAGAAGGGAACCGATGACTGATCTGTAAAGAGTATTATCTTTAAATTCAGGGGATGACTCATCTGTGTTCCTCAGGAAATCAGTTTGCATGGGAGTATCATAGGGTTTAGCATTGTTTAAGTTACATTTGTTCAGGAGTTCTATAATCTTATCTCTTTGAGAAAGTTTGAATCCCCTTTTTGTTTTACTAATTTGAACTCCAAGATACTTATTTACCTTACCTAATGATTTCAAAGAGAAATGTTCATTTAGTTTCGTTACAAATGTTTCTCTCTTCTCTTTGTGTTTACCTATATACAAAATATCATCCACATAAATTAACATGAATTCTAAAGAGTCATCCTCTTTTTTAACAAAGAAACAGTTATCAGCAGTAGTGGCATTAAAATTCATAATTTTGAGCACTTTTACTAAACATTCATACCATCTTTTGCCAGATTGTTTCAGCCCATATAAACTTTTATTTAGTAACCACATTTCATTTTTGTTTGTATATTGACTGTGAGGCGCTCTTACATATATCTCTTTATCTAATTCTGCATGTAGATATGCAGTCTGTATGTCGTATTGGAATACATCAAGGTTAAGTGCTGATGCTATGACCAGTGCAGTTTTAACACTCTCAGTTCTTACTGTGGGAGAGTATGTATCCGTGTAATCCTCGGGATATTTTTGTGCATAACCTTGAGCAACTAGTCTAGCTTTGTATAAGATGTTGCCTCCTTCTAAGTTTTTGATTTTATATATCCACCTAGTACCAATAACAGTTTTATCTTTAGGTGCATGTGTAGGTGTGAATACATTTAATTTCTGCAAACTATCTATCTCTTTAGTCATGGCTGATTCCCACTTTTCCTTTTCTTCAGGGGGAAGTTTTAGCACTTCCTCGTATGTGTTTGGTGTTGATGTTTCTCCATCCATATACATTATATAATCTTTGTATTTGTTTGGTATTTGGTTTCTGTTGTTCCTGATTGTTCTTTTTGGTTTACTATCATTGTCATGTAAATACCTAGCTTCCTTTTTTGTTAATGAATCTGTCTTTATTTTGTATTGACTGTTTGTCCATGTTTTGTTTTTGTTTTTATGTATGTTGTGATTGTATTCTTCTCCAGTTCTTTCCTCTTGGTGTTTAGTGTTTGTATAGTTGTTTGGGAAAATTTCATTAAGATGTATTTTAGACCAGTTGGCCTGTTCATGGAATACAGCCGTTCTGGAAACTATAAATCTGTTATTGTTATCGATAAATCTGTACCCTTTTGTGCCTGTTTCGTAACCCATGAACCTGAGTCTCCTAGATACGTTCTCACCTTTACGTCTTAATTGCTTAGGTATGTGTACGTCTGCAGTGACTCCAAATATGTGCATATGAGCTATTTTGGGTTTCCTATTATACATCATTTCATATGGTGTCTTGTTAACAATGCTGGACCAAGTTCTATTTTGTGTATAATTGGAATATTGTAAAGCTTCTGACTAGAATTGTTTTCCTAAGCCAGCGTCTTCTAATGTGCATCTAATCATGGTTTGTAATGTCGAGTTCTTTCTCTCTACTACTCCATTTTGGAATGCAGAGAAAGGGCTAGACGTGTAATGTAACATCCCTTTGTCTTTAAGCCATTGGGAGAATTCTTTTGACATGAATTCACATCCCCTATCTGTCATAATTTGTTTTTTCTAATATTATGTTGTGTTTCTATATGTTTGTAAAACTCCTTAAATTTCTGAAAAGTTTCATCTTTGTGCTTTAATGTATAGACAAAGCCATAACGACTATAGTCATCCACAATGGTTAGGAAATAACGTTTTCTATATGTGATTGATGGTGTTAATGGACCAACTAGGTCCATGTGTACCAAATCAAAAATTTTGTTGGTTGATCTTGTTGATTTTTTGGGTTTGGGGCTAGTTTTGAGTTTTGTAGATTTACATACTGAGCATTCCAAATAGTTTTTACAATTTTTTATTTTAACACCTTCAGCATGTTCAGTCATCTTTTGAACTACAGGAAAACTGGCATGTCCTAATTTCCTATGTAAGACATGAGCACACTCATCATGAATTGGTTTACCAATATTAGGTATTTTGTTGTTGTGTGTGTCTTTGTGATTATGAATAATCTCATGTTCCTCATTGTTACTATTACTACTGCTTTCGTTGTCTATGTTATTGTTATCTTCCATGTTGGAATCAATGTTGTGTAACCATTTTTCTTTTGTCATTAGATAAGGTAGACCTCTTTTAATAATCACAGTACCTATGTTTGTTCTGTTTTTCTCTAATGTTGCCTTTCCTTTTGAGAACACAATATTTATGCCAGAATCTCTGCTTAGTTTTATTGCACTAAGTATGTTATGAGGTATTTCAGGCATTAACAATACCCCCTCTATTTTTCCTAGGCCAGGTAAGGTTATATTTCCTCTACCTATGACTTGAACCTTCTCTTGATTAGCTACCTTAATTACGAATTTATCCTCTACAAATGAAGATAGTATATTTTTATTATTTGTAGTGTGGTTGGTTGCTCCAGAATCGATAAGCCAATCATTGTCCTCTGTCTGTTGTATGTTAGTGTTGTCATGTTTGTTTAACCCATTCAGTGAACCAGACTTTCTATCTTTTGAGTGATCCCTGCCCCCTCTATGTTCCCTATAGATGGGTGGACTTCTATATCTATGTCTATCAATTGATGACTGTCTGTTTTGATACCTATTTCTGTAGTCAGGATTTTTTCTATTTCTGAGGAGTTTTGGACAGTCTCTCCTATTATGTTCTTTGGATCCACAGTTGTGGCATCCTATTGGTTCATGATATCTTTCTTGAAAAACTACCCTCTTATATTGTTTATGTTCCATGTGATTGTTACAATGACTTCTCCTTGAATTATCTTCAGATATTAGCTTGTTAGATAGACTTTCTACGGATAAATATCCTAAATTGATTGTGTCTAAATGAGATATATAGTTATCCCACGATGGGTCTAGTGAGTTAATGATAACACTCTTCATTGTTTGATCTGAAATTATTTCCCCCCTTAAATGCAGTTCTGCTCTAATTTTGTGTAAAGATATTAAATGTTCACTTATGGTAACCCCTGGTTTTATCCTAGCTGAGAAGAAATCTTTAGAAATTCTTGTTGTAGTGGCTACACTTTCACTGTGAAACAATTTAAACATGCATTGAATAATTTCTGATACAGTTAGATTTTGCTTAATACTGTGGTACATGGCAGGAGATATACTGGAAATTAATAAGAAAAATGCCCTATGGTGCAGACAGTCTAGTTTTAGAGTCCAAGGTCTTTTTGGGGGATTAGTGATAAAAAATAATAAGTTTTCTTTTAGAAAGACAACCTGGAGCTGCTGACACCATTCTTGCAAATTAATGCCATCTATTCTCAGTTTTGGGAAATCATTGGGTAAATTCCCAATGTTGTTGGATCCATTACTTACAACTGGAGGTAGTCCGTGGTCTTGCAAATGTTGAAAGTTACAAAATGGCGTGGGTATGCTTGCGACGATTCTGAATGGTTCTCTCTGTTCTTCATGTCCTTCGAAGTTGTCTGTGTAGTCTTGCACATGCGCGTTGTTCATTTCGCTCCTGAAGCCGTCGTGAGAGGTTCTCGCTGCCGCAGCTCCCTCACATCGCTCTTCTTCTGAGGAATCGGTCTCCGGCTTGATCTTGGGAGTCCTGGTGATAGCAGGCGCTCGCTTTCTTTGGTTGAGAACGCTGATCCCTGGGATCGTCTGTGGCGTGGGGTGGTATCTGCAGGGCTCTCTGGGTTCAGGCGTCGGCGCTTTCGTCGTTTGAATAGAAGTGGGTGGGCTTGCTTGCCTTTTCGTTGATTCTTTAGTGATTTTCAATTTTGGTCCAAAAGCAGCAAAGAGCGTTTTCATTGCTGATTTTACTTGCATATCTATCGAAGTCTCTTCAATCTCTGTGTCTGATTCTTCTGAGGTGTAAATTTTCTCTTTTTCATTTCTTGCATCGAGTAAGGCTTTTCGCGCCATGTATTTTGAATCTAGCTTTCTGATTGGCTCTGCTTCGCTCATCTTAGGGGTCAGTTGAAACCAAGATGGCTGCCATTCAAAATTTTGCGCGGGACTGTTAGTTTTCTTTTTCGCTGTATTTTTATTTTCAGGCAGATCGCTCACCGTTTTTGAGTCTTTAGATTTATTCGTAACGATGTGCTTCTCTTTCGCTGCTCCGTTGTTTTTTAATATTTCTTGGAGGTTCGCGATGAGATTTTCATTGTTCTTTTGGCTTTTTAAGAGTTTTAGTATCTCTGACCTGAGTTCGTTGTTTTCTATTTCGTTTTCTTCTTGGTCATCAGTCTCATCCATTATTTATTCATTGTCAGTAGTGTAGTCTTCAGATTCTCTCGATATTGTATTCGTGGACTCATCAATTATTTCTTGATCTGCTTCCATTTCTTTGCTGTATGCCCTGGTGTTGGGTCTTTCTCTTTTATTTCTGGAGTTTTCTCTCTCAGACATATTTAAAGTTTTATTGAGTCAATTTAACCATCCTCTGCTACCAGATTGTTACGATATTTTCAGGATCAGACTCAATAAGTAGATTAAGAATTAGATATTCAAATAAAGCACTGTTTATTTACAGAAGGCATTCTATATTCACTGAATATTCACAGATAGAAGCACAGAAGGAAAGCATACAGCTCCTTATATATACATGGGGTGGGGCTAGATATAGGAGTAGTTAAGTATGAATATATTAAATAGAGAAGAATAAGTTAACCCCTGATACCCTGGTCATATATTATTTACATAAAGGAGAATAAGGCATTTACTTGTGACACTTCTATTACAATAAGCCTTTATTACGGTACATAAATATGTGCCCTACTAAATATAGGTCAGCAATAGACCTATAGTCTATTAGTCATGATCATGCTATGCTGATGGAAAATATAAACCGACATACATAGAGAGTATGTTGGATTATAGTACCAGATTGCAAAATTTGACAAAAAAATGGCAAATTTCAATCCTCTTCCAAAAGAACGTACATCTATTGTATGTGTACATATATATATAGGTATGTATATATATATATATATGAATTAATATTAGTTGGCCATTGTAGTTGCAAGACATATGCATAAGCCTTTGTATTTATGCATTTTTAAAATATTTTATATTTCTGTAAGGGATAATGTAGATAGTACAATAAAAGGATAAGTATTTTGAAATAGCAACAATGCATTCATATACTGCTCAATCAAGAAAAAACCCCGTAATTTAAAAAATTACCATATTTTTCAGACTATAAAATGTTCTGAAGTATAAGATGCACCAAGCTTTTGGGGAGGAAAACAAGAAAAAAAAATCTGCCTCTGCCTTTGCCTCCCAGCAATTTCCCTCCTTGCAGCAAACAGCAAGCAGTGTGGTCAGCTTCAGCACAGTCTGATTTAGCACAAGCAGGTGATTAGTGGTTGGATTGGCCTCCGGGAATACTTCCTATTAGCTGTTCCAGGCTGTGGAGATTGCCACTGCCCATCAGTGCATCAACGTCCATCACCACTACCGCCTATCACCGCCTCCACATGCCCCATTTTTGGCCTCCGCAGATACCATTTTTGGCTTCCATGCATCACATTTTCAGCCTGTTCCAGGCGATGGGGATCTCTGCCATCACCTATCCCCACCGCCAGGGATGGGCTGAAAATGGGATACACGGAGGCCAAAACTGGGGCCCATGGAGGCGGCAATGGGCGGCAACGACACCGAAGGGCAGTGGTGATCCCCGCAGCCTAGAACAGCTGATAGGAGGTATTCTGGGAGACAGATCCAACCGCCAATCAGCTGCTCATGCTAAATTTGGCTGTGCTGAAGCTGACCAGGCTGTTTGCTATTTGTTGCAAGGAAGCAAATTGCTGGGAGGCAGAAGCTGAAGGGTGGGGGCCAGCGGGGCTTCAGCAACATTTGCTGTATAAGATGCACAGGCATTTCCACCCACTTTTTGGGGGGGAGGAGGAAGTGCATCTTATACTCTGAAAAATACAGTAAATATAAAAACACCTCTCACTGGATTTTCATTGGGAAAAAAAGTTGATTTAGTTACAGTATATCTCACTGATAGTGTTAAAAAAAATAGGTTCAATAGTTTTATAATAGTGCAGACCTAATACACATACATACACATATTCAATTCACATATAAACAATATACAACTAATTTCAGCAGAAATATGCTTGGTAGTTAGTTAATAAAATTATTTTTTATCATTACAAATAACTTTTTAAAATTTTAATATTAGTCATTCATTACTGGACTTGCTAGTAAAATACATACATACATACATACATACATACATACATATTCCTGCTGTTAGCTAATTACTCAAACACATTTTGGGTAATGGCAAAGCAAATTACTCCAAATATTATTTGAATGACTTTATAGCCTGTGTGGCTGAGGCCATTATACGATTACATTTTCCACCCTAAGCATTAATTTTCTTGTTAGAAATGACATTTGTAATAACTGATTAACCTTATTTGTTCATTTTATAGGATAGTGGGTACTATGCTAACAAGTTGTTAGATTTTTGGGATAAAAATAAATTTTCATTAAGTACCTCACACCCAAGGATCTCTTTTCTTTTTCTTCTGGTTTCTGAGAAACCAGCAGAACTTTTAAACTTTCTATGTCAAAAATGTAATTTTAGCCCCAAATAGAAATATTGGATCACTTTGTATAATATTGGTAATCCACCTATCTATCCTCTTTCCTCATTTCTATTGAATCCTTCCTTCCTTCCTTCCTTCCTTCCTTCCTTCCTTCCTTCCTTCCTTCCTTCCTTCCTTCCTTCCTTCCTTCCTTCTTTTCCTTCTCACTTTTTATGCATAATGTGCCTGTGACACAGCTATAATATGGTCATAAAGTCATGGACTGTCATCTATAACCATAAAAATTGAATTAATTATAGCTAATTCAAGAGTATCTTTGTAGCTGATTACTCTGATCTCTATATGAAAAGATAATTGGTTTTCAGTCATCATTTTGTTTTAGTATTTAGTTGAATTATAATCCAAAATCTCTGAGACAGATGTGAGTACAAAAAAAGTTCTTGATTTTCAGTTTTTATTCTTATAGGCATTGTGGCATCAATTATTTATTTCCTTATGTAGCTCATTCTGTCTCAAAACAGCTCTCAAAATATGATCATAATGTAATTGTCAGTTTGTAATTTCTGAATGGATAGATGAATGGAAGAGAGAGAGAGAGACGGAGGGAGGGAGGGAGGGAGGGAGGGAGGGAGGGAGGGAGGGAGGGAACAGAGGTCCATCTGTGTTGTTAGGTTCTTCTTGATACATTTGCTTCATGTATTAGATTGTGCTATATTTACAACATTAAGAGCGGGCAACCAGCCATCACCCCAGCCCACTCCACCACTGGGTGTGCATGCCTCCCGCTGGCCAGCTTGTCTTTGGGTCTCTGCTGCACATGGGTGGGGGGCGGGGTACATGCGCGCACATTGCATTTGGGGGGTTTGCATACTTGCGCATGCATACACGCACGCGCATACACACCTTGGGCACTCAACACCAAAAAGGTTAACCATCACTGGCCTAGGATATTTTGATTGTCATGCTAATGATCCTGCTTGAATCTGCTGATGTATTAAGAAAGGACCTGGGATCACATTTCATAAGTTCTATGTATCTTTCATTAAAATATTTCAGAAAGGAAGCTCCCATACCAGACAGATGGTTTAAGGACAATAAGCAGCTATATTTGGTGAAGTAATCTGCAGTAAACGTTAGATAAGTATCTATTAAAACTTGCATGAGCCTCTTTTAAGGCAAACTGATGGCCTTAAATCAAGGTCGGAGAAACTTTAGTTATGCAGTACTCATAACTACATAACATATTATGTCTCAAACGTCGACATACTGGCCATGGCTGCTGTACATCATTAATATTTGGAAAGTTAGCCATGTTTAGGACTCCTGACATTTCTTAAATGGTACCAGGTTGTGCATGTTAATTGAAAAAGTGGTAACAGCTCTCAGAAAAGAAAACAATTAATTTTGTTTGCATCTTGGAGGCTAAAACATACAGTATGAAGAACGGCTGCAGCAACTGGGTATGTGTAGTTTAATGAAAAGAAAGACTAAGGATGACATGATAGCAGTTTTCCAATATCTCAGGGGCTGCCACAAAGAAGAGGAGTCAAGCTATTCTCCAAAGCACCTGAGGGTAGAACAAGAGGTAATGGATGAAAACTAATCAAGGAGAGAAGCAACTTAGAACTAAGGAGAACTTTCCTGTTAGTTAGAACAATTAATCAGTGGAACAAATTGCCTCTAGAAGCTGTGAATGCTCCAACACTGGAAGTTTTTAAGAAGAGATTGGATAACTATTTGTCTGAAGTGGTGTAGGGTTTCCTGCCTAAGCAGGGAGTTAAACTAGAAGACCTCCAAGGTCCCTTTCAACTCTGTTATCCTGTTTTCTTCCTTCTATTTGTAGTGATGCTTCTCTAATCACAATTACTTTTAAATGATAAATTTCAGTGTTGAAGGAGCTATTGACTTAGAAAAATAGTATTGCATTTATTAAGTGTAGTAGTTCAGCAGACTAGAAATTCATTAAAATTGAGGGGTCCTTGGTGCTCTCTGAGCTTGTTTGTTTTCTTGCAGAATCTTATTTGATTACCCAAATAAGATAACATGATCAGCAATATTAGCACTGATGATGTTAACTAGTTTGGGTAATGCAACAACTGCAAGAAAACAATCAAGTTCAAAGAGCACCAAGAACCCTTCATTTCACCCCTGAGCTACAAATATTCTCCTTTATTGGGGTTCATTAATATTGCATCATAATTTTTTTTCTGAAAGGTCACATGTTGAAATCCAACCAGTTTCCCAAGTTTGAAAGTAAAACTGGTCGGGAAAATACAGACCTGGCTTTTTAAGGTCAGCCCACAATGCTATGGATGCAAAATAGCAATAGCACTTAGATTTATATACCACTTCACAGTTCTTTACCCCACTCTCTAAGCAATTTGCAGTGTCAGCATATTGCACCTAACAATGTGGGTCCTCATTTTACCCACCTCGGAAGGATTGAAGACTGAGTCAACCTTGAGCCAGTGAGACTCGAACTGCTGAACTGCAGGCAGCCAGCAGGCAGCGGAAATAGCCTGCAGTACTGCATTTTAACTACTCTGCCATCACAGCTCTCAAAATAGCTTTCAAGCAATACCAGGGTGTTAATTTTTAAGCATGGTAAGAAAAAGAAGCATTTTTACAATAGTAAATGAGCCATACACTGAATAGTAAAATAACACTGACCATTGAAACAAGATATGAATATGAACATTCTATTACCATTCTTGATTTTGAAACCAAGTTGTACATATGTTTATTCCAGTGCTTATTCCACCAGTGACTCAGACTTCCCAGCAGTCTATCTGTGCTATTTGTAGCTCTCATTCAGTGAAGTTTTCTGCCAGCTATAATTGCTTACTTTAACTTTGTCAAGAGACAGGAACAGATAATACGGTTCAGCTAGCCTGGGAGAGCATGAAATTGTGTTAAGCAAGACTCAGAAAAATGACCGGATTAGCTTCTTTGGTGTAAGTGTCTAAATGTTATTGAAATTGTGATTTTCCTGTGTTGGTATATGTAAAGATGACCACTCCATGCTAGGCCCTCAGAGTTCTATTCTTGACAGCTAATAGGACAATTCATTTGGCAACACTGACAGTAAGTCCCCCCTCCTTTTTTTTATTGTCTGCAATTTTAAACAGAAATGAGTTCCTTCCCTGGCTCATGTGGATATACTGCTGCCTTGTTTTGCAAAGGGGAACAAATTGGCTTAAAAATATTGTGGAAATATTCAGGCTTCTATTTTTGGGCACGATGCCCATTATTAAGCATATAGTACCTTTAAAGTCAAATGGGAGCTATTATTGCCAGTGGAGTAGGAAGTCCTCATGGAGTTAAAGGTCTGAGATTTCTAGTCCATCCTAAAAACTGTTCCCACCATCAGAAGGTATTTACTAATTTCGTAAGTGTTCATCGAACCTAGCCAAATGCTACCTGGCTCAGCCACAGGGTGGCATCCATCACACAAAGCAAACAAGTAATTACAAGTATTAGTGAGAAAATGCTGAAAAATTAGCTTTTCTCTGTGGAAAGAAGAATTTGTTCTATTTTTAACTGCAGTTTCAATTTGAAACATAGTTAAACCATAGATATGGAAGGAAGAATATCTAAAATTGAGAAAACTATAAGATGAGGAATGAAGATGGAATCTAAACATCTCCATCCCATTTAATGACTTGACATCATTGCATTGTTACTTAAAGTTCTTAATTTTTCAGCCCTCCTTACTATAACATTTGTAAACATCTCATTGTGGGTCCATTGATTGATATCTCTATAAATTGTTAGGGTCAATATAAGAACAGGTTAAAATTTCCATCAAGTTGAATTTGACTCCTTCATGCCTGCACGGATATCCGCATGCAGTTTTCTTATCAATTGTATGGAGATGGCTTGTCATTATCAGTCCACTTTTAGTGTTGGAATTCCCAATGGCCTTTCATTAAAAGGCCTAGCCAGAAACAGGCCTCCCTAGTTTCCAGGCCCAAGCAAGTTTGGCTAGGTATATCTGCACAACAAGAGGTAAGTCATTGAGTCAAGGTGATATTATGTATGCAAGTTCTAAAAGATTAAATGGGGACATATAATTCCAACTGTAAGGCAAAGCATGGCAATTGATCGAAGTAGTCATATTTCAGGCTGATTGAACTACAGCAAAGAGAGAACTACAAAGAAGGGCTGGAGTGATATGATAGCGGGGCCCTGACTTGTTACTGTTAGCTATCTGAGACTGAATCACTAACCACTGGATTACTTATCTTTTGACAGAAATAACTTATCCATTGCCAAAACCCCATCTCCCATTTCAACTATAGTTGCAGGAAAAGCAAGAAGAAAAGGAGAGGAAGGTATTTATGCCTATTTTCCTGGCACCAAACAGACTAACTTCGCTCCTCAGAAGAACAAGAGCATATTTTGCTGTCGTATCTGTGATTTCTAGGATCTGACGGAAGTAGCAAAAAAGGACAGAGACTCCTCCACTTCTCTTTGGTTGTCAACACAACCCTATGGTTGTGTTGGCAACAAAATGGCCCACTTGTACCACAGAAAGTTTGTTTTACCATCAGGTATTATCTGCAGGGATGCTTGCCTCAGCATCACAACTACCTCTTCACATTACCTAGGTTTGAAGACTTTTTTAAAGTCTTGGTCTTTTGGAAGTATCACTTTGAATCCCAGCAGTGTGCTAATACTTGTACTGCTACAAACTGGGCACTAGTTTAAAATGTACTCTACACCTTTGACATTGTATAACTGAAGTTCCAGGATGGATGATTTTATCTAGGGAAAATAGATACAAGTACTTGGTATGTCTATTGGGTATGTCAGCTTCTCATAAAATGCTTTCTGATACTTGGGAACATTACAGAGAGAGTATTCCAAAATCTTTACAGTATAATTTAACAATCTCTTATATATGATTTATAAAAGCCACCAGCCCCACAGCAGTGCTTCTGAGCAGAATACAAAGATTAAAGATTAAAAACCATTATAGCATAACTGAGCAAAATCTTCCACTTTGTTTCTCGGCCCACAAATTAGATAGAAATTTGTTTTCAGCTTTGATGTGTACTACTTCTCAAGAAATTTCTCCTGGCACTTCTGCATAAGATAGCTATTTTAATTACTTTAAGCAAGAGGTCTTATGATTACTCTTAAAAGTTCACTTGGACTTGGTGCTTTCCCGTGGAGCAAAATGATTTCTAATGGGTCTGGCGATGGACTTTCCAGCACTTTCCACTTCTAAGTGTAAGCAAGTGAAGTGTAAACTGAAATAACATCCAGCAGTCTGTTCTCAGTGTTTGATGCAAAGCATTCCGATCAGTGGAGTGAATATGAAACAATCAAGATCTTCCAGCTGCATCTGGCATTGTTAGTAAACCTACAGCAGTCACATCTTCTATGACACAGGCACTCTCTTTTGCTTCTCCCTCCCCTCCTTGTATTTGACAAGCTGATTTCAGAGGCCAATGACAACATCCATGTCTCTTTCAAGATGAGTGCATTTGTTTTGCATTGAAGAGAGCTGCCTTCATGCCCTTGGGTATCTAGTCACGCAGTGCAAAAAAAGAAAAGAAAAGCCCAAGTTTATGGACTGTTGAGTGCTCAAACATGGCACTTTCTTAAGTGAAGGCAACTAGAAAGCAAGTGCAGCAATTAGACAGTTATGAAAACATTTTACTGTAGGGAGAGATTGCTGATGGTACTGATACGAGAAGGGAAGGGAAGGGAAGGGGAGGGGAGGGGAGGGGAGGGGAGAGGAGAGGAGAGGAGAGGAGAGGAGAGGAGAGGAGAGGAGAGATCTTGCTTTACAAGGAATGCAAAATAAAAATGTCCTTTGAATGAACTGATTATTTTTTAAAATGTAGCATTAGTCTAGAGGACACTCAGTGAGAGAACGATTGCCAAATGCTCTAAAATCTGTCATATGGCAAATGTTTAAATGGAAATTTTCCAACAATAAAGAATTTTAAAAATGGCATTTGGACTTTGTTTCTTGGGCCTCCTTTCTATCCAAGTGCATTTGTATCTATACTTCAGCTACCCAGAGTCACTTTTATAGGGAGATACGTAGCATAAAATTGAATAAATAAAATAAAAATAAATATTCTCAAATTACAGCAATTTATCCAAACTGTAATTACAGCAGTCAAATTCTCCATAGTATGTTCAGCTCATTGGAAATTAAACAGCTGGAGTGGTTTTGGAGTGTCCCTTCTAGCAGGAATTACCCACTAAACTGCTATAATTCAACGTGATAGGTACAAATGGTCCCTTAACACATAATTTAAATATCTACTGTGAATGCGATAGATGATAGATAGATAGATAGATAGATAGATAGATAGATAGATAGATAGATAGATAGATAGATAGATGATAGATAGATTGATAGATAGATAGATTTGTATATGTGTGTGTGTATATACATATACATCTTTAGGGAAGAGAAGTAAAGTGCATGAGTATACAAAAGTTATTTAGCGATGCAACAGCATTTGTGGAAAAATAGGTTGATATTGTATCTGATCAAAACCTAGATATGTCTGTGACATGTCTGCATAAAAGAAATTTAATTGCCAAATCAAGTGAAAAAATAATTTTCCTTATTTGGCGTTGCTCTGTACCCACCTATGATGACATTTAAAAATAACTATTTTGGGACAAAGCAAAACCCAGGATGATTTAGGGACTAGTAATTAGCCCCTTTGTAGAGAGATGGAAAGAATTGTGAAAGTTTAGCCGTGAGAAAATAAAATATTGTGTGTGTATATGAAAACATTCATCAAATATCTGAAACAATGAAACAAAGCCACACATTTTATTTATCATGCAAAAGGCAAAATGTGGGATAACAGAGTTAACTTACAGGAAGGCAGATTGCAAATATTTGGTTAAGAGCAGCTAAATAATTGCCTTGAGAGTGGTGGGTTTCTTTGCTAGATACCGTGTTTTCCCGAAACACGGTATCTAGACTTATCCCAAAAATAAACCCTACTTAAGCGTGTGCATATAAGCCTTACCCCAAAATAAGCCTGTTTTGTACTGATTTATTACATTTACCTAATAGTTTGGAGCCTTAATTGTATTTGAAGTACTTTACTCTCAGTGTCTGGCTGAGAGGAGTCTTGAACAAGAATAGTGATGGTTCTTGGACTTTGGTGTTTAAATACTTTTGGATGTTTATGTTTTAAATTCTTATTTGTGACTTCAAGTCATGATTCCTGGTGACTGACAAGTCTCTGCAATTTTTTGGCTAGATTTTGCAAATAGTTTGCCATTGTTTCCTTTTTACAGCTGAGAGACACTGACTGGTCCAAAATCACTGAGCTGACTTTGCACTTCAGGTGGGACTGGAACTCACGGTCTCTGAGTTTCCAGTATGATGGCTTAAACACTACACCAGACTGGACAGTTTTGCTACACTTTATATCAGGGGTGTCAACTCAATTTCATTGAGGGCCGCATCAGGGTTATATTTGACCTCGGGGGGCTGGGTGGGCATGGCCAGGGTGGTTTTGGCCAGTTCAACAGTACTCATGTTGGGGGCACCATAGGTGCCCCCAGCGCTCTGCCAGCAAAAACGGAGCTTGGGACCTCCATTTTTGCTGGCAGGGGGTTGCAGGAGGCCTTCACAGCTGAAAATGGAGCTGGGAAGGCATACAACCCTCCCAAGCTCCATTTTGGCTGGCAGAGGCACCATGGGTGAGTCCTTCACTGTTTCCAGGGTAGCCCTGTGGACCAGATCTAAGCATCCTGTGGGCCAGTTCCGGCCAGTGGGCCTTGAGTTTGACACCCCTGTTCTATATCAATAAACCAACTTCATATTAGATGATAGTTGACAGATATGGACATAATCCAGTTTTATTTTTCTCCTCAAGGGAGTGCAATATCTGCATGATGACATATACATTTTATTAATATCTGATTATGGCTCTTTAATATTGTTGCTACAATTTAAGAAGGAGTTAAAATTTCAGTTAATTTGGCAAAGTTAATTCTGTATTGGAAAAAGTATACATTGCAGCAATTGTTTAATAAATTGTTCCTAAACTGCAATTTCTATCCAGTGTTCTCAATTCACAAAAGCTCAGTAAAATGGGACGTTGCTAAGTTATGCATGTAGAATTGCAGGTGGGAAATTTTATTCATTTTATAAATGGTCATTGGCTAAATATAATGCTGTTAGTTCTTTTTACAGTTCTGTACATCTATCTGTAATTGCAGAATGTAAGATCAGAAATCAATGGAGACATGGCTGCTGTAATCAAATATGTATAAAACGAACACATATAGGTAGTCCTTGAATTTTGTTCAATGACCTTTCAACCTTACAAGGCACTGAAAAAGTGAATGACCAGTTTTTACACTTATGACTGATGCAATATTCCCACAATCAAATGATCAAAATTTGGGCACTTGGCAACTGGCAAATATTTATGACAGTTGCACTACCTGAGTCAAGTGATTATCATTTGTAATCTTCCCAGACAGCTTCTGACAAGCAAAGCCAATGAGGCAAGCCAGATTCGCTTAATGGCCGTATGGTTCATTTAACTGTGACAAAAAGGTTGTAAAATGGGGCAAAACTCAGTTAATAGCTGCCTTGCTTAGCAATGGAAAATTTGGGCTCAGTTGTGGTCGTAGGTTGAAGACGACCTATAGAAAAACAAAGAAAATACTGAAGGAACTTGTACAAAGTAAGAGTTATTGGAAAAATATTAAAATTACTTTGAAATAGTTTCTGGAAGAATAAGACAAAAAGAAACAGGTTTAAAATAGGAAGATATGTGAAGTGAGTGAATTTTTTGAATGAATGTTAATCCAGGATAATCCTCAATTATTCTGTAAGTGAACATAATAAGTGACAAAGGTCACTGGATGCTTTTCCACTTATATGATACTTTCCCTTAGTCTTAAAAATATCACAGCATGGGAGCAGACAAGGCCAGCTACCAGTCTTTTAAATTCATGCATTCATAAGGACATCTTTGTATCCAAATCTGAGAAATGCTGTGTGCTTGGAAGAAGAAAAATTAGTAGAAAATTTGTTGTTTATCTCCAAACATCTATCCTATTGTATTTTTCATCAGTATGCAGAAGCCATTGTAGCAGAAGGATCTAGGATGCTGAATCAATACATTCCAATTCTAAATAAAGCCCACCCTAGACACCAGGGGTGAAATCTACTTACCATCCTTACCGATTCGGAAGCACACGCGGCGTGCGTGTGCAACATATGCACAGGTAGACCTTTTGCGCATGCGCAGGAATTAAAAACACCCAGGCAGGTGGGCAGAGCTTTGCTCTGCCATCGCTACCGGATCGCTGAACCACCAGCCAAGATCGCTACCGGATCGGTTCGATCCGGGAGCATTTCACCCCTGCTGGAGACCCATCTTAGGCTCCAGAACACCCTTTGTTACTTTATGTGCACTTATTTACACATACACTTCAAGGGTGGGTTCTAATTTTTTTTACTACCAGTTCTGTGGGCATGGCTTATTTTGTGGGTGTGGCTTGATGGTCATGTGACAATTCTTTAGGGTTTAGCAGAGGTACTGATCTGCCAGGCTTTTAACCGCTTGCAGAGCTGTACCGGTTTACTCATTTGTTTTTGGAGGCACCGGTCTACTCATTTGTTTTTGGGGCACTGGTCTACCTCACACTGCCTTTTAACTCTGATCAGCTGTAGGGCAGCCCTTTGAAGGCAAGAGTTTAAACAGTTTTTTTCCTTCTAGCCGATCAACTGGGACTTGGGAAGCAGCAATAGATTGGAGGCGGGGACAAATAAAAGGTAAGAATAATGCAGGGGGGGGCATGAGGTCCAGCTCCCAAACAAACAGAACCGGTTCGGTGATGTCATATCGTCACTGCTACCGGCTCGGCCGAACCGGGCCAGACCGGGAGGAACCCACCACTGATACACTCAGATATGTTCATTTAAATCTCCACTAGAAATATAAAACTTTCTGTTTTGCTGTC
This sequence comes from Arizona elegans, assembly GCA_022577455.1. NCBI lineage: Eukaryota > Metazoa > Chordata > Lepidosauria > Squamata > Colubridae > Arizona > Arizona elegans. The sequence goes on along the minus strand of JAKOOJ010000006.1, from coordinate 78,500,477 downwards.
CAAAACAACCAACGGAATTTTTTTAAAAAGTGTTTCTCTAAATGTTGTCTATATAAGACCATTAGAAAGAATGCTGCTTCTAGTTGTCAGGAAGGTATAGTAATTTGTGGGTGGCTATTGCTGCAGTTATTCTAAATAATTGTAGTTACAATAGGGGAAATTGGGTGGTGGAAGAACTTTATTGTCACAAATAATGTCATTGTGCTGAAATGAAGAGTTGTATTACAGAGATAATTTTCAGCTGGCTTCACTCCATCCATCACAGAGAATAACACCTGGCAAATGGCTTGATTCCAGCCATCTCTTGTTAACCTTTCAGTCTTCACAATAACTATCAGCAGGGACAAAGTCAGTGCCATAAATAAACTGGCATGCACAACTTTCCACCAGCTAATAAAGGTGTCTGGTTTTTAGCACTACAGAAAATAAAAATGTTCTGTTTAATTAGACAAAATTTTGCATTGGTGATGCAACCAACCGAAGGCAAAAATAATAACAAATCACAGCTTGTATCAGAATTTAGTTTGGTATCCATTTATTTTTTTAAAATATAAAATTATTTGGAAATTCTTTTTAAAATTGAAGAGAAAAATGAAGAGAAAACCTGTAGAAACAAGCCTGTCCTAGGACCTTAGCCCTATCGTTTTTTTAAAAATAATAATTATGTTATGATAATCCTCTTTGACACATTTCCATCTATTGGATAAGATGTGTGAAGTGAAGTCCAGATGCAGCATCATTTTTTGATACGTCTAATGTGAAGAAGGAAAAAACTATTGGAAGATTGGAAGAGATATCTTCAGGTAGACCTAGAAGTGAATATAACAGAATATCACTTATTATCATACAAAGTCCAACAAAATCCACTTAAACATATCATTAATTATCTACAATACTCTGGATAATGGCATTTCCCTTTTACAAACCGTGGCTGGTAGACCATACTAGTTAGTGTGATAATAAATTAGTTGTTACTGCAAAACTCTTTTCTTGGTTTGGTATTTTTGCTCAAAATTTTCTGTCTTGCTGCAGTTTTATTCCATTTTCCCTCTATCAGATTGCAAGAATGGGAGTAAATATTCATTTACTTTTGGTAGTTCAGCAATTTCCTTCTGAGCAAAGGATCTGTTGATTATAATTATGGTATCTTATCTTTGAGCAGTATAATGCACTTTGAAAGGAAGAAAAAGTTTGGTATTAGTATTAATAATTTGGCTTTCTAAAAGACATGCTGAATACAAGAACTGTCCTGCTGCACATGGTGAAGGGCCCACTTAGTCCAACAAGTTTTATCTTATTGTATAGTGGTCAATCAAATGGCATAGGTAACTTTGTGTTGATGCTTCCAAGCAGCTTATATTTTTATGATCTATTGCTCTGATAGATAGCCAACAAGATCAGTAGCTCTTAATAGCTGAATGAATTTGTAGCCTTGTTTTACCAGAGACCATCTTTATAGCAAAAAGCCCAGCCTGAAAATCCATCTTGCCCAGGCCAAATCATTTTTATTCCATCAGATCCTTGTTCTCATTAACTGAGGTCTAACACATATGGTAATCATGCTATAACGAGATTAACATATTGTTGGTTTTATCAGTTGTATGAATTTTACTGATATATTTTATCGTGTTTTTATGATCTTGGTATTTTATGGATTTTATATTCCATTGCCGTTAACACTGAGTTGGTATAAAACTTAAGAGAAGAATACAACCATGAGATAATGCAGAAAGCTTAGTGCTTCGTACATAAACTAGGAGAGCTATTTTATGACAAACCGTGCTGGAACAGATTCTTAAAGAATGATTGGCACAACACCTAATATGATTACAAAGTAGTAGGATAGTAGTAGGTCTGTTGGAGGCTTGGTTATATAGCTGCCAATTAATGTTATAGTTTAGCAGTTTTTTATTCCAAAAATCTGATGGTCTTGGAGAATGGAGGTGATAATGTACATCTCTGAGCTGGCCTTGAGTCTTTGCTCCTATTCTGATTATATATCATAGCTAGTAGCACTCATTGTGTCTTGTTCCCACAAAATGAATAAGTTTCCTTTGATGTTGGGTAGTAGACAGAAAACTTCACCTGCACACCAGTGGTGGGTTTCAAATTTTTTTACTACCGGTTCTGTGGGTTGGGTTTGGTGGGCATGGCATGGCTTGGTGGGCTGGCAGGGGAAGAATATGGTAAAATCTCCCTTCCCACCCCACTCCAGGGAAAGGATACTGTAAAATCTCCTTTCCCACCATACTCCAGAAGAAGGTTACTGCAAAATCCTCATTTCCTCCCGATCACCTGGGATTGGGAGGCAGAGAATAGATGGGGACAAGGCCAGTCAGAGGTGGTATTTACCGGTTCTCCAAACTATTCAAAATTTCCACTAACAGTTCTCCAGAACTGGTCAGAACCTGCTGAATACCACCTCTGCTGCATACATGATAAGGCCATCTTGGAGGAGAAATTTTAGAATTTGGATTGATGAGAATATAAAAGTTTAAGGGAGGGCTTGTTGTAATAAATTAATAATTTCTTGTTAAACATGGTCATGGTTTATTTTAAAAACCCCTAGATAGTTATTTAAACAAACATTAATTAGCCTTGTATGCTTACATTTCTATTTATGTGAGAAATGGCAAACTGTGATTGAAAGGCAATCAAAATCTATGTGTAGCTATATCAAGCCAGTCTCTTTAATCGTGTTGTCAGTCTTGCTTCTACAATGTAGTCAGCTGGGAAACAGGCAGATGACAAAAACATAACAGTAGTAGAACACAGTTTTATGGCTTGAGGGCTTCTCCTGCTAGATGTGGTCTTCTGACAGCCCTTTCTAGCAGATTAATACAAGGAGCAGTGATGCTGGCACTACATTAATACTAAACATTGATTTTTGGATTTGTGCAGAAGGCCTGTTCTGGCAGTTTCTATACTGATGTATTGAAAAAACAAACGAACAAACCTTAAGCCTTTATTTTTAGATGATTTGTCATGCTTTTCTGTACTCTCAGGGGAGTATATGGGAATGAAATAAGAAGTCTTGTGAGGGCCAAGACCAGAATGTCCACTCTATATGAATCTGCAACTTGTTGAAACAAAAATAATTCTAATATTTAGCAATTATGGCATGAGCTCAATTTATGTACTGTATGTGCTATTTTATTTCTAATTCTACCTATTTCTTAATTTTAACAATTAAGAAATGGTTTATAGATATTGGTGACAGTTCCCTCCCTCCCTCCTACCCTTCCTTCCTTCCTTCCCTCCTTTCCCTCTACCCTGTCTCATATTAGGTTAACAATTGGCTTTTCTCTGGATAGTAAGGACTTAAGGAGACCTGTATACCTCATCTGATCAAGCTCTATGACATATTTTTCTCATCAGGCCATCAGTACTCTTTGCTGAATAGTCCATAAGCAAAATTATCTGAATGTGCTCTTGAATCTATTCTATAATTAGAGAAATTAATATTATGGAATCTTTTTTTTTAAAATAATACTTTATTGATTTTTTAAAAAGTTTTTTAAATAGAAAACATCAAATCTCAGTTAACATCTGAGGTGTCGTGCGGTTACATATTTACATCATGTACATATCAAGTATCTTCAAACCTATCATTATTAGAAATAGACATATCCTTATAGTCTTGTTCTATTATTCCACCATTTGTACCACCTTTCCCATACTGCCTTAAATGGAATCTTACATTTATCAGGCGACATGGTTCTTTATTAGAACCATATATTTTCTATAGTCAGAACTGTGACTATAAGCATGAATACTTGACATGACTGAATGCAGGGTAGTTAGAAATGTTTACATATGGCATCCCCACCCAAATCCTCCACCAAATATTCAGGCTCTGTCAGTCTTTCAGGCTTTTGAGCTGATGCAAGCTGCACTTGCCCATATGGTATCTATGACAGCTCTTTACTGCCATCCTGCCTTACTGCTTCATGATACTACTTCATATCAATTTTCAGATGAATGGGACTGTTGTTTAACAGATAAATTGAGACATAAGCAATGTACCCTTGTGTTCACAATGGCCATGATAAATTTTATCAGAACATTTCCTTAGCAACTCCTGAATCTCAGGATGCAAATGTTTCTTTTAACTAGGATCATTCTTCTCTGTAGATAACATAAGGGCAGGAAGTACCTGTGATCTATTACGTTATTACTTATAAATATGTATGCATGCATCATTTTCCCTCCTTTCAGAAATGTATAAATATGAGTGCATCTTTTTGCTGAAGAGGTGTGGCTCCACTATTCTTTTGGGGGATGCCTGCTCCAATATATATTTTCTAATAAATCACTGCAAGGAGCCTTGGTTATTTGCTTAGCACCATGCATTTTTGAGTTTTTTGCAGGCATAATCAAAAGAATTCAGACAAAAATTTACATACATTGATCAACATGGAATTAGTGTAATTTTTTTGAAGATTTTTTTTTTTAAGAATAATTTTTACTGTTTGTGATCCTTGTTTTTAGTCTTGTTATAATTATGACATTATAATTTAAAATAGCACTGTTGTTTCATAAAATAAGGCTGGGAGCTTCTCTGAAAAAACTGCATCATTAAATAAATAAATAGGACAGGTTATTTCTGGAAAGAATGAGAATGAGATGTTGTTTAGTTAAAATAATAGTTAAAAGACTTCATGGCTTTTCATACGTGTATATCTATACATAGTGTAGAAGTACATGTACATTATGTTATATAAGGGCATGATACAGAATTTCCTTGGGGATTATAGTCCCTTAGATTCAAATGGATAGATTTCAAGAGAAAATTTTCAAAATGAATAAATAATGTAATTTAAATAAAACAGAAGAGTTGTGGGCATGAACATTGCTTCTAGTCTGAAAATAGAATTGTTTACATTACATCAGAGTAAATACAAACAAGTTTGTATTAAAGAATTCTTTATAGAATAGGATTGTTTGTTGGCCAAGTGTGATTGGACACATGGTAATTTGTCTCCGGTGCATAAACTCTCAGTGTACATACAGCAACAAGTGATCATAGTCATCATAAAAATACTTCATCATAAATCATGATACAACACTTAGTGATAGTCATAGGATACTAAGTAAACAATCAACAGAAATCATACTAGGAAATTAAATAAAACAATATAAATTATTTATTTATTTATTTATTTTATTTGTCAAGTATGTATAAGATTACAGATAGAAGTATAAATATGATTATGAATACAGGAAATGGATACAAATAAATGGGGACAGTAGGACAGGGACAGTAGGCACATAGGCACGCTTATGCATGCCCCTTACAGACCTCTTAGGAATGATGTGAGGTCAACAGTAGACAGTCTAAGATTAAAGTTATGGTGGTTTGGGGATAAAACCACAGAGTCAGGTAGTGCATTCCAGGCATTGACCACTCTGTTGCTGAAGTTGCATTTTCTGCAATTGAGTTTGGTTTACCTTAAGTTTGTATCTATTGTGTGCTTGTGTATTATTGCGGTTGAAGCTGAAGTAGTCATTGACAGGTAGGATGTTATAGCAGATAATTTTGTGTACTACACTTAGGTCAGACCGAAGGCAGAGTAGTTCTAAGTTGTCTAAATTAAAAATTTCAAGCCTGGTAGTATAAGGTATTCTGTTGTGAGCAGAGGAGTGGAGGACTCTTCTTGTGAAATATCTTTGGATTAGCTCAATTGTATTAATGTCCGATATGCAGTGCAGGTTTCACATAGATGAGCTGCATTCAAGACTTGGTCTAGCAAAGGTTTTGTATGCCCTAGTTTGCAATACAATATTACTGGAGAAGAAGCTTCGCAAGATTAGGTTAAGAACTCTTAATGCCTTTTTGGCAATGCTGTTACAGTGAGCTCTGACACTTAGATCATTAGAAATGAGTACTGCAAGGTCCTTGACAGAGTGAGGGTTATTTACAAGGTTGTATCCGCCCAGATTGTATTTGGTATTCTGATTTTTTTTTTTTTTGCCAATGTATAAGACAGAGCATTTGTTGGTAGAGATTTGGAGTTGCCAGTTGTTTGACCATTCTGACACATAGTCAAGGTCCAGCAACAAAGTTATAGTCATAAAAAGATTAGGAGATAGGTAATAGCAAAGATGAGAAGAATAATAGTAATACAGCCTTACTAGATAGTTTGGCAGTGTTGTGAAAACTAATTGTTTAGCAGAGTGATGGCATGGGGGTGGGGAGAAACTGTCCTTGTGTCTACTTATTCTGGTGTGCAATGTGCTTTGTCTTTAGATAATCTGGTTACCTGATTAGCTAATTCAATGGTATCAGTAGTAGGTTGCCCCCAGTTCGGACCGGTTCTATAGAAAGATATAGGTAGTAAAACTGGAAGGAGTCTCCGCCCACTGACCCCAATGTCATCAGAACACTTCTGCGCATGCACAGAAGAGCGCATGGTCCCGAACTGTTAGTAAAGGTAAGTAGAACCCACCCCTGGGTATGATTTATAGAATATCTGCAATAGTCTAAAAAATTCCAAATGAGTTCTGTCAGAACTGCAAGATTAATCGTTTTCAAAATTACCATGTGTCTCTAACATAGTGCAGCTTTTAATTGTCATTTTGTTTCATGTGTGATGAACTGAAATACATGATTTTTAAAAAAGATTCCACTCTGAGATAATTATTAGGTGGAATTTTATTCCTTTTTCTTACTGATGCTTGAAATGACCATTTCTAAAATGAAATAATCATGCATAAGAAAAAGAGAAAGAGAAAGAGGGAGGATGGATATATATATATATATATATATATATATATATATATATATATATATATATATATATATATATATATAACATATATATATTCATACCATAAGATTGAATTATTAAGCATGAACTGAGAAGTTCCATTTGGTTTTACTCTCTAAGCATTTAATTATATTTTACTATTAATAATATAAATGAAGATATTTCTGGGTTTTATAACTTGGCACATATAAAGTGCTATAACATTTCTCAAAGTTTACCTAATTTGAGGGCAGTTGGATGGAGTCCCAAAATTTGCATCTTAAAAGTAATCAGCCTAAAATCTAAGCCCCCAAGGAAAATGAGAGAGAATCTATCAATTTATTTCTATCTTCTATATCTAGATTTTAAATGAAAGGCTGTTACTTCTCTTTCTCCTCCAGGGCTACTAATGTTGACATTCCATCTTTTGCTTGATAAGCTGAATTTAAGATTTTTTATTTTTTTTTTTTTGTTCTAAGTAGCCTGGGTTTGAGTAGGAATTAAGATTTTTATAACTTCAAGATATTTTGGAGAAACTTGAAAGTAAATATGGTTCCATATATACGTACATTTGTTTTTATTATATAGGAAGGAAAACAGCTGCACCTAACTGATGCTTTAGACACACCACTCCTTGCTTCCTGTAGCCACTCTCAAGTCCCATAGGCTGCCTGAGCAACCATTATTGCTTCCACATTCTTCAAAGCAGGGAGAGGTCACTGGTGGTATGCCTGTTCTTCTGTACATCTAAACCCAGAGCCAACTGGGAACAGAGACTCCAAGGAGCAATCTTCACACTTCTGATTTGAAAGCATAGTAACAGAAACATTTATCATGAAGAAAAAGAGAATATTGGATGTTGAAGAATCTCACCAATAATAGCTCTATTTAGGACTTGATCAAACTAAGAGAGCAATCCTTACTTACTAGCCCAATTTCCAATGATTACTGTTACTCATGTACTGAAGAATCCTTAATCTACTTCTCTTCAGACTCTCCCCATATCCATCAAAATACTGTATCTGTTTGATCATTCTCAATTATCATGAAAAAGCATGTAATCAATCCTACTCATAACTCCCAAATTGCTTACTTTCCTTAAAACTTCCTAATAATCACCTACCATATTTTCAGATTTCCTCACAAATCCTCCAATCATCTTCACATGCCTAACCCTGCCTTAAAATTCACTTAACAATGCTTACTTTTAAAATTCTTAATGGCATATTCACTATTCAACTGTCTATAGTTTAAGCCTCATCACTTTTCCAGGATTTCTACATTTATTTTTTATTTATTTATTTATTTGTCAAGCATATATAAGATAACAGATAAAAGTATAAACATAATTTGAATACATGAAAAGAATAAAAAGAATAAAAGTAAAAAGGGACATTAGGACATTAGGTAGGCACACTGGTGCACATGCCCCTTACAGACCTCTTAGGAATGGGGTGAGGTCAACAGTTGACAGTTTAAGGTTAAAGTTTTGGGGGTTTGTGGAAATAATAATAAGTTTTTGAGGATAGTTGGGAAGTTACCCAACAAACCTGCAATAATAAAAATAATAAAATAAAGAAAGGTTGGATATTGAGAAGTTGCAAATTATTTTAGAAGATGTTACCATAATAATCTCACTTTACTTTGCCCACATTACATTGTCCAGGTAGGGCAATTGCTCTATTGCTCAATTCAACTATGTGGCTGATTTTTTTTTTTTCTTGCAAAAAATCTCCTAGGAAAAGTTGAGGTTTTCTCCTCAACTTGTCCTAAAAGATGGGATAACAATAAACCATTCAACTTGATTCTACTACATTATGTATAGTTCTAACAACACTATCTGCAGGTCTAATTCCCTCAGACATGGTTATAGACAGAGTGACATTTAATGTTTTTATCTAATATTTGTTTTCTGCATGGCTACATATCTTACTTCAGTTCCTGCAGCTTCTCAGTAAACGTTGAACCTTCTGTGGAAAAGATAGACCACTTGGAGTAGTGTCATCCAGGTGTGATCAAGACACTGTCTGCAGGTTTGTTGGGTAACTTCCCAACCTAAGAGATCCATTAGACACTGTGAGAATCATCTTTATTATCTTCAAATCTAGATGTCCCTTTGCCCTGACAATGTATTGTGCATATAAAAGAGAAAGTAATGCCACACAGTTTAATGACTGTGTCCTCTCTCTTTACATTATAGTGCATCTGTTCCAAGGTAGTCTAGGTCTAATATTTAGTCACCTATATACTGTATATTGAATCGGTGATAAGAGATCTGGGCCCTCCCCAGGGTATGAAGATTGAAATACAACAGTATCAATAGTCTTAAACATGAAATCCGGGATTCATGTAAGTACTGATTACTTCACCTTATAAAGGATATTGTGTGTACATATATATATATATTCGTAGATTTTCAGGGGTAGAGGTATGCAAGTTTTGGTGTATTCGGGTCTTTTCCTGTGTAAAATTGAGAGTAGCTTGGCGACGTTTTGATGAGGTCATCATCTTCAGGCTGGTGTTTTCGGCTTCGTGCTTGTGCGAGAAAAACACTGAGCATCTTGAGTTTTTTTTAGGTTGAAATAAAAACATGCGAGAAGAGACGTATTAGGAATAAAGCCATGTATTTTATATACAATATGGTTAAACAGACATTTTTTATCCCTGTCTCATAGAGTTGGAGTACATGAAACCTTAAGATCCATAAAAAGAAATATTCCTTTGCACATCAACTGCAGTGATGGCCATCAATTTAAATTATTTTAAAATAAGACTGAAGAAATTCATGGAGGATCAGGCTATTAAAGATTATTGTTTTGAAGGCTGTTTGTTACCTTTAGAATCACAAGCAGCAGGCCTTGAATACTAAATGCTAGGCAGAGGAGGGCTATTTTCTTTACTGGATGTATTTCTGCATTTCCCGAATACACAGTTTACTATTCTATTATTTTATCTATTCATATCTTTTATTTTATGTACACTGATAGCATATGCACCAAGACAAATTCCTTGTGAGTCCAATCACACTTGGCCAATAAAAATATTCTATTCTGTTCTATTCTATTCTATTCTATTCTATTCTATTCTATTCTATTCTATTAACATAGAGTGCTAACTAGATGGGTTGGTGGTTTAATTTTATCTTTAATTAACCTCTTTAAAACAGGGACAAATGTAGCTTTTTAATGTACTGGTCATGAAAGCTGTATTTGGTCACTTGTGTTTGTGTTCAACCCAGATTTATACCATACCTATTCATTCTTAATTCTATTTACCACACACATTTAAGTATCCCATACCAATTGTGCTAAAGTTATTGCTATGTTCCTCTTGATATATCCTATTCCCACTGTCATATAAATAAACGGGCAAATGCCCGCCCTCATAAACAGTTTATTTCAACAAACATTTATTCCTTTCCCCAGACAACATTAAACAAGTTGCTCAGCAAATCGATATTTGAAAAAATATCCAGTAATATAATCTACATCTTGCCATGCTTGCACTTTTCAATATACTTGCAACATTTATGTTTTTATTATCCACTCCATCCCTAACTCAGATGCTCTGGGAATAAATTTTGGGATTTGCTGTTCCAGCACATCTAATGGGTCCTAGGCTGGGAAAGAAGTTGACAAGATCCCTTCTTTAATCAATCCATTTTTGTACCCGTTGCACTCTTTTTCATTTTATAAGTGGCAAAATGAAATCTTCAACAGCTGCTCATCTACTAAAGTTAATTTCTCATTTGTACATAAGTGCATATATGTGTTGCATTCTCTTAAGGGAAAGTCAAGCTCACCTCATTTAAGATGAAGGAAGCTTCCTTAAAAGGATTAGTTTGACAGATACTCCAGAGATATTGCAAAGCAAACAACTATTTCTTTTTTAATATGGACAATTAAGAATGGTCAGATTATAGAAAAAAGATACAGTTTTGTTCTTATAATGATGTTTTGATGATAGCCTGAATGTTTGATTGCAGTCCTTTAATGGATCTCGGGAACTGAATCTGGGTGAGGTAGTTATATAAATAAACTTTGCATGTAAGAATGTAGATTAGGGATTTAAGTAATAGCATAATTTTGTTCCTAAAACTCAAGTCTACTGTCTTACTTAGAATAAAGAAAGCAGACAAGTTACATGATGCAGTCTAGACTGCTGGATTTCTCCATCCTTGTGAATATAATAATTAAAAATGTTCACTAAAATATGTTTTAAAGTAGAATTGCTGAATACATAGCTTATTTTTATGCTCAAAATGAAATTCAAAACAAAGATAAAGATTCAAAACAATAAAATTACCACACAAAAGAATAAAAACATACATAAATAAAGAGAAACAAACACATTCATTACGTCTCCCCTTCAATAACACAGCTGTTTATATTGGAGTGCAAGAAAGGATGATCTTTTTTTAAAACCACTTTCTGCCTGAATCATGGTCGTCAGTAGCCAAATCTTCTTTAAAAGCAGAATCTAACAGAATCTAACTGAATTGTATCAGATCATAGAAACTGTACTGTAGAATGGGAACATTTGTCACGTTTGTTCATGAGCCACCTAAGATATGTTGTGAGGTCTATTTGTTAAGAAGCAGGCAGAGGAGGAAATTTCATCCTAGTTCTAGTCACAAAAACCTGAACAGGATATTGAACACTAAAATAATCTCTGTTCAGAACATAAGACATATGTCAGGGCTCCAAGTAACACCCCCAACGAAACCTGACAACACGTACTATTATCTGAATGTGAAGCTTCTAGAAATTCCTGAATATTTTTGGATTTGGCTTAGTCAACGATGCTCATAGTTTCCAGTTGAATTTTACTGAATTCATACATATTATTCATCAATAGGCACATAGCGATAAACCATTAAAAATAATAAAAAACTTTTAAAAAAGCCAAAACTCTAGAATGCATCCTTTCTAGAAATCTACACCCAGATAAGCAGGGATTAATACCAGACAAAAAATTGATAAGAAAACATTAGTCTAATCACTTTTGGGTATATTGATTATGTTTAAGGGTGGCCTTCCATGAACTGAGTTTAAATATATTAGTACTGCAGCTTTCTTTATTTTTCAGACAGTATGGTAGAAGATACCTGATCAGGGAAGGTTAGAATAGTTTTTAGTTTGGGCTGTATTTCATGTTTTGTAATTTTTGTTTGGTGTTTATCTGTATTTTTTACAGTCCATAAATAACAAATAAATTAAGAAGCTAAATGAGTTATTGTGATAAAGACACATCTGTCCTGATACAGGCTTCACATTTTTAACACACAGTTTCTTGGGTGATTATCAGTTTACTACTAGGCTGAAGAAGTTTCAGCGAAACAGGGAATATAAATGAAGTACAGGATATAAACAGAGCCAAGGCTTTCTTGCAAGGTTTGATTTGAAGAAGAGGAGCATGGCAAAAGAAACCTCCAGAGTCAGTTCAAGCTTTCAGAGCCAGGTCAAAGTTGTCAGCCAGTTCAAAGGTCACAGACAAAAAGCAGAATTCCCCAAATAATGTCATACATAAATCAGACATCAGACTTTGTCTCCAGCAAAAGAAACAACACAGAGTAGATTCTTTTATAGGCTGCAGCCCAGGGATGGATTCTACTTACCTTTACTGCCAGTTCGCATCGTGCCCGCACACGTCTGCTCACTTCGCTTGCAAGCTTCTGCGCATGCACAGATCATTTATGATCATATCCGGGTTAGTGGGCGGAGCCTCCCGCCAGTTTTACTACTGGTTCTTGCGAACCGGTCCAAACTGGGGGCAACCCACCACTGCTCAGCCACCAGTCACTAATGAGAAAGTTTACTTCTTTGCTTGAGAAGAAGTTTAATAGACCTTCTCTGTTCTTCTCCTGTTTCTACTCATTGCACGGGAATTATTTCTTCTTACTTTTTCTAACTCTTCCAGCTGCTCAGGGGTTTCCTAGGTTAGATCATTCTCATGTGATTCCTCCAGAGGCTGACATATCACAGTTCAGCTACAGCTCCTTCTTCAGGATCATATTCATTCTCTCTCTCTCCCTCTCCCACTTCCTCTCCCTCTCCCTCTCCCTTTCCCTCTCCCTCTCTGTCTCTCTCTCTCTCTGTCTCTCCCTCTCTCTCTCCCTCTCTCTCCCTCTCTCTCTCTCTCTCGCTCTCTCCATCCTTGAAAATGGCTTTTAGACTTTTTGATCAAGACAGAAAAAAATAAAACAAAATTGTGATTTTTGGGATTTGCTGAGTAGATGTTTCTTGTTATAGAAATGGCTAATATTAACTAACTATGCAAAAGTAAAAAGTTAAATAACTTAAACGTTGTATTCTAGTGAACTGAAAAAGATTTAAAATAATTTCCCTCCCCCTTTTTCCCCTTTATCAAACATTTCTTTCCCCTTCCCGTTTCCTTACTACCTTTATTTTCATTTATATTTTATATTATGATAATCTTAATATAAATATTTTTAAATAAGAAACCATGTAATCTTCTACTTTTAAAAAACACACACCAAAGGTCAGAAATATATTATCATCTATTTCTGATATTTACTTTTTTTCTGTAGGAAACTGGAGAATACCACTTGCTTTCTGTATGAAAAATGCCAGAACTTATTATGGCAGAAATCCTTCAAGGCACAGTTACAAATCAAAGTGTGAAACTATAATTCAAAGATATAGCATATGGGGTACATGTTACTGTGTTTGTGATGTGGCATTTGTGCCACATCACAAAAACATCAATGCAATAACTCAGTATTTATTCTGAGATTACTCTTGAAAAATAAAATATATAATTTTGGAAGATTTTTTAAAGAATGTGGTACAAACCTGTAATAGCCCAACATCTTAATATTGTACTCATCATATTAACACACTCTTTCTGGGGGTTGTGTTGTAAATATATATACATGTGTGTATTTCTTATTAAAGTCATAATTTTTCACCCATATTATAATTTTCATTAATAATTTCAGAAGTGTTAACTTTTCCTTTAATTCACTTAATTTTCTGCATACCTACTGCAACCAATAGTCACTGCGCTAGCTTCTTCAGCAATACATACATACATACCAGTGGTGGGTTGCCCCCGGTTCGGACTGGTTCATAAGAACCGGTAGTAAAACCAGTGGGAGGCTCCGCCCACCGCCCCAGATGTTGTCATAGGCAATCTGCACAGAAGGTTCTGCGTATGCGCAGAAGCTCGGTGCATGTGCGATCCATTGCGAATCGGTAGTAAAGGTAAGTAGAACCCACCCCGATACATACATACATACATACATACATACATACATACATGATGAACCAATCATATCTACCACACACACACACACATATTTGTGTGTTTTGGCAAATTTCCTACTTACTCTTCTGCCTTGTCTCTATCATCTTCTTTCCCTTCAAAACCACAACATGAAACTCATGATGACAAGGTTAAATTTCCTAGCCCAAACTTCCTAGCAGATACAGCTAGATTTACAGAAAGCTAATGGATGGAGGCCATCCAGATTTGCAGTAGGTTGTTGTTCTGTAGGGCAGGAACTGGCACTGAGAGGTAGAACTAAAACGTATTATCAGAGATATTCGTAAGATTTCATCAATTCTTTTTATAACTCTCAGAAAAAGCCTTTGCTTCCTAAGTTATCACTCTCCCATGCATATTAACAGCGTTCTTGCTTTTTTATTCCAAACTACTTATTATTTCAAGTTCTATTTCATTTTTAAGATGCAAAGATATTAGAGGAAAATGAAGTTTTACATAGATGTAGCATTGCTTCACCAGTGGAAAATCCACTGTATATTCATCAGAGTAGAATCTTATTGCCTTTTAGGCTAATTGATTTGGCAAATAGCAGAGCTTATTTGCACACATTTAAATATAATATAGGTTAGATGTGAAACTATCATTTCTCTGAAATGCCTTCGAGTGCACTGAAGACTAATGAACACCTGCTACACAGTTACAGAATGTGGTAAAATCCCAATAGTCAAGTTGAACTGATACAGTCCATTACCTACTGAATCATGTTCATACAGGTAACATATGCTTAACTTTTACTGCAGTAGACTCAGAAATGTATGTAGAGATATAATGTATAAAATCAGCAAAGGAAAAAGGTAAAACAATGTCAACATTTGTGAATTCTTTATGAAGATATACGCAGAAAGTCTATTTGTCATGTCTTTGGAATCTTCATGATGTGCTAGCAGGGGTGGGCTGCTATGGGTTTGTCTGGGTTCAGGAGAACCAGTAGCTAACATTATGGCTGGTTCGGAGAACCTCCAAATTCCACCCCCGGCTGGCCCTGCCCACCCCACCCCTGTCACCCCTCCCTCCCCTCCCAGGAGTCTCCACACAGCCTGTTTTGTACGTGAGGTAAGGGCAGAGCTCACATGGAGACTTGGAGAGAGGGAAAAATGGGCCTCCCGGGGGAGGCAGTTTTCACACTCACAGAGGCTCGAAGAAATCTCCGGATCCTGGGGAAGGTGAAAACACCCTCCCTTCCCCCCGCTGTGGTGCAGGAGGCCAACTAGGCCATGCCTACAATGGCCATGCCCACCCAGCAACCAGGCAAAGAACCTGTTGCTGAAATTTTTGAAGCCAACCCCTGTGTGCTAGCATTACATAACAAAACCATTTTCACTAACTTTGACATATACTGTCATTTTGTAACTATCATAACCAGACATTAATTAGTATTAACTTTATTTTGGAGATTCTCAATTAGATGGAGAATATTAAATTGTGTGATGTGTTCGTCTTCTAATGTAATCAGAAACTTTTGTTCTATAATTGTATTAAGGAGGTAACTGGAACAATGTATGAATATCCTTCTAAACATCTGAGTAGACATGTAGTTATGACTGTATCTTCTGAATAAGTAAAGAAAACTATCACTTTATATGGAAGGAGAAGACATTGACTTTTTGAACCTTAGTGCAATATATTTATTTATTAAATATATATGCTACTCATCTAACGGTCAAGAGACTTTGGAAAGCTTACTGTCAAGGTTCGAAGTCGTTTCAAAATAAATCGCATTTCAGCCAAGTTCTTTA
The DNA here is from genome assembly GCA_022577455.1 of Arizona elegans. Taxonomy (NCBI): domain Eukaryota; kingdom Metazoa; phylum Chordata; class Lepidosauria; order Squamata; family Colubridae; genus Arizona; species Arizona elegans. Next base: position 78,484,684 of record JAKOOJ010000006.1, on the reverse strand, counting down.
TGAAAACCCATTCATTTATTAGCACGACATTCTGTTCCAAAACTCATTGCAGCCAGCAATGAATTCCTGCTCCAAACCCCTTCCCTTCCTGGCTTGCTCTCCTGTTCTGATTGGCCATCTTCCAAGTCATTCTACTCCTATCTACTAACTAAGCTCACAGGAATTCCCCCCCCCCATCTCATCTCCTAGGGAATAATCTCTCCAGGGAATTAACTGGGTGAAGTGTCAAACGGTCTCTTGTCAGATGCTCCCCCTTCTTCTCTATGTCAGCCCTGAACGAAGTGCAGCTTGAGGGGCTGACACTTACAACATTGTAAAAACAAGAACAAAATATTAAAACAATAAAATATTAAAAACCAAAATATGTTATTACATGTGCATTCATAGATATTTTAATAATGCTTAATAACATTTTATGATTGTACTTTCAAAATTACAATACTTTAAATTAAAGAAGGCAATCATTTATAACAGTTTATAACAAAGCAGCTATACCTAAGTATATGAACGTGTGTATATATATAAATTTACTTACAGTAGTAGGTAGGTAAATTTAGAATTTCCTTAACTAGTCTATGTCATGACACTGTGCCTCTTTTGCTCTGCTGTCTTAGGCTGAGCTATAAGTTTCAACATTTAATTAATTAATTAATTAATTAATTTTTATACTGCCCTTCTCCCGAAGGACTCAGGGTGATGAACAGTCAAAATAACATACATATAAAATGTGAAATAAAGCAATTTAAAATAATTAAACCAATTTGGATAAAAAAACTCATCAGTTAAGAATCTTCAGCATAAAATTTAGAACAATTAGAAGAAATTTATGCTAGCCCAGCTTGGTGAAATAGAAAGGTCTTAAGTGCATGACAGAAAGTATGGAGATCTGGGATCATTCGTATCCGTGGAGGTATCCTGTTCCAAAGGGTAGCTGCCCCCACAGAAAAGGCTCTCCCCCTGGGAACCACCAGTCAACATTGCTTTAGTGATGGCACCCTGAGGAGGCCCACTCTGTGGGACCGTATTGGTTGGTGGGAGGTTATCAGTTGCAGAAGGTGGTCTCGTAGGTACCCAGGTCCTAAGCCATGGTGCACTTTAAAGGTAAGAACCAACACCTTGAAGTGCACTCGGAAGACCACCGGGAGCCAGTGCAGCTCGTGTAGGAGAGGTGTTACATGTGAGCGACATGTTGCTCCCAATATCACCCGTGCATTCTGCATTCTGCATTTTGGACCAATTGGAGTCTCCATGTGCACCTCAAGGGGAGCCCCATGTAGAGAGCATTACAGTAGTCCAGATGGGAAGTGATGAGGGCATGGGTGACTGTGCATAAGGAGTCCTGATCTAGAAAGGGTTGGAACTGGCGAATCAGGTGAACCTGATAGAAAGCTCCCCTGGCCACGGCCGTCATATGCTCTTCTAAAGACAGCTGCATGTCCAGGAGAACATCCAAGTTGCAAGCCCTCTCTGTGGGGGCCAATGACTCGCCCCCAATAGTCAATGATGGTATCAGCTGGCTATATTGGGATTCTGGCAGCCACAGCCACTCGGTCTTGGAAGGGTTGAGTTGGAGCCTGTTTCTCCCCATCCAGATCCGCACGGCTTCAAGGCACCGGGACATCACTGCAAGGGCATCATTGGGGTGGTCTGGGGTGGAGATGTATAGCTGAGTATCATCAGCGTAAAGATGGCATTGCACCCCAAAACCACAGATGAGCTCACCCAGCGGCTTCACATAAATGTTGAACAGAAGAGGTGAAAGAACCAACCCCTGCGGCACCCCACAAATAAGGTGTCTTGAAGTCGACCTCTGCCCTTCTGCCAACACAGACTGCGACCGATCGGAGAGTTAGGAAGAGAACCACCGTAGAACAGTGCCTCCCACTCCCAGCCCCCCCCCAGTTGGTGCAATAAGATACCATGGTCAATGGTGTCAAAAGCCGCTGAGAGATCTAATAGAACCAGGATAGAGGAGCAGCCTCTATCTCAAGCTCTCCAGAGATCATCAACCAATGTGACCAATGCCGTTTCAGTGCTGTAACTGGGCCTGAAGCCAGACTGGAACGGATCTAAGTAGACAGTTTCATCCAGGTACTGCGGGAGTTGCTGTGCCACCACACTCTCAACAACCTTTGCCACAAAGCGAAGGTTGGAGACAGATGGTAGTTTGCTAGAATAGCCAGGTCCAAAGAGGGCTTCTTGAGGAGAGGCCTCACCACCGCCTCTTTCAAGGCGGAAGGCAAGAAACCCTCACACAGAGAAGCATTTATAATCCTCTGGAGCCAGCCTCGTGTAACCTCTCGGGAAGCCAGTACCAACCAGGAGGGACACGGTGCAATAAACATGTGGTTGCGTTCAACTTCCTCAGTAACTTGTCTATGTCTTCAGGGGTCACAGGGTCAAACTCATCCCAAATAACATCCTCAAGACCCGCCTCCATCACTCCATCCGAACCTACCCAGTCAGAGTCCAAGCCTTCCCAAATTTGAGCGATTTTATCGCATAGATATTGTGCAAAATCCTCAGCTCGACCTTGCAAGGGGTCTTCCTGTGCCCTCAGGTGGAGGAGGGAGCGGGTCACCCTAAACAAGGCGGCTGGGTGATTATCTGCGGATGCAATAATAGCGGAAAAATAATTATATTTTGTCGCTGCTATCGCCACTAAGTAGGTCTTAATATATGACCTCACCAGTGTTCGGTCAGATTCCATTCAATAAATGGAAGAGCAATAATTAAGCATCTATTTCTTAACTGAAAGAAGTAATTTTAAGAATGTTCAAATAGGAGCATATAAGAGACTCCTAAACAGGTTGGCTAAAGCATGCCTGAAAAGTGGAAGCAGAGGAAACCCTGAAAGAGTAATACAGCCAAAATACTTGACAGAGTTGTAAATTCTAAAGCGTTGGCATATCATTAAGAAATACATTTACATTTTACAACTAACACATCCATATTTAGGTACTGTATATTTATATATTTTTTACAACAAATAATGGTAGAGCAGAATTCAGCTTTTCTTAAATAACAAGAACAATAGCAGGTAGATTGTAACAAAGCTCACAATCTGATTTTAAGGTTGGTCAGAAAGACCATCCACAGAACCCATTATCCAGGTCGTTACAACAAAAAAGGCTAATGGGCACACAGCTATGACTTCGGCCACACAGGATGTTACGAAACAGCCAACTAATCTGCAAACATCAACTCCATCTACTAATCAAGATGTAACAACATAGCCAACCACCCCGCTTACAACAACAAAGCCAGCACTCCACATCTCCCCACCAGTATTTATAGAGAGATGGCATCTCCAATCACGCTTTGCTCGCACAAGCACGAAGCTGAAGACACCAGTCTGATGATGACAGGTAGGTCTCTAAAGTAATTTTTAAAAAATGCAATTGGGCTGTTGTACTGTACTCCCCAAATTTCTCTTTTGAGTCCTTAATTTATGTCTTTAAAAAGGAAGTTGAAAAGAACATCATAGATGAAGACATTGCATATAAATATTGCATAAGCTATATGACAAATGGAGTATCATATACAATCCTTAGGATGCATGTATTATTTTTGTAGTATAGTTATTTTTATTTCTTTATAATTTGATTGTGCTTCCATCAAAGATTTCAAGAGCCTCTGCACTTGTTAAATGAAATACATAAGGATAGGAAATATATACTATCTTGGTCTAGATCAGGGATCTGCATCCTTAAACACTCAAAGAGCCATTTGGACCCGTTTCCCACAGAAAAGAAAACACCAGGAGCCACAAAACCCTTCCTGTGCCTGACTATTTCTTGAGCGGCCACAAAACTAGTGTATGTAGTTGAATTAAGTGTTCTGTTTTCTTCTGAAACTTTTCTTAGATTTATCTGTGGTTGGCCTACTGGGGGTTGAAAAGCTCAATAAATCGTGTACCGGTGGGTGTCACACATTGGCAATTGTGACACATATTTTGAGTGGTGGAGCCACAGAGAGGGCTGAAAGAGCCACATGCGGCTCCAGAGCTGCAGATTGCTGAGCCCTGGTCTAGAATGTTATGTTAGTATCTTTCCCATCAGAGAAAAAAAAATGCCAACAGTTACTTGCTCCATTCAAAAATGTTTTCAGTATGTGAAATATAAAACTAACAGTTTGTCCTTACTTTGTACCATATAGGAGCCATAAAATTTTTGAAGATTAAACTGGGAAATATTGCAGCTTATTTACATATTTTCTTCCAAATAAATGCATCTGCTCTATAAATCCATATCCTTAATGGATATAGTATTTGGTGTAAAGATTTAAAGGAATCATTTTCTAATAGGGTTCACTAGGAAGAAATAAGTGCTTGTCCTTAAAGAACAAAAGCCATTTACTATATTTTCCCTCCCATGTACCTCATAATGTGAGCAGGCAAATGCCAAGCATAATGTAAACTGCATAGTAAAACACCAGGAAATACTATGCCTAGAAATATTTTCACTTAATAAGTGTTGTGCTATTAGCAGTGGATTTTATGGAAGGCAGGAGATGTAAATCTGCCCTGCAGACTAAGATTTACAGTTATATCCTATTCCACTCCAGTGGAGGAATTCTATCATGTTCAGTGCTGTTATGCAAGTTTTCAAAATATCTTTAAGCATAGAAGATACCCCATATTAATCATTATAAAGAAAAATTGTCTTTGAGACCCTTATATATGCTCTTCCCCATCCTATTCATTCAAATCCCAAAATATTCAGCATATTGATAGCTATATTGAGAGTATTGTACCGATTACTGAAACATGTAATAAGCCAAATAAAGATGCTATTTTTTCACATTTACACCTAAGATATCTTGCCCCATTGTACATGCAGCATATCTCTCCTGGTCAGAATCAGTCCATGTAGTACAATAATCCTGAGATGAGCTTCTGTGAAAGATTGAAGGCAATCCTTCCTAGTGGCAGCCCCTACATTTTGGCATGTATCTTATTTTCTAAAGAAAAGTGAACAATTTAGATTGCAAAGCACTGAAAGTCATTCAGTCCTAATGGCTTTTGATGAACTAGTGGACTTGGGTTATATTTGTGATGGTTGTTATGTGATTTATTGCATTTCATTTTTATTTAAACCCACCATAAATCACAACATAAGTATAGAAGCATAGAGATAAATAAAAATGTATTATTACATAGGTCATTGGGAGACGGAAAAATTGTTTCTTTAATTTTTATGTTAATCTCAGTATGATACTCAAAGTCACTTACTTAACTACATCAAATACCTGGAAGGAAGAATTGAAAGGTGTGATGGTTTACTCACTTTTAGCACAGCTGGCCAGTTGATTTTATTACTTCAATAATAAAGTATATTTTTATTAGAGCAAGTGGAAAAGAATGATACTTTTGGTCTTGTTTAAGTTCCAGCAGGATGAAAGACTAAAACAACAATGCCACAACCGTCTTTCTGTTGGTTGATCTTTTAAAATAAGTGAAGGGCCTGCAAAAGTGGCCAAGGGAATTAAAAAAGTAAAAAAAAAACAAAAAAAAAAACAATTGTGCAATTGGCTTAGTTCTTTATTTTCAGGCCAATTTGTTTATCTTCAGACTGACATTTTCTCTATTAATGCTGGAGGGAAGGGGCTATTGATAACAGGTTCTAATCTAAACATTTTAAATAAAAATAATAGTCTGTTCCCAAGTATTTTAATGTACATTTTAAAGAAAAATAAATCCTCTTGGCCAAATTTACTGCAGCTTGGTTGGATATATACCAATCCAGGACATGGACTGATATCCCAATTTACTATTCTATATCTGAGATGAAAAATCCAGGGTGTGCCAGTTGTTCAGAGTCCCAATTTTTCTATGACCCAAACACCAGAAACATTTTAATTTTCACTCTAATGGAACAAAAATACTCAGAGTATTTTGAGTTCTAGTCCACTGGAACACAACTCACTTGAAAAGTTCTAACAAAATGTTTTGAGGAGGGCTGTTTTACTCAAAGCAAAATATATATTTTTTTATTTCATTTTCATTTCATGCACATTTTTTACCTGTTATTCAGCATTATTTTTTTGTAGTCTGGAAGAGGCTAAATAGTAGAAGTAGATGCAGAAAGCAGAAGAGATGCTACTATTCCTTTTTTGAAAACAAAATTAGGCTAAATTTGCAATTAATTTAAAATTAGGTTATGATTGAAATTATTAATCTTTAGCTCAAAATAACAATGATCTCTGTTCAGTTCCATGGGTTTACCACCTGAGAGACCACAGGACTACAAAGTAGGAACTAATCCATCTCTTTTTTTTAATACATTTACTCTTTTTCTCTTTCTTTTTTTCTCTGCTTTCTAAAAATTTTATGTAATGCAAATGTATTTGTTGTTTTAATAGAATATTGTGTTAAGAATAGCTAGAAAAATTTGAAAATATGAAGTAGTCTGTCCCCAAAGCTATTATTCCATGATTCAAATGAGCTACTACAGGAATCACATTAGGATTTTAGGTAAGTTTAATGAAATGTTCGAACACAGAGAACGTATCTCTGGATATTATACATATCCAGTGATGCCATTGCAAATTAGGGAATTATTTGCAAATTATTTGTCATAAATGTATAACATTGACTGGAAATTAATCCATTCCAGAATGGAACATGCTTTAAAAAGGCTAATAGCAAAAGTAAGCTGCATAAGTCCCATTTCAAAATTAAAAACTGGTTTTAAACCTTAAATAAAAAGAGCTTTTGTGTTTCTTAGTTTTCTTATATATTATTGGCAGAGAATAGAATAGAATAGAATAGAATAGAATAGAATAGAATAGAATAGAATAGAATAGAATAGAATAGAATAGAATTTTTTATTGGCCAAGTGTGATTGGACACACAAGGAATTTGTCTTGGTGCAGATACAAGTTACGATTTACCATGTTACTTACATGTAGGCAAGAATAATTTCAATAGAACTTATTCCAAATTTCAATCTTGTAGTCTGAACATCACAGTGACATGGAAGCTTACAAATAAACACAACTTCTGAGTGAAAAAATTCTTTGCAGAGAAAACTAGCAAGAAAAAGGTGTAATTTATCCTTTCCATAGAATGCTAATTTTCTATTTGCATGGAATTAAAGGTAACAATGAAGGGATGAATTTGATTGTGTGCAGTATGAATTAAAACAATCTCACTGCATCTTGCTTTATGTGGCTGAATTGAAAATAAAAATCAGCTTCTAAACTGGTTATAACTTAGATAAGAGGCCATGGGCCAACAAGGCTATAGATTAGACTAAGTGAGTTTTGACCCATTTTACAACCTTTACTGTCATAGTTGTTAAGCAAATCACTGCAGTTAAATTTGTAATAAGGTTGTTAAGTGAATCTGGCTGCCCCATGGACTTTGCTTGACAGAAGATTGCAAAAAGTAATCACATGATCCCAGGATACTGCAACCCTCACAAATTTGAGACAGTTACCAAGCATCTGAATTTTGATCAAATGACCATGGGAATGCTGCAATGGTCATAAGTGTGAAAAACAGTCACAAATCACTTTTTCTCAGTGCTGTTGTAACTTTGAACAGTCACTAAATGAATTGTTTTAAGTTGAGGGCTGCCCTTGTGTTCCTATTATTTCCAACTGCAAAGGAGTGGTAAGTTTAACATCTTTTTTAAAAATAATTTTGATGTTGTTATTCACCTCATATTTCCCCAGGCAAAGCTGGTATTAGTGGATATCTGTTGCCTAATCACACTGCTTGACAATATCTCTTTTGAATCCATGTTTGTGTTTTTCTCAGTCAAGCTGGAAGATAAAACCGGGCTGATGAAAACCAGCAATTACGCAACACACCAAGTTGCCAAGCTGGAAGTTGGAAATATTAGCAATGCTGATCTGCCATTCTGAAAAGAAAAATCTGTACCCCAAAATAAACCACTTGTGGCACTTCTTCCCTTGGCAGACAATTTGGGTGATTTTTTTTTTTCCAGGCCAACAGAAAATACACCAGAACTATATGGAGACAAATTAATGAACTGTGGGTATTGCTGAAGGCAACTTGGTGAGCAATAGGTTTGATAGATTTGGGACTTGCTTCAGAATGAGAATAACAAAAGGGGAAAAAACATACTTGGAATGCTTTTCACATAGAAGAGATTTTAGTGCAACAGAGCTAAATATAAGTCAGTTCATAAAATGAAATAATTATAAAATAGCAATCAAAAGACCCTCACCGAAGAAGAAATTGTAGAGTTTGGATGCCAGGGCTCAGGAAGCTCATTGCTGGGTAACCACTTTTTGGCTGAGTGATGAACACTGGAGTAAAACCCCCTATTTGAAAAATATGTAAGAACAAGTATTCCTTCAGAATTATAAAGAAATCTCAAATTATAATCGAATTGTAGTACAGCACTGTTGGAGAGAAGCAGATGAAAAAAAAAACAGATATATCTGAGTAGTCATCAGTGGTGCTATTCAGCCAGTTCTATCCGGTTCGGGTCAACCAGTAATGGCGGCTGCGGGAAGTTCTGCCCACCTGACCACCCCATCATCATGTCCCATTTTTGACACTCTGTGCATGTGCAGAAGGTAAGTGGAGGGTCGTATTCACTTATCTTCACTACCAGTTTGAAAATGGGAGCGCGCATGCATGCTGGCTTTGCTCACACGCGCCACCTCCTTGCATGTGCAGGACTTCTGCGCATGCACAGAGCATAAAAAATGGGATGTGATGACATCCGGGTGGCTGGGCGGAGCCTCCCGCAGCCGCCGCTACCGATTTACCCGAACCGGATAGAACCGACTGAATAGCACCACTGCTGGTAATCATATGTAGAATCCTGCAATAACTTCCCATTAAAAGATTTTTTAAAAATCTATAGTCTTCCTTCTGTTTTTTTTAAAAAAATTATTATTGCATCTAACAATATCAGCCTCAACTAGTTTTTATCTAACACAGACATTAATATGCATTTTCTAAGTTATATATTCTCAGGGACACGGTGGCTCGGTGGCTAAGATGCTGAGCTTGTCGATCGAAAGGTGGCAATTCAGCAGTTCAAATCCCTAGTGCCGCATAATCGGGTGAGCTCCTGTTACTTGTCCCAGCTTTGCCCAACCTAGCAGTTCGAAAGCACGTAAAAAATGCAAGTAGAAAAATAGGGACCACCTTTGGTGAGAAGGTAACAGCATTCCATGTGCCTTTGGCGTTTAGTCATGCCAGCCACATGACCATGGAGACGTCTTCGGACAGTGCTGCCTCTTTGGCTTTGAAACAGAGATGAGCACCACCCCCTAGAGTCGGGAATGACTAGCACATATGTGCGAGGGGAACCTTTACCTTTTTAAATTATATATTACTCTTTCTTTTGACAAAATTATGGGTAAATAAAAAGACAGTTATAGTCATCTATAGCATTTAGACCTGGCACCCTCCATGGTACAAGAAAAATATATTTTAATTCACGCATAACTTTCAGAAGATCACTCTTCATACCATACCCATTCACTGAATGACTTCAAATATTTAAGGAGTCCATGGGTGATTTCCTCTTCTATTACTTCCACTGGAGATTAATGCTCATTAAATGCTATGTTTTTCACAGTCTGACCATGACTTCTTTTTCTGTTTATCCTATTTCAAAAGAAATATGGGCAGCAAAAGAAAATGAGTACTTGAGATAGAAGAGTTTTTCCTTATTGCTTTGTTGTATTTACTCTAGATTTTTTCTACTCAGTATTATAATTTTATCTTTTATAAATAGAAAACTTATTATAATACCATTGCCTTTGAATGCAGCTCAACTTTGACTATGTAAAAGCAATCATGCTTTTAACTGGCATAGTAGAAGTATTTTTATAATAATTATTTCAGGTTTTTTTAAAAAAACTTTCTGAATTCTTTTATATGTCCAAAATTTCCTGGGACCTTCCATCCTAATGCAAATGATATTTGTCTCTGAATATTTTTTCCAAAAAAATATTCAAGGTGAGTCAAGGTAAAGTTGCATTTAAAGTATTTAATGTAAATAATTGTGAAGCTATCAGATAGCAAAAAAGTCTTCCACATTAATATGCATCGACATTATAGGATTAAATATCATACATCTCAGCACATTTTGAAATCAAGTAGGGACTAAAATGTGTATGGTTTCAAATTCAAACCAATTTCTCTGCTATTCAGAGTTGGCAAGAAAATAAATTGTTGTGGAAATGATTACTTGAAAGGAAACTTTAAACCTTCTACTATAATAAGCCATGAAATAATAAAGAGCTTTTTTTGGCTTCTTTATTCACTTTGTCTTCTTTCTAAATGCATATTCTTTGCAGTTTGAGTATTATATAGCTATTTTTATGGCAAAGTCATTTCTTCCTTTGAGAAGAAAAGCAGCTGGGAAGGGCATTTGGATGCCCTGAAGCTGACATGGTTAAGCAGTGCTTTTTGCCTGCTTTATCATTGATAAACTTAACTGGCTGCCTTCCCACTGCATCACAGGTGTGTACAGGAAATAAGGCAAAGGAAAGCAAAGAAATAGTGATAAATTCACGGAATAATTCACCTTCATTGGCTCCTACCAGTTTTCGTTCAATGTGAAAGTTATTTGCTTTATTCTTCAGTGGCAAAAAAAAGTCATTAAGATTCTCTGGGCGGAAGTAGTATGTCCTTGCATGTATTTAGTGATAAATAAAGGTGCGTGTTTGAATGCCCTCTTGCACAAATATGCTTCATCTGTGCCTTGATATACTATACTTCAGGTGAATACTAACAGAAGAACTGTGTGGGAAATGGTCTCATTGGGCTATTTTAGTAGTAGGAGTATAGTGAATGCTCTCCAGGAGTGCCCTTAAGAAATTGCTGGAGGATTTCTTCATGGAGAAAATTAGTGCAATTTTCAACTCACTTCCTATAAGTTGAATGGAGAATTTAAAAAGGGTTTTCTGCCCAGTTCTAAAGAAATGATCCTGCTTATTTCTACTGTCAATTTTTAAGCAAAATGAATATAGCTATATTCTTGGGAATTCTGCTAAAGAATAAACTGAAACGTGTTGGTTGAAAGTAGAATTCCTCATACATACTAATTGAAAAGCTGAAGCTAGCTTGTTTTGTACCAAATCAATGAACAGCAGTACTGCTAACAACATCATTTCAAATGAGTCAAAATAAATGCTTTTCCCCCTCCAGTCTATTTTGAAGGATGCCTTGTCATGTTACTTTGCACATTAAAGTTGGATCAACATTTAGCACAGCATCTAACAAAATCAACCAAGCAATAGCGTAAGAAATAATAAAAAAATACTTCAACTAAACAGCCTAACATTGTCAGATTTATTAATAAAATAAACTTACTACTTACAAACAATACATGATAGTGTCACTTTATGCCTTTATTCATTCTTTTATTCATGCTCCACAGATTCACTGTGTAAGTGACAAATAGGTTAGCCTAACCTAAATAAGAAAACATAAGCAATTTCATTACTAGTAATGAGATTTTTACTTTCTCGCTTAAAGGTGAGTATGTGCTTCTGCACAGATATACATTAGTTCTCCAGAAATCTTCACATTCAGTTTCTGGATTGTTCTACAATATTAAAGTGATTAAAGCTTGCTTCGCTCATCTATATTTATAGATATTAAAATACATTTTTTCTTAGTGTGATGCATAAGCTTGTTATGGAATTATGAGCTCTTCCAAGGTAGTAGTAACCTGACCATTGCTAAAGTTAATTAGATCTCAGCCCCATGGATGGCATTTCCAAAACAAATTACTGGGAATACAATGGAAGATAAATATTTCAACTAATATTGCAAGGAGACAGTCTGATTCTAAGAGCGGGGTGGGTATGCTGGCTGAAACTAACACAATAATCTTCATTCATAAAATGGTTCTAAGTGTTCATACAATGTTAAAATGACAGCTATTTGCTGTCATTGCTATTTGTTATCTTGCTTTGTAGTGCCAGAGTCTACTTTGGAATAAAAAAATGATATATACAGAGCTATCAATATCACCTGCAAACAGGGTTTCGTATCCCATAGGCCAGAGGTGGGTTTCAATTTTTTTTTTACTACCGGTTCTGTGGGAGTGGCTTGGTGGGTGTGGCTTGGTGGGAGATGCAGGAAATGATACTGTAAAATCTCCATTCCTACCCCACTCCAGGGGAAGGATACTGCAAAATCTTCATTCCCTCCCGATCAGCTGGGATTTGGGAGGCAGAGAATAGATGGGGGTGGGCCAGTCTGAATTTTTACTACTGGTTCTCCGAACTACTCAAAATTTCCATTACCAGTTCTCCAGAACTGGTCAGAACCTGCTGAAACCCACCTCTGCCATAGGCCCTTATTTCAGTGGGAATAAATTCTGAATGTAGACCACAGCAAGAAACAGACCCTGGAGAGGTCAAAACTACTTTTATTAAGATGGATTATTGTAACAGAATGTTGCAAATCTGTGTTTTTGTTTCTCCCTTCCTCTGCTTGGGATCTAAACCAGAAATACTTTTTGACATAAACATATCTGCTATAAACCTGCTTACGATTTCCTACTTTCCTTCCTGAAGCCTATATAGGTCTGCTGGTCTAGGTTCAGCAATTAAAGTTCTAAAAGGATATTTTACTCAAAGAGAGATGCAATTTGGATTAATAAGGTATTTCCATTACCTAAATGCCTAGATCAGCAGTTCAGTAACTGCATGCACAGATATTTCTGGAACTTTTTCTTTTACTGATAGGGAACACCGTAAGCATTTTTTCACTCTTGGAATTGCCTTCAGACCTAAGGCCAAGCTTAGCAAAATGGCTACTTTGCTCTGCTTGACTTCACTTAACTTTGAAATGTATCTTCAGAGGGATGCTTCACATGAAGGATGGTTCAAGTGAGATATCCCTTCAAAATTTTGCACAACCATTATTGTAAGACTTTCCACGAAAGTGTGTCCTTGTAAAATAGGCTAGAATGACATAAAAAGTGGCTCAAAATCATCTAGAGAGTTTTGTGTCTGGCTAACTGAGATCAACATTCTATGTATTGTGTTATAGTAGCTCCCTCAAAAATTTAATACACTATAAAAATGAAGTGAAAAACAATTGAAGACTTGATCACACACATCATCAAGAATGCCATCTTTTTAACATTGCAGAAAAATTTAATGGTTGCCTCAGCATAATATATTGTATGCTTGTATTGTATATTTTTTCTTCCATGTTTACAATAAGATTGTATAGGACAGATAGCAATGCTGGTTCCTGTCAGTTGCTGGTTCCTGTCAGTATAAAAAAATGAATATATCATGTAGCAGAAGACGACACATATCTTCTGTATAAAAAACACATGTACAGGAAAGATAAAATGTCCATTCTTTTAGCTGCAGATAAAGAGACATCTGCTTAACCATAAATAATAAGGAAATTTGCCATAATTTTAAGATAAAGAAACATCTGTTCTAATGGAATAGGAAAGATGTTCATGCTAGGAGGAAGATGTTCCTACTGATAGAGCAGAAACCATTGTAATAAGCTGACACATTTCATTCTATTAATAATGATTGGCTAAATTTTAAACTAAAAGACCTATAAAAGAAAGGAGAAGCCTTTTGTGATTGTCTATCCAAAACTAATAACTTTGGATTGAATAAACGTATCTTCTCTGACTCTTGTCTGGTGATTTCTATTAAATTCTTAGGGTACAGCATTTATAAAAAATGTCTGAAAAATAGTTTCATTTGATAAACTAGAGACAGACAATCACAATTACAGACTTTTAACTATTTGATTCAATCTAGAATAATCATGGAAAAATTATTTGATAAATAATTTCTAAAAACAGGAGGTTACAGCTCCCTGGAGCTGTTGCTTGCAAGTACTTGGTTAATGTTTGGAACCTAAAGAATTTTCAATAGATTTTTTGAAAAGGCAGAATATTAAAACATATAAAACATGACTTCCCAGCATGTTCTTCTCAGCAATTTACTTAACTAATTGAAAATGGTCACTTGAGTTTTTGGTTGATGATTCATGTTAAAACCAAGTACTGTCACAAATTAAAGTGTATACATCTGTTGCTGAAATAGAAGACAATGATGAGTCAATTTTGATAATTTTAATTTTTATAAATTCAGTTTTAAAGAACTGCAAGCATATTTTAAAGATACATACTCTAAAGAAAAAAATCCTTTACAGCTTCTGCATTGAGATATTTTAAACTATTTAAGTTAAAGATATATATATATGTAACATGTATGTAATGCAGAATATACAGGTAGTTCTTAACTTACAACCAAAACTGAGCCCAAAATTTATGTTATTAAGTGGATTTGCCCCATTTTACGACCTTTCTTGCTACAGTTAAGTGAATCACTGCAGTGGTTAAGTTAGTAACAAAGTTGTTGAGTGAATCTGGCTTCTTCCTTGACTTTATTTATAAGAAGGTCACAAAAGGTGATCACATGATCCTGTAACTCTCATAAATATGAGAGAGGTTGCCAAGCATCCAAATTTTGATCACCGTCACCATGGGTAGGCTGCAACAGTTGTAAGTGTGAAAAATTGTTATTTTTCAGTTGTTTTTTTCAGTACTGTTGTAACTTTGAATGGCTATTGAATGAACTATTGTAAAGTTGAGGATTACCTGAATATTCTAATTCTTAAACCATAATATGACAACATTTAGGAAGAACCTCCATTACACATAACATAAATTAAAGGGAAAGAACAATAATAAGAAATGGAGACATTCCTTTACTCAAGAAATACCATTTTGAAATCAGTAGCCTCAACTAAACCTTCAAGGTTTAACTTGCTTAAGTTCAAATATGTAGACCCCATTATCTATATCCTGCTGAACTTCAGCTTGGATACATTGACCAACCAATATAGACAACTTTCTTAAGATGTGGCTGGTAGCCAAAAATATCACCACTTGTTGCTATTTTTTAATCTGGGGATTTTAGAGTTGGTAAGAAAGAAAATAGGTATTATCAATTTTGCTTTCGCTAATAGGGAAAATGGGCTTTCATTCTTGATTTCTTTTTAAGGGATGAAAAACAAGGGTTAAGGAAATGATTTTCCTCCTTAAATGCCTTTAGTCTCAATAAGTTGTATTGAAAATGTTGGTCACTTCTGTGAAACTCTGAGGGTGCTATTAGGATCACAGAAAAGGTGTTAGAGGCTATATGCTGATTGTTCTATCAAAGGATGTAAATCTAAAATGTTACATCAGTTTAACATATAAGAAAAAAATCAGGACAAATGAATAAATGCTAAATAAAACAACTGATTCCCATGGAACCTCCCCCATCTCTTAGATCAGGGGTATCAAACTCAAGGTCTCGGGGCCAGATCCGATCCATGGGGTGCTTAAACCAGCCCGCAGGGCCGGACTGGAAATACCAAAGGATGGCCTGTGGTGCCTCTGGCAGCTAAAACGGGCTGCGTGCGGCCCCCCTGCACCTTGTTTTCACCCTCCATGGTTTCATGCAGCACTCCACTGGCTGAAAATGGCCTGAAAGCAGCCTGAAAATGGTCCAAAAATGGCCTGAAAAAGGCCCAAAAAATAAACTGAAAATGACTCCCAAAATGGCCTGAAAAACAGGCCAAAAATGGGCCATGGATGGTGAAAGCGAGGCACAGGGGGGCCGTGCACAGACCCCCACACCCCATTTTGGCTGGCAGGGTGCTGCAGGAGATATCCGTTCTACCCCCACCTCCCCCGCCCCCCGGCCCACAGAGGAGAACTACAATGCTGATCCAACCCTTGAAGAAATCCAGTTTGACACCCCTGTCTTGAACACTTTGGTAAATTAAATTTGTTCCTGTGTTCTTGTGGTGGCTGTTTAATAAATATCCAGCATGAAGAGGAGCAGGCTACTGGAATGAAACCATTTTGTTAACCCATGTCTGTTATCATAGTCCAACAGACTGTGTGAGAATTGGCCATGGTCTTCTAAATCATCCAGATTGAATTTGATGCTATGATTCTTGACAGGATTTTCCTGTCTGTTAACTCAGTCACCTGCCTGTTAAGTGGCCAATTAATTCTTTGATGGATAAAACTGCCCAGCATGTGATCCATACAGTGAGTGACAAGGCTTCTTTAAGTGAGTCACTAGCTCCTCTGGCCCTATCTTCTCATGAAAACTTTGTTGGACCCTGTCATAGACAATTACTGTCCAGTCTCCAAACTTTCCTCCTAGGGAAAATGGTAGAAAAGGTGTTGGGGTGTCTTACACTTTGATTTCCAGCCATCTACTAGAAGGGACAGATTGCCAATAACATTCACTGAAGAGCTGAACAAGCAAACTGCAGTTTGATGCGCATTGTCAGAATCTGTTAGCCAAGGCGAGCTACTGGCAACCACAGAAGGGCAACCTGAGTGTCGCTTTGGATTGTTCACCTCCAGGAGTCATTGCACAGATGATCAGGGTATCTACTGATGGTTGGCTAAAGAAATTGGGCATTCTTGTCTGCTGGTGATGTCAGTTGTTATCATGACTTTGCCTGACTGTACTTTCACTTATTTGCTGACCTGCAAGTATTTTCAAGTAGGACTATGCTGATAATTTTCAAGGTAAATCTGCATAGTTGCCAAAGACAGTTCTAATGTATTGCTTCCAACTGCTTCACTGCGGTGTTCTGTGGAATTGAAGCAAGGTGCTGTGATTGCCACAGTGCTGGTCAAGGTGATATGCTGAGCATGCACGGTATGGCATGGTTAAGAACCAATTTGCAAAACTGAATTATTAAAAACATATTTATGGCATACTTGCAAATCGTGAACCACTGATGTCTTGCAACTGTAATTTAAGCAATACTGTCTAACCCAATTCTCTACAAATGAAAGCATTGGTGGTTGGATTTCTTTCTTTGGCTGTGATTTAAAAAAAAAACACTATAGATTTCTGATTCCTTCAAAGACATTCAGAACTGAACACAACAGATCTAAAAATGGAAAGTTTATTCCATGATAAACAAAAATATTTGCTATAAGATTCTGTGTTAAATGAAGCCCCAGGAGCTAAATTCAGTTTAATGATGCAATCCTATAAATGTCTGTTAAATCTCTTTGAATTCAGAGTAAAATGAAAGTAAATTTCATTGGACTTAATTGGACTTTTTAGAAGCCATGTGTAGGTTTGCACAGTTACAGTAATGTGCTACTAATTAAATCTAATTAGATCAAAGTGGTGAAATGTAGTAATTAGGTGTTTTAACCAGTGGATCATTGAATATCCTTACTGATGTTCCTCTGCAACATTTTCCTGCTGATGTAATTTAATGTAATGTAAAAATTCACATTAAACAACTTTTTTTTGAAACAAACAGCATATCAGATGACCAAAGTAAGTGTGTATTGTTATAGAGTATGCATTAGGACTAAGATTAATATAGACTTAATATATTCAATATTGTATGAAAGTACTCAGAAAGGTTGGTATCTAACCAAACTAGAAAGATTGTATACTGCATGAAAAAAGGTGGGATGCAGGCCAATGCATTGTATTCTATTTTAAAAAAAATATTTCAGATGCTTTAACATACTATTTAAACAGAAATTGCACAAGTAGATAATAAACAACTATTAAAATATTACAAAGGAGAAAAAAAATCCCTTTTGATTCTTATCTTCCCTTCTGATCATTTCTTTAACTGCTAACCATATACCTAAATATCTGTGCTGTACTTTGAAAATTAAAGTTTGGAGTTTATCAGTAATATCTGTTTTAAATTATTTCATCCATTTGTTAATGATGAATTGTGATTAATCTCCAAACCTTTTTTTCTAAAAACTATACTATTAGTGTTTGAATTTATTTTGCTGCCTAATAGGTCACATATAAGAAAGACATTTCTTTGTGAATTTTGACAGAGTATATATATATTTATAATAAAGGCTAAGTTTTGTCATTGTTACATATTTTCCAATTTTCATCTCTCAATCTTCTGTCAGTGACAAAAGTTTCACTTATCCGAAGTTGTGCCATATTTGTTCTTGCCTCTGTCAACTATATCGTAGCAAAATGTAATATTTTTCATATATGTTTCCTGGAATTATTCCTAATAAAAATATTAGAGGTTTCAATTCATTTTTTTTAAAAAAAACTGATGTTTTGATTTATTTCCTTCCAAAGTTTTTCATACCTAATAGACATATTGGTTTTATATAAATGTTTCAAATTCTGTCATCCATCTCAAGTCCACTTATTTCTTAGGTCACTTTTTATTCTTACAATAATTTGTAAATCTAATAGCCCTAGTAAATTATTAGTAAGTTCTTGAGATATCTTTAGTTTTTTATGAGTTTTTATGTACCATATTGGTATATATGATGAAACCTTTTTTACTGAGGTTGTCACTGAAG
Source organism: Arizona elegans (assembly GCA_022577455.1). NCBI lineage: Eukaryota > Metazoa > Chordata > Lepidosauria > Squamata > Colubridae > Arizona > Arizona elegans. The sequence goes on along the minus strand of JAKOOJ010000006.1, from coordinate 78,466,364 downwards.
TAAAAGTCATTGACACCATTAACAGAAATGCTAATAGTGAGAGTGACAGACTAATTCTTGCTGTTAGCTTAAAACATCTGGTACAAAACTGAATAACAAACATATCACCATAGCAACTTTGATCAAATCTGACTTCATAAGAAGTATTAATTGAAAAACATATTATAATTTAAAGGCAGTTTAAGTGTAAAGTATTTCAGGATAAAATATTTTCCAATAAAAGATGCTATGTGTTGGAAACAACTTCTGGTGACTGCTTAGAAAAATGGTTGCCATTTCATCTTTTCTCTAGTAATAATTTAAAATAAAATAAATTTATGGATAAAATAATAATTCAAGGAAGTTCCTATATTGCCTTTGATTCTGTTTATCCACATTCACTGGTTGTCCATTCTACTATTTCCGTCACACTTCTTTTGTTTGTCAAAATGCATAGCCAACTATGCATTACCATTCAAACAACCATTCCTTTGGCAATCATTCTAATGAAAAGTATTTATTCTAATGAACAAATAATTATAGTAAACAAAAGTAAAAAATTAGGGCATCTACCATATATATTTGCAGATAAGCCAAATTCACTATTTGGAGTGGATCTTTTTGAACATATTGGTATATATGGATATACTAGTTTATCCACAAATATATATGGTATGCCTCCACATTCTGGTCATAGCAGTGAGATTTTCTCATTTAAAATATAGAGCTATTTTTAATGGATTTTTAATGTTTTTTATGCATTATCTTTAGTGATTCAAAAAATTGGAAGATTGTTTATGAAATGTTTTAAAGGCATGTATTGTTGTTCCTCATATTTTAGTTACGGAAGTACCAAAAATATTTTAGTGTATATGTTTTATCTTGAGCTTGTGGCTCAACTTACATTTTCATAAAAGTCATCAGTCCAAAATCAGAAGAAAAGTACATCACACAAGTATATGAAAATGCCTTTCCTGCAGTTTTATGCATTAATGCACTCAAGGCATATTATTATCTTATAATGCATAATACATGCTGTTCCACTATCATAATCAATCCTTTGTTAACTTAAGTGCATCCCTATCTAAAATTATGACTCTGATTCAGATATTGTTGCGAGTTCTTTAATTTTGCAATGTAACAATTTATACTGGTACATTGCTAGAATGATTTAGCCATGGATGGACAACCTACAGTCCTTTAGCCTTTACAGCAAAATGTTCTCTTTCAATTCTGTGCCAGATCAATCTAAGGAGTTAGCAAGTGGGGAATGTGGCATTGGTTCTCTATTGCAAAACACAGCAAGAAATTAGTACTTTGTTTGAGTTATCCAGTGTTTACTCTAGATCCGTGATGGAGAACCTATGACACACGTGCCACAGGTGGCACACATAGGCCTCTCTGACAGCATACGAGCCCTTGTCCCAGCTGAGCTCTGTGCGTGTGCCTTCCACCGGCCACCTGATTTTTGGGTCTCTGCAGCGCTGTTGTTTAATCAAAATGCAGTTAAAACACTATACAAGCCATCAAGAATATAACTATATATTTCCAACAGGAACAGGAAGTGCCTCACAGGAGCAGATAGAGGTAAATCCTAGAGTGGCAAGACATGTATCACTGAACAATGGAGATGAATGCTAGAGAGTAATAAAGCTGGATACAAGGCAGACATAACATCTTAACGTCGTATGCATGCAGGGGGGCGTGTGGCGTGCACATGCAGGGTGTGTGTGTCATGCACACATTGTATTATGGGTGTGGGCATGCACACGTGCACTGTCATGTGTGCACACATGCTTTCGGCACATAAGGACAAAAGGTTAGCCATCACTGTTCTAGATGGTAGGATATAAAGCTCAGAATAACTGGAAGGTGAGGGTGAATTAGTCATGCCTTACTATTATTATAATCTAATAATTTGATTAATTTATTGTATATGCCCCTTATTCATATTTATATCATAGAAAACCTGGTTGCAACTATTTAAAACTAATTAATAATGTCATAGATTTTATTGTGAAATAACATGTGACAGCTAACAGGTGGCCTTATCTTAGTGGTCCTTGGCTAGTCTCTCTTTGTGTCTCTAAAAAAGAAAAGACATGATAATAATGGAAAAAACTCTAAAAGGCATATAAAATCCATCAGATAAGACTAATAGCAGCACAGAAATCAGAACAGCAGGAGGAGGAAAAGGAGGGTGGCTTAACGCTCTGTGGAAAACAACCTTAGACAGATAACTGCTTTATATGCTAAGGTGTTCCGTATATTGAGAAGATCCTGCTTTTTATTTCCAGTAAACTGCCATAGATGGGATACAGATAAAGATCTACTCCTCAAAAAAAAGAAGATATATGATTGTGCTAGCTTTATTTCATTTAAATTAATTTATTAAAATCACTTTTAAATCCTAATAAATATCTTGAGAGAAGGGTCTCCTCTCTCAGGAGGAGAATCCCACAAATTGAGTACTATTATAGAAAAGGTTTATTTTATTGATTGATTGATTTATCAAATTAATATGTTGTCATCTAACAAAAAGTGACTCTGGACAACAGACAACAATATATATATATAACAATTATTGACACATAAAACAGTCATTGTTAAAAAAAATATTAAAATAAAAAGGCACAAGGCATAAGAGACATCAAATATTAACTGCGGGACTCGAGCCAGCTTAGATGGCATGGTTAGATTTTGAAGGACTTCCGAATTTTAGCAGGAATGGAAATAACTTCACTGGGTGGGGAAGGAGAATGTTCCATAAGGGTGATTCTGCAGCAGAGAAGACCCATCTCTTGATACCCATCAGGCATAATTCCATAGTAGATAGGACACAAAACATAACTTCTCAAATGGATCTAATGAATGGGTATATATATTTGGGGAAAGGTGGTTAACAAAATGAAATTCAATGGTGAAAAAAGTAAGGTTCTACATTTAGGTAAGATACACAAAATGCACAGGTACGGTATATGTGGTACCTTACTCAATAGTAGTACCTGTGAGAGGGATCTTGGAGTTCTAGTGGACAACAATTTAAATATGATCAAGGAGTGTGCATCAGCTGCCAAAAAAGCCAACACAGTTCTAGGCTGCATAAACAAGGGAAAGAATCAAGATCACGTGAAGTGTTAATACCACTTTATCATGCCTTGGTAAGGCCACACTTGGAATACTGCATCCAGTTTTGGTCGCCACCATATAAAAAAGATGTTGAGACTCTAGAAAAAGTACAGAGAAGAGCAACAAAGATGATTAGGGGACTGGAAGCTAAAACATATGAAGAACAGTTGCGGGAACTGGGTATGTCTAGTTTAATGAAAAGTAGGACTGGGGTAACATGATAGCAGTGTTTCAATGTTTGAAGGGCTGCCACAAAGAAGAAGGGGTCAACCTATTTTCCAAAGCAGCAGAAGGCAAGACAAGAAGCAATGGGTGGAAACTAATCAAGGAGAGAAGCAACTTAGAACTAAAGAGAAATTTTCTGACAGTTAGAACAATTAATCAGTGGAACAATGCTCTAACACTGGAAGTTTTTAAAAAGAGATTAGATCACCATTTGTCTGAAGTGGTGTAGGGTCTCCTGCCTAAGCGGAGTTGGAGTAAAAGACCTCCAAAGTCCCTTCCAACTCTGTTATTCTATTTTATTCTAAAGGTTCCTCAGATCAGGGCTGTCAAACTTGCACTCTGCAAGCTGGATGCGTCACGTGCTGGCCATGGCCATGCCCAGTTTAGCGAAAGGGAAAAAAGTCATGATATGTCATGTGATGATGCCATAACGACATGAGTTTGACATCCCTGCCTCAGATAATCCGGCCCCACTCATGAGAAGTTTTACAGATCAAATCCAGCACCCTGAATTGCACATGGAAGCAAATTGACAACTAATTCAGCTTGTGGAGCGTAAGTGTTACAGGTGCTGTTCTAGAAGTACACGTGTTGCTGCATTCTACACCAATTGGAGCTTCTGAATGCTCTTCAAGGGCAGTCCTATGTAGTGCACATTACAATACTTCAATGTAATATAAAATTTAATGTAATGTAAAAACTAGGGCATGAAAGATCTTTGTGCCTAACTTTCCCATTTATTGTGTTTCCATTGTGGATATAACTTGAGTTCTGAATATGATATATGATACATCCAGCAGCAACAGAAGCTCATGAACATCTTTCCAGAATAGTAATTTAACTTTCAAGTGTTGATGATATCTCCCATCAGCTTGATATAAATATTAAAAACAAAATTAATGAGAAATTCAGTAAAATAGCAGTCTGTGTCGCATAAGGCTGGAGAATGAAAACTGAGGCATCAGGAAACCCTCTGGTCTATCAAGGTTAATCTATGCCCATTTCTGTGCTGCCAATGTAATAGACATTTCCTTTTAATATGTAACTAGATTTGATAAGGGAAACCTTGGAGCTGGTTAGTTTAAAGTCTTTAATTCAGCTAAGACTGAATAAAATGTAATAGTGTATTTTGTGTGTCAGTGTATACGTGTGGGTGGGTGTATTTACAGTCTCTCACACACAGAGAGGCAGTTATAATTGGACTTGAATGGAGAAGAAACAAGTGTGAAAAGGTGCTTTGTCTTTCTGACCCTTCCTCCCATTCAACTGCTCAAAATTCTTTCCCATTTGCTGCTCAGAGCAACACATGTGAGTCATTGGCCATTATACTGAGCCAGGATCAATAGTACCCACTGGGAAGGCTTTTGCTAATACATGGAAACTCCTGCCTTGCTGCCTATTTACTTGCTTTCTTTGACCAAAAGATTAATGAGAGTGAAAGAGAAATAGTCCAAGAATTCATGCTGCCTAGGAATTCTAGGAAATGAACTGCAGAATAAATGGAAGTCAGGGGTAATCATATATAGCATGTTCTTTTATGATATCATATAAGAAGCAACAAATATTATTTTTCAAATTTCAAATATTGTCAGGATTGAGAGACGGAGTGTCAGAGCAACCAGCCATTTCCATAAGTTTCTAGTTAACAAACAAATGGAGTGAGCCAGGAAACTAAGTGATGAACCCCAAAACAGCTGAGAGGAGAAGCTAAGGAGAAAATTGCAGTCTTCTAACCAAAACCAGTGATATTTGAGTAAACAAAGACCAGGAATCATATATTGGACTTATTCCTTTTTGCAGAATATCTGGTGAAAAGGAATCCAGAAATCATTTGCAGTGGAGTATGATCATACCAATTCTTCCTATTGTCAGGTAAGAACCAATGAAGCAGACAAGGCCAATCACTTAACCTTGTCTTGTAAAATTACTCACAAAAGCAACCAAACAGCTATTTATATACTATAGTATTTCTATAGCAAAACAAATGGCTTTATTATAGTAGAAGGAAGTAAATGGCAACTAGAGGGATTATGAGCCACCTACTTTGTCAATTCCTGGAATTTTGTTGGCATATAAAATCATGGATAAATATGATTATTCTGAAGGGAAGAGGTCTATAATATATATTCTTATTTTTTTTTACTACATTTTTTATTTGATGGAAACTAAATTATTTCCAATTTAGGCCACTTTTTCCTTTCAGAATTAAAAACTATTGGTAAATTTACATAAATTGGGTACAGGGTTCCAGCACTTCTGTAATTATAAACTATAGTGTTTTATGTGACTATCCTCTCACACGCTGTATAATAATCTTTTGAGCAAGTTGCAATTTCTTAACTTTGCATATTTTGACTAACATCATGAAAGAATTCAGCTTATGGGATGCTTTCAAAATCAGAAATACAAACAGCAGGAAGGCTGAGATCATTAAAAAAAAAGAGTAGGCTGGGGCAAAGCAATCTCTGAAACACCCAAAACAAAACAAAAAGAAATATTAAAATAGTGCTTCCGAAACTTCTTCCTTCATTACTCAAAACTGCTTATACTTTTATCCAATATAGATTAAACATTTTAAGTCAATTTAAATATCCCTGTTGTAATTGAGTAAGATGACTACATATGTCATAACCCAAAGGGAGGGGGATCCACTTTTTCTAGAGCTACAGTGTTAAAGAACTGAAAATAAGGAAGATAAAGAATAATACAACAATACATGATAACACAATAGATACAAACTTAAAGTAAACTGCTCCAAACTCAATTGCAGAAAATACAACTTCAGCAACAGAGTGGTCAATGCCTGGAATGCACTATCTGACTCTGTGGTTTCTTCCCCAAACCCCCACAACTTTAACCTTAGACTGCCTACTCTTGACCTCACCCCATTCCTAAGAGGTCTGTAAGGGGCGTGCATAAGCACACCAACATGCCTACTCTCCCTGTCCCCATTTATTCGTATCCATTTCATGTATTCATAATCATGTTTATACTTATATCTGTAATCTTATATATGCTTGGCTAAATAAATAAATAAATAAATAAATAAATAAATAAATAAATAAATAAATAAATAAGGCTCTTTTTGAAAGGCGGAAGGGGGAAATTAGGTGAAAGATGGTTAGACGGAATATTTAGGATAATCTTATGACTTTCAACCTTCTTTGAACAGATGTAACAATGACTCCCAATTTAGGAATGCACTTTCAATTGTTAATAAACAAATATTTAAAGAATTATGGAAGAAGATACCTGCTGATTCCTTGAGAGAAGGATAGAAAGCCTCCATTATGGACGTCACAAAGGTGCTTTTTTAAGAGGCCACTTTGGGACTTCCTTTGTTGTTCCTTGAAGATATTTCATTTCTCTTCCAAGAAGCTTCTGAACTGAAAAAGCTTCTTGAATGAGAAGTGAAACATCTTCTTGAAAAAACACCTTTGGGACAACCATGACCTAGATGACTTAGAATTTCCGTGACTTCCTCCATTTTTTTGGGAAGACATTCACTTCCCATGTAAATGATGGAAAAACTGGGTTTCCTAAACATGCTTCAATATGTACTGTAGCAGAAAAATTGATTGCCCGCTTTTCTAAAGAGAGTACTTTAGTAAAAGTATGGAATCCTTATTCTTCTGTAATCTCTCTATTGACATCTGCCAATTGTATTAAATTATACAGCAAGGAGCAGTCACTGAAACCAACAAATTCATTTTTACATGTAACTTGTCTTGCACTTGAACAACATCTTCAGGGGTGAACGGCTAGCACTTCAAGTAAGTTCTCCACCTGTCCATTTCAGGAAACGATCACACACTTAAAAAACTTGATTTGACATTCTGTTTCCTCTAATAGGTCACTTCTTGCCAGTCTTCAATTTTTATACACATTATTTACAAGGTAGTGGAAGGGCATAATCGTTTTTCTTTTTCCTGAGATCATTCATCTTTCAAAATATACAAATCTAAAGCTGAAAATTAATATTTATGACAGCACCATTCCTAAATATGCATAGAATGTGCTCCTGGGTGTAAGTTTATCCCTGTGAAGCAGCATCTGTAAAATATGAACTGTAGATAAGATCATGAAGAATGACTTTCAACTACTTGCACGCTCTGCAGGTAAACAATTTTAAAGGAGTGAGTTCATTTATTTCAACCATTAGGATATCTTCTTGATGTGTTAATCTATGCCACGTCTCTTAGATAAACAAACATACATCAAAGGTTTCATTTTGTTACTAGCAGGCTTACTTTTTTCTTTTCTTTTCTTCTTTTCTTTTTACAAAAAATTCCTTAGTCCCTTTGGGGAAAAAAATAAATGTTTGATTGCTACAAGAACAGTTAGGATTTTGCCATTGTCCTAATTTTCTCTGAAGATCCCACATCTTTGTTAAGCAAAGAACTTCATCAGTGGTTCTGTGTGCTATAAAAGAGCAAACAGCTTTCAAACACAAATAAGATAGTTCTTTCTCCTGAACACTAATGTGCCAATTTGTTATGCCCTGTCTGAAATGAAAATGGCTTTAATATGATTGGAGCATTATACATCTATGAACGCATGTGCCTAATGCTTCATCCATGAGATTATGACCACCAGTCAAACATGCTTTAAATCATTGCAGAAAAAATCCATAATGTATCCAGGGGATGCAGCTTTCCACAATGCCTGAGGACTTCTTTATGCAAACATTTTGCATATGTGAAGGAGATCTAGGAAAGCTTAATACACACACTCTCTCTCTCACACACACACACACGCACACACTCTTCCACATATCAATCGCAAACATTTGAAAATAGTTATATACGTTAAACCTCTAGGAGCAATCAAATGGATACTTTGATGTCATCAATATGCTCATAAGATTTGCTAGTTTAAATCAAAGGATTTTGAGGGTGCTGGACTTGCCTGGAGAAAGTGATGGGTTGGAAATTGAATTTTGATAATACTGTGGTGCTGGAAATAGATTAGTGAGTTGTTTTGATCTGGATGAGACTTTGCCTCCTATAAAGGAATCAATGGTTAGCTTGAGGATTCTCCCTGGTTAATATCAGTTAATGAAGGAAATGTTAATATCAACAGCAAGGAAGAATCTCTGTTCAGCTAACCTGGTATTTCAACTATAACTTTTCTGAAAAGAAAATAACCTAAATTCGGTCACCTCACAGTTGGATGGTTAAACTATGTCTTTGTTCTCTGCTATTCCCTCAGGTCTGGGCTCTTTCAGTATATATTGATATACTAATTGTACTAATAATATTGGCTTTCCTAATATGCATATTACTTATTTAATTACACTCTATATGTTGTGGATATGCACTGGATACTACTGTTGAAATATAAAGGTACATTATAAATAATAAAACTAGAAATAATGTTGATAATGGTATTTGTTCTATTTAATGTATCTTCAGAGCAGACTTTTTTCCTAGGTTTTATGGAGAGCAATAGGCACCCTGAGTATTGATGGGTTGGAGGCAATATATTTAGATACATTCTGTTTCTTATGATAAAATATGTACTATCTATTGGTACATACAATCTGTCTGTTGCTTTATTCAGTAAGGAAGAAAGCTATTGTATTTTATTTCATTTTTTCATTGTCACAGCTATTATATAGTATCTCAGAATGTGTATTTCCTTCTGAATATCATTTTTGGGAAGTAAACCAACTCACGGGAAAAAAATACCATATAGAGTTACTTGCTCCAAACAAATAGGAAATAAAATGAAAGCATGGCAGCATGTTAACTTTTCTTTTCTTTTCTTTTCTTTTCTTTTCTTTTCTTTTCTTTTCTTTTCTTTTCTTTTCTTTTCTTTTCTTTTCTTTTCTTTTCTTTTCTTTTCTTTTCTTTGTAATCCACAGTTTCTTTTGGGGAAATGTTTGTTTTATAGTCAGAAATATTATTGATCTGCAACATGTTCATTTCTATTGATACCTAAATTTATGGGGAAAGATACCAGAGAAGGTGACCTTTAAATTGTCTTTGTTTTAAAATTACAATGGTTTTAAGGTTTTGGGTCATTAACATTGTCTCAAAATAAATATGATGTATGTGTAGAATTTTGGATTTAATATGATGTATCTTCAAATTTTTGTCAATTATAATACTCTCCCCAAAACACAAAACTATTGACTAATCCATCTCAGGGATAGTTATTATAAGGAGTAAAAAGATAAGTTGTACATCTGCTACCATAAGAGCAGAATGCATGTGTCATAAATATCTTACTATCATGTTGTTCCTACAAAATTGTATTAAATTCAGATCTACTTCTGAAACACTGGGAGATCTTTTTTACCCATGCAGTCTGTCTCTTCATACACTCAAGCAGGCAAAGAATTGTGGAAATCAGACATTAAGGAAGCATTTGCCATTAACTTCAATCTCTGAAAATGAGCTATTTGCAAATTGATTTGGATGACCCAGGTATGACTGTGCAGTTAGGAAATATTTATTTAATAGTTTAGGCACTCTACCATCCCATGCAATTTCATTTCCCATTCCATCTCGCAATGTTCCAATTGCCTGCTTCACCAATTCAATTGCTATTCAAGCGTACAGAAAACGGGTTTGGGGCTGATGGTCACATTTGGCATTTATTCCTAAAGGTGTTTTACATTTATACCCTATTATTCTCTGCTTACATCTTCCAATATCCATCCCATTGTTTTACTAGAAGAAACTGCAATGCATTATTTCACCATTGTCACCTTTTTGCAATTTAAAACTTATGCTGGCACACATTTTTGAACACAAATTCAGCTGCTGTTTAAGGAATTTAAAATATTTTTCACATGCTCATTCATCAGGTATACCATTTAAGTTGGTATTTAAGATTGTCCATTAGTACCATTCTTAATCCACCTTCACTAAAATTAAACAGGTTTGCATGATAGCAGTGTTTTGCTTGCGAAAGTCAAAGCAGCTGCTTGAAAGGATCCATTCTGTACTTCCACTCCTACTCCCTAAAATCTCTTCAGAACAAGAGGAGTAGTAGTATAGAAGATATCCAAGGTCCCTTCAACTCTGTTATTCTTTTATTTTTTACCTTGCATTCTTTTTATCACAAGAGGCATTTGGCAACAGCTTGCTGAAGTTTCAATAGCTCTAAGACTAGTTACCTTTTGGGATCTGCACAATCTATGTTATGGATATTCTTTCATTCATTCTGGTTCAGGCCAAAAAGTTGCTGCTTGTAATACAGAGCTTGCCATGAACCTTAAGTCTCCCTTCTATTTCAACTATTTGTGAGAAGGATACAGCTTCTTTTGTGTTCTGAAGCCTGGTCATTGTGAATTTTATGAAGGCTAAAGGAAGCATAAAGTTTATTGAAGATTTGTTGCTGAGTAGGTTATAAAATAAGGAAAAAAGAAATGTTATTATCAATAAGAGCTTATTTTTTGCAGAAAGAAAGTTTGTGGCTTGGGGGCGATAGTGAGGCCTTATAAGAAAGCAGCACAAGAAGGAAGTCAGAAGCTCCTTGAGAAATCACCACAGATAGATAAGTTGTGCATCAAAGATTTTTCCTTCCCCTGACACAGAAGAATCCTTGTCTATTTACAATTCTCCACATACATTAAAAGCTGCATACAATGTGATGTGGGGGATTTGGATCTTTTTCACTTTTGTGCATATGTCCTTTAAAATGTTTACTGCAATTAATGAAGTTTTTCAGCTTTATGAAAAATAGTTTAATCAGTCACATCACTCTTCCAAAGATGGAAATACGAAGAAATTGTATACCTTCACAAACAGAGCCCAGATTATTCCTTTCCACCCTTCTGTAACTATAAATCAATTCCAGAGATGGCAAATGGTAGCAGGCTGATTAAACCGTAATGTTCCGTGCAACACTGCATCAGACGTATTACCTTCAGAACGGCCCTCTCATCTTCACACAAAATCAATGTCAATCTGTGAATCAAGTGTGCTTCAAGGTGGAAAAGAAGCATTAAGAGAGACAGTTCCTCTCTTACGGGGAAAAATACGGCAGTTTTTAAAGCAAGGGAGACAGAAATCTACGATTGTTCTGTATAGCTGGTAGCTGAATTTAGAATGTTTATTGACTAATGTTCACACATGATTTTATATCTCAATGCCAGTTAAAAAAAATAATACATCCTGTCCTCCCCTCCCCCCCAAAAAAACCAACAGTTATTGGATTGGGGAGTTTGTGTTCAGTAAATCATTGATCAATTTCTTTAAGATGAGATTTCATGGCAGACAGTCTACTATAAACTCCCAAAAGAGTGCACATAAATTCAATATATAAACAAACAAACAAATAAATAACTGGACTTCCCATATTCTGTTAATGGTAAGCCTCAATTAATATGCAGCTTAAGCCTCTACAGTGCTTAAGTTTTGATTCCAAAAGCAGATACCAGAGTGCACATACACCTTCCATTTTATATCTCTTTAAAGGAATCACATTTACCTGAGATTACTTGGTTGTCGTGACATCTAGACATATTTTACTTGCCTTTAAATCTTTGAGCGCTGTCCATAGTCCCACAATAAGAAATGTATCATACATTTAGAAAGAATCTTTCACTTGGTTTCAGTTAGCTTAGAATAAAGTTACAACTTCTTCAGGATACTTAACTATCCCCTGTTATACTTGTCTGTTTGATGAGGATATTCCTTTTAAATGTTGATTTTTCCTTGTACCTTTTACAGATAAACATTATAAACCTGTGCAAAAACACTCTAATAATACCCATTAATTCTCCATCTCAATTTTCATATTATGCCAAGCCAAAGATGCAATCAGCAAATCATAAGTCAAAACCATTGTATATATATAAATCATTATATCATTCACAGTTGTAAAATTTATGTCAAAGTAATCTGTGTTGTATTCTCATGTCATATTTGAGTTGGCAGTACCTAAAAATATATCCATTTTAAGAAGACACTGTTCAGTGATTCCTACTTGCTGTTACTTAAGTTCCACCACTTTGCTTATTAAAGATCAAGGATCAGTGCAGTGGTGGAATTCAAATTTTTTTTACTACCAGTTCTGTGGACATGGCTTGGTGGGCATGGTGTGGCTTGGTGGGTGTGGCTTGGTGGGCAAGGCAGAGAAAGGATTTGCAAAATCTCCATTCCCACCCCTTTCTGGAGCCAGCCAGACCTTGTATTTGCTGGTTCTCCAAACTACTCAAAATTTCCGCTACCAGTTCTCCAGAACCTGTCAGAACCTGCTGAACTTCATCCCTGGATCAGTGTAAGATAAAAAGCAAAGAAACTCTCTTTTTCAAAGGACAACAATATGATTACATTATGTTCAATGTAATGGTTAAGGCATCCAACTAGAAACTGGGAGACCAGGAATTCTAAACTTGACTTAGGTACAAAACTATCTGAGTGACTTTGGGCCAGTCACTCTCTCTTAGGTCTATGAAGAAAGAATAGCAAACTACTTCTGAAAAAATCTTTAAGAAAACTGTAAGAACTAGTGACCAAGAGTAAAATCTGACTCCAATGCATGAATATTGTTGCTTTATACATCAACTAGCTGGACGCCCATGCTTTGCTACAAAACTATGTGATCTGGCATGATAAATGGACACTTAAAGCCTAAAACTTAATTTAGAATGTGTATCTCCGTAGCATCCAAGTGTGTTAATATAAGGCAACTGGCAGTTGGAACAGAGGGGGAGGGGGAGTAGAATGTCCCAGCCCGCAAGCCGGATGAGTCACGCACTCTCTACACCCACACCCAGTTTAGGGAATGGGTAGCAGCAGACCCTGTTAATATAAGATATCTGGCAGTTGGAACAGAGTTCTTTTCAGGTAGGGAGGCAGAGTAGAATGTCTAGTTCCTTAGCATCAGAGCGTATGAATATAATACTGTATATGAAATACTAATGATCTGATGGTCATTTTGAAAAATCCTTTCTTAGCAAGCACCTAGAAGCCAAGAAGAACTTACATGCCAATTTCAAGTTTGTAGGCTTTACCATTCTAGAGATTTGATGATAGGTGAATGGTATTTGATATATATATATATATGTGTGTGTGTGTGTGTGTGTGTGTGTGTGTGTGTGTGTGTATATATATATATATATATATATATATATATATATATATATATATATATATATATATATATATATATATATATAAATACTAAACATTCACTAATATCATCAACAATAACTTTTATTGCTATAACTGTTAGGCACAAAGATAATTCCACTGCTTTGAAAGATGTAAACAAAACATTAAATTTGTTAATCAGAAGCCTTCAGTTGTATTTTACTTATTTGCATGCTCAAGAGGAAACCAGATCTTTCCTTATATTGTAAAACCCCAATATAACAACGGGCCTGAAAGCAAGAACCACCTAAACCCCAGGTTGTAATTTATTATATATATGTGGCAGTAATTCCCCACTGAGAGCCAGTTTGATGTAGTAATTAAAGCAACTAGGCTAGAAACCAGAAGACTGTAAGTTCTAGTCCTGCCTTAGGCATGAAGCCAGGTGGGTAACATTGAGTCAATTACTTGTCTCAGCACTAGGAAAAAAGCAATGGCAAACTATTTTTAAAAAATTTGCTGATAAAACTGCAGGGACTAGTCCAAGAAGTCTCTGGGCGTCAGTATTGAATTAAAGGCACAAAAATAAATAATAATTTAAAAAATCCTATTATTTCTCAATTTCTAAATAATTCCCATTTGCTTTCCAATGTATTCCTCTCGCTAATATATGCTAAAAACATACAGAACAACCAAGCTATCTTTTCCACATCTACCAGTCACTGTTGCTCTCTGCTGCCATGCCACGATCATGGATTAAATTTTGCATATTGTACTCCACCTGTTCTAATGAAAAAAGGACAGGCTATAAATTTAAGTAAACAAAATAGATAACTAAATAAATTATTGAGTCATCCTGCCTCAGTTTAGTAGGCTGCATACTGGCTATTCTGCTCGTCTCTTTAAGTCTTCTTCATTTTCTATTTGTATGGATTTCTGAAAATTTGTCATATCACATCCCACCTTTAAGGTTTTCTATGTTGCACCAACGGCATGCTTACCACAGATTGAAAAACACTGGCCTGCTTAATACATGTGTATTTGCATATGTAATGAAATGAAGTTTAAAGGTACTTGGAGTTGTTGTTGTTAGTTGCAAGTCGAGTCTGACCCATCGCAACCCCATGGACAACGTTCCTCCAGACTTTCCTGTCCTCTACCATCCTCTGGAGTCCATTTAAACTCAAGCCGACTGCTTCAGTGACTCCATCCAGCCACCTCGTTCTCTGTCGTCCCCTTCTTCTTTTGCCCTCAGTCTTTCCCAGCATTAGGCTCTTCTCCAGTGACTCCTTCCTTCTCATTAGGTGGCCAAAGTATTTGAGCTTCATCTTCAGGACCTGGCCTTCTAAAGAGCAGTCAGGGTTGATCTCCTCTAGGACTGACTGGTTTGATTGCCTTGCAGTCCAAGGGACTTGCTTGGAGTACATCTTAGTAATCTAATATGAAGGTTATAAAAATATGCATTTGCATTTTTTAGTATGTGAATGAGGTGAGGCTGACAAACCGCCACTACCGGTTTGCCTGATCCGGGGTGAGCCAGTAGCAACACACCACTGGTTTATCTGCATGTCGAGCTGCACACAGATTAACCTGTAGTGGGAACAGAACAATCCTCATTTTTCCTATAAAGACTATGCAAATCTAAAGCTATTTAAAGCTTTGGTTCTAATTCTTCCTGATTACTTTGCTCCATAAATTACTAATTGTTTTCAGATTTTCTCTATGAATGGACAATAAAGAACTATTAGGAAAGATACAATGCATGTTTATTTTCATAAATAAGAAATTTCAGAACTGCACAGTATTTTCAGTTGCATCTTATTGCGGAAATTGTTCTAAAGCTCTGTTTTGAAGTTCTCCTCCACACTTTTCTTAAAATAATTTTCTGATTAAATTTAATATAGTACACTTACAGGCTATATTATATTTTTTTCTCATTTTTTCCTGTATATAATTCACCGTATAACTAGAACTATATTTAGATGCTTCAATCTATAGTGAGAAAAGTTAGCTGAATAAAAATCTATAAAGTTCATTGGAAGACCACAGAATGGGTAATATAATTCATAAATATGTATGCTGCAGGTGGCTGAGTAAAGAATTAAAATGGAAGATTTGGTATGAGGTTGGATGACAATCACAAGTATATTTAATACAAAAGATGAAATCAGAGTACCATCAAAATTTGGAGACAATGAACCCCAAAACGTCATAATTCAAGCAGAACTCAGCCTTTCTTTTGTTCTCTTACAGCCTGAACAGCTTTGTTTCTTGGTTACCCCAAACTCAGAAGATGATACAGAATAACAGACTGGAAGGGACCTTGGATGTCTTTTAGTCCAATCCTCTGCTCAGGCAGGAAACTCTATATCAATGATGGCTAACCTTTTTTTCTTGGGTGCCAAAAGTACGCGTGCGCGGGATAGCGTGTGTGTGTGCACGCTCACACCCATAATGCAAACCCCGTGCTGCCCCACCCCCCTGCGCAGATGCGTGCGACCCCTTGCTCTCCCCCACTACGTGCATGCACACATTACTCCCCCGCACCCTGTTTTGGGCCTACCAGGCCTCCCTGAAGCCTCCAGAGACCGAAAAAAGCTCATTTCCAGACTTCCAGTAGGCCCATATTTCACCCTCTGGAAGCTCCGGAAGCTTTCCTGGAGCCTCCAGGAGGGCAAAAATGGCCTCCCCCAGCCCTCCGGAGGCTGGAAATGGCTTGTTTCGGGGCTTCCAGTAGGCCCGTTCTTTGCCCTCCCAGAGCCTCTGTGCGAGCCCTGTACTTACCTGATATTCAAAACAGACCACCTGGAGATTCCTGGGACAGGCGTGCACGCACATCTCCCACATGCACGGCAGAGACCCAAAAATCAGCTGGCTGGTGGGAGGCACACGTGCAAGCATAGTGGAGTTGACCTAGGTCGACGGTTCATGTGCCCGCAGAAATGGCTCCATGTGCCACCTCTGGCACTCATGCCATAGGTTCGCCATCACAGCTCTATATCATTTCAGACAAATAGTTCTTGAATCTCCATTCAAGTTTTATCTAGTTAACTAATCTGCACCAGAGTCATTCAAATGAAGTTGATTTCTATGCAGTTTTGTGGAAGTGAATATGGCTTCTTTACTGTAGACATTTGTTTTGTAAAACATGAATTACTCCATGGACCAGATTTATTACAACAATGCCAATCAGAATGATATTACAGGAAGGTGGATGAAGTGGTCAAATACTAAGCATCCGGAATACATAACGCTGGAATTAAACTGTTATCTCTTTTTTCTTGAAATTTTATAAAAGTCCAATACATTTTTAATGTTAACATTATTATGTTTGTTTGTTGCTGAAAGTTTATTATAGTCTATAACTTTCTACAAGCTCTTCAAGACTCTGTCAGGCATCATACCCGGGCTTGTCAATAAATCTTGTGTCTTTGGATGTGAACTTCTTATTCAGAGGCTGATACAAGTACTCTCAAGCACACCTTAACTAGATTTAGAAAGTTTCTTGTAGACAAGAATTAAATTATAGACAAAAAGTTGTTTCCCCATTGCACTGCAAAAAAGTCCAAGCTGCTAAGCACTTTCATTCTACTTGTTTGAGTCGATTAATTCCTAACTGGTCCCTCAATGGCCTTGGGAGGCATCTGATATTTGTTTAAATACTGGTCTTCTATAGCTTGAGAATTGTTCATACCTGTTTTATCATACTAAGACCTTCCACTGGCAGTATTCTCTTCTGTCTTGGATCAAACCTCTTGATGTCTTTTCAACTCTGCAAATACTACATGTGTACGGATCAAGGTTCATCTGTGTCAAATTGGTGTTCTGGTTTGGAAAATCAGTTTGATTAACTTTGAACTTTCAAATCAGTGAGAAAACATATCTTTGAATATGTGAAAGAACTATTTGAATTTTCAAAAGGAATATGAAGTATCCAATTAATTTGAATGCTTTAGATTGCTGCAGTGTTTTGATTTAGAAAGTTGCTTCCATTGGGAAATTTGATTGAATCTCATTTGAATCAAATACCTTAACTGAAATGTTACACAGCCAAAGTAAAACTGTATCAGAATCCACAGATTTGTCAACCACTTACTTAAAATATTTGTAGTCTAGACATTTACATACTAGATTATATCTATAAAACAAAATTAAACAAACCATATAAAACAAATAACTTAACAATTTAACAATAACAATTTAAAGCACACAGTATGCAAGTTACAGTGATAGAGAAGCATTATAGATAAAATTAGATATGGTGAGATTTGTGACATTGAGACCTGAATGCCATAGTTAAACAAAAGAAAAGAAACACCCTCCCTACCAAAAAAAATAAATACCCCCGTCCCCAAGACCTAGCATCCACCTACTGTTGAAAGACAAATAATAACTTCCAGGAAATAGTCTCTCTGAAAATATTAGGATTCTTTCCATCATCATGAAAATAATGACCCAATGGGCTATTTTAGCACCAAATTCATTTATCACTTTCTCCTTGGTCTGGGTATTATGAAGGCTAAAAAAAGGCTGAATGGCCATATTATATCTAAACTTCAAGATATATGAAAAGTTTATGAAACAAAATTGTGTATTAGTCAGCTGCTATAGTTATGAAGCACCTGGGTACTGATAATGAATTTAAAACTTCAGAATCAGAGCAATTACACTCAAGAGTTATCTGAAGTCTTGAAGGAAATTGTTGGTGTGATTTCAAATAACTTTTCTGCAAAAAGAATGAAAAAGAGCAAATGTTTGTAATTAAAAATGTGGATGAGGGAGGATAGCTAGCTAGCTACATATTAGTCATTTAGCTATTTTATGATATTTAAGGGCTCTTATGTACAGTATAAGATGGGGTGGATCTGTTTAGTATTCATCAGTACAGCCTCCTTGCCTGACTCCAAGATAGTCTGTTTACTATTTTATGAGACTATATTCTCATAAGTGAGCATGTATCACAGAACCTGCAGCTGGTGCAGGCTTATGCTGGACAAGATGATCTACCAGGAAAGTTAAACTTTATTTCATAAAACAGATTAAGATATCCTATATAAACATTCTATGGAAGAAGAGCCTTCAGAGAGTTGGTGACCTTCTGGACTTCAGTGGGTCATTTGAAAACTGTTCAAATGATAGTAGAATATCAATGTTCTGGAAGATCTTTTTTGAATTTGAAACTCCCTTTTGTGCAAATCAAAAGAGACTCAGAGAAACAGACTGACAATGAGAGAGAGAGACAAAAAATAACTGTCCTACATTGTTGCTGCATACTTGTCAGCTCCTCCAACATTGATGCAGTGACAGCAGTTCCTACACAGCCTACTTCCTTTCTTTCTTCTTTATCATTTGGCAGTACTACTGCGCTACCAACATATTTGATCAAAATACTTTGAACAATGCTAGACAAAATGCTGCAAAAAACAGGACAAGCATTGGAGGAGTAAGCAGAACTCCCTGCTCCCCTAGCACCCAACAGCAAAGGCAACACCGAACACCCTTGAGGAAAAAAAATAAAAGAATTTTAGAAGAACACTGCAGGAATGGAAGTTTTCATGCCAGCGTGATTTCTTTGCATGTCAAGAAAGGAGAAGACTGTGAATAAAACCTTAGCATTGTTCCAGAAATTAAGCCAAGCAATAATGGATTTAAATTTCAAGGAACTCAATGCTTGAAGATCAGGAACAACTTCCTACTGGTAGAACTGTTCATCAATAGGGCAAATTGCCTCAGATGTCACTGACTCTTCTTCACTGGAAGTATTTAACAGTAACTTGATGCCTTTCTATTGGAAATGCTACACTGAACAGAGAGTTGAACTAATCAAACTGCAAGATCCCGTTCAACACTCTGTGATTTTTTTATCATAAATGCACATCAAGAAAGTAATATTAAATACTGAAATAACATGTTAATGCACACTGCTGATGAGATGAATGCAGAAATGCAGAATTAATATGAACTAATTGAACTGCTGATTAATAAAATATTGGAGCTTTAGTATAATACAGTTTAGCATTGTAACTCCTTTGCTGTACCACTGTAGAGGAGAGCTGTGTTTAGACTATGGGGGTAAAAATCACAAATCTTAAAGCAACATTTTTTGACTAGCAAAGTTTCTTAAACCTCATATGCTTTCATTAGGTGCAGTTTATTTTATCTGATCAAAAAAGATGCTACCATAGTAATGATTTTTGCTATTAGAAGCAAAGAATAACAAATATAATGACAAAAAGAGGTGCACTAACATATTTATTGAAAGATCATGTTTTCTGTATTCCATTTAGATATATTTTTTAAAAATATGTGTTGGTTTGGAGTCCTTAGCTCTGCTTTTTATGCCTGCCAAATCTTTTAAGCAAACCATCAGAGAGCATGGGATTAGCTGCCTGGTCAGCATTTCACAGAAGATGGCCATTTTTATTTAGGAACTCAATAGAGTAAATGAGGCATCCATGCTTTTAAACCAAACTCATAATCTCCTTTCTAAATCCTGCATGGCACGGTGATAAAAAAAGAAAGAAAAGAAAGGTACTTTAATATATTGTCCCAGCATCAATACTCTGAAGACTTAGTAGAAGTTCAAGTTCTCCTTGTCTATTTATATGACACTATTTTAATTACATGTCAGTTGCTTGGAACGGGGTGGCTGACTGATTGTACCCACAGGACCATTTCACATATAATTTCAGAGACTTTCAGTTCAATGCTACTTACTTAAGGCCGTAAACATGACATTCCTGTGCAAAGACAGTGCTACAGTTAACTCTATGTCACAGTTATTAATCCCTAGTCAGCCATTTAATTTTTTGTGACAGTCTACCATTGGTTCTTTTTTGTTTTAGGAGGTGACTTAATAGTAGATAATAATAACTGCATCTTAAAATGTGGAAAGAAGAAAGAAGTTCTGTTGTACATTGACAGCTTACATAAGGGAAATATAATGGAAGAGCATGGTGAGTTGGAGACAAAAAGTTTATAGGGCAGTAATATAAGAGTGAAATAAAATGACTAACCAATTTTAACTGCTCCTTTACTATTGCAGGGAAGAAATTTCCAAGATCTTGTTTTGTTTCTTTTATAAGCTAAATTGGCAGTGATAGAATTGCTGCTAATTAATGTCAGAATTATAGAACTGAACATTGAAAAATTATTGAAATTTTTTTACTAATCAAATTAACATGGCTGCCTGTCTCACAGAAAGTGCCTCTGGGTGACATATAATGATCAAATAAAAACAGCACATATATAAAACAATAATGATAAGATTGTAAAAAACTATTAAAGTTAAAAATAAAGATTAAGATTAAAATATACAAACCCAGACATAGAAAGAGTATCTAGTGCCTAAATAATAACCCTTCTTATTTTCAAATTGCTTAGTAATTGTTTTTTAAATGGAATACTAAAAATTTCAGACGTGGAAAATCCACATAGCAAATATGATCTCTGAGGCTGGTTTTTCTGATCCTGGAGGGATGCTTTATCAATCAAATGCTAAAGTATCATAGTACCTCCTCATGATCAAGAAATTCATTATGAAAAACCTTTCATAAAACAGTTAAATAACCTTAATGCCTAAAACTGAGCCCCTGAGAACTTGATTTGAAGAATCTAGCTAAGGAATCTACAAAATTAGAACAAAAATTTTGCCTTCTTTTTTATTGATTCTTCTTTCTGAAGAATACTTCTTTAATTATTCATTTTTCACACAGAGACACAGACACAAACACCCACACACCCACATACATATATTTATGTATATACTTTATATATGCTTGGTTTAATTTGTTAAATAGACAAAATTCCAGCTTGAAAGAATTAATTCTCTGATTCTTATTCACTTTCTCTCATACCGAATATGGAATTTATTAGGTCAAGTGTGATTAGGCACACAAGGAATTTGTCTCTGGTGCAGAAGTTGTTAGTGTACAAGCAAAGCAATAGAATAATGATAATCATCATCATAATACCAATAAAATGGGAGGGAGTAAGGAAAATAATAAGGCTAAATAATACTATAGCCATTCTATGGGTAAATACACATACACATTAGACAGCACTGTGACAATTAGCAGAGTGATGGCATGAAGGAAAAAACCTGTTCCTGACTCTAGTTGTTTTGGCATGCAATGCCCTATAGTGCCATCTCAAGGAGAGAAGTTGAAACAGTTTATGTCCAGAATGGGAGGGGTCTGCAGACATCTTTTCAGACTTCCTTCTGATCTGCACAATATACAGGTCTTCTATGGAAAGCAGCTGATGGCAATTGTTCTTTCTGCAGTCTTAACTATCAATTGAAAGAAGGATTAGGGTGACATGATAGCAGTGTTCCAATATCTCAGGGGCTGCCACAAAGAAGAGGGAGTCAAGCTATTCTCCAAAGCACCTGAGGGCAGGACAAGAAGCAATGGGTGGAAACTAATAAAGGAGAGAAGCAACATAGAACTAAGGAGAAATTTCCTGACAGTTAGAACAATTAATCAGGAACAACTTGCCTCTAGAAGTTGTGAATGCTCCAACACTGGAAGTTTAAAGAAGAGATTGGATTGTCATGGGTAAATGCCTTATTCTTGAATGGAGGAAATGTATGTTCATAGAATATCAAGGGTTAATTTATTCTTCCTTTCCTAATGTATTCATATGTAACCATTCCTACCACTAATCCCACCTTATTGATATAAAAGGGGATACACGCTCCTCCTCCTTGCTTCTATCTGCAATCATTCAGAGAATATAGAATGCCTACTGTAAATAAACAATACTTTGTTTGAATACTACATTTCTGAATCCTTTATTGAGTCCGATCCTCGAATTACTGCAACAATTTGGTAGCAGAGGATGGTTGGCTGACTCAATAAAAAAACAGACATGCCAAAGAAAGAAAACTCCAGAAACAAAAGAGAAAGACCCAACACCAGGGCACACAACAAAGAAATGGAAACAGATCAAGAAATGATCGATGAATCTACAACTATAATGACAAGAGAATCTGAAAACTCCACTACAGACAACGAAGAGGTAATCGATAAACCTGACGACCAAGAAGTGAGCGAGATAGAAAACAACACTCTCAGATCAGAGATACTAAGACTGCTGAAAAGCAAAAAAGACGACAAAAATCTCATCGTGAACCTCCAAGACATCATAAAAGATAGCGGAGCAGCGAGAGAAAATCACACATCACACCAGAATCTAAAGACCTCAAAATGGTAAGCGAATTACCTATAGATGAAAATATAACTAAAAGAAAGACTAACGGTCCCGCGCAAAATTTTGAATGGCAGCCATCTTGGTTTCAACAGACCACCAAAATGGCCGAAGCAGAACCAATCAGAAAGCAGAATTCAAAATGGCTGGCGTGAAAAGCCTTACACAGCATGAAAAGTAAAAAAGAAAAATTCTACTCTTCAGAAGAATCTGATACAGACGCCGAAGAAACACCAACCGAACTGCAAATCGAAACAGCCATGAAAACACTTTTTGCAACTTTTGGTCCAAATTTAAAAATTACAAAACAATCGACAAAAGCAGCCGATCAAACAGCGAAGAAGAAACAAGCAACACAATTCAAAAGCAAAGACACAGAAGCAAGCAAGCAAACG
This sequence comes from Arizona elegans, assembly GCA_022577455.1. Taxonomy (NCBI): domain Eukaryota; kingdom Metazoa; phylum Chordata; class Lepidosauria; order Squamata; family Colubridae; genus Arizona; species Arizona elegans. The sequence continues at coordinate 78,443,377 of JAKOOJ010000006.1, read as the reverse complement.
TCTCGGCGCCTATCCGCTCCTACCCAAACGGCGAGGACACCAACGCCCGAACCCAGAGAACCTTGCAAGTACTCGCCCACACCACAAACGCTTCCGGGAGCCAGAAGCCTCAACCAAGACAACTTTGATGAAAAGAAGCAAGCCCCGATCATCACCTGGACACCAAAAGTCGAGCCAGAGAGCGAATCATCAGAAGAAGAACACTACGAAGGAGCTACAGCGACGAGAACCTCTCCCGACAGCTTCAGGAACAAAATGAGCAACGCGCATGTGCAAATACATGCAGACGAATATAGAGACAATGAAGGACAGAGAGAACCATTCAGACTAATCGCAAGCATACCTACACCATTCTGCAATTATCAGCATTTACAAGATCACAAACAGCCTCCAGTTGTAAGTAATGCAACAAATAACATTGGAAACTTGCCTAATGATTTTCCAAAATTGAGAATAGACGGTATTAATTTACAGGAATGGAGTCAACAACTCCAGGTTGTTTTCTTAAAAGAGAATTTATTGTTTTTCATAACTAACCCTCCCAAAAAACCATGGACCCTAAAATTGGACTGCCTACACCACAAAGCATTCTATTTACTAATATCTAGCATATTTCCTGCTATCTATCATAGTATTAAGCATAATCTGACTGTCTCAGAAATAATTCATTGTATGTTTAAATTGTTTCATAGTGAAAGTGTAGCAACCACAACAAGAATGTCTAAAAATTTCTTCTCAGCCAGGATAAAACCTGGAACTACTGTAAGTGAACATTTACTATCACTAAACACAACTAGAGCAGAACTTCATTTAAGGGGAGAAATAATATCTGACCAGACAATGAAAAGCGTTATCATTAATTCATTAGACTCATCATGGGATAATTACATATCACATTTGGACACAATTAATTTAGGATATCTATCTATAGAGAGTTTATCAAATAGGCTAATAGCTGAAGATAATTTGAGAAGAAGCCGCTACAGCGCATACAAAGAACACAGACAGACCAAAAGGGTAGTATTTCAAGACAGGCATCAAGAACCAATTGAATGTTATAATTGTGGATCCAAAGAACATTATAGAAGACATTGTCCAAAATTTCTTAGAGAAAGACAAAACCATGACAATAGAAACAGATACCATAACAGACAATCATCTATTGACAGATACAGGTATAGAAACTCACCAAATTTTAGAGAACGTAGAGGGGGCAGAGATAACTCAAGAGATAGAAAGTCTGGATCATTAAATGGATTAGATAAGTATACCATAACCAAAAACCAAAACTCAAAAGATAATGCCTGGCTCATTGATTCTGGGGCAACAAATCACACAACACATGATAAAAAAATATTATCTTCCTTCATAGAAGATAAATTTGTAATTAAAGTAGCTAATCAAGAAGAAGTCCAAGTCATTGGAAGAGGAAGTGTAAATTTACCCGGTCTAGGGAAAATAGAAGGGGTTTTATTAATACCCGAAATACCTCATAACATTCTTAGTGCAATAAAGTTAAGCAGGGACTCTGACATAAATATAGTGTTCTCAAAGGGAAAAGCAACTCTAGAGAAAAACAAAACAAACTTAGGTAATGTGGTTATCAAAGGAGATTTACCATACTTAGTCACAGAAGAAAGATGGCTACACAACATTGATTCAAACATGGAAAATAACACTAGCATAGAAAATGAAAAAAACAGTGACAGTGACAATGAGGAACATGAAACAAATCATAACCATGAAACCACATCTGTTAACGATACACATAATAACAAAAGACCAATAATTGGAAAACCAATCCATGATGAATGTGCACATATATTACATAGAAAATTAGGACATGCTAGTTTTCCTGTAATACAAAAAATGATTGAACATGCTGAAGGTGTTAAAATAAAAGATTGTAAAAATTATTTGGAATGTTCAGTATGTAAGTCCTCAAAACTCAGAACTAAACCCAGACCAAAAAAGGCAATAAGATCATCAAATCATATTTTTAACCTGGTACATATGGACCTAGTTGGTCCATTAACCCCATCAATTACATATAAAAAACGACATTTCCTTACTATTGTAGACAACTATAGTCGTTATGGATTTGTCTATACCTTGAAACACAAAGATGAAACATTTCAAAAGTTTAAAGAATTTTATAAATGTGTAGAAACACAACACAATGTAAAAATAAAGCAGATCATGACAGACAGGGGATCTGAATTCATGTCAAAAGAATTCTCCCAATGGCTAAAAGACAAAGGAATGTTACACTTTACATCTAGCCCATTTTCTGCATTCCAAAATGGAGTGGCAGAACGAAAAAACTCGACACTACAAACCATGACTAGATGTACATTAGAGGATGCTGGCTTAGGAAAACAATTCTGGTCAGAAGCCTTATTATATTCCAATTATACTCTAAACAGAACCTGGTCTAGTGTCATAAACAAAACACCATATGAATTAATGTATGATAAAAAACCTAAAATAACCCACATGCACATATTTGGAGTTACAGCGGATGTACACATACCAAAACAATTGAGACGTAAAGGAGATAATATATCCAGAAGACTTAGATTCATGGGATATGAAACAGGTACAAAAGGATACAGATTTATTGATAATAATAACAAATTCATAGTTTCTAGAACAGCTGTATTTCATGAACAGGCCAATTGGTCTAAGATACATCTTAATGAAATATTTCCCATCACAAAGACAGACATTGAAAATCAAGATAAGACAGAAAGAGAAGAACATAACCACAGTACACAAAAGAGCAACAATAAAACATGGATAGGAAACTGTCCCAAAATCAAAACAGATTCATTAACAAAAAAGGAAGCAAGATATTTACACGATAACGATAGCAGACCAGAAAGAACAATTAGATGTAACAGGAACCAAGTACTAAATAAATATAAGGATTACATAATGCACATAAATGATGATACATCAACACCCAATACATATGAGGAAGTATTAAAACTCCCCACAGAAGAAAGAAAAAAATGGGAATTAGCCATGGCCAAAGAAATGGACAGTTTGCGAGAACTCCCAACACCAGCCCCAAAAGACAAAACAATTATTGGCACTAGGTGGATATTTAAAATTAAAAATCTGGAAGAAGGCAACACATTATATAAAGCAAGACTAGTTGCACAGGGCTACGCCCAAAAGTATCCTGAGGATTATACCGACACATATTCTCCCACTGTAAGAACTGAAAGTGTTAAGACAGCTTTAGTAATAGCATCAGCCCTTAATCTTGAAGTCTTTCAATATGATATACAAACTGCATACCTACATGCAAAACTCGATAAAGAAATATATGTAAGAGCTCCTCATAGCCAAAACACAAATAGAAATGAAACTTGGTTACTAAACAAAAGTTTGTATGGATTAAAGCAATCCGGCAAATGTTGGTATGAATGTTTGGTCAATGTACTCAAAGCTATGAACTTCAATGCCACAACTGCAGACAATTGTTTCTTTGTTAGAAGGGATGATGATTCACTAGAATTTGTGTTAATTTATGTGGATAACATTTTGTATATTGGCAAACATAAAGAGAAAAGAGATACGTTTGTAACAAAATTAAATGAACATTTTTCTTTAAAATCATTAGGGAAAGTAAATAAATATCTTGGAGTTCACATTAGTAAGACTAAAAAAGGATTTAGATTGTCTCAGAAAGATAAGATTATAGAACTCTTGAACAAATGTAATATGAGTGATGCAAAGCCTTGTGATACTCCAATGCAAGCTGATTTTTTAAGAAATATGAATGAATCATCTCCTGAGTTTAATGATAATACACTTTACAGATCAGTTATTGGTTCCCTTTTATATATCTCTAATTGGACCAGACCCGATATTGCTCTACCCCTTAATTTATTATCCAGATATGTCAGTAAACCTTTATTGTATCATTGGGAAGCCATTAAACGAGTGCTAAGGTATTTGAAACACAGCTTAGATTTCTGCCTACTATTAGAACCTAATGATGTTAAAGAGCCTATTCTCACTTGTTACGCTGATGCAGATGGCAGGTGACACTAAGTGCAGGAAAAGCACTTCCGGCTATGTATTCTTTCTTAACAATTGTCCAGTCTACTGGTATACTGGAAAGCAGGATCTAGTAGCTACATCAACAACTGAGGCAGAGTATATTTGCTTGTCTAAAGCCTCTAATAACCTTGTATGGTTCAATGATCTATTATCAGACGTTTGGAAGAGTCCTTCATTACCATTTGTTATACATGCAGATAACAAAGCTGCAATAGAGATATCTAGAGCAGACGCTATTGGTCAGAGATCTAGACATATAGATATCAAATTCAAACATGTAAGACAATTATCTCAAGATGGATTCATTAAAGCTATTCATTGCGAAACCACAGAACAAATAGCTGATATATTGACTAAGCCTCTACAATCTAAGCAACATAAATATTTAACATCAAAATTACAAGTTTTATATTGTTCTGAATCTGAATGTAATTACTGTTGTATGTCGAATCGGCATTTAGAGGGGGATTTGTCATGGGTAAATGCCTTATTCTTGAATGGAGGAAATGTATGTTCATAGAATATCAAGGGTTAATTTATTCTTCCTTTCCTAATGTATTCATATGTAACCACTCCTACCACTAATCCCGCCTTATTGATATAAAAGGGGATACACGCTCCTCCTCCTTGCTTCTATCTGCAATCATTCAGAGAATATAGAATGCCTACTGTAAATAAACAATACTTTGTTTGAATACTACATTTCTGAATCCTTTATTGAGTCCGATCCTCGAATTACGGCAACATGGATAACCATTTGTCTGAAATACTTTAGGGCAGTGATGGCTAACCTTTTTGCCATTGCATGCCAGAAAGTGGGGGTGGGGGAGGTTCATGCACACATGCATGCCCACACCCATAATTCTATGCGCCGTGCCCTGCGTGCTCAACTCCCCCCCCCAAGCTCCTGGCACGTGATGGCCCGGTAGGCCCGTTTTTCTTTCTTACCTGGCTCCAGATCCTTTCTATGCATCTGGGAAGGGCAAAAACAGCCTTTTCCACTCCCTTGGCGGCCCTCCGGAGGCCTGAAAGGGCTCATTTCCCAACTTCCAGTGGGATAGGAAGTGACGTTTTTTGCTGTCCCCAGCCTCCAGAGCCTCTCTAGGAGTCTCTTTCAGGCCTCCGGAGGGCCTCTGAGGGAATGGGAAAGGCTGTTTTCGCCCTCCGCAGATACACAGAGAGGATCTGGAGCCAGGTAAGAAAAAAAAAAACAGGCCTTCCCCCCCACCCAGGCCCTCTGGAGGCAGGAAACAGCCTGTTTCCCTACTTCTGGTGGGCCTAGAAGGCCTGAAAATCAGCTGGCTGGAGCACATGCGCGCCAGAACTGAGCTGGTGTGCCCACTGATATGGCTATACATGCCACCTGTGGCATGCGTGCCATAGGTTCTCCATCACAGCTATAGGGTTTCCTGCCTAAACAGGGCTTAGACTAGAAGACCTCTAAGGTCCCTTCCAACTCTGTTGTTCTATTCTATTCTATTCTATTCTATTCTATTCTATTCTATTCTATTCTATTCTATTCTATTCTATTCTATTCTATTCTATTCTATTCATTGGAATCTCTCCCTGTCCTATATGATTGCTGTATAATACCAGACAATTTTAGAAGTACAAATTATAGATTCAATAGTTCCTCTGTATAACTGTATCAACATATTATAGTTGATACTGACTCATTTCAAAAATCACCAAATGGCTGAAGTTGCTTGTGTTTTGCACTTAATCTCCTAATGTAATTAAATCTTTACAATGAACATAGACCAGCAAATAATTATCTAAGACCTGAATCTCTTAGGCATCTAGTGTCCCTACTTTAATTGGATTGAAGGCCATTCATCACAAGCAAAAACATCCTTCCCAGATTTTAGGTGGGGAGATTTAAACATCAGAGTCCTGAAACTTTAAATTGCTGATTATAGGCTACCACTAGAAGCATCCTGGGAATAGTTGTCTCTTGCTTTTCTCTCTTCAAAGTGATAAAGTTAGAGAAATTTAGAAATATCGACACCAACTATTAAACTGTCATAACATTTCAGCAGAAAACCAAATAAACGTACCTAAGATATAACTTTCCCCTGATAGTTATTTTTCCTACTTATTGATCCACATTGTTTTGACTAGAAACATTGTAGAGCAACACAAATCCTTGATTTGCTGCATCTTTGAATTTGAAAGAGATCCTTGAATGAGTCTCATTTTATGTTTAATTAAAAGAAATCTTGAAAAGGGAAAATATCAAATGTTCGTCAATGTTTTGATTAGAATTTATCAGGCATTATGAAATCAGCTGATACAGTATTGAAAAAAAAGTTTCCCTGCAGAATCTTGATAGTACAGTGGTATACGCATCCTGTTATTAACACAGCTGCCTGCAATTTCTGCTGGTTCGAATCTCTCCAAGGCTCAAGGTTGACTCAGCCTTCCATCCTTTCTAAGGTAGGTGAAATGAGGACCCAGTTTGTGGGGGCAATAAGATGACTTTGTATAAAATATACAAAAGGATGAAGGCTATTGCTTAACGCATTGTAAGCCGCCCTGAGTCTCCGGAGAAGGGCGGCATATAAATCAAATTAAAAAAAAAAATCTTATGCAGGCTTCAATTTGTAGACGAAAAAATACTGCAAGCCTTTCCTTTGTTTTATCCCAATTGCAGCCCAAATCAGATAGTCTGCTCTTTATGCTTTTTTCAGGGACTTTGGTCTTGGCAAATATTTTAAGGACGGGTAAGTATTTATTTATCATACTGTGTTCTCTCTGTGTGTCTCTGTCTCTGTCTGTGTCGCTCTCTGCCTCTCTGTCTCTGTCTCTCTCTCTCACTCACACAACATTCATACTCAGTTCTATACTGCATTTTTAACTTGCTTCAAGATTGCCCATTAGTGTTTAATCATAGTTGGAAGAGAATTCTGGATTATTTAGGGATCTGTCTGAACCAGGACTACTCGTTCAACATTCCAGAGATTTTGCTTATGACCAGCTAGTAATAAGCCTTTACTAAAATTGTAGTTCACAAATTAGTGCATTTTCTTTTCTGAAGGACAAGGAGAATACATATCAGGCTTTCCATTTATACATGTCCTGGGCCCATGCATTATTTACAACTGCCTTCAAATTATGTCAATGCCAGATTATTTGGGATCTTTTAAGCAGCGATTAACAGCAAATACTAATTTTGCTTTTGAAAAGGATACAAAAGTAGTAGTTTGCCTTTTTAAAAAATTGCTGGTTGAGCTTAACCTGACATGCTTTTAAAATCCTGGATTAAGAAATAAATTGAAAAACGTTTTGTGAAGGAGTGTTTTTCAGATAATAGAATGATATGGTGTTGAGTCCTCGCGGTTACGACTCCACCCCGGCGGGGTTGTTGCCAGCCAACGTGGATTGGCTAAGACGCGAGCAGAGAATTCGCGGGAGAATCCTGCTCGCGTATTGGCCCGCCCCGTTTGACAGGCTCCTATTTAAGGAGCTGTCAGAAGAGTTTGCTTGCTCTCGTTCTTCTCATGCCTTGCCAGTTATTGTTGCGTTAAATAAAGTTACGTTCTCTGCAATCCAGCCTCCGTCATTATTACCACCTCAGGACTTAATACTGGCGACGAGGATGGGATCGTCTTAAGGCGGACGGCTAACGAGATACTACCTGACTTGTTGCGGCGATGGCCACCCCGTTTCCACTCTTCACGGCTTTTGATTCCGCGACCGAGACGTGGGACGATTATATAGAGAGATTCGAATGCTTCCTACAAGCAAATGATCTCTCTGACTTGCCGAGTGCTCGGAAACGAGGATACTTCCTCAGTTCTTGCGGAAGGGAGGTGTTTGGCACCGCCAGGGCTCTGACCGCTCCCCAACCTGTCTTCACTGTGCCGTGGGAGGTTCTGCTCCAGAAACTAAAGAACCATTACTCCCCAGCACCTTCCCGTATTGCGCGACGACACGCATTCTATCAACGATCGCAAGCCGACGGGGAAAATATAAATGACTATATGGCCTCTCTACGCACAGCTGCACGCCATTGCGACTTCCCTGCATTAGATGACGCTCTTTTGGACCAGCTCGTGTGTGGAGTCAGGGATCTTAAGTTACAGCGACGTTTGCTGGCTCGCTCGGAGTTGACTCTTTCTGTGGCCATGGATGAGGCCAGGGCGTCCGAAATGTCAGACAAGTCAGCTGCGGAGATCAGACGCGTTTTACCGGCGATGCCCTCCCTCAGCAAGCCCCAATCAGTCCATCATGAGGAAACGGAGCCGACAGACTCCTCTGAGGAGGACGAGGAGGTGAGCCGCCTCAAGTCTGTGAGGAAGAATAAGCGGCCTCCGCCTGCCAATAAACCTGCAAGCAACTGCCTGGGTTGCGGCGGCCCCCACAATAGGGCCGACTGCCGTTTCAAAGCCGCTGTTTGTCGCCGTTGCGGCAAACGGGGCCATTTATCCCGAGTTTGCAGAGCGGCATGCCCAGCCTCCGTTGGAACCTCCGAGCCAGTCAATAAGCGGCGGAAGTCATCCAACCGCCGAGATGATTGCTTCGCGATTGAACGCGACCTCGACTCTCCACCTGTGGCCATCAACCATGCCTCTGTTTGGGCCCCCGCGAACAAGATTTACCTCACGGTTCGGTTGGAGGGCGCCCCATACCGAATGGAGATCGACACAGGGTCCCCAAAATCCCTGATGGCCTGGAACACCCTCCAAGCGCTGCTGCCAAAACTATCTTTACAGCAACTGCAACCCTGTTCCATCAGGCTGAAAGATTACCAGGGAAAGCCGATCCCTACCGTAGGGTGTGGAACATTCCACATTTCACATGGCAATTTCTCTGGCCGCCTACCTCTGATTGTGGTTCGTGACAAGCTTCCCAGTCTGCTGGGTCTTGATTGGTTTGCTGCCCTGCGCCTCGGCGTTTCTGGTATCCATTCCACCAGTCCGGATGTGCCACCTTCCCTTTTTAGCGAATTTGCTGATGTTTTTGACACCAGTCTTGGTAAATATACCGGTTGCCCCATTTCCTTTAATCTGGACCCCCAGGTGGCGCCCATCCGGCTGAAACCTCGAAGGGTGCCCCTCGCTCTCAGGCCCAAAGTCGACCAAGAAATAGATAAATTAATTGAACAGGGGGTGCTTGAGCCAGTGGACCACTCCAAGTGGGAGACGCCGATTGTCATTCCCCTTAAAAAAGACGGCTCCATTAGAATCTGCGGAGATTTTAAGTGCACATTAAACCGGGCATTGCAGGCAAACCCCTATCCCGTGCCTGTGGTACAACACCTACTTCATTCCTTAGGTCAGGGGCGTTTGTTCGCTAAGCTGGATTTGGCACAAGCCTACCAGCAGCTCCCGGTGGACGAGGCCACCGCATTAGCCCAAACGATAGTCACTCACCGTGGAGCTTTTAAATGTAATCGGCTACAGTTTGGAGTGAGCGTGGCCCCGGGAATCTTCCAGTGTCTAATGGAGCGGCTGCTCCATGGCCTTAAGGGGGTGGTTCCCTATTTTGATGACATCCTGATCGCGGCCGTTGATCAGGATGACCTCATCGCCAAACTACGGGCTGTCCTTTGCTGATTTAGGCAGGCGGGGCTTAGGCTGAAGAGGGACAAATGCCGGGTGGGTGTTCCCCAGGTCGAATTCTTGGGTTTCCTGATTGATTCCCGGGGCATTCATCCGGCTCCTGCGAAGGTGGAGGCCATAAAGAACGCCCCCACCCCCTCTACGAAGGCCGAACTACAGGCTTTCCTTGGTCTGCTTAATTTCTATGCGGTGTTTTTGCCTCATAAAGCGTCTCTGGCTGAGCCGTTGCATCGGCTCTTAGACGCTAAAACACCATGGCATTGGGGCCGCAAGGCGGCTGCTTCGTTCAGGGCTGTCAAAGACGCCCTCACCTCGGAAGCTGTTCTGATCCAGTACGATGCACGCCTTCCATTATCTCTCACGTGCGATGCTTCTCCGTACGGGGTGGGAGCCGTCCTTAGCCATGTCTTGCCCAATGGCTCGGAGGCCCCCATTGCGTATTACTCTAGGACCCTATCAGCCGCGGAGAGGAATTATAGTCAGCTTGATAGGGAGGCGTTGGCGGCTGTAGCTGGAGTCAAACGATTCCATGACTACATCTATGGTCGTTTCTTCCACCTCGTCACCGACCATAAGCCTTTGCTAGGCTTACTGGCTGGCGACCGCCAAACGCCTCAAATTCTCTCTCCGCGCATGTCCCGTTGGGCGGAGTTTCTGGCAGCCTACTCCTACCAACTCTTGTATAGGCCGGGTAAAGCGATAGCTCACGCTGACGCGTTAAGCCGCTGTCCCCTCCCTGACACCGTCCACGACCCTGCTCCAGCGGTCCCCGTTATGCTAATCGATGAGTTGCGGTCACCTATTACCGCAACTGACATCAGCACCCTGTCCGCAACCGACCCCACCATTTCTAAGGTCCTGGACTGGGTCCGCAGGGGGTGGCCACAACAACCCACTACTGAGGGGTTCTTGCCTTACCACCGCAGACAGCACGAACTGTCTGCCCATAAGGGCTGCCTTCTATGGGGCAACCGGGTGGTCATACCTCCCAGCCTCAGACACCAAATACTAGCACATCTTCACGATGCCCATCCGGGCATCGTACGCATGAAGGCACTTGGCCGCAGCTATGTGTGGTGGCCCTTGATGGACCGGGAGATAGAAGAGTGGGTGGCGAAGTGCCAACATTGCCAATTAACCAGACCAGTCGCACCGGCCGCCCCCGTGAGGGAATGGGAGTCCCCCAGAACCCCATGGGCGCGAGTCCACGTGGATCTCGCTGGCCCATTCCACGGCCGGACCTTCATTTTAGCTGTCGACGCTTTTTCTAAATGGGTTGAGTTGGCACTTCTAACTTCCACTAACACGGACGCAGTGATTAGAGTTTTGGAGGGGTGGTTCGCGTCCCATGGGCTACCCGATGTGTTGGTGACTGACAATGGGCCACAATTCACCTCGGCACCCTTCCAGTTGTTTCTTGCCAGGTTGGGTATCCGCCATGCTCAAACGGCCCCTTTTAATCCGGCCGCTAACGGCCAGGCGGAAAGGGCCGTTAGATCGGCTAAAGACGCCCTACGCCGCCTGGGTCCCTCAAATTGGCACCACGACATCTGCCGTTACCTCCTGGCCCAGCACACCACGCCATGCGCCGCCACTAAAGCCAGCCCAGCAGAACTTCTAATGGGTCGGCGTCTCCGGACCACACTTGACCGTTTGCATCCTGACTACATCTCCGATTCTTTCCGTGGAACGCAAACGGGTGTAAGGGTTTTCCTAGTGGGGGACGCTGTGTACGCACAGAATTTCGGATCTGAAGTAAAGTGGGTCCCTGGGCATGTCATCCAACTAACAGGACCCTATTCTTATAGGGTCCGGCTCTCCGACGGACGCGAGTGGAGGCGACATATAAACCAACTCAGGAGGAGGGTCGACCGACCGCCCGGTCAAGGCCCACCAGACAAAACCACCGATACTACCGCTGATAGGTCTGCAACTCCACCAGTTTCAATTAACCCCACTCCATCCGATACGTTCTCGTCGGAAGGTTTACCTGATTCTCCCGCTGCGGTAACGCCTCCGAAACCAGCCAACGAGGATCCTGTACCACCACCGACAGCACCGCCCACAGAAGTTCAAGCTCCGCCTGCAACGCCATTCCCTGCTGCACTAAGGCGATCTGGGCGGAGCCGACGCCGCCCTGCATACTTGGAGGACTACGCATGCGCTATCTGGGTAGAGAGGGGTGTTGAGTCCTCGCGGTTACGACTCCACCCCGGCGGGGTTGTTGCCAGCCAACGTGGATTGGCTAAGACGCGAGCAGAGAATTCGCGGGAGAATCCTGCTCGCGTATTGGCCCGCCCCGTTTGACAGGCTCCTATTTAAGGAGCTGTCAGAAGAGTTTGCTTGCTCTCGTTCTTCTCATGCCTTGCCAGTTATTGTTGTGTTAAATAAAGTTACGTTCTCTGCAATCCAGCCTCCGTCATTATTACCACCTCAGGACTTAATATATGGAGCCTGTGGATTAATTTTAAATGAATTATGAATATTTTTATTATAGTTCTTGTCTGATAGGAGTTAACGAATGTAATGCAATATATGAGCAATAAGCAACATGACTTACTGATCACGTATATCAATTTTATACATAACTTTTCCAGACCTCTATATCTAGCACAACACTAATATATGCCTGTTGCTTCATCCATGTACTGAAAAGAGCTGGTAGGCCAGGCAGGATAGTTTTGTTCTTTGGCCATACCTATTTTCACCAATCACTTGTCAGTTATGTGTTTCAAGAGCCTATGTTTTAACTTTCATACCGTGATAAATTATACTATTTACCCAATCCTGCAAAGGACTTCATATCTTGAGCTTTTAATGAATTCTAACACATCTGTCTGTGTTATTAACCACTGCAGGACACCTTTTGATGTATTATTATTGAGCTCACAGAGTAGTAATATGATTTCTTCTCCCTGTGTGAATCCTTTTAAAAATGAGTTATTCCATTGCGTCTTTTACTTACTGGTATAAATCGCTTCTAATCTCCCCTGTCTTGTGAACATAACATTCTCTTATTGCCTGCTGTTCTTTTTATGATGAAACACTCATTTATGTGTCAGTTTATAAATTGATCCAATGTCTTTATCAGAAAGCAGGAGTCAGAAGATATTAATTTCCATTAAGTATTCTAATTAATACAATGAAATTTTCAATATATTACTTTATATATATTAGATAGTCAGGGCAGTGGAAGAAAATGGTACTTTCCTAGAATTAGATTACCAACATTTAGTACTTTAAGTAATGAGGATGTTAGGAAAGGTAGGATGAGAATTATGAACATTTTTGAACCCAGGTCCATTCACTGAAACTGGATTTTCTAAAACCAGTCGACCAGAATTAGCTACTAATGGATACTGCTGGGTCGAAAGAGGTGTTTAATTGCTTATTCCATTATCTGATTAAATGATGTTTAAATATTTTTTTTTCTGCCTTTAGCAAGAAGCATTTCATTGTTGATGAAACCATTTCCTTAATATCCATTTAAACACAAAGAGCTTTCTCTAAAGCTTTTTAATGTTTTTAAGTAAATGTGAAATTTTCAAAGACAATCACACTGAGTTTCAAGAAAAGTTGAAAACCTTAATTTCTTTGAGCTGTGATTTTGGATAGAAAGATGCCAGCAGCAAATCAGGACTGTCAAGCAGACAAAATATAAACTTCACATATCATTTTTGAGGAATTAATGCCATTACTCTAGTAGAAAAATGTTATGATTAAGCATAACATTCTATCTGAATCTTCCCATTTCTCTTTTGCACCTAATTTTTTGATTTCCCATTTATAATAGTCACAGGAATGTCAGCTTTCTGATGCCACAAAGATACTTATAGGAATAGTTTCATTGTTTTATTAGTGTGGCTTTGTGCTGTCCCTGTGCAAAGATGTTTAGGAATATGTCCAACCAACTGATTTTATTTCTGTTTCATCAGCTGGTTGCTGATAAATGAAATTGCTCTTATAGGGCAATCCCATTCTTCCATCCATAACATTAGTCATTAGATGGCTCTAACATGTTTAATGTCCTAATAATACCAGGCTGGCAGGCCAGAACTGACAACAGGAAAATATTCTATTTTTCCTGATTCTCCTAGATGTTTCTCCATCTCCATTTCCTTTCTGAATGATTTTTTCATCTATTTCACATTTTTATTGTATAAATTTAAACACGGAGATATATACAGTTGTCATCTCAAGTGATACAGAATTTTTGATTTGGGCATGATGAAAATTTTGTGAACACAAACATACCTATTGGGTGTTTCATGTTGACTATGCTAATCAGAAATACAGGGTAATAATATTCAAAAGAAGTAAATGCACTTCAGAAAAAAATATATCTTTTTTTTTTAAAAAAAAATGATTTATATGCCGCCCTTCTCCGGAGACTCAGGGCGGCTTACAATGCGTTAAGCAACAGCCTTCATACTTTTGTATATTTATACAAAGTCATCTTATTGCTCCCACAATCTGGGTCCTCATTTTACCTACCTTAGAAAGGATGGAAGGCTGAGTCAACCTTGACCCTGGTGAGATTTGAACTTACAGTAATTGCAGACAGCTTGATGTTAATAACAGTTAATAACAGTGCTTTAGTCTGCTGCACCACCAGACTATTTTTACTTGTTTTTTTATCACAGACATATTGATTTTTCCATATGTATTGTTAACAACTGGGATAGGGATGGAGAAGTGTTTTTGATGGCATTGGCTGAAACATTCTGTGTCTCATGGAAAATTCAGTTTAAATACTTTATTTTACCACTTGCAATAACTTCTGTGGCATTTAATCACTCTTCCCGATTTATAGAAATCAACTGTTATCACTGCATGTGTGTGTGTGTAGAATTCCATATTCCATTTTGAAGCAGGCATCAATATCTTAAAAGAGAACTACATAGGTGTTACATTCAGCAAAATATGATGCAAGGGATTTCTCTAAAAAAATATCCCATTGCCTTCAGTTTGGTTTACTACAAGATTTAGTTTGTTTTATTCTAAGTTATAGCTTTTAGCTGAGAATGTTCTTCAAAATACATAGAATACTTACATGGAGTGACATTTCCAGGTACTTGGAAAAATAACAATAGTCAAATTAGTCTTGTGTGTGGATTGCATTTAATGTAAGTTTTCAATTTTTAAAATATTACCGGTAGAAATAATTGACTGATTACATAGCTTTGTAATTTTAATTTATATAAAATAGTTATTGATCATATATTATTACAAATAATCTCAAAATAGTTTGTAGTGTTTAATAGTGTTATGTTTAACAGTATTAAACATAAAAAAATACTTCATAAAAGCAATCCAATGAACATATAAGCATCGGGTCATTTAACAAGTTGCATTAGTGGGGGAGACTGAGGGAGTACAGAGGACAAAGGTAGAATAAGCCTGTCTCCATTGCATTTGAAGTTCCTAGAGGCTGCTTGGAGGAGCTGCTGGCTGTAAGTGGAGGAGCCTGACAGGGAGTACAGAGGACAAAGATAGCGGCCCACATGCCTAACGGCATATGAATCATATAACTACAAACCAAAAATAGCAATAATACATTCAGGGTAAATTCACCTGAGATTGTGATTTTATTTTATTTCAGAATGACTGGCTTAGTTCAGTGCAATACTTGTTTTGCAGCTGTCTTTCACAGTACTCTTTTCAAATTTGAATACTGCCCTCTTTGTAAACAAATTATTAGTCTACATGGACAGATTACCTATCTAGAGTCTCTAATCTCTGCTCTCCAAGCAAAAATTAGACATCCCATTCAGCCATTCTACTCTATTGAGCTGTTGCGCTATCAGCCCCCCCCCCCCACCACAAAGATCCAGCAGGAGAAAGGCAGTATGGACAACCATGGGATCTGGCAGATGAGAGCTGTGAATCATAAACACAAAGCTTTCGTTGTGTTCTAGCATAACAGATACAGTGTCCTTGATGACCTTAATAAGGATACTAAAGTGACAGGTCAAGGTAGTTGTGATAAAGATAACTCAAATAAGAGGGGATAATGGTCTGAGATGAAGAACTTACTTTGGAAAAGGGAAAGTGTGAATCAGATATTACACATCAATCATACAAGAAGGAGTGATTCAGGAGCCTGGTGGCGCAGCAGACTAATAGCCTGTTATTAACATCCAGCTGCCTGCAATTACTGCATGTTTGAATCTCCCCAGGCTCAAGGTTGACTCAGCCTTCCATCCTTTCTAAGGTAGGTAAATTGAGGACCCAGTTTATGGGGGCAATAAGCTGACTTTGTATAAATATACAAAAGTATGAAGGCTATTGCTTAACGCATTGTAAGCCGCCCTGAGTCTCCAGAGAAGGGCGGCATATAAATCAAATTAAAAAAAAAGAAGAAGAAGAGCAAGGTATCTAAAAAGAGAAGCCACCTTCTGGTTGGTGATTCAATTGTAAGGGATGTAAATTTAGGAAAGGATATGGAGGTTATGAAAGAGGCCAGGTGTCTGCCAGATGCTACTGCCAGCAGAGATAAGAGGCGTATTTTAAAGATTGTCAAGAATGCCAGTAAGGACTGTAATGTTAATGTTATTATACATTTTGGCACAAATGATCTGTCTCAAAAAGATGTACTTTCTGAGCAGAATGATTTCCAGAGCTTGGAGTATGAATTTAGTAGTATAGGTTGTAGACTTACCCTTTTAGAGGTTTTACTAGTATATAAGGAACAAAAAGGAAAAGGCCAGTGTGTAACAGAGTTTAATGTGTGGCTAAAGGAGTGGTGTAGAAGGGAAGGCTTTGGTTTTATTAGTCATGATGTCTGTAGCTGGTCCAATGAAAAACTGTACAAAAGAGATGCTTGCATCCATCAAAGAAAGGGACTGAGTTACTTGGCATTAAATTCACAGATTTTCTGGATAAACATTTAAACTGAACAGTGGGAACAGAGAACTAATTGATACATTCTCAGCAATGCTAGGCTGCCGGAGCGAAACCACAAAGAAGCACACATGGCTGGTGATGCAAAGGTGGTTTATTTGCAGCCGACAGCTACTGCTCGCTGCCGGTATGCTCAACAGCGATCAAGTCAGAGTTCCCGCGCTGACGCTGAGCGTTGTTTAAATAGTGCGCTGAGAGGCCAACATCCGCCTCCACCTCTCGACGGCGGCCGTGATGACGTCAGCTCAGATCTGTCACAGTAGCTGGCAGCATCAGCCCCAATCCCCGCAACCAACGTGAACCCGCTACACCCAGCACCGGTGTATTCATAGCCCTAACCACACCCTAAACCCATCACCAACACCCGTGCCACGCAGCTGCCTCCCAGTCACACACATGCCGCCATGGTAGCTGCAGCTGTCGTTGTCGAGTGCCGTTGGATGCAGAGAGGTGGCTCGACATACAGAACATTTCTGTCCCCAGCAATCTAAAATTAATATGGTTTTGAGTGCATGTAACATAGATGTTTGTGCAGGTAAGATTATCAACCTTGCTGTCAAGCTAAACCAAGCATTTAATAGTGAGTGCCATACCATGTGCACTAATCAAACGGGTGCAAGAAAGTAGGGGCAGTCAGGCAGGTTATGTAGACAGTAAACACAGGATCAATCAAAATGGACTCAAATGTCTGTACACCAATGCACAGAGTATGAGGAATAAACAGAGTGAATTAGAAATTCAAGTAAATGAGGGCAGATATGGTATTAAAGGTGGGAGGGAACATTGCCGTAGGTGTATACTATAGGCCACCCACCAAACAGAGGAAATAAATGAACTTTTTGCTAGTCAGCTAACTAAGGTAGTAAGCACATCACAATAGTAATGGAGGATTTTAACTACCCTGATATCAACTGGGAGACAAAGTCTGCACCAAGTGTGTGCACGCTCACATTTGCGAACCAGTAGCGAAGGTAAGTGAATACCACCCCTGCTTAGCAATTTGTGAACATGGCTTATTGTTTATGAAAACAGAGTGCACAACATAGTTCTTAGTCAATTCTCATGCCACTATGAAGGCAATATCCACTTATCTTTTCTTGTCCTAAGTGAAGAGTACAGTTGTTCATCTTCATGAATAGTGCTCTGTGATATGCACAGTCACTGGATTCTGCTCTCCAGGCGCATTTCATTTCAGAAGCAGTTGAAGTATCTGTCTTTATGTATAGACTTTTCTATGGTGAACGGGGGGAATTATTCTATTAATGCTCATATTAATATTTCTACATACCTGGGATAACCCACCCATGGTGCTCTGTAAGCATCCCTCACAAGTTCCTGCTTGCACATGTTAATATTATGTTAATAGTTAGGACAATTATAAATGGTCAGAAAACTAGGGAACCACTTGACATCTCTCCTTTTCCAGCCTTCCATTGGTAGACCAGTGAAAGATCAGAGATTAGCTTTATTTTACTAGATTCATTCTATACTTTTTTAAAAAAACTTTTAATCTAGATGAAATTGACAAGAGTTCTACAAGTTTCCATTACTGGTGAAAGTGATAGGAAAAAGGCTACATCTGTGGGATTTTTTTGAGGTAGGGAGAATCTAGTGAAGGTGCATTGTAATTGCCATGCAGAAATGACATCGAAGCAGCATTGTTGCCAAAATGGGAGAGTAGATTGAAAACTGAACAGTAGTCTCTTAAACCACTTTCATTTCCAACCAGTTTCAGCATGGGAATTAAGTACTAGAAGGCTGCCATGTGAACAAAGACAACATTCAATTGGACTTATATTTTTGAATGCAAATAGAAATAAAGTAAGAAAGAAATAAAGTAGGTAAAAAACAAAGTATATAAAAGTAATTGGATGACAAAGTTATTTCCTTCCCACTCCTTGACAAATGCAATAAGAAATAAAACCTTTTACATTGTATTGTGATCAATAGCAGTATTAGCACAATAAGCAACAATGATGCATCTATATGAATTATTAAAACAATGTCACAGAGATATAGTTGCTTCAAATAATAATAATAATAATAATAATAATAATAATAATAATAATAATAATAATTTTATTTCTATACCACCCTTCTCCAATTTAAAACGTTATGTTAATAGCCCTGCCTGGTGGAACAACAGGGTCTTCAGAGCGCAGCGGAACACCCGGAGGTCGGAGATCCTACGTATTTCGGGGGGCAGTTCATTCCACAGGGCTGGGGCTCCCACAGAGAAGGCCCTCCCCCTGGGTGTCGCCAGCCGACATAACTTGGCCGATGGCACCCTGAGGAGACCCTCTCTGTGGGAGCGGACTGGTCGGTGGGAGGCTACTGGTGGCAGAAGTCGGTCTCGAAGGTACCCGGGTCCTATGCCATGGAGCGTTTTAAAGGTGGTAACCAACACCTTGAATCGCACTCGGAAGACCACTGGGAGCCAGTGCAGCTCGCGCAGGAGGGGTGTCACGTGGGCGCAACGAGTTGCACCCATAACCACCCGCGCGGCCGCATTCTGGACCAGTTGGAGCCTCCGAGTGCTCTTCAAGGGGAGCCCCATGTAGAGAGCATTGCAATAGTCCAACCAGGAGGTGACAAGGGCGTGAGTGACCGTGCGCAAGGCGTCCCGATCCAGAAAGGGCTGCAACTGGCGAATCAGGCGAACCTGATAAAAGGCCCCCCTGGCCCCGGCCGTCATGTGCTCTTCTAAAGACAGACGTGTGTCCAGGAGGACACCCAGATTGCGAGCCCTCTCTGTGGGGGGCAAGGATTCACCCCCAATAGTCAGCGATGGCACCTGCTGACTATATCGGGGCGCCGGAAGCCACAGCCACTCGGTCTTGGAGGGGTTGAGTCTGAGCCTGTTCCTCCCCATCCAGGCCCGCACGGCCTCCAGGCAGCGGGACATCACATCAAGGGCATCGTTGGGGTGGTCTGGGGTGGAGATGTACAGCTGAGTATCATCAGCGTACAGATGGCACTTCACCCCAAAACCACGGATGATCTCACCCAGCGGCTTCACATAAATGTTGAACAGGAGAGGCGAGAGGACCGACCCTTGCGGTACTCCCCATGCGAGATGCCTCGAGGTCGACCTCTGCCCCCCTTCCAACACAAACTGCGAGCGGTCGGAGAGGAAGGAAGAGAACCACCGCAGAACGGTGCCCCCTATTCCTAACCCCCTCAACCGCTGCAGCATGATACCATGGTCGATGGTATCAAAAGCTGCTGAGAGGTCTAATAGGACTAGGACAGAGGAGCGACCCCTGTCCCGAGCCCTCCAGAGATCATCCACCAATGCGACCAATGCCGTTTCTGTGCTGTACCCCTGCCTGAAGCCCGACTGGTACGGGTCCAGATAGATAGCTTCATCCAGGTGCCGGGGAAGTTGTCGTGCCACCATGCTCTCAACAACCTTCGCCACAAAACGAAGGTTGGAGACTGGACGATAGTTGGCTAATTCAGCCGGGTCCAGGGAAGGCTTCTTGAGGAGGGGCCTCACTACCGCCTCTTTCAAGGCAGCAGGAAAGGCACCCTCACTCAGAGAAGCACCTATAATCCCCTGGAGCCAGCCTCGTGTAACCTCCCGGGAGGCCAGCACCAACCAGGAGGGACACGGGTCCAATAAACACGTGGCGGCACTAATCTTTTTTTTTTATTGTAAAAGTTTTACAATTACATTTTCACCCCATTTTCATCCCCTAACCCTCCCCAAACTCCCCAACCCCCCCTCCCAACCTCCCCTGACCCTCCCCTCCCCCCCGGACTTCCATAGAATATCATTATCCCCTATACAAAAACCTTGAACCCCCCCGACCCCCATGTCATTTTTCATCTTCACATAGTTCGACTATTTCTATCTTAATATTAATACTATCAATGAAAAGCTATTTGATACTTCTTAGTTTGGTATTTGTTCTGCACATAATCTATCCACTTTTTCCATCCACATTCATAAGTCTCTTGTGAGCGATCTTTTAAGTATGCTGAAATCTTCGCCATCTCCGCGAAGCTGGCCATCTTCAAAATCCATTCTTCTATGGTGGGCAGAGCTTCATTTTTCCAATATTTACCTATCAACAATCTCGCTGCTGTAATCATATACAAAATCAACTTTATTTCATCCACTGTAAAACCCTCAACTATACCCAATAAAAGCAATTGTGGAGAAAATTGGATTTTTTTCTTTAAAACATTCTGCATGACCCACCAAATTTTTATCCAAAAAGCCTTAACTTTCTTACAAGTCCACCAAATATGATAATATGTAGCATCTAAACAATCACACCTCCAACATTTTGGCTGAACATTAGGGTACATACACGACAATTTCTTAGGATCTAAATGCCATCTATAAAACATTTTGTAAAAATTTTCCCTCAAATTCTGCGACTGTGTAAATTTAACATTCTGAACCCAAATTTTTTCCCATGTTTCCAACATCACTGGTTCTTCAAAATTTTGTGCCCACTTAATCATACAATCTTTAACTAATTCAGTTTCCGAATCCCTTTCTAACAAAACATTATAAAGCCTTTTAATATGCATTGGACCTTTCTCTTTTATATGTCTAACCAATTCTTCCTCATGCAACATAATACCAGTTCTTTGGTCCTCTTTCCATCTCAATTGCAATTGATTATATTGTAACCAAGTTAAATTAATCCCTTCAGCCAACAGTGTCTGTAATGTCTTCAGCTGCCATCTGCCCGCATCTGTAAAAAGAACCTCTTTGTATAAAAACCCCCCGAGTGACGTTATATTTGTATTCCACAAAATATGACCAAGATCCAGCCATAGCGGTATTTTATAATCCCATTTGAGTCGGTGCTTCTTCCAAACTCTCAACAAAGAGTCTCTAAGTATATGGCTTTTAAATACTTTATCCACTTTGCTGTCATAAAATAAATAAGCATGCCATCCAAATTCCAAATCAAAACTTTCTGCATTTAGTATTCCAGTCTTTTTCCTTCCAAACCAATCACTTGCTTGAGTCAAAGCTGCTGCATCATAATATAACTGTAGGTTTGGAAGTTTAAGACCTCCCCTTTCTGGAACATCTTGCATAATTTTCAATTTTACTCTTGGGTTTTTCTCGTTCCAGACAAACTTGTTCACTCCAGTTTGCCATACTTTTAGTTGTTTATCATTTTTAAGCACCGGAATCATTTGAAACAAAAAAAGAAATCTTGGCAAAATGTTCATCTTAACTGCTGCTATTCTTCCAAGTAAAGACAGCTGCAGTTTTTTCCAAGTCTCCATGTCTTTTTGCACCTCTCGCCACAACACCTCATAATTATTTTGAAACAATTTCATATTTGATTCTGCAACCTGAACTCCTAGATATTTTACCTTTGGTACAATCTCAAAACCTGCCCTCCTTTCAAGCTCAAGTTTACGATCTTGTGTCATATTTTTGACTATCATCTTAGTTTTTTTCTGGTTCAGACTAAAACCTGAAACTTTACCATAGTCTTGTATAATGTCCTTCATCTGGATTATTGATTCCATTGGCTGTGTTAGGGTAACGACCAGATCATCTGCAAATGCCTTTATTCTGTAATCCTCTTGCCTTATCATTATACCTTTCAAGATATTAGAGTCCCTTATTGTATTTAGCAAGACTTCTAGTGTTAAAATAAACAACAATGGGGACAACGGACATCCCTGTCTTGTTCCTTTTTCGATTTTAAACTCTGATGTCAGACTTCCATTAATAATAATCTGTGCCTTTTGCTCTTGGTAGATTGCTGAAACCGCCTGTATAAATTGGTCTCCAAATCCCATTTTTTTTAAAGTCTTTAGTAGAAAATTCCAATCCACTCTATCAAAGGCCTTCTCCGCATCCAAAAAAACCAGCACTGCAGAGATCTGTTTATTCTTCTCAAGATATTCCAGTAAATCTATAACTTGCCTTACATTATCCTTCATGTATCTACCCTTTATAAACCCAGCTTGGTCGTCATTAATCACCTCTTGAATTACTGGCATCAATCTGTTGGCTAATACTTTTGCATAAATTTTATTATTATGCAAAAGAGATATTATTATTATATTATTTAGAAGAGATATTGGTCTATAATTTTCCGGTTTTTTAGGACCTGCTTGTTCTTTTGGTATCAAAGTAATATATGCTGATTTCCATGATGGGGGTATTTTACCCCCTTGTTGTATATTACAAAATAAGTCTCTAAGTTGTTCCACCATTTCTGCTTGTAAAGTTTTATAATACACTGCTGTCAATCCATCTGTTCCAGGAGCTTTAGCTGTTTTCAATTGTTTAATTGCTGCAATTATTTCCTCAACTGT
The DNA here is from genome assembly GCA_022577455.1 of Arizona elegans. Classification (NCBI taxonomy): domain Eukaryota; kingdom Metazoa; phylum Chordata; class Lepidosauria; order Squamata; family Colubridae; genus Arizona; species Arizona elegans. The sequence goes on along the minus strand of JAKOOJ010000006.1, from coordinate 78,420,530 downwards.
TATAGGGTAATTCATTCTTTCTTTTTGTTGGCTAGTAATTTTTGAGACTCTTTTCTCTTCTAGATATTTTTCTATAAGTCCATTCTGGATGTCATCTTTAGCATATAATTTAACGTAGTAATCTACAAAGACTTCTTTAATCAGTTTTTGTTGGAAAATTTCTTTCCCCCCAATGTCAATACTCTCAATAGTCCGTATACTCTGCTTTTTCCTTAAGGTATAAGCCAACCATCTCCCCGGTTTGTTAGCATTACAAAACGTATTATGCTTCGCATATTGTAGATTTGTTGCAACTTGTTCCGCCAAAAGCATTTGAAACTGATCTTTCAAAAGTTTTATAGCACCACGTATTCTTTCATCTGTTGGGTTTTTAATAAGTAACTGTTCCTTATTCTTTATTTCTGCTTCCAATTCAAGTCTTTTCCTTTGTCGATTCTGTTTATGTTTGAAGTTCATATGAATAAGTACCCCTCTCATATAAGCTTTGCTCGCGTCCCATACTATTTCAATTGGGGTACCCTTATTCAAATTCATTTCAAAAAATTCTTTCATCTGTTTTTAAAGTTCTATTATATTTTTTTCATATCTGAACAAATTTTCATTTAGTCTCCATGACCTTCTCTCAGACTTTCCCATCTCGATTTCTATCCATACAGAGCTATGATCAGTTAAAGTTCTTGGAAATATCTTTGTTCTTTTTGTTTTAATAAGTAAATCATCTGATAACAAGATAAAGTCAATCCTGGAGAAAGATCTGTGTCTGTCAGAGAAAAAAGTATAGTCCAGTTCTTTTGGGTTATATATTCTCCAGATATCCTTTAATTCCAAATCTTCTTTCATATCAAAAAAAGTCTGTGGCAGTCTGATCCTTGATTTCGCCAAACTTTTTTTATCTAATTTAGAATCAATTACTCCATTCCAGTCTCCCATTATTAGAATAGATCTATAGTCCCATTGCAATATTTTATTATGTAGAGTCTTATAAAAATGATCCTGTTGTTGGTTCGGAGCATAAATTCCAATCAAAAGAATTTGGCCATTTGCTGTGTGCAATTCAATTGCAACAAACCTACCATCTTCATCTGCTTCTATAATTTTAGCGGACAGTCTTTTATTCACATAAATAACCACACCATTCTTTTTTTCCGAGGTTGAAGCTATAAAGTGTGTTCCTAATTTAGAATTTATCAAATATTTATGATCTTGAGTTCGAATATGAGTTTCTTGTAAACAAATTATGTCATTATTAAATTGTCTCAAATATGTAAATAATTTCTTCCTTTTTTGTGGTGAATTTAGTCCATTAACATTCCAAGATAAGAGCCTAATTTGTCATCTTGACCTTTCTGAAGCGATGAGCTGCTTTGCCTAACTTCTTCTGAAGTCTTCGGCCTAGCTCCTCCCATGGCTTCACATTTTTCTTTTATCTGCTTGGAAATTGCACGAGTTATACGCTGGTCTTTAACTTCAGGCATCCCAGCTTCATCCAAAACAGCACCAGTTGACAGAATCGGGGAAGGTTCTGACAATGATTCCTCCAAAAGGCCTCCTCCCTGTGCAGCACCCTGCATTTCCACTGGTTCCATCTGCTTAGACTGTTGTGCCCTCTCGTGCTGAGATTGCTTTTCTTTATCACTTTTTATCTCCAACAATGTAGATGTACATGGGGATGATGATCTTTCTTTAAGGATATTATAATAAAAATATTCCGCCTTCTGAAAAGTATTCAATCGATGTCTCTCTCCATTATATTTCAAAATTATACCAGTTGGGGCATCCCACCGAAATGGTATTTCTTGCTTTTGCAATTCATTCACTAAGAACCTGTACTCTTTTCAATCTTTTAACATCTTAGGTGGTAATTCCTTATAAATTCCAATTTGAGCTCCCTCCACTTGCACAGAGGAAAGAAAGGATCTTTGCAAAATATCATTTCTTATTCTTCTATCAGTAAAGTATATCACCACATCTCTGGGCAATTTTCTTTGTCTAGCAACCCATGAATTCACTCTGTAAATTTTGTCTATTTTATAGACCACATCTGCTGGATCAATTTTTAGCAATACAGCCAAGGCATCAGAACAAATCTGTCTCAGATCTTGCCTATCACTCTCTTTAATTCCTCGAAGCCTAATAGCAAATTCCATGGATCGGAACTGTATCATTGTGATTTCGTTTTCGACTCTCTCCACTTTGTTATCCACATCTGCAATTTTAATATCAGCATCCTTCATTTTGACATTGACTTCTGATTTAAATTCTTCCAGTTTGGAGTCCACTTTAGTAATGGATTCTGCCAAGTCAGAAACCACATTTGACAATTTATCTGACACCTTATCATAATTTTCTTTCATTGCCTCTTTAAATTCATTAATTTCCCTCTTCATTTCCTGTTGTGATTTTTGAAATTTTTCATCCAAAGCCTGGGTAATAAAATCTTTTAAACTTTGCACATCAAAGTCCTTTCCCTCCCTCTGCTGACTGGAAGGGGGCTGCTGTTCTGGTTTGTGGGTGGGAGATCCCTCCCCTGCCACCTTTCCTTCCTGTTTCTTTGAAGCCATTTTGCCACGTAAATTAACTTTTCTGAAAGAAGAAAATCTTTTTTTTCCCTTTCCTTTGCACCTCCACAATATCCTTTGAAAAAGTCCCCCAGAATTAAATAGATTGAGACAAGCTCAAATTTATTTTTCTTTTCTTTTCCACTCTTCTCCGTTCGCTTGCAACAGGCACTGCTACAATGTAGCTTGTTAGAATAGTTCTGCGCAATCACTCTCCCTTTCAGCTCGTTAACGCTGGAACGGCGCCATTTTTTCAAGCCGTTTCCTCTCGCTCTAGCTTTTCCCCAAATCAAAAGTTCAAAAGAGAAGAAATACTTGCAGTTTCTTGGTTTGGGGGTTGAGGTTGTTTTATAACAAAGTTATCTTCCCATCAGTTTAAATGTTTGCTGCAGCCGGCTTGCTCTGACGAGCAGAGTCGTCCCACGCCGTCCGGAGTCTCCGCAAGTTAAAAGGGAGCCACACCCGTTTCCTCCCCAGTAGCAAACTTCTGGGGGTTCACGGGGGCTCAACCTGCTTCTTGCTTTGCTCTTCTCCTCAAATCCTCAGGATTCTGGAGTTTTCAAGCCGCTTCCCTCACTCGGGGCGGCTCTACAGGCGGCGGGGCTGGCGGCCGTTCAAAAGCGACCGTCTTCGCCGGTGGCAGTCAAACCCGGAAGTCGCGTGGCGGCACTAATCTTACCCAGAATCCTGTCCACATCCTCGGGAGTCACAGGATCAAACTCCTCCCAGATAACATTCTCAAGACCTGCCCTCGTCTCCTCCCGTGGACTCATCCAGTCGGACTCCAAGCCATCCCGAAACAATGCTCTACTAATAAACTTAATAGTATGAATTCTGAAATGTTATAGAGAGCTAATATTGTTCTTTTTCTCTTTTGCTTACAGATGTGTATACTTTGAATCAGGGGTGAAATCCAGCAGGTTCTAACAGGTTCTGGAGAACTGGTAGTGGAAATTTTGAGTAGTTTGGAGAACTGGCAAATACCACCTCTGGCTGGCCCCAGAGTGAGGTGGGAATGGAGATTTTGCAATATCCTTCCCTCAGGAGGGGAAGGAATGGAGATTTTGCAATATCCTTCCCCTGCCATGCCCACCAACCACATCCACAGAACTGGTAGGAAAAAAAATTGGATTTCACTCCTGCTTTGAATTGCTTCCTTCCCAAAACTGCTTTGTAGCTCTTCATTTGTTGCATATTTCCTTGCTATTGATCCTGCCAACTATCATATCCCCCCTGCCACACCTTCTTCCTTCCACAGATAGATTGTCTGCATTATCTAATCAGAACTTCTAAAGGCCTTGCATTCTTGGGTTGCTGTTCCTTTTTTTTTTTTTTTGCCTCTGAACAGATCATTATCAAGAAGAAAGTAATCTGTTTCACTCCTTGTATCTCTGTCTATTCTCACAAGACATCTTTCCTTTACCTCATCTTTCCTTTAGAGAAAGCACTGGAGAACACTCAACTGTTAATATAAAATGGCTGCAATATTTCCTAAATCCATTGTTCCATATCACCTTGTGTAAGCCAACATTATTTTTGGTAGCATTAAATCTCCTTTAAAATAATAGAGAATATAATGGTAGGATTAACATTGAGGTGTTACAGCTATATAGCATGTCCAGTGTGTTAATGGAGATTCTCAGTCAGCCAGGTGTTTTTTCAAGAGGCAACTGGATTTTCTTGTTTTTCTTTAAAGACGTTTCTTTCTCATCTAAGAGGTTTCTTCAGCTCTCTGAAGAAGCTCCTCTGAAGAAGCTTCTTGGATGAGAAGTGATATGTCTTCAAAGAAAAACAAGAAAGTCCAGTTGCCTCTTGAAAAAGCACCTTTGGGACATGTTCAGTGTGGTTGTTGGTTGCATTACTCATCCCATGAGATTACCAGGGTTATATGATAGACCTTTAAGGCAACTGGTGTTATCTGGGTACCTGGGACATGTTGTGAATTGCTAATTATATTTTATATAAATATGATTCAGCTGCATGGTTTTAATTAATACTTTGATGTTTCTTTGGAACATTTTAAATGAAAGGATGGTGCTGGTTGGAAAGCACATATTATGTTTATTAAAATACATGTTGGGGTGAAACGGACTGCTGGAATATACCCAGGATACCAATCTTATTTGACCTTGATTGCTTATTTTTAATGCAATCAAAAATAATGTTTCCTGTACACATTAAGCAAAAGACAAAGAATCAGTAATACTGAATATGATTTATCTTCCCATTTGCAATGCTTAATGGTTTTATAAATTGTAATTGGTATGGGATAATTTGTATCAACATCAATTCACATCAATTTTGAGAAAAGCCAGAGTACTGTCATTTAGCAAATTAATAATCTAAAATTCATAGACACACATATTAATCATGGACTTGTTATGAGGACAATGACTTACTAGCACACATGGAGGATAAAGTAAATACTAATTACCTCAGTGCTGCAGTTATAAAATGGATATTTACACGGCAACAATAAGTGTAGCTTCTATGGAAACTTGTGTTTGTTTAGCTGATAACATTCAGTGAAAGATCAGTCTTCATTAGAGTTTCCAAAGATCTCCCTCTGGTTTGTGAGAAGAAAAGAACTACATTTCTTTGTGAGAAGAAAAGAAAACTACTACCTTTAAAATAAAATATTCTCAAATGTGTTTTCTGTTTCTTTTGATGAAACTTTGACTCATCCATTTTGGGGACTGTTGAATTCATTTCATTTTTATCATGTTGAAAATGATTTCATTTTTATCATTTTGAATCGTAGAATTCTAAGGACTGGCAAAGGCTTTCAAGCTACAGTTTTTCAAATGTGTTGACGCTATGTTTCTTTGAACTGCTACTTTAACCTGTTTATTAATGAAAACAAAGATAAGCATTGTTCAAAAATATAAATAACAAAAGCAAGCAAACAAATAAATAAATAAACAAACCCTTTGTATCTTATAACAGCTAATATTTGGGAAGATCATTTTGTTACCTTATGTCAGTGATGGCTAACCTTTTTACCATCATGAGCCAGGAGGGGGGGGGCAGGGGAGGTTCCCACGTGCGCGTGCCCACACCCATAATTCTATGTACCCTGCCCTGTGCATGCGTGCACAACTCCCCTCCCCCCAGCTTCTGGCATGCGATGGCCAGGTAGGCCCGTTTTTCTTTCTTTCTTATCTGACTCCAGATAAGATCTCTATGTATCTGGGAAGGGCGAAAACAGCCTTTCCCACTCAGGCCCTCAGGAGGCCTGAAACGGCCCATTTCCCAACTCCTCTCTAGAAGTCTCTGGAGGCTGGGGACAGCAAAAAAGTCACTTCTGTCCCACCAGGAGTTGGAAAATGAACCCTTTCAGGCCTCCGGAGGGCTTCTGAGGGAGTGGGAAAGGCTGTTTTTGCTCTCCGCAGATGCATAGAAAGATTCTGGAGCAAGGTAAGAAAGAAAAATGGGTCCTAACCCCCCCAGGCCCTCCCTACTTCTGGTGGGCCCAGAAGGCCTGAAAATCAGATGGCCAGTGCATGCATGCGCACCAGAGCTGAGCTGGCATGCCCACTGATATGGCTACGTGTGCTGCCTGTGGCATGCGTACCATAGATTTGCCATCATGGTCTTATGTGATCAAACGGAGAATTCCCAGGCAGATTTGGAACTGGATGTGGCTTCCCTTCCCAATCAGGACGTGGTTCTGAAATAAAATTAAACAGTTCAAAACAATGTGCAGTTTCTGGGTTTTTTTGTTTCTTTTCTTTTTCTTTTTTCTTTTAATAGATAACTAATTTTGTAGAAAACATTGATTTTTCCAGATGGAGTCATATAAACTTATCTTTAGTTTGACAAAGAACAGAGTTCATAGACCTACATTTGTAATTTCAAGCACTGTTCCATTAGCTGGGATCTTTGGGCACAACCCTATTAAATAATCATTTGGGGAATAACAGAATTGGAAGGGACTTTGGAGGTCTTTCAAAGCAGGAGCAGGAGCAGGAGATCTTATACCATTTTGGACAAATATATATCCAATCTCTTCTTAAGAACTTCCGGTGATGAAGCATCCACAACTTCTGAAGGCAACCTGTTCCATTGGTTAATTGTTCTCACTGTCAGGAAATTTCACCTTAGTTCTAGATTGAATCTCTCCTTGATTAGTTTTCATCCATTGCTTTTTGTCTTGCCTTCTGATGCTTTGGAAAATAGGTTCTTCTTTGTGGCAGCCCTTCAAACATTGGAACACTACTATCATGTTACCCCTAGTCCTTCTTTTCATTAGATTAGACATACGCAATTCCTGCAACTGTTCTCATATGTTTTAATCTCCAGCCCCCTAATCAACTTTGTTGCTATTTTCTGGACTCTTTCCAAAGTCTCAACATCTTTTTTTCATATTGTGGTGATCAAAACTGAATGTAATATTCTAAGCGTAGTCTTACCAAGGCATTATAAAGTGGTAATAACACTTCATGTGATCTTGATTCTATCCCTCTGTTAATACAGCCAAGGATTGCATTGGATTTTTTGCTGCCAGAGCACATTGCTGGCTCAATTGACACAATTGAGATTTATTTTGAAAGCTTTACCTGTGCATATAGACTAAGAATGTGCCATATATATTAAAAATTTGTGGACAAATTTAAATGATTTCACAGATACTGAGCCTGATGCATGCTTATTTTTTTTGCAGTATAGCTTAAAAAAATAAATCAAAACAGCCCACCTACAGATCTGGAACTGAACAGACATATATAAATAGCATGTTCTCCATATTGGCATCATTGAGTATCTGAGATAATGTAAATAATGCTTAAGTCTACTCAGTGCCATTTTTTTTTAAACTGTCAATCACTACTGTAAAAGGTGCCGTCAGAGGTCTTTTTGCTCCATGATGTGCTTTTGTAACATTGTATGTTTGAAGTGTTTAATTTACTCCCTGGGATGTAACCTTCTGAAACCTTCAATACAGAAATGTTTCTATCATTTTATTTGCACACTCTGCATTGCTTTGAAGGAGTCCTGCAGTTTTGAGTTCAGCTGAAGGCTCCAATTTGAATAAAAGCTATTATATTGTAGATGAATGTTTTTCAAATCCGGTGTCTATTAACTCTGTCAGTTTACTTCCCTCAATCTTAACGTCAACAGATGTTATTTTTGGTCCAATTGGGTGCTAATCAGAAAAGTGTTAATTTTTTTTCAGAGCATTTTTATAGTGTGTGTGTGTGTGTGTGTGTGTGTGTGTGTGTGTAGGGATTGGCATAAATGGTGGATAATGAAGAACTGTATTTCCACATGGCACTGAAGAAAACATGAAGCTATTTATCAGCATTCTGTTATATTTTTTCCATTGTGATTTGACTTGCTTGTCACAGTATTTAGATCTATTATTTTTTCCTGCTTGTATATGTAAATCTATGAGGCCTTCCTGAATTAAGTTTATGAATGTGATTGTTTCAGTGTTTTTATACTGTATTGTTTGATAAGAAATTCTTATCAAATTATTTTGCATATTTCAATATTAATGCTAATTGATATATTGCTATGCATTGCACTTCCCCCTATTTGCTATTTTTCCAATTTCTATAAACTATTTGGGATGCAATGTTTTGTGAAAAAGAAAGGATAAATACATTGATTAAAAGATTGATTGACCTAGTAATGGATCTAGAGACTGAATCAAATAAGTGCTTGAAGTTACTGCCAGACTGAAGAAGAAAACAGATTTTATAAAATAGTTACAATGTTAACCCAGTAATTTCAATAGAACAATTTATTTAAATTCTCTTGCCTATGAGTCATTATACTGTTTCTTCAGGATGTTCCTCATTTTATGTAATGCTTCTATTGTATAGGCATAAGACTGCAGTTAATGTGTAAAGTACTTAAAATTAATATCTAGTTCTGTAAGTTTAAAAAGAAAGTGTAGGAGAAAGAGAGAGAGGGAGGGAGAGAGAGAGAGAGAGAATTAACAGTGCTAATGGAATGGCTAGATTAAAGGCTTTGGGGCATCTAATAGTTTATTGCCATATAGAAAAGGGGGAAAAAACCAAAATTGTAAATATAGAATTATAGTAAGAGCATGAAATGTAAGGAGCACGAACACAGGGGAACTGGGGTGGATTATACCGGTATGTATTCCCAGGAAGAAGGGCAATCCAGAGGAATAAGAAACAACTGAATTCAGATAGCTTATGTGAAAGAGAGTGAAGAGAAGCCCTACCTGACAGCTTTCCAATATAGGCTTCTGTAGATAGCAGAGTGGTTTAGTTTGGCAAGATTCTGTCTATAGGTGTAGAACAGTAAAGAACTCTACTTGGAAGAACAAAATCTTTCTTAGTTTTGGGAGCTTGACATAATTCAACATAGTGAAAAATGATATTAAACAACCACAAACTGACATCTTAGGCATCATGTCAGCTGTCACTTCATACTTGCCTTTTGCTGTCACTCAGTACCAGACTGCCATAAACTCTAGGGGGACTGGATGGGAGGGGGTAGGATTCAAGGAATACAAATAGTTCACTGTGTCACTTGGTTTCAAAGTCGACCAGAACGGAATACTGCTGCATACCAACCCACACTTGAAAACATTCTGAAAACATCTATGAATTTGATTGGACATGGGAGAGGAGCAGCAGGGGGAGGTACCTAAGGAAAGGAAAGTTAGATTTGAGATTTTGGCATGCGATCTTCAGTTCTGGCTTTGCATTATTGTATTTCATGTGATCTCTAGTAAACTATACCTTTCTCAACAAATGGAGTTAAAGATTGTTCTTTCTTTGAGGCTCAAGCTGAAGCAGATCTGACATATCAGCAAATTGAGCTGAATTGGGATGGGACAGTCTCTCTGAAAAGATTGCATTGTTTATTACTCAAGTCATGAAAAACAAAGAAATAGTGCTATTTTTATAGTTTGAAAGAGTCTAAAAAGAACAGTATTTGACCAAATAATATAAATTAGATTGCATGGATGCTTTTGATTGGAATCTGGAATGCCAAAGTTGGAAACACAAAAGAAGAAAAGATAGTTAGATGTATGGCTTAGGAAACTAAAATGGATTTATTATTATTTTTTTATAACTCTAGGCAGTGAACATATGTAATAATACTCTTTCCTTCTTTTATTTTCCCCTCAACAACAACCCTATGAGATAAGTTGGGTTGAGACAGAATTATTGGCCCAATATCTCCCAGATAGCTTTCACACATAAATTGGAATTAAAACTCACAGGCCCCTGGTTTCTAATCTGGAGTCTTAACCACTAAAGCAAACTGCCTTTTTTCTTCCGTATCATCTTTGTTCCAAAACAATATCAGGACTTTTTCATCAACTAAATCAGAGATATTTAGTCTTGCTTGGGAGTTCATGCCTGTTCATGTCATGAGATGAACTTCCAAAAAATGACTTGCCAGGATAAAGGAGGAGGACAAAAATATTATTAATTAATTGTATTTTATATGCAATCATATTTATGTATAATGCATTTAATATTATACAAAGTTTAATATTCTACAAAGTTATACAAAGACCATCTGATTAAGTTCAGAATCAAAGTTCTAAATCCAATATGGACTGTTACAATCTCACATGAGAGAACTGCAAATAACTGTAATATGGGAGAGGTAAGGGGGTCGGCTCCAGCAGGTTTTTAAGCAATGTTCCTACCATATAATATAATTTTCTTCTCGTTTTGTTTCCAACTAATGTTTCCAATAACATTAAATTAAAACAGAAATTTGTGGAGTAAAGGATAAAATGAAGGATCTATTGTGAGTCTTGTGATTGCTCATGTGACTATGTGAAGTAATAGATGTTGACATAATTCCAAAAATAAATCTGATGGTAGATATTTTGTCAATTTATGAAGTTATTTTCTTTTTCACCATAACATTTTATGTATATGAATACAGATCTTGATATGTGAGCCATGTTGCCATGATGTCAGCGCCTCAGCGCTGACATAGAAAGGGAGATAAGCCCTGGACTTTTGCCTGCTAAATCCCTTTGAAGCTCGGTCTCCGTGGAAATGAAGAGGGGGGTGAAATGACGAGACAAGAAGTCAGGAGAGTGACTTGGAAGATAGCCAATGAGAAGCAGAGAATTGGGGATCGGAAAGGGAGGGATTGGGGGGGCAAAAGGTCAGTCTTGTCCGCACGAGTCATGATCCGGTTGCTGTACTCGAATAAAGAGAAGATTTCCTTAAAGATTGGCACTTTGGAAATTCATTTATTTTGAGATAGCATTGAAGTCTGACACATCATTTCATTTGTGATGCTCCTAACAGGCAGTTTCATACTTGGTCTGGTGAAATGAAATTTTGTTTTAAATTAACCAATTCGATATCAGTCTATAAAATTCAGCTGAATTCAATTCATACAGGTTTGGGGTTCATAAAAAGGTACTAATTTCAATAGTGTTGAAAAATGTGGATTGTAGCTTTCAAACAAAGTTACACATTAATTAATATTAATTAACTTATATGAACTTTCTCAGATCTGCAACTGCTAAAATCTTTTATTAAGCAATGTATAAGAGTTGTATTACTAAACTAGAGCACAATCTAGGAATGAATTTTCCAGCACAAGTAATAGAAGTTGTATAATACCAGCTAGGTCCTGTCAGCATCATTGAAGTCAGCCTTTTGGAACGTAAGGATGACTGCATTTCCCATGCTTCACTTGACAAAATACATTTTGCATTTAATTTGAAACTCTGTTCCAGTAATATAAAAGGCCCTTAATATTACATTAGTGAGCAAGTAGTGAGCATCAAGTTCAATAAAATGGATTTTTGTCTGCTTTATAAATAAAAGAAAGTAGATAATGTGCCATTTACAACTTTTGTTATGTGAATAGAAAATCTAATCTGGCAAGTATCTGGAATGAAATGGAAAATATCTAGGACTTTCTATTACTCTAATAGATCTATTTGTATATTTTCACTACCAGTTTGTATTTGACACAAATATTCTTAAATATTCTTTTATTTGTACAATGTTCCGGGAAGGAAAGACATGATATATACATGCATAATCCTTTTGAGTAAATTATATGTATATTAGGTTTGCTGAATTTTTATCAGCAAGTTTGTTCTTTTGCTGCCTCGTCCAATAGCCTGGCAATTAAGGGAAGGCTTTGGAACAGTTTATTTCCCCCTTCTTTTGCTCCACTCCACTACCTACTTAAAATTATTATTGATTAAATTTTAAATAGCTTTTGTAGTTACATATGCACATGAAGTATATGATGCAAATTGTCTGTTCATGAACAGGGAATATGCTTAGAATGTAAAATAACTACCTCTGCTAGTAAAATGCAGAGCTTGCAAGGCATTCTAAAAATAAATTGGTGTTATATTTAGAAATTTGAGGATAATGTTTGTTGCACTGATAGTTATTACTTAGAATTGTTTGATTGTGCAGAGAGAAGGCTGTATCTAAGCTAGTCTGTTCAAATGGCCAAGTTCTTGAACAGAAAGTTTCACAAAGTTTCATGGGCTGCATCACTGGAAGAATGTCGGGATCACAGGAAGATGAGAAGGACTTGTGCAGGAGGCTAAAAAAGGAATCTTCTGCAGGATTCTTTAGCTACTTTCTTTAGAGATCTTCTGGTAGGCAAATAATGGTAATGGATTTTGTTATAATTGTGGAAGAGATCATTTCAACACCTTTAAAGTAAATCTGTCCAAATAAAGTAATAGTTTTGTCAAAATTACTGTATTTTTCGGAGTATAAGACGCAGCTTTTTACCCCGCAAAAGGGGGTGAAAATTTAGGTGCATCTTATACACCAATTGTAGCCCTGCCTACCCACCTTTTGGCCTGTGCCTCGCAGCAGTTACCTCCTTGCAAGCAAACAACAAGAAAAAACAGTTCTTTTCAGCTTCAGCATAGGCTAATTAGCCCAAGTTGATTAGATCGGCCTTGTGCTAATCAAGCTATGCTGAAAATGAAACTGAAAGTAAAGGAGGCTGTTTGCTGTTTGGTACAATGAGGCAAAATTAGGCAGAGGCAGAGGGAGATTACTTTTTCTTCTTTTTCCTCACCAAAAAAAGGTGGGTGCAAACAATGGGAAATTTAGGGCAAAAAAGGAGAGTTCAAGATTTTAAACACAAAAGAAAAAAAGAAAGAAAAAGGCAAAAATAAAAATGGGAAGGGAGAAAAAGAAAAAGAAAGAGAAAATGTTATACATATTTAGAATTGAAATATGAATAGTAGTAAGAAATAAATGGCAAATCTTGATTGTAAAAATGAAATGAATAATAATTGGGATATTTGTGTTTGTATTTTTGAAATCTAGACAATGATAAGTTTTTATTTATTTATTTATTTTGAAATATGAATAAGTATAAACTGTAACAATTGAAATAGGTTTAATGGTATGTGGTGGTGAAAGTAAAAAAGGATTAAATTGTAGCTTGGATAACAGCTAGAACATTTTTAAATTTAATTAGGGAAATTGTAATGATTGAAATATTTTTAATTATATATTGTGATGAAAGTAGAAATGATTAAGTTGTGATTTGGAGGATTATATGGACAAAACTATGTGGGTTATTGGGAGAGTTTAAGATGTGAAAATGAGTAACATAAGAGGAAAAATTATTTAGTTTATTATTATTAGTAAATATAATTAATTGATTTGTAAGAAATTGGATTGCATCGAAATAATTGGAATATTCATGTTCATATTGATTAATATACAAAAAAGATAGTTATATAACTAATTGATTTATATTAAAATGTTGAATTTGTATTAAACAATTGTATTACATAATTAACCAATGTGAGGATGTATATAAAAATAGATGACAATGGGAAGGGGTATAATATAGAATTGAAGAGAAAAATTGAATTTGATTAAGATTAGAGATGAGGATGAAGGGTAATACTGGTTTTTTTAAAAAAATAGATGAGGAATAAATATGGTAAAAAGGAAATATATAAATTATAAATTTAATTTAATTGAAATTTAATTGAAATGACTGTTTGAATTTGTGAACCAGCCAAATACTCTGTTCAAAGAAAATACATTGTATGTTTGTATGTGTGTTTGTCTAAAGAATAAAAAAAAACCTTAAAAAAACACACCAAAAAAGGTAGGTGCGTCTTATACTCCGGTGCGTCTTATACTCCGAAAAATACAGTAGATAGCAGACATGTTTTAAAGCATCTTAGGAGAACTCAAAATTCAACTGATTCTATCCTTCGACATGCTCACAAAATGTGAACTCTGTATTTACAATAAGTAAGGAAAAGCAGTAGGAAGGAAAATACAGAAGGAGCAAGCTTGAGGGAGGAGGTATCTTTCCCTGTGTCCTTTTGTCTTTTGAAAACCTTCCTGTAAGAAATTATTATTGTTCTTGGAATTAAGTAACTCATTTCTACAATGTCTAGGTTTTGTAAAAATTAATACACCCAAAACAATCAGGTAGACAAAAATATCTGGAATGTTCCTGTACATATTCCAAGCATAATTTAATGTGTATTGTTGTTTTCTTCTCTTGTGCCCTTTTAACTGAACTTGAATTCAGTGACCCTTTCTGGATTGTCAGCTCTGATATTTGCTGAGTTTCATTTGGAACTTTACTGATGTTTGTCCAAGGTATTTTTCATCCCTAATTATCCGCTCCTAGGATAATTCTACCATTGGATTAATTGTGATTGGGAACCTATGTGTAGTGGTTCGGGAATAACGAGAGGCACAAGCAAGCAAGTGACAACAGCTCTTTAATATACAGTGAGACTTCAGCAAAAACTCTGAGGCTGCAGCCCTCCTTATATACAATTCCGGAGAGGCTGTCAGCCAATCAGTAACTAAGGCAGGTTTGAAACTCCCGCTGAAATGTATCAATACATAACACCCCTCCCTTCCCAAAAGGCACTAGCATTCAAAAATTTACATAAGTACGCATAAAATCTCGCAGGTGACCTGGGCGAGTTCTCATTCTGGTCGACCTGCGCAGTTCAGTGTTTGGTGGGGCGTTGAGCTGGTCGGAGGGACTCTCTGTCTCTCCCGGCTCCGCCAATGGAACCTCCTGGATTTTGTCCGGGGCGTGGTTATCCCCGGCTGGGAGTGGCGACTCGCTGGGGCAGCGCTGGAACCAGGGCTTGTCAGCTAAGTATTCCCTTGAACCCGGGCTTGAGTTAGCTGTTTTGGGAAAGTTGTTGTAGTTAGGTTCGGAGATTTCTAAGTTGATGTCTGCCTTGCTGACTATTCTCTTCCTTAGTTGGTTTATGTGGCGTTTCCAAATTCTGTCTACCCCTACGTCTACCGTGTAAGATTTTGGGCCCATTATGCCCACTATGGTTTCTGCAACCCATAGAGGTCCGCTAGCATAATTGCGAGTGAACACCGGGGACCCAACCTGGAACTGCCTTAGTCCGGTGGTCTCTTCCTTAAAGTTCTCATGTGAGTAGTTAGGGTGAAGCCTGTCTAACACGCACTGAAGCTTCCTGCCCATGAGGAGTTCGGCTGGGCTTCTCCCTGTGGCCGTGCATGGTGTGGCATGCTGGACTGCTAAGAATTGGTCTATCCTGGCCTGCCAGTCCCCGTCGTCTAGCCTGGACAATGCCTCTTTGGCCGTTCTTACGAAACGTTCAGCAAGGCCATTAGAAGCCGGATGGAAAGGGGCTGACAGGGCATGGCGGATACCCAGTCCGGCCAGGTAGCTCTCAAACAGGGTCGCTGTAAATTGAGGCCCATTATCAGATACAAGGGTATCTGGAAGCCCGTGGGTGGCAAATAATTTCCGAAGAGCCTTAATGACTGCTTCGGCTGTGGTTGAAGACATGAGTATGATTTCGTGCCATTTTGAAAAGGCATCGACTATGATTAAAAATGTTTGCCCGTGGAATGGTCTAGCAAAATCAATATGGATCCTCCCCCATGGCCCCTTTGGTTTCTCCCACTCTCGGATAGGCGCTATCGGAGGATCAGGGCGAGATTCCTGGCAGGGCCTGCACTTCCCCACCCACTCGGAGATGACTTGGTCCATGTTGGCCCACCAAACGTAGCTGCGGGCTAAGCTTTTCATCCGAACTATTCCTGGGTGCCCCTCGTGCAGTAACTCCAAGACCCTCGTTCTCAGTTTTGTTGGTACCACCACCCTATCGCCCTACAACAAACAACCCCCTTGCATAAACAATTCATTACGTTTGTTAACATAACCCTGGTATTCCCCACCGTCCACCTTGCCAGGCCACCCCTTAAGGACCCACCCCATCACAGTGCAAATCACAGGGTCCCTAGCAGAGACTTTAGCCACCTCACAAGAGGAGATAGGTCCCAAAATCATAGCGTCGATCAAAAGGACGGGGGCTTCCGGCGTGGGGTTGACAAGCAGTTCGGGGATGGGACAGCGGCTGAGGGCATCTGCGTGGCCCAAGGTCCGTCCGGGTCGATGGACAAGCTGGTACGAATAGGCCGACAGGAAGATGGCCCACCTGGTCAAACGTGGGGACAGGGCAGCGGGGGTTGGCTTGTCACTGGCCAAAAGTCCCAGCAAGGGCCGGTGGTCTGTCACCAGTTCGAATTGACGGCCATAGAGATATTCATGAAACTTCTTAACCCCCGCAATTGCAGCCAGAGTCTCTCTGTCCAACTGACTATAGTTACGCTCTGCGCTGGACAGAGTGCGAGAGTAAAACGCAATGGGCGCCTCTAGGCCATTTGGCAGTCTATGGCCTAGAACGGCACCAACTCCGAAGGGGGAGGCGTCACAAACCAATACAAGCAGTAGCGCCGAGTTGTATTGAATGAGGAAGCTGTCCTCAGATAAAAGTTTCTTTACAGACTCAAATGCGGCTGCCTCTGCCTTGCCCCAAAACTAGGGAACATTCTTCCCTAACAGTTTGTGCAGGGGATCTGCGACGGT
The DNA here is from genome assembly GCA_022577455.1 of Arizona elegans. Lineage (NCBI taxonomy): Eukaryota > Metazoa > Chordata > Lepidosauria > Squamata > Colubridae > Arizona > Arizona elegans. Next base: position 78,404,124 of record JAKOOJ010000006.1, on the reverse strand, counting down.
AGCCTTGTCTTTTAAAAACATTGAGTAAAAGTTGAGGAGTCCAAGGAAGGCTTGGAGCTCCGATTTGGATTTGGGGGCAGGTGCGTTCTTGATGGCCCTAACTTTACTTTCGGCGGGGTGGATGCCTGTGCCATTAACCTTGTACCCCAAAAATTCGACAGAGGGAACAGCGATCATGCACTTGTTCTTTTTAAGTTTAAGACCCGCTTCCCTAAATCTGGTTAGGACGTTCCTCACTCTGTCCCCTAGTTGACGTTCATCTTGGGCGCTGATTAAAACGTCGTCAAAGTAGGGCACCACTTCCGGAAGCCCTTGCAAAAGGCGCTCCATGGTGCTCTGGAATAGGCCGGGTGCGACGCTCACCCCAAACTGGAGCCTGGTGCACTTGAATGCACCCCTGTGAGTCACAATCGTTTGTGCCTCTGCTGTGGCGTCGTCAACGGGCAACTGTTGATAGGCCTGTGCTAGGTCTAATTTGGCAAAAAATTTTCCTGGCCCCAGGGAGTGTAGTAGATGATGCACGATCGGCACCGGATAGGCACTCGGCTGCAAAGCCTTGTTGATTGTGCACTTGTAGTCGGTGCAAATTCTGATTGAGCCGTCAGATTTAACTGGGGTCACTATGGGGGTTTCCCATTTCGCATGGTCAACGGGGACCAACACCCCTTGTTTAATTAATTTGTCCAGTTCTGCATCCATCTTTGGTTTCAATGCGAAAGGCACCCGTCTGGCTTTAAGTCTTATTTGGGCTATGTTGGGGTCTAAATTTAGGGAGATAGGGGTCCCTACATACTTGCCCAACGTGTCCCCGAAGACATCCTGGAACTCAGTCAGGAGGCTGTCCTTCAGTGACGGCTCGAACATTCGGTGGACGTCGGTGAAACCCATGCCAAGGGCTCGGAACCATCCCATGCCCAGAAGGCTGTTTTGTGATGACGGTTAGCGACAGGTCTTTTTCGAAGTCTCCGTAGGTGATTCGGAATGTGCCTACTCCTTCGACGGGAACCCGGTTCCCCTGGTAGTCTAGGATGCGCAGTCTCTGTCTGGATAGCTGGTCCTTCCGGAATGATGGCAGGATGGTCTTCAGGGTCGCCCACGACATTATGGAAAGAGCTGATCCGGTGTCAATCTCCATCGTGCATGGTTTGCCGTTGATTTCGACCACTGTGCTGACCTTGTCTTCGATTGCCGTGCTGGCCTGGTTGACATGTATGCTGCTGCCATCTCGCGGTTCAAATTCGCGCCGTTTTCTAGCGCCGCCCTCTCTCATTGGATGCTTCTGGCGCGTTGATTCTGGTTGGCTGCGGTGCTCACGTGGTTGGTGTTTTCTGGGCAGAATGGCTGTACAGACTCGCGCCAAGTGCCCTTTTTTCTCGCAACGCCTGCAAATAGCCTCTCTGTATTTGCAGGACAGTCTATCGTGATTCCCGCCACAGCTGGGGCAGTTACGCCGGGGGCTGCCTGCGTCTTTTCTTTGGTTTTCTGTGCGGAAAACGTCCTCATCAGACTCAGACTCCGAGCTGGATCCGGCGTCTTCCCTGTGCACTGGTGTAGACTTGGGATTGTCCTTGTTGGTCAGCGGGCGCTGCAGCGTTTCTGCGGCTTTTGTGGAGGCTTCGTGAGCCCTGGCCTCATCTAGGGCTCCGGCAAGCATTAGATCAGGCTTAGCGAGTAGTCGTCTTTGTAATCTTATGTTTCGAACGCCACAGATTAGCTGCTCAAGCAGCGCATCATCCAAGTCCCTATAGTCGCAATGTGTTGCGGCTTTACACAGGCTCGCCATGTAAGTGCTGACCGGTTCCCCCTCTCATTGCACGCGTTGTCTTAATTGGTATCATTGCATGAACTTGGAGGGCACAGGAGCGTAGTGAGCCCAAAGAGTTGCCATCAGGGTGTCCCAGGAAATGGTCTGGACCGGCGTTGGCTCACAAAGTGACTCTGCCATCTCGAACACGTCTGGTCCACAGTGACTTAGAAAGAGGGCTCTCTTCCGATTTGCGGAGAGTCCTTGCATGTCACTGGCTTCTAGCGAGCACTCGAACCTCGTTAGGTCCGAGACCCATTTTTCGCGGGCCAGCTCAAAAGGCTTGGGCGGAATGTAGGCAGACATGTTCGGTATGCCTCCTGTAGTTCGCCTCGTAACCTAGCTGAAGCACGTGGTCTCAGTGGTTCGCTTCTTGTGGCCTCAATCCCACCTTCGTCGCCAATGTAGTGGTTCGGGAATAACGAGAGGCACAAGCAAGCAAGTGACAACAGCTCTTTAATATATAGTGAGACTTCAGCAAAAACTCTGAGGCTGCAGCCCTCCTTATATACAATTCCCGAGAGGCTGTCAGCCAATCAGTAACTAAGGCAGGTTTGAAACTGCCGCTGAAATGTAGCAATACATAACACTATGGATAACAAATAATGTCATTAAGAAATTGTCCTGCTGGGAATTAAACAAAGATATATATGAACCTTGCCATATGTTTTGTCTTTTACAAAATAAAAAGACCTAGGGGTTTTTTATGAGTGGGGGGTGGGGGGAGTAACAGGAGCATTACAAAGTATGGCAATATGGCAAACTTTGAACTTTTCCTATTTACATAAAATGTAATGATAAATAGGAAATTAAGAATAATTCAGTTAGTGTCAAAAGATCTAGACCAGGGGTGTAAAATTCCCTGCCCATGGGTCAGATGCGTCATACGCTGGCCACACCCATGCCTGTTTAGTGAAGGGGAAAAGTTGTGATATATCACATGATGCCGCTGTGACAATGTGAGTTTGACACTCCTCATCTAGACTCAGATTTATCCTTGCAGAAAGCCAGCTTTTGTCATCCAAATCCTGAGAGATGGATTACTAGTATCTTATTAAGTAACAACTGCAATATGGTAAAAACTTACTGTTTTGTTGAGGCTGGAGAGTTCATTCTTTAACAAAGTGACTAAATTACTAAGACCACTGAAATGTTGTGGACATAGTATACTTAGACCTCATCAAGGCATTCGACAAAATACAACCTACTTCTTGGTAAGCTAGAAAAATGTGGGATAAACAGCATCATCACCAGATGAATTTGTTACTCATTGACAAACCATAATACTCAACAAATAGTTCTGAATGTACTACATCTACCTGGAGAGAAGTAAGCAGTGGGATACCACAAGGTTTTGCCTTAGCCGAGTACCCTTCAATATTTTCATAAATGACTTTGATGACGGAATAGAAGGGGAACTCATCAAATTTGTAGATGTCACTGAACTGCAGGAATAGCCAACACCCCAGAAGACAAGCTCAAGATCCAAAAAGATCTTGAAAGACTTGAACAATGGGCCCTATCCAACAACAAGAAATTTAATGTGGAGAAAAGCAAAGTTTTACATCTAGGCAGGAAAAACCAAAGGTACAAGTACAGGTTAGGTGCTCAAAAACAGTAACTGTGAGAAGGACCTTGGAATCCTAGTGGACAATCACTTAAACATGAGTCAGCAGTGTGCAGCAGCAGCCAAAAAAGCTAATACAATCCTTGGTTGTATAAACAGAGGCATAGAATTAAAATCATGTGAAGTATTAATACTACTTTATAAATCCTTAGTAAGACTATACCTGGAATACTGCATCCAGTTTTGGTCACCACATTACAAAAAGATGTTCACCCTTTCAAAAAAATGCAAAGAAGAGCAGCTACATTGATCAAGGGCCTGGAGACAGAAACATATGAGGAACTGCTGCAGGAATTGGGTATGGCCAGTCATAGCAGTATCCCAGTATTTGAGAGAATGCCACAGAGAAGAGGAGAAAAGCTTATTTGCCAAAGTACCAGAAGGCAAGAAAAGAAACAATGGGTGGGAACTAATCAAGGAAAGAAGCAACTTGGAATTAAGGAGAAACTTCCTAACAGTGAGAACAAATAATCAGCGGAATAGCTTGCTGTCATAGGTTGTAGGTGCTTCATCACTCCAGGTTTTTAAGTAAAGACTGGACAACCACCTATCTGAAATAGTATAAGGTCTCCTGCTTGAGCAGTGGGTTGGATTAAAAGACCTCCAAATTTCCTTCCAGCTTTCTTCTGATTGATCGATTAAAATCTATTATAGAGTGTCCTGGGAGGATGAATTGCTTTCAAATTACTATGTCCTTGTTTTGAGTCCTGATGTTAAATTTAATTCTATTAATTATTTTATGCAAAGTTGTCCTGTTTATTCAAAATAGACTCTAGAGCAGTGTTTCTCAACCTTGGCAACTTTAAGGTATATTCCCATTCCCCAGCCAGCATGAGAAACACTGATCTAGAGAACATTGTTGGCAGATGATGTCATATCTCACATTAGAAAAATACATATTTTCGTGTGTGTGTATTTGCTTCGGTCTTTAAACATTCTGATAGTGTGGATGTGGTGGCAAAACAGACATCTCGGTTTGTGACATGGGATTTGGTTCCCATATTAGCAATTATTATCCTATTGTTTCTTGCTGCTTGTGAGACTGCTTCAGGATTTATGGTTGTCTATCATCTTTCAAGCAGTGGTGCTTAGTTGCCCTGTTTTTGTAGCTTGTCTTTTCTCAATTGAAGCAAATTTTATTTTATCTCAACCATCTATGCAAGAAGATTTTGAGATGTTTCTAGGATAACTATGCTGTGGTCATATCGTTGGCTGAAGGAATGACCAATTTCTGGAAGTGAGTCTTCATATTTTAGTCTATTAAAAATGCGCACACACACACACACACACACACACACACAGACAGAGAGAGAGAGAGAGAGAGAGAGAGAGTTTTGTCAAGAAACAAGCATTTTCAGCATAAAGTTTTCAACTGACAATAAACATGTGAAAGATCGATGTGTTCACTCTCTGTCTACTTACAACTAATACTTTCCAAATAACTCAATAGCTGATATGTTCATGATCAAAATGAATTATTGCTATACATTGAAAGTAATATTCCTAACCAAACTAGCTAAGGAAAAATTACTTTAATGGTATTGATTGGATTCTGATGAAATTAATAATATGTTGACTCAGGAACAATTTAAAACAGAATTAAAAATTCATTATAGGTATTAATAAATACACAAAAGTCACTTCAAATTTATTATAAAGTAAATTATAGTGATTGAATTGCAGACTTGCCTGCCATGTTTCTGTTCAATGCAGATTGACCTGTAGGAATTCTACATTTTGATTCAAAATTAGATGTTCAGTTCACAACAGTCATGGAGCTTGCCTGAATCCTGAAAGAGAATACTTGGCTGCTGCTGTTGACTGAAAACCAATCTGGCAAGATCCATAGTAGCTGAATCTTATTAAATTTATAGTTCTATTAGATCATAAGACATGAATTTTGTTTTTGAGAGCAATATGAATGGCAGTATTCCTTCAAAATGGGGGCTACGAAATAAAAATTGAAGGAAATTGAATTGATATTGAGTCACACATTTTATCCATTGGACAAGCACGGCTGATGAATATAATGGTGACCAGCCGTGAAGTCATTTTTAGTTGCCCTGAGTATTGGAAGAATCAAGATATATTATAATGATAGATCAATCATCCATGGGACATAAATACATTTTTGCTATCAGAAAAGGGTATGCATATTTAATATAGATTTTAATAATTTAAACTTCATTGGCAAAGCTTTAAATATTAAATACTTATTTTGGGGGAGAGAGAGGGAGCGAGAGAGAGAAAGAGACAGACAGCGAGACAGCGAGACAGAGAAAGACAGACACAGAGAAAGAGAACTTTAGGTCCCTTATCACATAAGTTCCTCTAATTAAATGAAATGGCTAGCAGTATTTGGCATATTAATTAAATAAATTAGTGCATATAACATGTATTAATAGATATCATTACTGCTTTTCATTGGCTTTGATGGAGAGCAGAAATGGGAAATCCTATTATTTTTAGAGATAGATCATGAATAAATGATTTCCATGATTTTGGTTAGTATTGTCTATTTAAACCAATTCTGCATTTTCCTAAAATAATATTTATAGTTTCTAAAGATACTACAATTAAAAATAGTTTTATAGAGAAATTATTCTTGTGCCCTTTCATATTTAAAAACTATTGTGCTTGGCATTTTACAAAAAACAGAACTGACAGAAGTATATTACAAACATCTAACAGGCTACCTTGAATATTTGCACACTTCCCAATAAACATGTAGGCATATATTAGATCTTTCCACAACAAACCCAGAAATATCTAATATAATCATAATTTTATTCCTATAATGACCAGTCAGATAGTCATCAAAATTCACAAGTAGAGCTCACATTGTGTCCTGTTTGTGCTTTTCAGTAAAATCAATTGGTACTCTCTTCAATACAGAGTTAGAATACATAATTGTCATAACAAGAAACAATTGACATTTAAATTCCATTGCTGTATGTAATGCTTCTTTTAAAATCCATTTAATTAGTCATCTACTGAAATATCTAATGGAGTTGAGTTTCACAATTTACGATCACTCAATCAATTCATTTATTGGTTTGGCCACCAGTCACAACTAATATGATAAAAGCTACATAAAAGTGGCCAAACATTAATAAAATACATTTAAATATTCAAAAATCAGTAAGAACATTAAAACTCTCTCCATTTAGCAGCAGCCTGTGCAAGGCTTGCAAATCTCCATAATAGTGTCTCCTTGTCTAAATTCATTAAATGTTTAATTTTATGTGAATCAGTCCACAATGATTTTCTGCCAAGAAGGACTCCAAAACAATTCCATGTGCTCAAGAGAAATAGGAAAGTATCATAAATAATGTGCAAAATTTATTATAATTTCCATACCACATATTCTGTGGGATATTCCAAAATTGACCCTCTCTAGCAGCTAATGCCTTTTGGTAGAATTGTAAGTGCTTGTGGGATGAAGACACTGTAACACATCCCAGATAATGTTCACATTCCATTTTGGTCTTTTTAAGTGCATACCAAGAATAAATTGTATTCTGTGATAGTTTAAAAAAAAATTTGGACACAGATATCCAACACCTTACATTTAAATAGAATTATCTAAATTATTAAAATTTAAAAAGAAATATAGAGAAAACCAAGGATATAAATAAGATTGGATAAAAATGTAAACAACTGGTGGGAAGAGGAGTGGAGAAATTAACTTCCTTTAGTAGGCAGCTCTTCATAAGTCATGGAGCAGATGGTTGGAAGAGTTTAACCCAATAATTAAATGCCCTAACTATTATTTTAGCTTTAATTGGATACATACCAGTTTCTGCCTAGAGAAATGGAATAGAAGCACAATTGGATGCATCTAAAATAATTCTGAGGAACTTATTTTGAAATAATTCATACTGTAAGGGATTAGAAATTGCCCATAACTCTACTGTTTGAGAACAGCTAAGGGACTAACTTGATTTGGGAAGAATTAGAATAGGTGGAATTTGTTGGCCACCATTTGTAAGCCATAGATTTATTATTACCAAATCTTTTCAGATATTTTAAAAAAATTGTTCCTGATAATGAGAATAGCAATTACTGGCGTGATCAAAAGGATGTTCAAGTATCTGTAAGAGAGAACACACTATATAGTATAGTTCCCAACTCTCCATTTGTAGTTTTTCCTTTTGTCCCCAAATACCACCACCTTTCTTTCCAAGCATTCATGATTAGAAAATTCAAGGAACAACAGCTACACAATTTATGAGTTGAACAAAGGACTTCCTTTTAATTCTCTTGATGCCTTTTTTGTTCAGTTTCATCAGTTGATTTCAGGTTCTGTTATTATGAGAGAGGAAAGAAACATCTCTATGCTTTTATCACATTTTGGCATGTTCCCTCCTACTCACCAACTTCATCAGTATTACGGATTTATTATAAAGGGTAATTTTTCTAACATCTTGATCATTTTCAAATGTTATTCAATACTATTTTTGAAATATATACAATATTGCAAATATAATTTCATACATTTTTGAACAGTTATTATGATAGAGATAGTTTGATCTTAATTTTCTTCCTAATGACTTTCAACATGGACTTTGCCTTTTTTCACAGCAGCTTACGTCTATAAAACCAAGACCCATTCTGTGGTCAGTTGTTGTCATATATTAAATTATAATCTATTTACATTTAAGCACTTTTATAACTTGTTAAGATGTCTTGTCAGAGAGAAAAGGCAAAGAGAGTGCAAACAGTGCAAAGAAAGAGAAAGAATAAAAAAGGAAAAGGAAAGACTGAGATAAAGAAAATAATACACAAAGAAGCGACTTCCAATCGTCATCAAAACAAGTATAAATAAGTTTGGTAGTTTTTCATCTACTATCAGGTTACAAACAGATATCTCTTCTTCCCATAACCCATCCCTTATCTATAAGCAAATCCATAAGATATCAACTTTTCAATCTGAATGTCAGCAAAAATCCATAAAGGGTTGCCAGAATTTCATAAAAACATGTCTTATTTAACTTTTATCAAATAAGCCAACTGAGGTTTCTGACATCTTAATGGGATTCACAGACTTGTACTGAAAGATCATGAAGAATGATCTTGACACCTGAGTATGTGGAATATGAAAATAATGACAAAGGAAACAAACTGTACTTCTGAAAATAAAACTATTGTATTTTTTTACACCTTAGAAATCTGTCACTTATGTCTTTTTGTTATATATTTTCTGGAACCATGATCACTCCTCTTACTGGGTGGGCGGGAGGGACACAGGAAATTTATGTCAGATGTGTCACAATGTCATATCAATAATGCAAATTGTATAGTTCAGAGCATCTATGTGATGATATCATGGCATGTATGACAATAACATAGCTTCTATGTGATGCCTTACTTCAATGCCAAGGAAATAACCATTCATTATATTTCCACCTTTATCTTCTGTACCAAAATAGGTAATGTATGGCTCCCAGATATATATATATATAATTGTACGTTTCATTATTTCCTAATATTGTGCTACTGGTAGTTGGAGTTCAATGACATCTGGAGGCTTCCATTGACAGTGCCTACCTTTTTAGTTATATATTTTTGTAAAAATGTCTGAGCTGCGGTTCAACCATTCTTTATTCCAGTATAGCTTATGTAGACAAATTGTCTCATTATATGTGATTTTCCTAGCCCATAAATAGTGCTGAGAAAATTGAGCTAAACATAGTCTAATTGGAAGAGAGTTTCTCTCTTACCCCTTTAATCTTATGTATCTCCAAATTTATTACTTTAAATGAAGGATATTTATCTATTGCATATGAATAATGTAGTGTCATCCTTGTAGATGTTAGTAATAAACAAATCTCACATGAAGGCCAATGAAAGACTTTGTAATGGTAATGTTACTGTCTTAACAAATTTATGATTCCAGCCACAGCTTCCATTCCATTTTAGACTTTGATTTACGAGTGGGTTGACCTGGGCCTAACCCTGTCAGCTTTAGTTCTGAGACAGTCTTTAGGATTATGGGCCTCTGATCTGGTAAATTCCTGAGAGGAAAAATTTAACTGAGGAACGCTCTCTCTGACAAGTGATAAAGCCCTGTTCTTTTCAGGTTACACCAGAGACTGAGCTGCAGGAAGAATTAATTGAGAGAGACATGGGGACAAAGTATAGAAAAGAAGAAAGAAGGGACTTATGGAGACTTATTGCCCTGAAAAAGAGATGGGTTGGAGGAAAGCAATCAATTCCCATTTATAAGAAAAAGAGTCTAGGACAATAATTAGCATCAGGAAAGAATCAATTTTCTTAGGCAAAGCATTCTATTAGATTATTACATGACAGGATGCTAATTAAAACTGATTGGCCTAATTAGAATGGCATTAATAACATGGCAGACATTGGCATTGTATTACTTGTTCACCATGTTCTCAGAAGACACAAATGTCATTGTGTATGCTTTTTTTTAACCAACAGACACAGTGGTAATTATTTGAATGTACATAGCCTATTTTGGAATGGGATAGGAAAGCAAACAAGAAATTGATTCTCTGGTAAAAAAAAAAAGATTAACTATAATAGGGACAAACAATTTGAAAAGAAAGTTAATCGGAGAAAAGTACTACTATATACAAACATAGTAAACAAGCACATGTATCTGAGATTTCTTTTCTGTATGTTCCAGTTTATGATAGGGTAGGGTTGTTATATCAGATATATCTCAAAAGATATTTATTCACTTTAGTCCATTGAAAGAAGAAGTAGGCAATCAGCATAGATTGAAGAACAAACTATTCATTTACATGATCTGTCCAGAAGTGCCATGAAGAAGAAGTAGCTTTTAAGAATTCCACATGATTAGGAGCAGGCAGGCAGGCAGGCAGGCAGTCAAAAAAGAAGGAAGGAAGGAAGGCTTCAAATATTTTCAAAAGTAATTTCAATCTTTCACTACCCTTGAAAGGAGCAGTGAATTTAGGTCTAATTTTTAAGCTGAAACTCCAGAACCATCATTGTAAGTAAAATAAATCACATTTTACACATCCCACATCTTATTCAGCATTGTCTACAACAATCTTCCCTTATCTAGTCCCTACATTCCCTGGCCATTTGTATCTCAATGCATTTAGATTACATTTTAGGGAAGAGTGATCTCTTCAAGACGGGATCTTTCCCAGTCCATTCTGAGGCTGTAATAGATGTGTAAGTTCACATATGCAAAACTTTTATAGTTACTACTAAGGTATGGTCTTTCTAAAACCTTTATAGTGTTCATCTGAAATCCTACAAGAAAATATATGAACTTCCCAAGAACAGAAATCTGTAGTATAGGAATGAACTTGTTTGAATCATGTGTGTTTTTTCCTCTTCTTACCAAACAGGCAATTAAATCTTCATTGTCAAGATAATTGGTCTTATAATGTACTCATTATTCTGGAGAAGGTTTTTAATTGCTTGGCATCATTCATGTAGAGTTGAAAGGAGATTGCCTTCTATGTATGGGAACTCTCGACTTCTCTTTTTGGTGTTATTATTGAAGTAACGTTACGGTAACAAAACGTGAGGTAACAAAAATGTCACTAGTAGTAGTAGCTTATCTTTTATTCTCATTCTATCAATCATATTATGCTGGAATTCAAAATAATCAGAATAAGAAAAATTGAAACAAGTCAAATCATATACTTGGAACTCTTAAGATTCGACTTTTAACAGGATTCTAAGGAATTCAGATGGAGAACAGTCAACTATTCTGGCTTGAAATTCTATAAAATAAATAAATTGAAGACGCATGGGAGATCCTGAAGAGAAAACACAGCACAAATGATCTATATAAGATGAGAAAATAGGAACATATTTAAGACTTCTGTATAGATAAATGGAATGCAATAAGAAATTGAGAACCAAAATGAATAAAGTGGAAACTGTTAGTCCATTGTAGGGACAAAGTAGAATTCTAATCATGGTGAACAGGAAAAAAAGCAGAATCGTTTAACCACTGTACATTTTTTTTTAATCTAAAAAGAAAGAAAACAACTTTGAGAAAAGGTATGGAAATGCTGGTGAAGATTGATTACATTTCAGTAAAAATTACCTTTGCTACCTTAAGTGAATTCAACTCTCCAGGGTTAAACAAATTAATCCAAGGTGTTGAAGAAACTGACAGAATTGATGTCAGAACTGCTGGCTGCAATTGATGAAAGATTGGGAAGAGCAAACATAGCTCCCATATTCAAAAAGAAGATTTAGAACTTCTAGGAAATTATAGATTACTCAGTTTAATACCTATACTTGCTAGAGATGATCAAGTTGTTGCTTTAAAGTATTTAGGGAAAAAAATCTACTTGTATCTTCTATTCATAGCAAAATGACTAAATACTAATAATTTGGTGGAAACATATAGTTGAAAATGTAGTAAAAAATGAAAAGGTTAAAATAGGGGTTCCCAACTGCCAGTCTGTGGCCCAGTGCAGGGCTGCAGCCCTTTCAGAACTGGGCAATGCAAGTAATGGGCCAGTGCATGCACATCCAGCTGCATTTGTACAAGTGGCATGTGAGTGCATGTGAAACCAGCCCCCTCTCCCTCCTTGCCACCACTAGTCCATAGAGCAGGAAATATTGGAGACTGCTAGGTTAAAATATTGTGGGATTTCTAAATAAAAACTGATAAGCTCATAACATACTAAATTTAACTGTGACTGAAAAGAGGAAAGTGTGAATTATTGATATGTCTGTACCAGGTGATAATAGAATAAAAGACAAATAATTGGAGAAGTATCAAGATCTACACACTGAAGTTGAAAGATTATGGCATAAACTGGCCATGGTAGTTCCAGTTCCAGGTATTGGCACACTGGCATTGACAAAATTTCCATGTATCAATGATAAAAGACCAAAATGCTTGGATCTGCATATGTACTATAGCAAAGGATGCTTATGAGTGATTTTGCAGCATCCTTGAAGAAAGTAATAAATGGAACTCCAAATTGCTCTATGTTGATCCCAATGCTATTTGCTATCTTTTAAAATTATTTAAAGGATAAAATGAAAAGGATGCTTAACAAATTGCACCAACAAATCATGTGAAAATGGGCTCACCTAACATCCTGGCCCAATGCCTAAGGGAGTAACCATGTCTTTGATATCTTATAAAAGGCTGGCAGAGTCAGGGCCATCCTGATCTCAGAGGTATCACTGTTCACAGAGCTGGTACAAGAAGACACACCTCTTGGGTCCCATTGTTGGAATATTACTGCAGGTAATTTCCAATTTGGTTTGCATCCAGAACACCCCTGTTAACCTCTCTATCCAGATCAGAGCAATCACATAAGCAACTTGGCTGAGCTAGAAAATTATCATACTAGCATGATAATTAAACAACAGCTAACATTAAAAAAAAACAAAAAACAGCTAACTGGCAAAATGAGACAAAACGCAAGCAAGAGCACAGAAAGAAGAGGTCATGTACAACAGGGATAGTTTAACATTACTTATATCTTTTAAAAGGAACAGAACTTTCCAGAGTCACTGTAAACAATACAGTGGGTGTTACCATGGACAGTCCCAAAGAGAATAACCTTTGCTTATTCGAGCCTTAACCATGTTACATATGTAATGGCAGCAGAATAGAGACAGAAAATAGGACATCAGTAATATCTTTATTCTGCAACATTAAGAAATTAGTGGATGTCAGATATCCGATAATATTATTAATAGAGGGGATCCAATCTACTGTCAATTTTTGTGTCAGACTAAACTTTAGAAACAATTTCCTGACCATATTTACTATTATATAGCAGAAGAATCTGCATGAAAAGTGGTGAGTTCTCTTGTGCGCTGCTTAGAGAGTCCAAGCAGTGGATTAATCTCATCTGATTGGCCAGAGACTGAGTTAAAGTTTGCATAAACATGCCTCCTTCCTCCTAGGAGCTCCAGTTTGTTAACTCAGTCGGCCAAGAGAGACTTATTCCTTTCTTAGCTCCATTGCTTGAACTTTCTAACTGCTTTTTCTTTTTTTGGAGAATTAGGATCTTCATAATTTCTTCTGACTTTCTTGTGAGATTGCTGCGGCTTCAGAGCATTCCCCCTGTCCTTCGCTGATCAGCTGAGCCTCGGGACTCTGAGCAGCGGCTTTTTACAGACAACGGTCTGCACAGAGTTTGAATCCCAGAGGATAGCCTGTTGTGAGTTTTATGGTTGGATTTGCAGGTTGCGAGCCGTGATGTTGGCTCTGCCTTGTTCTTGTTTACATCAGTGATTTCTCCTACTTTGATTTCACAGTTTTGGCGCGCAGAGGGTGCATACCGTCGGTCCAGCTCCGTTTGTTTCTGCCTGTTTTCTACCTTTGTCTGCCTTCTGGTGTGTGAAGGGACGTGGTGCCAGCCCTGTGCTGCTTCTTTCTGCCTATATTTAAACCATCTGCTGTCTTCAGGTGCACAAAGGACCATGGTATCGGCCCTTCTACAGAAGGACTGATTCTCTGGAAGTGTAATCACCACCATTTTGGCGTCTCATTGCCCATCAATGTCCCGCATCTACGATGCCACATGGACTTCCTTCTTTCTGACACTGGTGTCTCTGGAAAAGCCTCGCCCCGACATTTTGCACATTCTAGAGTTCCTTCAGGAGGGATTAGATGCTGGGTTGGCTGTCAACATACTCTGCAGACAAATTGCTGCTCTGGCAGCTGTTCTGCCTGGGACTGGAGTGGAATCCCTCTCCCGTCATCCAAGGGTGCGTAGCTTCCTGAAAGGTGCATCCTATCTATGACCTCTGCCAGTACACAGTACTCTGTGTACTGCTTGTATACAGTACAAGTATCCTTCTTGGGATCTTTCCCTTGTGTTACAGGCTCTTACCTCCCCTCCGTTCGAGCCTATGGGAACCATCATCTTAAGCTGCTGACCTTGAAGGTCACCTTTTTCATAGCTATAACATCCACTAGGAAAGTTTCAGAATTGGCGTCTCTATCTGTCCACAAGGACCTATGTACCTTTATCCCGACAGAGTTGTTCTCCGTCTTGACCCACATTTGTTCCAAAAATCAACTTCTGGTTCCACAGGGCCCAGGAGGTCATTCTACCTAGCTTTTATCAGTGACCCAGACATCCCAGGTGCGCAGTGCTCTGCGCAAATACATCGATTGGATGGCTTCTTTTTGATGAACTTAGTCATAATTTGATTCCTTCCAACCTAGCTCCTTGGGCACAAAGATGTCCCCTTCCACCATCAGCCATTGGCTCAAGGCTTGCATATCCCTGGCCTATGATCAGAAGGCATTGGCCATCTCACATCACGACTCATTCGACGAGGAGCGCTGCCATGTCGGTGGCCTGGGCCACTCAGGCTTCGATCCTTGAGATTTGTCGGGCAGCTACTTGGACTTTGCCCTCACCCTTCATCCGTAATTACAGAATTGACAAGTTTGCCTCGGCTGGGGTGCCCTTTGGGCAGTGAGTACTATAGCAGGTTGTTCCAAACAAATGGACCCTGGATGTTTCCATTTCCCGCCCTAGGGATACTTAGCTTGGGTATATCTCACTGTTTGGACTCTTAAGCAATGCACAAGAGAAAGAACATTGTACTTACCTGAACATTTCATGCGCTGCGTGAGAGTCCAAACCCTCCCTATTTCTCGTGGGGTCCAGGGTCTGGGAGTGAGTGTGTTATTTCTCATTGCAACTTCATCCTCTCCAGATCCAGACCTCGTTAACAAAATGGAGCTCCTAGAAGGAAGGAGGCGTGTTTATGCAAACTTTAATTCAGTCTCTGGCCAATCAGATGAGATTAAATCCACTGCTTGGACTCTCACGCAGTGCACACAAAACAAACGTTCAGATAAGTACAACATTCTTTTTCTCTTGCTATAAATTTTAAAGCAGATTAGATGATATCTGGCAGAGATGGATTAGTGGATTCCTGCACTTAGAAGGAGGTTGGACTAAATAACATATGACCTTTCTTTTAACACTTCTAAAGTATATACACTTATATATTTTGGTTGCACAATTCACTTTAATATTCCACATTTAAAATCTGCATAGTTAATTTTTAGACCACATTGTGTGCGATAGATCTGGCAGGCTCAGGAGAACACAGTCTTACAATAACAATATATAGGTATCCATTTCCTCCCCACTCCTTTAAACATGACATTGTCAGTCTGTTGTGTCACATGACTGGTAGAAAGAGGTAGAAAGAATGAGTCTTGCTTTCACTATAAATAAGGCTTGAATTTAACACTTACACCTGTTAGATTGCCTATCTGGCTTGTTCTAGTAACTATTAGAACTAGATGCCTCACAGATATTTCAAGGTTATATCTTCCGGGGAAAAAATGTGTATTGAAAAAAATAGAAAAGCCATTAAAGTTTAACAGCAATCAAGTATTTCATACCATATTTATAGCAGATGCAAGATTCATTTCTTTTTCCCAGTTGTGCAGTGTAATGACCTAAGAGCAGTGGATACTAATGAACTGATATTGTGATAATATGGTGTGTTTTCAGGCTGTTTGTGGCTGAGCTGTGAGTTCCCAGGTCTTTCATTGCCTGCTTGTAACTCCAAAGTGGAAAATCACAGAAAAGAGTAGAACATTTTCAGAATCTCCCACAAAAAATCAGGAACTACCTAGAACATTCTGAGATATTTAAAAATATTTGCTGATTTCACTGTTACCTCTTGTCTTCCATTGTTTTGCTAGTCTTACATCTGATATACATCTTCTCTCTGATATCACCTGAAATCCTCATGGTGGGCAGACAAGATTTTTAAAATGCTTGCAAGAATGTTCAGACAGAGAGCTCTCAGAGAAATTAGAGAGCCCACAATGAACAAATCCAGAAACTTATCCATTATTCATTGTTGCTCTGCTGAGTATTTCTTTAGAAGGGGGCTGTTATATACAACATGATTTTTTACACTTTTTTATACTGTAGTCTCGTAAGTGTGATGTATAACTGAGGGTTAAGAAATTCAGAAGTGCCATTTGTATTTCTCAACAAAAATGTAGACATGGAAATCTGGACTTTTTTTGGGAAAAACTATGTACATTAACAAACAAAAATAATCCCTGCTGTCTCAATCTTTGAGAAAAGAAAATGTTTACAATGAAACCCTCAAATTCAATTTCCTGCAGTAAATCTTGGAGCAAATTTACAATGGTCAACAAATCATATTATATGTATTGGAGAACAAGTAACATTAGATTAATTTTCAAATTATTTGGCAATGTTTCTGGGCTCAGACATAGGCGAAAGCTATATTATGAAATCCATCACATTTGAATGCATTACATATAGTGCAGGATTTGTAGCACTTCAGTAAGACCTACTGAATTTAATAGGACTTATTTCTAGCATGTATGTACTGTACATGAGTTGTTCTGTCTTGGAAAACTGTACTGTAAATGTACAGATAGTCCTCGATTTACAACAGTTCATTTAGTGACTGTTCAAAGTTACAATGGTACTGAGAAAAGTGATTTATGACTGTTTTTCACACTTACAAGCCCCCATGGTTATGTGATAAAAAAATCAGACAAGATAAAAAAACCTGACTCTTGTTTATAACAGTTACAGCGTCCAGAGGTCCTGTGATCAATTTTTGTGACCTTCTAACAAGCAAAGTCAATGGGGAAGTCAGGTTCATTTAACAACCGTGATACTAATTTCTACTAATTACTAATATACTGCAGTTGACTTACTTCTCACTTAACAAGTGAGAAGAAATGTTGTAAAATGAGGAAAAACTCACTTAACTCACTTATCTTGCTTAGCAATAGAAATTTTGGGCTGAAAGTTGTCTTAAACTGAGGACTACCTGTAAAATATCAGCTTAGATCTTGGATAAGATCTTTTTTATATATAGCAACAACAATTTTCTTTACTGCCTCCTTGAGATGAGAAGAAAGTCTGTCAATATACAGTCTCAACAGCCTACCCTTGCTATTATTAACTAGGAGCTTAGTCCTGCATACAGTTGACTTGTGGGTTCCTTTCACCTCAATTTTTTTTCTACTTCTCATTTGTTCTCTTGAAAATAGGCAGTCCTTGCCATGTGAGTCTGTTTTCATAATCTGCTTTGGAAAAAGTGGTAACCATAGGAAGTCCTATGATTAGACTCCTCATTCAATGATTTCAAGCCTTCTTGTAGGCTCCTTGGCCCTACTGCAGAAGGCGAAAGATGAGAGTAGAGTGAGGAAACCTGGTCCATGTCACCATCTCTCTTCCTTCTCACTCCCCTCTTACTTTGTTCATTTGCAAAGAGGGTGAGAGAATGTGACGTGAAATTGCTTAAGCAATACAGAGGTTGTAGCCACGGGTGAAATGCTCCCGGCTCAGACCAGATCGCCTGATCTGGTAGCGATGGAGGCAGGTGGTTCGGAGAACCGGTAGCAAAAATCCCTGCCACTCCATCCCAGCTGAGCCGCGCAATCATCAGAGGCTTTTTTTTAAAAAAAATTTAAAAGCATTTTTTCTAGAACTTCTTGGGCCGAAAAAATGCTTTTAAAAGTAAAAAAAAAAAAAAAAAAAAGCTTCTGGTGATCGTGCAGCTCAGCTGGGATCTTCAAAGGCTTTTAAAAGCATTTTTTCTACAACCTCTGAAGAGGTTATAGAAAAAATGATTTTAAAAGCCTGTGACGATCCAAGCTGAGTTGCCTGATTGGCAGAGGCTTTTTTTCTTTTAAATTCCTCTGATGATCCTTCGCCGAAGAGGTTGTAGAAAAAATGGTTTTAAAAGTAATAAAAAAAATGGCCATGCCCATCCAGTCACATTACCATCACCCCCCACCAAGCCAGGCCCACAGAACCGATAGTACAAATTTTAGATTTCACCACTGGTTGTAGCACATGAGGAGTCAATGAGGCTGAAGTGATCAAAAACAAAATGATTCATCTTAACTTTTCTGCCTGTTTGCTGGCACTATGTAGCATTATAGGTACAGATATAGTAGTTTTTCTTCTCTTTCAAGTTGATGTTTAGCAATACCAATGTTCTGGAGTGATACAGTGAATCTCCCCTGAGATTCCCCTGAATATAAACTTTGCTTCAGAAAACTACAAAAGAATCAGCTTCAAAATAATCTAGGGGTATCCTACACATGAAGTGCTGTCTTTATTTCCAGAATGTTCAATAGCATTTGGTATGTAACCTCTCCAGCACATTTCTAATCTTTTCATCTAATAATTGCTTTGAAAATATACTTCAAGATGGTAAAATTGCCCCATCTGAGTGATCTGTTATCATTAATACTGCAATACTGCATTTCAAAGTGAGATTCAAGGGTAGAATACCATGGCTTCAATTCTGTTGTAAAATTATAATAATTGAAACACCGTGAGGCACCTAAGTGATGGTTAGAAAGGTTATTTAGTCAATCTGATTTTCCGTTTGCTTTTAGGAAGATTCAGAGCTAGTGATATTACTGCAAAACACAAGTAGATGCTTCACGTAGTAGATGCCGGTGTCAGACTCTCAGAGAAAGGAAGGCTGTTATGGCTAAATATGTCCACCACTCTATCCTATCCCCCCCTCCCAGTTTCCCACAACACTAAGTGTGGCAGCCCTGAAGATCCAAAGAAAAAGATGGCTTCCAGGGCTGACAGCCAGTTGGTGGCAACAAGATGCTAAAAATATGAAAATGAGGCTGCTATGTACTTTCACATTCTTGTGAAGCAATGTCATTCCTAGTTTTCCATGTATGCAATCTTACCTGACTTTTGTAAATGGGGAAGGAACCATTTACAGCAATACATGTCAGGTGAACAACAGAAGACAAACAAACAAATAAATAAAAGCGGATGTGTGGATATTTCTTGTTAACATGGGAGTTTTAGTTTCATCCACTTGGATTTGCAGTCTACAGTAGTTTCTAACAAAGTTGACAGGTTTAAACAATAGCATCCAATGAAAAGTCATATATCATCAAGTATGTATAAACCAGGCATGCATCACCAAGATCTGCTGGGGCCAGGAGGGGAGACCCCATTCACAGATATACACAGATATAGGTATTGGATGTAACATCAGCTGAGATCCTCGAGCAAAGATGGACGGGTTGCAACTGTCATCTGCAAGTTCTTATCTGAACATTTTTTTATGGCTTTCAAGGGTGCTGCATCTCAGATCACTGGATGTAAAACCTGTTCTTTAAGTTGGGTTCTAGGGATCAGCTGAGATTGTTGCTGTTACACCAGCTTCTTTACTGTTTAGCAAGTGCCCTGGTTATGTTCTTAATTCTGTCTCTGAAGTTTTCCAGACCTATAGCCTTGGACTTAATCTGCCTTCTCTGAGTCTGACACAGTCAGAAGTTCATAGCCACCATCATGGCCATGGTCCTATAATAAGTCATCCAAAGCCTGACAGGTCACACACTGAATCTGGTTTCTTGTTGGAACAATGACTATGTGATTGGAAATTGTGGGAGCTTTAGGTGTCCTTCCTGTCATGGTGAGGTCATGTGTTGCTTATCACCACCATCCACTGCAGGAAGGCTGGACCCATTAAATCAGACTGGAGATTGATGGACACAGATGAGTCTCAGAGAGAGCTAGTGATTGTTCCTGTTGGTTTGCTGATGGTCTGTTTGAAGTCTTGATTGTTGCTTAGAATAAGAGGGCAGCTGAAGGTTTGGAGTTGTTCACGCTTATGTGATCCTATTATTCTCCATGGTTTATGAAATTGTTCATGGAAATGAAATGAAAGAAGAGACCTTTAGACCACTGCAGATGGTCTACAGGGGACAAATAACTGAATATAGGGTAGATCCTATCTTGTGTGTAAGGGTAACAAAGCATCAGTATTTCTCCACTCTTGATGTAAATCTTAAGAGGCATACCAGACCGAAACATAGCCAGATAAGCTAATTCTACTTTATTGTAAAGTTTCATTAACAGAAACTTATAATAACTTATAGAAGCTATGCTAATAATATCCAGTTATACATCTTTGGCTTTGGTGAATTAAGTGAGGCCTTGGATATTTTATTCTGGTGCCTGGGGCTATGAGGGTCTGATTGGGAAACATCAGGCTTCAGTTTCTCACCCCGACAAAACCAGGTTTGTTTTTGGTTTGGGGCTTGCCATTTCTAGGACTATGCTATCTATGCTGCTAAATGCAGTTATACTACCCAAAGATTCCTATTTTGAAACCCTACAAGGCATGCGGCTGAATTATTTTAGGAACTGCCGCTTCCCAATTACTTCTGCCTATGCCATGAGATCCAGAAGAAAAGACAGGGGACTACATTTGGTAGATCTAGATGAAGGGCTTTTTTTGCTGTGGGTATCACTTTCTGGAATAGCTTCTGGAATATCTTTCTCCCAAAAATAAGGCTGGCTCCATCTCTACTGATGTTCTGTAAATTCCCCAAAACACAGTGGTACTATGAGGCCTGGGAACTCCAAGGAATTGGCAAGATATTGAGGTTGCTCCATTGTTAACATTTTTTTTAACCCAGCTTTGGTTATTCGGGTTTTCTCCCACGTAAAATTAGAAGTGTCTTGGCGATGTTTCGACAAAGTCTCATTCGTCATCTTCAGGCTGGTGTTTTTGGATTCGTGCTTCTAGGAGCAATGTGTGATTGCAGCTGTTTCTTCCTTGTCTTCTAGTCCAACCCCCTGTTTAAGCAGGAAACCCTACACCACTTCAGACAAATGGTTATCTAATCTCTTCTTAAAAACTTCCAGTGGTGGAGCATTTACAACTTCTAGAGGCAAGTTGTTTCACTGATTACCAGTAATGTAATTCCTACCTGTCAGGAATCTGTAAAATTCTAGTTAGGATTATATTTGGTTTTCATTTTGAGATAGTACTTTGGCAACATATTTCTTCCTGTATTAGAAGTTGTTAGGGAGGTGTAAGGATTTATTTTATTTCTAATATGTTTTTGGTTTCTTGTGAATAATGTTGGTGGTTCTGGTTGGTTCTCAAGGGCCTAAACTGAACTTTTTTTTCCTGCTGTTGCAAGAAGAAAGGAAAACGGACATAAGGGCCACCAAACAGACTACTGGAAAGTTGTACTGCTGCTGGTGTTGGACAAAAGGCTGTGTCAGTACTACTTCTGATACCAGTAAATGAATGACTACAATATTTAGTGACAACATAGTTGTGACCAGAAATCCCCTTTTGTAAGAGTATGAATGTCTGCATGCGACAGTGGGCTGTAGGATGGAGTTCCTTTTCTGTTAGTTTGGGACAACTTTCCTTGGGGACAAGTTCTAGCAATGTTCAGGATTTCATTGTTTTGGTGGTGACTGCAATCCCAGTAATCTCATGCCTAATCTACATAGGTTGACATTCCTTGGGCCTCAGCTGTGTTCAGGAGCAGGTGCTAAATAATATGGAGAAAGAGGTCTCTGTGTGAATCCTTGCTATGATAAGATAATTTCCTCAGGATGGGAAGATTGATTAGGATGGCTCTTCCCATTTTATGGAACCAAGGGGTTCTAGAGTAACTTGGAAGATATTTCCAAAGATCTTACAGGCAGTTTTGTCTGGGACTTGTCTCTACAATAGAATCAGAGAAAATTAAAATACTAAATGAAATTGTTCAAAATGTGCTCTCTATCTGCAGATCCCAAGGACTTTTAGGAGATGAAATGGTAAAAGCAATTGGAAAATAAATGGAAAAGACTATAAATAAATTTGAACAAGCATGAACAATATGCTTTTTTGTCTAACTTTACTGCAAAAGCTGATTATCATATAGCATTCCGTTAAAATTCTCCTATCTTTGTTAAGGAAATATTTTATTAACATAAACATGACATTGCTGCGAGAGGTTACCCTTTGTTTTTGTTTTTAAATCATAGCAATGCTAATGCTAATGCTGTGTTATTCCTCTGAATCCTCAAAGTCAGAGGTTGAAAAGACAGACCATATAGACTGAGCAGCCAGCAGGCAATCAGATTCTTAAAACAGTTCTGAAAGACAATGTATCGGAACTGGTGGAGATTTACTCAGATAATGAAGGAGCAGATTCTAGCACAGCACTTACATAGTTATGTAAGGTAAAGCAAAGATAATCAATCTCCTTGACAGAGATATACAGTAACATGGCTAATTAAACCATGCCAGCATCTGGTTCTATGTAAAAACTGCTTTCTGGCCATTTTCTCTCCTTTGGATTTAGATTTTAGTCTTGATATTTGGACCAGGAAATTTCTGAATCTTTGGCCATAAAACCTTGGATTATTACGGATAACTCTTATATCTCTGTCTCTGCCTTTCTGCTGCTAGCATATCTCCAATTTCAAGCCATCCAAACTCCTTAGTAGTTGAGCAGCCTCTAATTTATATGTATGTATCTTAGTACATATGAATCAATCAATCAATAAGTGACAATAAGAGTGAGAAGTGCTGCCTGGCTAATTACCCAATTTCCAGCTACTGGGGAGAAGTTTATGACATGGCAATAAATATTTCAGCTTTCTATTTGGCTAGTGTTCTGTGGTTGACAACAACTATAAGTCCAATCAGATAATTATTCCTTTTTAAGAGGTGCCCAGGGCTTGCTAGACACTTAATCCTCATTAATATCTAATGTTCCTTTGCTGATGCCTAAACTGATTAGCTCTGGAGTAGAGAAGGTAAGAAAAGTTGCAGGGTGATTAAAAATGCCCTGGGAAAGTAAGCCTTTTGTGAGTCGTCTTCTGGAAACCCCAAACTATTTGGGCTCATCTGATTATTTGGAGTTGTATCCTTCTGATGTTCTAAATATGTTCAGAGACAATTTCTTAATAATTTTTTTGAAGAGTTGTTATTGTTCTGGTGTCTCCCTTAGTGTTCTTGTTTTTTGATAATTGCCCTGAAAATTCTAAATTAATCATTGACGCAGAATACAGTTTCTGTGGCAGGAGTCAGATACCCAGTTATACATTGCTACTTCAAGCCAGGCTAGAAATGTAATAGAAGTCTTGACTTAGTGCTTAGATCAGTGGTGGGTTCTTCCCGGTTCGGTCCGGTTCGGCCAAGCCGGTAGCGGTGATGATATGACGTCACCGAACTGGTTCTCCTCCCCCCTGCCCCCCACCCCCACCTCCCCACCCACGTTATTCTTACCTTTTATTTGGTCCCACCCCTAATCTATTGCTGCCTCCTGAGTCCCAGCTGATGACTAGAGGGGAAAAAACTGCTTAAACTGTTGCCGCGGGCTTCAAAGGGCCGTCCTACAGCTGATCAGTGTTAAAAGCAAACAAATGAGTCGGGTCGTAAGTGCGAGGACTGGTCGTAAGTGCGAGGACCTTTCAGAAATGACTCTGACCAGCTAGCCACGCCCACCTAGTCACATGACCTCCAAGCCACACCCACAAAATAAGCCATGCCCACAGAACCAGTAGTAAAAAAATTTAGAACCCATCCCTGGCTTAGAGGATATTGGAGAATGGATGGAAATATACAGGCTGAAACTGAACTCTAGAAGGAATGAATTACTGCTCAACCAGAGACTATCTGGTTCCCTATATGCTGCAGTTTTAGTTTCAGATTGAGTAGAATGTAAGATCCATGACAGTTGTCTTCCTAGTCTAATAGCTATAGTTGGCTTCACAGGTGGAAACTATGACCAGGGTCTTTTTCTATAATCAACTTCAGTACTATCAGGAACCAGTCCTGCTGGTGACAATGATTCATGACTAAGATGATGAGGACTCTAACAATGTGTTCAGAATGATGCTGCTTTTATACACTGCTCAGAAGCTGCAGTTGGTTTCAATTTTATTTTCCAATGTATCTTTAAATGCCTCACTAGTCTCATAGAAGAATCAAGATAAAAATAACTTCAGACCAAATCTTATCCTTATCTAGTGCTATGGATACACACATTAACTTCTGCGTTCCCATTTACTTGTAATTCAGTCATAGACGCAGATATAAGAACTGGGCAATAAATTGATTATTGAATCTCACTGTAAATAATAATATTCACAAACCTGGAGAGGTGACGATCTGCATACAGATCTAACATATCAAATCCCTCATATTACTTCCTAAATTCCAACGCTCAACTCTCCATATAAGGAAAGTGTTTGCATTGATTAAATGTAAATAAATAATGATTTGACAGTGGGAAACGTTTTAAAAGATTATATCCTGTATATCCTGTACAGATCATATATGAGGCTTAGCAGAAACTGATGGATTGTGTTGTATTCAGAGGCCATGTAGAGGATGAGTCAAAATCATTCAATGGACTTGACACTAATTGGGCCCTTGGTACACTGGCGACTATAGTGAAAAATTGATAAAATTTATGACACTGCAGAATTTTTCCCCCCAAAGTCTAAATACTAATAGAGATTTTTTTTGCACAGATGGTATGCATATCAATGACCTTTTACATTTTCTCCATAGGCTCATACATTTTCCTTTGAAGCCAGGTTAAAAAAAAAGTTTAATATATTTCTTTTGATTAATGATTAATCAAATTAATATTATATTATTATTTATATATTATTAATAAATGTATTATTATTTATTAGTATATTTATTTATTTTCCATATATATATGGAAAATAAAACTTATTAATAAAACTTATTAAAAAAATTCCAATAAACACTATACATTTATTATAAAAGTATATTAAATTATAGGATTAAAAAGAATCAATTTTTTTTAAAAAAACATAGAATGTAGAATAATAGTGTTGGAAGGGATCTTCGAGGTCTTTGAGTTCAGTCCCCTGCTTAATCAGGAATCTATTCTGGACAAATGGCTATCCAGTCTCTTCTTGAAAACCTCCATTGATAAATCACCTACAACTTCTGGAGGTAAGTCCATCCACTGATTAATTGTGCTCACTTTCAGGAAATTTCTCCTTAGTTTTAGGTTGGATCTCTCTTATTATCTTCCACTTACTATTTCGTCCAGTGCTCACATCAGAGGTGGGTTCTACTTACCTTTACTACCGGTTCGCAATGGGGTTGTGCGTGCTTCTGCGCATGCGCAGAAGTGTCCTGACGACGGCGGGGTCAGTGGGCGGAGCCTCCCACCGGTTTTACTATTGGTTCTATAGAACCGGTTCGAACCAGGGGCAACACACCACTGGCTCACATGCTTTGGAGAACCCCTGTTACTCCTTCTTCTCTGTGACAGCCCTTCAAGTATTGGAATACTGCTATCATATCACTACTAGTTACCCTCTTTGTTGGACTACACACTCCCACTTCCCTTTATTGTTCATCAAATGGTTTAGCCTCCAGACCTTCATTATCTTTGTTGCTCTTCTTGCACTCTTTGTAGCGCATCAACATCTTTTTTGTATTGTGGTGACAAATTGTGAAAACATTGCAGTACACATCAAACAGAGCTGAAAACTTAGATTTGTTGGGGTATTTTTTAATAAGATTTTGTATTAATTTTATGAAGGTTGTCTTAAATGTTCTTTTCAATTTCTCTTATGGGGCAGCTATCTTTTCCTGAGGAATGTCCTCAAAATAAAGGATCATTCCTATGAATACTGTGATTTTAAAATATTTATAGGTTATTCCAAGATTTAAGTTGCTTCTAAAAGGAGAAACATATAAGTAAAAGAAAAATGTTCAGTTATTAATTATCAGTAATTGATAGTAATTAGCAGTTGTCTATTTATTCCATTTCTACATCTGGAAATTAATATGTAACTGCAATTTTGAATATTTCATATTGGGAAAAGAAACATTCCATTAGAAAGATTGCAAAAGCACTTTGGACTTTTTCAACTTGGCAACCCATACAATTGTATATTTTTCTCTTCACAACCTTTCTTCTGATATGGCTAGATAAACGTAACTAACAGTAAAATATTCAGTAATTACTGTGAAGAAAGTGCTCAGAGCAACTTATTTTATTTTTTATTATAAGCTGTTCATTATTTTTGTTGTTGCTTCCACAACTTTTGTGTTATTTCCATACTTAAATTATTTTATTCAGTTTGGACCTTTAGTTCAACAAAAATTAATCCAAGGATTTTTTTTTTCCTTATCTAAATTACAGGAGTCAGATTGCAATTAAAACTTTGTGGTTTTCTGCATAAAGCTACTTTAAAAGCAGCTATAATTGGATAAATGCTTTAATCTTATAGTACAAATTTAGACGTTACCTTTCTTAATTTAGAAAAAAAGAGTTAAGAGTTAATGGAAAACATGTCTCTGTTTATAGTTCGCTTTAGGGAAGAAATAATAGTAGATTTTCATGTTGTGTTTCCCCCCATCATACTAGCCTGCAGTTATATTTAAATGTTAATGGTTCAGGCTTATAACTGCCAATTGCCTGTTAAATGACAAATGTCATTGGAAGCACAGGTGGCAATTATTAAGGATATCACATTTATGTGAACATATGCTTTGAATAGTATAATAGATTATGTCTTCATAATAATTATTGGAAAAAGAGATTGTGTTCTATTTTTATATTAAAACAACAGCTTTATCTTAATATTCACTAGACAATCTGGCCTTTTGTTCTTAATAAGATAGAGCGCTGAACTCAGTTTTATTATCAAAGGCTGAGCATATTTACAATTTGACTGATTGGTACAAAGAACATCGATTTGCAGAATCCAAAATGGTAAAACAACTTAAAAGTCAGAAAAAAATGTTAAATGCACATAATTTAGATGCATACTTCTAGAATGCTTTTGGAGACAATAGTATAATAATTGTAATTATCTACATGAATTCAGCTAGGTTTATATACTCATGCAACCTGAAAAACCAGGTTGGAGATAGATTGTCGTGAAGAAACTCTATCAATGTGATTGCTAAGAGTTAAAATTGACTTAGTGGCAAATAATCATTAATCAATCAATCAATCAATCAATCAATCAAATAGTGTTAATTTGCCTGGTCATTTTCCACTATTAACTCATCACAGAATACTAATGGAATGTACCATTTGACCTGTAAGCAAGTTAAGAGGGTTATACAGGTACAGGTAGTTCTTGACTTAAAATAGTTCATTTAGAGATCTTTCAAAGTTACAACGGCACTGAAAACAAGGACTTTTGATCATTCTCCACGCTTATGTCCATTGCAGCATCCCCATAATTACATGATCAAAATTCAGATGCTTGGCATTTATAACAATTGCAGTGTTCCGGGATCATGTGATCCCCTTTTGCAATCGTCTGATGAGCAAAGTTAATGGGGAAGCCAGATTCACTTAACAACTATGTTACTAACTTAACAACTGCAGTGATTCACTTAACACCTGTGCAAGAAAATAAGTCTGTAAAATAGGGCAAAACTCACTTAACAACTGTCTCGGTTTTGCTGCAGAAAGTTTGGGCTCAACTGGTAACCTATTTGCACTGATAACCAGTTGTCAAGCATCTCATGGCCATGTGATCACTTTTGCAACCTTCTCTCTCTGCTTTCCAGAAAGTTAATGGGGAAACTGGCAGGAAAGGCCACAAGTTTCTGAGAATGTCTAACCAACCTATGCATTCTCCCACAGCCCCTCCACAAGTACATACTTGGGCAAACCTGCACAGCCTCTCTAATTCACCATGCCTCTCTTACACCCTCACACATCCTGTCCATTTTACTCTACTTGGTCACACCTCTGCACATCATCTATGAATCATAGTGAAGTCTTGCACACCTTCTCATACCATAGTTCTCTTGCATCCCTTGGCTTTTTCCTGGCTTTCTCACAACTGTCACTGATTGTTCTCCTTATGTGGGACCTCTCATGCACCCTAACTGCACCCCAACCCACAAATTGACTCTCATGCACCAATCACACCTTTGCACACCTTCCCCAACTTTCCCTCATGTTCTTGGGCTCTTTTGCACATTTCCCATACTGTGTCTCTCACACACTCTTACTGACACATGTGCTTCTTGCAAACCCTTGTGCACTCAATTGCAGCTGTAAATTGAAGACTACCTGTACTTTCTTGAGAGAGGACATATTGCAATGTGAATTCTTATATGTATCTGATTAGTTGCATAAATTGAATTACTGATAATTTGTTGACTGTTTTAAAATTTGTATATTGTATATTTGACAGTGGAAATGATTATTTTTACCTCTAATTTCTGTGGAACCCATTCAGGTTTGTAGCTGAGCTCAGTTTTTATTTTAATTCTTGAACTGTGTTTTTATTTCAGTAATATGAAGAGCTCATCCTTGTATTGAGAATCTAAAGTTACTAGAATCTTATTTATGTGATTAAGATATATTAAAGAGCTGCCATAATTATTTTATGGTTGATATCTATGTTTGCACTAATTTTCATTTTCATTTACTTTTTAATTATAAGGGTATTATAGCTTTTCAAAGAAGAAAATGTCTTGGTGGCAATCTGGTGCATAATTAGGCTAGTGAAATCCCACTGAAGCTTAGGATGTTAAGCAGTCTAGCTATATTCAATACTTCAGCCTTTGCGTTTGGTCTCATAATAACTGCCACTCAGAAGAAACTGCTGAGTTCAAATTCTCAGTTGATTACATACTTGCCATAATTATGGCAAACTGCAACTTTTTGAAGTTATTATGCTAATGTTCATGAGGCTCTGTCCCCAACCTGTTATTGAATTGCTTTCTTATGTGGATGTGGCTTCCTTCGGGACGACTATACCAGTACTTCTAATTGCACTGTATTTACTTTGTTCCAGAATTATCATTTTGCTTTCATCAGCACTTATGGGTAATCTAATTGTTCCTAAACAAATTACTTAGCATCACAACACTAATTATGTGGCCTTGTCAGACTGTAAGTATTTTCAGCCTTCTGATCTGTTTGTGTTAAACCAATTCTTCAGCTTTTCCTCTGAAATAAAAGTACATTCATCATAGGAATATGATAGATGGGAAGAGAATGAATTTCAATTTATTTGACCACTTCACAATTAAAAACAAAGGATAAACGGCACCAGGTTATATAGGGAAATTATGGCTGAAAGTCATATATGGAGATTAAACCAGGTTTTTTACAACAAACATATAGAAACATAAGGAAATTGATAACTAGTTAGATAGAACATTGCACCTCAATACTTCTGGCTTATGTTTTATGGCAATTACTATTTAGTAATTTATATTATCTTACTGAAAATGATACACCACAATCTTAAGTGTAGCTATTTATAGCCATTTGTTTGTCTAACCTCTTTCTAAGCTGTCCAAATTAGCATCTCATCTCATATTTATTGCAGCTATTTCACAAGTTAACTGTAGTCTAGTGTGAAGAAGTGCCACTTCCAAAGCTGACTGACTTTGTTCTAGCCAAGTAGGTGAGAAGAGATAGTATTCTAGAGGGAATATCAGTGGAGATGCCTGTAGTATTGAACATTTTAT
Source organism: Arizona elegans (assembly GCA_022577455.1). Lineage (NCBI taxonomy): Eukaryota > Metazoa > Chordata > Lepidosauria > Squamata > Colubridae > Arizona > Arizona elegans. Next base: position 78,374,449 of record JAKOOJ010000006.1, on the reverse strand, counting down.
AATTTGGAGATATTAGTTTGTGCTGGTTAGGTAAATGATTGGTACAGAAAGATCTCAATCTTTGTTTTGATCACTTATCGTATTTTTCGGAGTATAAGATGCACCTTTTCTTCCAAAAAAAGAGGATGAAAATTTGGGTGTGTCTTATACTCCAAATGTAACCCCGCCCAGCCTCACAAACAGAGATTTCAGAGGCTGAAAGAAGTCCCTAAAAATGCTTCAGAAAAAAAGCCTCAGAAACGAAGCTTCAGGGAAAAAAGCCTCCAAACAGAGCTTCAGAAAAAAAGCCTCTGAAAGGTTTTTATCTAAAATAATATGGCAAGCAACAAAAGAAGAATCAGTAAAGGTTCTAACCAAACTATGCTAACAAATCTGGAGAATGACACAATAACCAACAGATCGGAAGATGTTAATCTATATACAATACCAAAGAAAGGAAGTTGAAGAGAGTACAGATAGTCCTTCAGAATAAAAGCCTCTGAAAGTATCTTCAGAAAAAAAGCCTCCAAACAGAGCTTCAGAAAAAAGCCCTTTTTTCTGAAGCTTTTTTCAGAGGCTTTTTTTCTGAAGCTTCGTTTCTTTTAGAGGCAGAAAAAAAAGTTTTTTTTCTGAAACAGAGTTTCAGAAGTTTCAGAGGCAGAAAAAAAAGCAAGGCACAGAGCTCACAATCGATGAACCTGTTGCTAAAATTCACCTCTGGGAACAGCTGATTGGGGAGATTTCGGGAGGCCGATCCACCCATCAATCAGCTTTTTTCTTATTTTCTTCCCCAAAAACTAAGGTGCTTCTTATACTCCAGTACATCTTATATTCCAAAAAATATGGTAGATTGCTTTTATACCATCATTCAAGATCTTGGAACAATTGACAATGTGCTAATTGGCAAACATTTTAGTTATGGAACCAAAATTGGACACAGCTGACACAGAAAATCTCATTTCTTGAAAATAATCTGGGAATGGGGAACTATGGAATGCTGAGTTGTGAACTAGTTGATTTTTAATCTGGCTCTTCTGGGGAGATCCAGTGTGAACATTTGACCTAGATGCCAACAGCTTCTTTTGGAGGTAACACTAGAAAATCACAATTGGAGCTTATTCATCAGTGAAGGAAAGTGTGATGAGGAAGCACAGTGATGGTCATTACTGAAACAGGGCCTTTGTTCCCCATACTGGAAGAGTTTGCCCTAGAATGAAATTACCTGTGACAGCAGAACACAATCAATTGAACATTTATTATTTGTCCAGGCATTTGCTCCTTCAAAGTGTGCCTATGTTGGATCCCTCTAACCTAGATTCTATGACTGCTGAGTGCCACTAATAGGAGCACCTGGGATATTATGGAGGATTGAAGTAGATGTAGCTTGGATGGCCTGATAGGGTGGAAGTGAATTTTCTGTGGGAATCGAGGACTATTACTACTAAACTAATTGTGTCTGCTCACCATGTACAGAATTGGATTTCTTCTGGTTCAATTGCTTAAAGAATGTCACCTACCAGAAAACAGGAGATAAGGATTCTCTGTTGCAGTGTCTGTTCTCTGGAAAAGCATTCCTTTATAGATTAATTTGTCCTCCACAATACCTTCCCTTATTAGAAAAACTCTAAAATATGTCTGTTTACCTTGGTGTGGGATGTCTGGCAGACCTCATCTGTTCCAGACATTGTCGGTGCTCCAACACTGGAGATTTTTAAGAAGAGATTGGACAGCCAGTTAGATGAAATGGTACAGGGTTTTCTGCTTATAGGAGGTTGGACTAGAAGACTTCCTTTGTCCTTTCCAACTCTGGTATTCTGTTTCCTCATGACAATTGTAGCTAATATTTGAAGATATCTAAAGACATTTTATGTGCATTTGTGGCCTATAAATTCTATGTGTGTGTGTGTATGCATACACACATATATACACATCCACATGCATGCTACTTCACTGTGCTTGTGGCAGTGGGAGAAGGTAAATCTACATCTACCACTGGAAGCAGGATAAGCAAATACTTACAATGTAATTGTAAGGAGATTAATGGTCAAATTTAAGGCATAGCTGAAATAATACCAGAACTGGTTCAAGCTGGTCTGTGACGGTAATAAAGATTTGATTTGAACACTGATTTGATTTGACAACTGATTCAAATCTAGTTATCCCCCTGTATGTATTAACCAGGAAAGGTTAGAGTTGGATCCACTATTAGATTCAATGTGTCATAAATTAGCACAAAGTTCAGTCAGATGTTTTTCTGATAGCAGTGTGATAATTGATAATTAAAGTTGGTCTTTTTATTATACTTTTGATCCATCATGAAGTAGCTTTGTAGAAGGCTTTTTACTTATCACAATGACATGAACCTTAACAATTTTTAGATTGTACTGTCCCCTTGGAGATGACCATAACAGATAAACGAGTTGCTCAATTACCTGAAAGGCACACATAAATAACTGATTTATAAAGTTTAATTTTAATTGTATGAGATGAATGCACATTCACTGGTGAATGTCAGGCACCTGTACTATAGCAATTATTAAAAATTTTAAAAAAGAACAAGCTACTTGATCCAATATGGTCATAATAAAATTAATGGATGAATAAACAGTTGATTCTTCATAAATTGAGAATAAATTATAGCTCTTTGGGGTGGGGGGGAAGAATCGGTTTTGAATGCAAAGAACACAATAAGGGGGTTATATTGCAGGGAATGGGGGTGGAGGATGGTAGAAAAAAATACAATAAAATAAAAAAGGGGAAACAGCATTTTGTATTCAGATAGCATAGCAGAAGAAAGAAAGAGATTTATAATTGTGTATAAAGAAAACAAAATTAACAAAAATGCAAGCTGCCAGATAAGGAAAACAGCTGCCAAGACAATCATGTAAGATACCCAAATGGCTGTCCACAGAGGCTTTCTTTCCATGGAGCCTGAAAAACATATTATAAGTGGCATGACATAGAAGTCCTTTCAGCGAACACATTAGCATGGTATTTATTGGAAAGGGCATCTGAATGCTATCCACACCTACCAGATGTGTGATGAAGGGAGACTTGCCATTTCCTTTATATAAGGCTAACCAATGCCCGCTTGCATTCATTTGTTAGCAAAACAGTGCTCTTGTATTACTAAATAAAAAAAAAAAATCTCATCAGCTTGGAAGAAAAATGATTTTGCTTGCAAATGTGAGAATGTTTAACATTCATTTTCAAACTACTACACATTGTGGACCTTTCGTTCTTTTTCTTTCTTTGTTGGCTTGCAGACTTATTCTGGGAACTGATATTTGGAAAAGGTAAAAATAAAACTTTCAAGATACATCTATTTTATCAACTTTGAAAGAGATATTGCTGTTGTAAATTGCTTATTCCAAAAAGACAGTATGCATCCTGTACTGCATCCTGACACAGCTAAACATGATAGACCGAGATCATTGATGACAGAATTGAAGCAGTAAAATGAATGCAAAAATTCCCATATATTCTCACCAGCATTTTGATTTTTTTAAAAAATGGCTAGAAAGTATCTATGATCTGAAAACTTAAGAAAATAATGTAGTAGAAAAAGTAGAGAATTTGGGTTTAGGTCAATATCATTAAGAAGGACACAAATTGCTTCAAATGAACCAAGTTTATCAATCTAAAAATGGAGTAGAAAATGTCTCTGAATTTTTCCCGAATGAAAAATCTGTTCAGTTTTTCAAAGGCAAGGTGCCCCTTTAATGGTGATAGTAGCATTCCTATTGAAAAAGCCAGGAAATTTCCACTATAGGGCTTGAAGTATAAGAAAGAAGGAGACTGAAGAATATTGGAGATGCTATTGTGCTATGGGATATTTCTGTTGGAGATTCACAGCCAATGGCACTGTTTCTTCAGTATTTCATCTTTTACTCACCACAAGAGAAAAGTAAGGTGAGGGTAGAAAGTAAAATATTTATGTCATCTACCTATTTTCTGTTACTCTGATCCAGTAGTGGGTTCTACTTATCTTCGCTACAGTTTCGGACCTGTGAGCATGAGCATGTGTGAGCTCACTTCGCATGTGCAAGGGGGTTCTGCACATGCTCACAACCTTCTGCACATGTGCAGAGCATCTGTGATGACATGTGGGCGGAGCCTCCTGCTGCTGCCACTACTGGTTTGCCCGAACCGGGGCGAACCGGTAGAAACCCACCACTGATCCGATCCCTTTTAAAGAAATTACTAATTTGATATCATTTCCTTCTGCTTTCTTCCTGAGCACACTGAGTCTCCTTCTAGAAGGATGCAGTTGGTTGGAAGCTAGAAATTACCAATTTCTACGATCTATTTTTTGTAAATATATCTCCTTTCTGTTTCACTTGGGAAACCTGCTCCCTAATTTCTAAGTTGAATTCTCTTGTAGCAGATTGAAAAAGAATTGATAAGGAATATATATATATATATTAATTTTTAATAAAAAATTGATAAGAAAAAAGTAGAAGTTTTCTGCACAGCACTAAATATAAGGCATCTTGTAATCCCAAAGAACTGCTACTTCTTAAATTTATATATTGGGATTCCTATTCTACAAGAATTCTTACTATTCTAATACATCTAAATGCTTGTTATCCACCAAGGGAATTACATAGTCTCCCCACAATATGTTTACATGTTACTTCATGATTTGATTTTCTGGAGCTTTTAAATGTGAAATGATAGAATAGAAATTATGCAATTAAAATGCTACTGAATCCTGTTATGCCATTCCCTTTTTAAAAAGTCCTTTTCTGCTTCATTCTCAGTATGCTTTCAAATTGCCTTTGAACGTACTTTATTGTTGCAGCCATGAGCATTGCTGTGCTCATTTTCTGAAACACACATCTCTTTATTGCCTCATTCTCTTTATTTGTGCAGTTACCCATGCTTCTTGATTCCCTTATGATATCTTCCCTTTGGATGCTATTGAAACTTGGGAAGCCAAGAAACCTGAAAATCATTAGAGAGACAATGGTATAATAAAAGTCAGGAACTCACATCCATTCCTTTGCCTTTTCATAATTAAACTCTACATAAAATCTCACAAAATGTGTTTATTTATTCTATGTCTCTCAAAATTTAAATTTAATAAGAAATAAGAAATAAAGGAAACTGCTGAGGCCAGTTACAAATATACCTTATTTTCATACCAGGCGTTGCATTTTACAGGGTATTTTGGAACCAAACATTTCTCTAGTTTGCTTATCGTATGCAGAAGTGAAAATTTCACAAAATCCCAGCAGGATCCATAGAGAGGACACAGTTTTGTTATCAGATGGTTGCTTCTGGCTACATATGGTGTACTATTAATGGGCTCCAACAAGAGATTATGTTCATCCTTTTATGGCTGCAGGGATTCACACAGTGATGGCAAGGGTACACTCTGACTGATCACCATCTCCAAGAGACTGTCACACCTCCCACATGAAATCTAAAATATAACCAGAGGCAGATGGAAACTGACATTGATTGCAAGGACATATGAGGTGAGAAGAACAAGGCTGTATCATTTAACTTGGTCAGTATTCTTTATATATGAATGAACAGATGCTGGAATTAGGATTATTGGTGGTAGGTGGAAGTGAGAAGAATTGTTGTGGAAGACCAAGACTAAGCAAAGTTAATTAGAATCCCTGTCTGTTACAATTTTAAATTTATTTTTCCAGAGTAGACACTTAACTTCTATTTTAAATATTCTGCTGCAGGAGAAACTGCAGTCATAATTCTTCTTTCTGGCAAATTTCACCAACTTTATTTTGAAAGTATACACTGAATCGTTTCATTCATGATTTTTTGTAACGGTAGGAAAAAAATACTCACTTCAATCAACTAAGTTGATGAGGTCTCCCTACATTAGTTTAATATCCTTTGAAGAAAGATTAGTAAAACATTTCCAGAAAGTTGCATCTCTATGAATTTTTGCTTCTATTCATTCCTGATACACTATTATTAACCTGGACAACTGCCTATCCAACCACCTAAGGAAAAGTTAATATCCAAAATGCTGTTGCATGTCCATTGTTTCAACAGCCAATTCCATAGTAAAAAAATAAAGAATGCTGACTATTCCAAGATTATAAAACAATGTTTCTATGCTCATTGAAATCTTGATATTAGTTTGATCTTTTCAGTCAAATTAACATTATTAAGAATTGCTGCAATTGAATAGTGAATTCCCACCTATGGAAAAAACAGCTTTGAAACAAGAGATAAACTAGTGAAATGATACATGCTGATATCCAAAGCTTTGTTGGGCATCATTGTTATGAGGGAGAAACAAATAATCTAGGGAAAAATGACAATATTATTTATTTATTTATTTATTTATTTATTTATCGTATTTCTATATCGCCCAAGTCTCTGAGGACTCTGGGCGGTTTACAACAAAGACAGTATGAACAATATACAATAAAAGACGTTAAAAAACTCCATACACACCGCTCATGGCTGGATCTCGCAAGATCACAGTGGCGAGATCCAGTTTTAATCCAAGCCAAGATATATTTTAATCTTCAACTTAATCTGAAAACTTAGCTTCATTTTTATAATTGCACAGTTTTCACATCATTAATATATATGTGTTTAAATTTCATAAAGAAAACATTGGCTTTAAACAATTGGGGAAGTATAAGATTTAAAAAAATGCAGTTCTTAGTAATAGTAGCTGTGATTGGAATAACAATATGGATTATTCTCCCTTCAGCACACCCCAAATGTGGTATTAAATTTTAAAAGATATAGTCAAATAAGGTCAAATTTCTTGATAGAATTATAAAGGAAAGGGGATATACTACAGGTCAAAATCTGAATTTAGCTCTCATTCAATGTCACACTGATCTCAAAAGGACCTCAGATGGCCCCTGGAGGTTAAGTACCACAAGAACACAGATGACTGCTTGCTTCCTTTCTGTGTGTTACCCAAACCACTCTGCTTTAATTCAAGCATTTTATAATCGCTAAACCCAGGGGAGTATCATATTTGAAACCCTAAGGTTACTATGTTGCTTTTGTTCTATAAAAATACACATTAAATACAACCCAGAACAGTCCACTATCTGCTGAAGACTGTCTAATGGACTTTAGCTACGAAGAAAATGCCTCCTTTACTGAGCAGTAAAACAGATCCAGAAATATGATCAATCAATGCCATTGAACCAATATCCCTACTTGGCTGTAAACTGCATGAAAGACACCCATTTGGCGAAAGAAGAGGTAGGAAACAATCAAGAGTTATTAAATTATATACTCCATCCTTTCACCACAGGGACTGCACTATACAACTACATATAGATTATCTAGTAGTGCAGTATTGACATTATTTAAATTGGTCACTGAGTTTAATGTGCATTTGTATTTTTGAGGGTGATAGTGGCAAATTACTGTTCTATATTAGCATACTTAGTCTTATAATATTTGCAGCAATTAGTGTGAACTTTCTCCAAGGCAGAGAAAGTGATCTCAATTGCCCAGAATCCAAAGCTGTTAGAAAAGTGAAAAAAAAAAAAAAAGCTAGATACAGTATATCTTCAGCCTTCTTTTCCTATTCTCAGTATATTCCTGTAATTAATTTCAGGTCAGTAACATTATGGCATGGAACTAAGGAAAATTCAAGAAAAGCCATGAAAAGAAATCTGCCACCCAAAATTTCATTTTGTGGATTTTTTTTTCATTTAGTATACAAAATAACGTAGTATAACATAAAGATATTCACAAAAAGCTTAGTATATTTTTTCAAATATTATTTTTCCTATAGAGCTCAATGAAATATTAATTTTCTTAAATAAGAAAAAAAAAACCAAAATTGAAAAAAAAAGTCCTTGCATAATTTAAGGGCCTCTGTACATATAGAGAGATTAAAAATTCCAATAGAGGAGAATGTCTGTAGCTCAGGACTGAACTTTGGAGTTCTGGGTTCTCTCTGACATTTCTTGTTTTCTTCAAGACATTTGATTACCTAACTAGCTAACATCAGTTCAACATCCATATTTAATATTTTCATCCAAAAGGATATTTGCATAGATAATAATAATCTGTTAGGAATACTTTTTGATATGCCGTAAAAGGTATTTCTATAAAAATAGTACTTCAGTAAAGAATTATTTAAAGAGATAAATCTATTCATTTTTTCCCCTTCTGCTTCCTTCTTTTAAATGCCATTGATACATGGATGAGATTCTTTAGATTCTTAGGGAATGAATGAGCAAGAAGAGCAAACAGGCATCTGGCTGGGGAGTTCGGAGGAGGACAGTGAGGCAGAAAAGAGAAAAGAGAGGCAAAAAGAAGAAGAGAAAGAACCAACTAAGAGGACAGGTTGCTAGCTGCTTCTGGACTGCTATTGATAGATCATTGATATTGCTTACTGCTGACCTACCTGAGACAGTTTCAGGCAACAAATAAAGAATGTTGGAAGGAAGTGACCATACCAATTTAGAGTTTGAGATAATACAGAAAAAAAATGTAGTTTTATATGCAAGATGGATTGTAGAACAACCAATTCCATCTACATACATTTTCAGGTTAAACCAAGCATAGAAGAGTTGGGAACTTTTCAAAATAACGCAAAGCACTACGGATGCATAGGGAGTTTTCTATACAGCTGGGACTTCAATGGGAGATATACTGTACAGGAAATGAAAAGAAGTATTAGCAGGATCTGGAGAAATAAAATTTAAAAGGCTAAAAGCAATACAGGCATGACAGTACTAGAAGGATTAAAAAAGAAAAATATAGAAATGGTGTGAGAGTGAAAGGCTGAAGCGGGTCAACTCCTACTTTGCTACAATTCTTTCTTAAATGGGCAAAAGCCTAACAATTTGCAAATAAGATAGCGACAATACAAGGTAAAAGGGTGGGGAGGGGTTGAATTTACTTAAAGCAAAAAAAAGGAGCTAATGAAATAGACTGGTTAACAGAAAAAACTACCACAAATCAAAGAAAACTAATTAGCTTTGTTTAAAGATTTTAGTGCAACCAACCTTTTAACTCTTTCCTTCCTAAAATATATATATATATAATTAATGTCATTTTCCCAGAGCCTCATTTGGTCCAATAGCAGCAGCACAAAGATTGCAACCATGAAAAATTGGCATTGTGGAAAAGAAAAATCTTCCCCTGAACCAAAAGGGGCAATGCAAAATGGAGACATAGACTTGTAGCTTGAAGCTATTTCATGTTGTCTGTTCTTGGTTTTTTAAGAGGAGATAGTCCCTAAGCAACAGGAATTGTTTTGGTTCATCCCTTATCAATGACAATGTCAATAGCTGCCATTGCTACCAGTTACCATCACTTCAGCTGCTTTTCAGCTGCTGCAGTTGATCAACACTAAGATGGCCAGATAACAACTGATCAGTGCTAAACATCCTTATAGCAGTCATCACTGGGCTGTACTGTAGATTATTCAGGGGACAAATAATATTTGACCAGATCACAACGGATCTGACTAGGTGGCTCAGTGGATAAGACATTGAGCTTGTCGATCAGAAATGTTCAAATCCCTAGTACAGGTGTCCTGTGTGAGCAGGGGATTGGACTAGATAACCTCTAAGGTCCCTTCCAACTCTGTTACTGTTACAACAACCAGGATGAATGACCTGAAGCCTGTGAGTTCAAGTTAGATATTGGAGTGGATATGTGATTAAGATGTGATTAGCAATGGGAATAGGCATGGAGCCCTGAATTGTGAGACCTCACAAAGTGAAGGAATTCCATATCCAGTTCTATTGATTTGTCACCTGAAAGGCCTATTAGGGTGATCGCTGAGAAAGGCTGATGAGCTGTAATAGATTGTTCTTACATGCTAATGCTTGTTATATCAGGTAATAATCTAGAATATTTATAAAATATAAATATATCTATATACTGTGAATTTAGAAAACAATCACAAGGCAGAAAGTTATAAAATTACAGATGAGTAAGTAACGTATGTTAATATTTCCTGCTAGAGTGGGAATTTTGCAGTTGCACAGAGGTTTAAATTCATGAGAAAACCATTTTCAAGCCTGGTTGAAGACAAATACTTCTACAGTATTCAGTGGGGAAAAGACCTCTTCAGAAGATTTTCAGGTTTGTGAAGGAAGAAATATATATCTGGACCTGAAAGTTTATACCTATATGCTGAGTTTATTGGAATAAGTGTGAATTAAATGTATTAAACATTGTCACCTTTCAGATTTACATGAAGTTTTGTTTCAGAATAACAAGAAGGATAACCATTAAAGGGGACTTTTCTTCTTTTGAGATGTATTTAGTATGTATGAATAATAAACCCTTTCATGTTGTCTGAGAGTAACAGTATTAGGTGAAAAGTGTAAACAAGATAGAGAGTGATTTATTTATTTATTTATTTATTTATTTATTTATTTATTTATTTATTTATTTATTTATTATTTTATTATTTTATTAGATTTATATAGGACTCAGGGCGGTGAACAGCCAAAAAGATAAAACACACAGATTATAAAATTTAAAACAGTATAAAAACGTATTAAACAATTTGGCCCAAGACAAATTAAAAACATCCCCATATTTAAAACAAATTTAAAATTTCTCATATGCCATTTAAAAGGGAAAGTTAGGCCAGGCCAGCCTGTTGGAATAAAAAGGTCTTGAGCGTGCGGTGGAAGGTGCGTAAATCTGGGATCCTCCGTATCTCTGGGGAGAGCTCATTCCAAATAACAGGTGCCCCCACAGAGAAGGCTCTCCCCTTGGGGGCCACCAGCCAACACTGTTTGGCCGACAGCACCCTGAGGAGCCTTTCTCTATGAGAGTGTACTGGCCGGTGAGAGGCTATTGGTGGCAGCAGGCGGTCCTGTAAGTATCCAGGTCCTAAGCCATGGAGTGCTCTAAAGGTGGTAACCAAAACCTTGAAGCGCACCCGGAAGACCACTGGAAGCCAGTGCAGCTCGTGCAGGAAAGGTGTTACATGGGAGCGCCATGCCGCTCCCATAACCACCCACGCAGCTGCACTCTGCACCAGTTGGAGCCTCCGGGTGCTCCTCAAGGGGAGCTCCATGTAGAGAGCATTGCAGTAGTCCAGGCGGGAAGTGACGAGGGCATGAGTGACCGTGCGTAAGGAGTCCTGATCCAGAAAGGGACGCAACTGGTGAATCAGGCGGACCTGACAAAATTGAGAAGACTTATATCTTCTTTTGAAAAAGAGGAGTCAAAAATAGACAACTCTTGGACTTTTAAAAATAGTGACATCATGTCTTTGATTTAAAACTTAGTAAGCATTTATGAGATCTGAACTGAGATGTTTTGTCCCCTGAATTGATATAGAAAACTACATCCTGAAACTGCTTGCCCAGAAGTATTTGCCATTTTTTAAAAAAAAGTCTTTAAATTCCACTAAGACACCAATTAGAGCTTGCTTTGTGTCAATTACTCAAGCTCTAATTTTATTTGGTTAGCAAAAGCATATATATTTTCCTTGGCTGTAAAAATTATCTGTTAATCTAGGAGTGAAGAATATTCCTCAGTGATTTTATTTGATTGATTCTGAAAAAAAAGTGTTGATATATATATAAGCTGAAAATGAAAAATAATTCATTCCAGGGGGAAAGAAATAAAATAATTATCCTTTCACTGCAAATGGTAGAGGAGGGGTTGGGGTTAATTCCCATTTCGCCCATAGAGAACTGTCATTATTATGAATAAAGGGCTATTTATAGAAAAATACAATATTTCAGAGTGAAGCTATTGGAAAAAATTACTTTATTTAAGAAGTACAATATTATATATATTTTAGTACAGGCATTTAAAACATGAAATCTCATAAATCATTTTAAAGAATTCTACCTTTTAAAAAAAAAAGCTTAGGGTTTTTTGTACCCCACTAGAAGCGAAACCTTAAGTTTGTAAATTGTTATTGTTGTCAATATTAAATTTTGTTATTCTTCTCATCAGTTTCAAAAAACCCTATCCCACTGTTAGAATAGCGATTAGCCCCCTGTTTTATTTTTTTCATTCTACAGTACATAAGATATAAAAAAAGGAAATTTATATTTAAAATATTTCAAATTAATTTTATATAAAAGAAGGATGCTTATTTTATTCATGAAAGTCTTGTTTGAATTTGCATCCTCTCTGGAACCAAAATTGGCAGTTGAATATACAAGGCTGACTTCTTCAAAGAGGTGTTCTTCCTTGCTCCCTACTTTCTTTCTGTCTATTTTTCCTCCTTACAGTTAGCTGTCATTCCATTCGTTAGCAAAGTGAAAAGAGTTTGAAATGTTCAAATTGAATATGTTGAAACCGTTAAACATATTTTAATCTTGTGAGTTCTGGGTGATAATATTTGATTGCATAATTGTGATCATCCCAATGCTTCTCTTTCCTGTGTGTAGAGTAACCTTTCATCTCTTGGCAGTTTATACAGCTAGCCCTCAACTATAACCATTTGTTTATTATTATTATTATTATTATTATTATTATTATTATTATTATTATTATTATTTATTTATTTATTAGATTTTTATACCGCCCCCTCTCCCGAAGGACTCGGGGTGGTGAACAGCCAAAATTAAAAACATACAATATAAACATTAAAATACGTTTAAAACAGAATTAAATCCAAAATGGCTCCCCAATTTAAAACGCCTTACCCATGACCCTATAAATAAGACAAATTTAAAATTTAAAATTTCCACATTTAAAATTTCCACATTTAAAAAGGGGGAAGATTTAGGCCAGGCCAGCTTGATGAAATAGAAAAGTCTTAAGCGTGCGGCGGAAGGTGCGCAGATCCGGGATCCTACGTATCTCCGGGGGGAGCTCATTCCAGATCGTAGGTGCCCCCACAGAGAAGGCTCTCCCCCTAGGGGCCGACAGCCGACATTGTTTGGCCGACGGCACCTGGAGCGTACTGGCTGGTGGGAGGCTATTGATGGTAGCAGGCGGTCCCGTAAATAACCAGGTCCTAAGCCATGGAGCGCTTTAAAGGTGATAATCAAAACCTTGAAGCGCACTCGGAAGACCACCGGAGCCAGTGCAGCTCGCGCAGGAGAGGTGTTACATGGGAACTCCATGTCGCTCCCATCACCACCCGCGCGGCCGCACTCTGCGCCAGTTGGAGCCTTTGAGTGTACCTCAAGGGGAGCCCCATGTAGAGAGCATTGCAATAGTTCAGATGAGAGGTAACGAGGGCATGAGTGACTGTGTGTAGGGAATCCCGATCTAGATAGGGACGCAACTGGCGGATCAGGCGAACCTGATGAAAAATCCTCCCGATCATGGCCGTCAAGTGCTCTTCTAAAGACAGCCGTGAATCCAGGAGGACACCCAAGTTGCGAGCCCTATCCGTGGGGGCAAATGATTCGCCCCCAATAGTCAGCGATGGCACCAGCTGACTATATCGGGACGTCGGAAACCACAGCCACTCGGTCTTGGATGGGTTGAGCCTGAGCCTGTTCCTCCCCATCCAGATCCGTACGGCCTCCAGGCACTGGGACATCACTTCAAGGGCATCGTTGGGGTGGTCTGTTTAGTGTTTAATCTGTTTAGTGTCTGTTTAATCTGTTTAGTGACCATTTGAAATTACAATGGCTGAAAAAAAGTGAATTATCATTTTTTTCACACAACTGCTTCAGCATCCCCATGATCATGTGATCAAAATTCAGACGCTTGGCAACTGGCTCATATTTATAAAGGTTGCAGTGTCCTGAGGTCACATGATCCCTTTTGCGATCTTCTGACAAGCAAAGTCAATGGGGAAGTGTGTGATTCACTTCACAACCATGTCACTAACTTGAATCACTTAACATCTGTGTAAAAAAGATAATAAAACAAGGCAAAACGTACTTGTTTATCAATGGAAATTTTGAGTTCAATTGTTGTCCTATGTCAAGGACTACTTGTACAGAGGCAAGACTCAAGGGCGTGCATAAGTGCACCAGAATGCCTACCGTCCCTGTCCTAACATTCCTTTTTACTTACTCTTTTCATGTATTCAAATTATGTTTATACTTTTACCTGTTATCTTATATAAGCTTAACAAATAAACTTATGATTATGATTATGAAAACACAGAACTTATGGAATCAATGTTCTTAATGTTTGGATAGAGTAAACATGGAGAGACTCAGAAACACACAGAGATATTTCAGTAAATGTTATGACTCAGAAGAAAATATTTTTATTATGAACTGGAAAAATGTAACGGCAAGGCTTAATAAATCCTTCTTTGCTGGCTCGACCATTGTTTAAAATGGAGCTGACTTTGCATCCTCATTTTGTTGCTCCTGCAAGCTAGATAGAAGCTGAAAGGTCACTTGCTACTTGCTGAATGTCAAGAAAACAAAAGGGAAAGTTTAATCCTTGAAAAGCATTAGAGGAAGTAACAAAGGTCACCCAAAATTATTTTACTTCTGTATTTTGTGAAGGGTTTTTTTTAAAAGAATAATTACCAAAATGAAAGGTCTTAGTAACCTACATTTGGCAATTCCTAGTAATGTTGCTTACTATGAAGTCTGTAAACAGCTGCTAAAGCCATCAGCATCTGCTGTAATAGCTCACTGGAAAAGAAATAGCAGATCATCATTCTATCTGACTTATTAGTTCATTGATGGTTAGAAATTCTATTTGTACTTCAGTATTTCTCATTTTGTTATGATAATAACTTCTTAAACCTCTAGTATTAAACAGAGAAATGTATGAATTTTCAAAGTACTGTCATAGGCTGATATACATGAATGCATCAGTGTAATTGTCATTCTAAGGGGTACTTCATATATAACTGCAGATGCTGTCCATTTAACTAGGAAATTAAAACCATGCTGCACATTAAACAATGTGATCTACCAATGTACTCAGAAGTGCAATTATTGAAAGCCAATTGATTTAAATCCCCACTTTGGGCCAGTTTTTTCTTTGTGCCCAAACAAACTCACAGGATTTTTGCTATGAAATATTCTACGTATCTCTGATTATATTTATCATCTGACCATTTTAGTTTCATCATTCAGCATAGATTTTTTTAAACATGATATAAGAAATGGAGAAATCTCTACTAGATGAAATTTCTTTTTTCTTAATGCTCATGTGAACTTATAAAAATACCTCTGAAACCAAATCTAGTACTAAAGATACTTAAGACTATGTTTATGATAGCTTCACCGTTTGCTTCTGTTTCACTGGTAAAGCAAAAATAAAGATGGCTATTTTTGCTTCAAATAATTATGAACAGAAACAAATAATTCTCCTGCATTTTTCTCTACTTGTTCTTTACAATTTGACAAAGAATATTTTCTGTTAAAATTCTTCCCCAAAATTTTTAATTAAATGTTCATGGATACAATATGGTAGTGGCTCTTATTTAATGATAAAGTGTTTGCGGATGTCTTATTTGAAGAGCACAATCATCTCTCTATCACCTGCAGCTTTGCCAGCAGTTAAATTCTGAAGAAAAAAACACCAGGAGGGAATTTCTCCCATTGGGTTTTTAAAGCTTATTTTTAGATTTAAAGGTTTTGCAGTGGTGGAAAGATGAGCATCAAGGAACAACATCATTTCTAACAGTGAAGGAAACTCAAAAACACTTCCAATAAAAAAATGAATAGTATACTCAAGCACCTGTACATAATTTAGAAAAATGACAGCCACTTTGTAGGAAAAGGAAACTTCTGCAAAGTTAGATTTTAGCGAAATGATTGTTTGAATACATTAGGGTGATATAGTGATAGTTGTCTTTCACCTACTCAGAACAGAAGCAACAATTATTTAGCAGCAGAACATGCTGAACTGCCCAATTTTAAAATGTAATTTTTCTTTCCATCAGGAATTCTTAAACCTTATAATAATTCCAACTGGAAAATGTTATAATCCTAAACTAAGAGACTAGCAAGGCAGGAGGCTCAAATGATGCCATCCATTCATAGCCTGAACCACAACAGCTATCCAAGGATGTTGATGATTTTTTTTCCAGCTTTGCTTTACATTAGCAACAATTCAGTAGGTGAACATTTCATTTAGTTGAACAAATTCACAAATTTTAGCCTTTCATTTTTCCCAGACACAATTTCTTTTCCTGATTCTTTGTATTCTGAAGCTTAGTCAAGCAAAAATTCCATTTGTACTTCCAAAATTATAATTGTCCAGGTTATTTTATTACAGTGAGCCAGTTGTCTGAAATGTGTGATATACCTTTAATAAAATAACAGTTCTTTCCAAAGCACTCTTTTTCTGTAAGTCTATCACAATATATTACTAATACATAAGAAATTGAAGATATCCTCCATTATCTAAAAGCACTGAATTGCAAGAAAAGGACAATAATGCAAATTACTCCATGAACCTTATAAATAGCTTTACATCCGAACATTTCTGGAGCTTAAAAAACAAAAATGAAAATGTCTAAGGAGAAAAATGTCTATGGAAATTGGGGAAAATTGGATATGTGGATGTGTTCAAATTACAAAAACTAATTTACCAAGAATCATGGGGGAAAATGACTACAGTCAGTATTATATGACACCAAAGAGACACATTGCACTGAAACACTGTAGCAAAAGTACTGAAGTGATGAACATAAATTGAACATAAACTGCTTCCAGGCAAATCAAACTACTAAATTGCAAAAGTAACATTGATTTAAAATGGTGTGTGTATGTTTGTGTATGTGTGTGTGTATACGCATACAGAATATATATATATTCTATGTGTGCAAATGTATATGTGTATATATATATATATATATATATATATATATATATATATATATATATATACATACACACACACACACACACACACACACACACACAGAGAGAGAGAGAGAGAGAGAGAGAGAGAGAGAGAGAGAGAGAGAGAGAGAGTTTCTATATAGAACAAAACTGATATACATACACACATTTATAATTTATATCTAATATATATAATTACACACAGATATATGTATGTGTGAGTGCATGAGTAGGAGTTTGAAGACTCTTCAATGAATGTAATTTACTGTAAACAAGGACACCTGGCTAAATGTAGAATTGAAAGAAATGGAACTTTGCAGGAGGATTTTGCTAGAATTCCAGAGCCAGAATTCAAAAATATTTGAAGTTTATGTAGTGTAACATATTCGAATAATGGTAGGAAAAATAGAAGCACTCAAAATAAACATGAAAGGCAAGGCTAATGTCTTTCGCTTTCTTTTTAAAAGGGAGAAGAACATTCTTGTGTATTTTTATGTAAATTAAAAATCAGTAATAATTATTATTGAATGTATTTGCATTCTTAGTCCACATATATTAATGGAAACCCTAACCCTAACAAAACATTGACTATTCTTATCTCTATGAATTGTTTGTGTAATTAAACTTTTTAACTAACAGAACATTTAGATCTATATAACTTTACATACAGAAGTGGCCAATATTATGGAAACATTTTGGGAAAAGTGTATTTTTGAGGTTTGATGGCTAATAACACCACCTTTTTTTTTTTTTTTTTTTTTTTTTTGAGTTTCAAGATCATATTCCACTGCTGGAATGGCCTGGGAATAATAGCCCAGACTGTAATACAAATGAAAATCTATGGAGCCGACTAAAGAAACTTGTTAGTCAGAAGTAACCCAGCAATAAAACCCAGTTAATAGAAGCAATCATTCAACCTTGGTTTCACATTATAACAGCTGCAGAACTAAAACACTTGGTTCACTCCATGGGAAGATGTTATAAGGCTGTAATTCATGCTAAAGGTTACCCAACTAAGTGTTAACTGATGTGATAATTTTTGTATATCTCATTTTTTCTACGTGTTTCACTTTTATTTTTTATAATGTAACTGTTTTTCTAATAGCAAATCCTTCATAAAAATTATTGCATTATATTCTTGATTAAATTATCTTTCCATTGATATATAATTTTATGAGACTACTCCCCAAAAAGTGGTGTTATAGCTAGATTTAGAAAATACACTTTTCCCAAAAGGCTTCCACAATTTTGGCCAATACTGCACATATAAAGGTGCACTTTATCCTTCAAAGATGCTCACATTTTGATTTTGCACCTTTAACGATCAATATAATTCATACTTTTTGTCTCTGTTGTTGTTCCAAGATCCACTACAGGTTAATTCCCCGTCCTTGATATTCCTCATTTATTTAAACAGATGGTAGAGAAGTATAATAGGTCAGTGAGTTAAGTAAATAGAATTGATAAATCTAATTTCGCCAGTGTAGGATAATATATAATTTGGATAATAGACAAATCTCTTTTTCCTGCAAGGTGACTTCTTGATTTCAATTCAAATATCAAAGATATTGTTCTTTGGTCATAAAACACTGCTGCCGGTTAAAACCTGAACTAAGTGTTGAGTCCAGAAGCTTTTGAATAGCAAACTCAGTCATTAGAAATGTGAAATATTTCTTATAAATCAATCATTTTTTGAATGTTTGACAAGCATGCATTGCTTTGTCTCTTTTCTTAGCAGTGATTAGATCTCTGACACCTTTCTTTCCAGAATTTTCTTACCAGAAATGATCTTGGGGGAGTCACTGGAAGTTGCCAACATCTTATTTTGACAATCATTATTACTGAACCAAAGTGATACAAATTGCAGTGTACAGTTACCTAGAAACCATGCTATAAATGTGACATTTAAGAGGATGGCTGAAGTTTATTAAACTTGAACTGTATTGTGGGTAATTGCCCAGTAATAACCCTTCCTAAATTATATGAAGCCTTTTACTTTATTTAACTGGGAACACAGGCTCCCCAACCACTAATATTATCATCATTCAAGATAATGAGCAACACAAACCATTCTATTACCAATCTAAAAGCAATAAATGTCAAAGTAAAGAACAATGCAATATTCCAACCTGAAAGAACAAAGAAGAAAAGTAATGATAATGCTTTTTATATTTGCAGTCTATTGTATCATGCATAACAAATGACTTTGTAATTGTAGGCAGTGTTATTTTAACAGATTATAGAAGTGGGGAGGTACAGAAAATACATATATTAATGCCCAAATGTATTTTCAGATCATTTAAATAAGTAAACAACATTGAGTGAATTGATAATTTCCCCACTATCGGTAAAATTAGAATTCTAATCCACATAATTTTACACTTGCCTTAAGTGATTTTTCATTTATATTGTTTCTGATATTCCTATTTATTGATAGGATAAATTTGTATAGGTCTTTGTAAAATTTTGATCCTTCTTTGCATATGGAGAAATGTTGGGATAAAGTTTGTGTTTTAGAATAGGTATTTTTCAATTCTTTTCTCCAACTTGTTCCAACACTGGGACAGTTGACAACAAGAGAAAACCACTAATCAACTCAAATACCTTAATATTCTAAGCTAATGTGATATGGACTTTGTGAGTGCACCAAGCTCCTAAAATGAATTAGTTATACAAGTCTAAATCAGTAAGTACTTGATGCTACAGATACAGAAGAAAGAATAAATGACAAGCTTGTGATTCACCTACACTAATGCTTGACCAAACTTTTCATTTAGCAGGCCAAAATATCTGGATTGAATGGCACATTGATTTAGCATACATTTAGATCACATTCTGACACAAATCATATCAGAAATCCTTTAAAAGTTTTGGTATTCCTCTAGCTCTAAAATACTCCCTAAAGAGCAACAGCTGGCACTAATTTCATCCGAGAATAGATAAGATTCTCTTTATGACTTCTGGGCCAATCTAAATCACAAATGCTCATTCCTCATAAATCTAAAAGGTTTTTCCTTCTCTCTTTATGTCAGCACGCTTTAGTTGCATTTAAACTTCTGGAAATGGCAGGTGGGAATTGATAATGTCCATTTCTCAAAGATAATGACTAAATCAGCTCTTTATATTATAATTAATTGCAATTAAACAATATAGCTTCAGGCTGGTTAGTAAATACCAAATGAACCATCTGTATTATACAACA
Organism: Arizona elegans; assembly: GCA_022577455.1. Taxonomy (NCBI): domain Eukaryota; kingdom Metazoa; phylum Chordata; class Lepidosauria; order Squamata; family Colubridae; genus Arizona; species Arizona elegans. The sequence continues at coordinate 78,354,595 of JAKOOJ010000006.1, read as the reverse complement.
TTTACAGCTGTATGGGTTTCAGTTCCACTCGATTTGCATTGCTAGTTGAATGCCATCATGTTAAACAGATACAACATTTGTAAGAGGATATTTTATATCTTCTGTTGGTTGAAAGAATGCGTAATCTTTGGTATTTCATGTATGTCTGAAGCAGATGGAAAAAGTTAAGTGCAAAATATATATCAATTAATACATTATTTAGTGCAGCCTTTAGCCAGCAAATTTTTTTTAAATGCCAAAATTGGCTGATAATGAAGTTTTTGCAAGTAACTTAATGATCTAAAGTGATCGCTAATAATGCTTAGTCATATATTCCCAATTGAAAATCTTATGTTCAGAATTACTGTCTTCTAAAATAATTTCTAGGAGAAATTATACTTATAATTATAAGTAGAGACTTATAATTATACTTATATACTAGAGACTTAAGTAATATACCATGCCATTCTAATTCTTATTTCTGACTCTTATGAACTTAGTACCTGACGGCAGAGAACTTTTAGGATTGAAAGAATCATGATACTTTTATCTGCTTTTAAATATCAAACATGATTCAAAATAAAAAAAAATAGCATGAGAAGCTTCTGTTAAGTGCCTCTTATTTTCAATTGAATGTTACATGTTTCAGCAATAAGCAATCAACATATTTCAATGTAAATTAAATGGAAGAAAAATCAATGCCTGGTAAATAAAAAAGGAAAAAAATAGGAAAAGATTTAATTGCAAGGTTTTTTTCACAGTCACTGCTGTAAAGAATGACCTTTTCTAACTGTACTTTTAGCAATTAGTCATTTCGTATTCTTGGTTGTGTAACTTGTGAATTGATTTATAAAACAAAAAAAAAATAGTATAAAGTCTTTGAATATTTATGTTTGAACTGTAAGCACTTTCCTTTGGAATTCCGACACTTGCAAACCACCTTTGATTGGTGTATTCTTTCAGTATCACTCATTTAATATGTCTCTGAAAAGAACTTTAAACATTTGTTATAAGTCTATTAACCTTCTGCCTTGGATAATTAATGTGTGAATTTGGATATCATGCCTTGAAAGATCAGCCTTGAAAGATCAGAATTTTGATTTCTCTTTTTAAAAATATCCACATTTTCCAGACTTTATTCACACACAGCTAATACATATTCTGAATATTTTTTAGCATCCTACCTGGAATAAATTTTATATCGGCAAACTCATAAATTTAGAAATGGTAACAGAAGGTATGGCCCTTTAATTCCACTTTTTTGTTATGAATATACTTTTGTTAATCCAACCAGTGTTCAAATTACAAAGTTGGACAAACCTTGATTAAATCAAAATCTTAATTTTCCTGCTGTGCTCTATGAAAAATATAGTACCTTTATAAATTTGTGACCTTGATCTCCAAGTAGAGATATAAAGTGCACATGCCTTTTTTTCAGTCAGTTCAGTCTCTACTGATCTTGATAGAGTAACAAAATAGGAAGTTCTTTATACTAGGAGTTCACAAATTTCATAAGGGTTGAAGGCCATACCATCATTAGCTATTTGTGCCATGAGCAGTACTCCAACAGTTCCTGAAGTAGGATTATCTGTGCATACATTAATGGACATTTTTCAAAGCAGCTTCCCAAGTACAATAGACATGGCAGGTTTCATACTTCAAAAGTAGATGTTTAATTTGAATTAATTCACTATGTAAAATTCCAATGTTTTGTAATTTCATAAACTTTACTCTTAACATTAGTTCATTCTAATTATAATGGTATGGAGGAAATATGAAGAAAGTAGGGGGATATGGAAATGGTGGGAGACAAAATTTAGATTAAAATTATTATTTTGTATAAAGTTATGCTCATTATATTTAATTTTATTTTATTTGTATTCCATAAATCAATATAGAACTCAAAATAGCACACTGAAATGAAAATCCACCCAGCTAATTAGCTAGACCCATAACTTTTTTTTGCTTCATCACTATATTCTATTATAATTCAGACTAAAAACATTTCCAAAAAACCAAACCAAACCAAAACCCTGTGCCAATTAGAAAGCATGTTTGGGCTGCTATGTTACTAGGACTTCTCACAGAATTGAAGAGCAGTGGTTATTTGTTTTTAGTTCTGTTGTGATATAGTTGAAGCTGGTGTAGAAATACATTTTTGAAGTTTTCTGAAAATCTGTGGTTCTCTTTCTGTGCATTCTATCATCTATCTATCTATCATCTATCTATTATCTTTCTATCTATCTATCTGTCTATCTATCTATCTATCTATCTATCTATCTATCTATCTATCTATCATCATATACCATAGCTATCTAGCTATAATCCATCTATCACATTTATGTCGTCATTTCACACTAAATGACTCTGAACAGCATACATCAACTGGATAAAAGATCAAATTAGTCAACAGGTTGATGCCAGTAATTCAAAAGGTGATTCATGATGATCAAGCGGGATTTATCGAGGGTAGATACATGAAGGACAATGTAAGGCAGGTAATAGATTTATTGGAATATCTTGAGAAGAATAAACAGATCCCTGCAGTGCTGGTTTTCCTGGATGCAGAGAAGGCCTTTGATAGAGTGGACTGGAATTTTCTATTAAAGACTTTAAAAAAGATGGACTTTGGGGATCAATTTATACAGGCAGTTTCAGCAATTTACCAAGAGCAAAAGGCACAGATTATTATTAATGGAAGTTTGACAACAGAGTTTAAAATTGAAAAAGGAACAAGACAGGGATGTCCGCTGTCTCCATTGTTATTTATTTTAACATTAGAAGTCTTGTTAAATACAATACGGGACTCTAATATCTTGAAAGGTATAATGATAAGGCAAGAGGATTACAGAATAAAGGCATTTGCAGATGATCTGGTCGTTACCCTAACACAGCCAATGGAATCAATAATCCAGATGAAGGACATTATACAAGACTATGGTAAAGTTTCAGGTTTTAGACTGAATCAGAAAAAAACTAAGATGATAGTTAAAAATATGACACAAGATCGTAAACACGAGCTTGAAAGGAGGGCAGGTTTTGAGATTGTACCAAAGGTAAAATATCTAGGAGTTCAGGTTGCAGAATCAAACATGAAATTGTTTCAAAATAATTATGAGGTGTTGTGGCGAGAGGTGCAGAAAGATATGGAGACTTGGAAAAAACTGCAGCTGTCTTTATTTGGAAGAATAGCAGCAGTTAAGATGAACATTTTGCCAAGATTTCTTTTTTTGTTTCAAATGATTCCGGTGCTCAAAAGTGATAAACAACTGAAAAATTGGCAAACTGAAGTGAATAAGTTTGTCTGGAACGAGAAAAAACCGAGAGTGAAATTGAAAATTATGCAAGATGTTCCAGAAAGGGGAGGTCTTAAACTTCCAAACCTACCGTTATATTATGAAGCAGCAGCTTTGACTTTAGCAAGTGACTGGTTTGGAAGGAAAAAGACTGGAATACTGAATATAGAAAGTTTTGATCTTGAATTTGGATGGCATGCTTACTTATTTTATGACAACAAAGTGGATAAAGTATTTAAAAGCCATATACTTAGAGACTCTTTGATGAGAGTTTGGAAGAAGCACCGATTCAAATGGGATTATAAAATACCGCTATGGCTGGATCTTGGTCATATTATGTGGAATACAAATATAATGTCACTTGGGGGGTTTTTATACAAAGAGGTTCTTTTTACAGATGCGGGCAGATGGCAGTTGAAGACATTACAGACACTGTTGGACGAAGGGATTAACTTAACTTGGTTACAATATAATCAATTACAATTGAGATGGAAAGAGGACCAAAAAACTGGTATGTTGCATGAGGATGAATTGGTTAGACATATAAAAGAGAAAGGTCCAATGCATATTAAAAGGCTTTATAATGTTTTGTTAGAAAGGGATTCAGAAACTGAATTGGTTAAAGATTGTATGATTAAGTGGGCACAAAATTTTGAGGAGCCAGTGATGTTAGAAACATGGGAAAAAATTTGGGTTCAGAATGTTAAATTTACACAGTCGCAGAATCTGAGGGAAAATTTCTATAAAATGTTTTATAGATGGCATTTAGACCCCCAAAAATTGTCATGTATGTACCCTAATGTTCAGCCAAAATGTTGGAGATGTGACTGTTTAGATGCTACATATTATCATGTTTGGTGGACCTGTAGGAAAGTTAAGGCTTTTTGGATAAAAATTTGGTGGGTCATGCAGAATGTTTTGAAGAAAAAAATTCAATTTTCTCCACAATTGTTTTTATTGGGTATAGTTAAGGGTTTTACTTCGGGTGAAACAAAGTTGATATTGTACATGATAACAGCTGCAAGACTATTGATAGGTAAATACTGGAAGAATGAAGTTTTTCCCACGATCGAGGAATGGACTTTGAAGATGGCCAGTTTTGCAGAGATGGCGAAGATTTCAGCATATTTAAAAGACTGTTCACAAGAGACTTATGAATGGGAATGGAAAAAGTGGATAGATTATGTTCAGAACAAATATCAAACTAGGAAGTATCAAATAGCTTTTATTTGAAATTGATATATCAAGATAGAAATATTTCAATGTAATGAAGATAAAAAAATTATAAGGGGGAGGGAGGGGTTCAAGTTTTATATAAGTTTTATACTAAGGGTTTTTTTTAACCTGATATGAGTATATTGTGTGGAAGTCCGGGGGGAGGGGAGGGTTAGGGAGGGTTAGGGAGGTTGGGAAGTTTGGGGTGGGTTGAGGGGGGGGGAAAGGGGTGAAAATGTAATTGTAAAACTTTTGCAATAAAAAAAAAAGATCAAATAAATAAAAAACAAAGATTGTAAAAGAATAAAATTAATTAAGAATATTATCAAATTTTTTAAAAATAAGATGGAACTTTTGTCTCACTCCCGGTCCTGCCTTCTGAGCATCAGATTCTGTATAGGCAATGCTCAGCTCCTACTCAAGGGTGTATTTGTACACAGAATGGTGAAACTGACAAGTATTTTATATGCTTCTTTCTAGCAAATGTTGAGCTGCATGAGAATCAACAGTTTGTCCCACTGCTAATCTTTTCCTTTTTTTTTTTTTTATTAGTCTAGACTAGTAATTGTGCATAGTCTGCATCAGTGGTGCATTGCTACCAGTTCTCCCTGGTTTGGGACAGCCGGTAGTGAAAATCTTCATAGGAGAGCGAATCGATTCGCTCTGAATGTCAGTTAGGCCCTCCCCACACCCCTGCGCTATACCTACCTTTATTTTGTTTGTTTTTTGGTCAGCTGTAAGGCACGGCAGAGGGGATTGCCATGCCTCAGCTGTTTTTTTCTCAATGCACTTGCGTGAAGTGTAAGTTTGGCGATTGCGCACAAAGCGCGTGCACGATGCGAACCAGTGGTAAAGCTGATTAGAACCCACCACTGGTCTGCATGTAATAGGCAAGCAATTTTATTTTTATTAAATTTCTATACTTACTTACACATTTTACCTGTGACTCTGAGTGATTATTTTTGCCCCTTATTCTCAATATTTCAAGAATAATCATATAATCATAATCATATAGACAATTATAGAAGACCTTAAAATTATTTCTGAGGATTTAGGAAATGAAAACATGGAGGTATAGAAATGTTATAATATTTAATTATTTACAGATCACAATAGGGTTTAAGACACTAAGAGCTTATAAGTTGTTTTCACTGTAAATTCATTGTAGTTTATCTACCAATTCATTGTAGTTTATCTACCATGGCTAAACTAAATGAAAGCAACACATAATAATATCGTATAATTTATGTTTATCAGGATGTTTGTCATCTTATCTGTTTTGTTTGTTTGTTTGTTTCTTCAGTTTATGAACAGATTAGGGGTGACATATTACAATTTCTGCTCATTTCCAAAATTGTAAGTCTTGTTTTTTTAAAATGCAATGCAGTAACTGCATTGATATATCTATAACAGATAGTTAGATGGAGGATAATGCATAGAGATAGATGAAATATATTCACACACACAAAAGAAAAATAACTGGTAGCTAGAAACTCCATGAAGAAAAAAAAAGTATGCATCTTCCACCCTTTTATTTCCGTCATATTGTGTTACATTGACAAGCAATAATAAAACTTGAAAGCTTTGCTATATGCTCATTCCTTTCTGGAACAAAGATAACACCTCAGTTATCTTGAGAGAGAATGTCAGTGCTCCTACTTTGGAGAAAATCTTTGACTTGTTAATTTTAATAATGCAAACTATTACTTTTAATAATCATTATAATCTGACCAAATCTTAAAATACTTTGGGCAGCATATAAATATAAAAACCAAATCATAAAATAAAAATATAAAGTTTCAAGTATTTTTGTTTCATACAACACACTCAATCACTGAAGTGCATGCTGAAGGAGAGATTTTTAACAGTGTACATTGTAGTGGCTGTATGAATTTAGAACCATGAATATTTCCAAAAATGAAATACTCTCTTTGGAGAAGGCCTGCTCATAATCATTCCATATCCTTCTTTATAAATAATTTTTAGTTTTATGGTTTGGGATGGTGGAGGACAATTTAACTATATCTCTGTTGATGATTGAACCAGATAGGCATCGGGGTGGGTTCTACTTACCTTTATTATCGGTTTGCAATGAGATCGCATGCGCGCAGATTGCCAATGACGACATCCGGGATGGTGGGTGGGGCCTCCTGCCAGTTTTACTACTGGTTCTTGCGAACCGGTCTGAACCGGGGCAACCCACCACTGATAGGCATATTCAGTTCTGGCAATGTGTTGCCTTATGCATTCCAGTGTTGTGCTTTCAAGGTATAACTAACCTAGAGGTTTACTGTCAATCAATGCAATGCTTTTAAAATTGGTGCTATTGAGGGCTAGGAGAACTGAGCAGCTAATAGCCCAGCTACTTCGTTTTGTACCACTTGCAGATTCTGGATTGCATTTCCCATTTTGCTACACTGCTAGATGGCAAAAAAGAGGAAATAATAGATTATAATGGGGGATTTTATAGCTCCTCTACTGCCAGACCTTGTAGAAGAGTAAGTATATTGTAGGAGTGGAAGCATGGTCACTGCTTTCATCCAGATGTTTCCCTCTTAAGCTGGCTGATATTCATTTGCTAGAAATGGTTCAGCTGGAGCAAATCATACATTTTTGGTTGGGCAAGTAGTCTGAGAGGGGTTCTAACTTTATGGAACAATGAACCATTCTGTAGACTATAAAATTCCCATCTGTAAAATTTATAGAGGGAAGAAAAATGTGAAAGTAGAAAAAAATGAGACATGCTTACTTTGGCTTAAAAGGAGAAAAAAATGAAATAGTTTTGATTAAATCCATTTTAGGAAATACTGAAGCCATACATTCAGAAGTAAATCCCTTTATAGGCATTTATAGGGATTATTTAAATAGGCTGTACACGGCCCTGAGTCCTTCGGGAGAAGGGCGGTATAGAAATAAAATTATTATTATTATTATTATTATTATTATTATTATTATTATTATTATTATTATTATTATTATTATTTATATTTGGAGGGCTTTGGTCTCCAATAAGCAGTAACGTACTGTATGGATTGAAGCTTACATTGAAGATATAATGAAAGGAATAGCTATGAAAATTAGCATTAAGTGTCTATTCCTGCACTCTGGCTATCTTGTCCCCTGGGGGAAAAAATCCAAACAATGATATAAGAATTTAGCAAAATGTTTTATTCGCTTGGTATAAATTAACTGTATTCCCATGACATTGGCAATAAGTATTCACCAACTAAACTAATTTACTCATTTTGAAAAATAATTCTCTAATTACACAGTATTTTTATATCTTGCTTTTATTAATATATGGCTTCATTTTTCTTTAATATGCACATTTTATTACCAAAACAAGAATCCCAAAGCTTTACACAAGTAGAGCATCTCAAGATGGAAAATTGATGATGATTGATTGACTATGCTATCATTGCCAAAATGGTGGCTCAGGGAAAATTAGATATATTTCTCATGACTCTAAGAAATGTTAGAATTATCCATTATTCATCTTCATGAATTGATATTAAATTTAGTTAACTTATGAATGAGAGCTATTGTATTTCAATTCACTGTACTGTAAACATTCTTCAGATATAACTGAAGATCTGCTAAAGCAGGGATTTAAAACAGGACTAAATCAAGGATTTGAAAAACTCTTCAGCCAAAACCTCATTAGATGCCATGCTAAGACTGGAAACACAAGAATATGAAATGGCACCCAGTGATCTTCAAAATATAGCATGCTCAGAGTGTCCGTGATGATGTCCGGGCAGGTGGACATACCCTATTACTAAGCAAGCAGCTATAAAGCAAGGCATCAAGTGAACACATCACTTAGCAACTTGCAATTCCAGCACTCCCAGTTTCCATCATTAACTGAGAATCACAATTTGTTAAATACAGGGTGTCCCAGGAAAGGAGCCATGGGAGGGGAGGATGTGAAAGGGAGGCATGGGCCATAAAGGGATGGGAGGTTTTCAGTGTAGCACAAAGCCACAGCCACCCCTAGCTTTAGCTGGCCAGTCCAGCCCAGCAGCAGTTTGCAAACCTACTTGACTGAAGAAGTCTCAACTGTCCCACTTATGGACTGCAGGGGCAAAACAGCTTCCCTCACTCACCCATTTATGTCTTCCCAATTTATTACCTTTGGGCCACCATGCACAGAACTACTCATCAATGACATCATCAGGACTGAGACTGAAATAGAGGCCAGGTGCAAGTCAAAATCACAGCCAAAGTTCACTCACCCTAGACTTCTATTTCAGTCCTAGCTCTCAGCTACTACTGAGAAACACTGCCCCCGCAAGTGGAAAAATGCTCCTGGCGTTTTTCCATTTGTAAGGAAGCTTTTGTACCTTGTGAAGGCAAGTCTGGCTTCCTGCACTAAAAATCTCATCAGTACCACTGTGCACGCAACTTGTGTGTGTGTGTGTGTGGATGTCAGGCATGGGCTGCTGTGAAAACCAGGAGCAAAGACACACACACACACACCCGCACACACAGAGAGAGGCTTTAAAAGACCTTTGAATGAAGGCTGGGTGGATTGGAAGGGTCATTTCCCTCTCTCTCCCTGCCTCCGCACTGACATTCAGTGCAGCACTCACACACACAGAAGCTTTAAAAGACCTTTTGAATGACTTGAGGCTCCTTCAGGTTGGCCTCCAAAGAAAAGAGGAATGAAGGCAGGGTGGATTGAAGAGGTGAATTCCCCAACTCTAGTTCAGCCGGCTGGGGATGGGACGGCAGGCACAGGCTGCTGCGAAAGACCAGGAACCAAAAGACACACACACACAGAAGCTGCGTGCACATTAGTACTGGTGAGTTTTTTAGCAAGCAGCACAGGAAGCCAAACTTGCCTTCACAGGTACGAAAGCTTCCTTACAAATGGAAAAACGTTAGGAGCAAGCAAGCGCTTCTTTTTCAACTTACTCCTGGTGTTTTTCCACTTGGAGAGGAAGAGGAGGAGGAGGAGAAGGAAGACGAGGGCGACAATCCCGGGCATGTGAAGCAAGGCATGAAAATCCGCAGCAGGAAGCTCAGGGTGAGTGAAAAGGGACAGCAGCCAAGCACTTTGTTTCTCCAGAACCAGTAGAAAAAAAGCTTAAAAAGTAAAAAAAAAAAAAGTTCCGACGATCAGGCATTGCTCAGCTGATCGTCAGAACTTTTTTTTTTAACTTTTAAAGCATTTTTTTACTACTGGTTCTCTGGAAGTAAAAGCAGGAATTAACGATGACTGGGTGGGTGGGCAGAGCCTTGGTTGCCATTGCTACTGGTTCACCGAATCACCGGCCATCATTGCTACCTACTCGCCCGAGCTGGTCCGAACCGGTCCGAACTCGGAGCATTTCACCCCTGCAATGAATGCTGTACCCCACAGGCAATTTTCAATGATGCCAGTCCCTTAAGTATTTCCTGGAGTTCAAAGTAAATCATCTAACATTTTACTCATGCTATTAAATAGCTCAAAATATATTTTATGTTTTTCACTCACACTTAAACTTTCCCTCCCTCTACTTTCTATTGTTATTATTAAAAATTCCCAATAATGCTTCTAATTACTTCAATTTTTTTCCAGTGAAAACTTCTTATCTTATGGAAACAAGCTTTAAAATGGCAAAACTAAAACAATTCTACACTGGTAGAAGTCAATGGAGTATCAACTCACCTTAGAATATCATTTTCCCTATGCACTAATACCCATAAAAGTCATAGAAATAACTTTCTTATGCTGTTGTTGGTTAATCTTTCAATTTAAGAAATATGTAACATTTCATTTGCATATTAACCCACTGAAATAACATGGTTCATATTCTCTCATCTACATACTATGTAGGGCCACCTGTTCATGTGTTTAATAATAATCTAAAGATTTTTGGGATATATTGCTGTAGGAAATCATTTAAAAACTGAAAGCTTTGTTCACACTTTTTAAAACAGAATAGAATAACAGAGTTGGAAGGGACCTTGGAGATCTTCTAGTCCAGCCTCCTGCTTATGCAGGAAATCCTACACCCATGATGGCTTTTGGTTATTACTTTGTTTGCTTCTAGGTGTACGCTGATTCGTTGCTTATCTTTCCAGAATCTTTCCTGGTATTGAGGTCAGGTTGATAGGTCTGTAGATTCCTGGATCTATTTTTTCCCCTTTTTTGAAGATGGGAACTACATCAGCTCTTTTCCAGTCCTCTGGCAGTTCCCCGTTGCTCAAGAATCTTTGAAAGATATAGTTCAGTGGTTCTGAGATCTTGTCTACCAGTTCCTTCAGTTCCCAGACTCCAGCGGCCCTTTTGGGGGTAGCATTACATGTGGGGGCTTGTCCAGGATTTCCTTCTGGCCTTTCTCCAGAGGGGGAGCAGTCCCATCCATGGGCATGAGCCAAGTGAGCAAAATGGACTCCATCGCCATCACTAAGTGGTGTGAAAGCCAGAACTGTGAGATAGAGACAAGTTTAACAATTGACATCCCTGAGGATGTTTGGTCAGAACAGCAAATTCTACAGGCGGTGAGGGCCCATGTCCCACACCAGAGGATATGTGTTGTAAATATGAAGGTGGACCAGGACTCTTCTGTACTATTAGAGTGGAAGATAAGCATCCCAGAGTGCTTTGAACATCTTCAGATGTTAATTGAACATCTTCAATTAACCAAAGACATCAGTGCAAGGGTGATACACCCAATCTCACGGACCAGCAAAGACATTGGGCCCCCAAGATGAGACATACACCTTGGTTACCATAGGGGCAGGGTCTACACAGGCTATGGGAAGCTTGACACCCAACCAAATCCTGACTGGGACTACTGTAGAGGGGCTGGAAACAAGAAATTATATACCTTTTCAGGGACACAGCTGGTGCCAGAGGGGGAGGAAGAATATAAATCTTGGATGGCACAGGCAGTACAGGCAGTTGAAGAATGGAATGTATCAGATGCCCAAAAGAAGCAGAGAGTCAGAGAGAGCCTAAAGGTGTCCCTGCAGAAGCCATTAGAAACTTAACACTCAGCCAAAGGCATTTCACCGTGCGAGATTACCTCTGTTTACTGCAGGATGAATTTGGACCTGTCGAAACAGTTTCTAGTCTGCTGTTTCAATTCAAGCAAATGTACTAGAAGAGAGGTGAAAGGCTGTCCGAATACATCAAACAATTGAACAAGTTGCTGTGTTTATGGTTCACAGCTCTCACCCTACCAGATCCCATGGCTGTCCCTACTGCCCTTCTCCTGCAGGATCTTTGTAGTAGAGGGGACTGATAGCGCGGCAGCTCAATAGAGTGAAATGGCTGAATTGGACACCTAATTTCTGCTTAGAGAGCACAGGTTAGAGACTCTAGATAGATAATCTGTTCATGTAGACTAGTAATACGTTTACAAATAGGACAGTATCCAAATTTGAAAAAAGTACTGTGAAAGACAGCTGCAAAACAAGTATTGCACTGAACTAAGCCAGTCATCCTGATCTAAAATAAAATCACAATCACAGGTGCACTTATCCTGAATGTATTATTGCTGTTTTGGATTCTTAGTTATATGACTCAGCGCGTGGGCCACTACCTTTGTCTTCTGCACTCCCTCTCAGTTTTCCCCATTCAGAGCCAGCAGCTCCTCCCACCAGCCTCTGCAAAGTTCAAATGCAACGGAGACAGGCTCACCCTGCCTTTGTCCTCTGCATTCCCTCAGAGACTGTATGCTTGCTAAAGTTACACCATATACCTGTAATTTTGTCTGATACTATGCTAAATATATTCATGTTTGATTCTGAGAATTTTCTTCCTCTGCTTTTCTCTGTCTTATGTGTTCTTCAAAGAAGATAAAATGTAGAAGAGTATCCTGGACAGAGCACAAAACATTGCTCTGTACTTATCATCATTTATTTTAAGTGGGATGAGAAATACTTGGTAATGGCAGCAGGGAGGGGGTGAAAGAAAGAGAGATGGAGGGAAGGAGGGAGGGAGAGGAGAAATGTGCATCATGTAAAAAGTGGATATAAGGAAATATTTTGTTGCATGGGCTTCTGGGCAACTCTGGATACCATGATCAATAATGTTTTCTTTCAAAAGCTGTGGTTGCCCTTTAAAGTTAATACTACATCTTTGTTTATTAATAGTTAAGTCCAGAGAACCAAAATGAGATGAAGAAAGGTATTCCAAGATTATTATTTTGATAGATGACATATGAATTCCTCTTCAATCATACTGCAAGACAGGAAGAATGTAAATCACTATGTCCTGGATAAATGTATTTATTTGTTTATAAGATTTATATGGCCATTCCACCTGTATATCCAAAAGCCCTGGGTGGCTCACAACATAACAACAACAAAAAACATCAACAAACAAATAACAACAAATATATGCCTCCAAAATAACATTCCTCCAAAATCCATTGGGCTCCAGCTTACCTCAACACAACACTTGAAGAAATAACCAGTTCTGAATGGCTTTCCAGAAGATCAAGAGGACAGGAATTGTTGGTAAAGCTGGAAGCCTGAAGGCTGATCTACAGATCTACAGATCAGGGCAGCTACATAGAAGGAAGTAGCAATTGTGAATGTATTAATTAATTTCTTTCAAAACACATTTTTTGTACCAATAATGGTTATTTTTTTTTACCACAAAAGTATTGCCCATTCAAAAATATATCCTAGCAATCCGAGGATTTGCTTTTATTTAGATATTTTGTTACTTGCATTATCTTGATGACTGTGACTATAATTCCTATTTTTGTCCTTCTGTTGCCCAGGTCTTTTGAAAAATCAAGTCTGATATATACCTAGTATGACATGATTATGGAATGCCAAAACAGCCCAGTGTATCCAACTTGAACACATGTCAATCTCATACTTTGTCAGATTCTGCAAAAAGAAAATGCCAAGACCTTTGAGAAAAAAAAAAGGGTTGAAGAGTCTTTTCAAATAATTATCTCCTGTGATAAAAAAAAAGTGGAAGAACATAATACCTGAATTTCAGAACAAAAAGAACAAAAGAAGATTACCATTGTCAGATCATTCTCATTACAAAAAGAAAGGATTTCAGGATAACAAAAAGAGGTGGAAAGTCAGAGTCACAAAGATTTTTCTCTCTAAGTACTTTGCCAGAACATCTCTAGTTACTATGGAAGCCAGGAAGGGCAGACTCCAAAGCTCTCTTTCTTATTCCAGTCTCCAATTATTGTAATTGTCCAAATGTTCATTTCGGCAGACCATTAAACTTGGATTCTAAATTCATTTCCTCATCCATAATATTCATGCTTTGGTTAATCTCTATGGTAATTTACTATGCAATATTTTGCTTGTGAAAAAAAAAGATGCTAACATCAGTATTCTGCAGGGTACACATATAAAATTTGGTGCATGTGATTAGCCTGATACATTGAATCAGACGGTGTTTGTCTGAGAATGTTGAAGTGTTTGAATGAGTATGTTGACAAAAGTTCATCTGGAAATGAATCTATCCTGCAGTTCTGTTTTACCATAAAATATTATATATAAAATATTTAAAACAAAACTGCTTAATGTATGCTAGTCCAGAAGTTTTTCAAGCCTTTCTAAGATATGCAGAACACAAATGAACCAGTACTGAACTATGTTGCAGTTTAGCATTCCTTGTTCATAGAATTTAATTCCACAAGATACTTGTGAGTCAAATCATATTGCAGATGACTATGATTACTGGAATTCCCATTACAAAAATTAATTAAAAATAAATCCAAACAGCATATAAATACAAAGCTTAGAAAAGTCAAGAATATAATTTATGGGGCAGTTAAAAGTCCTCTACAGAATTATTTTTCAGTTCTGTGCCATAAGGATTAAAAGTGAAATGAATATGCTTTTGCTATTTTGTTTGTACATTCAAATGGGAGAATGTTTGATGTGCATCATCTAGTTTTAATACAAAAACATTGTGAGGTACTATTTTATATTTCGATGCTAGGAAAAATTAAGGCTTGCGTATTGCTTAAACTACCTAAGGCCATTGCATTAGTTTCTTATCTATATAGCACATTAAAAGTTGTCAGTGAAGGAGTGATCCAAAAGTATCCTAAAAATAATGTTACTTGCTATTAGAGTCAAAATAGTGTCAGTGCAAAACAATTGTGAAAAATCAGCTTATTTTGCTTTTACTCTGTGTCTCACTTTATTGAACTCAAAATGTTAAATTCCTAGATCAGTTTATGAATTTCTTTCAAATGAGGCAATATAAAAATCCTTGGCATTTTTCATACAATTTCTCTTTCTCAAAATATATGCATCTTAGTATTATAGAAACAGAGTTCAGTTTTATAAGCACATTTTGCAAGTAAGTTAATATATATTTGGCAGTTTTAAAAACTGAGATTTTGAATTTGAGGGCAGTTTACCTACAATCAGGAAGTGCCAGTATTCAAGCATTCATATACAAACATTTGAATGGAATGAATATATTCTCTATAACTGAAAAATAGTGTGAAAAATAGTTACTATTGAAATAGCATAATATGAAAAAGTTCAGCTTGAATATAAAACATGAATAGTCTAACATACCAGCCAGTTGTGTTTTGGAAAAAGTAATTGAAAAAGTATATTGGAGATAATTTGTTCCTGTGAAAACTATTCATAACTTCAGCCCATCTAGTCTCTTTATATTTCAAGTTATCAGAAGAGTACATATCTCTATAAATCAGCATTCTAAAGTCACCAGTTATTTTTTTGCATAGTTGGAGAGCACAATTTTATTTCCTGTCCCCCCCCCCTTTTGCTCCATATACAGGATACTTAAAACTTTCTTATAATTAAACCTCCTCTTGGAAAAGGATGCCTCAAGAGCATTCAGCAAGAAGAAAATTTCTTAATTTTTTTCAATATTGTAGATAACGTCAAGTTCTTGATTGTTTTCTCCAACAATGAGGTACTTATGTTTTGCTCTAGTTGAAATTGAAATTCCATTCCATTCAATTCAAAAATTTGGCTTCAGAATTAAGCACTGTCCTGCAAATGCCCTCAGTTTTTGCTTTGGTACCTTGTGCTAGAACTTCCTAAATCCAAGGACTGAAGAATGCTGAGTGAATGTACTCTACACAAATTCTGACGTTAACTGACCCATCCATATTCCCCATACTAATGCATAGATCAAAATATGTCTCTTTAATTAGAATGTCTTCAAATGCTACAACTAGGCCATTGATTAAAATGTAAGTTACAAATATGCTTTTTATGATACAATTATTATCAAATGCATATTGAATTTTATTTTCTTTATACATTCAGCATTTGTAAACACTTCAAAATGTAGATGACTCTTTCGAGTGAACATATCTAGAAGTTTCATGGGTCTTCTGAAACTGCTTTTATTTTCCTATTTTCATTCTCCTTTTCTCTTGCTGAAGCATTCCGAGTGCTCAGCATTAACAGAATGAAATAAGATGCTGACCTACATTCTGCATTGTACATAAACAGATACTATTGAAAAATAAAAACAAAAACTGAAAGGTTACCATTCCACATATAACAAGAATATATGTAATCGGAGCTATATAAAACTGCCAAAATCTATATTGAAATGATTCCTTTATTAAGACATCTGAAGACTTACAAAATAGCTCCGTGCTTTTCAGTTGTCATATTTTGTCATCAGAGAAAATGGTGAAAGGCTTTGGAAAAAAGAAAAGGATTCCCAACTGATGAAGAATCTTCATAAATAATAATGACAACAATAACATTTCATTTCCAGATACTTCACCTTGATAGCTAAAGTAGCACAAGAGAAAAATGTGACTGGCACTTTGACTGAAAAAGATCAGAATAATTTTCTTGGTGTTAGGACCATTGAACTCAGTAATGGACCATACTACAGAGTAAGCTTGCATAGGCTGTGTCAGGATTCCAGGTCAGGTTAACTTCAGGGTTGACAGGTTGTGCTTGAAGCCAACAGATTGTAGGCTTAAAATTTTTTTACCTTCTTTTCATTTACTTGCTTTATTTTTTCACCATTTATTTACAGCTAACTATTGTTAAATTTCTTGTGAAACATGACTAACTCCCCCACCACATTTAGTCTCATGAATGCTTAACTCAATCACATGTCACTGCATTAAAAACCAATCTTCAATTCCATACTAAAAACATTCCATATTTCAGCTTTTATTGTAATTCCATGACATCAATAAAAATCAGTAGCAAGAGCATTTAGATTTATATGATGCTCCATAGAGCTTTATAGCACTCGCTGGGTGGTTTACAAGGTAAGCATTATTTGCAAATTGCCCTCAACAATCTGGGTCCTCCTTTTACTGACCTTGGAAGGATAGAAGGCTGAGTCAACTGGAGACCCATCAGGATTGAACTCCAGGCTGTGGGCAGAGTTTGCCAACAATACTGCATTCTAACCCCTACATCACCAGAGCTGTTCAATCAACTTTGGTTGAAGCAGGAGATGCTCAATCATCTTTCTTTCTCACACTTACTCATTTCTGTGTAACCCGTGGAAGAGTAAAATTCACCCCATGCCTTGAATAAAGGCACACTGTATTTCCCAAACATTGTAGATTGTATCCTTTGGATTGTATCCAAAATTTTGTCAAAGAGCTTCACAGGTCCCCTTAATAAATTAATTCTCCTATAGGTTTTGTAGTGACTCTTGTTACCTTTCCTTTTATTTAGAGAAACAATATTAGCATTCTTCCAATATTTAGGTATAGATGCAGTCATCATTAATAAGTTGTATCCAACTCCATAAGAAAGCACTTCCATTTTTAACATTTTTGTTTTAGTACATAACATGCAATCTTATCATTTTCATTATTCTTAGAAGGTATAGCTTTTTTTTTTCATTATCATTTTTTGGACACTAACATTTACAGATTTTGTAAAATTTACTTTTCTATAGCAATCTCTATAAAATTTCTTTCAGCATTCCTGACTTCAGATTCACTCCAAATCATTTCAAAACTTTTATTTCAAGTTCAGACTTCTGAAGGATCCTTGTTTAGCCTTCTTCACTCATTTCCCAAACTCTTTTTTTTTACTTTAGTAAAAATGCATTTTGTCTCACTCTTGTAACAATTCTTTGCTTTCCTTGGTTATATTATTTGCAACTCTATTTTTATCTAAATACTACCTACATATTATTTTATTTTCATTATTTGCAGCAAACACCCTTTTATGTACATTTTTCTCATCCACAATTGATGATTGTAGTGTATACCTCACGAGGAGATGTTTTTTACTAAAAACTGCAATAAAAAGTGCAGAGAGTACAACAATTCTGTGAAATTGGAGTGAGGCAATGTTAAGATGTGGTCAGAGCCAGTTCGGACCAGTTCGGGAAAACCGGTAGTAGCAATTTGAATTGGTTCATCGAACCGGTAAATACCACCGCCGGTTATCCCCACCCATGCCCGCCCGCTCACCTCTTGTCCCGTCCACCCACCCACCCTGCCTGCTTGCCGCTTGACCTGCCCACCCCAGCCTTATATGTTGCCTTTGCCATGCGGCCCAGATAATCGTCTCACCAGTTGCTTAGCTCACTAAAGATAAGCATGCCGCCCTCTTGCCCTTCGCCTTTGGTTGGGGCCTGGGGCCCAAAGATGCACCATTCCCCAAGGCTCAAGCCTCTGTTTGCCACCCGCCTCAGCTGGTCAGGGAATGTGTCATTCCCTGACTCTGGCCTTGCCCTGGAGCGGCCACCTGCTCACCACCTGCTTGCCCTCCGCGTCACTCACCTACCTTCCATTCTGGTTGCCTTGGTGAGGCGGGACATGGCGAGGCTTGGCCACCTTTTGTAGGAAGCCTCTACTCGCCAGTTGTTTTTGGCTGCCTTCCGAGCAGCTCCGCTGCGACATTGTCCTTCCGGCACAGCAGGCCATCCTCCTGGCTGGGTCCAGCTGCAAGCAGCATCGGCAGGCAACAGGGTGCACATGAGCAGCCAGCGTGAAGAACAGAGCAGTGACAGCAGCGATGGTCCCGTGACAAGTCCTGTGACCATTGCTGCCATCAACGCCCTGTTCACGCTGGCCATGCATGTGCACCCCATTGCCTGCCGGTGCTGCTCATGGCCAGACTCGGCCAGGAGAACAGCCTGCTGCACCTGAGGGACGGTGTCACAATGGAGCTGCTTGGAAGGCAGCTGCTGCAGTCTTTAAGGTAGTCTTTGATGCAGGAGGGAGGGGGGACCATGAAGGGACAGGCAGTAGCAGCTGCCTTCCAAGCAGCTCCACTGCAAAGGGAGGCAGAAAAGTTTGGCTACTTTCTGCAACAGCATTCAACGTGGTTGCTTCTCTCCTCCTTCTTGGCATCATACACACACAGCAAACATGAGAAGGAGATGAGAAGCAGCCAGGTTGAATGCTAGAAGACTTGGCTGAACCTTTCTGTCGGCTTGGTGGGGACATGGCTTGGTGGGGTGGTGCCGCTCCACCTTGCCGTGAGTGACATTGAGTTGGCCACACCCACTCAGTCACGTGATCCCCCACCAAGTCACACCCACCAAGCCACACCCACGGAACCGGTAGTGGAAAAAATTTGAATCCCACCACTGGGATAGTCCAAATAGTCTTGTATAATACACTTGTCTCAACTCAACCTTGCTAGCATTCTGGAAGATGGCCAAAACAGAGCCAATGAAGTAGGAGAAGATTCCTCTCAAATGCTGGCTGAAGGGCTTCTAGGCTGCAAGCTTTGGTACATGTTGTAGGATTGTCTACAAGACACACTTTGGTGCCCCATCTGAAAGACAATCCATTTCTAGGTAATGTTTTTGCAGGAGATGAGCAACATAAGGAAGGATCACTTCATGGTTTTCACTCACCAAAAGTATTACTGTTCCAATTTGAAGTGGCCTCTATTTCAATCTGATGCTTTGATCCACGATGATGTTTTGATTCAGCCCACTGCTTCAAAGCTCCACACAGTCCTATTTATCTCCATCCCAGTGACTTCTGAAAATAGACTTAGACCATTAAGAACATGTAATTATCTGTGGGCTAAGAAACATTAAATTTGTGAGCTATGAAAAATTGCCTTGCTCCAAAATTGGAGACAGACCACAAGTTTTATTTTAATGCAGTCCTTGTGGACGGTTTTGATCGCTTTTTCAAAAGACTGAACAAATTGCATCTGCTGTTCATTGGAACATTTACAACAATAAATATAAACTTCAAGTCAGTCTGAAATAATTAGCATGTGTTCATACTTAACATTACATATGAATAACATACATAGCAGAGTGAAGCAAATTTCAGTTCTATTAATTTAACTAGCATGCCAATACTAACTGGATTTACCAGTTATTGATACCAATTTAATTGAATTACTTGGGAATCTTTCCTATTCTATTCCTCCTGCCTTTTATTTTGATAACTCTCTTGTTGGTTAACTGAAAAGAAATGAGAAAGCATTTCAGACATGATTGTTCACAATTCCTGTACATTACAAAGCTTTATTTATATATATTTTTTAAAAAATCATTTCAGTTATAGGGAAAAAACAGTAATAACTATGACTAAAAAGCACGATCAAAGCACTGTCTAATCCTGGATTACTAGATAGTCAAAAGCTTTTTTAATATATATATTAAATGGCATCGCCCTCCTTCCTTACATCAAAGGCACCACAGATAAAATCAGCAAAATTTTCCACAAACACAATATCAAGACAGCCTTCTGCACTGACCAAAAAATAGCCAACATCTTAAGAAACCCCAAAGACAAGATCCAGCTAGAAAACCAAGGAGTCTATGAAATACCATGCAAAATCTGCCCAGCCACATACATTGGACAAACTAATAAGAGAATAAATGCACACATTGCAGAACACAAGAACGCAATCAGAAAAGAAGAAAAAACTCCTTCCCTTTTTCCAGCATTTTAAAGCAACAGGACATGAAATTGAACAAAACTGAACACTTCAAGAGAATAATTATGGAAGCCTTCAAAATAGAAAAACACCCCCATAACATGAATAAACGTGATGATACCTCCCGCCTACCAGACATCTGGAAACTAGCCCTTGTCAACAAATTAGTCCCAGCACCCACAGACAGAAAAATCTACACACCAGAAGCCAAACACACACACCCTGAGACCTCCAGCCAAAACATACCCCAGCCAGCCACAAAGATGAAGCCCTGCTACCTGGTGGAGAACAGCCGACCATACACCTGAAGCCAAGCCAATAGACACAGACTGAGACTCCCAACCAATCAGGATGAAGAGGTGGGGCCATCCCAACAAAGCACGCTGCCAGCACCAGATTTGAAACAGTAACGGCTGTTGCTGTTAAAGAACCCTTGCACAGGCCTGATGATGGCAGATGAGATTCTGCCGAAATGTTGCCAAGATACTCTCAATCTTACACGGGAAAAGACCCGAATACACCAAGACTTGCATATATATATATATATATGTATATATATGTATGTATGTATATATATATATATATATATATATATATATATATATATATATATATATACATACATATACGTGTGTGTGTGTGTGTGTGTGTGTGTGTGTATTTGGATGAAATGGCAAAGCTGAAACAGAACAGAAGTCTGTTTCACATATAGGTTTAAGCATTTTTGTTTTGTTTTTCTTAGCATGATTTGCAATTTTATTTTATTTATTCATCACATTTACATAGAACAGCCATCTTACATATGTGATTCTGTTCGGCATACGATAAATCCATTATGGCTTCATGTGGTTCAATAAATTATGGCTTGTTCAGTAAGCAATGGTTAAAACAATATTGTTTTACTATTATGAATGCAAGAAAAGAATAAAAAATTATATGGTTTGATTTTACATTAAACAGCCACTTGATATGCTGTTCTATAAATGATTATAAAGCAAGATAATGGAGTTATTGCTATGTGTGAAGCATTACAAGACAAGATAGAAAGACCTGTACATGGATTAGAGAACAAATGCAAGTATATGATATCATCGAGAGAGTAAAAGAATTGAAATGGAAAAGGGCTGCTGACAAAGAAGAACTGATGGCAGGTGGATCAAGGCAGTCATAGAATGGATCCCACTTGATAAAAAAACACCCACAAAAGAAATGTAAAACAAGATGGATCGACGACATCAGCAAGTATTGTGGCCTCAATTGGGAAAAAAAGTTAAGGACCATATTGGTTGGAAACATGCAGAAGCGGCCTTCATCCTGCAGTGAATGAATAGACAATGGCTAATATGATGATGATGATGATGATGATGATGATGATGATGATGATGATGATGAAAGAGATAAATGGAAAATATATCAATATATTCCTCAAACACGATACATGTCTTTTGGCTAAATGGAAAATCATACAAACATAATAATATTTGTTATAATAGTTTGTTGTTTCTTTCCCCTTTTGATCTGTGAATATTGAAGTTATTTTTTTAATGTGCATCTTTTGATCGTAATACATCTCAGATATTCTGATTAATGGAGTGTTTTAAAACTAAAAAAAAGTAATTAAGTGTGATTTAATTAGCCCCTTCTTCTTCTCGTTGTTTATTTTAGGATCCCAGACAAAGCTGACTGTATTTAATTAAAAACTGATTTTTTTAAAAAAAGCAGAGTTGACATGATGCAAAATGCCATCTTGTAGATTATTTGTATTTTCAATTTCTCTAGGTACAATAGAAACCCCGAAACTAATATTGATAATGAAAGTGATGGATAGCTACAGCACAGTGCTTTGTCTATCTACAGTATCAGAAAAAAGGTATATTGAACCAACAGAAATAATTATGGAGAAGCAACCAGTTTGGCTTTTTACAAAGCAACTTTTTCAGATGCTAGGCCCATACTATAAAAGCAGTTTTGTGATTATGCAATCTTATAATAAGTGTTTGGTGAAAGTACAAAAATCTATTTCCCTAAAATACTCTTGAAATTTCCATGCCCATCATATCTCCTTTTTGCCATGTTGTATGAAATTAGTACTTGGATGTATGTGATTAAATTGCTTGGTAGATTTAGAACATTCAGATTAAAGTACTTTTATAGATCAAGAAGTTGTTTCAAAAGTAGGTCTGATATATTTATGAGGATAACAGTTGGTATTAGTGCTGATATAGAACTTCTCTGTTTAAAGGTAGTAGGCTACTAACCAGTTTGCCTCTAAACTGCTTTCTTCTCCTATTACCAACCTTAACTGTACTCCAGAATACTGATATATTGTCTGATATCAAACCCTTCACAGTTTCTTATGACAATGACTTCTTAGATGGTCTTCAATTTCTCTTATTTTAACCCTAAGGATGGCTGCTTGTATGTGCTAAGGATATCTGCTTCTTTCCATAACATGCACTCCTGGTTACATGATTCAAAGAAAACAGCTAAATTAAGCTAGAATCTTCTTCTAGGCATGAACCTCAAACTAAAATTTGGATTACTTTTGTCAATAGAACCTAAACTTATCTTTATCTTTCTATCTTTATCTTTCTATATTTTCTATAGAAGTTTCTGAGTGATTTATTTGTCTTTTATGTCATAATTGTAACAAAACAAACATCAAGATATTTATTTTAAAAAAAAGCAATTGAAAAGTAAAGGGGGCGAGACACTTATCTATATGTATGGATATGCATAAGATGTGAATGGATGGATGGATGGAAGACCATAGTTAACAGAGAAGAAATGATGAATTAAAATGTAAATATAACTATCTGTAATTGATGAAAAATTTTTTATGTATGTCATAAATCTTCAGATTGTGAATTGGCTGACACATATATTCATTGTCATTATTTTGTGACCTAACTGGATTAGGGGAAGTTGACATTTAATCTTGTTTGCAGAGACAAAATAAGTAGTTCTTACTTATTTGTTTAGTAAAATTAACAAAAACAAAAATAGCATCTTTAAAATTAATAATCTGAAACCATGGAATGAGAAAGAATGGTGAGAGAGGTTAAGATGCTAGATGGAGAACAGGTATCCTAAATTACAACCCCACCTTAGGCATAGAAGCCAGCTGAGTGACTTTGAGCCAGTCAGTGTAGGTTGGTGGATAGATGTTCTTTAACTTACCAGTTAGATTTCCCAGATCTTACTGACTTGTTAAAAAGCATCTCTTTGCATACCAGACCAATGTGGTAGATTACAGTCCTTAATCTTCAATGAAGCAGCCTTCATTTTATAGTGGATTAATTTGAGCTAATTTTACATACACATACATATACACATATTAATACAACATCCAAATATTCTGCTTTAACTGTAATTCCTTCAATAAAACCAACTTACTTTTAATTATTAAATTTTTAACTTTTAAAACATTATTAACTTTTAACTTATTTTTATCTTTCGCAAGTGAACAAAAGTTTTAAGTTTTTTTATTTGTTTTGTATATTTTTCAGATATGCTGGCAGATCTTTGAGGAGATAATAGCACAATTAAATATTCACTGTTACTTCTGTTGTTACTGCCAAAAGCTGTTTAAAATAGATCTTATATATGCATTGTAATCTTCTGAATAAAATATTCACAGTTACTTTAAAACATCTAATCATATTCGCAAATAAACTTCTCTTTCTCTGGGTATTCAGAGCATACTCATATGTTTGCTTTAAGGCAACATATTTCCAGTTTATAGAATGATTTCAGTTTAAATGTGAATCAAACTTGATTTTACTAGTTATTACAGTTCAGTTTCTGTTAAAACAGACTATCATATTTATGGAAGCATTAGAAAAGCCTTTTCTTTTAACAGAAAAAGAGAAAATGAGTGCAGTGTTTAACTTAGTGTAGTATGTAGATGTCATACAAAAGTCAACACTCAAAAAACGATTTTACAATAATCAGTTCTGCAAAATATCATTTCTATCTTCCCCTGATTTAATTTTTAAGACTTTCATGTCGTTGCTTGTCATGACATCACTGAAAAGAAAGAAGCAATGCTTTCATATCATTATTATTTTCAAGGTGCAATAATGCAAATATAATAGTCATAGTCATTTATATAATCACTTATTAGGATATTCCGCTATCTTTTACTGACTGTTTCCCATGATAATTGCTTTATTGATAATATTTGGAATTAAAGAGTTGTAATTTAAAAGTTGTAAAGTGAGAATTCTGATTTCACATAATCCATTTCACATTTGCTTATATAATAGATACCATAAATACATTTGCTTATATAATGGATACCATAAATATACCATAAATATAAATATATGTGTGCAATTTAATAAAATGATATTCAATATATATATTTACTAGTACTCTTATCTTTCATGGGTTTTGTGTGAATTGTGAAACCACAGAAGCATGGAAGGGACCATAAAGGTAAATGAATAAAGTACCTCAGGTATATAGGATTTTTTCTGCTTGTATTGAGGCTTTGGTGAAAACTTTGGATTAATAGTTAGTGACGCAACCATGGTAACAACTTGATGGTGATATCTTCCGAATGCCCTAAAATAAAACCAGATTTAACATATCACAACAACTGTGAGGTGGTCCAATAATGATTCTGGAAGAAGTCTGTATTTACCATGGTGATCATGAACATATGAGTTCCGTCTCAGTTTGTGTCCAGAGAAAATAGAGTGAAATCCAAGTTTTCCCCAGCACAGTAGTTTGGGAAACTCCATGTCCAATCCTGACACAGCTTGAAAGAGTTTGGGTAGACAGGCCAAAAATACAAAAGGGAGGGTGGTGTATTAATGCAAAAGTTATAAAATCAAAATTAGAAAGGATCAAGACAACAGGACAAATATGGCTACTGCAGTTTATTGGCATATCTGAAAGAAAAGTCAACAGAAGGTTTTATTGTACTATACCATGTAATAAATATCTACAATACCGTTATTATAAACTAGTCATCTGTAAGCTTTTTATTCCCTCAAACTATGCTTTGATTTGTAAAAGTGTAACAAGATTCTTTTTTAATCGTAAGCAAGCATGCAAAGCTCTATTTAACTTTGTTCTGCACAGTCTCACTGCAGGCTGCGCTGCAAAGTATTTTAACCGCTTTTAATTGTGTGCTTAAAAACTATTGGTGTTCTTAGAGATTGTTGAACGAATTATAGTACGGGTAGTCCTTGACTTACCACCATTCATTTAGTGACAATTCTAAGTTACAATAGCATTGAAAAAAGTGACTTATGATTGTTTTTCACACTTACGGCCAATACAGCATCCCCACAATCACATGATCAAAATTAGGGCATTTGGCAAGTAGCATGTATTTATGACAGTTACCTGGGGTCATGTGATGTGGTAACCTTTCCAGTTGCTTCCGACAAGCAAAGTCAATGGGAGGAAGCCAGATTTGATTAATGACCACATGACTCACTTAACAATCAAAGGGATTCACTTAATAACTGTAGCAAACAAGATTGTAAAATGGGGCAAAACTTAATAACTGCCTCACTCATGTTGGGTTCAATTGTTGTCGTACATCAAGGACTGCATGTATATGTTTACATATTTATCCTAAAATACAGCATCCTGCAGTGAGAGCATTCTAACCTGTTCCCTACAAGCTAATCTCACTGGCATTATCTCATAACCATCTATCTGAGGAGCAGTGCTGCAAAACAAAAATAAAACAAAGCAAAAAAAATATATATCTCCTGGATCTCTCAAATAGCCACCCCACTGTGATAGGGTCATGGCTGATGTCAAAATCTAAAGGTGAACATATTTCTAAGAGGAGTTTGACCCTCTGTTTCCAGCCAACTGTCAGCAATATTCACCAAATCAGCCCTCTTATTCATTATTAGACAGTGAATGAGGGAAGACACATATTAGAATCTAACTTGGCATTCAATATCAACAGTCAAGGCCTGGAATATTCAGGGACTGATGACTGAGATTTAGGGAATATTTAGGAATGTTTTATGCAAATATTAGGAATATTTTATGCAAATATTCCACCGGAATCTGGCTTCTTGTAACAAAGGCCCTTTATTTTGAATTATGTATTCTATGGTGATAGAGAAAAGAGGATGTTCTTGTACTGCTTGCATGAAAAAATGAGATGGTGCAAAGGTTTGATCAGTACAAACCTGTATTGATAGAACAAATGTCACAAGATACTTGGTGAAGCAATTTATCTTCTTAGCTATAATGAATAATGCTGTAGTATGCTTGTTATGCTTATTTGAACTTGTCATTCAAAAACCACTTTACATTTTTCATTTCTTGAAGTGAATACCTGATGTTCACAATTTTATTTTGATTCTTTTGTGCCATTGGTTTCCAACAAAGACTTTTTGTCATTCTCCTCATCAACAAAGTATCTCTTTATGTGTGAGGTTTGGCATTTGTTTACACTCTCAAGAGAAGAGGCAATTGAGTAACAGAATGTTCTCTTCAGGGACTACATTACTATTTGCATATCCATCAGAAAGTTAAGGATGATGATAAAATCCATGTCAGCAACAGTAAATGGAGAGTTCCAGTCTTTTCCTCCAACTTGTTTAATGTGAATGACTATCAGTTTTGGGCCTTGATAAGTGACAAAAGTATTCAAAGAATGAACAGCAGAATAAAGCTATGAGAATAATTGCAGCCACTAGAGACATCTTTTTACCTTTGTTATTAGATGAAATTAAAAGTATGTTTTCTGACAGAAAAAAATAATATTTCTATTATTTACCTCCTTGATTATATAAAATGAGTCTGCTGATCTGGGCAGAACATCAGTAGAGTTATGTTGAGTGACCAAAAGGAGATTTGGGAAGCCCATGGACCACTAAGATGTGATGAAAATTGTGTATAGAGCACCTGAATTATTTTGTAGAATGATTCCTGCAAAATGAAACGTTAAAATTATATATAAAAAAGGAATACTCACAAAATCTAAACTAAAAATTAAATTTGTATTTAGAGGGAACGTAGCTGATTCAAAATCCATTGTAAATACTTGTGACTGTACCTAATTGCAGCCTCTGCTTCATGGGATGTCACAGGGTTTGGTGCGCTTTCTGTGCCTTTTTAATATCTATATGAAGCCACTGGGAAAATCATCCATCGCCGTGGAATGAGGTATCACCAAATGATATTATATATGTCCTTCCTAGGTGAAGTGAGTGATGCTGTAGAAGTTTTTTTGTGTGCCTGGAGGCTGTAGAAATTCTTTTGTGGGCCTGGATGGGGAAAAACACACTTTAGCTGAACCCTGGTAATAGAGTGGATATCTGTGGGCTGCTCTGTATTCAGGAGTTTATCATCTTTGGTTTTGAATGAGGTTACATTACCCTAGACAGACCCAGGGCATAACCTAGGCATCCTCCTGGATTTACCACTCCTGTTCAAAGAGCAATAGGCAGGCAACCATGGATAAGGGGGCCTTTGCTCAACTTTGTGTTGTGTGCCAAGTACAGTCTTTTCTGGATAGGGAGATTCTTTGGTTAGCCATGCTCTTGTCATCTTCTGTCTGGACTATTGCAATACTTTCTATATGGGGCTAAGCTTGAAAAAATGTTGGACAGCAACTGTCCCAATCAGGAAGAGGGCTGCAGTGGGGAATTAGCCTGGACTCATATAAACATAAGAGCACAAGATCTGACCTTCGTCCCCAAACGCCTTTGAGTCTTATTTGCATGTGAAAGCTGCCAGTCTAGGGAGATTCTTGTGAAACGGGCATAGAACAATAAAGCAGCTAGTATCCAGAAGTTTCCGTTGGTGCAGAATGTGGCTGCATGAGTAATTCTGGATGCCCAAAGAATGGCACATGTAACATTTTTACTCTGTAAACTGCATTGGGTGCCAGTTTGCTTCTGGGTACAATTCAAAATGTTGGTTGTGCCATGTTTTAGGGGTGCTTACTTATGGAACTGTCTTTATCCCATTATATTGACCTTTTATCAGGCAGGGCAGATACTATGCTGCAGACCCCATCAGTTAAAGATATGACTGGTAAGATGTAAGAAGAGTGCTTTCTTTGCCATTGTCTTTGCTTTGTGGAATATTCTTCCCCTGGATGTGGCACAAACTTCCACTCTAGTGGTCTTCTGAAAATTAGTTAAAACATGATTCTGTGGTTTTCATTGCAATGTATTTTGAAAGCCAGGAAAGCCCAACTTTTTAATTGATAGCCAGCAGTTGCTAGTTTGTTTAGTTCACACAATCACAGTATCTAGGGTGCACCATGAGGAGACAAACTAGTTTCACACATCAATCTTGAATAGGGTTCACACTTCATATGGCATCTCTGTATAAATGGGACATACTATTCTCTCCTCAGTATGACTGCAGGGTTGCACATCAAACTGTAGATTACATTGTCACTGGCTGTAAACTATGAATATATAGAGGTCTAGTATCTTATTATTTTAAAATATAAATAATGGTGTACCTCAGTAGCTAGCTGGCCTAGACATCGATATTTGAACACAGATCTTTTTAACATTTATATTTTTTTGGGTTCTACTAATCTAGTTGAAATGTTAATTTACATTGCTTGTCTATGTATGATATGCCATACACTAAATAAATAAATAAAACTGCGGTTTTGCCTGTGGAGCCCAGAGGAGCACA
The DNA here is from genome assembly GCA_022577455.1 of Arizona elegans. Lineage (NCBI taxonomy): Eukaryota > Metazoa > Chordata > Lepidosauria > Squamata > Colubridae > Arizona > Arizona elegans. Next base: position 78,325,649 of record JAKOOJ010000006.1, on the reverse strand, counting down.
CAACCATGGGGCTAATTGGTGCCCTGGGAACCCTCCCTTTGTTTTTTAAACTAATTTTTAACAGGGTTTAATCATCCTTGTCTATTTCTAAATTCTAAATTTCTAAATTATATTTTTTTGTGTGCGGTTTTTATTTTTAACATTTTATTGTACACTGCCCAGGATTCCTCTCTGAGAGAGATGGATGGTTCAAAATGTTGAATGAATGAATGAATGAATGAATGAATGAATGAATGAATGAATGAATACATACATACATACATACATACATACATACATACATACATACATATTTTGCCTTGCCATGTATTTATTCTGTTCTTCAATTATCTTGTAGACCAGTTTTTTTTTCTGTCCAGTATTCAATAAGCTTTATGGTGTACCATTCATTGGAAGGATTTGCTTCTTCTTTTTCAGAATCAGAAAGAAAAAAAAGGGGTATGGGTGGGATATTTTTGTGGCATCTACAAGATGTAACAGATGTAATATCAAGATCATTGGCAGTATGTAACAGAAGCATCTCTGTCCTAAGCTGCTGCATCCTAGAGGTGGAGCTCTTGCCCCACAATCAGGAGGTTATGAGTTCAATCCTACATAGAGGCAGATGTAGTCTCCTGCTTGGGCAGGGGGTTGGACTAGATGACCTGCAAGGTACCTTCCAACTTTGTTAATCTGTAAAACTGTCCAGCATAGCACTGCAGAAGATGGTGATAACTAGGAGGAAATAAATACTAGGAGGAAATACATACAGAAAACATAACTTGTATATAGATGTAGAGATATAATTTAAATCCTAACATATATCATATTTTAGAAGAAAAAATGACCAAGCAATTCTGTGTTCTTTTTTTATATATATATACAACTAAAGTTGCAAAATCTGAAATAAACCAAGTGAAATGAACCAAGGATAACAAAGTTGAGGAACCAAATTATCAGATACATATATATCACTATGAAATCTATGTTAAAAAAATTTCTCTGCAAGCAGAAAACAGCTAAACTGCATACAGCTATTCTTTTTGCCTTGTTAATCTTCTCCTTGAACACACTGATACAAAAGGGAAAATGCAAAAAAAAAAAACTAGATTTCTTCACATCTATTCCCAAATGCCAGAGATTATTTATTACTTTAAAAATATACCAACTCATTTTCATGCATGTATTGCCTGAGCATGTATGATTTATACATTTATTGCAGATGATATTCATTACATTTATTTATTTATTTGTCCAATTTATATGCCACCCTTCTCCGTAGACTCAGGGTGGCTTACAATGCATTATAGCAATAGCCTGCATAATTTTTTGTATATACCTGCTTATTAGGGCTTTCGCCCCCCCCCCCTCACCACCAAAGCAGTGTTGTTCTATACAAAGTTGGCTTATTGCCTCCACAATCCGGGTCTTCAATTTACCTACCTTGAAAGGATGGAAGGCTGAGTCAACCTTGAGCCTGGTGAGATTCGAACTTGCACTAATTGCAGGCAGCTGGCAGCTAAATGCTAGCAGTTAACAGCACTTTAGTTCACTGCACCACCGAGGCTCTTTATATTTTAGGTGTCAAAAAAGAAAAGGTTGCCGGACTATTTTAAATATATACTTGCTAAATCATAAAAAAGAAAGGAAAGGAAAGGAAAGGGAAGGGAAGGGAAGGGAAGGGAAGGGAAGGGAAGGGAAGGGAAGGGAAGGGAAGGGAAGGGAAGGGAAGGGAAGGGAGGGGAGGAAGGAAGGAAGGAAGGAAGGAAGGAAGGAAGGAAGGAAGGAAGGAAAGAAAGAAAGAAAGAAAGAAAGAAAGAAAGAAAGAAAGAAAGATGAGATGAAAAACTAATTCTGTCTTCCTAACATGCAATTGCAGAAGGGAATAATCCATTTTGCCTTTGACTAATGTAATTATGTGATCCCATGAGAAATTATTAACATCCTGTAATTTATGTTTCAGAAATGCATTTTCATAATGTGTTGATGTTGCATTGTATTTAGTGTAACTAGTTTATCTCTGAGGATGGCACATATTCTGCCTGCCTTGAAGTTAATAGAAAATTGATTAGAAACTGGAAAGGCATCAGACTGATGCTATACAAAATATCATTATTTTAATAGGATGTTCTTCAAAGGAAAAGCTAAATTAGTCTTATATGCTCCCAGAACATAACTTTTACACATGAAATATATAGAATTCTTTTAAAAATTGTGAAATATTTTAATCCAGAGATTATGCAAGACAACAAATAATACCTTACTAGGTTTTCTGTTCTACCCACATTACGCTTAATTAAATTTAATCATGGTTAACTAAATAAAAAAATTGGCTAGGTCTGCACAGCACATTAAACCACAGATACTATGTTTTTCAAATACCAGAGGCTGGGTTCACAGAAAACACAAATCATCTCTGCAAAGTAGATGAACCTTCTGCTTCTAATCAACAAAGCAGTTTTTTTTTTTCATTTGCCAACAGCTACTTCTGCAATGAGCACCATCAATGAAACTAATCAATTCATCAAGAGCAATTGGCCAACCTCCATAGGTATCAACAATATGAAGGTGATGGCTACAACTTAGATTCTGCTAGCACACAATCTAGCTAAGCAATGACGTCTAATTTATAAATTACACATTTGCAATAGCTCAGTAATAAAAAAAATGGGGTGTATAACAGCAACAGGCTAAAGGACACAACTCTATCACTATGCTGAGTAATGATGTACAATTAAAGAGAGACTTATTTTAATGCAGGATATGTTTTTGTTGCTGCTTATGTTTATGTAGTTGTCCATAACCAGTTGAATAGCTACCTTGAAAAAGTTCTAAAAGTAGAATTGATTGAATCTCTTTCATTGGTGGTTATCTATTAGGTACAGTCAGAAAACATTAAGAATTTCTCAAACTAATACAATCTCAACTGATATTTGCCACATCCAGCAGGTAGAAGATATTTGTAATCAACCTATTAAACAGAGCACAAAAAATATGGCAAATAAAATTCAGTATCTGGCTGGCTGGCTGGTTGGTTACTGTACCTATCTCCATTTGTGAAGTGCTGAACACAGAATGATTTTGTTGGAGTCACCTTTCCTTTTTCAGTTATGCTAGCTAAATGAGGAACATTTCACTATTCTGCCAGGCTGATTGCCCTCATTTTCCATGCCCGTCACACTTTGCTTTAAATATCATAGGCTGTCTGAGATTATCATTTCTTCACTTCATGATTAGAAACAAGGGTAGTTTATACAATCAGCAAGCAAGTGTTTTTTCTAGACTGAACCATTTCAGACTTGAGGTTGGGACTGATAGTTAATGGCACTTCAGGAGAAGAACATTTAATATGTTGCCTGCAATTTTCCCTTACGGTAACAAATTCAGCATAAACTTCTACCAAAAATAATCTCATAACTGGATGATTTGGGCAAGCTATTGATCACACATCAGACATCAACATTAGATAACTGTAATTTTATAAAATAATCTACAAAAAAATAAATTATTCTGCAGCCATACAACTGAAGACCTAATAAGGAAATTATAATAAAATAAATAAACAGACAAAACCCACAGGTCTTTCATTCTAAATTTAGGGCACACATCTAATATGGTTGTAATGATATTAATGTTTCACTACTCATTAAAATAGAATAATGGAACAATGGTCATTTCTATCACTGCTATTCCTTGGGGAAAGCATGATTTTCCTTAACAACAAAAGTGGCTCCATTTACATAGATAAGTCAAAATGACTTTCCTTTTATAATATCCAAAACCTGTCAGTTAATCAATGCTCTAGGATTTCTTTCTCCACAATTCATAATTTATGTAGAAGTTTTTATGGCTATTCTCAATCATCCTGGTCATGTTTGTCCCAAAGCTTTTCAAAAGATAACTGGATTTTCTTGGTTTTTTCCTTGAAAATCTCAATCAATCAGAATATAGCTGGAAGGAACCTTAGAGGTCTTCTAGTCCAACACCTTGCTCAAGCAGGAAATCCTATACCCATGTTGGCTAACCTTTTTACCATTGCGTGTCAAAAGCAGGGGGAGCATGGGGGGGTCATGTGCGTGTGTGCCCACACCCATAATTCTATGCGCCCCATCCCCTGTGCATGCACACGTACACTGCTCCACTTTTGGCATGCAATGGCCCGGTGGGCCTGGTAGGCCCGTTTTTCACCCTCCCCAGGCTCCAGAGGCTTTCTAGGAGCCTGGGGAGGGCAAAAACGGCCTTCTCCAGCACCACCCCACAGGCCCTCCAGAGTACGGAAACAGCCCATTTACCAACTTCAAACAGGCTGTTTCCGGCCTCCAGAAGGCCTCTGAGGTGTGGGGAACGCCCAGAAAGGCTCTGGAGTCTGGGGTGAGCAAAAAATGGACCTTTCCCACCCACCCCTGGAGCCCTCTGGAGGCTGTTACCCGACTTCTGGTGGGCCCAGAAGGCCCAAAAATCAGGTGCCAGAGCTAAGCTCATGTGCCCACTGATATGGATCTGCATGCCACCTGTGGCATGCATGCCATAGGTTCGCCATCATGGTCCTATACCATTTCAGACAGTGGCTGTCCTGTCTCTTCTGTAAAATGCTCTAGCGATGAAGCACCAACAGTTTTTGAAGGCAAGCTGTTCCACTGGTTAATTGTTCTCATTATTAGGAAGTTTTTCCTTAATTCTAGACTTCTTCTCTTGATTAGTTGTTGAAAATAAGTTGACCCCCTCTTCTTTCTGGCAGCCCCTTAAATACTGGAATACTGCTATCATGTAAATAAACTTTTTTTTTGTTTTTTTCCTTGAAAATGGTTCACCTCCCATCCAAGAATCTTCAGTTCAGTTCAATTCATTCAATACTAGGATGACAAGTGAAAGCTTTTCAAGGAAAGAACCAAAAAGTCCAGTATTATGCATTATGGGTACAGCTATGACTATCCAGCAGTCATTTTATATGATTTGCATTCTTAAAATGTTTTCCTGAAGCTTTGCTCACATATATCTGAAAAGATAACATGAACAATCTTTTATTGAACATTGTGGATGAAACTGGAAAAAATTTATATTAATATCAGATTAATTACCATATCGTAAACTATGAATACAGCTATTGAATCGAGTAAGAATCTGAATTTTCAGCTCTTTTTTGTAGCTCAAAGGATTACGAAACTGAACTTTTTAGGATCAAATAACTGGTTTAATAATGGCTTATCCTTTTTTAAAAAAATTGAAATAAATTCTAATATTAATATATTAAATACTTATCTCATTCTAAAAGCTTGAATATTTCAGTTCTGCTTCTGGTAACGGCCCTACTACATCACTATCATTCAAATATTCACCATAGTGTTATTCTTTCTTTTTCCTAAGTTTTAAGTTTTCCAAGATTTGATTAAATTCCAGTCAAGTCAAAGATTTGTACCTTTTCTGAATTTACAGGCACAGTTAAAAACACAAATGTATAACTTTGATATTTAATCTAGCAGCACAAATCCTTCCAAAGAGGTACTTTACAATACAAGAAACATGTAAAAACCAATTTTATTCAGATCATTAAAGCAGTTGCTATATAAAACTGACATACTGTTTCTACCCATCAGGCTAAGGAATGAATAAACAAAATAAGAGATTTTACAAACTCTTGTAAAAAACTAAACTCAGATCTATTTGCCATAAAAAAATAATGTTACCATAAATTTTGAAACTTTGTAGCTTACTACCGTGTTTCCCCTAAAATAAGACATCCCCTTATAATAAGGCCAATCGGGCTTTTGAGCGCATGTGCTAAAATAATTCCCCCCAAAATAAACCTTCACCAAAAATAAGCCCTCCCTGAAAATATTTAACCACATGTGCAGCTGATCCCCGCCATTTCTTCTGGTTAGGGCTAGGGAAATAGACCTGCAAATCAGATAATATGGCAAGAGGAGCCCCGTCTTGCTCCATGCACCCCAAAATAGTAAGACATTCCCGAAAATAAGGCCAAGCACTTATTTCAGGGTTCAAAAAAAATATAAGACAGGCTCTTATTTTCAGGGAAAGACGGTACATCTGGGATATTAAAAACACAACTCAAATATCTGGGATACCAAAAAGACAACTCAACCTACAAAGGTGACATACATTTGTATCTCACCTTTCCCTTTCAAATTAAACTCAAGATAGCTAATAATGTAAAGCTAACAATATCAATCAGGACCTTTTAAATTACTGAGAGACCTGTCCAACACCACTGTCTTGTCACTGCATTGTTTTGTCACTGTTTGTCTCTTTCCTTTTTTCCAGTCAAATCAATGATCAGGAGAGTTGGATTATAGATAAAGTCAAAATACTGAAATAATTCTTTGAATTATATTTGTCAGATTACTTTTCAATCTGATCAACACCAAGTCATATTTTGAATGGGATATTCTCTATGTGGATATTCTGAATTTTTGCCAATGCCCAATTTTGGGATTAGCGTATTAAAATGTCAAATTACAGTTAATAAAACAATTTAAATAAAATGCAATAAAATTATTATTAAATTATGTAACAGTTCCAGTAACAAGAATAATATCAACAAATACTAAAGTAGTACAAATAACATCACGGGGAAGAATAAATTGTTTGATTTTACATCTTCTATTCAGAAATCAAAGCATAATATCAATGAAAGAGATTTTAGGACCCGTAATTCTATGGAATTATTGATCATTCTCCTACAAGTTTCCTTGCTTTCTTTTTTTAACTTGGTATGCATGAAAACTGAAGAAAGTATGCTCTTGAAGAAAAAAACTAGGATAAAAATCTAAGTAAGAAATCGATATAATACAAAACTTGTGCCCAATAATTCTCAATAAGTGCATTAAAATGGTGTTATGAATACTGAAATTATCAGGCTTCAGAAATCTGAAAGCTCTCCTGCATACATATTTCTTACATGTTGGAATTATGTGCAGCTTTCATACTCAACCACATTCTCTTTCCTAATTGATATTTCTTGGCTTTCGCTAACTTCAGGCCACTAACTGTCTTCATAGATTTAGAACACTTCAGTTTCTTACAAGATTTACAATGATTTATTTTCCATGTCAGTAACGGTGTCATCATTACTCAGGCATCTGACTCTGCTTCATGTTACATGAATAAATCATCAAACTCCCAAATCGATACCTCAATGAATTGCATCAAATTAAATGCACTCCTATTTTATGTTTCTACCTGTATTACTGAAGCTTTTGCTGTCTGAGTTCATAAAATTTCCACTAGGTAGTTAGAACACAGCCATTCTAAGCAGTTCCAAAGAATCAATATTACACATATCTTGTCAGTTGATTTTCCCCCTCTAACATTAAACTATCAACAATGTCTCCAGTAGATTATTGCAATACAGTATTCACCTCCTCTGGGGTATCTTTAGTTAAAATTTACTACAGAGCTTTACGAGGTCCATGAAATGAAATAGCATTTGTCTGCTCTGTTGCTATTGAATGATGTTCTGGCCTTCTTTACTTTTTCTTTCCATTTAAGATACCCAGGATATAAAACCAACCTGTAAGTACTCCTTCTGATTAAAACAATGGAACATTTAATTTAGTAGCAATTTACTAGCAATATGTGTAGGTCAAATTTAACAAATGTCAAGGTTTACTAACATTAAATTTATCTGTGTAATACAGTTTCAGTTCAGTATCTAGTGGTTTGAATGACCAAACTTTGTATGAAATACATATTTATCCAATATGTAACTCAAAAATCATAAGTATAAATACAAACACAAGTCTAGGGATAAAATAAATATTAAGACAGATCCACAGATCAACTTTTTTCCCCATCCAGAGAAAAATGCTAAGTTTAATATTTAAAATTCACCCAAAGAAATAGCAATTATAAATTAGTTTATCTTTCTGAAGTCATAATAAAATGAACATTTTTCATGATATTTTAAAATAATAAGCAATTCCCTTTGTAAATATGTCATTACATTTATATTATATTGTATCCTTCCTTGTTCCACCAGTCCTGAAATTTCCATTCTAAGTCTCAGCATAGAATTTACTGATTGTCTTAAGGAGGCTGATTGGTCTGTAATTGGCAGGATCATCTTTTTCTCCTTTTTAAATTTGTTGGATTAGAGAAACCCAACTATGTTTATTAGTGATTGAAAGCCTTTTATAGACTTTCTGCTGCAAAAAGGGGAAATATAAATTGTGGTTTATAAATCTGATAATTAGAGAGTATAGATGATGGAAAAAATGAAATTATGAAGTAAATTTAGAGAAACAGGATAAAATATAAATGTACTTTTAACTACTGTTAGGATTAAAAAATACGTTCTTGTTACATTTTTCTTATGTTTTTCTATTTCTTTTGCATTATTTCTTTTTTATTTTTTTATTCTTTTTCTCTTCAATTCAAAATTGTTTTGATCATGTTAAAAACTTATTTAATTTTATACATACATACATATATACATACATATATATGTATGTATATGTATTAAACTGAATAATTTCACACCATGTTGTTCTACAGGATTGTTTGGTCCTTGAGAATATCTGTAATAGGTTTCAGATTAGAGGATTTATATCATTTTTTCCCCAATCTCCAATTGCATTGTCTAGGGAGAAACAGAAAATTGGATATCTGCTGGAAAGACTGTTCATCAATAATTTTTTTAAAAAATGTTTGTGATGCAATTTATGAATAAAGATTTTATGAATAAAGAAGTCTATAAATTTTACAGTACTGAATATGTGGTACTAAATCACACAGAACGTGAGGAAAGTACCACAATATATCTAACATATTCATGTAGAAAATAGATAAAATCATTTAAAATAATGAAATAAAAATTATATCTGTTTAGTTTACAAACTTATAAGATTGCTGTTATTGTTTTCTTCCTAGGTTATGTAATCTGTATAAAGAATCATACATATATTGATGGAAATAACATGAAATTGGCATAAAGCATATCCATTTTATTTGCAGCACTGAATATTTTATTAGAAATTTTAAATTATTTTTAATTTTTCAATAGAATCGCAAGAAAAAAATATTCTCAACCAGTCTGAATAATTTACATATACATTTTCTGAAAATATTGATAACTCAGATTATATTAATCCAATTTCAGTGGAAAGGGATCACAAAATGTTAAATACATTTCCTTTTTCATATTCCTTTGAATTTCAAAAACGTTTAGATAAGGGAACAAAACCTCTATCTATTTTGTTTTATCTCCTTTTGTTCTATTGACTAACCTCCTTCCTCTTTTCCAGTTAGCCTGGGGTGGGTATGGGGAAAATAGTCTAAATTATAAATCACAAAAAATATAAGGGAGATCACTTTCTAGCTTCTCTTATCCATTTATCATTTTTATACTAAAGTTAGATTCCTTGGCTCTTTCTTTATGTTTATGAATGGCACTGACATATAATTAAATGTAGCATGATTTTCTTGTCAAGTTAGGTACTGAGTTAACTTTGCCAAAGGAAGTATAAACTTGAGCAAAAGCAATTTGGGTTATTCGTCTAAATTTGATGTCCACAATCAAGCCTTAGTCTGCATTATTTTCACAAATGCCTGTCAGTTACATAACACATTATTTATACTGCATCAAAGATAAGAGCTTATAGCTGAACAAAACAGCCACAGATTTTTTCCAATTCCTGTGATGTTCTGAATTTTATTATCCTTCTAAACTGTCACTTTTTGTTTTGTGGTATGATAATCCTTTTTTTAATCAGTTCTAAGAAAAAGAAAGAGTCATTCATTACATCTGAAATGAAACATCTCAGTTCAGATACTGTAGAGTTCTTTCACATTTCACACACTTGTGTGAAAAGAGGTGATCATATTATTTATTTCTCACTCAGCTATATTTTACTAGTTATAGCAAATGAAGAACATAGTTGTACACTATATTTTCCATATAGTCATGGCATTTATCAGGCCTACATTTGATCAAAATTAGCTTCTTGAAAATTAATCTGCCTATAATGACACTTCAGCAATGGGACAACAGAAATCATGAATCACTTATCAAGTCTTAAGTCCAAAACATAAATCAAAGTGTTATAAAGTAGAAATCCAGCAGAGATATGATTATCACCTGTACAATTACAATACCTCACTTCTGCACAGAAGTTATAATTCAGTTTATGGAACAGTGAATTCCTGTAGATCTCAAGCAAGAAATTAATATTATTTAAATCATACTTGGAAAAGTTGGATAGACTTGGAAAAGTTGAAATGCAAGTGATTAGTCTGATCAACAACATTAGATTTCCATGGTAATAGCTAATTTAGTACCATGAAAAATGAGTGACTTAGTTTAAGATTTTAACATCGCATACTTGAGTTAAACTTTAATTTTAAGTAGCAGGGTGAATGATTTCGTGCACCGAAAATGAATATATTTAGGGCATTAATGATATGTTTATGATAAATAATGTGTATACTTAATAAATGATTTGGTACTACAGGTAGTACTTGCTTAATGACTATTTGTTCAGTGACTGTTCAAAGTTACAATAGTCCTGAAAGAAGTGACTTGCTAGACATCTGTCATAACCCTGTCAGAGCCTGAATCTGAGGGGAAGAAGAGCCGGAACTGGAGATGAAAGAGAGTGAGGGAGCGGCTTTGTTGGCTTCAGAGGAAATTGGGAAAGGGCAGAGCCAGTCAGGCCAGGGCTGTTTAGGATTAGAATAGTTTGTAGGTAGGGAGGAACAGGGGCAGAAGGACCAAGAGATGCTAAGCAGTGAACAGGAGAGAGAGAGCTTAAGCAAGAAGCAAGGACACCCCTTCTTGATACTCGAGCATGGAGAGAAGATGAGAAAAGCGCAGACTGAGCTGCCTATTTGGGAGGAGAGCACTACACCCTTCTTCACAAGGCATATCTGGGGACTGAAACTTAAGGAGATGCTGTAGAGAGGGGCATTTGTTGGGAACAAGTGTTGTATCTATGGAGCTTTGTGTGCACTTGCTGACGTCTGGATATTACTGTGCTCTGTCTTGTGTACCTTGCCCAGTTTGCCTATATAGCTGGACTTCTGGTCTTGCTAACTGCTTTGTTAACCTTGCTTACTGGACTTCTGGTCTTGGTTACTGCTTTGCTCACCTTGCTTACTGGATCACTCGCAGCCAGAGGCTGTTGAATGTGCATGTGAGAGCTTGGCTCCAAGACTTGTAGTAAATGTGGAAACATTTGGGGGCAAAGTTGGAGAAATAAAGGGGAGTTAGACTTGTTCTCTGGCTGTGTTGCTTGCATGCCATGTCCTGGGTCATCTCAACTTCCATGGTCATGTCAACAAAATTTGGGCTCAACCATATTTATAACCTCCCCGAAGGGGTTGGACCAGAAGAACTGCAAGGTCCCTTCCAACTGTTATTCTATGTTTTATATTCTATGATTAAGAATTTCCATAGACATGGATAGGGAAAATTGAAGTGGAACCAGACCCTTTCCTTCTTCCAAGAATGGCTTGATTCTATAAAAATGAAGATAGACTGTTGATGTTGAATGGCAATTAAGTAGTTGGCAGGAGAAAAAAAAACTTCAGTTCCTATTTTCTTCAGTCTTGTACGAAAAGAAGAACTATCAAATGGTAGAACAATCTTTTTTTCAGAAATCAGGGAGATGGACATGCAGTAACTAGATTAACTAGACTTGACAGCTTGATTTTAATACTAAGAAAACTTTGAAAGTTCATTTTATAGCTGTAATATGCAGACAGACACCAATTATTTTTAATGAATATATTTTTGATTCCATAAAGAGTGTTTTAACCTTTACCATATATTCCCTGATAAGTATTCTTGTGAACCCATTTTCTTTTACTTTTTTTCTATTTTGAGATTGTGCTAAACAAACCTTAAATATATATATCTATCTCTCTTTCTTCAGCTTAATGAAACATACAACAATTTTGTCTAGAATAATTAGGGAATACAAACAAATTAAAGGTTTAGAAATTAAGAAAGAAAATTTTATTTAGTACAGGCTTTTGCAGATGACCTGGTTTTTATCAAAGAAGAGCCCATAGGGTCTGGTGTAAGGCTAATGGAAGTCCTGGGAGAATATGGGGAAGTAGCAGGTCTGAAGATAAACAAGGAGAAAACAAAAATGCTAGTGAAAAATATGGCCAAATTGCAAGAAAAGGCTGGGAAAATAAACATTCAGACAACAAAAAAAGTGAGGTATCTAGGAATTCAAATGACTGCAAGATGTATTACACTCAAAGGGGACAATTATGATGAATTAATTGATCAAATCAAAACGGATTTAGATAAGTGGAAAAATTTGCAACTCTCTTTTATGGGAAGAATTACAACAATAAAGATGAATGTTCTACCCAAAATACTCTTTTTATTTCAATTTTTATCAATCAGATTAAAAAAGAATGTTTTTTTTACAAATTTGGACAAAATTATATCAAAATTCATCTGGCAAGATAGAAAACCAAGAATTAAACTAAAATTATTACATGAGGCTAAGGAAAGAGGGGGATTTGGCCTTCCAGACTGGGAAAAATATTATCAAATAGCAGCACTTGTATGGGTGAGAGATTGGATACATCTAAAAAATAGGAGGCTGTTAACACTGGAGGGCCATGACATGCAGATAGGATGGCACACTATCTTCTGGGAAGAGAAACACAAGGTCCACCAGTACTTCCAAAAGCACTTTATCAGATGGACACTTTTAGATGTTTGGGTTAAAATTAAGCAACGCAATTATACAGAGGTTCCGAATTGGATATCGACACTGGAGATGTTTACCCACCCAAATTTTATTAAGTCAGGAAGAGTAATTACATACAAAGATTTGTTAAATGAAAGAGGAGAATTGAAATCTAGGAAAAACTTAAATGACCAAGTAATTGAACTCAAATGGTGGGCATACCTGCAAATACAATCAAAATACATGAAAGACAAAAAAGAATGGGGCATAAAAACAGAGTTAACAGAATTAGATAAATTTTATTAAGAACAGAGAAGAAGGCAATAAGGAAACTATATCATTATTTACTGGAACAGGATATGTTAGAAGAACAAGTAAAAGAAACTATGTTCATTTGGGGTAAACATTTCGGCTATAGCATTGATTTGGACAATTGGCAGGACCTATGGGAAAGAAATATAAAAATTACTCTAGCTAGTACACATAAAGAAAATTTATACAAGATGTTCTATAGGTGGCATCTCCCACCCACAAGACTAACAAAAATAAACAAAATATATTCATCAGTGTATTGGAAATATGAAGCAGTGCCAGGGACTTTTTATCACATGTGGTGGGAATGTCAAAAAGCTACAAAATTTTGGCACAAGATAAAACAATGGTTATTAATGCAAAATATAGAATCAAAACTGGAATTGTTTTTTACTGGGTATCATAAAGGGCAACTACAACATGGGTACAATATATCTAATGTTACATATTCTAAGAGCAGCAAGATTGGCTGTTGCACAAAAATGGAAAAATAAAGAGACCCCTGTAGAAGACGTATTAGCTAAAATATTAACTTATGCAGAAATGGACAAGTTGATTCTGGAACTTAAAGATAAGAATGAAACAGAGTATTACAAAATCTGGAACAAATTTTATTATTGGCTGGACAAAAGGAGGAATGCTAGGATAAATGAGTATTGACGATTTGAATGTTTAGAAGTTTTTATGTTCGTTTTCTGTGATAGAAAGGAACAAACTTGGTATTGATGTAACCTTCACAGATGAAAGAATCTACATTTGAAATGTGTTAAATAGTAAAAAACTTGTATAGAAATAAGGAATTTAAAACTTGACAAAAATGTTTAAACCGGAGACGTCACACCATGTCCAATGATTTTAATTTGTATTATTAATCAAAAACTTTTTTAAAAAAACATACAACAATTCAGTACCTATATCTAAATGTTGAGATGTGAATACTTGCTTGTACTGAAACACTTTGCAAAATATTGCTACTAATACGGTATTAAAATATTTATGCTAATTTTGTTAAATGGAAAGAAGTGAACTAGATACACATAAAGATATTTATTAATGCAATTGTCCCATGGTTATTCATATGACTAGAATTAAGGAACAAATAAATGCAATGATACAGATGTATGCCTAACCTGCTACCAATCTCAAATGTTTGATTATCGATTCATTTATCTGCCATTACATAATTTTATGCGATGTCCTTGGCAACCCATTCTACTAACCACAAATTGATAAAAACAATAGCAGTGTGCCTACAATCTTCAGTCATATCCCGATTAGCAAAACTTTGTATTACCACATGGTAATGATTTTCAGAAGCCCCCTGCTTTGGTAACTTATGCTGTTTAGGATCTGATGTTCTGCCAACCATTTTTCCCAGGAATAGTTATTTTTAAACTTTGAGGAAGATCGCTTAATTAGACAAGGTTTGTAGTAAACCTCTTTCTAAATTGTAGAAATGAAATACAGATGGATCTTCTTAATTATGATTATCACATTGTGTTGCGGGGGGGGGGGGCATCAAATTCTTCAGGAATAATTCCAGGCCTTTTGAAGACTAAGTCTTGCCAGATTTTGCTGGCTTTGTGATCAGCACTTGCTGCTGGCTAGATTTATGAAGATCAAGGCAAAGACAGAAAGAGTATGACAAAGAGTCTGAAAATGAAATACTGTACTATAGGGGAATTGAAAGTGGGAAGGAGGGTGGGGAGTCTTTGAAGGATTCTGGCTGATTTGCAAGACTTGCTGATATGGCTCTTCTAAAGAATCTTCCTTGCAGAAAGCTGCTGTACCTTGCATGCATTTTGTTTTAAATGAAAGCTGTCTAAAAGTGGCCTTAGAATCTAAATATCAATGGTAGTAATAATAATCCAAGAACGGATTTCCCTAAATTATGAATGTTAACTCTGCTTTTTTAGAATGCTTTGGCAGAAATGTAGATTCTGGAAAAGAAATAATAAACTGATTAGTCTTTAAAAAGCATTTTTGTTGTTTCAGACATTATTAGATTGCAGCAGATCAGGATATTCAGTTAAAATGGGCATATTTTAAAAGCAAACACCAATAGATTCAGAACCTCATAAGAATGACTTTATATGAATTTTTAACTTCAACACTGAAGCCAAACCAGAGGAGGAATAAAGGAATTTAATATTGATATCCGATATTTTATACTGAAATATCAAACTCAGCAACTTTAAGAAGTGTAGACAGCACACTTGTCTGAGGAATTCTGAAATTGAAGTCCATATACTTTAAACTAGTTGAGATTGAGAAATACTGGTATAGTGATTAAAGAGCTAGATTAGAAATAGAGAAACCCAAGTCCCTAAGATCAGTGACTACCTCTCAGTTCTAATTAGCATCAAGCTCTGTGACTCCCCGAGTGTAAGGTCAAACTTTCCATTGCATCATGCATTGATTGCTTTGCTATAAAAACTGCAAAGTGTAGTATAACAGCAGGCCCTAAAACTAGACAGCAGAAGTACAAAGGACCACAGCAACATTACACATTTACATAAATACAGTACAAACCATCAAAATACATGTACTTACCTTTCATAAAAGGATTTCATATAGTGTCAAATCCAACTTTATTTACATATGAAGGACAAGCCTACTATAAATCTTATAACAGAGAAGCATACGTGGAGTCTCAAAAACTTCATGTCACCCTAAAGTCTTGCAGTTCTAAAAATGTCTTACAAACTTGCTGTCAATTGTTTATAACATGTCAACATTAACTTCAGCAATTTAATGACATTTTAATTTAGTTTACCCGTAGTTTGTTACCCAACTACTCTTTTTCAAAATCTCTTGTTGGACAGTAGCTTGCAATATATCACTCCAAAACAAAAAGAGATCCTTAATCCAAAAAGGGAGCTCATGATTTATGAACAAGGGGTGAGGGTGGGTATCATATGGTGTGAAGAGAGTTGTTTCAGCTACAATATACTCTAACAATGTCATCCACTGAAAACCTTAGTTCTTGGATTATGGTTGATCTCTGGCTGGAACGGAATGGAGGTAGTACAGCCATTCTCTCATTCCTTGAGCTCTCTGCGGCCTTCGATACCATCGACCTCTCTGTGACTTTTGATACCATTGATACTACCTATTGGACCAACTGTATGTGTCCAGTAGTCTCACCTCTCTTGTTTAACATCTACATGAAGCCAGTCTTACCATACGTACTACTTGCCATCAGGGGTGAAATCCAGCAAGTTCTGACAAGTTCTGGAGAACCGGTAGTGGAAATTTTGAGTAGTTCGGAGAACTAGCAAATACCACCTCTGGCTGGCCCCAGAGTGGGGTGGGAATGGGGATTTTTCAGAATCGTTCCCCTGGAGTGGGGTGGGAATGGAGATTTTTCAAAAGTTGAAAACAAATTCAAAGGTTCTTGTTTCGAAATAACATACATGTACTGCTTGTCTGCAGCTCACAACATACATAACAATGTCATGACAATGTCATTATTCTATTAATTTTTTAAAAGGCATAAATTCAGTGGTGGTATTTAGCCGGTTCTATCCAGTTTGGGAGAACTGGTAGTAGCGGCTGTGGGAGGCTCCGCCCATCCGCCCAGATGTAATCAAGTCCTATTTTTGATCCTCTGTACATCTGTGGAAGGTGACACGTGTGAGCAAAGTGAGCGTTCCTATGCACTCACATTTGCGAATCAGTAGCGAAGGTAAGGGAATACTACCTCTCCGTAAATTATTTTAAAACACTCAGTTATATTAGTAGCTCATTAAGTTTAAAAGTGCAATTATACAGTAGAGCACTAATTAAGATGCAGCATTTTCGTCAATTACAATATGATCACAAGATTGTTGCAGTTTTAAAGATCTTAGGTATTAATCTGTTGATAGTTCCCTCTGGGTTCCTAGTTTCTCATTTTCTCGACCTTACCTGCAGGATAAAATACCTGTGGGTATAGTGCTATTAATGTCTGAAATGTATTTTTATAGTATCATTACCCACTGGGAATTGCTTTTACATCATCAAAACAACCTAATCCTACCACCTAACTAGCGATTATCAAAGTCTCACTGAAGTATACCCCAAAAAGCAAGCACTAGTGAATTAAATTTTACTAAAGTACCATTAAAATAAGAATCCATACCTTCTCTTCCTCACTCATCAACAGATAATAGTGGATCCCACATTCTGCTGAAGTCAATAGAAGCTAGTTAATTTTATAGTGCATTAAAATGTCTCTTTTCAAAAAAGATAACCTGCTTTAGAAAATTATATAGGAGTAACTGGGGATTCTCGCTATATTCAATGATTAGTTGAATCAGTTTGTCTTTGAAAATGTGGTTTGTCCCTTGTGATACAGATAGATACATCATTTTATAATTGTCTTATACTGTAAATCTCCTCTATTATGTCTTATGATTAAATAGTATTTTTTATTGATTTATATTTAAATAAGTTTAAAATAGTTTAAAACATCTGGAAAAATAAGTAGAAAGAATCTAAAATCTCTCTTTGACCTTGCCTTATTTATTTACTTAACTTTCAACTTTTGTCTTACCTGTCAAAGACTTCTTCAGCTTCAACCTCAATAATACAAGGGGAAACAATCAATACAAACTCAAGGTAAACCGCTCCAAACTCAATTGCGGAAAATACGACTTCAGCAACAGAGTAGTCAATGCCTGGAATGCTCTACCTGACTCTGTTGTTACATGCTCAAACCCTCACAGCTTCAACCTTAAACTGTGGACCTCACACCATTCCTAAGAGGTTTGTAAAAGGGGCGTGCATAAGCGCACTAGCATGCCTACCATCCCTGTTCTACTGTCCCCATTTATTTGTATTCATTTCCTTAGTTCATGTCCATGTCCATATTCATACCTGCTCTCTTGTACATGTTTGACAAACTAATAAATTAAATAAATAAATAAATAAATAAATAAATAAATAAATAAATAAATAAATAAATTTGGAGATGGCCTTAGATAAAGATTGTTGATCCTGCTAAATACTTGCCAAATAAAGATGACTAAGTTCGACAACATGTTCTTCTGTGTATTTTTTCAAAATATTATGTTTCTCACAGTTTCCCAAATGTAAGAAATTCCAAGTCTGCATCAAAGGAAAAGTTTATGTACAAACAGAAAAGGAAACTTTTATGTAAGATGTTTCTATCACAGCTAACCCTTTCATGACAGGATTTTTATGCTCACTTCAGTCCATTGTTCAGGACACAGCAAAGATGAATCTTCTTGAAATTGTCCAACAAGGAAGTTGGGCCCTTACATCACTTTTGCATGCCTGTAACAAAAAAATAATAATAATCTGAGTCTAAGAGAAAATGATCAGCAGCAGTTGTAGAGGAGAGTAGGACCAAAGCAGCAACAGTGGATAGACTACATCTTAATCCATAACTAAGCAGGGATGTGGTCAGGTTTGTTGAACATGTCAAATTATTCAGGGTAGTAACATGAAAAAAGAGACTGTAAAGAGCTGCAAAAGAATTTCCTCAAACTGGATGAATGAGAATGAAATAATTCATATTTACCCCAAAAAATTCAATTTTCATCGATATATTAATAGAATCAAAGCTGACAATGACAGATCAAAAAATGGTTGGTGAAATCAAAGAAATTGTCGATACATAATGTAACTGATAGAATGAAAAAAGAAAAATAATTAAAGAAGGAAAAGAAAGAAGTTCATGCTTGGAATTATTAGCAAGATAAATATTAAAACATAATATAGCATAGCATAGCATAGCATAGCATAGCATAGCATAGCATAGCATAGCATAGCATAACATATATTTCTATATAACATATATTCATATAACTATGGTGCAAGCACACTTCTGGCCATTTGATGTTAAAAAGATTATTACAAATAAAGAGGGAGGGAGACAAAGAACAGTAACAATCAATTGAAAACTCAAGCAATTTTTTTGTGCAAAAGACTAAAACAAAGAAGGTTTTTAGCTTGAAATAAAGAAGAACACAATAATAATAATTGAAATCCAGATTAATGTGAATTACTATGTAACTATACCTTAGCTAATGCATTTTTTAAAATGTAAGAATGGGGAAGGTATAGTATATCATTTATAAGTCAGGAAGAGCTGTAGTCCTGACTTATAAATGACAGCTATGAATGACAAGCACTTAACTGGTCCTGCATGCATTAATTGGTCTTGAAAATATCCCTGTCCATGGCACTATTTCCCTTGAAAGATTTACTTACTCTGTTCATACCCAATTAAGGTAACAACTGCAAGAAGATCAAGATCCTCCTAACTGTTTCCATATGAAAACCACTGACCAATGAATTGTATCCTGGCATGAAATTTGAAATTCATTCTAAAAAAACTTGATTCCAAGTGTGGTATCATTCCAACATAGATTCCAACAAAATCATTTGTCAAAACATTGTTAAAAGAAAGCTTTGGATACTAGAAGTTATATGGGCAAGAACACCTGTGTTGATATTTTGAAGCACAGTGAAATGGATAGCAGTGGAAAAACCCTCTAGCTGAGAATTAATTAAAATAACTATAACCTGTCCATTTCGTTAACAAAACTTTGAATTTAATAACACCTAGGAAAGTTTTCCTGAGGCTTTGGACTTTTGTCCCAAACAATCCTGTTAATAATTAACCCAATAACAAAAGTTCATAAGAGTGGTAATAAAACACTTCTAAATAGCACCAGATTGTGTATCTGACAATCTAAATTCTACTTGAACAATTGAAGAATCTATCGTTCACCCTTTGCTGAAAGTGTTATCTTAAAGTGAAAAATCAGTGAAATGTTATTGTGTTCCTAAAAAGAGAAAGATTTTTTTAGTTTTAAGAGGTTTTAATTGTTCAATAAGTCTAATATATATTTATCCAAAACAAATCTCTTGTTCTGTTAATATTGCATGAAAAGATAATCCTCTTATAGTGTACAAAGCCACTTATGTAAATTAAAGTATATAATTTTAAAACTGAACTTTATAATCAGTATCTTCCCATCTTTGTTGAATTAAAGGCATTTGCTGTTCAATAGTATTTTTTTTAAAAAAAACAACAACTTGGTAATTGTAAATAAAATTCTCTCCCTGTTGCAAATTGACATATTAGCCAAAGAATCTGTAAAAATGCCTTTAAATTCTCAAATCAAAAACTCTTGGTATGAAATAAATTTAAATCAACAGTTTTAAATCAGGGGAAAATTGTAGGGATGGGTCGCTGCCAGACAGTCCCTTGGGACCGCCAACCCCATCGCCTGTAAAGAGCCGCCTTTACAACGGAAGGCGGCTTGAAAAACTCCATTTCTATAAGGAAATGCGAGATAGAGCAGATGAGGGCAGGTAGAGCTCTCCGCAAAGCCCCCAGAGGTTTTTTTTTTTTACTCTTGGGGGCGAAGCGGATGAGGCTCCCTATTTCCCTCGCCGCTGCTCCGGGCTTTGGGAGACCTCTGCCTTTTTGCAGAGCCAGGCGATGAGAACAAGCCTTTTAAAGAAAATTAACAGATTAAGTAAAGAGGATGAGATCTGGACCTGTGACCCTAAATCGCAAGTATTTTTATTTACTTTATAAAAGATATTGAAGAAAGCAAAAAAGAATTTTTAAAATGGCGACTGCTTGAGGCTTGAGCAGGGAAAGCTGAAAAGGGAAAGTCCTTCCGTTTCTTATTAAGCCACAAAGTAGCGGAATAAATACTCTTGGCTACAATTGAAGAAAAAGCTCCACTTTTGTCTTTTCTCTTTCCTGGAGATTTGATATTGATCTTATTTGGAAAGAAGCTTTTTTTTTCTTTGCTTTTCTTTTCTTTTCTAAAAGAGTTTGTCTGTGTAGAAGTATGGCGTTTAGACTAACAAAGCCAGACAAACAAGCAGTGGGGAAGATTCCCCCATTTACAAACTATATGAACAAGTTTTAAACCTACAGACTCAGAAAACTGATTTTAATATAATTGAATTTCTTTTGGAGGAGATTGTAAGAAGGGATGAAATTGTGAACCTGAATTTTGAAAAATTTAAGCAGGAAATTAAAGAATTGGTGCAATTAAAGTTTGATACTTTGCAACGAAAGATTACAAAAGTGATTAATGGTTTTTCAGAAATTGCTATGAAGTTGGATACAAATATCAATTTATTAGAGTCTAAAATGGAGGAAATTGAGGACAATTTGGACAATAAAATATAAAGAATTGAAAACAATTTGATAAACACTCAAGACAATAGCTTAGAAGAAAAATCTAAAATGGAGGCTGATCATAAGACTTGTAATGCAGAAAATATAAAACAACGGATTGAAAAAGAAGTTTTAATGATGCAACATAATCTCACAGAATATGCGATTAGACTGAGAGGATTACAGGAAAATAACAGAGATGACTTAAGGAAAATATCTTCTGAAATTCTGGCTGGGATCTTAAAGGTTCATCCTGAGGAAGTATTTTGTAGGATTGACAGAGTCTATAGAATAAATTCCTGGATTGCAAAGCAAAGGCAACTGCCTAGAGATGTGGTGATTTACTTTACAGATAAAGAAATAAGAAATAATATTGTGCAAAAATCTTTTAATTCTACTTTGCAACTGTTTGGAAGAAAGATTTGGATATATAAAGAGTTACCGCCTAAGATGTTATTGGAAAGAAAGAAATTTGGATTTCTGGTGACTGAGCTTAAAAAACAAAATATTTTATTTAGGTGGGATGTTCCAGTTGGTATAATATTGAGATATCAAGGAGAAAGATACAACTAAATACTGTTGAAAAAGCGGAAGAATTTCATCAAAAATTTTTGAAAATAAGCTCAACATTTTTATGCACAACACAAGATAAGCAGAAGGAGTTGGAAATAAAGGAAAAATATCGAGCTACAGAGGCCTCTGTAGATGAATCACCTTTGGATTCTTTAGATGCCTCAGTTGGATTACCCATAAATAAGAGAGAAGTGGCATCGGATTCTAATGTGACAACTCATCAAGTCACAGACAAGCATGGAAATCAATTAGTTGATACACAATTTATAGAAAAGAAATATGATTGGCAATCTAAGCCACAAAAGCAAAACCAACAAGATCAAGTTATAAATCAGAACGAACATCGATCAGTTGATATACAACTCGTAGAAAGGAAATTAGGATGGAGATCAAACCCACAAAAAGTCAAGAAAAAAAGAAATAGGTCTCACAAAAACAAAAATTTCTAAATTAAGCAACAGTAAAGCCAGTTATTTAAAAGATGACTGAATACATGAAAAGACAGTTGAGGCGAAGTATTGGTTAATATTATCCTGAGGAGAGTGACAGACCTCTGCAATGCCGTAATTTTGGGATGTGAAAAGGGCCTTAAACTGTTGGATTGGAATTATCTATTTTGGATTTTTTTTTTTTTTTTTGATAAATGCAGTATGTTTATGCCGAGTTACATGGCAAGAGAGCTATGCTGGGGCATGCAGAAGATCTGGTTGTTACCCCATTATGACGGTGGGAATTAATAATCCTGAAGAAAGCCACTACTACAAATATTACATGGAATATAATTATAATGTCACTCGGGTGGTTGTTTTCTTTTTTTATATACATGAAGATATTCACTACTGATGGGGGCAGATGATAATTGAGGATTTTGAACATTCTGTTGCAATCAGGATGTTATGTTACCCTAATATGGGTGATGGAGTTAACAATCTAGTGGAAAGACATCAAAGAAGACATTATATGGATTATAAATTTAAAGTTACTGATATTATCTACATAAGGGAATATTTTTTTAAGGGTGGGCAGAATAATAAAGTTATCAAGAATTGTTATGTATGAAAATTTTCTAGGGAAGTGGGTGGAGACAGGTTAGTTTACTGATTGTTTAGTTTAAGAAAAGGGAGACATACTTATGGGAGTGGAGGAAATGGATAGATTATGAGCATAAAGACTATGAGAATAAATGTTAAATTAGGATTTATTATATAGTTTTATAGTGGAAGGCTGCTTTGAAATGTTATATTAATATATATAAAAGATTAAACATTAAATTAGGATTTATTATTTAGTTTTAAAGTGGAAGGTTGTTCTAAAATGTTATATTAATATATTATATTAATATACATATAAGGTTTGATTTAAGAGAAATATGTATGGGGAGGAGAAAAAGGGCAGATTATTGTTAAATGGGGTGTTATAATAATATGACTATGTTAAACCAGAAGTTATCACATAATCTTATAGTAGAATGTTATTTTGAAATGTATAGTAAAAGGGGGGGATATAATAATATTATTAGAATATTATTAGAAAGAAAGGGTCAGTATTTGGGGGATGGAGTAAGGGGATGGTAAAGTATTATATAATCTGTTATGAATTTGGATTTTATTTTGAAGAAGAGGTCACAGGGGGAGGGGTGGAGAGGGGGGTTAGGGAGGGGGGGGGAGAAAAAAGGGGGAAAATCTGTATTTGAAAAACTTTTTCAATTAAAAAAACAGTTTTAAATCAGCATCTGCATCTTTCTCTGAATCTTTGTGATATCCATTTAATTGACTTTTGAAGAGTGAATGGTTTTTACAATGATTTATCTGATGATCCATAAACAAATTCTTAGGAAATAAAAATGATGCATAGCTATTATTCAGAGTCATGTTCGCTATCAGTGTCACCTCCCTAAAAAAAAAAAAGGACAAAATATAGCTGGGAGTCATAGGAATTATCCTGTGAAATAACATAATCAGTCGGCCTTCTGGTAAACAAGTATTTTATGACTGTTCTGTTTATCGTTTTGGAAAAAAAACAGGTTCTCAAAATTTCCCAAAAGGTTGGTTAGTACATTGAGAGACATGTATGACCATGTATGAAATAAGAAGTCAAAATTAATTAAAAATTATCACTAGTTCACTATTAAAATTAATCCCAGGGATAAATACAAACAGGAAAAAAAATCTAGAATTTGCTCCAATTAATTGTGCTACATGAAATGGTCTACTTTTGTTAGGCAGTTTTAGCATTGATCTGAATCTGTATCTGTTCATTTAATCTACTTATGGATATAGCATGACAAAAACACAGTCAATCTCTTAAACAAGAAGAATTTTTTGCTTCATGATAAATCCTGTTAGAATTGAATTGAATTATTTGAAAGTACAACAATGTTTTAGTCATATCCTTTGGCTCAAAATTGTACACCTAAATGTGTAATACAGTCCAACTGTGAACAAATAGTTGGTTAGAGACATTTCTGTTGTAGATCCACATATCATGCTTTCATTCATCCAATGGAAATCAATACACCTTACATAAAATGAACAAAAACATCATGCTAACTTCATTTTTCTCAAAGCTCCTAAGGAGACAATAAAGCTACACTTATTAGCTGTGAATCTAAGAACCTGCATAATAACAAGTATTGAGAGTGAAACCTGAGCATGCAGAATGATCAATTGTTTCTTTTTCTGAATTGAATGTCTACAAAAGCTTAGCAGTGCAGGTCTTCTGTCTTCATCATTCTGCTCCACTTTTAACAGAAGCCTTTTTACAATAAATGATGATAAATTGAAAAGGTTACCTCAGTGAAAGCATCACCGTTGGTGTTTTCCAGCCAAGTGGCCCACTAGGGTGATAAATAGAGTACATGTTTTCCTTAAATGTTCAAAAAGTAAGAGTGAAATTGGTGCCTTCACCTTTTTTGTACCTGCAGATACTTTAAGTATGCTTTAAAAAAATTGGAAAGGATATTCTAATGTGCACTTCTGGAATTTTTTGCTTGCATTAGCTTGTATTAGTTGTGCTTGTTTATGTCTGCTATTAGTATGTGTCCGCTATTTATGTCTGCTATTATAAGCTATGAAAGAGTTAATATTTATCAATATATACTTTTTGTTTGGAATTCAAAACTGTATAGTCAATCTCTTACTGTTCAGATAATAGGACAAAGGGCAAAGATACAAGAATATTGAACAGTCAGTGTACCATAAGTATAAACAACCTTTTCCAAAGTCTATAAAGGCCAACCAACAGTGCTATTAAATAGAATTCTGAGTACATTAGATTTGGCTGAAGGCTTAGTGAGGTTAAGCAGGGCAATTCAAAATAGATGTTTATTTCTTATGACAGAGTAGACAAACCTGAACCCTGATTCTGGCCTGTATAAAGCTTAATCTTTCTTTCTTTCTTTCTTTCTTTCTTTTTGTCAGAAACTAAAGTGAAAGAGAAAAATCATTGTAACTGGAAGCAAAACAAAATGGCATGTCTTATCTACCTTTAAAAACCAAATGCACAGGTAAAGTATAAGTGGTACCTGGGTCAATATTAGTAATTGTGAGGGGGATCATGGAGTCCTAGTGAACAATCACTTAAATCTGAACCAGCAGTGTGCTGAGAGCTGCCAAAAAAGCCAACACAGTCCTAGGCTGCATTAAGAGAGGGACAGAATCAAGATCAGGTGAAATGTTAGTACCACACCATAATGCGTTGGGAAGACCACACTTGAGATACTGCATCCAATTTTGATTGTCATATATAAAGAACAATTGCTGTAATTGGTTATATCTAAATTAATGAAAAGAAGGACTAGGGGTGACATGATAGCAGTGTTTTGATATTTAAAAGGTTGCCATAAAGAAGAGGGAGTCAACGTATTTTCCAAAACACGTGAAGGCAGAACAAGAAGCAATGAATGGAAACTAATTAAGGAAAGAAGCAACCTAGAACTATTTCCTGACAGTTAGAATAAGTAAATTATAACAAATTACATTATAACAAATTTACATATAAAATATTAAAGTAATAGGATTTTAAGGAAGAATTTGAAGAATAGAAGGAACAATATAATTCTATACATGTCAATCCAGAATTAAGGATTTTTCAATTAAACATAATTCATTATCAGATAAATAAAGAAAAATCTGTTGTGAGACTTTACAATACAAGTTAAAAAACTTAAGTGAAATATTTTAGATAAATATCAAACATTATGCTTTTTAATTAATTAAGTTTAAATGTAAATGTTTTCAACATAAACAGAAATAACAATACTAATACAGTATCCATTTTTTGTTATCCACATAGAAATGCAAACGCTGAAATAAAGCTATAAGAAAAATAAGTATCAAGATATATATGTAATAGGACTGTGAATTATTTGGCTGAAAAAGCAATCTTTAGAAATTAAGATTTCATGACCTTCCACTTCTAACTGGTAGAACGGAAGAGTTCCTTTATTTTATTTCATTATTTGGCAAAAGAGGTACTACTGAAATAAAGCTGTTGATTGAAAACAATCTCTGCATTTTGATGTTGAAATCAATAGACAATTGAGAGGCACAGCACCTTGGTGTGACTGATTAACTTTGATCGGTGCTGGTCTATAATCTAACACCACAGTGAACAAACTATCAATCGGTGGTGTCTGCAGGAACCACTGCTTTCATCTAAATGATGAAAATATCACTGTGCCATTGTATTGCATGTTCTACATTGGATAAAGCTTATTTTACTTTGGCCCAATTCTATTTTTATTATCCCCCATCCCCATGACTGCTGCTGGTATATTTTTATTTTCGGATATATCACGCACCATATTTTATGTACTTCCTGTCCATTATAATTTGTTTTAGATAAGCAAATTTTATGCAGGTATTAAAAATTAATGCAGGGAGTTTTAATAAATGCTTATTTCAAACAATTTTAACCAATAAGAAAATTTGTGAAATGTTCCATATTTAATCAGAGCTTAAAATCGACAACATGATATAATGTATTAATAATTATGGTATAAACCACTGTCATGTTTTTCTGAATTAGTTTATTCCTGCAGAGATGCTTTAAGTGTACTTTTATTCCCTATATTTTAATTTAGATATTTTATTATTCCCCAAATTTTGTTTTCTTTTAAATGGTTGTAGGGCCAACTGAAATAGCACATGAAATAAAATACATAAAATAAAAAATAAAAAATTGTCTGTGTGACAATTATTCATTCTTTTGATATCTTTCATTGACTTTTAATCTTAAAATGAATCATTGCCTAAATTGCAGTATAACACTCATCTGGAGAACATACTGTATCATTGAAGAACATCTAACTAGATAAAACCTTTTCAAAATATGATGGCTTCATAGACTAATAAAGTGAAAATGAGTCCTACTTCTCAGTAAGACAGACTATGTATGTCTGGGGACATTGTACAGTCCATGTTATTCTATTAAAATAAAATAATTATTTATGTTTATATTTGTCAGGATTAAGTCTGGGCTAAGATGTATTCTATCTGGGGGATTTTTATGGACAGATAAAGTAATTGGTAGAATTGTGAAAAAGTTTAATATGTGTTCTATTGGACTTCACCTCAATATGGCATCAGACTTCCCTAATGAAATCCATCTCATCCATCTTATCCATCCATCCTTCTATCCATCCTTCTGAAGATGTAATTAAGAAATTAGTGCTCATTTCCCCCCACCTTGGTTCTTATATTGATCTTCATTTCCTGAGATTCAACTTTTCCCAAATCTTTGACAACTTCTCCTTTCTTGAAGGCATTTTTATCTGGTTCAATTATCCTCCCAATAATTTTGTGAGGTCAGATTAAGATAAAAGGATGTGAGTAACCCAAGTTTACATGCAGAATTTCATGTATCAATGAGCTTTTGAACCTAGTTATTTCACATCTTTCAAACCAAAGAGACTTTTCACTGAAACATGATACCTTCTTCTCTGTTGTATTTTTGTTTGAAGGAATAGCTTTTAAAATAAAATAATACACAAAGTGATTGAAATGTCTTTGCCAATCCTTACAGTTACAAAATTGGAATGATGAGGTGGTGATTCATGGTTTGTAGTCAATACACAGTTATAAACTCACTCACTCTCTCTCTCTCTCTCTCTCTCTCTCTCTCTCTCTCTCTCTCTGTGTGTGTGTGTGTGTGTGTGTGTATAGGGTGTGTACATTTATATATATATATATTTATTTATTTATTTATTTATTTATTTGATTTATATGCCGCACTATCTCTCAGGCGGCTCACAACAATAAAATATCCAAATAAAAGCGTGTTAAAATACATGTTAACAGATCATATATATACAGATCATATCTATATCTATCTATACTATATATATATACATATATGTATATGATGTATATGTGTATGTGTATGTGTATATGTATATTTATATGTATATGTATATGTATATTTGTCCTCACAGAGTAAAAATTTTTGAAGCTTAAAAGTTTAGGAATAAAAAGCTCAAATGCGTCTACACAAAACTCTAGACAAAAGTTTAAGTAATGAGATAAAGATTATTTAATCTGAAACAATTTCCAGCAGGGACATACTAAAGCTTCAAAAGAAGTAGTATTTTCTGTTCTGGAAACAAATAACCTGTCTTAAAGCATACATGTCCTTTTCTGAAAAAAGCCCCTGAAGATGCCTTGCTTCACTTTTGTTCATCACATTCATAACTATTACACAAACAGACAACCAAACGTTATTGTTGAATCTGTCTTACATAGCTTACATAGGTATATTCAATGTATTCTCATATTCCTTTTATTGGCATTTAGTTTAGCACTACTGCTTGAGGCATTACAAATTATGGATTTTTGGGGGGTCTGAATTACCCTTGACATTCTGCTGTTGTGAATGGTCTTTTTAACATACAGCTTCTTCTTTTCTTTTGTCTTCTCTGGATGAAGAGAAAAGTATTAGCATGAAATCTTGGAATATATGGTTGAACATATTTTCTCATCAGTTACCGTAATTGTAATTTAAATTATAATAAATTATAAATTATAATATCATTACATTCCCATTACTTACATGGGAATAAAGCCCAATAAGAATTGGAATTTCTTCCTAGGTATAGATTCATTCAATTGTATTATTTGCAATTTAACTTGCAGATACAGTGTTAAATATGGCAATGTGCATATTCTTTATCTATATTTAGATTTATAGCTAAGGTGGGCTATAATGTTAATTTCTGAATGCAGAAGAAGGTTCCAGCCATGAATTGATATAGTAAACAATACCAATGAATAGAATAGAATAACAGAGTTGGAAGGGACCTTGGAAGTCTTCTAGTCCAACCCCCTTCTTAGGCAGGAAACCCTACACCACTTCAGACAAATTGTTATCCAACATCTTCTTTAAAACTTCCAGTGTTGGAGCATTCATAACGTCTGGGGGCAAGTTGTTCCACATAGATAGTAATTGATTCAAATAAAGATACAAAGATGAAAGTGTATTTCATCTGTATTTTTGTACAATAAGAATAACAAGATCTAAAATACCTAGAACATATTTCCAATTTAAAGAACTTTTAATATTAGAAGAAGTTAGATCAGCACATTGGTCATTACAAGTCAGAAGACTACAGAAATTAATGGAATTTCTACAGAAATTTCTGCAGTAATTTTTGTCTAGACACATTAAAACTTTTTTTTCCCTCTAGACCTTTTAGCTCAAAAGTTATTTACTTTGTAATGACAAATAAATAATTGTCCTGTAAAAGTTGGAATGGAAAAAGAATTGGTAAAGGTTCAGAGTAACCTGTTGCCACCAAATCTACCCTTTTAGTCTTAAAAAAGGCTGTGAAAATGGATTTGAGTTAGGAATTTAATAGTTTGGTTGGTCTGGTCTGGTGGAAAGAAATCTGTTTTTCATTTTCAATATTTTTAATCAATAACATCAACAGAATCAATAAAATGATACAGTATCCAACAGATGAGAACAGAGAAAACTACATATCAGTACCAAAGAAATGAGTGTTAATATGTACTAACTATTCTACATATTCTTATTTTCACATAAGCATTCATAAAATAATGCTTGGGATTGTCAAACACAGAAGAAAGCAGGGGTGAAATGTTCCCAGTTTGGACTGGATCACCCGATCCAGTAGCAATGGCAGCGGGTGATTCGGAGAACCGGTAGAAAAATCCCTGCGCCCTCCACCCAACATGCCCAGCTGAGCCGCACGATCATCAGAGGCTTTTTTTTTAACTTTTAAAAGCATTTTTTCTACAAGCTCTTCCGACGAAAAAATGCTTTTAAAAGTAAAAAAAGAAAGCCTCTGATGATCGTGTGGCTCAGTTGGAATCGTCAGAGCATTTTTTTCTGCAACCTCTTTGCCGAAGAGGTGGTTAAAAAAATGCTTTGAAAAGTCTCTGATGATCCCAGCTGAGTTGCCTGATTGGCAGAGAGGTATTTTTTAAAAAGCCTCTCTGACGATCCCAGCTGAGTTGCCTGATCAACAGAGGCTTTTCAAAGCATTAGAAAAAATGTTTTGAAAAGTTAAAAAAAAAGTTGGCCACGCCCACCCAGTCACATTACCCACCACCACCAAGCCATGCCCACAGAACCGGTAGTACCAAATTGTACATTTCACCCCTGGAAAAAAGTCCTATATGAAACGGAGATGCCAGATGTTTAAACTGGTTTTAGAAAAATCTGAGAAACATGAAACATTATTGTTGATGTATGCTGGATTGAAAGAAACACAGAATACCAAAAAGACACTATATGATTCATGATTATTAGGAAAACCTTTGATTGTGTTGACCATGTCAGGTTTTAGAATGTCCTTGGTAAAATGACAATTATAGAACATCTCCTTCTCCTTATTGAAAATCCATTCAGGAGTCCCAGATGGTGAAACAACCTGGCTCCAGGTCAGGAAAGGCATGATACAAGCTATTATGTTACCTTTTAAGTTATATGATGAATACAGAATATATTGAAGGAAGATCGACTGGAAATATTTGTGTGTTTTTAAAACTGGAAGAGGAATAGTCTGTTCTATACAAATGATCTTCAAGCTCTAGTACCAAATGTCAAAAAGCACAGTGGAAAAAAAAATGGGCCCACAATTAAATAAAAAGAACAGCAAATTAGCAACAACAGGTATGGCCATACTAGACAATACACAAAATCTAGAAAGCCTTTAAGGCATGCAGAAGTTAGTGGGATGTAACACATAAAAACATATGCCAGGAGAGATAAAGAAAAAATTATTGCATAAAGATCACTCAAATCCTGCTGACCATGCCAAATTATCCTCAGTCTATAAAGCAACTGATCTTTCACCAGAGGCAGCAAGCAAACACAAATTGTGACAATCTCATTCCTCCCGTTACAGCTATCATAAGTCAGTGAACTGTAACTTTCCACTGCTGATATTTTAACAGCATGGAATCTTGATTTACAGCTATGGAAATATGGGCCAATTTATAAGCAAAGAACAGTGTGGTCTTTAATAAGAATTGTCTGTTGTGTGCCCAATAACACAAACAGAATCTCAGATCTACCTGACAGTAATGGATGTCTTTGGAAAAGAACCAGTGGCAGAGGGAGCAAATATGCATGCACTGCAGATGGGATGAGAGCAGAATAATTCAGAAAGTGTAATGAAGAATTGGCTTGAAAAGAAATTTAGTTAGCTGACAATCAGGGAAATGCCAAGGTATTTTTGGCTTAATAGTGTATTGTTGGGTTGCCTAACTAGTGAAAATATTATATACAGGTTCACTATATTACATCTGCTTAGAAAGTATGCAGGACAGCAGCAAGGAATGAAAAAGAAAATACAGTGCTGCAAAAGTATGAATGGTAAGGCAAAATTGAATTTCTTTTCTGTTACCCAGCAAGCAACATCAGAGCATTAGCCCTGGTTTTCATAAACTATACATTGGAAATTATGCTGGCTTAATCAGGTTTGGGGCATGACTTCTCTGATGTTACAGGGCTGTTTTCCTAGCACCTTCTCTCTTAGGAAAGTATCCAATTCATGGAAATTAATGGCTTTAGAGCAGTGGTTCTCAACCTTCCTAATGCCGCGACCCTTTAATATAGTTCCTCATGTTGTGGTGACCCCCAACCAGGGGTGGGTTCTAATTTTTTTTACTACCGGTTCTGTGGGTGTGGCTTTTTTGTGGGTGTGGCTTGGAGGTCATGTGACTGATTGGGCATGGCTAGCTGGTCATGTGGCCGGGTGGCCATGGCTATGTGTATAGGGACTACTCAGAGGGCTGAAAAAAGTCATTTCTGACAGGTCCTCGCACTTTTGACTGGTCCTCACACTTATGACCATCCTCACATTTATGCCTGTGCAGCATTCTTAACAACCATATCACTCATTTCACAACTGCTTCTCTTCACCACGGTATAAGATAGGGCAAAAAACGTAAAATGTGAGGACAGTCGTAAATTCGAGGACTGGTCAAAAGTGCGAGGACCAGTCAAAAATAACTTTTTCAGCCCTCTGAGTAGTCCCTGTGCACAAAAGGACTACCCAGAGGGCTGAAAAATGTGATTTCTGACAGGTCCTCGCACTTTTGACTGGTCTTTGCAGTTATCATCATTTATGCCCATTGTACCATTCTTAACAACCGTGTCACTCATTTCACAACTGCTTCTCTTCACCATGGTGACAAGATAGAGCAAAAATGTAAATTGTGAGGACAGTCGTAAGTGCGAGGACTGGTCAAAAGTGCGAGGACCAGTCAAAAATAACTTTTTCAGCCCTTTGAGTAGTCCATATGCATAAAAGGATACAGCAATAGAGAGGGATGAAGGAAGGGAAGGGAAATTAGAGTAGGAGTGAAGGTAAGAGAGGGAGGAAGAGAGGAGGAAAAGGAGAAAGAAAGAGGAAGTAGGGAGAAGAAGAAGAGGGGGGGAAGAGAAAGTAAGAAAGAAAGAAAAGACAGAGGTGGTAGGTTTGAGGAGAAAGATTGCTGTACAATAAAAAAGATGAAAGGGAAGAAAGCCAACCCCAAACAAATATAAAGATATTAAGATAAAGAATTAATTGTTAAACTTTAAAGAATAAAAGAGAACAACTAGCAATAAATAGCAATAATTAGAAACACATATACAAACATACAACGTATTTTCTTTGAACAGAGTATTTGGCCGGTTCACAAATTTAAACAGTTGTAGGAGGTTAGCACCCACCCCTTTCCTAGAAGAATGAAATATTTTGGGAAATATTAAAAAGGCAGAATATTATATTTTCCTGTATGAGAAATGGAGAAGCATATTTTACAGACAAAGCAACTCCCACCTTCCTGCACCCCACCCTTTGTTAATGGGCCAGAGGCAGAAACTCAATCCTTTGTCAAAAGACATTTGCAACACAACAGCAACAGAAACTAACACAATGGGCCCCATCAAGCCATGTGATCCTGTCCACCATTAAACCATCTTTCCAAGCAGTCTCCATGTTTCCAGTGTCTTTTTCCCCACTTGGAGCAGAACCCAGAAGGATATTTCTTCCAACACAGTATTTAGTCATTTCAATTAAATTTACAATTTTTATATTTCCTTTTTACCATATTTATTCCTCATCTATTTTTTAAAAAAACCAATATTACCCTTCATCCTCATCTCTAATCTTAATCAAATTTAATTTTTCCCTTCTATTCTATATTATACCCCTTCCCATTGTCATCTATTTTTATATCCATCCTCACATTGGTTAATTATGTAATACAGTTGTTTAATACAAATTCAACATTTTAATATAAATCCATTAGTTATATAACTACCTTTTTTTGTATATTAATCAGTATGAACATGAATATTCCAATTATTTCCATGCAATCCAATTTCTTACAAATCAATTAATTATATTTACCAATAATAATAAACCAAATAATTTCCCCCATATATTCCTCCAAACCACAACTTAACCATTTCTGCTTTCAACACAATATGCAATTAATAGTATCTCAATTATTACAATTCCCTAGTTAAATAGAGCTTTTTTTCTTCTGTGTTTTAAAATCTTGAACCTCCTCTTGCCCTAAATTTCCCATTGTTTGCAGTTTGCACCTACCTTTTTTGGTGAGGAAAAAGAAAAAGAAATCTCTCTGCCTCATTTTGTCACGTTGCAGCCAAGACCCTGCTTACTTTCAATTTCCCTTTTTCAGCATAGCTAGGGCGAAAAAAATTTGCTCCAGGAATTTACCTCTTTGCAGCTAGCTCTTTGAAGCCCCGCGGCAAGAATTTAAAGTTTTTTTCCCCTCTAGCCATCAGCTGGGACTCCGGAGGCAGCAATAGATTGGGAGTGGGCGGAGAAGCGAATGGCGACCGGGCGATCCAGCAGAGGCAGAGGGTGAGGGTGAGTGAAGGCATGGGGGGGGCGAGAGAGGACTTTGGCGACCCCTGTGAAATGGCCGTTCGACCCCCAAAGGGGTCGCGACCCCCAGGTTGAGAACCGCTGCTTTAGAGGTACGTATTTTCTAAAAAGCCCTGGAGCTAAAAAGCTAAGGAGTTATGGGCCACATTGTATTATCTAAACTCAAATCCTTCAGTCTTGCTGAACTAAAACTTCTATTATCTCTAGCCAACTTGAATTACAATTTGGAATATACATCTGGAATATACATTTGGAATTATAGTCTTAGAGGTCCTTCGCCATAAATTAGTCTAGCAAAAATGTCATTTTTAGAAAAAAAAACAAACACACACACACACACTTATATCTTTTGACAAAAAACGTGTAGCTCCAGCAATAGCATTTACTTTATTTCAATTTACATAGAGTTGTGCCAGAAACATATTTTCTTATGATGTCTGTTTAAACATTTTATCCACCGCCATATTCATACATTCATTCATTTTAAGTTTATATATTAAATGCATGAAAACAAAAATTAACCTAACAATAGAAAGGGACAGAAAATTCCATTCAAAGAAACCCAAAGATATAAAAATTGATTATTGCTAATTCAAAGTATAATCCTAAATACATACATACTTATTCATTCATACATACATACATACCGTATTTTCCGGCATATAAGACGACTTTTTAACACATGAAAATCATCTCAAAAGTCGGGGGTCGTCTTATACGCCGGGTGTCGTTCTCCTGTAACCAGGCAGACCAGCCCAAAGACGATCCCAGCTTTGCCTGCTAATCAGGCAACTCAGCTGGGATGCCAGAGCCATGTTAAAGGAAAAAACTTTTTTCCTTTTACGTGACTCTGCAAGCTCTGACGATCCCAGCTGCGTTGCCTGCTAATCAGGCAACTCAGCTGGGATCGCCAGAGCCCAGAGCCCCGTAAAAAGAAAAAAGTTTTCCCCCTCCAGCTTGCTTACCTTAGCTGGTAATCGCAACGCTTGCCTTGCTTCACTTGCCTGAATCCATTCCATCAGCAAGCCACTCTCTGCCTGCAATCATGCAGGCAGGAGTTGTGGACTTCAACTCCCAGAATTCCTCAGCCAGTAAAAACAAAGCTGGCTGAGGAATTCTGGGAGTT
The DNA here is from genome assembly GCA_022577455.1 of Arizona elegans. Lineage (NCBI taxonomy): Eukaryota > Metazoa > Chordata > Lepidosauria > Squamata > Colubridae > Arizona > Arizona elegans. The sequence goes on along the minus strand of JAKOOJ010000006.1, from coordinate 78,290,472 downwards.
GAAGTCTACAAGTCTTAAAGTTGCCAAGGTTAGAGACCCCTGTTCTATTGGGTAAGTTTTTTTCCCCTTTGGGAGCTTTAAAAAAATAGTTAATTGGGGTTTTTTTAGTTGTTCTTTTTTAGACCTAGCCATTTAAAGTTTAGGAAGTTTTAAATTTAGTTTTCATATAAAAATAAAAATAAAATAATATTTGTGCAGCTTTCTGAGATGTGGTGTGTTTCTGTAGTGTTTCACTCTAACTACACAAACACACAAAATCTCACAAAGCTGTATGTGGAATTTTGTGTGTGTAAAGTGTGAAGGTTGATTTTTTTGGGCTTTTTGTGGCTGTGTGAGGTTCCTGCTTGTTGCAGGGGCCATTTTGGGTCTAGCACAGCTGCTTTTACATTGTGGATGAGCCAGTTGTGTTGTGTCTGTGTAAAGTGTGAAAGTTGTTTTTTTTGCGCTTTTTGTGGCTGTGTGAGGTTCCTGCTTGCTGCAGGGGCCATTTTGGGTCTAGCACAGCTGCTTTTACATTGTGTTGAGGCAGTTGATGTTTTTTAATTTTTATTTGGTGTGTGTTGGAAGAGGGGTAGTCTTATATGGCGAGTATAGCCCAAACCCTATATTTTAACAGGAAAAGTCGAGGGTCGTCTTATACGCCCAGTCGTCTTATACGCCGGAAAATACGGTACATACATACATACATACATACATACATACGTAATTAAGTAAATTCAGGAAGGTTTTCAGCATTAAGTCATTCTAACTAAAATATATTTATCTCACTATCTATTAATTGGAATAGATATAAAGACTTAGATATTAATTACTAAATCCTTAATTGCAAGGCTTATTTTTTGGCAAATACATTTTTGAATAAGGTCTCATTACATTTTATTTTATAGTAATAACACTGTGAGCTAGTCACTAACATAATAAATGGCTGAGTTCCAGGATTTTGTGAGGAATAATTATTTCATATTTGATAGAAAAGAACAAACTTGAAGTCATATGAGATGTATCATTTGGTCAGAAAGATGACTATTTTTCAGAAGGATTGGTTTGGGGATTTTGGAGTTAATCCTTTAAAAACAAGCTTGAAAGCTTGAAATAGGAAAAGTTGTATCTTTTCCTCTTACATAATGAGATGATTGCAGCTGACAAAGGAATCCCATGAAACATTCTCTGAGATTTGAAAATAAATTTATCAGTCATATAACTCTGTTTCCTTCCTGATCTTTCTTCCTCCTATCAAATGATTTATATGAAATTAAAACCACAGTGCAGCAATTTTTGCAAACATTGTGCCTGCCTTTTTTTGAAGCATCAGAGGGATCAACAAAAACTCTTTTACTAATTTGTAGAAATCGTCGTCTTTGCTTTGTAGAACCATAGTATTGGCTTATAGTGAGACTTAGGATTTATCTATGTTTGTGCTATTTCTTTCAGTAATAGAATGGTCAATGCCTAGAATGCACTACCTGACTCTGTGCTTTCTTCCCCAAAACTTTAACCTTAAACTGTCCACCGTTTACTTCACCTCATTCCTAAGAGGTCTGCAAGAGACGTGCATAAGTGCACCAGGGTGCCTACCATCCCTGTTCTAATATTCCTTTTTACTCTTATTCCTTTCATGTATTCAAATTATGTTTATACTTTTACCTGTTATCTTATATATACTTGACAAACAAACAAATAAATAAAACAATAAACAAACAAACAAACAAATAAATATTTAGATCACTGTTTCTGAAGCTAGCAATTTAAAAATGTGTGGACTTCATTCCCAGAATTCTCCATTCAGCATGCTGGGAACTGAAATCCATGGATCTTGAAATTGCCAAGTTTGGAAAATAATGATCTAAAGAATTCATATGTTTACTTTTCACAATTGTTCACACTAAATGTCTGTAGTAAACTGAGGTACTATCAGGTACTTTGAAGAAAAAATAAAATCCATTTAACAATGGAAGGTTAGGAGATAGGCTGCAATGGAAGAGGGGATATTATCTTTTGTGTGATTGATAGAAGCGGTAAATACCAATCTCATTGAAATTAATACTGACCAGCATTTTCAATTTACTTGTGTTAGATTGGCATAGGGAACAAGAATACGCGAGCAGCGAGTGGTCTATTCAGCACTTTATTAGAGGGAATCAGAACAGCCGACTTCGCTGCCGGGCTCGCCTTATAAAGGGAGTCAGCAGGCAAGCCGGCCAATGACAGATCTGTGAGCCTCAGCTTGGCTATTCCCTGCTGGCCTCTATGAGGGCATGGCGGATGCCTAGCTCAGCCAGGAATGATTCCATCAGCTTGGCGGTGAGCTGTGGCCCGTTGTCCGACACCAGGATGTCCAGAATGCCATGTGTGGCGAAGAGTCTGCGCAGGGCCCGGACAGTTACCTCAGTGGTGATGTTGGGCATTTGGATGACCTCCAGCCATTTGGAGAATGCATCCACCACGATGTGGAGATATTTGCCAGCCATAGGCCCTACAAAGTCGATGTGAACGCAGGACCAGAGGGCACTAGGTGTCTCCCATTCTGTGTGTTGGGCTTGTGCTGGTGCCGGTCTGACCTCCTGGCACGGGGCGCATCTGGAGACCCATTGTTCAATGTCCTTGTCCAAGGCGGGCCACCAGACGTAGCTTCTGGCCAGCGCCTTCATCTTCACGATGCCCGGGTGCCCAATGTGAAGGCTCTCCAAGGTCCTCTCCTGCAGCAATCGTGGTATCCTACTCTGTCGCCCCAGAGTAGGCAGCCCTTCATAGTTGAGAGTTCTTGCTGTTTTCTTAGGAAAGGGCTGAACTCTTCACCCACTTTTTCCATTGGCCAACCCCTCAGGACCCAGGACATGATTTGCCTGAGGCTCTTTTCCTTCTTCGTGTGGGCTGCTACATCTGTGGAAGATACTGGGCACTGCAGGTCTCCGTCAATGTGGAAAAGGCCGAGGGTGGGTGCAGGTCTTCCACCAGTTCCTGCGTTGGGCACCTACTGAGGGCATCCGCGTTGCTGATGGTTTCTACCAGGTCTCTGTGTGAGAGTGTACGAATACCCGGCAAGGAAGATGGCCTAGGACGTCATCCTGGGCGACATGTATGTCGGTGTTTGTTTGTCACCTGCAAAGAGTCCGAGGAGGGGCTTATGGTCAGTGATGATTTCGAATGCCCTCCCATAGAGGTATTCATGGAAGCGCTTGATGCCAGCCATGATGGCCAAGGCTTCCTTATCCAGCTGGCTGTAGTTGCGCTCAGCTGCCGCCAGAGCCTTAGAGAAGAAGGCGATGGGGGCTTCCGTGTTGTTGGGCAATCGGTGGCTAAGGACAGCCCCGACTCCATATGGAGACGCATCACAGTTCAATACCAGCGGAAGCATCTCGTGATACTGTATCAGCACGCTGTCCAAGGATAGAAGCCCCTTGATGTTCTTGAACACGGTTTCCTTGGCTCTACCCCACTTCCAAGGAGCCACCTTTCCCAGAAGACGATGGAGTGGCTCAACAACCGTGGCTTTCTGTTTAAGGAAAACGCTATAGAAATTTATCAATTGCTTTTTGGGGCTGGAGTTTCATGAATCGCCTTGACCTTAGATTTGGTGGGGTGTATGCCAGTGCTATCTATTAAATAGCCCAGGAACTTGACCTCCTGGACCCCAATGATGCACTTGTCTCTCCTCACACGCAGACCCTTCTCTTGGAACTGCTTCAGGATGAGCCTAAGCCATTCCAAGAGTTGAGATCTGGAGGTGCCGGAGATTGGTACATCATCAAAGTGTGGCACCACCCCTGGAATGCCTTGGAGACGGCGTTCCATCATTGATTGAAAAATGCCAGGGGCTGCGCTGACTCCAAATTGGAGGCGGTTGCATTTGAATGCGCCCCGGTGGGTGACAATAGTATGAGCCTCCGCAGTTTTTTCGTTGACTGGCAGTTGCTGGTAAGCCTGGGCCAGGTCCAGTTTTGCAAATATGGTCCCACTCCCAACTGAATGCAACAGATGTTGCACCACTGGGACTGGGTATGCGCTCTGCTGTAATGCCCGGTCAATGGTGCATTTATAGTCGGCGCAGATGCGCACAGATCCATCATGCTTCATTGGGGTCACGATGGGGGTCTCCCATGCAGCATGATTGATTGGTTATAATATGCCTTGGGCAATCAGTTTATCCAACTGAGTGTCTACCTTAGGCCGAAGTGCAAATGGAACCCTGCGAGGCTTGAGCCGAATTGGGGTGATTGAGGAATCTAAATTGAAAGAGATGGGTTTCCCCAAGAATTTACCTAAGCTTCCATTGAAGACGTCCTTGAACTCTTCGAGGAGCTTGTCGAGTTCATCCTGCTGAATCTGATGGATTCCTCAGATTGAGAGCCCTAGAGGCTCGAACCACTCCACTCCAAGCAGGGTCGGGCGGCTGTCCTTGACGATGGTGATGGGTAGGTTGCCCTTGAAGCTGTGGTAGCTGACACTCAGTGAAGCTTTCCTGAGGACCCCAATGGGATTTCTGCCGAAATCGACGAGCCTTGCATGAAGCGGCTGCGGTTGGCTCTTTGAGATTTGTGGTTTCAGGTTTTTGAGCTGCTACCAGTCCATAATGGAGTAGAATCTACTTCCATGGCACATGGAGTCCCTTCCACGTGCACAGTCATGATGAAATTTGTGGCATTGTGGTCATCGGTGTGGGCAATGGTGGTTTGGTGGACCGCTCTGCTTCGCGGGTACCCGTCTCCCTCGCGCCTTGGTTGATAGGACCGTCTGGATGTCCTCTGGTGATCACGGTTTTCCAGCTTGGCTTTCTCCCGGACTGGTTCTGGAGCTCTGAAGGCTTCAGCAATGTGGCCTTTTGTTGGCAACATCGGCAGGTCGCATCTCTCCACCAGCATCTGGCTCTCACGTGGTTGCCGTTGCAGCTGGCACAGCTCTCCCCTCGGTCACCATTTTGTGTGGTTTCGTGTCTTGGTGGCCTGGAGACCTTATGGACCGCCATTTCATCATCCGACTCGGATCCTGTAATGGATTCTCTGGAGGAGGTCTGGGAGCTTTCTTGATTCTGTGGACTGCCTTGGCTCTCCGCATCGCCGCCGCTGCCATCTCTGATGTTTCTGCGGCTAATGGCCTCTTCAATCACGTCTTTTAGCAAGACCTTTCTCCTGCTCAGCAACTTTCTCTGCAGGGAGATGTCCCGCATCCCAAAAACGATGCGATCTTGGATGGCGTTGTCCATGTGATCAAACTCGCAGTTGGCAGCCAACTTCCACAGTGCTGCCACGAAGTCCTTTATGGATTCGCCCTCCTGTTGATTCCGTTGGCTGAAGGTGAATCTGTTTGCCATCGGTGTGCCAGTTGGGGCATAGTGTTCCTGAAGAACGTCTTGGAGGTCACTCCACACCATGATCTCAATGTCCTGGGGTGCCACGAAGTCGATGGCCATTCCAGGACTGCCAATCTGCAATGTGCCAGGAATAAGGCTTGTTTGCAGTTGTCCTCCAGGTCTTCATAGCCGTTGCCAGTCAGGAATTGGCGGAACCTAATCATATAGGCTTTCCACTTCTCCTGATCAGGGTTGAATGGTGCCAGCAAGATTTGTGGCGCTGCCATGGTTCTCATGCTATCAGCTCTAAGTGACTCCAGCTCAGTGACTTGCTCTGTTGAGTCGGGCTGGGTGGCGATCGTGCCACGAGGTTCTTCTCTGTGGTTCACGAAATCCTTCATCACCAGTGTTAGATTGGCTCAGGGAACAAGAATACGCGAGCAGCGAGTGGTCTGTTCAGCACTTTATTAGAAGGAATCAGAACAGCTGAGTGCGCTGTCGGGCTCGCCTTATAAAGGGAGTCTGCAGGCAAGCCGGCCAATGACAGATCTTCAAATCTCCCGCCAGTGGACTAGCCAATCCAGCTATATAAGAACATAACAACTTCCCTTTCTAAATATCAAACAATGTATGCCAATTGAAATAATCTATTAAATGAAATAGGTCTATGGCCTAGTAATGAAATTCTGAATGTGTTTCAGTTAGTCTTGTTTTCTGGCATGTATGTGGAGTGGTCTATGCAGTTTCCTTGCCAACATTTTTAGGACTGGTTTTTCCATTGCTATCTTCCTAGGGTTGACAGAAAATGACTGACCCAACGTCACCCAGATGGTTTAGTCTGAGGCAGGATTAGACCTTATCTTCTACTCTCCCATTTTGAAATTCAGAGCCTTTAGCCATGACACTAAACTGGTTCTGATTAAAATTCTATCTCTATTCATATCTACTTAGGCACAAGCCCCCTTCTGAAATTATTTCCCAGGAATGAGGTGCACAATTGAACTTCAAATATCTCCAATAAACAAGACTGTTATTGATTATTCTGATTATATTTCATATAAGATTCATCATATGCAGATCTTTATCTCATGTGCAACGATTTCAGTGCTCATCTTCCTTTGCGTTTCTGCTTTCTTGTATGTTTAGAAAAGCACATCAATATCTGGCTAAAAATGTCACCATCCATTGATAAATAATATAGTGATAACCTTCCCATTTTCTGCTCAAAACTATCATTTCAACTACAAGGAGTCTCAAATTCCTGCCAAAAAAATAGCCCACCCTTCATCATAATGCTTATATTCTTCTGCTAGTTGTACTGCATCAGCAGTTAGCCTTGACTTGACATAAGAGAAATAACAGCTTGTTATAACTCAAGGTAGAGAGAGTCACCTTGTAAACTACAAACCATCTTTATTTTATTTTAGGATTTTTTTTTTACTTTAATGTTTTTGTTTTTCAGCATGGTCAACTCAACAGAGTTCAATTTATGAAGAAATATAAAATACTTAGTATCTTTCTTTTCTTTTTCCCTAGTGTTATTCTTCTAAGAGCAGGGTGTGCTTTTCTCAATAAAATAAATGTTTATGCTATACTTCTATAAACCAGAGATAATTTTTACCATGAGGATAGTGGAACTGAATATATTCTCTCTCTGTTTTCTATTCTGTGGTCTATTGCCCAGGAAATATATTCTCAGCTCATCTAACTTCCTGCTGTTTTGAAGTCATAGTTCAGTCCACGGGAAACAATTTCACTTGGCAGTCCATGAAAAGAGAGAAAAGGAAATAGATTCAATGCCCTTGATCTGATTGATCTGTAGATTTTATGCGGGACCCTTGTTCTGTCTTATTTGATTCTCAGTTCAATGGCTGTTAGCAGTATAATAGAATTATCTGAAACAATATCCTGCTTCACAGTACCGATGAATAACCTACTTCAGGTTATGAACCCCACCTACGTTGTGGTAGAATAGCAAATTTGGTTGAATTGAATTGAGATGTAAAAGATGCAATGCAAGGAGCTACTTTACACTGTCAAGTTGACAAATTAAGCCACATGCCTTCTGAATGTGATTTATGCATTAAATAATCAGCTTAATTCAGTATCTTATATATCTGATATAGTTTTATGGGAATGAAGAGTGGCATGCATATCTGAGTATTATGCAAATAAGCTTATTCATCTGATCCCATTATAGTCAAAGAGCTAGTACAAGACACTAAAGCATAGCATATGACAATCTTTTAATTGTGTGACTGGCTACTAATGAATATTTTCCCCCTGATTTATTTGCTCAGTGAATACAATATATTCTATATTAGAGAAGAAGAGTAGAGGAGAGGAAAGAACTAGAGAATAGAGGAAATACTGTCTGATTTAATGTATCTTTTATTAACTTTGCATAACATACACTTGGTCATTAAATACATTGTTTTAGTTCTAGGTTTCATATTATTAAATATTATTTAATATTTAGTAGTATGCCTGGACTACTGCAATGCTCTCTTCATGGGGCTCCCCTTGAAGAGCACCCAGAAGCTCCAACTGGTCCAGAATGCGGCCGCGCGGGTGATTATGAGAGCGTCATGGGGCTCCCATGTAACACCTGTCCTGCGTGAGCTGCACTGGCTCCCGGTGGTCCTCCAGGTGTGATTCAAGGTGTTGGTGACCACCTTTAGAGCGCTCCATGGTTTAGGGCCTGGATATTTACGGGACCGCCTTCTGCCACCGAGAGCCTCCTACCAGCCAGTATGCTGCCACAGAGAGGGGCTCCTCCGGGTGCCATCGGCCAAACAATGCCAACTGGCAGCCCCCAGGGGGAGAGCTTTCTCTGTGGGAGCGCCTGCCCTCTGGAACGAGCTCCCCCCGGAGATACGGATGATTCCAGACTTACGTACTTTCCGTTGGGCCCTCAAGCCTTTTTATTTCATCAAGTCGGGCTGGCCTAATCTCTCCAATTGTGTATTTTAATTTGGATTTTTAATGGGGATTTTAACTGTCGGGCCAAGTTGTTTAATTCATTTTTAAATTGTTTTATATTTTGTATTTGATGTTTTTTACTTCTGGCTGTTCACCGCCCTGAGTCCTTCGGGAGAAGGGCGGTATATAAATTTAAATATTAAATATTAAATAAAATATTAAATACATTGTTTCAGTTCTTGGTTTCATAATATTAAATATTAATATTTTTAGGAATTCTTATTATTTTAGCTCATCTTCCATGGTTGGAAGTATTTTCTTAAAGACATGGTTAATGAATGTTTTTGAAGCAGGGAAAGATGGTGGATTTGGTGCGGTGAAGTCCAGGATCAAGTCTACCCTCAGACATGAAAGATCTTTGGAAGACTTTGTGAAGTGGTTCGGGAATAACGAGAGGCACAAGCAAGCAAGTGACAACAGCTCTTTAATATACAGTGAGACTTCAGCAAAAACTCAGAGGCTGCAGCCCTCCTTATATACAATCCTGGAGGGACTGTCAGCCAATCAGAAACGTAGGCAGGTTTGACACTCCCGCTTAAAAGTATCAATACATAACACTTTGGACTAGCACTCTTTCTAGACAACCACCCATACGTCCACCTGTGTCTCAATCTGTGTACACTTAAGGATCTCAAGCAGCGTGATAGAACGCAATTAATGTATTACTTTCTGGGCAAGATCTGTTTAATTTGTACATATTTTTAATCTTGCATTTTACATTTTAAATGACATCTCATACAGTATGCCTTATTTTAATTGTGATGCTTCTGACATGAATAAACAAGCAAGCATCACTCTTTCTCATCCCAATCACAGCAGTTCTTGTGGGAAAATATAGTGATTGGGAACTATGCATGCTATCTTCAGTTCATGCATGAAAGATGGAATCTTTCCTGCCCATACTTCCTGCAGAATAATATGATGGCCTTTATATTTTGTAGGCAAGTTCTGAGCAGTGGGTTTTTGTTTGTTTGTTAAGAATATATCGTTAAAAATAAGCTGCTCCACATAAGCAGCTGTGAGAAATATTTTTGAAGCACTGAATTTTTATATTTACTAAGAATCATGAATTTTGCGCATCATATAGAAATTATGCTGCAGTACACATAGTTCCATTGAAATTAATGAGCTTGTTATTACTGTGATTGCAATGACTCCCTAATGTGTGATGCATGTTGGAATAAGACTCAAACATTTTGCTCTGCATGCCCACAGATGCAGTGAACCTTTCCCCGAAGTTCTGTATTATTTATAAATGCTAACAATATTCAGAGAAATGGCTTTCTCATTAAAGCACACAATAAAAGTAAATCAAACAAACAAGGCCAAAACTTTTGATTGCTCTACGCTTAACTTATTACTAAAGGGGGGCGAAGTGTTTGATTTAAGCTACCTTTGTTATAAATCATCCAACAGGTCAATTCAGACATAAATAAGCTTGTAAGGTGACACAGGAAATGCTGACTGGGAGTAAAAGACTTGGTGAATTTTATGTACAGTTAAAAATATGAAACAAAATCTATGAAAAATATATTTTCCCCTTTTTAGATTTTTTTTTTTTTTGTCATTGTTATCAAAGTTTCATGTGGATCAAACTTATATAAAAAGAATAATATATCACTGGATAAAATAATATCAAAGATTTACTTGTTTCATTTACTGGGGAAACACATATTCCTGTGAGAAAAAAAAATGCCCTTGAGATTAAGAAAGTGATGAAACCAAATGGTTTCTTATAATTGGTGATCAGACTCTGATGCTGCTGTATATCAATTTTGATTCATTCTTTCCTGGAAAAGGGCTTCAAATTTTATAGCATGAACTGCTCAGTTCAGTTCTTGCCACACAATGTCCTTGGACTTTTCCACGTTTAGTACTTATAGTGTAGTTTCTATGTTTAAAAAATAATAATAAAACCCTAGGAGTAAATGCAAATATTAAGCCAGTATGACATTCTACTTCCTCAGATAAAATCAGATCAAAACTACTGAATCAGATAAAACAAATTATTTGAGACAGTGCATTAACTTGAAAAAGAAAAGCACTTGGCCTCAACAATATCAATCAGAGCACTGAAGTGGACCACTTCATTTTGGCTGGCCAGCCTAGCAGCTGTTCAATATAATTTGGCTATGCTGAGTGTTCTGTAAAAAAATAGGAATCACTTTGTTTTACAGAGCAGCTTCAAAGGAGACTTTTCAACTGAAATAAACTATCCTTTAAGTATTGTATAATCCCCAGCAAATACTTTTAAAGTACCCTTATTTAAATGCTACTATTCCAAAACACACTCTTTTTGTATACAACATTCCTACACAGATGTTTTCTTAAAGTAAAGGTAAAGATTTTCCCTATCCAGTTGTATCCGATTCAAATGGCGGTGCTCATCTCTGTTTCTTAACCAAGGGAACCAACATTATCTGATGACACTTCATGGTCATGTGGACAGCATGGCTACATGCTGAGGCATATGGAATTCTGTTACCTTCCCATGGAATTGGTACCTATTTTTCTACTTGCATTCACATGCTTTAGAACTGCTAGATGAGCAAGATCTGGGACAAGTAGTGGGAGCTCACCCCATCCTGCAGTGGTTAGGTGTCAAACCCGAGATGTCAGCTTCCAAGCTGACAAGCTCAGTGTCTTTAACCACCATCACATTCTTTTCTTAGTATGGTTAAATGCTTATTTCATTGTGAAATGCTGCATTAGAGAATGAGACGCATAAGGCATAATACTGTATTTGTAGTGTACCTTTGTGATATTCATATATGGTGTTTATACTCTTGATTCGAAGCCAGTTGAGTAATATCCTCCTTAGGTTTTACACAAATTAAATTGAATTTGCATATTAAAAAATCAAATGGACATCCACGCCCACACAACAATTAGCTTTAAAATATAATAGTCTTCATTAACTACCCTGATTATCTTTGATGCCATCTAGAGATACTCAAAAGTGCTTTTTCAAGAGGCAACTAGACTTCCTGGTTTTTCTTTGAAGATGTTTTGCTTCTCATCCAAAAAACTTCTTCAGTTCAACATGAAACATCTTCAAAGAAAAACCAGAAAGTCCAATTGCCTCTTGAAAAAACACCTTTGGGACAACCATGACCTAAATGACTGAGAATCTCCATAGACTTCTAGAGATACCTTTTTAAATATTTTTTTATTAAAAGAAAATTTTACAAAGATTTAAGAAATTAGAGAAACCTAGAAATTAAAAATAAATATACTATAAAAGTGTTAAAGAAATAGTTTTTTTTTGTTTTTTTTTTGCTTTAATTTAGCCTTCATACTTTTGTACATTTATACAAAAACAATTTCTTGACAATTAAGAAAAAGGATAGCCAAAGAACTACAGGTAGTCCTTAACTTACAACAGTTCATTTAGTGACTGTTCAAAGTTAAAACTAGTGCCGCATAATGGGGTGAGTTCCTATTACTTGTCCCAGCTTCTGCCAAACTAGCAGTCCGAAAGCACGTAAACAATGCAAGTAGAAAAATAGGGACCACCTTTGGTGGGAAGGTAACAGCGTTCCGTACACCTTTGGCATTTAGTCATGCTGGCCACATGACCATGGAGACATCTTTGGACAGTGCTGGCTCTTTGGCTTTGAAACAGAGATGAACACATCTCTGATGTGTTCTCCCGATTTAGAGTCGGGAACGAGTAGCACATTTGTGCGAGGGGAACCTTTACCTTAAAGTTAAAACAGCCCTGAACAAATGACTTATGACTGATTTTGATACTTATGTCCATTGCAGCATCCCCATGGTCACATGATCAAAATTCAGATGTTTAGAAATTGGCTCTTATTTATGACAGTTGCACTGTTTTAGGGTTCTGTTCTTATCTTCTGACAAGCAAAATCAATGGGGAAGCCAGATTCACTTAACAACTGTGTTACTAAGTTAACAACTGGAGTGATTCACTTAACAACTGTGGCAAGAAAGGTCATAAAATGAGACAAAACTTAACAAATGTCTTACTTAGCAACATACATTTTTGGCTCAATTGTGGTCATAGGTCGAGGACTACCTGCTGATCCAGTCTTCTTTGCAGCAGTTACAAACAACAATTAGTGTCTCCAGTCGCCTATATTACATGTCACCATTCTGTTCTTCCTAAAATAAACCTTTTTAATCAATAAATCCTGAAATCACTTTGTTTTTATCCATTTTCAGCAAAAAGTCTATACGGGGTTTCCAGACTTTTATAAAAGTAGTTGTAGTTCTCTCCTTAATAAAAAATACAAAAAGTCAATTTAGCCATTTCTGCAAACTCAGCCACCTTCACAAACCATTCATCCAATATTGATGTTTCTGTAATCTTCCATTTTTTGTACATGTAATATATAAAACTGATTGTCCATGATCCTTTTCTAGTAGAGCGTCCATACATCCTAATAAGAAAAGTTCAGGTTTCATCTCAATGTTGATTTTTGGAACTCTCTGCATCATCATATGTATTTCTATACTATATGTTTTCACTTTTTCAAAAGTTCACCATGCATGATAAAATGTCCCTTGATGTTTTGACATTTTCCAAAGTGATTGGAAGTAGCTTTTACGTCTTAGACAATTTCTTGAGTGTCATACACCAATAGTACATTATTTTTCTTTAAAATTGTAAAACAGTGTGTGAGTTTTAAACCATATTCTCTTCCATTGATCCATTTGAATATTATAACCAACATTCTTGGCTGATTTCATACATTTTCCCTATCTTCACCTCAAACCTCAACAAATGTTTATACTGTTTGGAAATCACATGTTCACCATTTCTATATTCATATTCATTTTTAAATTTCATTTTATCTTATTCTGCTTCTTTCTATTTATATTCAATCTTTCTCTTAATTGTGCTTATGATAATCACTGACTATTAAATTTAATTGCACTCAGTTGTTCCCTTTATTTAACATAATAACAGAGTTGGAAGGCACCTTGGAGGTCTGGTAGTTCAATCCCCTGCTCAAGCAGGAAACACTATATTATTTTAGACAAATGGTTGTCTTAAAAACCTTCTGGGTGCTAATTGTTCTGTCAGGAAATTTCTCCTTAGGTCCAGGTCAGTTCTCTCCTTGATTAATTTCCATCCATTGCTTCTTTCCTGCCTTCAAGTGCTTTGGAAAAGAGAAAAACCCCTCTTCTTTGTGTCAGTCCTTGGATATTGAAATATTGCTATCATGTCACACTTAGTCCTTCTTTTCATTAAACTAGACATGCCCAATAAATGCAACCATTCTTTATATGTTTTAGCCTCAGGCCCCTAATCTCCAATTTCATTTTAAACAACCCATTTTCCTGCAATAGCAAGACTTTATGTTGATTTTTTGTTTCTGTTCACTGTTTCTTTTCTATAAAATGAGCTAAGGCAAAAAATATTTTAGGGATAACCTAGACTGTTATCTAATCTGTATTCAAAGTGGGACATTTCTAATAAACTGATTTTTAAATATATATTTACTGTAACATAAATAACCATGCCACACAAAACATATACTATGATCTATTAAATTGAAACATCTCTTATTCTTTATGACAGCAATTTCATTATCCAAACTAAACAGCAGGCAGCAAATACAGTTTAAAAATCAGATAATTCCAGTTCTCCTCCTTCCTTTTCATCTTGGAGGACTTTTATTAAGTTCATGTTCTTTCCTCCTGCCATTTAAATCTGGAAATGTCTTTTTTGCCACTGTTTAAATTGTGCATCAATTCCCAAAACAGGTATTGTCTAAAATAAGAACAACATTGTAAGGAACATATTCATTTTTACTAAAGAAATTCTTCCCAACAATGATAATTATAATTTTCCTGATCTTATCTTAATAAATTCTTCTTTATTTCATTCATACTTTTAAGAGTTATATTTGAAATAGCATTAAATTAATGTTAATTATAATGTTAGCCAAATATCTCACTTTTTTCCCAATCTGAAAACTAGTTTTCACAGAAAATTCTTTTTTGTTTTCTATCTTCATATTCTTTGTTAGCAGCTTCATTTTTGTTTTTTCTTATTAATTTTAAATACAGCCAATAAACAATTTCTCTTTCCTTTAGTGTAGCTATCTCTCCTAAAGAGTTCTCCAAAATTAGAACTAAATCATTGACCCTCAGTTTATAAACTTTTAAACTTTCTCTCAGGCAATTCTGTCATGTCTTATATCTTCAAAACTTCAAGAGTCAGAATGAGTAACAATGGGGAAAGTGGGCATTCCTTTTTTTAATGGGGCTTGAATAATTACCCATCTCAATTATTTGTGCCTTTTGCAATAATGTATCAATTTCATCCATGTAACAAAGTACTCTCCTAAATCCATATCTCCGAAATTTTTAAAAACAGAAAAATCCAGTTTAAATTGTCAAAAGTTCTGTGTCAAAACATATTAAGGCAGCTTGTTTTCATTTTGTTGCTCCAAGTATTCTAATACATTAAGGACATTTCTAATATTATCTCTTAATTGTTTCTTAGGTTAAAAAGCCAGATAGGTCTTCATGGATAAAATCTTGTAAAACATTTTTCAGTCTCATAGCTAAAATTGTCATTAATATTTTATAATCATTATTCAGTAATGATATTGACCTAGAATTCTGGGGGAAAGTCAAATCCTGTTCCTTTTTAGGAATCAGTGATATATGTGGCCCTGTTCAACTATCCAGTATATTTCCATCCTCTAAGATGCAGTTAACCATTTATTTATTTTGTTGCCAACGTAATAAAAGGTCACCTTCCAAATATTTATAGTAAGAAGCTCATAATCCATCTCAACTGGAAAAGTATCATTTAGAGATATCTTTACCAAGAATGCTGTAGCATCACATTGGAATGTAACAGTTCCTTTCTGAATAGGTTAAAATCTGGTTGAAACATTTAAAAATGCTAACTTGGTTTTACTTAGCTGCTGCTTTTCCTTTGGCTTTTTAAAAAATGCCTACAGCAGTGCAGAGTTATTTTCTAATTTTAGCTCTCACTTTAAGTGATATAAGGCTGGGTTATTTAGGGACTACCTTTTTCTGGCTCTGGATAAGATTGGACAGAGTGGCTGTACTTGTGTGTCCTTCTCTTAAATAGTATCATATATCAAAACCTAAACAAGGCACCTTCTCTGTTATGGTACAGGCCTTATGGTATAGTATCCTTCAGAGATTCATATCATTACCACTTTTTAAAGTGTAAGGTGAATTCAGATGTCTGGAATTGGGAAGCCTCAAAATTGAATTAATGCAACAAATAAATAACTGGAAAAAGATGTCAAATTATACATTTAAAATGTAGAGGGACATGGTAGCTCAGTGGCTAAGACACTGAGCTTGTCGATCGAAAGGTTGGCAATTCAGCTAGTGCCTTGCTGTTCTGGCCTGTCAGTGGCCTGTGCAGTTAATAGCTGATTCTGACAGCGAGGAAGCTGGTGTGGTGCTGCGCCAGCAACCTGTGCAGTTGGCACTCGAGTCAGACAATGAGGAGGCTGGAGAAGATGTGGTGCCAAAGGCGGGGATTCAGCCAGGGAGCTTCAGAACCTCCAGAAGCTCCCATAAGTGAAGAGGAAGAAGAGGAGGAGCCTCTTCTCGATGCACGAGCGTGCAGAGCTGCGAAAAGGTAGGAGTGGTTCCTCAGGAGGAGGTCTCCTTGAGAGTAAGGTTTGTATGAACTTTGTGTGTGCTGCGTTCTTTCGGGTCCATAGCTGAGGCAGAACACTTGTGTGTTACTTGTCCCAGCTTCTGTCAACTTAGCAGTTCAAAAGCACGTAAAAATGCAAACAGAAAAATAGGGACCACCTTTGGTGGGAAGATAACAGTATTCCGTGCATCTTTGGCATTTTGTCATGCCGATCACATGACCATGTGACGTCTTCGGACAGTGCTGGCTCTTCGGCTTTGAAACGGAAATGAGCACCGCCCCTAGAGTCAGAAATGATTAGGGGAAGGTGCAAGGGGAACCTTTACCTTTACCTATTGTGCCAGTCCTCTTGGTAAAAGACCTGTAGAAAACACTGGAACAAAGTAGAGGGTCCTGTATTATTACTATTTTGGAAAGATAAACATATGGCCAGAACAATAGAATTCATGTGTCAGAATTGGCAAGATGGTGAATAAAGCAGTGATGCAAATTTTGTCTCTTAGTACATGCAAAAGTGGTTGGACATGCATGTTATGCAAAAGGGATGGGACTTGTAGATGTTTTCCATTTTTCTGGTTTTAACATCGTTTGGATTTTGATATCTTCCTAAGCACACACTGGTCCCAACTACACAGTGTCCACAGGATTAATGTTATTAAAATCTTACAAAGAATCATTTATCAACAAAACTGCTTACAATGAATTATGGATAGCAGTTATTGAAAGATTTAAAAACTCTTTCTCTTTCTCCCTCCCTCCCTCCCTCCCCACTCCTCCCCCTCCCTCCCTCCCCCCTCTCTGAAATATATGGACTTTTCAAAAAAAAGTTCTCTTTAGTTTTCTTTTTTCATAACTTTATATACCTTTGTTTCTTTGAATTCCGTTTATAAAATCAAAGTTAGCTCTGGAGGACATGATGAATCATGTTAAAAATTGAGTCAGCTGAGGAAATGTTTCTGCCTCTGTGAAGTATCTAATGAACTGCTAGGGTTAGCCTATAATCAAATAAACCACACCCGCAAAACAAAGAATAGCATGAAGAAATATAAAGGGGAAAAGAATACTTTAAATGTACCTATTTTCTTTACTAGTTTAACTGATGTTATTTCACAATCATGCTTTGTTGTTTGTTATTGTTATAGAGATTTAACAGATCTTTCAGTCGAAAGAAGGCAGTATATTTTCTAAACATATTAAATTGCACCATGATCTATCAGGGGTGTCAAACTGGTGGCCCACGGGCTGGATGCGTCACATGCCCACCCCAGCTCTATGAAGGGAAAACCATCATGAAATGTCACATGACAGCAATGTGACAACACGAGTTTGACACCTGTGATCTAGATTAATTTTCTATCAATATAAAATACTCAGATTTCTTAAATTATCATTCAAACATTATTTATTATACTGTATATTAATGTGCCCATTTAATGGGTGACTATTAAGGCATTTTAAAGAAACAAAATGCAATTACTTATCCAATATATTTTAATATTACATTATGATTTTATGCATCAGAAATTAATCAATTTATAAAAATATGACTTACTAAATATGTCACTGAGAGTATTAAAAAGCAAACCAAATCTTTTAAGATCCTATACATATAATTTTGTTTGACACATCACTTTTATTAATTCATTAATTTGTATGTTAGGACTTGGGAATGACTTTATATAGGAAATTGATTTCCTACTTAAGTTAGAAAAAATAATGTTGCTCTCCTGTAACAACAATGAAAATTTAAAATACAAAATCCTAGAGATCTAGAATAAGTGTCATAAAATATTTTTTCTTACAACTTAATTACTTAAATCATTTTGCTGCTTCAAGGCAATGTTTGAGCAGCTGTGGATAAAAAAAATAATCATGTCCACAGAGTATCATAATACACTGTAAAGGCAATTGGAGGGAAATAACATGACTGAGTATATCACAGATCTGTTCCATCTCTTTTTTTTCCACTGTAGATAATCCAAATAATTTTGAAAAATGGCCAATAGTATAAGTAAATTACTGTTTGGAATTGATAACAGCTAATACACAGCATTCAATAACTTTAAAAACTTTCAAAATTAGTGCCACAGTTTTCAATATTTTGGGGACATGAATATAAGCACATTAAAAAAGATTACATTTATCCAATGGTGGGATTCAATTTTTTTAACAACCGGTTCTGTGGGCGTGACTTATTTGGGTGGACATGGCTTGTTGGTCACATGATTGGGTGGGCGTGGCTACCTGGTCATGTGACCGGGTGGCCATGGCTATATGTATAGGGACTATTCAGAGGCTGAAAAAAGTCATTTCTGACCGGTCCTTGCACTTTTGACTGGTACTCATACTTATGACCATCCTCAAATTTATGCCTGTTGCAGCATTCTTAACAACCGTGTCACTCATTTTACAACTGCTTCTCTTCACCACGGTGACAAGATAGGGTGCAAAACATAAAATGTGAGGACAGTCGTAAGTGCGAGGACCGGTCAAAAGTGTGAGGACCAGTCAAAAACAACTTTTTCAGCTCTCTGAGTAGTCCATATGCACAAAAGGACAACCCAGAGGGCTGAAAAAAGTGATTTCTGACAGGTCCTCTCACTTTTGACCGGTTCTCGCACTTATGACTGGTCATCATTTATGCCCGTTGCAGCATTCTTAACAACCGTGTCACTCATTTCACAACTGCGGTGCTTCATGTGACCGGGTGGCCGTGGCCAGGTGGTCATGTGGCATTGCTTCTTTGCCCTAATGACAGTTTGCTGCAATGGTCATAAGTGTGAAAAACGGTCATTGCACCCTGGTTGGAAGAACTCCAACAGGGGAGTATTTCCTCCCAACAGCGGTGTAAAAAGCTTAAAACAATCCTTCCCCATAGCTCCCTATTTTTATAAATCCAGATCCAAATATAGTCTGTAGTTAGAAAAGCATATTTGAGTTTATAACTTTTATTCGTTTGAGTTTAAAATACTGCATAGAATCAGTATTCTGCAGCATTAATGTAAATCTTCAGTATGTGTGTTTTCTTTAATGAAATAAATACAACTTGCAGAATAAGAAATCTTTATATCTAAAGATTAGCACCTCCAGTGGATGCCAAAGGAGCTAAAAAATTATCAACATACAGCATGTACTGAAGGTCATCTGGCAGGACACAATTGTCCACGTTTTCTGGTGTCATGAGAGCTTACCACAGCTTTGGCACTTGAAACTTTTTGTTAGAATACAATGGACACTTTGTTGTTCTGTTGCTAAAGTATGATGATTCTTCATACATTTAATGATAGCACTTTTTGAAATGAGAAAAATTTCATTCACATGGAAGTGCTGACAAGACCGTGCTGTAATGTGGCTATTTTTCTGGAATCCTAATTTAGAGCGATCAATTTATGTTTGCTGTTTAAAAATGGATTTTCTTCATAGTTTCAAATGCAACTATAAATAAATATAGTAATTATGAAAGGAAGCTGCATTGAAATCAATAAAAATAGTTTCAAATAAAAAATTTAGTATTAAAAATCCAGGTTACAATTTTCAGTCAAGAAAAAAAAAATATGAATGATGAATAGATACACTTAAATACTTTTCAAAAGAACCATTCCTTCCTATAGAAGAATATAAGAATATATTCTTACTTATTCAAATATTCAGAAGAATGACTTAGATAGTTGCATAAAGTAGTAAAATTTCTATTTTTGGTTTTAAAAATCAATATTGCATCAAAAAGTAGGTATCATCTGCAGCAAAGTAACTATGTGGACAACTCACATTTATTTACTAATGAATACTGTGGGATACAATTATTTGTGAATATACTTTGAAAAGTATTACAGAACCTGCCAATTGTGTTTCAAGGGCTAGATCCAAGGTTCAAGTCTAGGGTGACTATGAAAAGGCTTTGACCCTGTTGGTCCTGATAAAATGGATAGGCTTCTCAATGCTATCAGCATCACCACCTTCTAGTAAAATCCTTGTCCCTCCTGGATAGTGAAAGGCTCCAGGGCAGTGATTAGCAGGAGGATCCAGGCTTTTATGATGATTCTTGATGAGAGTAATGCAATCATCCTCACTCTCCTTGACTTCTCAGGCATCTATAAATTTTATAAACAAACAAACAAACAAATAAAGACTTGGTCATAGAAAAGACCAGTTGAGAGCTGACAAAATGAATAAAGACCAAATAATGTTAGCTTTTTTTAAATCTCAGAATCACTCTGTTAGATTAAGTGTTTAATTAAAAGAGTCCAAAAAGAGTCCTGGAACATAATAAACTCTTTGAAGTCACCTGATTTAATTAACTATTTTGCAGCTAGTACCTTCTATGTGGGTATAAATGTACATTGATGGAATGAGTCAATCAAAGTTTCATCAAACTGAAGTGTTTGATATTTTGCATTTTCCCCATTGGTTATTAGTTTACGGAAAAGTTAGAGGGATCAATATATGTCTTTGTCCATTTGACCATTTGACTTTTAAAAACAGGACAGATCTTTAATTTAATCCAACTAAGTATTTCTCCCACTTTTAATTAGCATGTTTCTTATAACACTGAGGCCTCTCCAGAAAATTTTAAACAGAAAACCTAGTAAATTAATTTATTGCTATCTTGATACATGAACAAAACAGAAAGGAAAACATCCTAAAACGTTTCTGCTATTTTCTCCTTTTATACAAACCCCCCCCCCCCCACAGTTTTTCAGTCTGAAAAAGATTTACAGTATCAGCTGGTTCCACAAAATTCTATTACATCAAATATTGAAAGAAATACATAATCTATATTTTATAATAGGCCACATTTACCCTGCAGCAACCCATTAAAGATGAAGAATTTTAATGTGTACCTAGACTCACTTCCTCCGATAACCATGTTTGACTGAAATCATGAAATGTCTATTTATTTTCAGGTCTTTCGATGTTTTGTGTGCCTTGTGACTTATTAAAATATGACTTGTCTCAGACAACTTATAAAAAGTAAAGTAATAAAAAAGAAGACCAGAAACAATTGCCTTTTTTAATTAAAGGTTTTTATTACTTTTTAAAAACAGCTGTCAATGAGAACTTCATAGATGGTTGACCAAATGCTTTATACCTTCTGCTTTGTTTCAAACTTTTCACATTTACTTATATATTCTTTTTATTAGGATGTATTAACTGTGGTTATTTTGATAAGATCTGTAAAAAAGCTATATTGTGAGTTTGTTGTTTTGTTTTGGTTGTTTATGTTTTGCAAAATGGCTACTATACCAAGAAAGCATGATTGTATAAGCAGAGAAACAAATTGCTTTCACATTCGTGATTTTTCACGAATGTCCCTTCTTGGGACAGACAAGAAGGAAGAACAACTATATTTGTATATATTAAAAAAGGATCTGTGGTTTGTATTTTTTAGTTTAATTCATGTTTTGAAACTGAGCTCTATTCTACCATGGGCTTTTTGCTGTATACAGCATGCAATTGTGCTTGGTTAGCCTGTCACTAACCCTGGGCACTTGTATAGAAGGCACATGTAAAGAAGGGTAATATACTATACATAAATGGGGAGCAAACCCAACACTCACTAACACTGAGTATTTTCTCCAGTTGAATGATGAAACATCAATACTGATGATGATGATGATGATGATGATGATGATGATTGGATGAAACATGTAACAGTGATACCCAGTGTCATCGGGGCACTTGGTACCATGTCTAAGAATTTTACAAAACACATCAAGAAATTGCAACTTCTTGCAATAACACCATGGAACTGCAAAAAACTGCGCTATTCGGAACATTGTATATTTTAAGAAGATACTTGTTTGATACCTAGGACGCTGCAGCAATCCATATCAGCCATTAGCACCAGTAAATGGTATTTGTGACACATTTTTAAATGTACAGTGAACTGAGTTTCATGTTTAATGAATAAAGGAAATAATAATAAATAATAAAGCTCAGAGAACTCTAAGGACTCCAGAGGTAATTATATGTTGCTTCTGAGATTCATCAACTTTATTATTATTAGGGAACGAACACAGTTGCATAAGGTTCCAAGTCTTATCCTAACACTTCTAGGATAGGAGAACTCCTTCTTGAGCTGCTCCTTGTTCATGTAAACCTTATTGAACTAGGTAACCAGCTTGATGGAAGAGAGAATCTTATAGTCCTAGATCAGCATTTTTAAGCAAATCCAGTTGAATTAGACTTTATAATAATGCTTATATAAGGATTGACACCAGCTTTATTTATAATTTGCAGTGCAGCTCAAAGACTCTGTAAATGTCATTTATGTTTAAGAAAAATGTACTAACAGTTTCAAAATCTTTCATTTCTTATTCTTATTAAATATTGTCTTCTAGTTTGTCATGGTTTTGGATTCAAATTCAATGTTGTTATTGTTTGCTCCTGCTTGTTGTTTCATTTTTGCCTTGCAAATTATTTTTGATGTTCAGATACACTTTGAAATGTGCATTTTAAATGAAATGCTATGAAAAAGTCATGTTTTCTTAGAAATTGTTTAAAAACATAATATGAACCATTCAGCTACTCTTTAAACAGTACATTCATAAAGGAAAGGGATGATATAAATGTATGGGTGCATAGAGAATTAATGCAATCTTAATAGAAGCAGAATTTACAATTTTTATCTGTAAAGGGCTTTCTCTTTACCTTGCCCATTCATCCATGTAATTTTTTCTTTCATATACACTGTTATTAATATATAACTAGAAATCTTTATGAAGTGCTAAATAATATTTTTTTAAAAAAAAAACACTCATATCCCTTATTTCTTATTGATGCTTGCTTAAGAATGACAAAATCCAGCAAGATAGCTATGTTGCAGCAAAAACAATAAAACAAATCCATGCACCTTGAAACTAATAATTAGATTGTGGAATAAATTTGGATCGTGAAATTCATTTCACAGAATAATTTTCTTATAATTTTTATTTGGAAATCCACTTCAACAAAGCCAGATTTCAAACAAGGATCAAATCAATCAGCTGATATTCTGGTCAATTAATATTAGAGATATTACAAGAAAACCCTTAGAGATTTCAACTATTTCCCCTTAACTTTAATGGCACTTGCTTAAATACCAAATTAATATATTATCCCCCTCTTTGCGAGTTTATTAAAATGCATCACATATTTTAATTCAAACTTCTCCAACTAGTTTTCAGTTTCCATAATATCCAGCTAAAATCTGTAGTAGCTGGCAATTCAATAGCTTTTCCAGATGCTGTTAATGTTAATGTTACTGTTATTGCTTGCATTATTAGTGTTTGAAAACAAAATCTTAAGAAATGAAAGACATAGTTTAAAATATCCCAGTGTCCACCATTGGCTGCAGGGCCTAATATTGTAGGACTATGTACAAAGAAAGTAATTTTGCTTTTCAAAAGCAATAACTTTAATCAAGTCAACAATTATTCTGCCACAATTATCTTTAGAAGACACTAATAATAATATGATGGTTTTAAAACCACAATTGCTGATAGCAAGGCTTAAGTATTTAATGCAGATGAGCAGAACAAGCATTATACTTTTATACAGAGCATTTTATATTTGAAAGCAAAAATGCACTTTTGAGCAGGAAGGAAGCACACATAACAGCTGCCTCCTCCACCCAGGATTATATAGATCTCCTCTACTGTTGCTGCATGATTTTGTGTACAAAAAGGATGGGCTTTTATTTTGATTCATCTTATCTTTTGAGCCTTCTGCAGGTGCTAGTTTATCAAGAAAGTTGCTTTGGAATTGTTCACATTTCAAAGTAATATTTTGTCTTACGATGTAAAGATACACAGCGTCCATACTAAATACTTTTTACTTTGGAACAAGAAAACACATTTGGGCTGTGTGTGAAAAAAAACATATTATATATGTATCTATGAAATATGGTGCAAAGAAGAATTATTTAGAAATGTGCTTAATGTCTTAGCCAATGCTGTGAGTACCACCATTTGCCTACCATATGGGCAATTAACAATGTAACATCCATGTTAATGCAACCATTCATTTAGCTCCTACACCACATGGTGACTATTGGTCTTTCCCCAAACCTTCAATACTTGAAGAATATTGAAAATTTTCTTCTTCCTCAATCCCCACAAAATCACAGTTTTGGCTCAGTGAACTTCTCCATTGCTTGCCATGTTCACAAGATAGATGACTACTGACAGACAAAGGAAAGGAAAAAGAAAATAGAAAACCAGCAAGCATCCAAATGGAAGACACTCCTCTTCTCTATTAAGATGTGCACTGTTTGAGAAGAAACAATTGTCTTGGCTCTAGCAAACATTTGGAGACTGAAAGAGAAACAGGTTTATTAAGAAGAATACAATGAAAACAAAAATATTGTTATGGAGGAACTCTTCTGCTGGTCTTAAACTATGAGTTAGCTTCAATTGATTTAAAGATATGCAGCTATACAATGTTTTAAAGAAAGAAAGAAAGAAAGAAAGAAAATCAATAAATTTGTGGTTTTCATTGCTGAGAAGTGAATCCTGTTTCTCACTTCCAATCATCTAAAAACTACTATGTGTTAATAGTAGACGTACAGAAGTTAATAAAGTAGTGAAGATGCCTAGATTAAAAAAAAAACATTGATACAACTAAAATACAAATGTATTTCTTGCATTTAGATATCATACTGTTATTACCAAGCACACCTTTTGCAGCATTTGTATGTAATAATCTAGATTAAGTATTTAAAAATGTCGGGCTTCCGGTTTGCTGCTGGCCGCCGCCAGACGTTCCTTTGGGATCGTCAGCTTCCATTCCCTGTCAGAGCCGCCGTTACAGCAGATGGTGGCTCGAAAAAACTCCGTTTCCAAGAGGAAACGGAGATAGAGCCGGCAGGGGTGGGTAGAACTCTCCGCAGAGTCCCAAAAGTTTTTTTTTTAACTTTTGGGACGGAGCGGATGAGAAGCCCCATATCCCCTGCCGCTGCTCCGGGCTTTGGGAGACCTCTGCTTATGCAGAGCCAGGCGTCAAGAGCAAGCCTGCGAATTCAACAGAATAATTAAAGAAATGACGAGCTGGACCCTTAATACTGAACCGCAAGTATTTCACCTTTCCAAAATCTATCTAAGAGAAAAGAGGAGAGGAAAAGAGGGAAAAAGAATCTTTTAAAATGGCGTCTGCTGTGGCTGGAGAAGGGCTAAAAGGGAAAGTCCTTCCGTTTCTTCTTACTACAATGTAGCGGAATAAATATCACTGGCTACATTTGTAGATAAAACCTCGCTCCTGTGCTGTTGATTGAAAAGAAGTTTTTTTTTTTCCTTTTTTAAGGGAAAGTTCTTTTGTTTTCTATTTCTTCTCTCTTTTTTGCTAAATCTTGTCTGTGTGGGAAATGGCATCGGGACTTACACAGCTGGACAAATGGGGGGGGGAACTTCCCCTCTCAAGAAATTGCGCCAACAAATTTCAACTCTCCAGCGTCAGAAACCCGATTTTAATATATTAGAATTTATCCTTGAAGAGATTGTAAGAAGGGATGAGATTGTGAACCAGCAACTTGAAAAATTTAAGCAGGAAATTAAAGAAATTGGTGAATTGGTCAAATCAAAGTTTGACTTTTTGAATCAAAAGATTTTAAAAGCTGCTAATGGTTTATCAGGCTTTCTGATTCGGGTGGATGCAAAGACTAAATTATTAGAGTCTAAAATGAAGGAAATTGAGGAGAATTTGGATGACATGACTCAAAAAATTAAAAAGGATTTGATAAACATTCAGGATAATAGCTCGGAAGACAAATCTAAAATGGAGACTGACCAAAAGATTGGTAATGAAGAAAATGTACAACAGAGGATTGAAAGAGAAGTTTTAATGATTCAATATAATTTTACAGAATATGCAATTAGACTGAGAGGTTTGCAGGAAAATAATAGAGATGATCTAAGGAAAATATCTTCTGAAATTCTGGCTGGGATCTTAAAGGTTCAACCTGATGAAGTGTATTGTAGGATTGATAGAATTTACAGAATAAACTCCTGGTTGGCAAAGCAAAGGCAATTGCCTAGAGATGTGGTAATCTATTTTACAGATAAAGAAATTAGGAATAATATTGTGCAGAACTCTTTTAATTCTACCTTGCAATTTCATGGAAGAAAGATTTGGATTTTTAAGGAGCTCCCGCCCAAGATGTTAATGGAGAGGAAGAAATTTGGCTTTCTAGTGACTGAATTAAAAAAAAGAAATATCCTATTCAGGTGGGACACCCCAGTTGGCCTAATATTGAGATATCAAGGAATAAGATATCAATTGCATACTGTTGAAAAAGTGGAAGATTTTTATCAAAAAATTTTAAAAATGAATTTAACACCTTTAGGCATAATACAGGATAAGCAAAAGGAGTTGGAAACAAAAGGAAAACATCAAATTACAGAGGCTGTGATGGATAAATTGTCTTTGGACTCCCTGGATACCCCAGCTGGACTGTCTATAAATAAGAGAGCAGTGTCATCCGACTCCAACGTGATGAACCATCAAGTCACAGACAAGTGCGCAAATCAATCAGTTGAAATACAAGTGATGGAGAAGAAAGATGAGATGATAAAACTAACCCAACAACAACAATACATAAAGCAGAATGAAAATCAACTAGCAGACACACAATTGGTAGGCAAGAAACGAGGATGGAAATTCAACCCGGAAAAGAAAAAGAAAAGAAATAGATCGCATAGAAACAGCAATTTCTATGTATTTGAAAACTTTTTCAATAAAAAAAAAAAAAGTATTTAAAAATATCTCTTATGTTAACAGAATTAGTTGCACTGATCAAACAACTCCAATTTGCTCTACTTGTAATGAAGAACAAGGAAAATCATTTAGGAAAACCTGTTTTTAACAAGCAGGTTAATGTTTCCAAGGTATCTCAACTATGATTTACCTAGTATCTTTAACTTTCAAAAAGTCCAAAAAGTAAGTATTGCATGTGAATTTCACTGTAACACTTGTGTATGTGTACATTTTTCATTCACCAACAGCTACCAGATGTTGGCTGCAAAAATCCATATGACATAAGTATATACGATAAACTAGAATTCTATTTTTTTCACAACACTCACTTTCACTCCCAATATTTATATTTTTCTTTTTTAAAAAAGCAGCATTACTCAGATTCTTAGGCATCCAGAGAAAATTTTTTGATCCTTTGCTTTTTATAGTGCTTATTACCCTCTATCAATCATAAATCTTAGTTGTTTATATTTCCTTGAAAAACTTCAAAAACTATATATCATTCTTGTTTAAATCTTTTTAAAACTTTTTTTTTCAATTTGGTCATGCTTAACCTCTCAGATGGCATATCAATGATAATATTCAATCAAGTAAACTTTAAATGTACACAGTTAAAAACTTTTGGATATACAGTATGAACCTAAGATTCAACTAATATTAGATCTGCAAGGATTTAGGAATACTTGAATTATTTTTATTTAGAAATAGATTAACAGAGTTGGAAGGGACCTTGGAGGTCTTCTAATCCAACCCCCTGCCTAGGCAGGAAACATTTCACAATGGTGTAGGGTTATCCAACATCTTAAAAATGTCCAGTATTGGAGCATTCACAACTTCTGGAAGCAAGTTGTTCCACTGATTAATTGTTCTTCTTAATTCTAAATTGCATTTCTTCTTGATTAGTTTCAACCCATTGCTTTTGTCCTGCCCTCAGGTGCTTTGGATAATAGCTTGACTCCCTCTTCTTTGTGGCAGCCCCTGAGATATTGGAACGCTGCTATCATGTCTCCCCTAGTTCCTCTTTTCATTAAACTAGACATACCCAGTTCCTGCAACCGTTCTTCATATGTTTTAGCCTCCAGTCCCCTAATCATCTTTGTTGCTCTTCTCTGCACTCTTTCTAGAGTCTCCACATCTTTTTTACATCGTGGCAACCAAAACTGAATGCAATATTCCAAGTGTTTTACCAAGTGGTAAGATAAAGTGGTATTAACACTTGTTTGCTAGTTTGCTTGTTTATATTTCACATTTCTGAACCACCCATTTCCCTCAAAGAAAAGATATTTCTGAAATGGTTTAATTTAACTTCTGTGTTGTGCAGTAACCTTAGGCTCATTTATTTGAGATAACCCTATGATTTAAATAGGCATTCTTACTTAAAAATATGTCATGTTGTGTGTCAGGGCATTGATTAATCCCATTCTGCTTTTGGGATAATCGCACCTGATTACGAGGGGTGGATCGAGACTTTTCCTTGCAAGTATACTGGAAGTGGTTTGTTGAGCATATCAGCAATTTGATCATGTGTAGATACATACTGCATTTTAACAAAACCTTTTTTCACTAAATGTTTTATGTTTTGATAACGGATATCAATGAGTCTGGACCTAGAACCTGTGAAATGTGATTCAGAAATATAAACCACCGATTCATTGTCTTCCATCACGGTGATCGGTCGGATCGGGTGTGCCCAGATATCTGTGATTAAAGCATCAAACCAAGTTAGAGAATTACATGCATCTGAAACACAAGCATATTCAGCTTCAGTAGATGAACAAGAAACAAAATTCTGTTTACGTACTTGCCAATAAACAGGACATCCATTTAAGAACATCATATAACCTGAAGTACTTTTACGTGATTTCTTATCACTTGCCCAATCAGAATCTGCATAACAACATAATTCTGCATAATCAGTATGTGTTGGTTCTAACAATAATTTCATGTGTTTAGTGTATTTTAGGTATCTCAATAATTTCTTAATACATGACCAATGAAACTGTTTTGCCTTACCTACGTGTTGAGACAAGAGATTAACACTAAGTGCAATGTCGGGTCTGGTCCAAGTATTAATATACAACAGTGACCCAATAACTGAACGATAAAGTGTTTGATCCTCGAACTCAGGACTTGCTTCTTAGGTCAAGTTATGAAAATCTGTTTACATGGGTGTCTTTGTTGTGTTAGCATCCTTCATGTTGCAATGATGCAAAATTTGTTCAATTTTATCTTCTTCTTCTTCTTCTTCTTCTTATTCTTATTCTTATTATTATTATTTATTAAATTTGTATACCGCCCTTCTCCCGAAGGACTCAGGGCGGTGCACAGCCAAATTAAAATACATACAATACAAAATTTAAAATAATTTAAAACAGAATTAAATCCAATTGGCTTCCCGAAGTATTAAAACCCATTACTCTTAAAAACCCTTTAAAAATTTTAAGCCAGCCCAGCTTGCTGGAATAGGAAGGTCTTCAAAGCTCGACAGAAGGTACAGAGGTCTGGGATTAGTCGTATTCCTGGGGGGAGCTCGTTCCAGAGGGCGGGTGCCCCCACAGAGAAGGCCCTCCCCCTGGGGGTCGTCAGTCGGCATTGCTTGACCGACGGCACCCTAAGGAGGCCCTCTCTGTGGGACCGAATTGGCCGGTGGGAGGTTATCGGTGGCAGAAGGTGGTCTCGCAAATAGCCGGGCCCTAAGCCATGGAGCGCTTTAAAGGTGAGAACCAATACCTTGAAGCGCACCCGGAAGACCACCGGGAGCCAGTGCAGCTCGCGCAGGCAAGGTGTCACATGGGAGCACCAAGTCGCTCCCATAATTACCCGCGCGGCCGCATTCTGGACCAGCTGGAGCTTCCGAGTGCTCCTCAAGGGGAGCCCCATGTAGAGAGCATTGCAGTAGTCCAGGTGAGAGGTGATGAGGGCATGAGTGACCGTGCATAGGGAGTCCCAATCCAGAAAGGGACGCAACTGGCGTATCAGGCGAACCTGATAAAAAGCCCCCCTGGCCACAGCCGTCATATGTTCTTCTAAAGACACCCGTGCATCCAGGAGGACGCCCAAGTTGCAAGCCCTCTCCGTGGGGGCCACTGACTCGCCCCCAATAGCCAGAGTTGGCACCAGCTGGCTATATCAGGACGCCGGCATCCATAGCCACTCGGTCTTGGAAGGGTTGAGTCGAAGCCTGTTCCTCCCCATCCAGACCCGCACGGCCTCCAGGCACCGGGACATCACTTCAAGGGCATCGTTGGGGTGGTCTGGGGTGGAGATGTACAGCTGAGTATCATCATTCTTGTGAAAGACTAAACCCCTTCTGTGTTTTTTCAATCTGAACACCTAAATAAGTGCTAATATGACCTAATGATTTCAATGTGAAGTATCTCTGCAAAGCTTTTGCAAAAATTTCACTCATTTGCTTATTTGGACCAATATAAACAATATCATCAACATAGACAAGAACTATCTCATATGCATTGTTAGATCTTTTTGTGAACACGCACTCATCAGTTTCAGACTTAATAAAGCCCATTGAATTTAGTTTGCAGTAAAACATAAGTACCACATTAAACCAGATTGTTTCAGACCGTAAAGACTTTTGTTTAGGAACCAGGTATCCCCTTCTTGCTGTCGGAATCCTGGAGGACTTCTCACGTAGATCTCTTCATCTAGGTCTACATGTAGATAAACCGTGTCAACATCAAACTGGAAAACTTCTAAACTAAGAATAGTTGCAGTTGCTAAAGCAATTTTTACACTCTCAGTTCGAACTGTTGGTGAGTAGGTATTTGTGTAGTCCTCAGGATAACGTTGAGCGAAACCCTGAGCTACAAGTCTGGCCTTGTACAATGACTCACCATTTGGCTTCTTTTTGATTCTGTAGACCCATCGAGTGCCAATGACCTTTTTGTTTGCTGGAGGTTTTGCAGGTGTAAACACCTTAAGTTTCTTTAGACTGTCCATTTCAACCTGCATTGCATCATACCATTTGTCTTGCTCTGAATCAGGAAGCTGCTTGATTTGTCTGAAATTATCAGGTGGAAGTGTAACATTGCAAATCAAAGGCAAGGATGCTTTTGTCAGTTGCTAATAATATCGTTGTGGAGGGATCCCTTTTGTGACTCTCTTGGAACGTCTTGGGACAACAGTCCAGTATTCTTCGTCCTCGTCCTCGTCCCTGTCCTCACATTCGTCGCTAGCATCAGCATCCGCGGCTTGCGAAGACGGAACATCAGGTTGAGAAGAACTAGTGGAATCTTGATCATCAATCTGCGTGGCATCAGCAGTATCATCTCTAGGAAAATAAATTCCAGGATCATTGGAATGAATCCTGGACCAGTCAACATCTTCCTCAAAATTAGCGGATTGGGAAATCACAATTACATATTTAGAGTCAATAAATTTGCTCCATTTTGAGTTATCATCAATACCCATAAATCTCAGTCTGTTTGCTGTTGGACCTCCTTTCCTTCTTTGAGCTAAGGGAATGTTCACCATAGCGTATGAACCAAAAATATGGATGTTTTTAAGATCGGGCTTGTAGCCATACAACATGAAGAAAGGAGTCTCATTTATTACACTGCTCCAAGTACAGTTGACAATGTAATTTGCATATTTTATAGCTTCACCCCAGTATATCATATCAAGGTTGGCATCTTCTAGGAGACAACGCATCATGGTTTGCAGTACTCCTTGTCTTCTCTCTACAACCCCATTATGAACCGGTGTGTAAGGGGCCGAAGTCTGATGAAGAATTCCATTCTTACGCATCCAGTCCTGGAAACGCTGAGACATGAATTCAGCACCACAATCACTCTGGATTCTGGTGATGCGAACTTGGTGTTGGGTAGAGACAAGGGCTGCAAAGTCTTTAAAGATCTGAAAAGTCTCAGATTTTTCTTTCATGGGATATACATATACATATCTAGAGTAATTATCAACAATTGTTAGAAAATATTTTCTACCACCGAATGATGGCGGAAAAGGACCAACTATGTCAATGTGAACCAAATCAAAAATGCGTGTTGACAGACGTGTAGCACGTTTGGGAATGGCTGCTGCTTTGGATTTGGCCTTTTTGCAGACAGCACATCCAAAAACACCTTACACCCCTTTAGATCCAAACCTTTTGCGAACTCCGGCATCTTCCTAAGAACACGGAAACTGGCATGCCCCAATCTTCTATGCCATTTATGGATACACCTGGAATGCAAAGGTTTACCAGTTAGTGAATTCTCAACATTAACAGTTTTATGAGGAACCTCAGGCTTGCTCTGAGCAACCTGTTTCCCAATTTTCTTTTTGTTGGCTTTGGGGCAGCAACAGGATCTCTCTCTGGAGCATCTCTCTCTGGGCCTGTGCTCTCCCTTTTTGGAGTTTGTATACTTGCCTGTGTTTGTGTTTTAGGCTTTGGCTTTAAGTAATAAACACCACCAATTAATATGGTTTCAGCAACAATATCTCCATCTTTAACTATGTAACTTGCTTTTTCAAGGTGGTGAACCTGGAACTTTAACATTCTAGACAAGTGACACTGACTAAGCAAATTACTGGTTGCTGTTGGTATGTAATAAACATCAGGAATGAATGCATCGAGCTCTTCAACATAAACAGTTCCTTTTCCTTTGACCTGACAAGGATGATTGGAAAAAGAATAAAGTTCACGTAGTTCAGGTTCAGGCTCGTGCATTTCTGTAAAAAGTTCCTTTCTGTAGGTAACATGCAATGCTGCACCACTGTCCAAAGTCCACAGGAGTCGTCTGTCATACTCTGGTTGAGGTTGTGGATCATTGGTTAAAGCCAATGTGGCGAGTGGACCTTGTGGATCTTGCTGGGGACCACGACAACCTTGTCTTCCGTCTCTGCCTCTGCCTCTGGAATCTGTTCCTCTGGGCTGGTACCTGACGGGAGCTGGAACTCATTGGGGACAATCCCGGATGCATGTCCCACACGATCACAGATGTAGCATCTTGGCATCCTTGAACCATAGGTCCTTCCTCGGAAGGGGCGCCTAGCTGGAGCTCTTGATGCAGGTGGTCCTCTCAAGTGTGGCATGGCTAGCACGAGTGCTTCTTTTTCAATTAAAAGTCTGCATACATTGACTTCCGGTTTGGTCTTCACCGCCGCCAGATGGTCTTTTTTTAGTCCGCCAGCCCCGCGGTCTGTAAAGAGCTGCTTCGAGAAAGGAGAAGCGGCTCAGAAAACTCCAAATCCATAAGGAATTGCGAGAAGAGCCGGTGGGAATTTGGTTGAGCCCTGTGAAGCCCCCAGGCTGCTTTTTTTGCTTCTGGGAGAAAAAACAGGCGCGGCTCCCTCTCCAGCCCGCTGAAGCTCCGGACTTTGGGGATGCTTCTACTCTATAGAACAAGACAGTGTGACCATCCAAACAAGCGAAAGTAAAGCAAATCTCCTAATTGAACAGGGTGAAACTGGGACTTGAACCTCAAAACCGCAAGTATTTTTGCTGTGCTGTGCTAGCCCTGTGATTAAACTTAAATGGGAGATTGAAAGTTTCCTGAAAACGGCGCCTGGCTTCAGCACAGAGGAACGCTGAAAGTGAAAGTGGATTTGCCTAGTTACTTTAATATGTTACAAAGTCTCACTGCTTGTAACAACTGAAGAGAAAAGACTAAAAGACTAAAGACTAAAGATTAAAATAAGCAAGCTTGACTTTGATTTAATTTTATTCCTAATTTGATCAAAACTGGGGGAATTCTTTAGAGGACTTTGTGGAGGAAGAAGGGAAAGAAGAACCTCCCTTTTTGAAAAAGTTAGGCTACGTGGCAGAATGGCTTCTAAACAGCCAAAGCAAGATATGAAGGCGGCAGGGGGGTCCCACCCATAAGCCACAACAACAGCCTTCTAGCCAGCAGAGTCAGAGAAAGGAGATTGATCTTGAAAGTTTGAAAGAGTTTATTGCCCAGGCTTTGATGAAACAAGATGAAAATTTGGATGAGAAGTTTAAAAAATCTCAACAGGAAATTAAGCAGGAGATTAAAGAAATTAAAGAGGTGGTTCAGGAAAAATATGACAAGGTGACTAAAAAGTTAATGACAGTGGTGACTGGTCTTTCTGCTGCAGTTGTGCAAACGGATAAGAAAGTAGAGGAATATAAATCTGAGATGGATGTTAAAATGAAGAAGACAAAATTTTTAATGTGGATAATAAAATGCAAAGGATGGAAAATGAGCTGACAATGATGCAATTCAGGGCTATGGAATTTGCCATAAGACTTAGAGGGATAAAAGAGGACATTAGGGAAGATTTGAGAAAGATTTGTGCTGATGCCCTAGCTGTGTTGTTAAAGACCAGCCCTGATGAGATTTATGGCAAGATGGACAAAGCTTATAGAGTGAACTCTTGGGTGGCTAAACAAAGACAATTGCCTAGAGATGTGGTAATATATTTCACAGACAGAAGAATAAGAAATGATATTTTGCAAAGGTCTTTTGTTTCTGCTGTGCAAGTTGAGGAAAGAGAAATTGGAGTTTACAAAGAGCTCCCACCTAAGATGTTAAAAGATAGAAAGGATTTTGGATTCTTAGTGTCTGAACTAAAGAAACAGCAAATCCTATTCAGATGGGATGCCCCAACTGGTATAATATTTAAATATGAAGGAGAAAGGTACAGACTGAATACAGTTGAGAAAGCGGAAGAATTTTATTCTGCAGTTTTCAAAAAAACAGGTGCAACATCCCCATGCACATCTTCAGTGTTGGAGATACAGGAGACTGATAAGGAGAAGCAGTTTGAACAAGAGACTGAGGAGCAGTGCAAACAGTGGGAGCGGGAGGCAATGGAAATGCAGGGAGCTACAGGTGGATTTTTAGATGAACCTTTGTTAGATCCCCCTTTGGAACCATTCTTTGGAGTACCCACAAACACAAGAGAAGTGGCTTTGGACCTGGCCCGGATGGCTGAAGCTAAAGAGCAATGTATAACTCGAGCAGTTTACAAGCAATTTAAAGAAAAACAACAACAGGAGAGGTCCAAGCCACAACAAGATAAGAAGGGAGCTAAGGGTGCACAAGCACGTGAAGCCATGCGGGGAGCTAAGCCAGAGACCACCAATCTGGAAGAAAGTCTTCAGCAAATGTTCCTATCGCTTCAAGATGTTCCAGATGATAACTAAGTTTTTATCTTGGAATGTGAATGGACTAAATTCACCACAGAAGAGGAGGAAATTATTTAATTGTTTGAAACAGTTTAATAATGATATCATTTGTTTACAAGAAACCCATATTCGAATACAAGATCAAAAATACTTAATAAATTCCAGATTAGGAACACAATTTATAGCTTCTAGTTCGGAAAAAAAGAATGGAGTAGTGATTTATATAAATAAAAGACTATCATCTAAACTTATAGAAGCAGATGACTCTGGGAGGTTTATAGCAATTGAACTTTATACAGAAAATGGCCCAATTTTGGTGATTGGAATCTATGCTCCTAATCAACAACAGGAAGACTTTTATAAAATATTGTACTCTAAAATACTGCAATGGGACTATAGATCTATTTTAATTATGGGAGATTAGAATGGAATAATTGATCCTAAAATAGATAAAAAAAGTTCGGCAAAGTCACTGAACAGATTGCCACAGATTTTTTTTTATATGAAAGAAGATTTGGAACTAAAAGATATTTGGAGAATACATAGCCCAAAAGACTTGGTCTTTACTTTTTTCTCAGATAGACATAGATCCTTCTCCAGGATTGATTTTATTTTACTATCATCTGATTTACTTACAAAAAAAAAAAAAAAAAGATTTTCCCAAGGACTCTAACTGACCATAGCCCGGTATGGATAGAAATTGAAATGGGAAAGACTGAGAGAAGATCATGGAGAGTAAATGAAAATCTGTTTAGATAGAAAAAAATGTAAATGAACTTAAAAAGCAAATGAAAGAATTTTTTGAAATGAATTTGAATAAGGGTACCCCTATTGAAATCGTGTGGGATGCGAGTAAGGCATATATGAGGGGGGTACTTATTCATATGAACTCTAAACATAGATTAAACCAACAAAAGAAAAGATTGGAAATGGAAGCAGAGATAAAGAAGAAAGAGCAGCTACTTATAAAGAACCCAACAGATGAAAGAATACGAGGATCTATTAAACTTTTGAAAGATCAATTTCATATGCTTATGGCGGAGCAGACAGCAACTAATTTACAATTTGTAAAACATAATACATTTTGCAACGCTAACAAACCGGGCAGATGGTTGGCTTATACATTGAGGAAGTGCCAGAGCACACAGGTTATTGGTAGTATTGACATCGGAGGGAAGGAAATTTTTCAACAAAAACTAATTAAAGAAGCTTTTCTAGATTATTATACTAAATTATATGCTAAAGATGAAATAAAGAGTGGACTTATAGATAAATACTTAGAAGAAAAAAGAGTTATAAAAATCTCAAATGATCAAAAGGACAGAATGAGTCAACCAATCACAGTTGAGGAGATTATTGTTGCAATTAAACAGCTGAAAACAGCTAAAGTGCCGGGGACGGATGGTCTAATTGCGGTGTATTATAAAACTTTACAAGCAGAAATGATCGAACATCTTAAAGACTTATTTTGCAGCATACAACAAGGGGGTAAAGTACCTCCTTCATGGAAAGCAGCTTATATTTCACTGATACTGAAAGAGCAAGCAGGTCTTTAAAAACCTGAGAATTATAGACCAATATCTCTTCTGAACAATAATTATAAAATTTTTGCTAAAGTACTAGCCAATAGATTGATGCCAGTTATCCAAAAGGTGATTCATCATGACTAAGCAGGATTTATAGAAGGCAGATACATGAAAGATAATGTAAGGTAAATAATAAATTTATTGGACTATCTTGAGAAGAATAAACAGATATCTGCAGTGCTGGTGTTTTTGGATGCGGAGAAGGCCTTTGATAGAGTGGACTGGAATTTTCTATTAAAGACTTTGAGAAAAATGGATTTTGGGGATCAGTTTATACAGGCAGTATCAGCAATCTATCAACAGCAAACGGCACAAATTATTATTAATGGAAGTTTGACTACAACTTTTAATATTGAAAAAGGAACAAGACAAGGTTGTCCGCTATCCCCACTGTTATTTATCTTAACATTAGAAGTCTTGCTGAATACTATACGGGACTCAAATTTATTACATGGCATAGCTATTAGGCATGAGGACTACGGGACCAGGGCATTTGCAGATGATCTGATTGTTACCCTAACACAGCCGATGGAATCAATAATCCAGATGAAAGACATTATAAATGAATACGGTATGATATCAGGATTTAGGTTGAACCAGAAAAAGACCAAGATGATTGTTAAAAATATGACACAAGATTGGAAGCAGAAACTTGAAAGCAAGGCAGGCTTTGAAATAGTATCAAAAGTTAAATATCTAGGAGTTCAAGTTGCAGATTCAAATATAAAACTATTTCAAAATAACTATGAGGTGTTGTGGCGAGAGGTACAAAAGGACTTGGAGACTTGGAAAAAACTGCAGCTGCCAGTAACCTGCAGTTCAGTATCCATGGACATCAATAATGTTGTGCAAGCTTTAATCTCTAAGTCTCTTATTGCAGGAGACCAAGGCTGAGCAGGGGGGTTAAAAATCATACAGTGAATGCCTTCTCTATGAAGTAGCAATCCAATCTCACTGACCCAGGACTTATAATTCTGTCCTGACATCTTTAATTTTGACTCACCAGCCAGTGGAGCAACAGAAGGTGCCTGTTGAGGAATGTGCATTTGAGGTGCTGGCTGTGGAAGTAAAGGCACTTGTTGCACTGGAGGTGGACCAGGAGCTGGCCCTGGTTGTACAGCTGGAGGCACGTGTGCATGTATTTGTGGTTGAAGCTGTTGCACTGGAATCTGCTGTGTTCAGCTGCCATCTGTGCTTGAGCTGCAATATTAGCATGACCTGCTGGAGATGCAGTCATTTGCCTTTGCTGCATTAAGCTTTGTTGTGTTCCATGTAAAAGGACACCAGCACCACCAGGAGGTGCTTGAGTTTGGGCCTGTGGAGACACTTGTGGGATTGCAGCCTGAATCTCTGAGTGAGTTAGAGACAGGTTTGCCAGGGTCTGCTGTAATAATTCAAAATGTTCATGTAGACTACGTTGCCTTTCAGCTTTCTCTAGTAAATTACTTTTGCCAGCAGATGGTGCTGCACCTTTAGTTTCGGGCAGCTCAGATAATTTCTGTGCCTTTGTGGCATTGTATGTAATTTGATGAGAGAGAACACCATGTGACAAATGTGACGTTGGCACAGCTCTCTGTTCTGATTGGCCTGACACAAAATCCACCAGGGGGTGTGTCTTTGGCTCCGAAGAAGGAGCCAAAATGGTGCTTTTAGAGATTTTGAAGTCACAAGATTCTCCCTTATCTTGCTCAAGCATAAATAAATCTATTTTTGCCTGGGATAGCTTCTGTTCAAAAATTTCTATCTGGTCACGATAGTTTCTTATAGCTTGCTCTTTAGGAGTGACCCTGAAGGTTTTTATAGTTTGCTCATCCAGGACGAGCTGAGAGCTTCGAGGAGAATAATGAATTATTTCTCTCTCTGCGTGGGGGTGAAAATGCTCGGCCATTTGTAAAAACTTTGGCCTTGCACCAAGCGTTACAAAATCAGAAGGCTCTGGGAGGACTGTTTGAGAGCATGCATATTCAGAAGGAGACGCTACTGATCTCAGTTGTAGCACATTATCTTCAAAAGCAGTTTCTCTCTTATCTCTCTCCTGATGCCTTTTTAAGAGCATTTCATCTGTTACTTCTCCCACGGCTTCTAGTTCCAGGAGTGTGGCTGTAGCAAGGGGCTGGAAGTTTGAAATCCTCTTTTCTGCGTCTTCTTCGTAGGAGAGGTTGAAATCATTAATAGGGAATGCTCTGAGTTTCATTTTTCCCTTTTTCTTCTGTTTTGGCATCTTAGCAAAAATAATTAGCGTACCTCAGTAGCTAAAAACTAATTGC
This sequence comes from Arizona elegans, assembly GCA_022577455.1. NCBI lineage: Eukaryota > Metazoa > Chordata > Lepidosauria > Squamata > Colubridae > Arizona > Arizona elegans. Next base: position 78,251,888 of record JAKOOJ010000006.1, on the reverse strand, counting down.
CTATGCGCTTATCATCAAAAGTAACAAACAAGGAAAAAGCCATAAATTTCGACTGCCCTCTGCTACCAGATGTCAGGGCATTGATTAATCCCATTCTGCTTTTGTGATAATCGCACCTGATTACGAGGGGTGGATCGAGACTTTTCCTTGCAAGTATACTTTAAGAAAACAAAACCCGAAGATATTTCTTCTAAGAAAACTCATTTATTTGTAAAGAAGAAAATAAAACACCTAACTGATCTAATAAGTTACATTTTGAATAAAAGTTCGTGCCGGCTGCTTCTCAGCCGGACTTCTGACAAGAGAACAAAGGAAAGAGTGTGAAGGAATGTCGGTGGAGTACATGCGCAGTTTAGCTTACTGATAAGGATTCTTGGCAAGCTACAGAAAGTCTGATAGTCCAGAAATAATGAGCTCAGCTGGTAAATACAAAAACGCAATGACATTGTGGCCTTTCTGGTTGCTAGAGCTGTTTTGAAAAAAAAATATGTAAAGGATTTCAGCTGACATCCAAGTTACGCAACATCCATTTCTTTAAGTAAAAGATTCCTCATGGTGTCATTGATAATGGATGATGGACAACCTCAGAGAGCTGATATTAGAAGAGCTCCAATTTTTCATAAGAATTAGCAATATATGTAAAACCTATTTAGAGTAAATAGTTATAGAATTTAAATTAAAGAATAAAATTAGAATAAAATCATTGGATGAAAATAAATATCTTTGACTAAAGTGGATATCGTAATATCTTAAAATTTGTTTTTCAGAAAAGACTCATGAGTAAGGTGACCAGTGGCAAGCAGTAGAACATATTGCCATCATCATTTTCTGGGCATAGAGCAAGTAATTCTCTCTTTATATGCCCTTTGAATTGGCTCATTGATGCTTAAGGACACTTAAAAGAGATTGCTTCATTCACATCTGTCCGGGGTCATTTTTCTTGCCTGTTTGACAGGTTTTCAGTGCTTCATTAATGTTTCTAATTTCTCCCTATAGATTCATTAAAGTCCCATATGCATCTTCAAGGCAAGATCTCAATAGTTCAGCTCCTACATTTAATTACTAATGAGTAAATCCTACTAAATGAACTAAGTTTATTACTTCTGAGTAAACATATTTAGGAAAGCTGGATTCCAATTAGCACCTATTTTACTAATATAGTTCTTCTGATTTTAAAATCCCAAAGTAATTGCCACCCAAACCAGGAAAGACATATAGAGTTACTTCTGAGTAATTTCCTTTATTGTTCCTCATTTACAGAAACCCTACCAAATTAAAGCAACTATCTGCACCGCTAAAGAAATACTCTGGGGATCACTAGGAAGAAGGGATCTTTTAGGCTGTTCTTTCCAATCAACCATTCCATGCTTTCCTGCTTGTTTGCTCTCTGGAATGCAGCTCCATTCCACCAAGTAATTATTACAATAAGTATAAAAGTATTAGATACAAAGAGAATAAAAATAGAAAAACTAGCATTAAAGCAATGTAAGATGATTAGGGGAGTTAATGGATAAATCAAAATATAAAGTTTTTAAAATATTCATTAGGTATGAAAAACATTTTTCCAAAACATCAGGATTGGAATTTGAAATGTCACTGTGGGAAATAATTCCTGCAAAGAAAGACCTTGCCTAAATCATCACCAAATTATGATTAGCCAAGTACGGTACAGACAGCAAGACCTTCCTCTAGAAATTTTAATGTTTGGAAGGTCATGCAACTGAAGATGCTGTTTGAGCTTTCTTTACTTACTAGGAGTGTAATTTTATCATACAAATGAAGGTTGAACTTTTCCATTTGCTTTGCCTGACATTTTGTCTGTTTCTGAAAGCTTCTTTAGAAGAGTTTTATATTTTTAGAGAGTGTGTTTAGAAAGAATCAAGAGGTAAATATAGCTAGAACGTATCAGAATGAAAAAGGAAAACTGGAATTAGATATTTCGCAGAGTGAGACAGTTAGCAATGGTTCATGTCCTTAATAAAGTGCCAATTTAGCAATCACATTTTGCTTTGATTATCTGTTGTTGAATGTTGAGCAAGGGGATTTTATTTAAATGATAATTTTTATCATGTTTCGCATGATAAAAATGTTAAGTTCCCATTCAGTTTATGCTGATGTTGAATGAGTCATGTAGTTTGTCCCTTAGATGCTGTCTGTAGTTGGTTAGTGAAATTAGAAATTAGAAATTACATTAGAAGTGGTAAACCTTCATTCGAGAATAGTGTGCATACAAAGAAGGACTACGGGTAACATGATAGCATTGTTCCAATATCTCAGAGGCTGCCACAAAGAAGAGGGAGTCAAGCTATTCTCCAAAGCACCTGAGAGCAGGACAAGAACATGGGTGGAAACTAATCAAGGAGAGAAGTAACCTAGAACTAAGGAGAAATTTCCTGACAGTTAGAACAATTAATCAGCGGAACAACTTGCCTCCAGAGGTTGTGAATGCTCCAACACTGGAAGTTTTTAAGAAGAGATTGGATAACCATTTGTCTGAAGTGGTGTAGGGATTCCTGTCTAAGCAGGGGTTGGACTAGAAGACCTCCAAGGTCCCTTCCAACTCTTTCTTGAATCCCGATTGGATATTTCTTTAAATGTATCTTTAAGTATTGCATAAAGTGATAGGTGAAATCTATTTTCCAAACACACTCTTTATAGTTAAATTATCAATGCTAATACCAATGTACATGTATGGAAAAGATTGCATACAGGGTTATGCTCACATGGCATATTATAGCATGACATACATGTCATAACAATTCTATGATAAATTCTGTAATAAAACTGTAATAAAATGTCAATAATCCTCATAGTACTGAAGGACTAGGTGTTTGGCTTTTTTTCTCTCTACACTTTTAAATTTACTTTTATGATCTTGATAGATATTTGGGGGCATTTTCTTTTTGAGAAGAAGACGGAATCTTCTTGTCTACATTTGTCATGAATTATTTATAGTCAATGAATTCAACACCACAAAATTGAGTGCATCAACTATTGGGACTTGACTCGTATGATAAATGAAAGTAAGATTTTCCAATATATGTTCACTTTTCTTCCTCCAGGCACACCTTTTCTTTGCTTTACAACTTTTTTTATATAGGAGTTATGTCTCTTTTCAGTATGGAATAAAAGGAACCTATCAAATATAGAAATAAAAGTGTGGCCATGTGTCTTTCCTACTAACTTTATAGAATGTCTGTGCTTGACACATTGTCACTTTGTGTTTAACATGAAAGCACATTTTCATGTGTTTAACATGAAAAACCAATAAGCTTCCTTGACTAGACATCCAGGATGTTAGACCTTCACAGGCATAAGGAAAGCTATAGCTGGAACACATTTTACTGGAGTTTCATGCATGAAAAACAATTGAGCAGGACTCCAAATATATAGGATAAATACACTGATCTAAATTTAGAAGCCATCTAGCTCAGGAGTGTCAAACTCGCATCATCACGGTAGCATCACATGACATATGGGACATTTTTTCCCTTTGTTAAACTGTACATGGGTGTGGCTAGCATGTGACACATCCACTCCATGGGCTGCGAGTTTGACAGCCCTGATCTAGCTCCTCAATATCTTACAAGGGAAAAGCTAATAATCTTACAGTTAAAAGAAAATTGCATGTATTAAAAAAAGCAGTACAGCTGACTCAAAGTCCAATTTTGTATCACAGAAAATCGGGGGATGGGGTGGGGAACCATAGAGACTTGATCTTTATCTTATCCCAAGATAAAAAATAAAATGTTTTAAAATGCATAAATTCAATAAGGTGTGATCAATACTGATCTAGGTGTAGGAGGCAGTGGGCTGCCATTGAGAAGGTACACCTCCTTAATTCTGCAATATGATATTGTTTGAGTTCAGCGGACAACAAAATGTATGGAGACAATATATGTTAACTGATGTTAAAATCTTAGCAATTTGTAGGGTTCTTTTGTTAGCAACAGGATTGAAGATCATGTTACTTACTTGATTTGCCTATTGTTATAAAATGGGTTATGGGATGAAGCGTTTTATATTTGTTAATTAAAAAAAGTAAGGTAATTCTTTATACCTGTCACAAAAAGGATAGAAATCTTTTCCTTGGGGGGATGTTTTTACACTTTTTTGCAGTTTTTATTTTTCTCTCTTAGTTTCTATTTATTATTGCTTTATTCAAAACTCTAATAAAAATTATTTGGAAAAAAAAAGAAACTGTATACCAGTTTCGCATGGAACTCTACTGAAAACTAAAAATGGATGATCCTCAGAACTGGGAAGACCAAGAAACAGAGCCATGAGGTATTGTCAGATTTAGTTTTCTGCTAATCCAAACAATATTCAATATTGTATAAATGTTGAGGTTCTCAATCATCTCCCCAAATTGGACTGGGTTTTGATTGGCATTGTCCTAATCTTTTTTCTACTATTCTACAGTCTATGTAACTTATAAAATATATAATATAACATCATGTTCAAATATATATAATTGATATTAAGAACATAAAGAATATAATCAATTTTCTGAATGCAATTTTCAATTGCACTGAAGGACAACCAAAAAAGTACCGTATTTTTGGGAGTATAAAATGCACCTTTCCCCCCTCCCAAAAGGGTGTGAAAATTTAGATGCATCTTATATACTAAATGTAGCCACACCCACCCACTGTTCCCCACCCTTTGGCCTCTGCCTCCCTGGCATCAAGCAGCAAGAAGAAACAGCTCATTTCAGCTTCAGCACAGCCTAATTAGCACAAGTTGATTGGATCGGCCTCCCGACTCTTAGCTGTTTTGCGTGGGCCTCTGCTGCTTGCTGCAAGAAAATAAATTGCTGGGAGCAGATTTTTTTTCTTGTGCTAATCAAGCTATGCTGAAAACAAAAATGAAAGTAAAGCAGGCTATTTGCTGTTTGCTGCAATGAGGCAAAATTGCTGGGACACAAAGGCAGATTTCTTTTTTTGTTTTCTTCACCAAAAAAAAGGTAGGTGTGTTTTATAGTCTGGAGCGTCTTATATTCTAAAAAATACAGTAGGTCCAAATTTGGAGTTCTGCAGAGACACTGAACTATACAAATGAGGAGCATCTTTTCTCCATGTACTGCACAATTTGGAACATCAGTAGCATGCCATTCATTCTTTTCTTAGGGAAAAAGTAAAATGCTGCAGTTCTTTTCAGTAATTTCATAACAATACCCTTCATGTTTGGGCAACAAATTTAGTCACTAAGCCTTACTGACTTTGATGGTAGAGACTGAAGCATTGGCTTAATTTTCTGACTGAAAGTAATCATGCTTAAATTGTTTAGCTGACCCTGAAATATACTGGATAACAATACTAAGCTATAATTTTAAGGAATCATTCACATTTCCCCATCGCTTAAAAATAATATGCAAGTATCCTCAAAATTTATTTTAACTATTAAAAATGGATGCTAGCCTAATTGTGTTTCTTCTAGCTGTAATTGTATCTAATCTATTTAAATTTATTTTTATTAAAGTTCACACTGTGAGTCTAATGAACCTAAAAGAGTAGAATTCTTTCTTATTTCACTTCGTTGGATCTGTTTATTGAATTTGCGTTGTCTCGTGCCTCGCAGCAAAAAAAAAAAAGCCTCACCAAAGATGTATAACACATTTCCTATGTTGGATCCCTGCAGTTAAATGAAGGTTTCAAAATAAATAAATAAAAGATTTCTACAAATCATGCTTAATGCTTTCGAAACAATCTTGCCATCCCTGGTTTCACGTAAAATAATATGTACGGCATGGAAATAAATAAATTTGGTGAATTATTTATGTGAGGAGAACTCAGCAACAGATGAAGGATATTTTTTTCAGCAAGCTATGAGAATTAAATATGAAAGTGCATCTGGATATTGGCAAAAATGAGAAAGGAGATGGGAGAAGTGTATCTCTCAATAGATGATTTGTTAAAGATTGGGTTGTTGCAGCTTAAAATCAAGCATGTAACTTCATTATCTGCAGTATGGCAGAATGCAACTAGTTTCAATTCAAAGAATAAATGTGTGTTTTGTTGCAATATCAAGGCTATATGCAGGCTATTTAGAGCCAGGTCAAAATCTGATCAGAAAATCCTTCCCCTTTCTTTCTTTCTTTCTTTCTTTCTTTCTTTCTTTCTTTCTTTCTTTCTTTCTTTCTTTCTTTCTTTCTTTCTTTCTTTCTTTCTTTCTTTCTTTCTTTCTTTTTTCTGAATATTGCTAGACTTACCAAGAATTCTCGTGGCAATGACAGATTTAAATAATGAAAGGTCACCATATATCACAAATGGTCACTCATGCTCCTTTGCTCTCATTATCTCTTGGTTGGATTATTGCAATGCCTTCTACATGGGGCTGCCCTTGGGGTGAACTTGGAGGTTCCAACTGGTCCAGAATGCGACCGCGTGAGTAGTTACGGGTGCGTCCTGCTACTTCCATATAACACCAGTATTGTGCGACCTGAACTGGTTGCTGGTGGTCCTCTGGATCCGCTTTAAGGTGCTGGTACTCACCTATAAAGCCCTTTATGGCATGGGCCTGGGGTAATTGCAGGATCACCTCCTACCGGCCTCCCACCACCCAGTGCGCTCACATAGGGCTGCCCTCCTCTGGGTCCCCTCGGCCAGACAGTGTCGGCTGGCGGTCCCCAGGATGAGGTTGTTCTCTGTGGTCGCACTGATCCTCTGGAATGGGTTGCCCACCGAGCTCCAGACAGCCCCTGACCTCCGCACCTCCCGCGCCGACCTAAAGACATTGCTCTTTCAGCAACTTCCCTGATCTGCCGTGGATTTAACTTGGGGATTTGGGGATTTTAATTGCCTTTTAATATTATTTAATTTTTATCTATTGTCCAGTTGTTTTATTGTTGTAAGCTGCCCCGAGTCCTACAGGAGAAGGGCGGCATATAAATCTGACAAAATAAATAAATAAATAAATAAATAAACTCCCCCCCCCCCCCAATTCTCACAATGTTGGAGAGGGAAGCTATATCACCAAAAGTGGAATATAGAAAAGGGAGTTAACTGTAGTATTCATGCAGAAGCAATGGCAAAGAGGCATAGTGATGTGATCCACGTTTCTCCTGGTATTTTATGTAAACCCCAATATTATATGGTTTGTTTGCCTCTGCACTCTGTATTTCTTTTGACTCCATATAATAACTTTACCTTGTACTAACCTTGATGAACATGTACCTGCTGTCCTAAACTTATTACCTCAACCTTATCACTATAATTAACAGCTGCATAATTCTCCAACAGGAAGGATAAATTGATAGAAGCTGAGAAAAGACATATCCTCTGCAATATTCTTAATGGGAATCCAGGTGTTAAATCAGTTGATCATTTTCTTTTACTTGATTCAAGGGCAACTAATCCAATTTGATTCATCAAACTGATTTCTTGGTCCTCCTCCTTTTTGAAGATTGAGACATTTGATCTTCTGTATTTTGAGCCCTTTCCAGTTCTACAAGAGACACTTGTATTAAACTCATTTCTGCTAGTTCCTTAGATGCAAGAAATCTCCCTTTTCCTCAGTATTCTCTTCAACTTTATTGTGAATTTGCAGTGATGATTATTCTTTGTTTATCATAGACAAAAGGAAATATTAGAGAATGTTAGGAAATCCCATTGGAAAATGTAAGGTAGGTAAATGAACTCCCATTTATTGATCAGAAAGTTCCATCAAAACTTTGGGATCCTCCTGGTTCTGGTAGTATGGCGGAATAGACATATTCATTAAATATGTATTAAATGCTTAACCCTTGCTGATCAGGTAGCTGTTGGTGTTGATGATCCATGTGTTGGTAATCTCAAGATTAAATAACTGAAATACATATTTTGTAAGGTGAGCCTTGGGGTTGATCCAAAAGCTATATGTCCTGGAATGCAGCAGGAAAGGTTATGAATATCATTTCTAAAAGATGTTACATTAACTTTATTTTGAAAAAAAAACCCTGCAATTGTTAGCACCTTTTTCTTGGAAAATCCAAAATATAATAGAATATATAATACAAATCCTGCCATAACTGTAGATCTCTTCACATTTCCCTAGAACTTTAGCTGGGAACCTTGTGCAGATCTGACTTAGACAGATTTAACTTTAGTCACTAATTCTCATTTTGGTGAGGCTTGACTATTGGACAACTTGTATTTGAACCAAGCTAATATTCTCCTAGTTGCAAGTTTCCAATCTACAGCTTTTAAATTTTTTGGGGATAAAAAATGAATATGAACATATCTAATGAAATTATATATAAATAAGATGATATCTGCCTTCATTAGGATTGTAACATTTATGGATAATAAAAAGGTATAGAAATAAGGCAACATAAAACACACGTTGTATTTGTCATAAGGATCTTTCATCGTAACTCCAATTAATAATTTTGTTTAGAAAGAGAATGTAATATCTTTCCTCTGAACTCTTTCTGTTTTATCTCAGGGAGAAGCTGTGATTAGAAGAGCCTTGATAGTACAGTGGTCTAAGCACCCTGTTATTAACACAGCTGCCTGCAATTACTGCTGGTTCGAATCTCTCCAAGGCTCAAGGTTGACTCAGCCTTCCATCCTTTCTAAGGTAGGTGAAATGAGGACCCAGTTTGTGGGGCAATAAGCTGACTTTGTATAAATATACAGAAGTATGAAGACTATTGCTTAACGCATTGTAAGCCGCCCTGCGCTCCGGATAAGGGCAGCATATAAATCAAATAAAAAAAAAAGTAGCCACAGTTTTGAAATATCAGGTAGATATTTTAAATGGTGAAGAGAAAATTAAACGAAGTTTAATATGTAGATGAGTGTGAGAGGGAGAGGGAGAGAAAGTAAAACTGACTGCATTAAACTTAATTCTTAATTCTTTCTTGTTGACCTCCACCAGAAGACTAACAGAATAAATGAGAAGCAGCATCACAGCTTTGCAATAAAAGCCCCAATTCTCTTTGCCTATATCAGAATCCATCAAAGTCCTATAGGTGCTTATTTTTGGTAACCCTAAAATACGAGCACAGAAATAATATAGAAAACATAAGGATATATGATCATTCTCAAATAAAATTATGTACATGCCAACCCTTCCATAAGACATTTGGCCATTGGAGATGACTTAGCAGACATTGCAACTGCAGCCTTAACACTAACAATAGGACTATATCTGGAAGCTAATTCAAGGTGCCAAAGCCAATATACTTCTGTACTATTAGTAAATAAATTGCACATGTTTACTTATTCTGTATCTCAATAATTTAATGTTTCTGTACCATCAAGGGACTATGATCTCTTCTGTGAGTTGATATTTGCATTCCTGGAACAAATATCTAAACTATAAATATCGGGTGATCATGGTATCTTTATGTGATAGATACTTAGACCTTATCACAATGGCAAAAGGCTGATATGCCTTCCAACATTTCTCATGCCACTATTACTGTATAATTACATTTTCTAGATATTTTTCCATCAGTATTAGACTTCAGACTTTTCTCTGAATTTTTGGGTTATTCACAGTGACAATTTGGGCCCTGCATCCTTTCAAAAACATCATGGTCCATATTTTATGCTATTGATTCCTCCCTATGAAGCACTATAACTTATATTTAATGATAGAAAAGTATATATTACATATACATGGAACTTACCATTTTAAAGATTTATTTATTTATTTAAAACATTTATATGGTCATTCATCTTATAAACAACTTTGGGTAGTTCTCAAAGGCAGCTCCCAAATAAAGGAACATTTATTACCTTGCTATTCTAGAAACCCTTAAATTCATAATAAGAGATAATATAGTATTTTCAGAACCACAAGGATAATCAATTTGATATAATGGTAAAAGGTAAACATGGGCTAGAAAAAAGGAGGTTATCAGTTTTAGTCTTGTCTTGGGCATAAAGTCAACTGGATAAATTTTGGCCTGTCACTTTCTTTACTCTTGAAAAATGGCAATAACAAATCACTCTCTCCTCCCTAACACTAAAAATCTTCATGGACTTGTTTACCAGGAATCAAGACTGACATAAAACACACACATACAAACACATATAAAGACCACAGAAGCTATTTTATTCTTTTTTTAAAAAAATCCCTTAATCTTACACGTTTCCTAAGGAAGGTATCTATTAGGATATTATTGTTAAGAATCATTATTTCCCCCTTGCCCTCTGAATTATGTTCTACTTTAAATCTCACCTTTAAAACACAATTTTTTCTGTGAGTTATGATCAATGCTTTTGAAAAGCATTTTATGGAAGTGTTAATGTGAAGGTAGTGACCTTCACACTAACACTTTCATAAAATGCTTTTCGATATAAAATAAATTAGTATAGAACGATTGGAGGAAAAGACAAGCCAAAGGAGATGACCTGACATGAAGCTATTGAAGAACTTTCATAAAAGGGTTACATTATATTTGCATCTTTGAGTAAGTATTGTTGTGCCTTATCAGGTAAACAGAAAGACATTCAAACTATATGCTCTCTGCCGTTTCCTCAATATTCTCACATCTGCTCAAAAAAATAAAATCCTGATAGTTTTATAGATGGACTCAAAGAATAACAAGGACATGGCAATTATTCATCTTGGAAAATATGTTTGCAGATTTTCAGTGATGATTTGAAACAGAAAACAAACGCACAAGCATTCTACCTGTCAAAACATGTGTCATAAAGAAAAATGTCACCCATTTAAACACACAGATTTCTAGGAGTGCATCATGTAAACAATGATTGTCTTGAATATATTAATATAGTTAAGTATCCATGGCCTTCTGGGCAATTGCATCCTAATATTTCTGCAGAAATGTTTGGAAAATAGCTGTTGTTAGGATTTAAAAAAAACCAAATGTAATGTATCAGTATTTCCATAGTAATGTAACCCTTAGGTATAGTGGGTTAGGATAAAGTTGTAATCATCATCCCTCCAGTGAATTCCATATGCAGGTTTAAGAAAGATATCTTTGAATTTTCTTCTGCATAGCAGAATTTCAAGAAAAGTTTGGGGAACTATCAGTCAAGTTGCTTTAAAACTTGAATATTCCCTTTTGGGTAGGAATTACAAAATCCACTGGGTTATTCTCAGTTCCGTGATGCTAATATAATAACAACATTCTGTGTGGTCTGTAATAGAGACATATTGAGAGGTAATTGTTCTTTTGGTCACATCTTGGCAAAATCCATCTCACATACGGTTATTTTTATTGCAGTACTGTGAAATGTTAATATATTCCATATTTTCAAAGAAAAAAAATAGGACTGTATGTGTTTTTAAATAAGAAATGCACATATTTTTCTGCTATATCATAAATGAAACATTCTCACAGGGAAAAGAAGATATTGCTTTTACAAGATGAAGTTTGACTTGAGGCATATACAGTGTGTGTGTGTGTGTGTGTGTGTGTATGTGTATGTGTGTATATATATTTGTTTTCTGAAGTTTTCGCGGGTGTTTGTATGTAAGTCTTTGGTTATTCGGGTTTTCTCCCGCGTAAAATTGGAAGTGTCTTGGCAACGTTTCGATGAAGTCTCATTCGTCATCTTCAGGCTGGTGTTTTCGGCTTTGTGCCTCTAGGAGCAATGTGTGATCGCAGCTGTTTCTTCCTTTTAACTGCCAGTGGGGGTGTGAACTGATTGGGTGGGAGCTTGGCTGTGTTCTGATTGGGTGGAGGTGTGTTCTGATTGGTTGGGGGCTTGGCTGTGCTCTGCCAATTTATGAAAGAATTTTTTGTTATGAATATGCATATGCATGCAGGATGTCACCACCACACATCCAGGCAAAAGCAAATCCACACTGATGAGGCATGACCACAAACCAGAAGCCAGACCACAGCTGCATCATTAGCCACTTTAAACCCCTCCAATCCATACATGAAGCAAACTGACACCCACCATGAAGATATGAATATCCTTCCTACTCCATGGAAGGATATTGCAAAATCCCCATTTCCTTCCAATCAGCTGAGACTTGGGAGGCAGAGAATAGATGGAGGTGGGGCAAGTCAGAATTTTTACTACCGGTTCTCCAAACTACTCAAAATTTCTACTACCGGTTCTCCAGAACTGGTCAGAACCTGCTGAACCACTTCTTATGTGTACCATATTTGCCATGCAAAACTTTGAATGAGCGACTCAATTTGAAGAACTTTCATTAATCTTTCTTTCAAACTGAATAATTAAACTAAAATGATTTTGAACAGCATGCAGGGGATTGTGGGGCACTCAAAGATCAGTAGTACATGGTGAAAGCTACCCTAGGGAGGTAGCCATTGCTTGTTCTGTAAGTATATCAGTTGGATTTCACACTGTAGGAACGGACTCAAGGACTGAATAATCTTTTTTTTTAGATTCCCACTATCCTTTGCCCTGTCACTTAAAATTCATAAGGTTTTTTTCTTTTTCTTTTGCAAGCAGAGTTTGTGATTCGTTTGCATCTCATCCTTAATTGTTGAATATCCTTTCAGTTCTTCCCTTTCATTTTATTTGTTCTTCGCACCTCTTTTTTTTCTGTATTAGGAATGCATATTATTCTGTCTTTCCTGGTTGTAACATGCAGTTTATGGAGGTAGTTTAGGCTTTGACAATTTCCAAGGTCTTGTTTAGTAAATTCTCTGAAAAGTTTGTGAAGGACGCTTAAAGAATTTGTTTTAACCATGATCAGGAGTTCAAAAATTGAGAGAACTGTTTGTGCAGTCAACAGGCTATGTCTGTCTACTTTACGATGTCAGCAACATTGCTATCTTTTAAATATTTTAGATGTAGATTCTCAAGCTCACTTAAAATAAGCCATGCTGCTGCTGAGCAAACAGGAAGAAATATCCTCTTGTAGAGACAAGGACAGATCTATAAGTTGTTGACTTTTGATCTCTCACTGGAGATCCCATTCTAAAGTATCAAGGAGAGGAGATGCATTATTTACAGACCGCACTTGCTTGTTGGGAATATTTCAACTGTTTCAGGGGTTTGAATGAAGCCCATGTTGCAGAATATGAATGTTTGACATATGTTGACAATGTTCCTCATCTCCCCGGACACTATATATGGCATATATGTTTTTTTTATTTATCATAATATATATACTACAAGCTTCTCACAAGCTTTTCTTTAAAAAATTCACAAACAGCACATAATAGACAATTCCTAGAAGCAGTTAATCTCACTAATGATAAAATAAAGCTTTGAATTGAAGAAACAATGTCAGCCTGGTTTCCTTTTTTAAACAATTGTTTGGACTAGACAAAGATGACAATGACAAGCAGGAGAAGCAGTATGGACTCTAAAAGTGCTACAAGAATCTGCAGGGACTAAATTGACAACCATGTAAAGCAGGGGTGTCATCATGGGTCGGATCTGGCCCGCAGAATGTTTAGATCTGGCCCGCAAAGCTGCTCTGGAAATAGCGAAGGACTGGTCCATAGTGCGTCTGCCAGCAAAAATGGAGCTCGGGAGGGCTGTGCACAGCACTCCCAGGCTCCGTTTTAGGACTGCCTCCTGCAACCCTCTGCCAGTGAAAACGGAGCTCCATTTCTGCTGGGCAGAGCAGACTCTTATCTCGATCTGAAACCTGGATATATACCTGGAAATGAAGTAATTCTCAGCTGTTATAATAAAATAGGTTTATTTTGGAACTAATTGTGTCTTGTAATGACTAAGTGAGCCTAGGTCACAACAGCCACACCTATTCATGTCTACCCCCTGCCTTTTATCCCCAGAGCTAGAGTGGGGCCTTGTTAGCAGTGGTGGCTCTTCCTTCCCCAAGATTATCCCACAGCTTTCCACTGTTCTCCCCTTCTCTGCCTTCTGCACAGCCGCGCATCAGACACTGGACCCAGCTGTTCTTCTTCTTATCAACCACCTCCAGGTCTGGGGGCTGTTGACTCTCCATTTGAGTGCTGACGGATGCCCCAGGGTCTGCCTTTGTCTCTCTCACTGCCAGCTCCATTCCCTCTTCCCGCTTGGAGTTCCCAGGTTGCCCTGATGCTGACCCTGACTCCCATGCCTTCTCCTCCTCCTCTGATTCACCTACTGGAGGGGCTGGCAGCCAACAGGCCACAACATTACCTGTCTTTAAAAAAAAATAGAATAAGATTGGACTTTGTGATAGTTTACATATTCATGGAATGGGGTTTATCAATTGATATAATTAAAATCTATAGATCAAGTTAAATATACTTAAAACCTATTAAAATTTTAGAATCTTGTCTTCCTTGGATATAGTTATTATTACCAATTTTCTAACTTTTGGGTCTTAAAGCAACTAATAAGAATACTTGCAAAGGGTTACTTTACTTTTTTATGCATATGATTTTTTAAAAATCATTTTATATATAAAAACATAATAAAGTAGTTAATACAATTCAAAGAGAGAAATTTATATCTGTTGTATTCATAATAGAAAGTGAAAAAAATAGGCTAACATACCAAGAAATAATGTAAATAGGATATTATGGAACTGATTTTCTTATATGCCTTATTTCCCTGGAGTTGAATTTGCATTCAGAGTATATTGCAAAAATTCACTGCAAAGTTTACAGTATAGAGGGTAAATGACTAATTTAATATAAATGAATCACACAGTTATATTTGAAGATTGTACTGTAATAAAAAAACCCACTCTATAAATTCTTGATAATATTTTGGATGTGCAATGGGAAGAGCTACTGAATTAGAATCAAATATCTGATGCAGAAAAAAAAATCAACCTTTATATATGAGATAAAATTGGAGAGAAATAACAAAAAATGCTATTCAGTTTATTTATTTATTTATTTATTAAATTTATATACCGCACTACTCCCGAAGGACTCAGGGCAGTGAACAGCCAAGAGATAAAATACACATAGTACAAACGTTAAAAAACCATTTAAAAATACATTAAATACTTTGGCCCACAAACACATTTAAAACACCCCAATTTATAAAACAAATTTAAAAACAATTTAAAAGGGAGGTTAGGCCAGACCAGCCTGCTGCAATAAGAATGTTTTGAGGGCACAGTGGAAAGTGCGCAAATCCGGGATCCTCCGTATCTCCGGGGGGAGTTCGTTCCAGATGGCAAGTGCCCCCAGAGAGAAGGCTCTCCCCTGGGGGCCGCCAGTCGACATTGTTTGGCTGACGGCACCCTGAGAAGACCCTCTCTATGGGAGCGTACTGGTCGGTGAGAGGCTACCGGTGGCAGAAGGCGGTTTCATAGGTATCCCAGTCCTAAGCCATGGAGCGCTCTAAAGGTGGTAACCAAAACCTTGAAGTGCACCCGGAAGACCACTGGGAGCCAGTGCAGCTCGCGCAGGAGGGGAGTCACATGGGAGTGCCACGTCGCTCCCATAACCACCAGCGCGGCCGCATTCTGGACCAGCTGGAGCCTCCGGATGCTCCTCAAGGGGAGCCCCATGTAAAGAGCATTGCAGTAGTCTAGGCAGGAAGTGACAAGGGCATGAGTGACTGTACGTAACGAGTCCCGATCCAGAAAGGGACGTAACTGGTGGATCAGGCAAACCTGATAGAAAGTCCTTCCGCCCACAGCCGTCAAATGCTCTTCTAAAGACAGCTGTGAGTCCAGGCGGACATCCAAGTTGCGAGCCCTCTTCGTGGGGGCCAACGACTCACCCCCAATAGTCAGTGATGGCACCAACTGACTATATCGGGACGTCAGAAACCACAGCCACTCGGTCTTGGATCGGTTGAGTCTGAGTCTGTTTCTCCCCATCCAGATCCGTACGACATCACTTCAAGGGCATCATTGGGGTGATCCAGGGTGGAGATGTACAGCTAAGTGTCATCAGCGTACTGATGGTACTTCACCCCGAAACCACGGATGATCTCACCCAGCGGCTTCACATAAATGTTGAACAGAAGGGGCAAGAGGACCGACCCCTGTGGCACCCCACATACAAGGGACCTCAGGGTCAACCTCTGGCCCCCTGTCAACACAGACTGCGACTGGTTGGAGAGAAAGGAGGAGAACCACCGCAACACGGTGCCTCCCACCCCTAACTCTTCCAACCGGTGCAGCATGATACCATGGTCGATGGAATCAAAAGTTGCTGAGAGGTCTAATAGGACCAGGATAGAGGAGCAACCCCTATCCTGAGCCCTCCAGAGATCATCTACCAATGCAACCAATGCCATTTCCGTGCTGTATCCAGGCCTGAAGCCCAACTGGAACAGATCTAGATAAGCCGATTCACCCAGGTACTGAGGAAGCTGTCGCGCTACCACACTCTCAACAACCTTTGCAACAAAGCAAAGGTTGGAGACTGGATGATAATTAGCCAACTCTGCCGGGTCCAGGGAAGGCTTCTTGAGGAGAGGCCTCACCACTGCCTCCTTCAAGGTGGAGGGGAAGAGACCCTCACTCAAGGAAGCATTTATAATCCCCTGGAGCCAGCCTCGTGTAACCTCCCGAGAGGCCAGCACCAACCAGGAGGGACACGGGTCCAATAAACATGTGGCCATGCTCAGTCTGCCCAGTATCCTGTCCACGTCTTCAGGAGTCACAGAATCAAACTCTTCCCAGATAATATTCTCAAGATCTGCCTCCATCATCCTTCCTGAATCTACCCAGTCAGAGTCCAGGTGTTCCCAAATCTGAGCGATTTTGTCATACAGATATTGCACAAAGTCCTCAACTCTACCCTCCAAGGGGTCCTACCATGCTCCCTGATGGAGCAGGGAGCGGGTCACCCTAAACAGGGTGGCTGGGTGATTATCTGATGATGCAATAAGAGTGGAAAAATAATTACATTTTGCCACTGTTATCACTACCCGGTAGGTCCTAATATGAGACCTTACCAATGTTCAGTCAGATTCAGAACGACTGGCCCTCCAACTGCTCTCCAGGCGTCTTTTCCGGCGCTTCATCTCCCTCAGGTCCTCGGTGAACCAAGGAGCCAGGTGAAATTGGCACCAGGTCAGAGGCCGCAAAGGCACGACCTGATCCAAAGCTCCAGTGGCCGCCCTATCTCAGGCAGCCACTAGGTCTTCAGTTGAGCCGTGAGCCAGAGCCTCAGGGAATGGCCCAAGCTCCGTCTGGAACCTATCCGGATCCATCAGGTGGTTCCTGGGATGGAACCACCTCATCGGTTCTGCCTTCCTGTGGCGGGGTGTGGTGGTTCAAAGGTCAAAGCAAAGGAGGGAGTGATCTGACCATGACAAGAGCTCGATCGCTATATCCCCTATCTCAAGATCACTCAACCACTAACCAGAGATAAAAACCAAGTCCAGCGTGTTTCCCTCCGTGTGAGTAGGGCCATGAACTAACTGGGTCAGGCCCATGGCCATCATGGAAGCCATGAACTCCCGAGCCACCTCAGACCCCTCACCGATGGATGGCAGGTTAAAATCTTCCATGACCATAAGCCTGGGGTATCAACCACCACCGCGGCTATAACGTTGAGCAGCTCGGGCAGGGCCGCTGCCACATGGCAGGGAGCCAGGTATGTAACCAGCAAGCCCATCTGCACCCCATGACCCCACTTCACAAGGAGGGGCTCACATCCGGCTGTCTGAGGAACAGTGGCCTCCCTTGGACCAAGACCTTCTTTAATGATAACCGCCACCCTCCACCCCTCCCCTGTGACCTCAGCTGATGAAATGCACAAAAACCAGGTGGGCACATTTCAATGAGAGGGACCCCCCTCCTGGCCCAACCAGGTCTCCGTAATACCCGCCAGGTCTTCTCCCCCCTCCTGAACAAGATCGCAAATGAGGGGGACTTTATTTATCACGGACCTGGCATTGCATAGCATAAGCCGAAGGTCCAGGACATGAGGGTCTGTGCAACCTGGGGAACGAGAGGAGCATTGGAAGCCGGAGCGCATCACTGCTTGGAGACAGCGAGCGTGCACTCCCACAACGTGATATGGCCCCCTGCTCCCACCATGTCTGCCCCTCCCACCCACAGTACTGATATAATGTCCATCAACAGCACAAGCTCTAACCCCTCCTTGATCCCGAGTCCCGCACCTCCCATGCCATGCTCCTCTTCTGGACCAGGCCCCCTCCCCCGCAGGTTATCCCCTGACCCCACACAACCCACCCCCCTCCCAAGAGGCCCCCCAGCCTCGTTATTTACATTAGAAACCACCCTCCTCCCAGATCCCCTTAAAATAGAACTTTAAAATCTATCTTAAAAAACCCCAAAGCCTCCAGTTCTTAGCATACCACCTCTCGGGGTTCCAAAACCCATCATCAAGGGTGGCCTCGACAACTGGGAGGGCCAAACCTGCGAGGGGGGGAGTCTCACAGTGCCGCACCTCCCATGCCATGCTCCTCTTCTGGACCAGGCCCCCTCCCCCGCAGGTTATCCCCTGAACCCACACAACCCACCCCCTCCCAAGAGGCGAGAGGGGGGAGTCTCACAGTGCAAGGAGCTCCGCAGTTAAATACATCGAGGACAAGAAAGAACTGGAAGTGATGAAAGGCCATTTTCTTCTTAAAGGTGTTGCAGATGGTTAAAAACAGGTGGTTAAGACAAAAGGATAGAGTAGATGTTATACAAGGAAGCCAATATACTAGAACATCGGAACGTCATCGCCCTCTCACGGCGATGGGAAATCTTGTGATTATAATAAGTCAGTCCAAGGGGGGCGGAAGTCTCAGTGATCGTTCTCTCATGGTGACCAGTCCAGAGTCACAAGGATAAAAGAGAAGATGGTCCGTCCCACCCAACAGTACAAATAAAATAATCAAAGGCTCTCGATGTCTGTGCCTCCTCCCTTCCTAATACCAGCGAAAGCCGAAGGTAAGGTCGAAAAAGGCAAGGTGGAGCATCCGGATGGAATAAGACGAGATCGAATAACCAGGATACCTCGGGAGGAAAAGATGTTTAAATGAAGGCTGCAAGCCGATGGAAAAGCTGCAAGGTTACGCTGAGTGGCCAAACTAGGCCTAGGCCTAATAAGGGGGGAGTGGGAGGAACAATCAAGGGGGAGACCAAACAATCATCCCCAGTGATAATTTTGTTCTCAATTTGTGATGAAAGAGATAAACAGCATAACTTCATTTGGTCATAAAGAAATATGTATCTTTATAATTATCACATCTTATATTCTAATTATGTTTTGATTAAACCATGGATAAAATATGAAGGAATCAAGAGTCCATATTATTTCAGCTATTGAAAAGATTCTAGAGTGATCATCAAAATTATGCAGTTTATTTCTACACATTTTGCTAGGAATTCTGCTGTCCTGTCTAATCCATTTTTGTATTAAGTCTTCATAAATGGACCATGATAACTTGGAGTTTTGGACTGTCCTGGAAAACATAGTCAATTTTCTTCCACTTCCAAACTAATGATTAAAACTTCACAACTGTAGTAAGCAGATGTAGCTTGGAAATATCAGAAAAAAATAGAATTTAGTAGAATCTGAATATTGGACCATTTTAGAATATTAATCTGTGAATTATGATTTGATCATTATTTTCTAAATTAACCTGAGAATAGAATTATATCTAGATATTATAGAATAATATCTACTCATTTTTATCTTTTCTATACATTCTGATCAGTTCATAAATCAAAGCTACTTTTGAAAATACATTTATAACACGTTTTGGATTTTCAGCAATATTTGGGTTTGATCCCTCTTATTTTAATTAGAGACGCTCCTCTTTCAGTTCCTCAAAAAGGTTAAAACCATGGATTGAAATGGTGAAGCACTGGATAAATAACACCATACTAATTGTTTTATAAATTTGAATTTAAATTTTCTAATAAGAGATTAATTATACTAGGTAAGATAAATTTTACAAACTTCATACCATATTTTTATTAAATATCTTTTTAATTAAATATCATTTTAATTTCTTGTAATTATAGCAAATTGATAACATTACTCTCATAAGAATCAGAAGCAATCCTTTATACTGAAAATGGCAGTTTATTGTCTTGTACTCAGTTTTCTTTAGGAGAAAAATTATTGAAAGATATCTATGTTGATCATCTGTTTCTTTTCCCAGACTTTACCTATATACATGCTATTTATATAAATATCTTAATTTTTCCCTTGTCCCATATATTTACATAATCATATTACATTACGCTTAAGTGTTATAATTTTGTAAATACTATATTGGTGTTTCATATACTGCAAGAACCTTTAGAATAAGAATCACCTATGCATGTATATGCATAAAAACTATGCATATACACATTTGTTTAGAATAGAATAGAATAGAATAGAATAACAGAATTGGAAGGGACCTTGGAGGTCCAACCCCCTGCTTAGGCAGGGAACCCTACACCACTTCAGACAAATGGTTATCCAACATCTTAAAAACTTCCAGTGTTGGAGCATTCACAATTTGTGGCGGCAAGTTGTTCCACTGATTAATTGTTCTAACTATCAGGAAATGTATCTTTAGTTCTAAGTTGCTTCTTTCCTTGATTAGTTTCCACCCATTGCTTCTTGTCCTACTCTCAGGTGCTTTGGAGGATAGCTTGACTCCCTCTTCTTTGTGGCAGCCCCTGAGATATTGGAACTCTATTATCATGTCTCCCCTAGTCATACCCAGTTCCTAAAACTGTTCTTCATATGTTTTAGCCTCCAGTCTTCTAATCATATTTGTTGCTCTTCTCTGCACTCTGCACTCTTTCTAGATCTTTTTTACATCGTGGCGACCAAAACTGAATGCAGTATTCCAAGTGTGGCCTTACCAAGGCATGATAAAGTGGTATTAACACTTCACGTGATTTTGTTTCTATCCCTCTGTTTATGCAGCCTAGAACTGTGTTGGCTTTTTTGGAAGCTGCTGCACACCGCTGGCTCATATTTAAATGGTTGTCCACTAGAACTCCAAGATCCCTCTCATAGTTACTACTATTGAGCAAGGTACCACATAAACTACACCCGTGCATTTTGTTTTTCTTGCCTAAATATAGAACCTTACTTTTTTCATCATTGATTTCATTTTGTTAGATAGTGCCCTATGTTAAGATCTGTCAAGATCCTTCTGTATCTTAAGCCTATCTTCTGGAGTGTTGGCTATTCCTGCCAGTTTGGTGTCATTTGCAAATTTGATGAGTTCCCTATCTATCCTCTCATCCAAGTCATTGATGAAGATGTTGATGAGTACTGGGCCTAAAACAGAGGCAACACTGCATACTTCCTTCCAAGTTTGTTTGTTGTGTCCTATAATTTATCTCAAACTTCTCTGTTATGTAAAATAAAGACTTTTTAAACTATTTTTGTTACTTTTAGAGGACACAGCTGTTACTATTATCACAACAATATTTTCTTAATTATTCTTATATATCCTCTAGTGGATAATATAGCATGTATAATATTTTCTTCTCCAATTTAGTTTCTCCATGTACTTTGGCTATATCAAGAGAATCTGGCAAGTGTGATTGTACTGCACCTACTCCTCCTTCTAATAGTTCAGTGAATTGGGGAGGGAGGATCTGCCCGAGTTGTTCCTGAGTGTTATCTCATTATAGACTTAAACATGCTTCAGCCCCTTTATCTAGGCAACACATCCTTCATATATGTAGGCCATCTTCCTTATTCCATACAATCTGCAACTCTCGGACACATAATGGCCCTGGAACTGAATGAATATTTCTCTGAGTTATTTGTTTTTCATTAAATTGCATCTCTGAGTCCTTTGGAAAAAGAAGGCCTTGACAGCTTTCTCAAAAGACAACATACCGAGGTTGTTGGTGGTACGCAATTTTAAAATGAGAAGATTGTCATTAAGATCAGTTTCATGGTTCCTCACTCTTAACATATAGCAGGAGAAAGTTTCTTAGCCTGCCACTTTGGCCTTCATAGGCAAATAGATCAGATACTCCCAAAGATAATAAGGATGCAATATTGTATGCTACCACTATTTTGAGTACTTAAAATTCAAACCAATTCCCAATCAACTCCCAAGGGATCAAACTACCCTTTCATCAGTTAAATTCAAATCCAAATGAATGTGAGTTCATCTTCAAAGTGCCTGTCAAACAAGTCACAACAGTCTGTTGGAAGTATTTATTTATTTTATTTATTTTTTAAATTTATATACCGCCCTTCTCCCTGAGGACTCAGGGCGGTGTACAGCCAGAATTAAAAAACATAAAATACAAATATTAAAAACAATTAAAATATATATAAATTTGGCCCAAAATGAAAAATACAGACCAATTAAAACATTTAAAATTTCTTCTTAAGCCAGCCCGGCTTGCTGGAAAAAATGGGTTTTAAGGGCACGGCGGAAGGCACTAAGGTCTTGGATTCTCCTTCTCTCTGGGGGCAACTGATTCCAGGGGGTAGGTGCCCCCACAGAGAAGGCCCTCTCCCTGGGGGTCACCAGCCTACATTGATTGGCTGATGGCACCCTGAGGAGGCCCTCTCTGTGGGAGCACACGGGATGATGGGAGGTCGTCAGTAGCAGCAGGCGGTCTCAAAGATAGCTAGGCCCGATTCCATGGAGTGCTTTAAAGATGATAACCAGGACCTTGAAGCGCACCCGGAAGACCACTGGGAGCCAGTGCAACTCGTGCAGGAGCGGTGTTACATGGGAGCGCCATGCTGCTCCCATCACTACCTGCGCTGCTGCATTCTGGACCAGTTGGAGCCTCCGGGTGTTCTTCAAGGGGAGCCCCATGTAGAGAGCATTGCAGTAGTCAAGGTGAGAGGTGACAAGGGCATGAGTGACTGTGCACAGGGAATCCCGATCAAGAAAGGGCTGCAACTGGCGAATCAGGTGAACCTGCCAAAAGGTCCCCCTGGTTACAGCTGTCAGATGTTCCTCCAAGGACAGCTGCATATCCAGGAGGACTCCCAGATTGCGAGCCCTTTCTGTGGGGGCCAAAGACTCACCCCCAATAGTCAGTAATGGAGTCAACTGACTATATCGGGATGCCGGGAGCCACAGCCACTCAGTCTTGGAAGGGTTGAGCTTGAGCCTGTTCCTCCCCATCCAGATCCGCACAGCCTCCAGGCACTGGGACATCACTTCAAGGGCATTATTGGGGTGGCCTGGGGTGGAGATGTACAGCTGGGTGTCATCAGCGTACTGGTGGTATCTCACCCCGAAGCCACGGATGATTCTCGCCCAGCGGCTTTACATAAATGTTGAACAGAAGGGGCGAGAGGACCGATTCCTGCGGCACTCCACAGATGAGAGGCCTTGAGGTCGACCTCTGCCCTCCTGCCAACACAAACTGTGACCGGTCAGAGAGAAAGGAGGAGAACCACCACAATACGGTGCCTCCCACCCCCAACTCTTCCAGCCAATGCAGCATGATACCATGGTCGATGGTATCAAAAGCCACTGAGAGATCTAACAGGACCAGAACAGAGGAGCAACCCCTGTTCTGAGCCCTCCAGAGATCATCAACCAACGCGACCAATGCCGTTTCCGTGCTGTGCCCAGACCTGAAACCCGACTGGAATGGATCTAGATAAGATGTTTCCTCCAGGAATTGTGGGAACTGTCGCGCGACCACACTCTCAACAACCTTTGCCATGAAGTGAAGGTTGGAGACAGGACGGTAGTTGGCCAATATTGCCAGATCCAGGGACGGCTTCTTGAGGAGAGGCCTCACCACCGCCTCTTTCAAGGCAGCAGGGAAGTGGCCCTCACTCAGCGAAGCGTTGATAACACCCTGGACTCCAGCCTCGTGTAACCTCCCGGGAAGCCAGTACCAACCAGGAGGGACACGGGCCCAGTAAACATGTGGCCGCACTAAGTCTCCCCAAAATCCTGTCCACATCATCGGAAGTCACAGCGTCAAACTCCTCCCAGATAACATTCTCAAGACTATTGCTCATCACTCTGCCCTGATCTACCCTGTCAGAGTCCAAATCCTCCCAGATCTGAGTGATTTTGTCATACAGGTATTGTCCAAAATCCTCTGCCCTGCCTTCCAAGGGATCCTCCCACACTCCCGGATGGAGCAGGGAGCAGGTCACCCTAAACAGGGTGGCCGGACGATTCCCTGATGACGCAATAGAGGCGGAAAAATAATTAAACTTTGCCATCTTTATCGCCACTAGGTAGGTCTTAATATGCGACCTTACCAGTGTTCGATCAGATTCAGTGAGACTGGCCCTCCAACCGCTCTCCAGGCGTCTTTTCTGGCACTTCATTTCCCTCAGCTCCTCGGTGAACCAAGGAGCCGCATGGGATCGACACCGGGTCAGAGGCCACAAAGGGACGACTCGGTCCAAGGCCCCACCAGCCGCCCGATCTCAGGCGGCTACCAGGTCCTCGGCCGAGTCATGTGCTAGAACCTCAGGAAATGTCCCAAGCTCCATCTGGAACCTCTCAGGATCCATCAGGCACCTGGGGCGGATCCATCTAATTGGATCCACCTCCCTGCAGTGGGGGGCAGCGGTTCGAAGATCTAGGCGAAGGAGTGAGTGGTCTGTCCATGACAAGGGTTCCATGTCTATATCCCCAATAACAAGACCACTCAACCACTGGCCAGAGACAAAAATCAGGTCCAGAGTGTGACCTCCCCTATGAGTAGGGCCATGAACTAACTGGGTCAGGTCCATGGCCATCATGGAAGCCATGAACTCCCGAGCCACCTCAGACGTTTCCCCAATGGATGGCAAGTTGAAATCACCCATGACTAAAAGCCTGGGTGTATCTACTGCCACGTCGAGTAGCTCAGGTAGGGCTGTTGCCACGCGGCAGGGAGCCAGGTACGTAAGCAAGCCCATCTGAACCCCATGACCCCACCTCACAAGGAGGGACTCACATCCGGCTATCTGAGGCACAGTGGTCTCCCTCGGACCCAGATCCTCGTTAATAATAACCGCCACCCCTCGCCCCTCCCCTGGGCCCTCGGCTGATGGAATGCTCTGAAGCCTGGTGGGCACATTTCGACCAGAGGGATGCCGCCCTCCGGGCCCAACCAGGTCTCCGTAATACCTGCCAGCTCCGCTCCTCCCTCTTGAATAAGATCGTGAATGAGGGGGGCCTTACTTACCACGGACCTGGCGTTGCACAGCATCAGCCAAAGGCCCAGATCCTGAGTATCTAAGCCACCTAGTGTCCGAGCGGAGCCTTGGGGACCGGGGCAAGCAATTGCTCTCAGATAGCAAGTGCGAGCCCCCGACACATGATATGGTCCCCTGCTCCCGCTGTATCTGCCCCTCCCATTCACCGTGCTGATGGAAAATTCCTCCTCCTGATAGTCCTCCAGCCCCTCCCTAATCCCTCAACCTGCACCCTCCAAACCGTCCCCCTGTGCTGGGCTCGGCTCTGACCCTAGTGGGTTCATCCCCCCAAACCCCTTGGTCTTCCTCCCGGTTCCCCTTAAAAAATCATTATTCCCACCCCTTAAAAATTTCATTAAAAATTTACGTAGAAAACCCCTCAACCCCCTCTTCGCTGCATGCCATCTTTCGGGGTTCCAAGACCCGTCATCAAGATAGGCCCTCGATAACATGGAGGGCCAGGCCTGCGAGAGGGGGGAGTCTCGCAGTGCGAAGAGATCAGCGGATGAATACATCTTAAGGTTCCAAAAGTCTGTCTGGGGAAAATGGAAAGAGGCCAAGGATTCTTAATGATGGTTTAAAGAAAAGTCCAGGGGAGAGACTTTCACCCCCATTTCGGCCGGGGGTGAAACCGGACTCCACTGTCCTCCCACGACAGTGGAGAGGAGTCTCAGGCAGCTGTCCCAGAAGGCAATGACCCAGTCACCCTCTCACAGTGGCCAGTGTCAGCAGGTCTTATACAGTGGCAGCTGCAACAAGATGACTCCCTCGGTGCCCCCGCCCAGGCTCACATCTCTCCTCACAGCAAGTGGATGTTAATGTCAATAGGGCCAATGGAATTGCCGGAAACCGGAGGTCAGCTATGGGCATACAAAGAGCTATTAAGTCCGTGTGCAAGAAAAATCTGGTCGGGGAGATAGTAGTCCAGGCCGCACCCACAAACCAGGCCGCGGTGGAAAAAAGAAAGAGGGAAGGAAGGGGGGTGGAGACAAACCAAGAGGGGGCGGGACAGTCCACCCCATCTTCCAGCTCTTCCCAGCTCCCCCAGTCTCCACCAGATCTTCTTCCCCCCCTTAACTCCCAGATCTTCAATAAAGCCTCCAACCAGAGAGCTCCAGATCGATGGTTTGCACTATCTCCCTCACAGCTGACAATAGACCTAGTTTGTAGAGGTCTAGAGGCCCGGCAGTCCTCCCTCGGCGTCGCCCCAGCGGACAGCATTTTACTCGTCACCACCGCAGCCCTACGTCACCATCGCTGCTGGTAGCCTTCCCTTCGCGGGGGGGATGCTCCACCACCATCTCCGTACCCCTCCCGCCGTTCCGGCCCTTGCTGGGGGGACATAGAGGTGAAAGAAATGCTGCCCCAATGCTGTCCCAATGCCGTCCCTGCCGCTGCTAGTTCTTCCAAGGGGGGGCCAGTGACGCTCCAGCCCTTGCTGGGGGACATTGAGGCGAAAGAAACGCCGCCCCAACGCCATCCCAAAGCCGTCCCCACTGCTGCTAGTTCTTCCAGGGCGGGGGGGGGCAGCGACGCTCCAACACTCCATCGCCATCGCCACCACACTCCCACGCCCATTTCGGCCGTCACAAGGGGACTGCTGGGGAGACGCCAAGGCAGGAAGCACTGCCCGGCCATACCTGAACCTCCCATCAGCATCGCCATAATCCCGTGGTGCTCTTCGGGTCCAAATGGCCGCATGAGTGACCCAGGGCAGCCAAAAAGATCACAACAGGCTGTCCTCAGTATTCTCTTGCTGGGCCGGGGCTCATAGATAGAAAATTCAGCCCTTGAAGAATCCAAAATGGCCCTACATTGCCCCAGGCTTCAGGAGCCTCAGTCACAAACCGCCATCTTCGGGCATGCGCGGAGCAGGATTTGGGATTTATTGCTCCCTCTTAGCGAATACGCCATGTTAAACAAGGCTACTAGATGAGTATTTGAACTACAAAGAAATATGTGAAGCTGTTCAATAAACCAGAATGTTGCACAAATAAAAATAAAAGTAAGCCCTGCATACATCAAGAATGGTACTTGATTGAATTGCAGAAGTATCATTCTGAAACTGCTTCTGGAATCCTTTGCTTTGTCCTGTTTGAGTACTGTACCACAGTTTCGCCAGCATTCTAATTGTAGTATTAGTGTGCACAGAAATCTCTTATGGCTATTAAAGGTACTGGTTAATGCAGAGAACCTCAGTAAGGCACTGTATATTATATTGCTTCTGCACCAATATGAGTGCAATGGTGTTTGTCTTGTATACTCTAGTGTAAAACCAAATTGAATCTGTCACAAGTTATTTAACTAATAATGGGTACAAAAATATTATGAATGATTTAGGAATGAATACAAATGAAATGTTAACATATAGATGAGATTTCTAAGAATAGGCCTTCCTTGTTATCATTCTTCATATATTAAATAACAATGTTATTTTAATGCTGATTTTACCTATTATAACTTGTAATCTTCATTTAGCCCTTGCAAACAGGTTACTTAAATGCCACCTTATTTAAATAGGTAATTAGTGTCTTCTTTTGTGCCTTTCAAATTAATACCTTAATTTCATATATTATTAGTTACCTATAAGGTGCATAATCTAAAAGCACATAAATGCAAATATTTCAAGAGTGCTATTCTGCTAATGATGGATAAGTGCCAAGTTAATTGCTTATGACAACTGACATCCTGTAGCTTCTTCTAGATAAATGAATTGGTATATTAAGATTACTTATTTGAGGCATTTTAATGGATTCAAGAGAAATAAACAAGTTTGAAGGAAGACAAGGAATAAATAAAATTCCCACAAATCATAGAAAAATATTATTCAGCAAATGGGCAAATTAACAAAATCTGCAAAATAAATTAAAAGTCAGAAGAAAACCTTTTTAGCAAATAAGGTGAAAATAAAACAGAAAGTGCTTTTTGGAATGTTTTCTGTGAATGAAAAATTATTATTAGGACGGCATCTGCTAAGATTAAGACCTTTTCACCAAGGCTTAAAGTGCTATCCACTAGTCCTTCAGCTGGCAGAAACCTATACCAGCATAAATTTAACATATAAAGAGTGCTTCAAAAAGGTAGATTTCTTATTAATTATAAACAGAAAATATTAAGAAATCAAAGTGGTGGATTCTTCCACATTTGGTTTCTTTTCTTTCTGCTAAATATCACTAGCCGTCAGGAAAATATCCAGCTGTCCTTAAATGGGATATGGCTGGATCATTTTGACATACGGATAAAATAGCAGGTTCAGCTATTTGTCAAATATCACCCATGATTTTCACAAGCTCCCAACAGCTTATGTTTAGGGAGGAAAGAGGTGTCAGGAGAAAAAGTCAGATGTTAGTTCCTCCATTTGCCCACCTAGTGCTTCCAGCTTGGGAGTTGATTGCTAGTCCTGAGAAAAATGGCAGGAAAAGTAGGAATCAAATTTTTATCTGCAGAAACTTGTCAGGGAATTCAAGATATAGCTTGCTATACTTTCCTCCCAAAACATGTCAGGCTATTCTCTTTATGCCAAGGCATGGTATCTTTTGTGGCTTATCAGTAGTAAGCCATCAGTTTAAAACTTTAGCCTTTGTGGACCACACAGATAAGACTAAAAAAAAATATGTTCTATGTGTGCATCCAAACTAAATTTTCACTATCAGTTCTTAGGAAAACACAAGCCTGTGCAATTAATCAAATCATATCTACTATAAATCAAATTACAACATACATACAGGAATTATTTGTACTGGCTTTCCTTGCAATTAGTATGTATTGATTCAGACATGTACACAGAAATATGTATGTATACATCAGAGAAAGTAAGACATGGCAAGATGATAGGTACTGCTAATTCTTTGAGGTAAAACAGACCAAGAAGTAAACATATCAATGATTCCAGGAGGACTCATTATTGCTGTAAGATTGAAAGACAGAATCTTGTTCAATTTTTCTTCTGCCCCATCTTACACTACACAAAATCATTGTGGAGTTATTTCAAGGGTTTTTATCACAGTTTCTTTCACAGGACTGTGTAATTTTTTTCTTAAAGTCCTTCCTTTACGGCTTACTCCTTTCTTCTCTTCTTCAAGATTTCTTCTCTTTCTTCTTCTGTCTTGAAGATAGCCTTGGTAGTACAGTGGTCTAAAGCACCCTGTTATTAAGACCAGCTGCCTGCAATTACTGCAGGTTCGAATCTTGCCAGGCTCAAGGTTGACTCAGCCTTCCATCCTTTCTAAGGTAGGTAAATTGAGGAGCCAGTTGTGGGGGCAATAAGCTGACTTTGTATAAATATACAAAAGGATTAAGGCTATTGCTTAGCACATTGTAAGCCGCCTTGAGTCTCCGGAGAAGGGCGGCATATAAATCAAATAAAAAATAAATAAAAAAAAAATTAACTCTCCATTCTTCCTAGATACAGATAAAGATAGAGTTACAGATAGACAAGTTATAGATAGGCTGAGATGATAGCTAGAGAGATAGAGAGAAAGTTATATTTTTCTTTCACCACAATCATTGCTAGAATAGGATGCAGGGGGGGGGGGGGGGAAATCTGTTATCCCAAGAAGCTGCTGCCAGCCAGTATTGAGAGCTAAGAAAGCTTGAGGGGCAATGATTCTGTGTGGTAGACAGCTTGACTGAGGTATCCTACTAAATTTCCAACAACGGTTTCTCTGAATCTGTCAAAACCTGGTAATATTTTGATTTCATTAAAAGGATAAAAGTATTCCCAGATGAAGGCGTTTGAAATCATTTGTAGTGGGCATCAGGACTAAACAAAACCTATTTTATTCATTATTCAAATTACTCTTTAGGGCAGTTTGTTTCCTTTTCCATACCTGGCATTCTTGTTAGACATGAAAAAATTCACAGGGTGGAAAAGCTGCTATGTAGAGATAGTTGCACCTGCCATGTTTTAGCCATGTGTATAACAGCCTTCAGTCTTTTTCAACAAGTCATTTGAAGTGTAGAATGGCAGCCATCCATTTTACAAGACACTTTAATTGAGTTTAAATATAAACGCTTGAAGACCAGGACACAACATGCACACAAGGGAAGAATGGGAACATAATAATTAACCTCCTTTTATAAAGAGTTTTTGAAATGTAGGACACTGTAGGACAAACTTTCCAATGAACAACCTGATCCACAACCCAGTTCTTTCAAAAAGCTTGGATTTAAACCAAATGAGTTCTAGTATCTTGCATAAGAATTAGCTTAATTTTGAATTCTTGAGCTTACCTGGTTTGTGGTTAAGATTGTATATGAGCGAGAATAATTTCTCTTCATCTACATTTGGACTGGTGCCACTATGCAAGAATTTAGATGTATAATTTCAAAAGGCTAAACTGTCACTTGAGTACCTCATTTCAACAGGAAGATAATGTGAGACAGGAGACTGACAATAAGGGCTGCAAAATGTAATTGAGACTGGAGGCAAAACTTAATTACCTAACTTGGAATTGGACCAAGGCATCAGTGATTAATACTCCACTCATATGGGAACTACTACTGAGATCTTCAATAACTATACCACACACACACAAACAGAACCCACTGGCAAAATGCAGGGATATTAGTTTTTAGTATGCTCTCGGAGGACAATTAAAGTATTGATTGCTAAACAACTACACCACTTCTTTGAGTCAGTTGGCCTTCCATATAAGTATTGTAGCAAATTGAAATCCCACTTAACTAATGAAATAACTAGTGTATGATGGCTGACATCTCTGTGAATATATTCAATACTAGCCATAAACATTGTGTAAAGAATAACTGTAAAATTCTGTTAAAGCAGATTATAAATATTAGTCTATTTAGGTGCCACTGAATTAGCAAAGCCTTTTCCTCATATATACATTAGTAATTAAGCCATGTTGAACACCAACACTGCTAAAGATATATCTAGATTTGGAGAGCACAATGTTGTGATGGAGCTTACAATGTTCTGCAAGTTTAAAACAACCATCTGTCATCTTACCTTTGATGAAGCTCATTTCTAGCAACTCAGCTATTGAAAGGATAGACTCAGAATTTTAAATTTGAGTGGATTCCTTCAACGATGACAATGGAAAATTATTTTGGAGGATTGGGAGTTGAGGAAGCAGAAGGCTCTAAAAGTACTTTAGTTTGAGCCAATATTTAGCTTGCATACGAAGCGTCACATGCGTGCAAATCTCAGTGGAGATCAGACAAGGCTCCAATCTTAACAAAGGAATTGATACATAGTGCAATTTGCCTATTAAAATCCATAGAAGTATTAACTGAACAAAGTTTACTTTTACATTTATATCTACATGGCATTTAATCTTATACCATAAATCAGATAGCTAAAGATTTTGTGTACCTTACATAAGGTTCTATACACCCTATTAAATGTTGAAACATATTTATTATCATTTTGACTTGAAAAATGCAAAATACCATTTATAATACTTTGGAACTTCATAGATGTGATCTTTCCTGGTTGTTTCAGGACGTTGAGGCAGAGAAGTAAAACTCAAGATAGCTAAAGGGATTAGCCTAAACCATACTATTGCTATTTTCCAAGAATGATGGCATTTATAGAACTCCTTGAAAATACAATTACTTTGGTTTTGTTGTGAGGATGTTGACACTTTTTGTCTTGCAATAGATCCCTGAGACACATTCTTAAACCTACTTTGAGGGAATATAGAGAAAATTTATGTATGAATTATCTTCATATAGTAGAATTTTAACAGGCTTGCAAAAAAGATGACATTCTGCTTTTGATAAGGTTTGCACCAGTGAGTTTACGTAAGTTAAAAAGAATTGTGCCAGAATTTAACCCTATTTCCACTCTTTCCGAATAAGTATAAGATCATGATATTGTTTTTTGAAGGAAAAAAAGAGTTAATGGAAGGAGCAAACACTTTCTCTTATTCAGTTTATTCAATTCTGCTGAGATTAACTCCACTCCAATGGTTTAATCTTTTTGTTTGTTTTTGTTTAAAATACATTTGGTGTTCTCATTGCCAAATGGAACAATTAGTATTGTTTTGAAGGCAGACATCCAATGGTAGGAAGAAATAAGTATTCTCACTGAATAGAGCATGGAAATATTTAACCTGTATCTGAGGGAACAGGTACACAAAACCTTTAGTGAAGGCAGGTTAGATAAAGTATTAAAACATATTTTTTTCTTTATTTGAGACTTTTTTACAATTTTATTTCTGAAAAGCTTTTTTCTATTTTAAAAATATTTTTCTATTTTTTCTTAGAAAGTGCAATGCCTCAAGAGATATCAAGGGACTAAGATTTATTTAATCTTGTGACTATTTTTTTTTAATGAGTTACAAACTAATTTCAGTCAAGCCAAGGCTTTGAGCAATATTATGGACCAGAGTTCATTCCAGAAATTTCAACATCTTGTATTAGTAGACAATCTATTGAAGGTAATTATCCATCCATCCATCCATCCATCTCTACTATCTCTATTATCTATTATCCATCATTTATCTATCTATCATCTATCTATCTATCTATCTCTACTATCTCTATTTTCTATTAGCCATCTAGAGATAGATAATCTCTATCTCTATTATCTATTATCCATTATCTATCTATCTATCTGTCTATCTATCTATCTATCTATCTATCTATCTATCTATCTATCTCTACTATCTCTATCATCTATCATCTATCATCTCTCTATCTATCTATCTCTATTATCTATCTCTCTATCATCTATCATCTATTATCTATCTATCCTTTTATTTATTTTTAAGAGGCATGAAGTATTGCCAATTTTATGTACCATAACTCTTGGCAACAATCAAAATATAAAAATAGCAATAAAAACAAGCATCCTTCCGCCCCATAAATCATCTCCTGTGCCCTAAAACAATGCCTCCTTATATAATAAGTAAATTTATTGCTGTAATCCCAGGTCATAACACATAGTGTGCCACTGATAAAAGTAAAATGGTAAGATTATATAATAAATAATAAACTGTATTAGATGTAGAAAGGTAAAGCCAAAGCTACAACTAAGAAATTAAATATTTATTTTTAAATTCAAATGAGAGCAGAGCGAAAATATCAACTTTTACCTATCTGTGTGTGATGGAATGTGTCAGGGGAGTTGATGTGAATATACTCTAGTAGTGCATGGTTCAGGTTCCCAGGAAGAGGAAGATATTCCAAATAGATTAGCAAAACTAGAGACAGCACAGTTCAGCTGGATTGTGGGAGATTTAGAATAGCTTCACCTATAATCTCCAGAAAATATCCTAGGGTAGCATAGGTTTAGTTCAGCAAGATCTTGTTTATATGGGTTATATAAAGATTGTTTTATGTTATTCTTGTGCTAGGCCTGATTGTTTTATGTTATTCTTGTGCTACGCCTGACATTGTGTTTCTGCCAAATACCAAACCTTTATTTTGTTATAATTTATTTTCATTTTTTCTCTTTCACAGTAAACAGCTGGACTGACCAATAATTTTCTAAAACCAATGTCAGAAAAGGAAATAAGAACCTTCAATGTCATCAATATACATTATTATTGATTTTTTATATCCATTAAGTGACGGGGAGTAAAAAATTTGTGATTTCAGGAACTACAATAACAATAATATAAAAGTTAAGTAAGAGGAGATCAACTAAACTGTTTGATTTCTCTCGAATTTATTTATTTATTTATTTATTATATTTCTATACCGCCTTTCTCCCGTAGTACTCAAGGCGGTGTACAGTCAAGAAAAATATAGACACACAAACATCATAAAATTGCTAATTAAAATTATTAACTTAGTTTGGTCAATTAAATAAAACCCAGAATTAGATCACATTTAAAAAATCATTCACATGTTCATATGTTTAGCCCCGCCTGTTGGAACATCAGGGTCTTGAGGGCATGGCGGAAAGCACGGAGATCAGGGATATTCCGTATCTCTGGGGGCAGTTCATTCCAAAGGGTTGGAGCCCTCACAGAGAAGGCCCTCCCCCTGGGAATCGCCAGTAGACATAATTTGACTGACGGTACCCTGAGTAG
Organism: Arizona elegans; assembly: GCA_022577455.1. Taxonomy (NCBI): domain Eukaryota; kingdom Metazoa; phylum Chordata; class Lepidosauria; order Squamata; family Colubridae; genus Arizona; species Arizona elegans. The sequence continues at coordinate 78,217,970 of JAKOOJ010000006.1, read as the reverse complement.
TCCCTCCCTGTGAGAACGAATTGGTCGGTGGGAGGCTATTGGTGGCAAAAGATGGTCTCGTAGGTACCCAGGTTTTAAGCCATGGAGCGCTTTAAAGGTGATAAATAACACCTTGAATCACACCCGGAAGACCACCGGGAGCCAGCGCAGCTCGCATAGGAGAGGTGTTACATGGGCGTAATGAGCTGCACCCATAATCACCCGCATGGCTACGTTCTGGACCAGTTGGAGCCTCCGGGTGCTTTTCAAGGGGAGCCCCATGTAGAGAGCATTACAGCAGTCCATACAGGAGGTAACTAGGGCATGAGTGATCGTGTGCAAGGCGTCCCGATCCAGAAAGGGATGTAACTGGTGGATCAGGCGAACCTGATAAAAGGCACCCCTGGCCACGGCCGTCAAATGATCTTCTAAAGATAGCCGTGAATCCAGGAGGACACCCAAGTTGCGGGCCCTCTCTGTGGGGAGCAAGATTTCATCCCCTATTGTCAGTGATGGTACCAGCTGACTATACCAGGACGCCGGAAGCCACAGCCACTCAGTCTTGGAGGGCTTGAGTCTGAGCTTGTTTCTCGCCATCCAGATCCTCACCGCCTCCAGGCAACAGGACATCACAGCAAGGGCATCATTGGGGTGGTCTGGGGTGGAGATGTATAGCTGTATGTCATCAGCATACTGATGAACACTCACCCCGAAACCACGGATGATCTCGCCTAGCGGTTTTACATAAATGTTGAACAGAAGGGGTGAGAGGACTGACCCTTGCGGCACTCCACAAATAAGGTGCCTCGAGGTCAACCTCTGCCCCCCTACCAACACCAACTGCGAACGGTCAGAGAAGAAGGAGGAGAACCACCAAAGTACAGTGCCCCCTATTCCTAACCCCTCCAGCCGGTGCAGTAAGACACCATGGTCGATGGTATCAAAAGCCGCTGAGAGATCTAATAGGACCAGGATAGAGGAGCAACCTCTGTCCCGAGCCCTCCAGAGATCATCCACCAACGCGACCAATGCCATTTCCGTGCTGTATCGTGACCTGAAGCCCGACTGGAATGGATCCAGATAGATAATTTCATCCAGGTATCGGGGTAGTTGTCGCGCCACCATACTCTCAACAACCTCCGCAACAAAGTGAAGATTGGAGACTGAATGATAATTTGATAATATAGCTGGGTCCAGGGAAGGCTTCTTGAGGAGGGGCTTCACAACCGCCTCTTTCAAGGCAGCGGGAAAGATACCCTCACTCAGAGAAGCATTTATAATCTCCTGGAGCCAGCCTCGTGTAACCTCCCGGGAGGCCAGTACCAACCAGGAGGGACATGGGTCCAATAAGCATGTGGCAGCATTAAGCTTGCCCAGAAACCTGTCCACGTCCTCAGGAGTCACAGAGTCAAACTCTTCTCAGATAACGCTCTCAAGACCTGCCCCTGTCTCCTCCCCTGGATCTACCCAATCAGAGTCCAGGCCTTCCCGAATCTGAGCGACTTTATCATGCAGGAATTGTACAAAATCCTCAGCTCGACCCTTTAAGGGATCTTCCCGTACCCCCACCTGAAGTAGGGAGCGGGTCACCCTAAACAGCGCGGCTGGGCGGTTCTCTGCAGATGCAATAAGAGTGGAGAAGTAGCTAGACTTCACCGCTCTTATCGCCATTAGGTAGGTCTTAATATAAGATCTCACCGGTGTTCGGCCAGATTCAGATCGGCTTGCCCTCCAATCGCTCTCCAGGCGTCTTTTCCGACTCTTCATCTCTCTCAGCTCCTCGGAAAACCAAGGAGCTAGACGAGATCGGCATCAGGTCAGAGGCCGCAAAGGCACGACGCGATCCAAGGCCGCAGTAGCCGCCCTGTCCTAGGCGACCACCAGGTCCTCAGTCGAGTCGTGAGCCAGAGTCTCAGGAAATGGCCCAACCTCCATCAGGAACCTTTCGGGGTCCATCAGGCACCTGGGACAGAACCATTTGGTTGGTTCCGTCTCCCTGTGGTGGGTGGAAGTGACTTGAAAGTCCATGTGAAGGAGAGAATGATGAGACCATGACAAGGGCTTGATGTCTATATCCCCTATTCTTAGATCATTCAGCCACTGATCAGAGACAAAAATCAAGTCCAGAGTGTGATTCCCCAAGTGGGTGGGGCCTTGAACTACCTGGGTCAGGCCCGTGGCCGTCATGGAAGCCATGAACTCCCAAGCCGTTTCCGACATCTCACCAGAGGATGGTAGGTTAAAATCCCCCATAACAATAAGTCTGGGGGTTTCCCCCGCCACCCCGGCTATAATGTCGAGCAGCTCAGGCAGGACCGCTGTTATGTGGCAGGGAGCCAGGTACGCAATCAGTAGGCCCATCTGAATCCCCTGACCCCACTTCACAAGGAGGGACTCACATCCAGCTATCTGAGGAACAGTGGCCTCCCTCGGGCAAAGACTTTCTCTAATGATTGCTGCCACTCCCCCACCCCTTCCCTGAGTCCTTGGCTGATGGAATGCACGGAAACCTGGCAGGCACATTTCCACAAGGAGAACTCCTCCCTCCTGGCCTAACCAGGTCTCTGTAATCCCTGCCAGGTCAGCATCCCCCTCTGAAATAAGATCACAAATGAGGGGGGCTTTATTTACCACTGACCTGGCATTACATAACATCAGCCATAGACCCAGGGTCTGAGACTCTGAACAACCCGGGAAATGAGCAGTGCTTTGGGGGTCGGAGTGGGCAATCTCTCATAAACAATGAGTGCGCACTCCCGAAACATAATATGGCCCCCTGCAGCCCTCATATCTGCCCCTCCCACTTACTATACTAATGCCCATCGCTTCATCCCCCTGCATCCTTGTCAGATTTCTGTCCCCATCCTCCCCACCATGATTATCAGACCCATTACCCCTTTCAGTGGATTTATGGATCCCCCCCCAGATCCATTCCCACAATCCCTCCCAGAACCCCTTAAAATAGAACTTAAAGATTTATCTAAAAACCCCCAAAGCCGTTGGTGGTTTGCAAACCACCTCTCGGGGTTCCAAAACCCGTCCTCAAGAGTGGCCCTTGATAACTGAGAGGGCCAGACATGCGAGAGGGGGGAATCTCGCAGTGCAAGGAGCTTCGCAGTTGAATACAGCAAAGATAGGAGCGAGTTGAAGGAGATGAAGGATCATTTTCTTCTAAGAGTGTTAGAGATGGTTAAGACAGGTAATTTAAAATAAAGGAGGAAATAGATGTTAAAGGAAGACCAGTATGTGTTGCTACATGCAGCGCCTATTAGCTCAGGCATCATTATCAACACCCTATCCTGAGTTGATGTTGCCACCATCTTGCCAACCATTTCATCAGCTGTATTAGACTCAGTGGATTGACCCAGTCGTGACAGCCAGGCTTTGATGTTGACATCCTCCGCACCGCCCTCAGTCTTTTTACCAACAAACAGATCTTCGGGCTCGGCTCGGGTTTTATCCTTGGGCTCCATCCACAACTCTATTGAGCCGAAAATACCTCAGCTTGCTGGGAGGCGGGGTCTGTGGATGGTTAATTGACCCCCACACTCTTGAAAATGTCGAAACATCTCCCTCCTAGCCTCAGAGTTTCAGCTCTGAGCTGTCATTTTGTTTTGCAACTGTCAACGGAATAAAATAGGGTCTGAAAAAGACCCTCTTCTGGGCCCATCCTTACTGGTTTAATTACTAATTTGAGAGGATACTTAACAAAGTCTGTGCCAGAGGTGGGTTTCAGCAGGTTCTGACCAGTTCTGGAGAACTGGTAGCAGAAATTTTGAGTAGTTCAGAGAACCAGTAGTAAAAATTCTGACTGGCCCTATCCCCATCTATTCTAGCCTCCCAAGTCCCAGCTGATAAGGGAGGAAATGGGAATTTTGCAGTAACTCTTCCCTGGATTGGGGAGGGAATGGAGATTTTACAGTATCCTTCCTTTGCCACGTCCACCAAGCCACACCCACAGAACCAATAGTAAAAAATTTTGAAACTCACCACTGGTCTGTCCTAGTTATGTTCTCCCATAGTTAAGACGTGTCTTAATTGGAATCAAATGTAGAGCAGTGGTGAAATGTAAAATTTGTTACTACCAGTGGGCATGTGGGCATGGCTTGGTGGGGTGGTGGTGGTAATGTGACTTGGTGGGCATGGCCAACTTTTTTTTTTTTAACTTTTAAAAGCATTTTTTCTACAACCTCTTCAGCTGAAGAGGCTGTGTAAAAAAATGCTTTTAAAAGCCTCTGATGATCAGGCAACTCAGCTGGAATTGTCAGAGGCTTTTAAAGCATTCTTTTCTACAGCCTCTTCAGCTGAAGAGGTTGCAGAAAAAAATGTTTTTAAAAGGCTCTGAAGATCCCAGCTGAGCTGCGCGATCATCAGAGGCTTTTCTTTTCTTTTTAAAAGCATTTTTTTGGCCGAAGAGGTTATAGAAAAAATGCTTTTAAAAGTAAAAAAATCCTCTGATGATTGTGTGGCTCAGCTGGGCATGGGTGTGGGGGGGGGGGGTGCAGGGATTTTTGCTACCGGTTCTCCGAACCACCCACAGTCGTCGCTATCGGTCCGAACCGGGAGCATTTCACCCCTGATGTAGAGGTGTTAGAAATTCTGTATAGAGCCGTACAGAACAAACAAATTGCATAGTCTACATGGGCCTTTACAGTTTAACTGCAACAGGAAACAGGAAAGCTTTCTCAGAACAAAAAGTTTGCACCATATATGTAAACTTATAAATACTGTCATATACTGGTTGGCTGTAATTGTTGTACAAAATGCATGAAAACACGTATTCCAGCAAGACGTAACATGAATTAAAGTGACATAGAATTGTTTTGTATGCTCATATATATTTCTGAATACAAACCTTCAAAATGGCACAGTGATCTATATACTATGTCCTTTTAAAAACCTTACTTTTGGATGGAAGAGTTTTATTTCTTTCTCCCAATCTTGTAATTTATTCAGAATATGTTTGGTATAGAGGTTAAAATAAATATCAAGTAGATTAATTGAATAATGTTTGAATTGAATAGGTTGTTCAAATGGAAGACTACAAGACATGTTTGCCTGTAGTAGATCATTTTCTCATTCTTTCCTTTTCTAGATGACAATTATCTTGATTTCCAAAGATTCCGATTATCCACCAGATCTCATGTTGTAATCTCTTTGATTAACAAAACATGGTCACAGTGTAAGATACCAGCTGAAAAGGAAGTCATATTGGAAGACAGCTATATAAAAGTGTTTTAAATAATTGTGAGAAGCCCTGCCCCAATAAATGAACTTTCTCGTATAGTTGTTCTCAGGTTAAAAAACATGATAATTGAAAACTGATTTCCTAATCTCCCAAAATGCATTTAAGAGCAGCTTTAGTTATGCATATTTCAAACCACATAAAATGATAATGTCACACTGATATATTGAGTAAGAGCAAGCCACCATCTATCATGTGCTTGCATGGTTCAGGAAAATCAGTGGCAAATTATTGCTTGCTGAAAAAGAGAATGAGAGATACATTCACTGTTGTCTTTGACATTATAAAACAATTTCAAAGAAGCATTTTGGACAGTAAACTATATTACTTATCATGCAGAAGAAAAACAATAATAAATAATACTTTCAGGATGGATTTTAAGAATAACGAGACAACTGGATAACACAATCTCCTGCTTCTATTTTAAATAAATGCAGATGTGGGTGCCATATGTCATAGACCCATTTCACTATGAAATAACTTATTATCTGCTTGAATTATCCACAATCAATTTTCAACCTGATAGGTGGGGTATACCAAAGCAAGCAGATTCCTAAAGAGCAAACTGCTTTCAAAATAATGGTTTCTCTGGTTGATTTATATTTTTCACTTAGCTATTAAATATGGCTTTAAAAAGAATGTTTCAGTTGAAAAGCTATGTCCTTCTCATCTCATTTTTAAACCATTACACCTTTGTTTATAAGAATTGTAGGCATTTGTATCTTAAAATGTTGTCTGTTCCTGTTCATGAAGGCCTGCTGGCCAGGCAGCCTTATCTTTTTTCAAAGAGATCTCTTTGCAAAATTTCTTCCCAACCTTTCTTTTATTATCTCAAACTTCATTATGCTGCTGGAGAGGATTACCCTGGTTTTGTTTCTTACTCTCCTTCCTAAAGACATTTTGTATTTCTAGAATCAGAGAGTCTCTCCAGACATGCTAGTATTTCCCGCAAGTGCCCTTTTGGCTACCTAAGTATCTACATTAATCATGAACTTTAGAGAAAGATGAAATATGATATTCCTATGACAACATATGTCATAATTAAATCTGTGGATTTTGGCTATACATTCTAGATTTGGGACCAAACTGTTTTTTTTTCAGAATCTTCCTCCATTGCATCAGGGTTTTAAATATATATTAGATGATGTACTCTGAATCACACAGTGTGTATTATCTCTCTGTTATTCATTAATGTAAACAGTTTCTTCCTCTTCCTTTTCAGCTACCTCAAGAATCTTGGGGGGAAAATGCTGCTGCTAAGAGTAACCTCAGGTTTAATGCATATAATCCTTAAAGAAACAATGCTTTTCTTGGCTCACAAGTAACTAAAGAAAAGTTCATTTTAACAAAGAACAGAGTGGTGCTGTATTTGTATGGTGTTTGAAGCATTTGTTCTAAATCTTTTAAGTCTGCATTGTCCTAATGATGACTACCTTTCCAGGAACTGTGTAAATAAATCCTTTTGTCATTCTGAATGTACATCAAAGTATAGTACATGAATGGTTGCCATTTTAGTCAAACTTAAGGTGGATTCATGATTCAATTTAGATCATGACAAAAATAAGTGTCAGCAATTTCATTGGGTCTACTTTAAGTATTACAGACTCTAGATCTAATAGACTGATGTCGCCTGCCTTTTTTCAACTCAGTGTGTACCCCACAGTAACCAAAGTAGGACATATAAATATCAAAATACTATTATATGGATGGATTCACAGTGAAACTATTCACTTAGCTGATTTATAAGTACATAATTAAGAAAAAGTGTGACTGACAATTTTTTTATATGTTACAAATAGCTTTATGTAAAATATCTCATGATGGACAGGATCACATGTTCTGATCCTGCAATTCATTAGTGTATGAGTAGAAAACAATTCAGGTATTACTAGGCATGAGTGGACCTAGATATAAATCAGTCACCGTGAACCTGAGAAGGACATCCAGAATAAAATTATTCATTGCTAGGATTCCTTAAAGAAGAAACAAGACTCTGAATTTGCAGACAATGCTACAGTTAAGTAATTCTTATGTATACCTCTCTTTTAAAAGTATTTCATTCAACTTATTTTATTATTTGATTGTAAAAAGAAAGGGAACTCTCCTGCATAAATGCTTGCCTTTACATATGCAAAAAATGCATACCTGAACCTGTATATCCTATACCTGTACATCCATCATCTACCCATTTCAATGCTTCCTTCCTCTCCCTGAATATAAGCAATTGTTCCCTGAAAGTGGGTTGTTTTTGAAGAATGACACGTACTTGACAGAGTTTCTTCATCTTTTTCTAACAAGATAGTTTATCCTTTTGTAATCTTCAAAATGCTTCAGGTTCAGAGCAGATTCTAGTTCGCTGATGTGCATGCCATTTTAGCCTTGAGATTTTTCCTTTAAAAAAAATGGAGACTCAACAGTTTATCACAAGACATCCAAATGTATAACAGTAGAGTTGGGATTACTGCATGATATAGATAGATAATTTCCATAATCTTTAGGAGAATTATACATAATACACTTTAGAAAAGCACACTAAGGTTTGTGTTTATATGAATAATTTTGTGAAAGCTTTATGAGAACAAAAACATCACACACACACAAATCATACAGGCTTCCGTGAATGCTTTTGATAACAAACTTTTTTTAAAAAAATCATTCTTTAACTTGGATACAACTTGACTCCAACTGATTCTGGGTGGTTCACAATTTAAGAACAAACAACATTATTCAAAAAGCATATGGCAATAGCAATGTTATCCTATATCATATTGTTCTGTCTAATTCAACTGATAAAAACATGATTGAATCTAGAAAAAAGCAACAGAAAGATGATATTCATAATATAGAATCTGTTTCTCAGGTCAGTCTCAGTGTTTGCAATGTAAAAATTAAAAAAAAAGTTTTAAAATTCACAAGTTCAAATAACAAATTTTATCCAATTGTAGAATTGGATAGTCAAATAACAGTCCCTTAATATTTGTTTTTAATTTACAGGCAGTCTTCACTGAAATAGTGGTCCCCACTTGTTCAGGAATGTTCAAAGTTATGACAGCACAGAATGAGAGGTTTTAAAATGGGTCCATGTAGTTGTGTGGCCATTGAGCACTCCCACATTATCATGCATCAGGCACTTGGCAACCATTTTATAATTACTATGTTTAATATTGCACCATTTGCAATGTCACTGCTGCTTTTGACATGTAAAGTTAATGGAGGAAGACAGCAGGAGACTACAAATGGTGATCACATGTCTATGGGACACTATAACCCTGCAAGGTTCATTTATGTCACAATGTCACAATTGCCATCATAAATTGGTATAGTCATGAGACATTGCAGAGGTGGGTTTCAGCAGGTTCTGACCAGTTCTGGACAATTGGTAGCAGAAATTTTGAGTAGTTTGGAGAACCGGTAGTAAAAATTCTGACTGGGCCTACCCCCATCTATTCTCTGCCTCCCAAATTCCAGGAAATGGGGATTTTGCAGTAACCTTCCCCTGGAGTGGGGTGGGAATGGAGATTTTACAGTATCCTTCCCCTGGAGTGGGATGGGAATGGAGATTTTACAGTATCCTTTCCCTGCCATGCCCACCACTGAGACATTCTGCTTTATGACTACATTGCTTAGCAACGGAGTTGCTGGTATCAAGCTCCATTGTTAAACAAGGACTATCTGTGTGAGTGTATGTATGTAACTCTGTGTGTGTGTGTGTGTGTGTCTGTGTCTGTGTCTGTGTGTCTCTGTGTGTATATATGTATATCTGCTGAAAAGTTTTATTAAGTCAGAGAAATAACAATTTCAAATTTCCAAATTCTAGGGACTCTAAACACATTTAGGGATATTATATTGAAAATAATATAATTTTTGGTTTTTTTTAAAAAAAAAACAAAAAGTTGTCATTGAATAGTAAAGTTAAATGGTAACATCTATTTATTTTTATTACCATTATATAGTTTTTGTATTACTGTATCAGACCAGCAGTTTATGTATTTGTTCTTTCTGAACAGAAAAAGGATAAATATTTAGACTATAACTTCCCAATTGTACCTAGCAGCATATATTTCATACAGTCTATTTCAATCAAAACACTTTATGCAGCTGGTCACCCTCATTCCTCTGCCATTAGTACCGATTGTAACTAACCTCTGTCATAATTTTTTAAGATTTCTTCATGTATGAATGAATTACTTATTTATAAGCAGTAATGGAGTCATTTCACACCCAAAGCAATTTAAGCTAGCATTCTATTGCACTAAAATTAAAGACTTATGATCCTCTTAAAAAGTATTGTAATAGTTAATATTTAATAATAAAATGCTCGTGGAATGTTGGCGTAAAGTTGATAAATTCTGCAAAATATTTTTGTATGTCATAAACATATGAATATTGCTATTTCTGTTCTCTTTATTTCTCTTTATTTTGATGGAAATATGCTTCAGTGAAGATACATTTCTGTAATGAGGTCTATTGGACATATTAGCTTATTGATGAAAAGAATAATAGTGTATCCCTACAAAATATTCTAATAATATGGCAATCAGTGCAAGTGTCAGAATTTTTATTTTACTCTTTTCATTTTCATTCCAACATAGGCAGCTACTCTAATTATTAAAGCATGCTCCCTCCCTTTAAAAGAAAACAACAGCAATAAACCAATATTTTCAGTGGATTATACTATACACTGCAGTGAGAAGTTGCCTTTACACTGTAAGGATTGATCATTATTTAAATAAACTTATGGCATAATGTCTAATGTCTTTCAAAAGTCAGTCTCAGTTCCTGGCAGTTCCTGAGGCTGGAGTTTCATTAGAACTGGTGAATACTAGGTGGCAAAAATCATCCTTGTTTTGTCTTCTAAATTTATAATTATGTAGTTGTATAAATGGTTATTTTTCCCTTCTTGGCCACTTACATTATCACTTCTCAGCTATTTTTACCACATAATTGCAAAAAAATCTAATAGGCAACAAAGAGGCAATACTACATGGCTAATATTACTTTGCAAGAAAGTGCAATCATTATTTTTTTATTCATTTACATGTCAAAATCAAACTATTAAATATTAAAACATATATCGCAATTACAATGTTCATCTATATAAATTACACATAAGCCCAAAAAATTACAAAGTCTGTAGTACAGTGGACTAAAACACACTGTTATTAACATCTGCTGCTTGCAATTACTGCAAGTTCAAATCTCACCAGGCTCAAGGTTGACTCAGCCTTCCATCCTTTCAAAGGTAGGTGAAATGAGGACCCAGATTGTGGGGGCAATAAGCTGACTTTGTATAAATATATAAAAGTATGAAGGCTATTGCTTAACGCATTGTAAGCCGCCCTGAGTCTCCGGAGAAGGGCGGCATATAAATTAAAGCAAAAACAAAAAACAAAAAACAGTGAGAAAGGCTCCAGCCAATATTATAGGCTAAATCTAAGGATAAAAATGTCTTTGAAATATTTAGAAATGGGTTACCTAAAAAGAAATCAGTAGTCTCCATATCAAGAGGGAAATTAACCTTTGTAACAATTTGGGCTATAAGTTGTAATTACCCTGGTTCAACCATGGTATTTTAATTTATAAAATATGATTTTTTCATAGGAGGGTGAAATACCTTACAGTTGTCGTCATGATTAGTAATGCATCACTTTGTTCCAGAGGAAAAAAAATCTACAGTGCAAAGCATGAATGATTAAAAAAAAAAACTAAAAAAATCCAGGAGGCCAGGGCAATTCTACAATAATAGAAAAGGAGAATGTTGACGCTGTCTGATTGAATGTCTAAATTCCAGTCCCTGTTTGAGTTCTGTTAAAGTTTTATTAAGGCCTAAAGTAATCAAACTTGGTGTTGTCTAGAGTTACCAGATATATGAACAGACAAAGGGACACAAATATAATTGGAAAGCAGCACAAATAAGGGAAAACTTGAACACACTGTTTAACTTTCTTGGCACAACAAAAATATGGTTTAAAAAAGTGCAATAAACAATATATTTAGGTCTAAATGTATATGAAATTATTTTTTCAGCATCATATTTTTTTAAATTGCAAGAATGTGTTAGAAGGTAAAAGCTGCTAAGGTAACTTGTTGGATACTGAAAAAGGCAGACAATTTTTGATTTTTAAGGATTAAGCTCTGCTGATAGAAAATATGAAGACAAAAAGGAAGTCTTCATCTATTTTGCATCATAGGACAGATCCAAGTCTTCCATTCAGGATAAGGTGAGCTGAAAAACTTCAAAACATTTGTTTTGCTCAAAACTTTAAGCATAATAGTCTTATATACACCCCGAAAGAAATTCATAAAAATTCTATTGCTTTACAGCAATAGAAATGTGCTATTGGTTTTAGAAACTCAGATGGTATAGAATTAAAGATTGATAACTTCTTAACTCTAGTTCTAACATTTGACTTCTGTACTTTGGGTAGCTATCTGATAAATTTAAGGACACAGCAATCTGTTGCTGAGGCCACTCATTTCTCCAGAGTTCATCTTGGAGAATAGATCAGTGCTGTATGTGTGTGTGTGTGTATATATATATATATATATATATATATATATATATATATATATATATATATATATATATATATATATATATATATATATATATAAGCAATATAGAAAGCTTCATTTGGATTATATTATTTCTCTGCTAAACAGTGGAAAATTATATATTAATCCATTGTTGAATATGTTGTATCTTTCTCAGTTATTAAGATTTCTAGTTTATTAATTACTTAAGTGACTAATTTGGCAATTATTGATGGGGTTTTATATATTGGAAATATAATGGAATTAAAGCATTCTTTAGGTAAACTACGGAATTGCTTATGATAGTACAAAGGAAGTATAATATTAATGACTCCAAGAACATTTAACTTTGAAAATTTATTTGGAATTAAATCTTTGCCAGGAGATTTATTGTTATTATTGTTGTGGTTGGACAATTAACTTTGAATCTTTGAAGAAGATACTGGCAGTCATTCTGGAAGATGGTCATATAATACATCATAATAACTATAATGTATGGGTACCATAAGGATTAATGGTTTGAAAAGATATAAGCAAATCTTGGACATACTTAGACAAAGTATCAATAGAAATTAAAATATTATTTTTATGAGGTCTAGCATTAGCTATAGATTTAGAAAGAAATTTCCAAAATTGACAATGATCTTTGCTTATAAACTGATGGATCCAGGCCCCAAACTAAGTAGAAATATCCAGTTTCCTTTCTTTTAATAGCTTCTTATATCTCTTATTGTGTGGATAAAAATATACAAAGGATTTGATATCATTAGTGGCTTGGGACAACTTATATGCTTGTACTATCTGAAAGACATTCCTTATCATATAGATTTAAATCTTATAGTGGATTGGTATGAAGATGACATGATGATTTTTTTTTTTTTTGAGTATTCTTTTGAACACAGTTAATAAGTCTCTGAAAAATTCAGATTTTGTGGGGTCTGAAAATCCAAGCTGCAGATTCTGATAAAATAATAAGTTAAATTGTTTAATTAAGAAGGTGGATATTTATAATTATAAGTAGAGCTTAATTTCAGCAATTTTCCCCTGGAATTCAAAGTTTTGTTCAGTCTTTTTTTATCCCTTCAGTGGTCAAAATGTTGTCTTTTCAAAAAATAGACCAATGAAAATTGAAAATTGTGGCTGACAGTCTCATCATGATGGTTTCTTTGCTTTTTTTATAATACAGTTTTTGAAAGTGATAAAACATTGCAGAGAGAGAGGGGAGGAGAGAGAGGAGGGGGCGTACATAATGGCTAGGACTTGAATATTGAATGATTTCAGAAATAATTATATAATTATATATTTTTTCTTATTTCAATTTATCACAGTAATGAAAACTTTAAAACTCTAAAACACATACATACATATATACACAGATACATACATACACACACATATATATGTCAAAGAGCATGCTGCCTAGAAAATGGCCAATGCCTGTGCAGTTGTTTACCTTCCTTGTAACCAGCCAGTACAGCCACATTGACTATAACAGCTGAGAAAAAGCTAGTATGGGGAAATAAATCATCCTAAAGTAGCCAGAAAAATTCTTTTCTCCAGTATAGGACTGACAAATGCAGTAGTAGATCATGTAGCAGTGGAAAAGAATGGAGTAATGGTGAGCAATGAGTACTAGCCTGTGTTTACTACAGCCCTGTGTTGTTATGTTGACTCTCTTGTGTTTTGGAGCCCACTGAATTGGCTATATTTAGTCATAATTCCATTAAATAATAAAGAACATATGTGTGCATTTGTAACATTTCTGTTAGAACTCAATTTGGTCTTATAGTATTCTTCATATTTAGGATATGCTGTAAATAATAAAACCTTGCAACTTTCCTGTGTTTTTTGTTAATAGTGTAATTTCACATTGTAAAAAAAGCTGACCTAGAACCAAACTCTACATTTAATGCATTTTTAAATATATAAAATACTTCAGCTGCCCAGATGAAAATAGCTGAGAAGGTAAGCATGTGCAGTGCTTTTGATTCTAAGGAGAAATGATGCTTTGGCTGTGTAGTGAAATTCTTTTGGCACCTGGAGCATCTCCTTAATTCACCTACATTTTCCCCAGCTTTTTACATCTCTGCAACTGCAATACAGTTTCACGGAAGTACATATTGGGTTAAGAAATTGCTGACTGCAGTAATGTATATACTCACAGCCTTTTCCCCTTATCTGAAGGTGAAGCGCCACAATAGAATATATGAAGGAGTGTAACTCTTTTCCTATGCTATTATATGGTTGTGAGAAAAGGAGCCTGAGTGACATAGGAGGCTAATGCCTCCTAAGGCAGCATTTAACATCCAGCTGCCTGCAATTACTGTGAGTTCAATTCTCACCAGGCTCAAGGTCGACTCGGCCTTCCATCCTTTCTAAGGTGGGTAAACTGAGGACCCAGTTTATGGGGGCAATAAGATGACTTTGTATAAATATACAAAAGTATGAAGGCTATTGCTTAACGCATTGTAAGCCGCCCTGAGTCTCCGGAGAAGGGTGGTATATAAATCAATTTAAAAAAAAAAAAGTCCTATTCCTAGAGAAATCAATTATCTTTGCCTGTACCAGAATGGGCAACTGTTTATTATTCTCCAAAATCTTTTTACATTCTCTTAGCACTAATTGATGAACATGGTAAGAGCAAGGTGGAAAGTTTTATGGTTAAACTAGCTGTTTAAAAAGTTCTTTCATTATTTAGGAAAAAAAGCAGAAAATTCTTTCTATGCAGAAACTTCCTTATATGAAGAACATAGCTTCACTCTTCTAAAATATGTTTAGTATGATCTATAGCCACCAAAATGGCTCAACTCAGAGAAACAATAGTCCATGTAACTGTATCATAAAATTTCCTAAACTTTATATTTTAAAGAGATTATTTCCAGAGCGAGTTTCCAGAACAATCATACTATTTTCTATGAAAACTTTCCGTGCAGATCAGGGAGACAAAGATACAGACTGAAAACAGTAAAATAGAAAATGTAGAATAATAATATGAACATGTCCATGTCAGATGAATACTGCCAAGACAAGACACAAAATAGTTGTGTTTTCCGCAACTATCTGTCCAGAAATCAGAAATTCCAAATAAGACTTCAGGTTTATTAATTTTCTTTAGCTTTCCTTTCAGACCATCTCTTCCTAAGAAACAATATCAAAAACCATATTCTCAATGGTCATGGGATAATAAATAAAAGTTTCTTATGGAATTTCTGTCAACCAATAGGAAATAATAGCTGAGCTCAGCTGGCAGATTAGGATGCTGGAGGCAATTTTTTTTTTTAATTTGATTTATATGCCACCCTTTTCCGGGAACTCAGGGCGGCTTACAATGCATTAAGCAATAAGCAATATTGATAATTCTTGCTTATCAATGCCATACATGCCATTTCAGATCTGATGTGACATTTTTATCACAAGCCTATTTCTGTGTTCTAGATCTGAGTTCCTATATTCAGACTCTGAAAGAAATTGAGTATATATTTCTAATTGGAAATATTTTCTGTTGGAATTACATTTAAAATAGAAGGCAATATTTCAGGGTTGACCATACGATGTTACTTAGTTAAATAATAAAACATGTTCCAGAAAACAACCAAGATCAGAAAGCACAAACAACTCCACAATTACATTTCTGGTTCCCCGAATAAACTAATGAATTTTTCTAAAGTGATGATTTATCATATTTAACTTACTTTTATCCTTAATATAAACTGACAATTAAAAAAGAGATTTTTTTTAAAAAAAAAATTACATGGAATTTATTGTTAAACTTCAGGGAAACAAATGTAATCCTCTTACGGAAAGGGCAACAATATATCTTATTTTAATTCACCTGGCTGCCCTCATTAGCTCACCATGAAACCAATAAACTGCATGACAAAGTAAAGAGCTCATAGATTAGGAACAGTATGATGTGCCTGAACACTAAAATGAAGATTAAAAACAATGAAATATTAATGATATTTTTTCATAGCATAGATAGCACTTATCCGTTATAACCAGCATTTAGAGATTCCCAATAGTTAGAACATAACAGATGAAAAAATCAAGTTGATTGACACTCAAAAAGTTTAGCTTTTAAAGCATCTTCAAAAATTAGCTCTGAATGCTTTTACTTTTTATAGCTGTTTACAGTTTCCTACTTAATATTTTTAAGTTATCATTGCTAAATTGGTTATTTAAAAAATGTTATTCCTATTCTGAAAGTTAAAATTCATGCTGAATTTACACACTTATTTAATAAAAATAGTGGTTCAAATCTATATGTAATCTTAAAGTTGTAATGTCTTTTCGTGAGATGAGTGGCAAATAAATTAAATAATTTATGCACAGCAGAAATGGCAAATAAAAGAAATGGAGTACATTATAAAAGAAAAAGATATTTAGGTTTTTTTTTTCATTAAGCTAGAAAATATTGGGAATAAATATGTATTTTGATGCAGAAGATTTTAAAAGTGAATATACAATTGAAACTCGAGGCCTTTCTTTTGGGCTTAATGAAGAAATAAACAGACATTTCCTACAGAACTTTATTTTCATATATGACAGTGGCAGCAAGGCTTTTATATGTTCAAATATTTATTGAATTTTCTGGGAATGGAAATGTATATAGGTCTGTTATTACTAACTGCCAGATTAAATATTGTTTGGTACCCAATTATTAAAATAAAGTGCAAAAGAACATGCAGAATTCCCACAGATATGTTGAAGGAAGATATACTCTGCTTTCACAAAGAGAATACACTTGTTTTCAAATTGTGCAACTTGCACGTGTCGTGGTAACATTACACATAAAAGTACTAATTTTTGACATGCTGTAATGACAGTCTTATAGAGCAAAAATAAAATGTGAAGCTTTTATTCTTTTGCTTTGCTGTAATGGTAAGGAAAAGCAGTTCTTCAAATTTAGATGTTAGGACTTATTGCCTGAGGGCATTCCAGGAGAAAGTGTGCAGATAAATTAAATCTCTGTCCTTTGGGAATGATGTAGCTGCAGTGATATCTATGGCTAGGTAACTAGGTGTCACTTTTCTCTTAAATATACTGCAGCAGGAATCAAACTATGGTCTCAGGTAGAGTTCCAGAATCAGTGGAAGAAAACTGAAGGTAAAAGAACCAAATTAATCCCTCAGGGTTTCACTTTAATTTTCTCTCCAGAGTACAATAATTTAAACGTTCAGTTAAAGTCAGGATGTAGAAGTCTCTTTCTGTGTGTATTTCCAGCACTAACAGCCCTATATAATGCAAGAAAATGAAAGTTCTATTCACATCCCTTTGTTACGTTCTTGTGCCTGCAAACACAGCACTTTTTATGCTATTTTCTAGACTCTTTGTGTTGTGATAAATGGTGCGGGCATTTAAGTGCAGGGACTGCTGGAGGAGAAATCAAATTTAATCAGAGCCAGTTTTCTTTCATTATTTCCATCACAGATATGTAGGAGGGCCATTAGTGTTCACTGAGTCATGTCAGTTCGCATCCATTGGTCAAATGATTAGTAGAAAGACCAAGGCATAGATTTTAATAAGTATCTATCCTTAATCTACAGCAAACTCTCAAGTTTGGAAGTATGAAAACAACTGGAACAACAAGCTCTACCAGAATTTAATTCCCACCTGGATAAAACTAAATAACTATTTAAAGAAAACAGTATCAATATGATTCTTGCTATTGTTCTAGGTATAGTGTTTTCATGTAGTCTTTTATTGACACCACATCTACTTTTATGAACTTCATAAAAAAAGAAGCTTGATTTCTGTGAACTTTTTTTTCCCCAGCATTTGATTAATGTATCTGTATATATTTGTACATGCCTATATGTAAGTGATATCAATAATTAATTTGGTATGGCATGCATGGGAAATTAAATTGCTTAAACAGTTTTACAATTTCCTTCAGATTGATTACACTGATGTTTTTGAAAAATTAGAAGCATAGATATAGAGAACCTTGGTGGCACAGTGGTTAGAATATAGTATTGCAGGCTAATTCTTCCATTGCCAGGAGTTTGATCCTGACTGGCTCAAGGTTTACTCAGCCTTCCATCCTTCCAAGGTTAGTAAAATGAGGACCAGATTGTAGGGGCTATATGCTGACACTTGATCACCTTAAAGCACAGTATATAAATGGAGTAGTATATAAATCTATCTGCTATTGAGCTCTCTCTCTCTCCCTCTCTCTCTCCCTCCCTCCCTCCCTCCCTCGTAATGTAAAAGTAAAACTTTGAGGCTGAATGTTATTATCTTATTCTCCTGCACTAAAAAGAGTCAGAAGTCAATGCTTTTCTTTCTTTTTCCCTTTCACACTACACTTTTTCCATTTTCTTTGTATTTTATATTTTGGTTAACTAATGAAAATTTGTAATAGTAAAACAAATTAGCATACTCTTATCTATCTCATCAACTGAGTAGTATAGAAAGGATTCTGTCATCTATTCAATATATAAGAAAGTATTAACTACAACAAATGAAGTGGTATAGGATACAAAATGGTGAAAACAAAGATATTGCAAGTTTTTTTTAAAAAAAAAGATACAGAGATATAATGGTTAATGGTGTTAGTGTAAACTACTAGTAATTTTTAGCAGGCTTACCAGAGGTGGGTTTCAACTGGTTCTGACCAGTTCTGGAGAACCGGTAGCAGAAATTTTGAGTAGTTCGGAGAACTGGTAAATACTACCTCTGACTGGCCCCGCCCACATCTATTCTCTGCCTCCCGAGTCCCAGCTGATTGGGATGAAATTGGGATTTTGCAGTGGGGTGCACTTCCCTACGAGTGGGGTGGGAATGGAGATTTTACAGTATCCTTCCTCTACCACACCCACCAAGCCATGCCCACCAAGCCACACCCACAGAACCGGTGATAAAAAATTTTGAATCCCACCACTGAGGCTTACTGTTGGGTTACTGCTCTCTGCATAATGCTTTCTGATAGGTTTGAATACATGTACATAGATTCAATAGGTATGTGAAGAAAGACTGCTATACAGTAATATTACACAAATCTGACTTTATATTTCTACCAAGGCATTCTCTGCCTACTGATTAATTTCTCAGTTCCAATTCACCTGGTACACCTTTTACAGATGGTAATAACATTTTCTTTTAAGTTTTTCTTTTCATAGTTTTTGCTGTAAACCATATCATTTCTTAACATATAAATTCATTTAATATATTAAGTTGCAATTCAAGAGTATGGCATTTAAAGTTTTAAGTCCTAGTACAGTTGCTTTCAACATTCATGCAAATATTTAGTTAGCAAGATAAGGGCAAGGTTGCTTTCATTTCAGAATAAGAATTTGTGTTATCTGATAATGGAAAAACTGAGATTATCAATTGCCTTTATTTCTGTCCAAGAGTCATATCCATAATATACATTTTGCTCCAGGAAACTATAATAAGGGCATGATTGGACAAGATATATATATCTTTTGTTTTCAAGATTGCTTTAAGATAATACAAGCAAAAATGTTTGCTAATTGAAGGAGAATTGGTTTGTGGTTTTAGGGGAAAACTGAACCTTTTATATGAAAATACATGGGTGTCTCAGGTTAATAAAACTGAAAACCATCTTCTACTAAGAAGAAATAATAAAGAATATAGAATACCAAATCCAAGAGAATGGATGCATTACAGTACAATTTAATAGGTAATACTTTCTTGTGTGATAGGAACTAAGCTATTTCCAAAAATACATTGGTATTGCCTTCATTATAAGAAACAATTCCTGAGATATAAATACTTCCTTCTAGTTACAATTTACAATTTACCAAGGGAAATTGTATCTTCATAAGCACTACTACAACTGCCCATTATATCTAGAGGTCATCCTAAAAAAAAATGGCCAACAGATATTTACCTACCTTGAGCTCTGCATTCCAATCTCAAAGATATGACTTACCTCTATAGTGGCCTTCTTGTTTTTATTTCAAAAGTTCATTTTTAAAAGTTAGCACCTACTGATCTAGTCTCCTTTTATCATCACATGATATTAAAACAGCAGTATGAAACCCTTGCCATCTTGAAATCTGAGATTCCAAGATGGCAGAATTGGAACACCGGAAAAAATGTGAAAAGAAAACAGTCTTTTTAGTGTTTGCAGAGGACTGCCTCCAGATTGCAACTGGCCCCACATGATAACCAGGAGCATTTTCCAAAGATAATATAGGTGTAATTACTGTGTGTTAAGATTGCATAATGTGTTGGGACTTATCTATATTATTCAAAAACATTTTTGAAGTTTTGAAAAAACTTTTTATCCATTAATGAGCTTGTTTTGTTTGTTTAATTTATTTATGCTAGGTGGTATTGCTTATGTCATAATTTCCCATGGTTGGCAAAGCATTTCCAAAGTAGAATGGGAAGCATTTCAGAAATGACCCCGCTAGTTTTCCAGGGAGCAAAAGCAAAGTAGGGGAGAAATAGTTACAGATCAGCAAAATATTGTTAATATAACCTAATAATCTGATTTATATGGCCATACATTTCATATAACCCAATCTCTTACAAAATAGTAAAAACCAAGAAACAAAAAATTAAACCATTTTATTGCCTCATCCAACATTCTCCAATACATCCAACAGTACTTCCCTTAGGCTTCATTCTCACCCTATCCCAATACTTGGGAGGGTGGACTTAAGATGGATATGAAGTTTCAACTTAAGCTTCATTGATTTCAAAGCTAAGCATTAATAGATTCTATCCATAGAATGGCATCATAAAATATTAAGATTTTTTTAATGTGGTTTAAAAATGTACTTTGTTCTTGTTTTTGCCTTTTATGAAAGATATTTAAAATGCAACAAGTATGTTTGGCTATATTAATACACAAATATCCTTGTTATAATATACAAAATCCATGCTCATAATATTTATGGGAATATATGTACTGCGTGTGTGTAAGTATAATTTATATAAAAATTAAGTAATTATTGCTCAAAAGTGCATAAAGTGTATAAAGACTATATTTATAAATTCTATTTTTATAGATTACTAAAGTAGACTTTATAGATTACTTTTTCACACATATAAGTGAAAATATTACCTCATTTTGTAAAAACTAGAAATTTGCTGTTAACCAATAGCATAAATGAACAAAGTCTCCTGCCATCTGTTATTTTTCATTTAAAAAATTGTCATAAATTAACATATTTTGGTAAGTACCACATAATTAGATGTTCATATAATTGTATAAAAATAATTAGTGAAAGTGACTGAAGGACAAAATGTACCATACAAGTATAAATATTTCATGCTGAGAATGCATTTAGAGTAAGGAAAACAATGAAGAAAGTTAATTCCAAGCATATGGCATCCTCACTGAAAATGATTATAAAACAATCATCAGGTACCTATCAATCTAATATACTGATGGCAGATACGTTCTCAATATTCCAGAATTACTGATAAAGGAATTATTTTATTTTGTGTTTTACATTTCTGATCCTAGTCCAAAATAAAAATAATCTGTGTAGCACATTAGTAAAATAATAATAATAAAAATAGCACTGTTTTCTGTGTGTTTGATTAAGTGCTCTGGTATGCTAGCTCATTTTCAGTTCGTGTTATGTTTTGATCTTTCTGCAGACCTATTACTACACTGTCTTCCTGGCTATCAAAACATACATTTGTAATCTCATTTTCCCCTGTGCATTTCTTCCACTCAATCTAGCACGCACACAAGTTTCTTTAAAACAACAACAAAAAGGCTTTTAGGCTTGCATGATACATAGGCTTGGGAACTGTCTCATAGAAAATTCCTAGGTCCTTTAAGGGTATGGAACATTTTTGCATTTTTTTCCCCCTTTCCCCTTTTAAAATATAACATAGCTTAGAAAATATTTTTTGTTAGGGAGAAATAGACATATTTTTAAACACTCCTTTAGAGTGTGCAGTATTCAACAATGTCAGCATCTTTGGTGATATAAAAGCAAGCTGGATGTTTAATTTGATGCCTTTTTTTTTTTTTTTTTTGGTAAATTCAGCTGTCAGTCTGAATTAATATCAGATGGCATTTCTTGCAGCAGACACGGAAAAGCTAAAAAGTTCCCTCAGTGTTTCTTCTCCTGAGGGAATATCTAACAATAAACTTACATAGAAAAGTGGGTGGAAATAGGTTAGTTTACTGATTGTTTAGTTTAAGAAAAGGGATGTTTAAGTGATATATTTAGGGGAGTGGAGGAAATGGATAGAGCTGAATAAATGTTAAATTAAGATTTATGGGGAAGGCTGCTTTGTAATGTTATATATATAAGTATGGGGGGAGGAGGGGAAAAAAAGGCAGACTGTTGCTAGATTGGGCGTTATAATAATATTATTATGCTAAATTAGAAGTTATTATATAATGTTATTTTGAAATGTATGGTAAAAGGGGGAAGTAATAATATTAATAATATTATTAGCATGTAAGGGTCAGTATTTAGAGGATGGAGTAAGGGGATGGTAAAATATTATATAATCTGTTATGAATTAGGTTTTTGTTGTGAAGAAGTCACAGGGGGGATGGGTGGTGAGGGGGGGTTAGGGAGGAGGGGGGAGAAAAATGGGGGAAAAATTTGTATTTGAAAACTTTTTCAATAAAAATAAAAAATAAAAAATAAATTTACATTTGCCTGAGAATTTATCTTAAATCTCATATATAATTCTCAACTTTAACTTCAGTTTGTACTTTTAGCAAGATTTAAATAATAAAAGCAGAATTTCAAAAGTATACAACAAAACATACTATTAATTCGCAGTTCATAAATAAATTTTATTTTATTTTGTTATAATTATTCTTATATAAATTGATTTTGGTACATGTGAAATAGAAATATAAAAAGGTAAATGTTCCCCTTGCACATATGTGCTAGTCATTTCCGACTCTAGGGGGCGGTGCTAATCTCCATTTCAAAGCTGAAGAGCCAGCGCTGTCCGATGACGTCTCTGTAGTCATGTAGCCAGCATGACTAAATACCAAAGGTGCACGCAATGTGTTACCTTCCCACCAAAGGTAGTCCCTATTTTTGTACTTGCATTTTTTACGTGCTTTTGAACTGCTAAATTGGCAGAAGCTGGGACAAGTAACGGGAGCTCACCCATTACGCAGCACTAGGGATTTGAACAACTGAACTGCCAATCTTTCGATCGACAAGCTCAGCATCTTAGCCACTGAATCACTGCATCCCTTAGAAATATAAAGGTTGTTAAATGGTAATAATGAAAGAACCAGATATGCCCTTTTTGTACTATATTAGTAGCTTTTGCCTGTGACTTATTACTACAAAATGACAACCACATCTGTGTGCATAATACTTCTAATAAGCATTTGCCAAGAATTTCCTAATGTGATTTTATTAATATAAATACATCTAACTATATCCTTTCATATGTCAGACATAGCTAGAGGCACAGAACAGTGAAGTTAAACATTGTTAAACAAATGTATGCTGTCATTCATTTCTTCCAAGAAATCATAAGAGAAAGGAAAGATTACTGTGCAGAAAGACAAATATGAATTGAATGGTGGAAATTTTTGCACAAAAGTGGCAAAATTTGGACTACAGACATACTGTAGAATGTAATTGTCTTATTTCTATATTTTCCATATTTTAATTCTGTTAAGAGAATTCTGGTTAACCATCTAGATGAATCATTTTGAATTGTAGCTGTAAGATAATGTAATTTGATAATTCTTTTATAATTGGATTTCTATATACTGATGAGCCATAATTGTTCATTTTACATGTTGGATTTTGGGTCCTGATAAGGAGTAGAATATTAAGTTGCTTGAATTATATTTGATCCTGTTTCCTCAGAAATATATAAGAAATTTGTCCACCAAAACACATGGACACATACTGAAATTAACTAAATACAAGATCTAAAAACATAGGTAGCCTCTTACTATAGTATAACAAAAAATATAGAGTTGGCTGGACAGGTTGTTCTAAATTTGAATAGTGAAATATCTATTCAATTCTTTGTCATCCCTCTTTACAGTAGAAATTTGGATATTTTCTTGATCCTAGCTTTTATAAATGTCTTCTTAAGAATATTCTAACAACATTAACATTTTAAAAATGCCATCTTTGCTAATAAAACAGATCCATTTTTTAAACTGTTTTAAATATATATGCTTTTTTGAAAAAAAAGAAAAGCATGTTTATTTTCACACAAATGCTGGAGGTAAATGTAAGCAAGTTCAATGGAAGAAATGTAAGAAAGTTCGATTTATGATAGAGGCCATTCTGGCAGATCATGCAAAAAAAAAGCATGATTTATTTTGCATACATAACACAATTAAAGCAACAATAAAATTCTCCAGCCTTACTTAATTGGCCTACATTAAAATAAATAAATAATGCAGAACATAATGATGGTACCTATGTTACGATATGTGTAATATAATCATAAAAGCAGATAATGCTTGTATTATATTGTATTCCTTTCTCCACTAAATACATTTTGTTAGCATATATCATGATGCATGTTATTACACAACAAAGGCTTTTAGCTAGCAATCCATTCATTTGGATAAGTAATACAGCCTTTAAATATAAATCATATATGCAAGTTCCACTTTCTACCCACTGGCTATCGGAAAGGCTTCATTTTGATGATGCTGTTAATATGGCTCTGCACTACATCCTACAACAATCTCTTTGGAGATTCGACACCTTGAATCTCCAAAGACCTACGCAAGGGTCCTCTTTGTAGACTTTAGTTCAGCATTCAATACCATCATTCCAGACATTCTTCTAACTAAGCTAAACCATCTAGTGGTATCTGAACACACTTGTAAGTGGATCATAAGCTTCCTAACAGACAGGAAGCAGCAGGTGAAGCTAAGCAAAATCACATCAGATACCTGTACAATTAGCACAGCCCGCCCCCACAAGGATGTGTGCTTTCTACACTTCTCTTCTCTTTATATACCAATGACTGCATCTCAAACGATATATCTGTTAAACTACTGAAGTTTACAGATGATACCACATTGATTGGTTTCATTCGAGACAATGATGAATCCACATACAGACTGGAGGTTGAACAACTAACCTTATGGTGTGACCAGAACAATCTGGAACTGAACACACTCAAAACCGTAGAAATGGTGGTAGGACTTTAAGAGAAACCCTCCCATATTACCATCTCTTACAATACTAGACAACACAGTATCAACAGTAGAGACCTTCAAATTTCTAAGTTCTATCATATCTCAAGACCTAAAATGGACACCTAAAATCAAAAATGTCATCAGAAAAGCACAACAAAGAGTGTTCTTTCTGCGCCAACTCAGGAAGCTCAAATTGTCCAAGAAGCTACTGATACAGTTCTATAGAGGAACTATTGAGTTTGTCATCTGTAGCTCTATAACTGTCTGGTTGGGTTCTGCAACCCAACAAGACAGACACAGACTTCAAAGGATAATTAGAACTGCAGAAAAAACAATTACTACCAACCTGACTTCCATTGAGGACCTGTATACTGCACGAATCAAAAAAGGACTGTGAAAATATTGACAGACCCCTCGCACCCTGGATATAAATTGTTTCAACTCCTACCCTCGAAATGATGCTATAGAGCACTGCACACCAAGACAACTAGATACAAGAACAGTTTTTTCCCCGAACATTATCACTCTGCTAAACAAATAATTCCCTCAACACTGTCAAACTATTCACGTTAGGCTGCATTACTATTGCTATTGGTCTTCTCATTGTTCCTGTTGCCCATCTCCTCCCACTTGTGATTGCATGACTGTAACTTTGTTGCTTGTATCCTTGCGATTTATATTGATATTGATTATTTCATAGTATGATTTGATTGCTTATTGTACTGTATGACTGTCACTGGGTGTTGTGCCCTATGATTCTTGATGGGTGTATCTTGTCCTTTTATGTACACTGAGAGCATATGTACCAAAGACAAATTCCTTGTGTGTCCAATCACACTTGGCCAATAAATTATTCTATTCTATTCTATTCTATTCTATTCTATTCTATTCTATTCTATTCTATTCTATTCTATTCTATTCTATTCTATTCTATTCTATTCTATTCCCATCCAGTTCACTAGATTATAACATTTTCCTTTGCTCTGATTTCCTGAAATCATAAAATTTGTCATTGACTAAAACAGCAGGTGTATGTAGATCACATATCCTGAAAGAACTGAGATGTCTTTTTTATGGAATGTAAATAAAATATGACTCTAAAGGTGTTTTTTATGGCCTTTATGAATAGATATTCATGTTAATGCTATTATTTCATCTGTGACAAATGAGGAAATGCTAGTCTTTCTTTCAACAAGCATATTGAATTAAAGATGTTACTAGGTAATCTCACTGTGTCACCAAACACAGTCTGATTTCTACAGATCCCATTTCAGCAATAGCATTATAAAAACAACAGCAACAAAACTACATGTCTTACTCATTACAGACCTTTTACCTGATTTTCCCCTTCATAGTATATTACAATATATTGGGTTATATGCAAAGGAACAATTTTTTCTTGATGAATAAACACAGTCAACAAAGAGAATCTATTATTTAATTTGAGCTGTAGTATTTTTAATTTGTATCATTGTAATAACAGCTGAATGCTCTGCAGGGGCATCTACATAGAGACTTTAAATGGCAAGGTGGAGAATATAACTATGTAGTTGAAATTTTGCCACTTTTTAATATGTCTCACTTAAAATGGGGTAGCAATTTAATTGTGCAGTCAGATGATTCTGTGGATAGATCTGATGCTTTAAAATATTAATATCATCTGTATACTCTCTCATTTCCATTCCAACAACTTGATCATTAAGCAAAATGGTAAGTGAACATATGACTGAGATCTGATTGCTGCTATTTCATCTAGATTAAGTTCTCCTTTGACTGACCTTAATTAGTTGGTAAAAATTTTCCAGTTGTTGGTGCTTCTGCATGAAACAGACTAGACATTAATCAGTTTCACACTGAAGTTTTTATTGTCGTGTAGTAATAACTCATGTAATGTATTTATTACTCATGTATTTGTAAATGGTCACTATCTGAGATAGTTGTTAAATAAGAGTGGCTATACTCCCAAAAACCTATGACAATAGCAGGTTATCCCTAAGATCACAAGAAACCAAAGGAGTTTTATTCAGGTTAAAACTAGGGTATTTCTCTAATCTATAACTCATTTATAACAGAACTATCAGTTAAGATTTCAAAAAAAGCTCCAAGAAAAATGAAATAACAATTTGAATTCATTTGATTAATATTTCTAATCCCTTTTCCCTCACTGGAGAACTAAAACAATCCAACAATCTTCGATTCTACTGGGTATGATTTATTTATTTATTTATCTGTATCCCACCTTTTTTATTTCTTGATCTCCACCATGTCTCCTTTTACTCATTTTTTCATCTTGAAAATTAATGTTTTCTAGGCTTGGAATGGGGAGGATTAAAAGAAGATATGTATTCCTGATTAATCTTCTATATGTCTCTTTATCCTAAGTATGAAAAAATGAAAAGATACTATGTTCTTTAGAGTTCTGCAGTTTATAGATCTATTTTTAACAAAAATTAAGCATATTTCAAAAGAAGCAAAATGAACTTTATAATTACTGTTTGGATGAGATATATTTTTCAATATATAACCTTTAACTTCTTCCCTGGTCCAACACCTTAAAGCCACAGGACATGAAATTGACTTTAAAAAGATCAGAACTATCTCCAAAACTGAACACTTTAATAACAGAATAATCAGAGAAGCCATCGAGATAGAAAAACACCCACACAGCATGAATAAATGAGATGATATCTCCCGCCTACCAGCCATTTGGAAACCCGCCCTTACTGATAAACGAGTCCCTAACACAAAGAATGACACCAGACCCACACTCATGAAAACCACACAGAATGTCACCACCACACATCCATGCAAAAAGCAAACCCAAACCCAACCGATGATGAGGCATGACCACAAACCAGAAGCCAGATCACAGCTGCATCATTAGCCACTTTAAACCCCTCCAATCCATACATGAAGCAAACTGACACCCACCATGAAGATGTGGCACAACCACGAAAAATAAATTTACAAAATGTTCTTGACTGAAATTAGGCTGAGGTTAATAAATTCTTTTCTACCTTAATGTAACTTTGTGGTGCCTATATAATAAAGCACAGTTGTCCATTTCATTGTCCTGATATTCAAAACTATGTACACAGTTTAAGATGCAAATGAGATTTTTTAACATCCAGGTATTGGTATTTTCTTTCAATTCTGTGGTTTAAGAGCTGGCATATTCAGCCATAAATAATTTTATTTCTGTACCAGAAAAGATAGTTTCCATAGCAGAGATGAAATACACATTGTCCTACCATAAGGAAACAAATTTGATGGCAACATTACAGCAGCCACAACAGAATAGAGGCAATTACAGGATCACAATAACAAATTACACTCCTGTAACACTATTAGCAAAGCTTTAATAGTTCATACAGAAATAAACAGTCTCAAGAAATGTCAGGATATGTTGACAGCCAGGAAGACAAAGAAGACCAAACAAAGCATGATTGACCCGAAAAAAGAAACATGCAGAATAATCAATCAATTTGGAAAATAGACAACACATACACACACATACACACACACACAGCATATATATAATATATGCTGTGCATGCACATGAGTATTATCTAATTGTTTGTATAGAATAATGCTCCTATAGCAGAAAAATGCAGCTGAGAGTACATTTGAGTTTATACCACTATTTTAAAATAAGAATATATGCAATACATTCAGTATACAATATATTTGTAATGCCTGAAGTAATTATTACTAAATGATCAAATCAACCTAGCTCTATTTGCTCTCTGATTTTCACGATTGCTGCATCTTGATTGCACTTTTTCAGTACTTTTGGTATATCACATTTGGCATATGTATATGGAACTCATTATAACGTATCATTATAATGTGATACTTGTATTACATTTTATATTAATATTTACTCACTAAAAAAACTTTTAAAATATCTAAACTGTTATAAATAAGGAATACACTTTCTCTACCTCTGCTGACTGTGTGTATTGTTGCTTCATGTCCAAGTAAGATACCATTTTTGGATTTGGAGTACACCATTTTGAAAAAAGCTACAATAATAGACATTCCTGTATTCACATCAAAAATGAAGATAATCCTCTGTAGTCTGATAGCATGTATCAAATTGAGCTACTAAAGGAATTAAGAGAGTGCTAAAGAAGGTGCAGAAAAAAGACAGCATATACTTAAGACCCAAATCTCTTAATCTGTGACCTTACTGAGTTTCATATCAGGGTTATGGAAAAGCTCTGGTTTCAAATTGGATGAAAAGAGACTTTCTGAATAAGTCTTACATTTTGAAATGTCATTTCTCTCCTGCGACCTACATTTGCACACCCAATATGAAGAGCGTGAACTAAATGGTCCAATAAAATTATAGTAATTTAATGCTGCACACAGTAATGTTAATAAAGTGCACATCAGGCAATTATGATGATTAACTTAAATTCCAAAAAAGTTGTATTATTAAAGAAACAGCATAATACTTTGCGTAATTGGTTCTAATTCTTCTATAAAAATTATCTTTTAAACACAGAGACTTACATTGAAATGAATATTTCAGTTAAATAAATGCCAAAAGAGAAGAAGCAAAGACAGCTTTTAATTTTAAATACAGCCCCTCAGCACTAATTTCCTTTTAAAAAAAGAAATACATTCTCCATTGTCTGCCTAACTTTAACCCTAACAATGGTTATATGTAAAAAAAAAAGGGTTCAATTTCCATTCCCGATTCATTTTTTAAAAATTGAACAATACCAAGTTGTTGCAGATTATTTATTCAGATGTAATAAATTAAATTTTAAATTGGATTTCCAGAAGAAAAAATAGCGAACTGAGGATTGCAGCCAAGGACCATGGTGCAGATGAGTTGTGGTGACACAGTGGTTAGAGTGCAGTACGGCAGGCTACTTCTGCTGACTGCCAGCTGCCTGCAATTTAGCATTTCAAATCTCACCAGGCTCAAAGTTGACTCAGGCTTCCATCCTTCCAAGGTGGGTAAAATGAGGACCCAAATTATTGGAGGCAATATGATGACTCTGTAAACCATTTAAAGAGGGCCGTAAAGCACTGTAAAGCGGTATATAAGTCTAAGTGCTATTGCTATGGTGAGGAATTAATTGCTGCTAAGTCTACCAGATGTTTGGAACTTTTCTGGAAAAGAAGAGAATGATATATCATTCATATTCACATGAGGAGAACATAAGAAATCACTCCCAGGTGGAGCCCTGGAAGATGATATGAATAGCCATCTTGCTTGCAACTATGGTTGGTACCTTGTAAAGGATACTTACTTTGCAATTATATTTGCTTGTTAACTATTTTAAAGCTGTTAGAGACTAGCTGACTAGTCTGAAAATGCCAGGGGAGTTTTCTTCATGAAAGGAAATTTTAACCATAAGTTTAAGAATTAAAGAATTTGAAATAAACAGCATAAAGCTAAAAATGAGATTGATCCCAGAAAGTTATAAATGGATTAAGAATCCAAATACATTTTGAATAAGATTTTGGAATTAATTATAAAGCATACTTCTCATGGAAAATAATTTGATTGTTAAATTAAAATGAAGCCATTTTATTTTTTTATTTTTTTATCCAATTTTTATTTATAAGTATAAACTAAACAGAACAATGAAATGTACAAAACATAAAAACATATAAACATCCATTTCAATACATGTCCAGTTTGTCGCAACTATAATATACATTTCTCTTTGTATTTTGATTCTTCCTTATTTGGTCATTTCCTTTTATCTATCTAATATTAATCTTTGTTAACCTATGTTTGTTCTTTGTTTCCATCATACTATATTTGGTCATTTTGTTTACTTCCTATTGCTTCATCTCTTTCCTATCCTTCAACCAACTATACAATTTTTCCCATACTAAGTAAAAGTCATGTTCTCCCCTATTTTGTAATTCCTTTGTCAGTCTATCTAATTCCGCACATTCCATAATTTTATTGATTACTTTATCTGGTGTTGGTATATCACTACTCTTCCAGTGTTGCGTGTAGAGTATTCGTGCTGCTGTTATCATATGTATAATTAAATAGGTTGTTTCTTTTTCATAGTATCCATGCACTATGCCTAATAAGAAGCTTTCTGGTCTTAGTTCTATCTTTTGGTGTGTTATTTCCTCTATTTGTATTTTGATCCTTTGCCAATATTGTTTCGCCATTGGGCAGGTCCACCACATATGGTAATAGGTGCCTTTGTGGTGGTTGCATTTCCAACATGTTGATGGCATGCTGGGGAACATTCTTGCCAATCTGGCTGGGGGCAAGTGCCACCTATAAAACATTTTATAGAGATTTTCTTTATAGGATACAGACATTGTCATTTTATAATTTATTTTCCATAGTTTTTCCCATTTGTCTAATTGAATACTATAACCGAAATTTTAACCGAAGCCATTTTAAAATGAAACTAGTGGCAACTAAAGATTGTAGATAAAGGAGAAATATAAATAAGCTTATAAGCAGTTATTTAACTGGGATGCATATAAGGACACAAAAGATTTTAACATTAAAAATACTGAAGGACACTTTAAAAATAAAACCAGAAGTTAATATCAAGAATGTCAATAGTTACATTGGATTCAGTCAATAGGCTGTATCCAAAAAATGTTATGGAAGAAATGACTAATGAGAAACAAATTTTATTTGACAAGGCAAAAATGACATTGAAAATTGATCTACAAATGATAGGTTATAAGAAAAACATGGAAAGGATATCTCATTTTCAAAAGAAACCAGCTGATGTTTCAAAAATCAAAAGGCAAATAAAAATAATAAAGCAAGAGAGTTACCAGGATAATTCTTTTATACTATGTTGGATTTGTAAAAGAGGCTTATTAGGACTTTGAAGAATCTTGTGTAATAAGACAAGAAGAAATGAAATTGAATCAAATTCTATGATATTATTTGAATGAACTAATTCTGATTGAAGTAAAATGAAAGAATATAAAGTTGGCTTATTTAATCAAGGTTAAAATAATTTGTTTAAAGATAATTGTTATTTCTGGTAAAACTTAATGGACTTTCTGCTGATGCTAGGACTTATATGCTTTATGGATTTATCAATACTATGGATAAAATTTAGGTTATGAATATCACTGGTTGTAAACTAAAAGAAGGTAAAGAGTTACAAAAACATATTTTTGGTGAAGAAAATTGCAAGTAACTCCTTTATATGTTTCTTTTCTTTCTTTTACTGACAGCATCAAGCATAGGAGCAATCCAAAATTCTTTATTTAGTTACAAGTGGTAGGAATTATTGTTTGAAAATATTGATTTATTTTTTGTTATCTAATCATAAAATTATGTAGTATATTATACAGTGTAAGAGTCCTCTTTGAAGGAAGGATATGGGAGGTTTAGAAACATGAAATATAAATATGGAATCTTGAAAAAATCTTTATAATCAGGTTGTGTGTACTCTGGAAATGTGTTTGAAAAAGTCAAGCAGAATGAAGAAGGAGAATGATTATTTGCTTAAAGCAGGTTTTTTTAAAACTTCCTTCTGAGTCTGAAAAGAATACCAGTTTCTTTATGAATTATTTTAGCACATCAATTACTTAATGCACACTACCTCTTCAAAAAAGAAAAGAAAAGATGCAGCTGCTTTCAAAGACAGACTTTGTTCCCATATGTTCCAATTCACCTCTTTCAAATATACATTTTAATCAGATTCCCAATTAATGAAATAGGTTGAATTTAAAGATGCTGCTGGTTTTTGTTTGTTTCCTTTGTTTTATCTGTATTACTAGATTAATCCTTTGAGAGCTCGTTACAGATAAGGAAAGAAGTCATGCAAGGAGGATAAAATGAAGGTGAAAGGCTTCTGATAACATTATAAAAGGTTTAGTGATACTATCAATATCTTAAAAACAAAAACAACATCTATTCTTTTTTCTCATGACCATTCCTTTTACAATTTAAATATTTCATATGGACATTCCTAATCTACCTTCATATGGACAAAAGGTATACAATTCCTTTTGTGACCTTTGACTTTCCTGTAAATTATAATATAGATTAATATATATTCACACTTTACACTTCACACTTGACAAATTGCTTCCTACTTAATTAACTCTTGTACAATACTATGTATGTTTGCTGACATCTCTTTCATTGATTTCAGTAAGATTTAAGGTTGATTTAGAATTGCCTGCAACTACCCATAGTTATTGCCACATACCTACTCTGCAAAGGGATTGATAGATAAGTGGAAGTTGCAGAGGGCTGAAGATTGTCCAATGCAAACACCTCCCAAATACTAATTGTGCATTGTGTAGATGTTCATGTCCTACATGTAAGAGCCTTGATAGTACAGTGGTTTAGTGAACCCTGTTATTAACACAGCTGCCTGCAATTTCTGCTGGTTCAAATCTCTCCAAGGCTCAAGGTTGACTCAGCCTTCCATCCTTTCTAAGGTAGGTGAAATGAGGACCCAGTTTGTGGGGGCAATAAGCTGACTTTGTATAAAATATACAAAAGAATGAAGGCTATTGCTTAACGCATTGTAAGCCGCCCTGAGTCTCCAGAGAAGGGTGGCATATAAATCAAATAAATAAATAAATAAATTAAAAAAAAAAACCCATGCTGATTGGTGATCCAACTTTCCATTCTGTACTTTACAGTTTTAGGGCCCCCTAAACAAAATTACTGATCTATAAAAAGAACACATATGCAACTATCCCCAAATGACAGATGTTGTGGCCCGCCAGCAGCCAGTGGAGCTGGTGGCAGACTCAGACAGTGAGGAGATTGGGGAGGAACATGGGTCAGTCCTGGAGTCTGGGGAAGGCTCTGATGAGTGCTCTGTGTTGGAGGCAGAGATGGGGCCACGGCCATCTGACAGTTGTCAGCTGCCTTCGGAGTTGGACATCAGTGAGGCAGAAGAACAGCTGGAGCCTGTTCCCAATGTGTGCAGAGCTGTAAGGCGAAAAGAATAGTTAAGGAACAAGGATCAACTCAGGAGTAAAGCCACAGGTGGACAGCAAATGGACAGCAAATGGCCTCTCTCATAGGAAATAAAGAGGAGCGAAAGGGGAGTGGCCTTTGGGTTTCCAACATGAGCATGCGTGCCTGCGTTTCCGGCATTCTGGCACACGCAAAGACCAGCTGGCGATAGCGTGTGTGCCCACAGAGAGAGTTTGCCATCACAAACCCTATGATATAGGTGTACAACCATTTGGCTTGCCACTGTCATGTTGAGAGAAGAGGAATTGTCTTGGGCCACATATAAAATATGTAACATACTTCTGTATATAAATCACATAATGATGTTAAAAATTTATTATCTTGTGAGGCTGCATTACTGGGATGCATGTCCAGGACCACATGCAGCCAGTGGGCTGAAGATTGGACATGCCTGATCTATGATATCTAGCATGGGAAAAATATATTTTTTGCTTTAAAAATTCATGAAAAATAAGAAACTTTTGAGCTTTTCTTTAAAAGAAACTCACACAACTTTCTAAGCTGGGTGTAATTTTTTTTTTTTCCAAAAATGAGGAAAAGCTAAAGACAGATTTAGTGTTTATGCTTTCAGCATTTTTCTCTTAAACTTCATAAGAACTTCTATATGGTATTAGGAAAAGATCTCTGTGATTCTAAGAGTACAATCCTAATGTATATTTATTTAACTGCAAAACCCAGAAGCTAGCAATATTAAATCTTCCCATACTTCTTAATATAATGCACTTTAATTAAAACAAATTGGAAGTATAAGGGCACGGAAGGGGGTTCTTACAATTAAGGGATTTAACTAAAGAGTGATTTTGTTCTAACTAAATTATTTTGATCCATAGCAAATTAAATGTCAGGATTCCAAAATAATTATATGTTTATTATTAATAGTAACAAATTCTGTATATTAGTAAGTCAGTATATAGTCAAACAAGTCAAACAAAAATATTATATTTTAACTTTAACATTAAGTTTTAGATAAAACACATTGGAAACAGACCACGTGTTTTCTAATGGCACCTAAAAAAATAATAATCAGGGATTCCCTCCAGTTTTTCACCAAACTTAAATGAAACTTAACAACTTTAAGATATATGGATATCAACACCCTGAATTCCCCAGGCAGCACTAACTCTAAGTGAACTAATCAGGACAACAGAACAAAATAGAGCCAAATTAATCAGAAATACGATATAATTAATCCTCAGTTAATCATGGTAATTGCAACCAGAATTTTCCATCACTAAGTAATGCAGTCATAAACAAGATGTCAGATGATTACGCTGCACAGCAATAGCAATTCCAGAAGTCTTTAGTTACCTTCTTTAAGTGAAAACCAGGCAGGTCATTTAGTAACGAAAGGGGTGGGTTCTAAATTTTTTTTACTACCAGTTCTGTGGGCATGGCTTATTTTGTGGGCATGGCTTGATGGTCATGTGACAATTCTTTAGGATTTAGCAGAGGCTTTTAACTGCTTGCAGAGCTGTACTGGTCTACCCATTTGTTTTTCAAGTGTCCCGGTCTACCCACTTTGTTTTTGGAGACACTGGTCTATCCATTTGTTTTTGGAGGCACCAGTCTACCACCACACTGCCTTTTAAGACTGATCAGCTGTAGAGCAGCCCTTTGAAGGCCCGCAGCAAGAGTTTAAACAGTTTTTTTTCTTTCTAGCCATCAGCTGGGACTTGGGAGGCAGCGAATAGATTGGGGGCATGGCCAAATAAAAGGTAAGAATAACGCAGGCGGGGCAGGAGAGCCCAGCTCCTGAACAAAAAGAACCATTTCAGTGACATCATATCGTCACCACTACCGGCTCAGCCGAACTGGGCTGAACCGGGAGGAACCCACCACTGGTAACAACCTCACCTCATAGGATTGCTACTGATTTTTTGAGGGCAAAGTCCACAAGCAAAGTCCAATTGACTTTGCTTGTGAGAAACTGGCAGAGAAGTTTCTGGCAGAGAAGGTCACAGATCATGGTCACATGACCAAGGATGTTTCAACAGTTGGAAATAGAGGTTGATTGCTAAGTACCCACATAGCAATTGTGTGACTGTGAGGGCCGGAACTTTAAGGACAAATCATCTAACGCTGTCACATGTTCAAACAATTGCTAAACAAGAGGTCATTAAGCAAGAGATCTTTAAGCACCTGTATCATGTTCTAAAACTATGAATCTTGAAATGACCCAAAAGATTGAAAAGAATAAATGTGTAGCTTGTTATCTATTGCAATAGATTTTCCTATGAGCCTAAGATGGAATAGGATGACTTGCCATGGCCAACTCACCTTGGCCAATACACCACTGCCAGCTCGCCATGGTCAACTCACAGTGGCCAGCTCGCCATGGCCTACTTGCCATGGGACAACTGATTGTGGGACAATTCAACAATTTTATTTAATTATTTAAAATAATTATTTTAATTTTTGTAATTCACATTTCATTTTGTCCTCGTTTTGCATCCTTTATTTATTCTATTCCACCATTTCTTTGATATTATGTAACTTTTATCCTCCCACAGTGAGTTGCCATGGACAACTGTCTTGCGGTGAGTTGCCTGTGATGAGTTGGCCATGGCAAGTTGACTGTTGAGAGAGTTGTCCTAGATCCGCCTAAGAAGTATCACCACAGTTTAGAGGCAAAGCCCTGAATTTGATTTTCTACTTGACTTCATTTGGCTTTAGAGTGCAAGTTGCTAGTTTTGTATAGCAAGGGTTACAGATTCTTTCACATTTGACATTTGGTATAGCCCAAAGGATTATTATTAATTCCTGGAAGGATATGTGTAAGGTCTAGTGCGGTATAGTAAATAAAGTGCTGGATTAGGAGCAGAAAGACTCAAATATCTCTTAGACATAGAATTTAGCTAGGTGACTTTAGCTAGGTTCATCTTTCCATCCCATATCTAATCAGTGTCAGGCACTGATATCTTTATTATAAGATCTAGGTGAAGACAGAATAAAAATCAGCAGACACTGCAACCATCTGGCATAAATCCTAAAAACAATAAATGAAAGGATAAATTAGCCATATTTGCAACACTGAAATGTTGAATATTTTTGGCTCCTTTTTTCAAACAGAACTTCAAGGGGGATAGAATTAAAACACTTTGTTTCCTTTTTTTCGTTCTTTGTTTTCAAGCAAATATTTTTCTACTCTTCTTTTTTTTTCTTTTTAAAGTTTGCACATTATACAATGAACTATGTTTTAAATATTGTTATAAATCATATCTTGCAGTGCTTGAATTGCATTAATACTGTTGTATTTCTTCTTTGTTTTTTCTTCCTACGTTTATTAAAGAAAAAAGAAAGAGAAGAAATGAATCTCATAAATTTAGAAGGATTTTCAATAGCGAAATAGTGATCTTAATTGGAAATTACTGCTGAATTGTGAAGAAAGTCTGTATTCTCAAGGGTTGCCCAGTGGTGATATGTATCCTTGAAAAGTTGTGTTTGGTTTTGCTTGGCTATTCTTTTGAGAAAGACAGAGTTTATATTTTCTAGCATTACAAACCTTAAGCTATTTTCTTTCTTCTTATTGTCAGTAACACTTTTTTCTGCAGACTGTTATAAACTATAGAGATTGCCTTTCTCAACTCATGAGGCACAGTAAGCCATAAGTTGATGTCCAGCATGCTACACATAGATTCTTTTTTTTAAAAAAAAAAAATCTTTCCCATAGGAGGAATTATGAAACCAGGGAATTTGATACCTCATTCCAGTTTGGCTTTGCAGAAAACAGTGAATCTGGGAGAAATTCACTGTTGAGAAATTGAGAGATTAGTAACTCAGACAGCACTCTAGGTAGCAGTTGTGGGTTTTTTGTTGCAATGCTTTTAAAAATGTGCATTGTGGTGCATTGTCTCTTAATGAATTAATATATCTATATTTGCAATTATAAAAACTACTCTGTCTAGAAATGCAATGAATGCTTGTGCATATTCCCTAAATAACAAAAAGTCATGAAATATATTAAAAAATTCTTCTGAAAATAATGATTCAACACAAACATGATTCAAAATCCAGATCTGCCTTGCAAAGGAATTCATTGGTTAAAATATTTGTTAAAGGTGACAACGAAAGAGCTATAATTCAATAATCAAAATTCAGTTCCCTACATCTCTGTTTAATACATAGTGCAATTATCTTTTGATAATCACTGTCAATCAGAAACGATAATACCAGAGCTGTGGAGATATCTTCTTGTGAAAACCTCTTCCTGAAAGATTGCTAACCACGGATTAACTTCCTAAAATAAGGAAACTGGACGTGCTCACAGGGGACAATTGTGGGACTCAGTTGAACTAGTGGGACTTGGCTGAAGTGCTTCGCAACCTAGACAGGCATTACAGAATATGTGACAAAACTTTCTATATTTCACTGGCATTCCATAAGAGATGTACTGTGAAAATATGTGTATAATTATTCATATCTTTAAATGTCCTTCTTCGCATTTTAGACAAACAGATTGCAACACTGAAACTAGTTAAAAATTAAGTCGATAAATAACCATTTGGGTTCTGTGTGCCACTTCAATATCTTTAATGGTTGCTTCCTCCCACCTCACAGCTTTGTAAATTCTAAAATCTTTTGATGCTTACCCTGTTTCCCCCAAAATAAGACATCCCCTGATAATAAGCCCAATCGGGCTTTTGAACGCATGGCAATAAGGCCAAGAGCTTATTTCAGGGTTCAAAAAAATTTAAGACAGGACTTATTTTCAGGGAAACATGGTAGCTAAACCTGACCGCACCTGGACCTGACTGATTCAGAAAGATCTTTGACTTCTTGAAGGACTTGTTATCTGGAGAATTTTCCATTAGAATATGTGATTGAAATGATCAGAAAATTAAAAATCTCAAGCCTGTTTCTCTCAAGCAATGCTTGTTTCGAAAGAAAAGTTTTTCATGTTCGTTTCTATCACACCATCACTTAAGCCCCATGTAGTTTATCCTTGCTACAAACAATAACTTCTTTTGGCCTATAAGAAAAAATAATGGAGCAATATGAGTTTAGCTATTTGTTGAATTGGATGCAAACGTGCACATTTTTATGTTATTCTTTTCATTGTAGAGAAAACTACATTATATTTTTATTTCAGGGGGTTTTTTTTTATCTTACCCACATTAAAAGAAAGCAACCTTTACTTTTTTCAACTTAACTTTTTTCATCAAAAACTTTAGGGTGAAAGAAATATAAAAAGAATAAAAGAATAGAATAAGCTAATAAAATTTAAGAAAATAAATATGATATTTAATATGTTATTGAGATTGTGGTTTTTCATTATACTCTGATTTGTATGATATAAGTTTTACCACTTAAACGAATAATTTAATTTGTCCACTTTATTGATTGATTTGATTTGCATAGCTTCCCATCACATCTAAGCTGTGTGGCTCACATCAGTTAGAAAACAACAGTCAAGTGAAAACAGGTTAAAGTAGAGTTTTGTTGTTGGTGCCTTTATATCAGAGTTGAACTGTGGTGATTGCCTGGACAAGTCCCTGAGTGGCTTGTTGTTGCTTCCTTCCTATGGCTGACAAAGAATGAATAGCCCAGGATCACCCAACTGACTTTGTGCCTAAGATGGAACTAAAACTCACAGTTTCTAGCCTTTGCCCTAACCCAGGGGTGTCAAACTTGCGTCCCGTGGGCTGGATGGGTCACGTGCTGGCCCCGCCCCTGCCCGGTTTAGCGAAGGGGGAAAAAATACTGATATGTCATGTGGTGCCACCTTGACGACACATGTTTGACACCCCTGACCTAACCAAAATACCAAATTGGCTCTCTAAAATAGATATATAGACATAAAAATAAATAAAATAACATTAAAATAAAAATTAACCATAATCAGTTGCACAGTACATCACTGTGTCACATTCAATACAGCAACTATAAAAGCTGTCCACTATTATGGATCACTAAAGACGGTGTCAAAGACATGTGTTCAGGGCCTTCTAGAAGGCCAATGGTGTTGGGGGTCAATTAAAACTCAAGTGGGATGATCTTCAAAAGAAAAGACATCACCTCAGTAAAGGCTTTATTCCTATTTATTATTTATTTATTATTTATTATTCAAATTTTTATACTGCCCTTCTCCTTTCGGACTCAGGGCGGTGAACAGCCAAGATAAAAACATCTATACATAACATCACAGTTAAAAATAAAGTTAAAATAATTTATAAATTTGGCCCATAATTTAAAACTTGTCAATTAAAATCAATATTAAAATTTTAAAACTAACCCTAAAATCAAGACAGACTGGCTAACTGAAAAAAATAAGTTTTTAGGGCCCGACGAAAAGTCCGGAGGTCGGGGATCACTCGTATCTCTGGGGGTAGATTGTTCCATAGGGTAGGTGCCACCACAGAGAAGGCTCTCCTCCTGGGGGTCGCCAGCCGGCATTGTCTGGCCGACAGTACCCTGAGGAGGCCCTCTCTGTGGGAGCGAACCGGCCGGTGGGAGGCTATTGGTGGCAGAAGGCGGTCCCATAAGAACCCTGGCCCTAAGCCATGGAGCGCTTTAAAGGTGATCACCAACACCTTCCTACAGCAGAAAAGGTACTTATTCCTCAGGTTGACTCTATTTTGCAGATAATACTCCTTAATATGAGGGACACAGTGGCTCAGTGGCTAAGACGCTGAGCTTGTCGATCGAAAGGTCGGCAGTTCAGTGGTTCAAATTCCTAGTGCCATGTAATAGGGTGAGCTCCCGTTACTTCTGCCAACCTAGCAGTTCGAAAGTACATTAAAAATGCAAGTAGAAAAATAGAAAAATAGAAAATTCTGTGCGCCTTTGGCATTTAGTCATGCCGGCCACATGACCACAGATATGTCTTCAGTCAGCACTGTTTTTCTGTCTTCATATGAGCAGTAATATATGCAGCACTTACCTTCGAGACTGACTTCTGCCACCAATAGCCTCCCACCTACCAGTCCGCTCCCACAGAGAGGGTCTCCTCAGAGTGCCATCGGCCAAGTTATGTCGGCTGGCGACACCCAGGGGGAGGGCCTTCTCTGTGGGAGCCCCAGCACTGTGGAATGCACTGCCCCTGGAAATACGTAAGATCTCCGACCTCCGGGTGTTTCGTTGCGCTCTGAAGACCCTGTTGTTCCGCCAGGCTGGGCTATTAACATAACGATTTTAAATTGGGGTATTTTAAATTTCTGGGATTTGAATTGGAGCCTAATTATTTAATGATTTTAAATTTTAATTGTTGTTTTGTTTCTGTGGTTTTTTTTTATTGAAAAAGTTTTCAAATACAAGTTTTTCCCCCTTTTTTCCCCCCCCTCTTCCCTAACCCACCCTTTCCACCCAACCCCCCCGTGACTTCTTCACAACAATAGGCTATTTCATAACTAGTTACATACATAATATCTTTCCTTTCCCTTAATCCCTTCTCGAAATACTGACCCTTAACATGTTAAGCTTATTGAGTATTATTACAATTTAACCTTTAGTCTTTTATATATATTAATATAACATTTTAAATCGACCTTCTCCCTGCATCCAAATTTAACATTTATTCAATTCTGTCCAATTCCTCCACTCCTCTAAATATATGACTTAAAATCATACAGTACAATACAATTCTAGATATAATCCACTACCCACTTTACTAAAATATACACATATCTATATATGCATCCCATTTTATAAAAAGAAGAAGAAAAAAAAAAAAGAGAAAAAAATATATCTTCTTTAGTATCTTTCCACTGAATTATTAAGTCCTCCACTCCCCTAAATATATGACTTAAGAATCCTTTTTCTTAGACTAATCAATCAGTAAGCTAACCTATTTCAACCCTTCAATTCCTACAAAATCATGCAGTACAATTCTAGATATAATCCACTGCCCACATTACTAAGATATACACATATCTATATATGCATTCCATTTTGTAAAAAAGGAAAAAACAATAACTTTAAATTTATAATCCATATAGTATCTTCTTTGATGTCTTTCCTCTAGATTGTTAAATCCATCACCCATAATAGGGTAAAATAACATGCTAGTGCAACAGTTTGTTCAAAATCTCCAGTCATCTTCTGCCCCCATCAGTAGTAAATATCCTCGCATCTGTATAAAAGCAAAAACAACCACCCGAGTGACATTATAATTATAATTATATCCATATGGTATAGTTGTGGTATTCATCAGGATTATTAATTCCCATCATCCTACTGAGTAACATCCAGATCTTCTGCATGCCCCGGCGAAACTCTCCTGCCTTATAACTCAAAATAGTTATAATATATTTACCAAAAAAAAAAAAATTTTTTTAAATGATTCAAATCCAACAAAGTGAGGCTCTTTTCACATTCCAAAACCATGGCCTTGCAGAGATCTGCCACAATCCTCAGGATAGTATCAAACAATTGTTCGCCTCCACTATCTTTTCAAATATTCATTCATTTTTTAAAGTCCCTGGCATCACTGTTGCATAGTTTAGAAATTGCTGTTTCTATGCGATCTATTTCTTTTCTTTTTCTTTTCCGGGTTGAATTTCCATCCTCGTTTCTTGCCTACCAATTGTGTGTCTGCTAGTTGATTTTCATTCTGCTTTATGTAATGTTCTTGTTGGGTTAGTTTTATCATCTCATCTTTCTTCTCTGTCACTTGTATATCAACTGATTGATTTGCGCACTTGTCTGTGACTTGATGGTTCATCACATTGGAGTCGGATGACACTGCTCTCTTATTTATAGACAGTCCAGCTGGGGTATCCAGGGAGTCCAAAGACAATTTATCCATCACAACCTCTGTAATTTGATGTTTTCCTTTTGTTTCCAACTCCTTTTGCTTATCCTGTATTATGCCTAAAGGTGTTAAATTCATTTTTAAAATTTTTTGATAAAAATCTTCCGCTTTTTCAACAGTATGCAATTGATATCTTATTCCTTGATATCTCAATATTAGGCCAACTGGGGTGTCCCACCTGAATAGGATATTTCTTTTTTTTAATTCAGTCATTAGAAAGCCAAATTTCTTCCTGTCCATTAACATCTTGGGCGGGAGCTCCTTAAAAATCCAAATCTTTCTTCCATGAAATTGCAAGGTAGAATTAAAAGAGTTCTGCACAATATTATTCCTAATTTCTTTATCTGTAAAATAGATCACCACATCTCTAGGCAATTGCCTTTGCTTTGCCAACCAGGAGTTTATTCTGTAAATTCTATCAATCCTGCAATACACTTCATCAGGTTGACCCTTTAAGATCCCAGCCAGAATTTCAGAAGATATTTTCCTTAAATCATCTCTATTATTTTCCTGCAAACCTCTCAGTCTAATTGCATATTCTGTAAAATTATATTGAATCATTAAAACTTCTCTTTCAATCCTCTGTTGTACATTTTCTTCATTACCAATCTTTTGGTCAGTCTCCATTTTAGATTTGTCTTCCGAGTTATTATCCTGAGTGTTTATCAAATCCTTTTTAATTTTTTGAGTCATGTCATCCAAATTCTCCTCAATTTCCTTCATTTTAGACTCTAATAATTTAGTCTTTGCATCCACCCGAATCAGAAAGCCTGATAAACCATTAGTAGCTTTTAAAATCTTTTGATTCAAAAAGTCAAACTTTGATTTCACCAATTCACCAATTTCTTTAATTTCCTGCTTAAATTTTTCAAGTTGCTGGTTCACAATCTCATCCCTTCTTACAATCTCTCCAAGGATAAATTCTAATATATTAAAATCGGGTTTCTGATGCTGGAGAGTTGAAATTTGTTGGCGTAATTTCTTGAGATGGGAAGTTCCCCCCCCCCCATTTGTCCAGCTGTATAAGTCCCAATGCCATTTCCCACACAGACAAGATTTAGCAAAAAAGAGAGAATAGAAAACGAAAGGACTTTCCCTTAGAAAGAGAAAAAAAAACTTCTTTTCAATCAACAGCACAGGAGCGAGGTTTTATCTACAAATGTAGCCAGTGATATTTATTCCGCTACATTGTAGTAAGGAGAAACGGAAGGACT
This sequence comes from Arizona elegans, assembly GCA_022577455.1. Classification (NCBI taxonomy): domain Eukaryota; kingdom Metazoa; phylum Chordata; class Lepidosauria; order Squamata; family Colubridae; genus Arizona; species Arizona elegans. The sequence continues at coordinate 78,174,194 of JAKOOJ010000006.1, read as the reverse complement.
TTCCCTTTTAGCCCTTCTCCAGCCACAGCAGACGCCATTTTAAAAGGTTCTTTTTCCCTCTTTTCCTCTCCTCTTTTCTCTTAAATAGATTTTGGAAGGGTGAAATACTTGCAGTTCAGTATTAAGGGTCCAGCTCGTCATTTCTTTAATTATTCTGTTGAATTCGCAGGCTTGCTCTTGACGCCTGGCTCTGCATAGGCAGAGGTCTCCCAAAGCCCGGAGCAGCGGCAGGGGATATGGGGCTTCTCATCCGCTCCGTCCCAAAAGTAAAAAAAAAAACTTTTGGGACACTGCGGAGAGTTCTACCCACCCCTGCCGGCTCTATCTCCGTTTCCTCTTGGGAACGGAGTTTTTTCGAGCCGCCATCCGCTGTAACGGCGGCTCTATACAGGCAAAGGAAGCTGACGATCCCAAAGGAACGTCTGGCGGCGGCCAGCAGCAAACCGGAAGCCCACTCCCTCGACTCTTCATGTTTCTGTGTTTTTAAATAGGCTGTACACCGCCCTGAGTCCTTCGGGAGAAGGGCGGTATAGAAATAAAATTATTATTATTATTATTATTATTATTATTATTATTATTATTATTATTATTGTCTTCAGCTTTGAAATGGACATGAGCACTGCCTCCTAGAGTCGGGAACGACTAGCACATATGTGCGAGGGGAACCTTTACCTTTACCTTTTACTCCTTAATATACCTAATCTTAATATACCCTACCTTAATATACAAGATCTGATGGGATGGGTAGATGTAACCAGGGAGCAACAGTTCCTCAGATAATGATAGATTTTTCCAATTCAGTATCTATTTAATTAAATCCCTGCCATTTTATTTTTGAGACATACTGTATATGAATCACTAATACTTCTAAAATGCTAACAAAAATAAGGAACAAAAAAGAGAAATTGTCTTATCCTTTTCAATGTGGTACATTCTTGCAATAAAAATAGATTATTACTTCGGTTTTTTTTATAAATACTGTCTGTCCGTGTAACAGTTCCATAAAGAAAAGGCAAATTGAAGACAGCTCTGCTTTTAGTTGCAAATAGACAATTGCATCAGTTCAAGTAGATTGGCTCTTTGTTATTACTCTCCAAATAAAGAGAGGATTTGAGATTGCCCACAAGTGCTGCATATATTACTCCTCATATGAAGACAGAAAAACAGTAGTCTCCAGTGGATTTAGAGTTCTATAGAAATGATAGGATAAACATGTTTTTGCTCAAAGCATGGGCAGCATCTTCAATAGGATACTAGGTTTGCATATTTCCATTTCTAGTCATTTTTGGAAATTGCCTATTAATTAGTTTTAAACTGTTAGGAATCTTCGGCTCTATAAATTTTGCATGAGCTCCTTAGCAAAAAGAAATTTTGAATAGAAACTTGTGGTCTTAAAAATTATTTTTTAAGTCTTTAAACTTGTGGTCTTTAAAATTTAATTTAAAGTTTAATAAATAATTTTTATTTAAAAATTATTTTAAGGATCCAATGGATCCAGAAGTTAATTTTAAGAGTGTCTAAGATAGAGTGTCCATAGGTAGACTGTGCTTAAAGGATATTATAGAAGAGGAACAAGTTTTACCAGACATGAATGAACTCATATGAAAGTGGACTTTTAAATGACCGGCTAACATTCTAATTCTCAAAATGGCTGAAAAACTGATGGAACTAGCAGAGATGCCTAAATTAATAGTGCTAATCAAAGAAAAGAACACAGCCAACTTTCTTTCTATATGGAAGCCATTTTTAGATTTTGTTCTTGAGTTGGAAAAAAAGTGAAACTTTGACTTTGGGTTTTGATGATTAGTACTCATTAATTATGTAAAAATAAAAAATTGATGCTATAATATTTTATTCTACTGTGCTAAAAAGAGTCAGAGGTCATTTTTTTATTTTTCCCTTTTGTCTACACTTCTTTCTCTGTCCTTTTCCCTTACTCCTTTCCCACTATTTTAATTTGTATTTTATATTTTGCTAAATTTAATAACATTATTAAAGAAAAGATGCTTCACTGGACATAGAGATGAAATAGGATGATATTCTTAAAAGGGATATACAACTAGCAAACCAAAAGAGTGACCTGGGTAGCTTTCCTATATTGAATTTACAAAAGATGCTTTGAATAATTTTGTGAGGTAAAGTAAAGTAAAAATGAAAAAAGGCAAGTTCAGGGACATTAAAAGTAACAAAAAGGAATAAATTGGTCTGTATGATCAAGATTAAAAAATATATGTGTTGTTATCTCTAATTCTTAGTTGATTTTTGCTGATCTGACTAAACACTGAAACTTTAAGATTTTGTTTATGGATGGGAGATGATCTGTCCCCGTCCCCACACACACACAAACACAGCCAGCCGAGGGTTAAGGAAACACTTTGGAACGCACCCAGGTCTTATCTCCCACTTGGCAGCGATAGACACACCGTCTGCCAATGACTTTATTTTCACAAACAGAAAGATAAGATACTAACGTACAAAAAAGTCCAAGCAGAAATAATATTCCTCCCAGCAGTTCCGGATGAGGCTTTAATGACTATCCAAGGTTTACTTTTGTTCGTCACAAGGATCCCTGACCACTACCCTCTATTATATAGTCTCTGGGGTGTGGTCCAGTGACTCAGTTCTAATCCCTAGCATGCCTCCTAAACTGCTGCAATCGTTTATCACGCCTTCGGAGGCGTGCATCCAGGAATGATGTTTCTTCATCACTCTGAGACGAACCAGCTGTCTCCCTGCTGATCTCCTCTCCCTCGGCCGGCACCTGAGACAATGCCAGAGGGGAGGGGCCTGGAGAGGGAGGCCTGGCTGACTCCTCTTCCTCATGCTCGGATCTTTCTTCCTCCGATGGGACAGGCTCAGAGGGCGGGGCCACAACAGGAGATGGGAGATGGAAAGAAACAATTATTTGTTGTATTTTAAGAGAAGATAATTTACTAAAGTTGTATATACTTGTGATAAAGGGGGGATATATATTTCATTTCTTAAAATGTTTTTCTTTAACAGAATAACAGAGTTGGAAGGTACCGTGGAGGTTTTCTAGTCCAACTCCCTCCTCAAGCAGGAAATCCAGGGGTGGGTTCTACTTACTTTTACTACCAGTTCGCAACGGGGCCGTGTGCGCACCTTCTGCGCACTCGCAGAAGCATTTTGATGATGTCGAGGTCGGTGGGTGGAGCCTCCTGCCAGTTTTACTACTGGTTCTATAGAACCGGTGCAAACTGGCAGCAACCCACCACTGAGGAAGTCCTATAGATAACATCTTTTTAATATCATAGCAACCAAAATTGTATGCAATATTCGAAGAGTAGTCTTACCACACATTATAAAGTGGTATTAACACTTCAGGTGATCTTGATTCTATCCCTCTGTTAATGCAGTTTAGGACTTCATTGGCTTTTTTGGCAGCTGCAGCACACTGCTGGCTCATATTTAAGCAATTGTCTACTAATACTCCAAGATCCCTGTCACAGTTACTACTATTGAGCCAGGTATCACTTATTCTATACCTGTGCATTGGTTTTTGCACTTGCCTAAACGTAGAATGTTACTTTTCTCACCATTGAATTTCATTTTTTAATTTTTCATTCTATTTTTCTTTGCGCTTTCTCTTTTTCTCTTATTTTTAATTTATATTAATTTTTATTTTTAGTTGTAATTTTTAATAAAATTAATCCTTCTTTTTCAAAATCACAGACATGAAATGCCATTCCAAATTGTCAATGCATCAAGAAAAAAATCAATAATCAAGAAAAATCTTCTAAATCTTATACAGTCTTTTTCTAGCCAATCTTTTTTTAAAGTGATGAAGGGATTCTGAGGAAACTCTCTTTTTGCTATGAGCTATAATAAGCATCACACTAAGTAAGATTTTAAAGATGTTTAAAATCACACTAAGAAGGATGTTTTCTCCCTATCTGGGTACCAGCTATAGTTTTGTCAATGCTAGGTAGCACCACAGCATATACTCTCAGAAGAAAGCCTAAAAGTTGCTGAGTATATTCAACTTTCAAAAAAAAAAAAAAAAAGATGACGCTAAGTTGCACTGCTCAATATGATTCTGATATTACATTTGTGAATAAATAAAAGCACATTCATGCATGTACATTTTTAGATAGAAGCATGAATTGGGAACAAATAAAGAATGAACTTTGTTTTTAATTGCTGGCAAAGCTCCTATACTTTTCACTAGCACTGACTTTTGTTAAGTCGATAAATGGCTCCTTTTCAAGCAGTAATTTTCTGCCAATTAGTCATTTGGAAGCAGGTAACCTGCACCAAATGGATAATTATTTTAATACTTAAAAGTAGGAAAATTGTTGGCCCCAGCTCTCCTTTTCAATGAAAAATGTTTTTTGCATCAAGGGAAAATGCCTTTTGATATTAATGCTGGGATATTGAGCCTACTTGTACCATTCTGAGTTTAAGAAAAGGATTTGCACTTATGGCAAAACTAGGGCTTTGAACTTTGAAGCTTAAAAATGAATGCACCACAAGGAAAAATGCTATGGGCTTTTGAGCTTATTGTTCTAAAACTATCGTTAAGATCAGACTTGTTAAAGAAATTGAATCATTAAGGCTTTCTTTGGCTTTCATGTCACCTTCAAGCAGGCCTGAATATTGACTGATTGTTTGGAACATAGTATATCTTTTACACTATGTTCCCCTATGTTCCAAACAATCAGTTTTACAGTTTATCTGGCTACAGAGTATAGTACAGGACAGTACCCTGAATGAACAATTACACATGTTATATTTATGGCTATAATATATTTTGCTTATTACTATTGAAGCTGATTGGATATTTTTACATTTCTATAACATTTTTTCTTTAGGAATGTTTATTTTCAGATTTAAGTCTAGAATGAGTCCATTTACAGATTCCTTTAGTTTTCTTACCCACATATACAGTAGAACCTCTGGTCACAAATGCTTCTCACCACGACTAATGGCTCTGACCAAAAAAAAAAAAAATTTTTTTTTAAATTTCACTACCAATTTCTCCTTCTGCACCACTGTTTTTTGAAAGCACCAAATTTACTAAGTTAGGTTCAGTCATGACCAAATCAGTTTGCAACCAAAGTTATGGAACAAATTATGGTTATGTTTCCTTTTGTTAGTAATACATATCCATAAAATTTTGCAAAAAATATTTTGATGTGAGTATATAGGATAAAACCAGGCAGAATTAAAACATTGATTAAGGATTCATTTAAGACAGAATCCATTTAAGACAGAAGATATGGATTGGGGAATAATAGGTTTCAGTTCAATTCTGTCTAGACTGGATAGCTATGGGGTTGGTAATCCAGATCCTGGAATGAAAAATGTTCCATCTTTGGTTCCAAATGGGTTGTACCACACCAATCAGAACACAATGTTGAGCTCTGCCAATCAAATTGTTTGGTGTGTCAATTGCATATGTTCCTTAACCAGGAAGCCTTGCTTGCAATCATGTCCTGACTGGACTACTGCAATACTATTGAAATGCTCTCTTGTTTTTAACTTAAATTCTCCTTGACAAATAAATCAATATATCTGCATTAGTTAATCAATTTGTTCACCTATCATTTCTCTTATTAAAACAGCTTCTTTGGGTGATGAACACAACAGTATTTTAGAAGACAATCTTGCCTTATACCTATACAAATTTTTTGTATGGCATATCTAATACAGTGATTAAAAAACTATATTACCCTTAACTTTATCATATCATAAATAGTCATACCAGTGGTGGGTTTCAAATTTTTTTACTACCAGTTCTGTGGGTGTGGCTTGGTGGGCATGACAGGGGAAGGATACTTCAAAATCCCCATTCCCCCCCCACTCCACTAACCTGCTCTGTGAATGAATCAAACTCCCCCCTCTTCATTTCCCCAAATAAAATGTTACTCATAAGAAAAGGCTCCCAGAAAAGCAAGGAGAAATCAAGCTGCTAACAAGGAATCTGCCTGATAGTCAATCCACATTCCTGCCAGCTGTATAAAGGAAACTCTGTAAGAAGAAAACAGCTACCGGTGCTTAGAGATAATAGATGGTGGAAGCCGGAAGTTTGGCTCCATTTACAAGCAGGCAGAAAACTCATTCAAGACAGGATATTTCACAATGGAAATTGCCCAAACCTTTTTAGAAACACACAGCCCATATTGCACAAACCCCAAAACTTCAAAAACATAGAACCATATAAGAATCCCTCCTCTTATCCAGTTTGTTGTTCAGCAGCTGCTTCTTGGGTTGTCAATTTAAAGTGATGGTGTCTTGTTTTTTTTTCTTCTTCTTCTTCTTTGTCAAGTAGCCTTGATAGTACAGTGGTCTACGCACCCTCTTATTAACACAGCTGCCTGCAATTTCTGCTGGTTCGAATGTCTCCAAGGCTCAAGGTTGACTCAGCCTTCCATCCTTTCTAAGGTACGTGAAATGAGGACCCAGTTTGTAGGGGCAATAAGCTGACTTTGTATAAAATATACAAAAGTATGAAGGCTATTGCTTAACGTGTTGTAAGCCGCCCTGAGTCTCTGGAGAAGGGCAGCATATAAATCAAATTAAAAAAAAAAAGTAATCTCTGATTTTTTTCCTTCTAGACGATCAGCTGGGAGACTGGGAGACAGCGAATAGATTGGGGGTGGGGCCAGGCAGAGGTGATATTTACCAGTTCTCCAAACTATTCAAAATTTCTACTACCAGTTCGCAAGAACTGGGGAGGACCGGTAGCAACCCACCACTGAGTCATACCAATAAAATCTTAAATCATGTCTTCCAGTTCCAATAACCTCTTATTGGAAGAAGTTATTGGTACAATGGCTACCAAGGAATAATACTCAATCAATTAATCCAACCTAGAGGCTCCCATTATAACAGCTGACCTCTAATTATGACCAGCTATTCAAAAGAGGAGTTCCTTTGTTTTATAGATCCAGCCAATGGAAGATAAGTAGATAAAAAAAGCATTCCTATGTACCTTTAGTCCAAGGTCAGGCTATAATAGTCCTAGGTCAAGCTCCCTCGGAAAGGGTTCGTAATCTTGGTATCCTCCTGGATTCACAGCTGTCCTTGGTGGACCGTCTGATGGGCGTGACAAGGGGGCTTTTGCACAGGTTCGCCTGATATGCCAGTTGCACCCTTTCCTAGACAGGGATGTCCTCCGTACGGTCACTCATGCTCTCATTATTTCTCGGCTGGATTACTGCAATGCCCTCTACATGGGGCTGCCCTTGGGGTGCACCCGGAGGCTCCAACTGGTCCAGAATGCGGCCGCGTGGGTAGTTACAGGTGCTTCCCGTTACTCCCATATAACACCATTGTTGTGCGAGCTGCACTAGTTGCCGATGGTCCTCCGGATTCACTTCAAGGTGCTGGTGCTCACCTATAAAGCCCTTCATGGCATGGGCCTGGGGTACTTGCAGGACTACCTCCTACCAGCCTCCCATCACCAAGTGTGCTCACATAGGACTGCCCTCTTCTGGGTCCCATTGGCCAGACAGTGTCAGCTGGCAGCCCCCAGGATGAGGGCGTTCTCTGTGGTTGCACCGACCCTCTGGAATTGTTTACCCACTGGAATGGTTTCCCCAACCTCTGCACCTTCCACGCTGACCTAAAGACATGGCTCTTTCAACAAATTGTACTGCCTGATAGTACAGTGAACTAAAGCACTGTTATTAACATCTGCTGCTTGCAATTACTGCAAGTTCAAATCTCACCAGGCTCAAGGTTGACTCAGCCTTCCATCCTTTCAAAGGTAGGTAAAATGAGGACCCAGATTGTGGGGGCAATAAGCTGACTTTGTATATATATACAAAAGTATGAAGGCTATTGCTTATTGTAAGCCGCTCTGAGTCTCTGGAGAAGGGCGGCATATAAATTAAAGCAAAAAAATAAAATAAAAATCCCTGATCTGCCATGCATTTTAATTTGGGGGATTTGGGGTTTTTAAATCGGATTTTAACATTTTAATTCTATTTATTATTGGGTTGTTTTATTCTGTGAGCTGCCCTGAGTCCCTCGGGAGAAGGGCAGCATACAAATATGACAATAAAATAAAATTAAAATAAATAATCTTATACTGCAGATTCATTAGAAAATTGATTTTTACTATTTCAAAAAGAAAAGTTACTTCTTTCCATTTATATATTTTTAGATTCTTTTAAAATAGTTTTACATGTTCAGCTTTTTGCAAAGCAAGTAAAAATTGGTAAAGATTTCCAACATTTCTATTTATATGTGGGCCCAGAAATAAAGAAAATCACCAAAAAGAAGTAATTATCTGTCTCCAAAGAAAGTCTGTCTTAAACGTATAAGGCAATTATATTCCAAAAGTTGATTAGAAATGAGAAAAATTGTTTCTAGGGCCCATAAATTTATGTTGGATCACAGATGTGAACTTGATGAAAAATCTCGCCTCCCTGTCACTTAGTTCACAAGCTGATTGGGAAAACTTCCATTCCCATGATTTACTCATGACAGTCTGGAGGAAAAATGGGTTATTTCCTCCTTGGATCTTCAGGGAAAAAAGTAAACACCCCCCCCTCCCCAAACTATAATGCTGAAGGCAAAATGAACTATGGTGCTTTCTCTGATTAGAGGTGATTTTCCTCTATTTTTCCAACTGGAAGTAAATCTCCCCAATGTCATCATAGTTCTGAACTTTTGCAATAAAAAATATCTATATCCAATTTGAATGTTGATGACTTTTTTTGAAGCCATTTAGAATAAATACAAACATCATGCATTAAAAAGTTGTTCACAAATGTACAAGGATTTATAATTATGTTTCGGTTTGTAGATTATTCTATGTACACCCATAGATGTGAGCAATAATGTCTGGATGGTAGACACAACCAGAGAAACAGAGTCCTGTCCAGTGGTGAAATCTAAAATTTGTTACTACCGGTTCTGTGGGTGTGGCTTAGTGGGGGGGGGGGTAATGTGACTGGGTGGGCATGGCCATTTTTTTTTTTACTTTTAAAACCATGTAAAAATTGCTTTCAAAAGGCTCTGATGATCCCAGCTGAGTTGCCTGACCCTCAGAGGGTTTTTAAAAAACTGTCTGCCAATTAGGCAACTCAGCTGGGATCATCAGAGCTTGGATCATCAGAGCCATTTAAAAGAAAAAAGTTTTTTTTTCTTTTAAATGGCTCTGACAATCCAAGCTGAGTTGCCTGATCGGCAGACAACTCAGCTGGGATCATCAGAGCTTGGATCGGCAGAGCTTTGATTATCAGAGGCATTTAAAAGAAAAAGAGCCTCTGATGATCGCCCAGCTCAGCTGGGCATGGGGGAGCGGGGGCAAGGATTTTTGCTACCGGTTCTCCGAACTGCCCGCTGCCATCGCTACCTACTCGCCTGAGGCGGTCCGAATCAGGAGCATTTCATCCCTGGTCATGTCCCTTTTTGTTTGTGATTCATGCAAGTACATTAAAATGGACAGAGCTTCAACATTGGGATCCAGTCACCATTTTGATATTGTTAGTTATCCTAGCAGATAGTTAGGTGTATATTAAGTCTTTCATAGCAATATTTAGTCACATTATTGTTACAAGAGTTATGTCTCCAGTCTTGGCAGGATTAGTTTGAGATGTATTCCCTGACTCTCGAGGAGTTGCCTTCAGCTGCGTCTGTGAGGTATTTCCGGTTCCTGTCATATGTAGATATATACCTGTAATGATGGCTTGTTGGGGGTTCTTCTTCTACTTATGATTAAACCTATTTGAAACAATTATATAAAAATTTGTCCCAATAAGCAAGCAACATGTATATTTTCACATATCCCACCCTAGTCTCTCTCACACACAGAGGGAGAGGGAGAGAGGGGGGGAGAGAGAGAGGGAGAGGGAGGGAGGAAAAGAGAGGAGGAAAACAATAGAAATATATGAAATCCTAAATCTCTGTCCTATGAGTCAATCTAGCACATAGAAAAAAAAAGTAACAGTGAAATGTGAAATATTTTAAATTATCCTATATAATCAGTGGATATGATAAAGTTTTTGTCAAGGGAAGGGAAGGGAAGGATTTTAAAGATGTCAGAGAAAGGCAATATATACTACTGTATATATGTACCCCAGAATTTAGGAAGTGGTCACTGGAGTATTACTGTACTGGTAAGGATTCTCTGAAGTGACATGAATACATAATAATTAGTGAAAAAAACTACAAAAATTTAGATAATATTTAAGTAATACAGGCTGAATGAATCTTCAATATTTTATTTTGACCTAAATAATTTTGCATGAAAAATATTACTCACATAAGATAAAATTGACCTGTGTAAAAACCAAAAAAAGTATAACAGCTTCTTTTCTGTCCATTCTTTCACTAAATTGCAGCCATAGTTGAAGACTGACTTTGAACAACATATAAGAAAAACTAAAGTAGAATGTTAGTTTGAGCACGATACTCTGTTTCTATAACAACTTAAATGGGTTAAAGTGAAAATCCTGGAAATTGAACTCAACTGAAGTGAGCTGAATTATCACACCAGTGATTTAGTTGGAGCGATGTATGAAACTAGAATCTCATAATGATAAGAATTAACCTCAAACAATATTAAAATAATTATATTAATTGCATTCTGTGAATGTATGTGCTTCAAGGAAATATTCTCATGGTGATGTTCTTGTCATTTTATTAATCTGACCTTATTTTAACAAGGCACATTGTAACAGTGACCTCCTTGCCATCATTACAATGTTTGAATATAGCACCTGGAACTACCTTCCCTTAGGAATGACATATGTCCCTAATTAGAAACTAATAGATTTAGTATTTCTAACAATTTGATAACTTTGCCTTTTTCTAAGCTGCAGTAACAAAATGCAACAAAACGTCAAAAACCTGAAACAAACTCTAACAGGGATAACTATATTTATCAATGTCTGTTTTGTTCACCCTCTTTCATTTTCCAAACAGCCATAATGAAACCTCCAGGCCAAATACCTATGTTTTGTGACCTCCCTACTTAGTTTTTAATACACTTCTGTCATAAAACAAAATAAGTTACAAAAGTTTATTGAGGAACTTTACTATTCTTTTGCTGCTAACAGAATTAAGAAAGGGAGAGATAGACATATTTAAAGATGATACAGAGACAGTTATTTTAGAATGGTGTTATGGTAAGAAATCTAAAATTTCTCTTAGCTAATTACTAATTATCAAGATTAATGAAATTTACTGACTGTATGATTAACTGATCAACCATTGATTATGTGCTATCTAGTTGGTGTCAACTTTTAGTGATCAAATAGTTAAATTTTCAGGATGATCTGATCCCAATATGATCTTTCTGGTCTTTAAAATCTGTACTTGAGTCCAACAGCTTTGCTGTTGAGTGTTCTTTTCTTCTCTTTCTTCCCACCTTCCCTGAAAGAGAATTAGGTCTTCACATAAAAGATCCAAAATGTGATAACATCTTTTACTATCCATAGCTTTCTCAGGAGTCTTTTCCATCTCCAAAGTTTCATAGCATCAATCTTCTGTCTAGCCTCCTGTTTCAAAACTTAACTTTTGTTTCTAGAATATCACTGGGAAAACCATCACATTCATAATTTTGATTTCTGTAGGTATTCGAAGATTATGATAACTATTTTTAAAATAGTAAGTGGATTACTATAAGTATATGTTTGAAAACTACTATGTCATCTACCAGATAATATTTGTTTGCCAGGACATATAGCCTTTAATAACATATGTGGAGTTAAAAATTTCTCTAATGCAGAAATCAGAAATTTTACTTTTCTCAAAAAGACACTATTGTTTAACCAGAAATAGAATAAAAGTGTTATAGCAGAAGTTGTAGTTGTCCTCTGGAATATTATTCACAAAATGTGTTCTGTTCTGAAAGTGTAAAAATTAATTTGTTGCTTAAATAAAGCTCACAGAAAATCCTTGTTACTACTTGCTTATAACCTTCCAAGTAGTTATCTAACTATTTACACATATTCAGATCTGCCAGAAAAAGAAAAATGTTCCAAGGTACTGTAATGAGATAAGAATAAGAAAGTTTAGAATTATAAGGAGGAGGGGGGACATTCCCCTGTTTAATAAAGAGAGCTGATATGTATGGTAGATTTGTTTGAATTACATATTTAAACTAAAGCTATGGAACCATTTGATTGAAGTCTTTTGCATAGTTATTGTTGTTGATGATGATAGTGATGATTACATGCCATCAAGTGTTTATTGACTCTTAGGGACCACATAAATAGATTTGTCCAAAGTTGATTTGCACAGCTGGCTAATGTTAAATCTAATAAAACATCTTATTTCTTCTGGATTTTTCTTCAAATGTCTCCAGTTCTGTCAATATTGAACCAATGCTAAATCAATACTATCCTATTTTGGACTATTCCAACTCTTCAGGTACAGAACTTATGATCTTTCCATATATCATACATGTCGTCGTCAAGAAGCATTGTATACTGATCACTTATACAGTAATAAGTCCTAAGAATTATAACAACAATAATGTATTAAATATGTATGGCTTCCAATTTTCAGTAACTCTGGGCACCTCACAATAATCTAATTAAGAAATTAGAATCAAATCAATAAAACATATAAAAGATAAAAGATGGCAAGCATGATGAATCAAGGAATCTTACTTTTCCTTGCCAAAGATCTGGGTATCAGTTTTGGAAGTCAATTTTCTTTTTGCTTCTAAACTGCCACATATTTTAGCTGGGAAAGTTGGGAGGGGGTTGTTGTTGGAGCAGTAGAAAGTTAGCCATAACAACATTCCGTACTCAAGGATTTTTGCCTGCATCTGATGCAGACTGCATGAAGATTGTATCCAGTGGAGTGTGAAGAATTGATTGGACAATGTGATGAACTTGTGGGTGTGGGGCAGGGCTGTGAACTCTTAGCTGGGTGGGGAAACCTGGAAGCTTTCAGATTCAGCTTTTCCCAGATGTGCCAACAGGACATCTCGAATAAATTGGAACTTTGAGGAACCTCAGGCTCAGAGCTTTATTTTGTTGGGGTTGTTCCTGGAACCCTGACACTGGGTAAACAATCTTTCATATATATGAAAAAGACTTCTCCCCATTCTGTATGTTTAATAAATTAAGTACTATAGTGGTGGGTTGCCCCTGGTTCAGACCGGTACTATAGAATCATAGTAAAACTGGTGAGAGGCTCCACCCACTGACCCCAACGTTATCAGAATGCTTCTGCACATGTGCAGAAGAGTGCATACACGCGCAGTCCCACTGCAAACCGGTAGTAAAGGTAAGTAGAACCCACCCCTGAAGTACTACCTCGCTCTTGCTCCTTTGCCCCTGCTGCACATCTCTTAGATGCAATTTTTGCAAAATGATCCTCTCCCTCCCCTTCCCAAAATAAAAGGAACCTACACCTCTTTTGCAGAAAGTACTACTTTTGTGGAAATAGTGAGGTCACGTTTGACATAGGACCAATATATTTAATTTTATTTTGTTACAGCGAAGAAAGTTTTTAAAAAAGCAACTTCCCAAATCTCAAAAATTAAAGAGCTGTACCTGGAGAGACTGGCTTTTAAACAAACTGCATGTGGTGAACATATCATACAATTGCTTCACAATGATGTTTGTTAGGAAATAAAGAACTGAAAGGCAGGTGAGACAAGAAAGAAACTGCTTGCATGCGCTAAATCGTTCACTGAATTAAATGCATCTGGAGTGTTTTTGTTGTTGGGCAGAAAATACGAGGTTCTAAATGTGATCATGCTGAGTGATTTGTGTGATGCTCCATATTAATTATTAAAGTGTCTTTCAAAGGGCCTTCATGATGGCATCTATTGGTTGTATCAAAAAGTCCCTACTTACATAATTATTTTGAAAGATAAGAGAAAGAAACTCCAACATAGAATAGACAATTATGTAGTACAAGTGTTGGCTTAGTGTAATAAAAGCAGAATTTATTTTGAATGCCATTATGCAAATAAACATCCAGAAAAATCCTAAAACTGTATTTTGAACACACATTTGAAAATCAAAACTATATATTATTGTTTTCATACTATTATTAACTGCCATTCCAGTCTTTAGCTGCTTCAGTTCTATTCTTTGCTTCTTGTATTTACCTATGTAAACAACAACCCTGCCCCCAAATAAAACCTCAATTAAGTAGCTTGTACTGTATGTTGTTGGCAAACAGGTTATGAGTGTGTAGTTTCCAGACTCATTTCACTTCTTATCCTTCTGAATTAGAGGGACCTTCCAGTTGTTCATTTTTCATTTTCTGGTGCTTCTAAAACCCAGTTCATCTGGTCTGCCAATCTCAAGTGTAGATTTGTCAATGGTTTTAGCCAGAATTCAGGGAGCTCATCTAGTCCTGGAGCACCCCACCTTCTCTATGATTTATTTCATACCATTTCCTTGAATATTGTAATATCTTCCATACTGAGTACTTCTGTGCAATTTCAATTTGCTTGATCCATTTTTCATTCCTATTGTGATTCCTGTTGTTTTCCTACAAACCTTTCCAAAATGTTAAGGTCTCTTTGTCATTTTTTTTTTCATTATTGGTGGTTGATTCTTTTTCATTTTAAAAGATTTCATAGAACTGATGCTGATTTGTTCTAAGTCTCTGCACATTAACCACTATTCCCCCTCCTCCCAAAGCTAGTACATTTGCTTTTGAAATCCACATCTGGTAGAAACATTCCATAATTGAGTAATTTGACCAAATTCTTCATTTTTATTGCCTTCTGGTAGCTATCAGCTCCATGTCTTTGTTGTCTAGCAGAAGGAGATAAGCCCTAAAACACATTTTTCAAACTATGCCAAGGCATCATAAAATCCAATATGACTCTTAATCTGAGCAACAGTTGATCCAGTAATTAAATTCAATTATTGAATTTATTGAATATGTGTTTTAAAACAGGTTTAGTCTGACTCTTCACTTAAGACCTGTTTGGAATGTGTTAGACTTTGGAAGACTTACTCTTATTTGGTCACACAGTGAGTCAGATGTTAGACTGACTTTTGTATTATTATGCATCTATTGAGTCCATCCCAATAACTTTGGATAGGCAGATGTTTCTATTTAATGATGTTAAAAGAGCATTGTAGGATGTAATCTGTTCCAAGTAAAGCTGCCTTTTGCAACTGTTATTATTAATTTCACAATTGCAGAGACAATAGTTTTCCCTGTGATGCTGACATTAGTATCATTTGGATTTTGCAAAAGCAGGGTAGAAACAGTATTAATCTTTTGAACTTTAGTATTAGTAAAGACTCTTGAGCATATCATGGATAGCAAGGAAAAATAAATATATAGGAACAAAAAGCAAATTAATTGAGAACTGTGGAGACTATGATGTTCAGTCCTAAACTATGTATGTTATCTTCTATTGGCACAACTGAGAATTCATATTTTGAACAATTGATGTGAG
This sequence comes from Arizona elegans, assembly GCA_022577455.1. NCBI lineage: Eukaryota > Metazoa > Chordata > Lepidosauria > Squamata > Colubridae > Arizona > Arizona elegans. The sequence continues at coordinate 78,158,833 of JAKOOJ010000006.1, read as the reverse complement.
ACAAACTCCCTTGAGAAGCCCATAATTCTGGGAAATGTGGAAGAGAAGAAGACAATCAACAGCAAGGTGGGTAAACTCAATCAAAGAAATGATGCATGTGCTATTGAAAAGTTTAAACAGCTTGGCTTGAAATGAATCATCCTAACTATAAATCTATGTGTCTGGTTAAGAGTTGATGCTGACTTGATCACAATCACAACCAATCCAAATGAGTGACATTATTTGTTACAAAGAATAATTGTTGAACATTGAAATAAATAAAAGGATTAATATATTTAGGAACAGAGCATTTTCCAGATAGTACTTCCAGATGTGTGAACTTCCATTAAGAATATTCTTGAGGAATGTATACAAAGCAAGGATTTGAGCTAGAATTCATTTCTCACTAATTACAGAGAAAAAATTCTTCTTGAATTCAGAACTTCTTTAGGAGCAAGATATTTCAAAACACAGTTACAACACACTATTCCGTTTTCCCGAGAATAAGACATTCCCTGATAATAAGTCCAATCGGGTTTTTGGGCGCATGTGCTAAAATAAGCCTCCCCCCAAAAATAAGTCTTCCCTGAAAATATTTAAATGCAGAGCTGGAAATCAGGTAAGATGGCAAGAGGAGTCCAATCTTGCTACACGTGCCCTAAAATAAAAAGACATCCCCAAAAATAAGTCCAAGCGCTTATTTCTAGATTCAAAAAAATATAAGACAGTCTTATTTTCAGGAAAACAGGGGTTTTTTTTAGAATCTAGATCTGCAGCTGCAAGTAAATTGGCCATTTTTGAAGTACCAGAAATAATTTCTTGGCCTGTAAAAATAGTTCAGAGCAAATTACTGGATTTTAATTGAACATCATTTTTTCTATATGGTTACAGGCTACAGCTATAGAAATATGTGAATATTGCACAGTGTGAAGAAAGAATGAAGGGGAAAAATTAAGTCTTAACAAGCTTCAAACTTCAATGAAGTGTGAACATAAGAGCTATGCTCAGTTGGAATCACAGTTTCAATTAATGAACCAGAAAATTCTAACTGTTTGAAAACATCTTTTTATTGGGATATGATGGCTAAACGTGAAGTAGAGGATCATATCTTCTCATAAGTAACATAGTAAAGATGAAAGTGGCATATTTATATTATGTATGATTAGCAATGGTATATACCAAAACCAATTATGTAGTTTCTATGCTTCATTGGTTGGCTTGGCTTGTCAAAATAATAAGCAAAAACATGGACCCATCCAAAATTATATGGAGCAGATTTGTCCTTGAGCCTTGTGACTTCATTTTATCTAAATCTTTCTAGCAAGAGTGAGATAAAGTCAGTGGGTACTGATAAATATTTATGAGCTGCTGAATCCATTGCAGTCACCACACTGTGATAAAGCCACAAAACTGCTGACTGGCTGACTAGTCATATTGGCTCAGCTCTGTTCTCAACTGGCTCAGAAATTTCCAGAAAATTTAAAAATTGACTCTTGCAAGCTGGTATGAACTTGCTCAAGCACACCACTAGAGGAAGCAGATAATTTCTTATTCATGTTTCTTTTAGAACAGATGTCAAGATGGAATCAGAATAAATCTGGAACAGATCTTGTAAATCTTCTAATCCCACCCACTGCTCAAGCAGGAGATCCTATACCGGGGTGTCAAACTCGATTTCATTGAGGGTGCATCAGGGTTGTGTTTGACCTTGGAGGGACGTGGGGCGTGGCCAGAGGATGTGGCCATGGTGGGCGTATGGGGCACCTGTGATGGCCAAGTGCTAAGGCAGGTCTTTCGTGAGACCCTACCTCACTCTCATTATAATCTCCTTCCTTCCTTCCTTCCTTCCTTCCTTCCTTCCTTCCTTCCTTCCTTCAGCCTATCTTCCGGAGTCTTGGCTATTCCTGCTAGCTTGCTGTAATCTGCAAATTTGAAAAGTTCCTCATCTATCCCCTTGTCCAAATCATTGGTGACGATGTTAAAGAATACTGGGCCTAAAACAAAGCCTTGGGGTACCCCACTGCATACTTTCCTCCATGTAGATACAGTTCCATTGAGGACTACACGTTGAGTGCGGTTGGTCAGCCAGTTACAAATCCATCAGGTGGTAATAATTTTGAAAAAGGAAATTTCCAATCAATAGATTTGAATAACACACTAAAGTCATCCACAATGGTTGTACACCCTTCCCAAAGCAACATCTTCTTCGATCTTTTCCTTCTTGGCTGAAAGTAAAATGATTTGCAGTATTATTCACAATTATACAAATACCGGTAGTCTCAGGAAGTTTATTTTTCTGAATATCTGAAAATCTCTGTTAGTTTCAAGAGACAGATTTTTGCTTAGTTAATTAAGAAAAAAAAAATGCTTTCCAAAGACCACCTATAGCAACTAAGTGCTAGTTTCAGATATCATATTACAACAAAAACTAAAGGACAGGATAATCAGGACACCTGCATCTTTTATGAAATATTTTATTGGAATGGAAGCAAGATAAACAACATTTTAAATATACTATTTTTCTTCAGGGATAACAAATTCTTATTCATTTTAATCAAAACACATGTTTATTTCTGATTTTTACCAGGATGCTATGGGCAATTTAGCACCAAGTCTTCAAAATGGAATGGTTGATGATAAGTCTCAAAAGCAACTGAAGTTAAAATATTTTAAAAGTTAACATATTTTAACATTAAATATACAAATACATTTCAATTCTATACAGTATGCAAATAGATCATGTCACAGTGATTTCTGAAATGACTTATAATAAGTATATTACTGGCTTTACTACTTGATGACCTAATTACTTTATACACTACAAATTCATTTATGCACATTTTAAAATCCATTTACAGGAGGCCAAATTTATACAAACAAGAATGAGGACAATCAAGGATAAGGATGCTTAACATAAACTTACAATTTTTTTTCAAAAGTGCCTTCAGTATACAAACAAATCTTATAAAGAGCAGCTGGAGGCTACTTACATCAAAGGCATCACAAATATACCGGTACTTATTTAGAATAAGGAATTATAACCGCAAATGTACTGGATTCACCTAATTTACAGGCCCCATCCAGATTGAATACAATTCACTGTTCCGGTTCAAATTTGTCAAGAAGTAATCCTGTCTGGCCTTCTGGAAGAGTGTTAAGACTTGATTCTATCAACTGGCATTGTGATCCAAGACTGGTATATAAACCTAGAATGGTTGGTGGTTTGAAGACCCTTTCTCCATCTTTTTAACTTTATCTACTTTTTTTGTAAGAATATTATGGGTTTTTTAAATGAATTTTTACTTTAAACCACTTAAAGTCATTTAGACAGTGAGATGGCAGAGTATAAATGTGATTAATAAAAATAAATAAATAAAGCACATTAAAAAATAAAGTAATGATGAGGTGGAATAATTAAAAAATTATTTTTTTCAATCCCCAAACTCTGTTCATCTAGTAAAGATGTGTGATTAGGCCAAAAAAGATTTTGATTTGTAAATATTTTTACAAATCAAGAATTTTGCACTCATGAAAACATTTGCCCTCCCCAAACCCCAAAATTTAAAATGAAGAATATTCACTACCAACATAGTCTTTATTAAATTTCCTGTTCTTATTCATAACTATGGCAGTTAGCATATCTTTTTAATGCAATGAGTATAACTTGCTGGGGAAAAACATTTGGCAAATAATAGCCCTCAGCTAAGAAACATACAAAAAGGAAAACTCTTCCATATAAATATAAAAGAACCAAAAGGCAACTGAAAGGAAGAAGCAAATATATTTGATTAAGATCTCATAGAAACTCATAGAGGCAGTAAGACACATAATAAAATATTCAGAGGCATGGAGCTAAAGCAAATAATTTCTATTTATTGCAACGGGGATATATTATGCTATACAAAGTCAGAACTCTGGCATACACAATGAAGCAATTAGATGCTGACAAATTTATTTTTGCTGTTTGCAGGCATAATGGAAAAGTTATTTCTAAAACTAATCTCCTCTACTGCATTTCTCACCTTTCTGAAAAAAACATATCATATGCATATCAATTTTATACAGCATTGCATCAATATAGCAATGTTTTTAAACCTATGTTGAAAATTTGACGAGTGGATAGAATCTAAACCATTTTTTCTTTGGTTGGGTAATCACAGTGATATTTTAGTTCCAGGTTTTCTGGAAAAAAAGGGTTTTTAAAGCTTTTTTTAAATTTATTTTTAAATTAGTGTGTGTGGATTTCCATAAATAAAGTGAAAATACAAAATGATCCCCAATGTTGGACTCTTTAATACAGCAGCCTCTAACCTTTTGGGCATCTTGGCTCTTTTCTGTGGAGAGAGATTTTTCCATGGACTGGATGGGTTGTGGTTTGGCATGTTATTTGCATCCCTTGGATAGGGCGTCACTTGTTTGTGTAGCCTGGTTTCTGGCATGCCGTAGTCCACAGACCAGGGATGGGGACCCCTGCTATAATATATACAACTATGTTCACCCATTGCCTCAGGAGCCCTGCCCAATTATTTTTCAAGATGGGTTGCTTACTGTTCCAAATTACTAGCCCTGATCCTCACTTGGTACCAGTAAGGGTTGACATTAAGGTTATAGTTGCTAGCAGGGGTGGGTTCTACTTATCTTTACTACCGGTTCGCAATGGGACCGTGTGTGCAAGCATGCACTTCTGCGCATGCACAGGAGCTTCCTGATGATGTCCGGGTTGGTGGCAGAGTCTCACACCTGTTTTACTACTGGTTCGCAAGAACCAGTTCGAACCGGGACCCACCACTGGTTGCTAGCCATCACCTTATTCCTGACCCTGCTTTATTGAATCTCAAGATCTGAAACTGAGTTATGCTTATTTTCATCCAAAGACTAAGCAGCAACTCATCCTGAATCTAACTTGAGTGGGTTCCACATCAAGTTCAGTCAGATTAGGAACTGTGGAGTGAGATGTTTGTGAAGCCTGAATTGGTACCCATGACTTTATTCTTCTTACAGATGGTTGAATATATTTTTCATATTGAATTTCTCACAAAACAAAAAAAAATGACAAATTAACCTATAATTAATTAATTTTTACTCAATCTGGATAGATGTTGAACTCCTTTGCTTTTGGATGAGTAATGTGTTCTTTATTGGGTAATTTCTGTCCTCTGACAGTCAAAGGTTTTCTGCAATTGCACTGACAAAATAATAGAAGATAATATGCCAATATTAGCCTGAGAATTATTTTATTCTCTTTAGTATGCTAATGTAAAAATAATTGAAGAAAAGATCTGCAGTAAGAGCATCCACTCTTAAACTACATGTTTAAGAATTTGTTAAATATTCCTTGCACAGCCATCATCTACTCCCCCATATGGCATTTATGCAAATGAAAATTTCAAGACAAAACCATTGTATCTTATTATACCAAACAGTGCTTGAGACATTAATAGCTACAATTATTATCAGGAAATATTAAAGTGCCAACACTATTTTGCAACTGACAAAGCTAACATCTGGATGCTGTTCAGAACCAGAATCAATACATGACAAATAAGACAGAAGAAATAAATTATACAAAGTCCTTCCATATTTTGTGAATAATGTTTATTTTCTAAGGAAGGATAGTTTTGTGGTTTGTCTGCTAATATGATATTTTATTTCAGTAAAAATGACTTATGCAACTATCAAGATAAGGATTGTTTCTGTCCTCCTCTATGTTTACTATTATACATACATACATACATACATACATACATACATACATATATATATATATATATATATATATATATGATTGAAGTATATATATGATCTTAAACTTCAAGGAAGTAACATGGAATAAAAAGAGTAAAAAATATGCCAGTTACAATAGATCTTCAAGGAAATAAAATGCTATTTTTTGTGAGTCATTTCAATGGAGTTCAAGAGAGTACTTTAGCAAAGCACTTTGTGTCCCATAATGCTTTGAAAGAAGATATTTTAATAGTGGTAGATTGCAGATTGAAACTGCAGGGAAAAATGACTACAAAAGGTCAAATGCACTTTAAAAGTGGATCAACACCAGTATGGTTTACAAATCATAGTAAATATTATTTTCCGCTTTATTATATATTTGTCAAACTCCACTGTGGGCAATGTGTGCTAAGAAATCAATTTCAAGAACTTGGGCAGCTTTAGTTTGGAGAAAAGAAATGTCAAGAAAGTTTACAATCTTCAAAAACCTGAAAGTATATCATATGAAAGAAAATTGAAAAGAGTTGTCTATCACTCCAAGAATAGGACATGGAATAATCTTAATTCTATGATAAGAAAAAAAAGAGGAAAACTAGTTTAATCTGACTACTGCATCACACTAGTATTCATTTAGAAGTCATTAGATTTATTAAGAAATAAATACCAGAGAGAATCAGAGAATCGTTTGAAAAACTCAAAGCTGGATATAATACTGTAGCATGGACAATCGCAGAAGCTCCTGGTTATTTCTCCTTTAAACTTTTCAAGTACATTATAAGCAACAGGATATAGATGGAAAGCAGGACACAAGTGATCCCTCATCTAGTCTGTGTTATTAAATGAGCAGTTTTGTAGACCAGGATGATATATCCAATATTGAGATGATTTTTGAGAATCTGCACATCCTTAGCTGAGGCAATATTTTTAGGGACAGATCTAGGTAAACAAGGGAAATCCAATGTAATTTATATGTAAATATATAATGTTACAGACTTTTTTCTACTGATATTAGAAAGTTTGGGATTTTATTTAAATGTAACTCAGAGAAGAAATAATAAAAGGGAACATCATAAAACGAAGTCATCATTTATGAAATATTCAAGATGCAAGGGAATCATTGATTATAAAAGGACTTGCTATAAAGTAGGATGATGTTTATAGCATAATGTCCATATTTCACTATTTCCTCTGAGAAAAAATTGGCTTCAGTGGCTTTAATGTTTCTGAAATACTAATAATGATACATTTTAGGATTTAAATAAAGATGTACATAAATATAAAGATATACAACAAAATGAAAAAAAAGAAGAAAAGAAAATGAAAAATAAAAAAAATGATCTATGGTCATTAACCACTGTCATTTTTATCTTCAAAAAAGGAGACTCCAGCCTAGTTGAAATTACAGACCAATCTCACTGTGTCACTCTGTCAAGGACCTAGGAGTGCTCATTTCAAATGATCTAAGCCCCAGAGCTCACTGTAACAGCATTGCCTAAAAGTTGTTAACCTAATTTCAAGAAGCTTCTTCTCTGGTAACATTGTACTGCAAACTAGGGCATATAAAACCTTTGCCAGACCAATTCTTGCACATTAACACAATTGAGTGAGTCCAGAGGTACTTCACAAGAAGTACAAGAAGAGTACTCCACTCCTCTGCACACAACAGAATACCTTATGCCACCAGGCTCAAAATTTTGGGATTGGAAAACCTAGAACTACATCGCCTACGGTCTGACCTAAGTGTAGTACACAAATTGTCTGCTATAATATCCTACCTGTCAATGACTACTTCAGCTTCAACTGCAATAATACATGGACAAACAATAGATATAAACTCAAGGTAAACCGCTCCAAACTCGATTGCAGAAAATACGACTTCAGCAACAGAGTGGTCAATGCCTGGAATGCTCTACCTGACTCCATTGTTACATCCTCTAACCTCCACAGCTTCAACTTTAAACTGTCTGCTGTGGACCTCACCACATTTCTAAGAGGAAAGGGGCCATGCATAAGTGCCTATTGTCCCTGTCCTACTGTCTCCATTTACTTGTACTTATTCCTTGATCATGTCCTTGTTTATACTTATACCTGTTATCCAGTACATATTCGGCAAATTAAATAAATAAAAAAATAAATATAGCAGATATATAACAATTATCATACCAGTGAAAACACAGCTTTGCACTTCACTGTGCAGGTAATATGTTACATGCACATTTTGGGAGAAAAAATCATTGCATTAGAAAATTAAATGGATGCTCTGACATGAATGAAGATTGGCCATTGATATTTTGTAATTGATGATTTAAGCATCAACAATAACAAAAGATTTCATGTGACAGATGTGAAAATCTATTAACAGTAGTTTCAGCAGTCATACATTATAGACAGAATGTTTACAATAGAATGAAAAAACAGTATCAACTTGACCATAAATCTCTTGATGATGATATTAAATTCAAAAGAAAATGTATAGCTATTTTCCATGAACCACTTTTAAATAAAAATAGTTCTGATGTTATGGCAGACTCAACACAGAGAAATCAAGATATACAAAGTCCAAAGAAGAACTAAAGGAAAGACGTCTAAAGGAAGATGAAACGAACAAATCAGAATTGAGAGAAAGAAAGGCTAGATTACAAAAGAAAAAAGGAGGAATAACTTAAATGGAGGAAGAATGGAATTCCATGATTCTGGGTGCCAAAAACTTGGAAGAAACATCAGAGTTGGCAGTATTATCTTTGAACTCGCTTTAGCTACATAGTAAGGTATGTACTGAAGGCCTATTTGGTCTTTTCATAAAGAGCAGGCCACATTTCACAAAACATACAGAGCCAGAATAAATTATTGGGTAGGACTAGGACAAATGTGCAATTAAAATGTATTAAAAGAATAAACATATTACTTCTCATATGTTTAATAATTTCCCCTTTATCCTTGATCACATTAAAAACTGAATTTAATAGCACTTCAGGTTCAAAGAGACTTTGGAGCTACCTGCAGTTTCAAGGATTGGAAAGTCAATCCTTATTAGTTCCTATAAACAATTGGTTAAAATATACCAGTGAATTTAAAAATTATTTAAAAATTATTTTTTTTCTGTTGTGGTGTAAAATTCTTGAATTAATATGAAAAATATGGCTAATTAAAATTGTATTCATGCCATGCTCCTGCCTCCTATTTTCCCCGCAACAATAATCCTATGAGGTGTGTTAGGTTGACAGAGAATAACTGACCCAAAGCCATTCAGCTGGCTTCCATGCCTAAGGGAGATTTAGATCTCACAGTCTTCTATTACTAAGCCTGCAGCTTAAAAACACTACAACAAACTTTCATAATTATACTTAATCACATAGCTCCTACAGAGAGTCTGCAATGACAGTTGCAGTTACGATACTGTGATGTTTTTCTATTTAATCCAGAGAATTTCCCATGAAGAAGACTTAAAATTGATAAGTGGTTGCCACTTTTCTGTGAAACTAAAACAATTTCCTTGATTTTTTTTTAATATATATTATTTTTATCACCACCATTTTCAGTGTTTCCAAAGAATGTGGGCAAAGAAAGACAGAGCATAATATAATGCTTTGGGAACCATTAAAAGCAACTACCAGTCATTCTATTGTTGGGTTACTTTCATTAGTAGAATAAGTCTAATAGGAGAATACTTTGTTGGATGTTTTAAATCTTTCATTGGCATTTAGGTTAGGGTGTGGCATATCTGATTCCCAGTTTAGCACTAGTCAGATTTATTCCAAAATTGGCATGCTGGACTGCTTTGAAAGTTGTAATTTTGAACTTCTATGGAACAATTTGTAACTTTTAAAAAGTGTATAAATCTGTGGCATTGTTATATTATATTGGCAAAATTTCATACAAATATACATGTATCAGGAAAAGCTTTCATGTAAATGTACAGCAGGAAAGTGGGCTTAAATAATTTAAAAGAAATGCACCCCACAATTTCATACAACTGACTTTTTTCTTAAAAGAAAATGATATAGAAGCAAATGAAGAACTCAAGAATATTAGTATGCTAAAATAAACTTGGGGAAAAAATGAGGATATATTTCTTTTTCTGGCTTGAAAGATAGAGCCAATAAGACTCATCTAAGAAACTACTTTATTTCCATCTGTCCAATGATGTATAATAGATTGGAGGATCCAAAACCCAGCAGGCAATTGTTGGAATGATAATTACAAAAATATTACTATTCTATTATGCATTACCTGCTCTTATAGATTTTTTTGAGGGAGAAAAGTCTTACAGCAGTATTTTGTAATGACCATATTTTTCATGTTAAGTATATATTTAAAATGTGAAATATGGATGTTTTCAAATGATTATTATATATTTCGGTTTACTGTGGATTCCATATTTCTCCTTAGCTTCACCCTTTCCATTCTCAAACTATTAACCTTAGCAAGGTTGAGAAACACTGCTTTCACTTATCACTAAGTTAAAGTAGTGTTTTTCAACCTTAGCAATGTTAGGGTGAATGCTGGCTGGTTCTGGAAGGTGAAGTCCATGCATATTGCCAAGGTTGAGATACAACGAGTTAGAGTTCACCTCGTTATTCCTAAATATGCTAAAAGTTGGAAATTCTCTTAACTCTGGGGAAGGAAAAGTGGTGGGCCTCACAAAAGATATCTTCCAAGCAAGATTGGAACATATGTAGTCTTTATTAGGTCTGTGAATCAGGATTTGCTAAAAAGCCCAGAGAAGTGTATATAGGACTGTGATGGCAAACCTATGGCATGTGTGCCACAAGTGGCACACGGAGCCATATCTGTGGGTACGCGAGCGTTGCCCTAGCTCAGCTCCAGCACGCATGCGCTCGCAGGCCAGCTGATTTTTGGGCCTTCTTGGCTTACTGGAAGTTGGGAACCAGGCTGTTTCTGGCCTCTGGGGGCAGGTGGGGAAGACCATTTTCGCTCTCCCCAGGCTCCAAGAAAACAGGCCTACCGGACCCACTGGTAACCTTTATGCATGCCAAAAGCAGGTGAAGCATGCACGAGGGGCGGGGAGGCATTGAATTATGGGTGTGGGAATGCGGATGCACAATCACCCCACTTTTGGTACGGAACGGTAAAAAGGTTAGCCATCATGGATATAGGACATGTTATGGAATCTGTATCATTCAAATACTTTGGAAGTATTACTAGTGCACATTTCCATTAAAGGTTTGTAAAAGCTGAGCTTCCTGCATGATTTTTAAGTCCACATGGCCTTATTTTTTTTAAAAAAAAAAACACAAGTACTCATCTAAGATTGTACTCTAGCACAATTCTAACAACTTCTTATGTTTATCTGTTAAATATCTTGCCATGGGGCTACGGTTTTTATCTGTATTAACTAACATATCTATGCAAACATTCCCATAAGTTTCAGCATGTTTTTTTTTTCTTTTGTTCAATCATGTCTGATTGTCAGATATTATCTAAACAAATCGCTGCAGGTTTTTCGGCACTTTTTTGGCAGGAGAGGTTTGCCATTGCCTCCTTCCTATGGCTGAAAGAAAGTGAACTGGCCGAAGTCACCCAGCTGCCTTTGTTTCTAAGATAGGGCAAAAATTCAGAGTCCCTCAGTTTCTATCCCGATGCCTTAATCAATACACCAAAATGGCTGTCTCAACACATATAAACCCATCTAAATGAGGATGTCAGTAAAAACCTGGACTTGTGTATTATATAAATAAATCTGAGTTTGTTTTCATACAGAAAAACAACATCTGGTTTCCCAAATTGCTTTTTATGTCAAAAATATTTTGCATTCACAGCAACTGATCAAAAAGAAAAAAGGTGCTTCCTTGTTGTTCTTTGATCAAAGGATGAAGCATCACAGTTGACTATGAGTATGTTTGCTAGTTATGCTTAGATGTATTAGATGCTCGCAATATCCAGAAACTGCTTTATCAAAAGGAATTACAGTTGAAATTCGGCTTGTAAATCAAGACATATTTTATGATATCAAGATCTTCTTGTCAAAGTACGGCTTTTGTGATGAGGTATTCAAATGAAATAAGAGGGAAAAGGATGTTTGACTGCCTTTCTTTGATGCCTTCTTGCAAGAAAGAAAGAATGACTTATCAAAATGAGTAAAAATAAACTGGATTACTATTAATGCAAGTATCGTACATCCTATATAATACATATTCACTCTCTTTCTCTGATTTTTTTCATTAAATATGGTGGATTGTAAATCAGCTTTGCAGTCTATTTGTTCTCCTCCCCCCATTCTCCAAACATCTAAAGGTTGTATTACAAAACTCAGGGCCTAAAGTGAAGCTGAGTGGAATATGAAGACTAATAAAGAAAGAATATTATTAATTCCAGAGAATTACATTTTGCGTTTGCTTCTTAATCAGTTAGCTGTGGTTGAAGAAAATAGTGTTGTATCTATAATGGTGAAAAGCAGATTATCAAACTGAAATAATTTCCACTGTGATGTGTGTTTCAAAGAGGGAAGGATAAAATCCCACATTGGTTTGTAAATGGTGGAAATAATAGATTTCCAAAGCAAGTAATAAATTGAAAATGACAAGTCAAAGCAAATTGAACTAACTCAATTAAGGATTTGGTTAATGAATTATATTTTCCCTTAATATAGTTTGTTCCTTTGCTATTACATCCTGCAAGCTCAGGAAATCACTATTAATGACTAGAACATGGATTTTCTGTTACTGAAGGAATAAAACAATATTGAAATCAGATTGCATGTGCTATGAAGAATTTGTTTGTTTCAGTTATATATAAAACTAGTTAGTTAACTGATGTGATCTAAGTACTTTGATTTATTAATGTATTCATTAATTTTTAATTTTGTGACTATATATACATTTGGGGAAATCCACAAGGCAGGTTACATTGGCAAGATGGTCATCACTGTGCAACTGACATTCTATCTCCAAGTCCCCATTGTGTTCATATGGGTAGGGAAAAAATAAACCAAGAATAAATTTCTTGTTATTTTACCAATGAAGCAGAAAAAAAAAGTTCTTGTTAATTCAATCATAATGATATCGAGCAGAGAAGTATTTTTATATAAATTTTGATGTACATAATTCAAGGTTGAGTCCCGATTCCAAGGCTTATAAAAAGAATTTCATGCATCATCAGATTCTGGATGAAAACATAATTCCAATACTGCTGTCTACATACCTTGGGCTCTCATAAACAGCATAAACAGCATATAAAGAAGCCAATTCTGAAAACATAAGGTCATATGGATGATTTTCACAACAGAAAATTGTACCTTTATCAGTTACACACTGAATATTATCCAGTTCCTTTGAAGAGACCCTAAAGTTTGAAATGTGAATACAATTTTTCAGCACTTCACAAATTTCAATGTGTTAGTCTAATCTACAAAATAATAATAATAATTTTTATCAGACAAACTCTAATTTATTAATATAAATATTAATAAATTCATGATAATAATTGTCTGTGAAAAAATATTCTATATTTGAAAGATGTTCACATTTTATCTGTTTTAATAGTAAATGACATTTTTTGCAGAATAAATATAGAAACAATTTTATGCAGTACATATTTTTGAAACCGTTAATCTGGACATCAGATTTGAAGCAACTTGCAAATATCTTGATACTGTAACAAGATTTCTGCAGCTGATTTTTCAAGATTTATATGTTGTTAAGAAATATCTAGCTTGCATTAATAAAGGCATCTTACTTTTTATCTGCCAATAATTATGACAGTACAATGACAATTAATGTGAAATCATAGGATACTGATGGCTATCCATAAAAAATAAATTCACTGACCACTCAATCCTTGATATCCTAAGAATCTCCCATAAGTAACTCATATTTATATCTATCTATCTATATCATCTATCTCTATCTATCTATCTATCTATCTATCTATCTATCTATCTATCTATCTATCATCTATCTTAATATATATTATATTAAGTTTAGCTATACCTCGAATTCAACTTTTGTTGTTTTGTTTAATTTTCATTTACTAAATTAAATACAGAACTGAAGAATCTAATCCAATGAGTACGTCAAAACAGGTTAATAAACACAACCAATATTTGTTTAAAATAAATCTTGCATTTTCTCAATGGCAGCACATTATTACATGAAACTGAATTCTTCTGAACACTTTGTGAAGCATATGTAATTAATTATTTATGCGTTATTAAATTGAACTAATTCAGTACATTAACATTGCCAGTAAGTTTGACTCCTATACAATCTTTGCTTAGGTTTAATGTCAATGGTACCTTTGGGTATGAAACTTCTAGTACGGAAGGCTAAGCAAAAAAAATAATAATAATAGGTCCTTTATTGAATGATGGATTGCATTCTAACCAGGTACTTGAAGCAGTTCATGATGATTTGGATTTCTTAGCCTATAAGGGCCACCCACTTTATCTGATCAGTTGGGACCAAGATAGACAAAGAATGATATCACTCTGAACTCATATAAATCCCCAATTCCATGAGATCACGGCTTCAGAAATCCAAGCACCTATAAACTGAGCCAGCAGCGATAAACAGTTGTTGAAAGGGACTCCATTCCTTCCTTCCTTTTCCACCCTTCTATGAATTTCCTATTAATTTTATTTTCCTGGGCTCCAAAATCACTGCAGATGGGGACTGCAGCCAAGAAATTAAAAGACGTTTGCTTCTGGGGACGAAAGTTATGGCAAATCTAGATAGCATACTAAATAGCACAGACAACACCCTCCCAACAAAAGTGCATATAGTCAAGACTATGGTTTTCCCAGTTGCAATGTATGGCTGTCAAAGTTGGACCATAAGAAAGGCTGAGCGCCAAACAATTGATGCCTTTGAACTATGGTGCTGGAGAAGACTCCTGCGAGTCCCTTGAACTGCAAGGCAATCAAACTGGTCAGTCCTAGAGGAGATCAACCCTGACTACTCTTTAGAAGGCCAGATCCTGAAGATGAAACTCAAATACTTTGGCCACCTAATGAGAAGGAAGGACTCACTTGAGAAGAGCCTAATGCTGGGAAAGATTGAGGGCAAAAGAAGAACGGGACGACAGAGAATGAGGTGGCTGGATGGAGTCACCGAAGCAGTCGGTGTGAGCTTAAATGGACTCCAGAGGATGGTAGAGGATAGGAAGGCCTGGAGGAACATTGTCCATGGGGTCGCTATGGGTCAGACATGACTTCGCAACTAACAACAAAATGAATTTTTGGGAGTAATCATTTCACTTAAATCAAGACCATGTGTTAGAAAATATACCCATTTTCCTTCTTAGTTCTTCGGCCCTTTTCAATCTACCTATTATCTTTCTTTACATAGAAATAAATTTTCTGATCCCTTACTCTATTTCTTTTCTTCCTTTTTTATTCTTCTGAAACTATTAAATAAGTCTGGCTGACTTTTCAGTGTCCTTTTTATTTTCTTTCCTTCTCCCACTGAACTCCTGACTCTGTCGGCTAAGGTGAATGCAATAGTAAACCCCCTCCTACATTCTATCTAAGGCAAATAAAATGCTTTTATCAAGCATATATTGTACTTTCTCTATTCCCTACATTTTGCCCCCTTGATAGTTCATTGCTATTTCCACTCTACTGTTTAAAAACAATTTCTCTATTGAATGTTCTTCCCCTGATGACTGTAATTTCCTCTTCTAATTTCCCTTTCTGTTTCTCATTGACTCTTATTTCCCCAATGAAGTCATTGTTGTTATTTCCTCAATATTGTTTGTTGTTTTAAAGGTAATTTCCCCATTGAATGCTATTTCCCAATAATTGCTACTTTTTCTTTATTGCCCTACAACAACATTTTAAATGTTGTTCTTCAGTAAAATCCAGTTGCTTTTTTTAAAAGAATGTGTCATCACTATGTGTGAGATCCATATCACTCCATAATTTTGGTTTTTAAGTATTAGTTAACTTAAAGTTGTCACTTGCAAAAATGGGCCTTGTTGCATTTGATTAATTCCTGTTGCATCCCTATATATCACAGAGTTTGTGTTGCATAACAACTGAATGGAGACACAATAATCAATATTATGCATGGGTATGGTGTCCCCTTTTAATCCAGGGTAGATTTTGCAGGATCCAATCTGGGTCGGTCACCAGGACCAAAGGTTTTGTTTTCCAAGCTGTCAGACTCGTGCTGGAGCCCATCTTCAGGAAACTTCTCTCTCTGAAGGTGGGCTCCAGTAAAAGTCTGTAAGCTCGGAAGACAAAACCTCTGGTCCTGGTAATGGACCCAGATTGGATCCTGCACTCTTATCCTAGGACAAGCATATTAATTCCAGGGTAGATTTTGTTCTGACTTTATTGCTGAACAGCTGCTAGTGTTGTTTTGGTCCATGAGATCCTTCACTGACTGCCTGTTTTAGATTTAAAAAATTGACTCAAATAATCAACCCACTTTTAAAAACTTGTAATTTTGATAACAGTGTTTTGAGAATATTCAGTAGTCAACTTGTAGAAATTTGAGGACAGATGAGCATCTGAACACTAAGAGATATAGCAGTAATGTGGGAAACTCACAGTTGAGTTTCTCTTACTTTATCAATATAATTTTGAATTAATTTTTGAATTTAAATAATCATTTATTCTGAAATGACTTGAGTTCCAATTAAACAATATCCTGCCAAAACTGTAATTAGTAATTACCTATTAGTAATAGGTTTTAATTTAAACCACTGATTTTCTTATGCCTAGGAACTTGTAATTGGAGATCTTTTGTAAATGATAGAGGGGTAGTTTAGACTTCAACTAATTTTATTCCAACTGCTAAATTTGTCTAAACAGAGAGACAATCACTACTACAAAATAGATCTTGAATCTATGTTTTTCTGGTTCAAGTTCAATATTTTAATTTTAACCTCTAAACTTTTGCTGATTTACAGAAAGTAGATTACCTATGCTGGTTAGACTGAAATAAGGATTGAGTTAATAGCTTATATAGAAAATTCATGGCTGATCTGAGCTCCAAACTGAGAACATGCTGGCTCATAACTAATGCTCTTCTCTCTTGCACCACACTAGCTTTAATGTGCATTTGTGACATATTATTAAGTTAGTATCAAAAATTTGCAGGGTGGAAAAGATGTGTTTCCAATTGAATGAAATATACAAAAGGTTACAACATCACCAATCTGCTACTGAGTCTCAGAAGGGATTCTGGTAGAGAGAAAAATAAGATTGAAAGCTACTTCATTGTGCTAAAGTTATTCAGAATGAAAGAAGTATTTAACAGCGGAAGGGTCCCTCAGCATCCAATTGCACACTACCTCATGCGTGATATTTTTAAGCAAATTCCCAATGAAACATGATGATAAAAGAAGGATAATTACATATGGCCTTAATTATATAGCATACATTGTGGAGATAAACAGTATTTGCTTACTTTCAAAAGAAAATAATGGTAATTAGAGAAAAGCTTTCAGTATACTTAATTGCCTTTGAGTAATTATCCTCCTCCTCCCTACTTTATTCTATGTTCAATTTAGTTTGCTGAATAATTAAACTGATTATTCTGATGGACTCATGGACCTTTATGGGTTTCAGGAGCTGGGGGCAGTTATTCTGGTCTGCTGCACAGAACATTTAAAACCTTCGTTGTCACTTGGAATAAGAGTGCAACCTAAACTTTAGATCAAATCATATCATGCAACCTTTCCCCTGTCATAAATCCTGTTACTCCCAGAGGTTCACAAAAGAGCTGTGGTGATGAAATGATAGAAGAAACATTTAGAGTGTCACTGGCATTTAGCAGGGATGAACTCGACTGAACATCGGTTGAGCGAACCTTGGTTGTCTGTGAGTTTGGTTGTTTTCTTGCAAACATGCACTGATGATGTTACCTAGTTTGTATAATAAAACATCTTCAAGAAAACAACCAAACTCAGAAAGCACCAAGGACTCCTCATTTCAACTGTGAGCTCTAAATATTCTCCTTTATTGGTGAATGTAGGTTAAAACCACTATTGAGGTCTACCTTGAGGTGTTAAGGAGACCAAAAAAAAAATATCAATACTTCACTCTTTTTTTTTATTGCAAAAGTTTTACAGTTACATTTTCACCCCTTTTCCCCCCCCACAACCCCCCCAATCTTCCCAACCTCCCTAACCCACCCTAACCCTCCCCTCCCCCCAGACTTCCTAGTATACTCATGTCAGATAAAAGGAAAAAACCCTCCTTTGTATATAAAACTTGAACCCTTCCCTCCCCCTTACAAATTTTCATCTTCCTTACATTAACATTAACCTATTTCTATCTTAGTATAACATTTTCAAATAAATTTTCATCCTGATTACCTTAAAGATATTTCTATCTTGATATAACATTTTCTAACAAATTTTCACCCTCAACCTTAAAATATTTCTGTCTTAATATAACATTTTCTAACAAATTTTCATCCTCAACCTTAAAATATTTCTATCTTGATATAACATTTTCAAATAAAAGCTATTTGATACTTCCTAGTTTGGTATTTATGCTGAACATAATTTATCCACTTCTTCCATTCCCATTCATAAGTCTCTTGAGAACAATCTTTTAAATATGCTGAAATCTTCGCCATCTCTGCAAAACTGGCCATCTTCAAAGTCCATTCCACAATCGTAGGCAGCGCTTCATTTTTCCAGTATTTACCTATCAACAATCTTGCTGCAGTTATCATGTACAATATCAATTTTGTTTCACCCAATGTAAAACCCTTAACTATACCCAATAAAAACAGTTGTGGAGAAAATTGAATTTTTTTCTTCAAAACATTCTGCATGACCCACCAAATTTTTATCCAAAAAGCCTTAACTTTCTTACAGGTCCACCAAACATGATAATATGTAGCGTCTAGGCAATCACATCTCCAACATTTAGGCTGCACATTAGGGTACATACACGACAATTTTTTGGGGTCTAAATGCCATCTATAAAACATTTTATAGAAATTTTCCCTGAGATTCTGCGACTGTGTAAATTTAACATTCTGAACCCAAATTTTTTCCCATGTTTCCAACATCACTGGTTCCTCAAAATTTTGTGCCCACTTAATCATGCAGTCATCAATACTTCACTCTTATTGCCTCTGCAAATAGCCATCCCATGACCCTCATTCAAAGGTGAAGAAGAAACAGCTGAAGAAGCTTCTTGAATGAGAAGCAAAATGTCTTCAAAGAAAAAAACAGAAAGTCCAGTTACCTCTTGAAAAAGCACCTTTGGGACAACCATGACCTGGATGACTGAGAATCTCCATAGACATCCCACTACCCTGTTTCAGGTGATTCTTGCCATCTTGGATAGAGGACCTTTCAAGATTGTACAGATGGATTTGTTCAGGATCTGTTGGAGAAAGTCACTTGAATTTGCATACATTTGGACATTAGCCTTATTGCAGGTCTGGGAAAAATTACTGGGAAGGAGTTTTGCCCAGTTACTTCAGAACAGTTTGAACTTGTTAGGCCTGAGGAAGTATTTCATTTATTTATTTTATTTATTAGAATTTGTTAAAAAAATGAGAACAAGAATAAAAGAATAAAAATACAATGACAGGGACAATAGGCATATTAGTGCACTTATGCACCTCTCTACTTAAGTATGATGTAAGGTCCATGGAAGTCAATTTGTGACTGTGAAAATTTGTAGCTGAAACTTCGACAGCTCTATTACAGAAATCATATTTTTTACAGTCAAGTTTAGAATGATTTACATTGAGTTTAAAGCAGTTGTTAGTGCGTGTATTATTGTGATTAAAACAAAAATAGTCATTTACAGGTAAAACATTACTATGTATAATTTTTTATGCCATACTTATGTCTGAAACCTGAAGCAACGCAGTTCTAAGTTATCCAAACCAAGAATTTCGAGCCTAGTAGCATAGGGAATTCTATTGTGTACAGAAGAGTGCAAGGCTTTTCTCGTAAAGTACTTCTGAACCCGCTCAATTGTACCGATGTCAGATATATGGTGGGGATTCCGAACAGTTGAACATTACTTTAAGATTGGTCTAGCATAAGTTTTATAACCTCTAATTAGCAATACAATGTTTCCAGAAAAAAATTGTGCAAAATTAAATTTACAACTCCTAATGTTTTTTTTTAGCAACGCTGTTACAGTGAATTTTGAAGCATAGATCGTCAGCGATAAGTACACCTATATCCTTTACAAAGTGAGGGTCATAAGCTAATTCAATGCCACCTAGCTTATACTTGATATTCTGATTACATTTACCAATATGTTACACAGAGCATTTATTGATCGAATTTGGAGTTGCCAAATAGATGACCCATAGGCACATAGTCAAGATCACTTTGCAAAACAACATAATTATCTGTTGTATTGAATAATTTTATATCATCGGCAAAAAGGGCGCAATTGCTTATAAGTTGATCATATAAATGATTAATATAGAGCAAGAAACTTGTGGGACCTAAAGCAGAACACCACTGTTAACACCACTGTTAACTGATGCAGGATTAGACAGCGAGAACCCTATTTTGACTTTCTGCAGTCTATTAGACAGGAAAGCAGCAATCCACTTGGGCAAAGGTCCAGAAATGTCATAAGAGTTTAATTTCAACAGCAGTTTACCATGTACTACTGTATCAAAAGCCTTATTTTCCCGCCACCTTGAAAGAGGCAGTGGTGAGGCCTCTCCTTAAGAAGCTTTCCCTGGACCCGGCAGCATTAGTAAATTATCGTCCAGTCTCCAACCTCCGCTTTGTGGCAAAGGTTGTTGAGAGTGTGGTGGCACGACAGCTTCCCCAGTACCTGGATGAAATGGTTTATCTAAATCCGTTCCAGTCGGGTTTCAGACCTGAGTACAGCACGGAAACGGCATTGGTCCCGTTGGTTGATGATCTCTGGAGGGCTCAGGACAGGAGTTGTTCCTCTGTCCTGGTCCTATTAGACCTCTCAGCGGCTTTTGATACCATCAACCATGGTATCATGCTGCGCTGGTTGGAAGAGTTGGGGGTGGGGGCACCGTGTTGCGGTGGTTCTCCTCCTTTCTCTCTGACCAGTCACAGTCTGTGTTGGCAGGGGGGGCAGAGGTCGACCCTGAGGCACCTTGTGTGTGGGGTGTCACAAGGCTCGGTCCTCTCGCCCCTTCTGTTCAACATTTATGTGAAGCCACTGGGTGAGATCATCCGTGGTTTCAGGGTGAAGTACCATCAGTATGCTGATGACACTCAGCTGTACATCTCCACTCCGGGCCACCCCAATGATGCCCTTGAAGTGATGTTCCGGTGCCTGGAGGCCATGCAGATCTGGATGGGGAGAAACAGACTCAGGCTCAACCCATCCAAGACCGAGTGGCTGTGGTTTCCAGCGTCCCGATATAGCCAGTTGGTGCCATCACTGACTATTGGGGGCGAGTTGTTGGCCCCCATGGAGGGGGCTCACAACTTGGGTGTCCTCCTGGATACACAGCTGTCTTTAGAAGAACATCTGACGGCTGTGGCCAGGAGGACTTTCTATCAGGTTCGCCTGATTCACCAGTTGCGTCCCTTTCTGGATCGAGACTCCTTATGCACGGTCACTCATGCCCTTGTCACTTCCCGCCTGGACTACTGTAATGCTCTCTACATGGGGCTTCCCTTGAGGAGCACCGGGAAGCTCCAACCGATCCAGAATGCAGCCTCACGGGTGGTTATGGGAGTGACATGGTGGTCCCATGTAACACCTCTCCTGCATGAGCTGCACTGGCTCCCGGTGGTCTTCTGGGTGCGCTTCAAGGTATTGGTTACCACCTTTAGAGCACTCCATGGCTTAGGACCTGAGTACCTATGAGACTGCCTTCTGCCACCAGTAGCTTCTCACCGGCCAGTACGCTCCCACAGACAGGGGCTCCTCAGGGTGCCATTGGTCAAACAGTGTCGACTGGAGGCCCCAGGGGGAGAGCCTTCTCTGTGGGGGCACCTGCCCTTTGGAACAAGCTCCCCCCGGAGATACGGAGAATCCCGGATTTATGCACTTTCCGCCGTGCCCTCAAAACTTTTTTATTCCAACAAGCTGGGCTGGCCTAACTCTTTTTAATTGTTCAATTTTAATTTGCTTCTAAAAAAGGGGTGTTTTAATTAGTATGGGCCAAATTTGTTTAATATGTTTTTAATTGTTTTTTAAATTTTATATTGTATGTGTTTTATCTTTGGCTATTCACCACCCTGAGTCCTTCGGGAGAAGGGTGGTATATAAATCCAAAATAAACTAAAATAAACTAAATTACAAAAATCTATGTAAATTCCATCTACAGCTTTGCCTTGATCAAGACATGTAGTCCAGATGTTTTTATAGTGCAAAAGTTGTAGATTACAGGATGAGTTTTTCCTAAAGCCAAACTGTTTGTGGGATAGCAAGTAGTTTGTCTCTAAGTGGTGAACAATGGATTGATTTATAAGTAGACAGGATCAGTGGTGGGATTTAATCAGTTCGCACCACTTCGGAACAACTGGTTGTTAACTTTCTGAGCAGTTTGGCAAACTGGTTGTTGGAAGAAATCATTAGGGCAGAGAACCGGTTGTTAAATTATTTGAAACTCACCACTGGACAGGATTCTTAGGACTATAAGATCAGTCACCTGTTCTTTAGATTTATTCTTATCTGGTTATTAAAGTGGACTGGAGGTATTGTGTATGTGGGTTCCAGCAATAGTTAAATCTTTTTTGAGTGAGAGTTCTTTTTTTTTTTTTTTTTTGCTTTAACTCTTGTGGAGGCATAGTTCATCCCCACCCCAAGAAGTATATGGACCCCACTATATTATACAATATTGGAACACTGCTATCATGTCAGTCTTCTTTTCACTAAACTAGACATACATAATTCCTACAATTGTTCTTCATATGTTTTAGCCTCCAGTTCCCTAATCATCTTTATTCCTCTTCTCTGCATTCTTTCTAGAGCCCAATATCTTTTTTATATCATGGTAACCAAGACTAGGGGCAATATTCTAAGTGTGGTCTTACCAAGACATTATAAAGTGGTAATAACACTCCATGTGTACTTGATTCTATCCCTCTGTTAATAGTCTAGGACTGTGATGGCTTCTTTGGCAGATGCAGCAGACTGCTGGATCGTATTTAATTGTTTGTCCACTAGGACTCCAAGATCCTACTCACAATTACTACTATTGAGCCTGGTACCACATATACTGTACCTGTGCATTTTGTTTTTCTTGCCTAAATGTAGATCTTTACTTTTCTGACCATTGAATTTCATTTTGCTAGATAGGCCCATTGTTTAAGTCTGTTGAGATCGTTCTATATCTTGAGCCTATTTTCTGGACTGTTGGCTATTCCTGCCAGCTTGGTGTCATCTGCAAATTTGATGATATTTAATAGGTTAGACTCTTTTTTTCCTTTTATGTAAAGATAGATGCAAAAAATGAGTTAAGCTTTCCCCGTTCTGCTCATCACCTTCTTGCAATTTTCTTTCATTAATGGACCAATCATTACTTTGATTTTTTTCTTGCTTTTTAATTTAATTTAATTTTATAATTCATGGAATTATACTTAGTATTCCTCTGAATTTATTAAAATTCACTCTTTCTTCACATTAAAAATACATATTTAACAACATTCAGTTTTAGTTTCTCTTAACATCCAAAGCTCTAAATGTAATTCATTTTCCTCAATGTTCCTGCTACAGTAGAACCTCTAGTCACGACCATAATTCATTCCATAACTTTGGTCACAACCTGATTTGGTCATGACCCAAACCTAATTTCTCCATTGGAGTGTATGTAAATATGATCAATCCATTCCAGACTCCTATGAACTGTATATAAATATTGCTTTTTCAAGATTTTTAAGTACAAAACTAGTTAATTATGCCATAGAACTCACAGTGTACTGTAATAGTAAAATGTAAAATCCTTTAATAACACTGAGAAAACCTACTTTTCTTGCCCTGCATGGACAGCGGAGAACAGAGCTGGAAAGCAGGCAAGCTGAGAGACAGTGGAATAAGCGGGTGGTACGTTTGCATGACCTGTGCCTTCCCCATGCCTCTGCCTCAGTGCAGAATTACTTTCACTCATCTCTTTCTGGGCATGGCACTTCTGCTTGTTGTGCCACTTCCTAAAGCCAGCCGCTCCACGGCCAGCCACTTTGCTTTCTCCAAAGGTATGGGGGAGGCAGAGTGATCCCAATGCACTGTCCACTCCATCCCACAGTGTGCCACTGCTCAAGCTTCCCACGAGCATCCCATATGGAAACAGAAAGAGATGGGAGAAAGTCATGCTGTCAGCTGCGTGCAGTTTGCTCCATCACCCCTCAGTTGTGGGGCCTGGCCAGGAAGGTGGAAGGTGGAGTCACACACAGCACCCATGAGACCTTTCCCATCTCCTGCTGGATTAATGTGCTCTCCATTTTAAGGCGGATGCTCTTGAGGGGCATAGGCAGTGCTCTCCCCAGCCAGACTTGTGCACCAGGCAAGCTGACACCACCACCACCACCCCGAACTCGCAGAAGCAGCACTTTTCAATTCCTCAGAAGCTGCATTTTTGCCACATGGCAGGATTCTGAGGATCTTCCTCCTTTTCTGCACAGAGAGCTTATTACCAGTAGTGAGGGCTTATAGAGGGTGGAAGAATGCGCATCAGTTTCCTTTTCAAGGCAACTGGCTTAAGAGCGCTGCGTGTGAGAAAAGAGAGAGAAAAAGCCTCTTGATTCCTATGCGTGTATTTTCAGTTTTCACTAACTTTAAACGTGTGTGTGTGGTGGGGAGCGAAGCTCTTCCCGAGGGAGTGTTTGATCACACCCAAGTATGTGTTCGTGACCAGATTCAAAAATTTTGTGAATGTTTTGGTCAGAACCCGATTTGGTCGTGGTCAGAAGTGTTCATGACCAGAGGTTCTACTGTACTTTGCTCTAAGTTTTATTATTGGTCAGTATCCAGAATGCTGATCATCTTGTACTTTCTTCAGCCTACTGAAGATTAAAGTTGTCAGCAAGGCAAGTCAAGCAACCATTCTTTGTGTCCCAGTAGACAGCAATGTAATTAAAGTGTTAATGCATCCTTGATTGATGTTCAATTTGTTTGACTATTTACATCCTTTCCTTGATGGATAGGTACTAATACGTACAAACAACTGTTTCAGTTTTATTATTTTATCTACTTATTTTAAAACAGCAATTTCAGTATTACCATTGACTTGGATTTATCAAAATTTATGATAATTTAACATTCAAAGTAATTCATCCTTGCTTTCTATAGTTTCTGTTTCTACTGAATCTTTTCTATTTTGTTCTTTTCTGGATTTCAGAGTAATTTAATTCACATTGTTCAGTTAGAATTTTGTTATAAATGAGGGCTTATATGTCCAGTTAGTACAGAATTATCCAATTAATATTTTCATAATGAATAAGTGAAACTTAATTACAAAAATGCCCTGTAATAAAGTATTCAGGAAGTTAACATTCTGTAATCTATTGTACCGGATCATATAGTTTCATTATTCATTGAATTAGAAAAAAACTTATTAAAGATATATTATAAATAAAACATCACTATACTCTGGGTATGATATAATATTATGACAGTGACAGCTGGATTAAACCCAAGCAAGGCCAAATTAAATCCCTGCAAGTTGTAGCTTATGATTGTTGGTAATTGTTGGTAATTGTTGGATTGTTGGTAATAGAATTGGTTGGGTCCCAGCTCCAAATCTGACTTTGATGGTGCCACAGAGTATCAGGTCTATGATATTAGGGTTTTCTTGGGCTCATGGTTTCAGCTTGTCTTCTAGTGTTTGGAATCCTCTTAACATTCTGATGTTTAGAAACTCTTAACACTTTATTAATCTAGAGGACATTTAAGTGCTAATGGTGACTTGGCTGCCTTTGTATCATTAGTTGACTTTCTTTGCATTTTGGTTTTATGTTGTTTTATTATGATTGTGGATTACCATAAATCCTAAGAAGAGGGGTGGGCTCTACTTACCTTTACTACTGGTTCGCAATGTGGCCACACGCATGCGCAGAAGCATTTTGATGACATCGGGGTCGGTAGGCAGAGCCTCCCGCCGGTTTTACTACCAGTTCTATAGAACCGGAGCAACCCACCACTGCTAGGAAGTCTTTGTAGATATGTGTTAGTAAATGCACAAGCTTGTTCACACTGTTATTGCCTGAAAAATTGCTGCTAAAACTGGCAAGGATAGAACTATACCAAATCTTCTTTTCCCACTTTAAGATTTAAACAATCAGTAGGAAAATAAGGCTACTGGATTGCTTGAAGTTTGCTCAATAGATACAATACAAATCTGTATATATTGAACTGGACTATGTAATCCATTACAAATGCCAGCCTATTCCATTTTCTAAATATTTTATTTTTTCATAAAATAATTTAGAATCGAAGCAAATCTTGCTTCCTAAACATTTCACATCCCTATAATGTCAGAGAAGCCTCACCTATACACTGAGAATCAACTACTTCATGGCATAAATATACATTGAAATTAAACCAACCATGCTCTATTACTGGAACTGAAAATCTGGCTTAATCATTCAAATCAATCATGATATTTGATACATTTGTGCTTGAACTGGACAAGCAGAATGTACCCTTCAAAGTACATAGAATTTTAAATACATCTGAAAACTAATCTGAGGGCATATTGAAATTTATTGGATGCTTATTCTTAGTTTAAATAACAGTTTCTGTTAGTTAGTGTAAGAAAGTGCCAGGTTTCCAAGAATGTTCTTTTAATCAAATGGGATAAAACCCAGTATGTGTAGGTCTTGGAATATTTTTATAATTTTAAAATAAAATATAAATTCCAATTCCACTTGGGGAATCACACTCTGGACTTGATTTTTGTCTCTGATCAGTGGCTGAATGATCTAAGAATAGGGGATATAGACATCAAGCCCTTGTCATGGTCTGATCATTCTCTCCTTCACATGGACTTTCAAGTCACTTCCACCCACCGCAGGGAGACGGAACCAACCAAATGGTTCCGTCCCAGGCGCCTGATGGACCCCGAAAGGTTCCTGATGGAGCTTGGGCCATTTCCTGAGACTCTGGCTCATGACTCGACTGAGGACCTGGTGGTCGCCTGGGACAGGGCGGCTACTGTGGCCTTGGATCGCGTCGTGCCTTTGCGACCTCTGACTCGATGCCGATCTCGTCTAGCTCCTTGGTTTTCTGAGGAGCTGAAAGAGATGAAGCGTCGGAAAAGACGCCTGGAGAGCGATTGGAGGACAAGCCGATCTGAATCTGACCGAACACAGGTGAGATCTTATATTAAGACCTATCTAGTGGCGATAAGAGCGGCGAAGTCTAGCTACTTCTCCGCTCTTATTGCATCTGCAGAGAACTGCCCAGCCGCACTGTTTAGGGTGACCCGCTCTCTACTTCAGGTGGGGGTATGGGAAGATCCCTTAAAGGGTCGAGCTGAGGATTTTGTACAATTCCTGCATGATAAAGTCGCTCAGATTCGGGAAGGCCTGGACTCCGATTGGGTAGATCCAGGGGAGGAGACAGGGGCAGGTCTTGAGAGCGTTATCTGGGAAGAGTTTGACTCTGTGACTCCTGATGACGTGGACAGGATTCTGGGTAAGCTTAACGCTGCCACATGTTTATTGGACCCGTGTCCTTCCTGGTTGGTACTGGCCTCCCGGGAGGTTACACGAGGCTGGCTCCAGGAAATTATAAATGCTTCTCTGAGTGAGGGTGTCTTTCCCGCTGCCTTGAAAGAGGCGGTTGTGAAGTCCCTCCTCAAGAAGCCTTCCCTTGACCCAGCTATATTATCAAATTATCATCCAGTCTCCAATCTTCGCTTTGTTGTAAAGGTTGTTGAGAGTGTGGTGGCGCGACAACTACCCCGATACCTGGATGAAGTTGTCTATCTGGATCCATTCCAGTCGGGCTTCAGGTCATGATACAGAACGGTAACAGCATTGGTCGCATTGGTGGATGATGTCTGGAGGGCTCGGGACAGAGGTTGCTCCTCTATCCTGGTCCTATTAGATCTCTCAGCGACTTTTGATACCATCGACCATGGTGTCTTACTGCACCAGCTGGAGGGGTTAGGAATAGGGGGCACCGTGCTTCGGTGGTTCTCCTCCTTCCTCTCTGACCGTTCGCAGTTTGTGTTGGTAGGGGGGCAGAGGTTGACCTCGAGGCACCTTATTTGTGGAGTGCCGCAAGGGTCAGTCCTCTCACCCCTTCTGTTCAACATTTATGTAAAACCGCTAGGCGAGATCATCTGTGGTTTCGGGGTGAGTGTTCATCAGTATGCTGATGACACACAGCTATACATCTCCACCCCAGACCACCCCAACGATGCCCTTGCTGTGATGTCCCATTGCCTGGAGGCCGTGCGGATCTGGATGGGGAGAAACAAGCTCAAACTCAACCCCTCCAAGACCGAATGGCTGTGGCTTCCGGTGTCCCGGTATAGTCAGCTGGTACCATCACTGAATAGGGGATGAGATCTTGCTCCCCACAGAGAGGACCCGCAACGTGGGTGTCCTCCTGGATTCATGGCTAACTTTAGAAAATCATTTGACGGCCGTGGCCAGGGGTGCCTTTTATCAGGTTCGCCTGCTCTGCCAGTTGCGTCTCTTTCTGGATCGGGACGTCTTGCGCACGGTCACTCATGCCCTAGTTACCTCCCGTATGGAGTACTGTAATGCTCTCTACATGGGGCTCCCCTTGAAAAGCACCCAGAGGCTCCAACTGGTCCAGAACGTAGCCGCGTGGGTGATTATGGGCGCAGCTCGTTATGCCCATGTAACACCTCTTCTATGCGAGCTGCACTAGCTCCCGGTGGTCTTCCGGGTGCGATTCAAGGTGTTATTTATCACCTTTAAAGCGCTCTATGGCTTAGGACCTGGGTACCTACGAGACCGTCTTTTGCCACCAATAGCCTCCCACCGACCAGTTCGTTCTCACAGGGAGGGACTACTCAGGGTACCGTCAGTCAAATTATGTCGACTGGCGACTCCCAGGGGGAGGGCCTTCTCTGTGAGGGCTCCAACCCTTTGGAATGAACTGCCCCCGGAGATACGGAATATCCCTGATCTCCGTGCTTTCCGTCGTGCACTCAAAACCCTGATGTTCCAACAGGCGGGGCTAAACATATGAACATGTGAATGATTTTTTAAATGTGATCTAATTCTGGGTTTTATTTAATTGACCAAACTAAGTAATAATTTTAATTAGCAATTTTATGATGTTTGTGTGTCTATATTTTTCTTGACTGTACACCGCCTTGAGTCCTACGGGAGAAAGGCGGTATAGAAATATAATAAATAAATAAATAAATAAATAAATAAATAAATAAATAAATAAATAAATAATATTTGTAAGAAACATTTCACAAAATAATTGGTACTACTGAATGTAACTGTACTTAAAATAGATATAAATGAAAACTTCAGCAAAGGTGAGCTAACATTCTTATTTCATGGTCTTGAAGGACTTCTCAGAAGAACCTAGCTTCCATTGCTGGAAAAAAGATGTTGGATTAAGCAGCTTTTGGTCTGATCCAACAGTGGTCTTCTTATGTTCTTAAAAATAATTCCTGTAATATGAAATACACCAAGAATATATTCAAAATGTGCCAAACAAATTTCCCTTTGAAAGAAAAATAAAGCCAATGTGAGCCTTTGTGATCTGCTGCCATTCAGCAGAGCTTCAGGAAAATTTTGCTTTTGTAAGAATTAAGCTGCTAAGCTTTCGTTCTTCTTTTTCATTTTCTCTTTCTTTCCTTTTGAATTCTATCACCCTGGGGATAAATCTCATTCGTTTTATTTCCACAGCTATAAATCTTCCAATGTGATCAAACTGAGACCATATAAAATGAAGAGAGAAAATACTGTCACTTCCTTTGCTTCATTCCCATAACCCAGTGAATTGTTGCCGTATGAAGCATTTAAAAATGCAGAATTAATTCTTATTTTTAACAATAGGCACGAAATGTTTTAAAGCGGTTGTGAAAATTAGTCTAAGAACACAACTTAGTATTGTATCAAGCAGTGACTTCACCTTTTTAATTTTTTGTTTATCTGAATACTTCAGTGCAAGGCAAATCATAGATATCTAAAATTGCATATGAACTGCAGAGGAGAGAGAGAGAATGTTGCCTTTAAATGAAGAAATAAGCATTCAAGATATTCTACAGATAGGTGATGAAGACTTTCAAGTGGAATTTCCAACATGAAGTCCAATCTTTACTTCAAAGAAGGTTTTAGTGTATCAAGTAAGGATCTTCTCAGGTCATGTATATAGTGTAGAAATCTTATACTTAGCATTATTCCTTTTCCTATCTCTCTTCCTGAATGTGGAGTATAATATATTCAGCTCTTAAGCATATTTCAGGCTGTATTTCCTTTTAAGAGCCAATTTAGTGTAGAAATAAGGGGTACCAGGGTAGAAACCAGTCATTCTCTCTCAGCCTTTACAATAAGGTAATGGAAACCTGAAAATTTTTCTAAGAGAACTATGGGAACTATTCAGTCAATCTTGGGAGTCAAGACTGATTGGGAAGCACTCAGAAAGATACATAAAACCCCATAATTTTATATATAAATCACTTCTGAAGACTCAAATCTTGTTAAAATAAACATTACCAAAAAAAAAAAAAAGAACTCCATAATAACAAGAGGAATCAGTAATTAGATAACTTCTAGTCAACTGGCATATTGTTTGATTTTAAGCAATTAAGGACACAAAGATTTAAAAAGTTTTTGAAAAGCAAAGCAAAGAGGTTTTTTAGCTTATCATCCATTGGGAGGTAAATTTTCAGGATGGGGGCAGCCAGACAAAAGGGGTCATTGGGTAAGGGTACCCTCAGTAATTTGCCTCACCTCAAAAGGCATGAGGCTAGGAGAAATATTGTGCAACAGTCTTATATGTACCTAGAAGCCAAGTCCTGTCTAAACAATGGGAGATTATCAGGGGTGAAATGATCCCAGTTCGGACCAGCTCAGGCGAGTAGGTAGCGATGGCGGTGGGCAGTTTGGAGAACCAGTAGCAAAAATCTCTTCCCCCCCGCCAGCCTCCAGCTTGCTTACCTTTGCACGCCTGCCTTCCTTTGCTTGCTGTAATCCCTGCAATCCATTGCATCAGCAAGCAACTGAATCTCCCTGCCTGCAATCAAGCTCATTGGTGAACAGCTCTTTCTGCCTGCCTGCCTGTAAGTTTTTTTTTCCCTTTGGGAGCTTTAAAAAAAATAGTTAATTGGGGTTTTTTTTAGTTGTTCTTTTTTAGACCTAACCATTTAAAGTTTAGGAACTTTTAAATTTAGCTGCTTTTATATAAAAATAAAATAAAAATAAAATAAAATAATATTTGTGCAGCTTTCTGAGATTTTGTGTGTTTCTGTAGTGTTTCACTCTAACTACACAAACACACAAAATCTCACAAAACTGTATGTAGAATTTTGTGTGTGTAAAGTGTGAAAGTTGGTTTTTTGAACTTTGTGCCTGTGTGAGGTTCCTGCTTGTTGCAGGGGCCATTTTGGGTCTAGCACAGCTGCTTTTACATTGTGGGTGAGCCAGTTGTGTTGTGTTTTGTAGGTTAAAAAAGGGCAAAGAAGTGATGTCAACTTGGCCACACCCACCTGACCAACAAGCCACACCCACCCAGTCACCTGACCACTAAGCACCGACTACTAATTAAGCCACGCTCACAGAACCGGTAGCGAAAATTTTTAGATTTCACCCCTGGAGATTATTTTATGAAACAAAAAGGTCAACAAATATCACACTATGGTTTATTCAACACAAAATTATACTTATTGGACTCCAGTATGTTGTGTACAGGAAAATATTTTAGCCATTTTTGTCAGCCTTATCTCCTTTTATGATGGTGTTTTTCTGATCTTATTTCTACATTTCTAAGCAGAAGATTTGTAGATGTCCTTGATCATTATTCCTTTCAATAAATATAATTCTTCAATCTCCATCCTTATTGAACAACACTGGATCCTTTTAGATGTCTCCTAGTTTTCTTCATTATCACTATTGTATGAGGTTACATACTTATTATTATTATTATTATTCATTAAATATGAAACTTAGTCAACTGAACATTTAAAAATGTATCATAAATACCATTGACTGGTGCTAATGGTTGATACAGGTTGCTGCCAGCATTCTAGGTATCAACCAAGTATCTTCTTAAAATGTTCTGAGTAGCACAGTTTTTTGCAGTTCCGCTGGTGTTATTGCAGGAAGCTGAAATTTCTTGATGTGTTTGTAAAATTCTTGGACATGGTGCCAAGTGCCCTAATGACAATGGGTATCACTGTTACATGTTTCATCCATAACCGTGTAGTTCAGTGGTGGCTTTCCCGCAGTTCACACCAGTTCTATAGAACCGATAGTAAAACCGGGAGGAGGCTCTGCCCACTGACCCCGATGTCAACAGAGCCTTCTGCGCATGAGCATGGCCCCCTTGCAAACCAGTAGTAAAGATAAGTAGAACCCACCCCTGGTGTAGTTTCAATGGCCAGGTTGCAATATTTTGTGATTTTTTCCAGTTCTTTTTCTTTGACTCTGGCATCTCCTGGTACAGCAATATCAATAAATTGTACGCTTTGGCCTTCAACAACGTGATATCTGGTGTATTGTGTTCCAAATGATGATCTGTTGTTGTTGTTGTTGTTGTTATGATTATTAGTGTTTTTGTTTATGTTGTTTATTGGTGTAAGATATGTTATTATACCATGGAAGCTTTAGCCATATTATTTATTTTATATTAGCCATGAAGAATGTTTTTTTTGAAATGTACTGAGAAGTAAATAAACAAACTGTTGTTTGTACTAAAATTGCAACCGAGAATTCACTTGAAAAAAAAAAGTTATTTCATTATATGGATTATTCTCTTCACTAGAAATGTTGCTGAGAACCCCCACATTCAATATTCTGCACATTTCTCCCTAAAGTCATGAAGTCATATTTGATATTTAGGAGGTCATATCTTGAAGTATAATTTTTGCTGCTGTGCATGCCTAGGAAGAGCAAATGGTTAATAGTGCTAATAAAAAGTCTGTTTTTCCATCTGTTTCTTTCTTTTATCTACGCAGACTACTTTTAAATCATCCCTTCTAATAAAAAAGGCACGATATAGGATTTAAAGACTTTTAAGTAGATCTGCAAAGGATTAGATCATTTTAGGATTAAGATCCACTTTAGCAAAGATAATAAATCTGAGATCAGAGTTCAGATTTTTTTAGCCATTCTTAAACTATATTGTTCATACTTAGGAAGCATTAATTCCTTCAAATTTCAAAATTCTGTATAAGTAAGTATGTAAACTTTCTCAAATTCTAAAACATTATAAAAATGAATGTTCTGTTTTCCATAAATAATACTTACAAGATAGTATATTTAAGGAAATAATGTAGTATCATATCAAAATATTAACTGATTTACATTAACTTTTTCAATTTTAAGCTTTAAATTTTTCCAAAATCTTTGTTTTGCAATGAAGAGGTTCATTGAAATTAAAACAAGCAATGAACTAAGGCAGCTAAGAGATGTTATTGGTAAGGCAAGAATGCAGAAATACTGCACATTTTGCTTGGGATCTGTAAAATATTTCTCTGGAGATATTAGAATTTAGGGAAAGAATTAAGGCTAAACAAAATATTCATACATGTGTGTTTAGTTGACTTGAAGTAATGAAAGTCAAAGAAAATATTAATGGGGCTAAATGGGGATTCAATTTTGAATTAAAACTAATAATACTCCTTTTTCTGGGCAAGTTTTTAAAAAGTGCCTTAGATCTTTGTTTCCTATTAAAACAGCAGTCTACTTATTCCATAATAATCTGTCTTTGTGTCTTTTTCAACCCCCATAATAATACTTGACATATAAAAACCATGATGTTCCCCTTCTTCCATTTCAAAACCCTAAAGAAAGTGTCGGGAAACTAAATAGTGCTTTTAGAATTGAGTATATGATTTATGTCTTCAAGAAACTATTTTAAAGAGGAAAATTTAAAGTCTCTGTGGCAGATTTTTTGCTTGTTTCAGAATCTTCTGCTGTCCTCATTTGAATCAGCAAAAGAAAGCCAATGATTCTTCTTTATCCTTTAAAGCATGTGTACAGTGGAAAGCTTTCAGACTTTTAAGAAGTCTTTAAAGGAATGTTTTAGAATTTGCTTTTGTTTGCTTGATAGTTGTCATCTTGAAAGGTTTGCTTAAGTACAGTACAGTTTAAATAGATCATTTTGTGACTAGAGTATCTAAAAACTTTTTCTCTTCCTTTGGCTTTGCCAAAATTTCAGAGTTTTGTTTTGTTTTGTTTTTTTACTTTACTTATTTAGCTTATTTTGATTTTTAATATAGCTTTCAGTCTTTAAAATATCCTTATTTCTATTTGGTACTTATCTTGTTATCACAACTCATAGATACTAACAGGTAAGCCTGGCCTTGGAGATTTTATAGATAGTTCAGAAATTCAAACAATGTATCAATCACAAAGCATGGAAACCTAGATATAACTTTACGTTCTCTTAATACAAAGCAAAGTTAATAGTTAAATGTAACCTTCACGTTCACAAAATCCTGAAACCCTTAATGGACTTTTGCTGACATCAGAACTGAAATGAGAAGACTATAAGGATTTGTTTATAGACAAACAGTGTCTATAAAGATATAAAAGATATCATTTGACATATTTTAAGAGAAGGTGATTATTACAAGGTTTATACTTGTTGTTATGAAAGGAGAAGGCACTTCTTTATATATTTCTTTTCTGTCTAAAGATGAATGGCACTGAAAAATAATACCTGGGCCCAGAGGAGGCATGTACTCACATCAGCTTTGAGTGGGCAATAGAAAAGCACCATTTGATGGAACACAAAAAGATTAGGGCAGCAGGTCAGGGGTGAGATGAGAATAGCATTATGAATTTATGTCTTCCTGGAACAGTTAACAAGACATCTTTTACCCCAGTTTGCACACTGTGCATAAACACCTTAATTCTTCAGAGACCATAGCTGTCAGGAACAAAGTCATGTTTAACTAAAATGAAACAAAGATACAAAAGAGACTGTATTGTTCTAAGACAAGTTGTTGGCTTTGCTGAAGGATTAATGAAAGCATAAGTCTTAAAAAGAAAAGGCAAAAGCTAAAAACTGCAATAATATATTTGAAGCTGTTCCACAGAACAATGTGACACAAGGCATTTTACTGGAAGTTTAGCACAGTCAACAAAAAGCTGTTTTGTTGACCACCTGCCAGCGGTTCAGATTTATTTATTTATTTATTTATTTATTTATTCATTCATTCATTCATTCATTCAGTCCTTCCTTCCTTCCTTCCTTCCTTCCTTCCTTCCTTCCTTCCTTCCTTCCTTCCTTCCTTCCCTCCTTCCTTCCTTTCTTTCTTTCTTTCTTTCTTTCTTTCTTTCTATAATTTATCTGTGAACCTGCTAAAGAATAAATTTAAGTAAGAAAGATGTTGAAAATAGAAAGTTCACAAAAATGTTCACATGGACAAATTAAAGACAGACAAGATAGACAAAATGTCATCTTGAGAGGAAGTTCAAATATTATAAACTGCCTCAGATGAAATTTGGATTTTGACTCTCATCAATTCTTTCTTATCCCATCATAGATTTCTTCAAGGCTTTTTTGTAGATACAATAAAAACATTTTCCAGCCCATTCCCTTGTTTTATCAATTTTATTTATCTTCTAGTTTTTAAAAACCTAGCAAGTTTCGTTTGAATATTTAGTAAAGTGTCCTTTTCCAAATCATTCTCTTGGCCTGTCGTCGATAGTTCTACTTTTGGTACTTTGTCTTATCAGATAAAATAAATTTCCCGTCTTTTATTCCTTCATTAACATCTTTTGGATAAAGCCTCTTCATACAAGTAAACATAATTACTGTCATTGTTGATATTTAATTACTAATTTCTAATTTCTGACCCCATTCTTCAAAGAAGCCCTTTAATTTTTCCAGGATTATGTTTTGTGTCATTTTGTAAGTATCAATATTAATCAATATTAAGACCAGGCTAGAATTTTTTCCACTTCAATTTGGAAACTTTAATGCCCTTGAATGATCAGTTTCTAAAATCATAAAATTACTTATCTTTGTTACGATTCACAATAACC
This sequence comes from Arizona elegans, assembly GCA_022577455.1. Taxonomy (NCBI): domain Eukaryota; kingdom Metazoa; phylum Chordata; class Lepidosauria; order Squamata; family Colubridae; genus Arizona; species Arizona elegans. The sequence goes on along the minus strand of JAKOOJ010000006.1, from coordinate 78,123,085 downwards.
AGTATAGTCAAAATAAGTATGTCTCCCACAGTAAGCTATTCATTTTTATAGTTAATTCAAACATTTTATAGAAAAAATTAATATTTAATATTTATCTAGTCTTTTAATTCATTTACAATTAATTAGATCTAATTTTTATTTACTTTTTGCTGTTTATTTCAAAGTCTTTAAATTCTTAAGCTTATAGTTAATTTTTCTTTTGTTCAGAATTGAAGATAAACTCACCTGGTAACTTTTCCAGCTTGTTGTTCTGAAGATCTCTGTTAGCTTTATGATGATAATAGGCTATTTCTAAAAGAAATTAAAACATGATGTTTGTAGATGTTTGTATTCCTGAAACAGTGGTCCCCAAACTTTTTGGCACCAAGGACAGGTTTCATTGAAGACATTTTTTCCATGGACTGGAAGTTATTTATTTATTTATTATTTATTTATTTTATTTGTCAAGAATGTATTTGGCAATAAGTATAAGCATAAGCATAAAATAGGTACAAATAGAAGAAACATTAGGACAGGGATGTTAGGCACGCAGGTGCTCTTATGCACGCCCCTTACAGACCTCTTAGGAAAGAGGTGAGGTCAACAGTAGACAGTCTTAGGTTAAAATTTTGGGGGTTTGGGGATGAAACCACAGAATCAGGTAGTGTATTTGAGGCATTGACCACTCTGTTGCTGAGGTCATATTTTCTGCAATCAAGTTTGATGCGGTTTGCCTTAAATTTGTATCTATTGTGTGCTCGTGTATTGTTGTGGTTGAAGCTGAAGTAGTCATTGACAGATAGGACATTGTAGCAGATAATTTTATGAGGTACACTTAGGTCATACTGAAAGCGGCGTAGTTCTAAGTTTTCTAAACCCAGAATTTCAAGTCTGGTGGCATAAGGTATTTTGTTGCAAGCAGAGGAGTGGAGGACTCTTTTTGTGAAATAATTCTGGACACGTTCAATTGTATTAATGTCCGATATGCAGTGCGGGTTCCAACAAAGAAGAAAGTATTTGTTTTTTTTTCTGTTGACAAATTGCAACTCTGTGTTGCTCTCTGGGAGACTCAGATAGCTATTTCTGCCTCTTAAGGCGTCGTCAGTGAGCCACATCCACTTCTCAGATATCCTCCCTGTAAAGGTACAATGTGTCTTTTTCTTTTTCGTAGGCTTTTATGTGCATATTCTTTCTAGCCAGGTTTTACCTACGTAAACTAAGTTGTTCTGCAGCCCTGGTTCTGTGAAATCTCATTCACAAGCTTCTGGGCCTTTTTTTTCTGTTGACAAACTTAGTTTACGTAGATAAAATCTGGCTAGAAAGAATATGCACATAAAAGCCTATGAAAAAGAAAAAGACATATATATATATATATATATATATATATATATATATATATATATATATATTGAATACTGTGTTTCTAAGCACAAATAAATAGATATGACTTGCAATCTGAAGCACTGATCTAAATAAATAAATGAAACACCACTGTAATTATGTAAGTTCCTTTTCTACCCAGTGTTTCCATTTTTACAAAATTCACAAATATCAATGGTCTGTAATGGATACTCAGTAGAATTCTACTGAATTGGCATGTGTAGCATCATTTATGTATAATCAAGGAGGAAATAATTAAGTTCTATTTTCAATGTATGCTCCATCCCACTTAATGAAATATTCCACTTAACAAAAAAGCTTTTCCATGTGTGCAATTAACCTGAGTTAATATGCATAAAAGTGACTATTTACTATAATTTTGAAGTATATGATTTTCTCCTTTAATGTCAATTGAAAATCACTACTTTTTTTTCTTCATGTTTATGACCACTTACTTTGAATTACTTCACATGGCATGGTGAGTCCAACTATAAAATGTGTTGTCAAGCTGCATTTAATTATTTTCTTTTTATAGATACAGGCAATAGTTTACAGCTTTGGATTATAAAAGCATAATATTAGAGATAGGCAAACTGCCTATAATCTTATATGTAATTAATTTAGAATAAGTGGATTGATTTCCCAGATGTTAACAGAGTTATTATGAACTTCAAATTAAGTCTAAATGTATCTCTTGAGCTTGCTAGGCTTCACTGTACCCTTTGTAAATAATTTTTTCCACCCCACTCTTTGTAGGAGAATATTCTTGTTTTACAGTTGTGCATATAAAAACTAATACTTGAAGAACATATCTTATAGACTAGAATAACATTCAGCTACTTTCACTCTGCTGCTTATAGCACCTGGATCCTGCTGTTATTGTGAGGGATAGCAGGAACTTGAAACAGTGGCAGATGGTGGGTAACAACTTCTATTTTTTCGTAGCAACTTACTATATACTATGGTAAGCCAGTCAAGAGACCAAATTGCTATCTCTCCTGTAACACAATGTTTTCCAGAAAACTGATTTGAAATTATCTTAGGACACTGTTCAAATCAATGTGGTTGATTTGTGTGGAAGGGTAGTGTGGGAGCTGAGTAGAGAATATCATTGATTCAATCCAGGATGTCTACTGCTAAGGTCATAGACTTCAAAATTGTGGGTCTATTAGATCAAACAAAGCACCCCACATTTTTATGTGCATGCAAAATGTGTAGTGCAAATTAAAAAAAATGGGGCCAAGCTTTGATTACTTAGTCATATTTTGTAGCCAGGGAGCCAGGGAGCATTGCTGGGTAGGACCAATCCTTTGTACAAAGAAGTATATATATTGAAGTCTCAAATTCTTCTACTAAGCACCCCCACTTAATAAAAACAAACCCTATGCTTGTTTTAAATTACAGTAGTTCAAACATTCTCTAACACATAGATAAATCTCAGAAAGAGAAATGACTGTGTTATTTTGCTTTTCATTTTACACAATGCAAGTATACTCATGCAATGGTTCATAGAATTCTATTGGATTGGTCTAGTAGCATAACACCCTGGTATAATCAGAGAGAACATAATTAAGTTATCCTTTCAATGTATCCTTCATTCCACTAAGTGGAAGAAATTATCTTGAATTATCTCAGAAAGGGAAACTTCCCTCCATTTTTCTCCATAAGACTGCTTTCAGGTGTTCCTTAGTCCTTTAGTCATTGCAGTTCCTGTGAGTGATTGAAGACAGCATGATTTTATTTATGATCTCCAGTCTAGACATCTTAACCTTAATCTTTGCCGTGCTACTAGTCATTCCACTGATTTAACCTGTCTTTGATTCTCCCTGTTTTATCTTCCCACTATACCAGGTCATCTCTAAACTTTGAATCATTTTAATATCTTCTAAAAAATGGTTTAAATTGTCATATCTTCTCTGCAATGATAACAGATTTGTTCTCTTCTCCTCCTTATCTCAAAAAGCTTTGCACTTCAAACTGGTTTTGAATGCAATTGATTTATGAAAAGGCAAGCTTATTTTTCCAGTATTTCTCTAGAATGCATTTAGCACCAAAGAACAAAAATAATTAAATTCTTATATGCACCATTTTATAAATGTTGGTGGAAATGAGCAATAGACCCATTCTAGAACAGTAATTACTCCAAGTTGCTATGTGATTTTTCCAGTTGTACTTTTTGTACTTTCAATCACAAAGGGTGAATAAATATACCAATTTGGTTACAGTATCTTCCAAATAACATGGAAACGTTTTGCTTAATATAATGTAATTTTAAGTAACTTTAAATATTTCATAGATACTTAGTATTATCCATGAAATATTTGTATATCTATTGTTGACTTGACAAAATAAATACCAAAGGCTTATTCACGGTATCATGAAGAATTATATATCATGTTTAAATCCTAGCTTTTTTTCCCAAGCTTTTAGAGAGCTGGTTACATTTGGCATAAAACTCTTACAAAATTTGACATGTATCAAAAATGTTTTCTAATGTGGATATAAATTCTGATATTATTAATATTTTTGATTGATAAAATCCTATGTGCTTGAGAAGAAATTATTACAATTGCCTCATTTCAAATCAGGTTGAAACAAAATTATTTTACATTATATATTTAGAAAAGATTGGCTTCTATCACCACTGTCACTCCCCTGCAAAATGTTTTATTTAAATTCTTATCATCCTATAACTTCCAGTCCTATATGTACATGAATTACCTTTATCTTCTCAATCTTCCAAGGCAGTGATAGCTTTTTCTTGTCGTGTGCCAAAAGTGTGTGTACGTGCTGGCACCCATAATGCAATGTGAGCCTCCCCTATGCATGCACACATGACCCCCCATGCTCCCCCTGCCCCCAGTGCATGTGCATGCTACCCCCATGCTCCCACGTGACAATGTGCATATGTGTGTGACCTCAACACACCCCATTCTGGACCTAGTAGGCCTCCCTGCAGCCTCCTGGGGCTAAAAATGGGGTGCAGGTGGTGTGCAGAACTCCCTTATGCTCCCCCTGCCCCCTGTGCGTGCACACGTGATCCCCCTAAGCATGCATGTGCAATCCCCCATGCATGTGAGTTCATCTCCTACATGTGCCATTCCCCCCATGCAAATCAGCTGGCCGGTGGGAGGTGCATGCATGGTTATTATTATTGGCCAGGATTCTATTAAAATTAATTTAACTTTTATATTTGTTGAATTGTGCCACAGCAAGTTGTCCCACAGTGAGTTGGCTGCAGTGAATTGGTTGTGGTGATTTGGCCATGGCAATCAGTATGATGATATTCCAGATTCATTCCAAGGAAGAGGACAGAATGCTATTCAGTATGACCTCTGTGTAAAGGTCCCAACAAGTTTCTTTGTGCAATTGGGGACGTTGTGAACAAGTAGATGTAGGAAGTTTCAACAACTTTCTGGGTAGGAGTGGTACAGGATGTATTGAAAGAGAAAATGCTTGATCCTATTGTGGACAGGGCTTTCCTAGAACTAGCTGTCTCACACAAATTACTGTCCATTCTCCAACCTTCTCTAAAATACAACAGTGGAGGTATAGTTGCAGAGAACTCTAAAGAAAATAAATAGTTTAGACGATGCTGCACTGGAGAGGCTTCTCTCCCATCTGTGAGAATAGAAGTAAACTGATTTATGAGTTCATTCTTTTCTCTGCCTTTTATTATTTAATAAGGTACTGGAATATGTTATGTGCTAGTTTAGAGTGAGGTAGCTTCAGAACACTAATGGTATTTAGCAGGGGTGAAATCCAGCAGGTTCTGACAGGTTCTGGAGACCCAGTAGCAGAAATTTTGAGCAGTTCGGAGAACTAGTAGCGAAAATTTTGAGTAGGTCAGAGAACCAGTAGCGGAAATTTTGAGTAGTTCAGAGAACCGGCAAATACCAATTCTGGCTGGCCCCAGAGTGGGGTGGGAATGGAGATTTTGCAGTATCCTTCCCCTGGAGTGGGAAGGGAGTGGGGATTTTGCAGTATCCTTCCCCTGCCACACCCACCAAGCTACACCCACCAAGCCATGCCCACAGAACCAGTAGTAAAATAATGTGGATTTCACCACTGGTATTTATATAAAGTCATAACCCTATATCAACTAACTATAAATGAACAACCAAGGACACAAGTCTGAAGCTTAAGTGTTTTAAACTTACCGGTATGTAAAAAAAGGATTCTAGACAATGCCTTTACTTTTAAACATTGTTCATTTGTATGGCTGAATGCAGTTCCAAAGCCATTAACTTCTATTTTTGTTTGTGTGTGCTTTAGGGAAAAGAACATTCAATCTGTTGCTTCTGGGAATGTGAACCAACTTACATCTGTGAAATATTTATACAATACTTATCATCTTTTTAATAAATGTTTTATTTACTGTCTCAAACTCTGCTTTATTCTCAGATCATGCAAATCTTTTGCCACTCTTTCTGATATACATCTCCAGTCTGAATTGGAAAGGCCAAAAATAAAGTATTAACTCTTATTCAATGTCTATGAGCTCCAGAGGACAGGATACAAGGACCAACTGAAGCTGAATTTCTGCCGAGGACAGAGGTGCTGATTTTTTCCTTTTAAAATTTATTTTACTATTAAAGTATTGAAATACAAAACAAAATAAGGAGAAAAAAGGTAAAGGTTCTCCTCGCACATATGTGCTACTCGTTCCCGACTCTAGAGGGTGGTGCTCATCTCCGTTTCAAAGCTGAAGAGCCAGCACTGTCTGAAGACATCTCTGTGGTCATGTGGTTAGCATGACTAAATGCAAAGGTGCACTGAATCCTGTTACCTTCCCACCAAAGATGGTCCCTGTTTTTCTACTTTCATTTTTTCAATGCTTTCGAACTGCTAGGTTGGCAGAAGCTGGGACAAGTAATGGGAGCTCACCCCATTATGCGGCACTAGGGATTTGAACCACTAAGCTGCTGACCTTTCGATCGACAAGCTCAGTGTTAGCCACTGATTAAAAAATTACTAATATAGTTTTTTTTAAAAAAAAATAATAATCACACGCACGCCTGTCCCCTCAACAAAACAATCCACTCCCCAAACTGCCAGTCCACCAAGAAATATTGGGGACCACTGCTATAAATGTATTAGAAATATGTAACCATTTGAATAATATTTGCATCAAAGTATATGAAGAATTATAACTTTGTATTGTTATAATATTGGTTAGCATTCATATGGTTTTTTCTTTGTCATATTTATTTCATTTTTTTTATTAGAGCACTTTTTATGTATGTATCTCCAGGACTATTATCTTTGTATTATCTTTGTGTGGTTTTTTTTTGTTATTAATTAAAAAACAGTAAAGTATAAATCAAAAGGCACTTTCTGTGCTGCATTGGCTTCTAGTATTCCCAAATAAAATTCAAAGTGCTAGTTTTAATCTATGAAACCAAGAAGAAATGAAATAATGAAAGTAATGCCTTTGCAACCAGAACCACAAAAATCATCTTCAATAAATACCTTCCTTTTTGTTATCAGTCAGACTGTGCACAGGGATAGGTATTTTCTTATAATATCTGAAAAAGGACTTCAGGGACTAGTTCACAAAAAGTAAAATATGGCTTGTGCTCTTTGAATGACCGTGCTGAAAAAGCTCCAGATCTCCAGCTGACCATAAACTATTTATTGAAGAATACTATTTTTGAACTGCTATATCTGAAAAGATGGTCTCATTCTAAAGCAGTGATAAAATAGAAGAAACTAGTAATATTTGAGAAGGTAAATTTGTACATCCAAGAGATAACAGAGGGCAGGGATTGTATTATAGGAAAGATGCTTTCTCTCAACACAAGGGATAAAGTATTTAATAAAGCTGCTGCTACTAACTGAAAGAGACTATATACCCTTTGAAACATTCTCATAACTAAACAAAAATATCAAACATGTTATAATAAATGTTGATGAATTATTCAGATAGAAGCACCAAAATTGTATTTGTTGGGTAATTATCTTTAGCTATTAGCTTGGTCTGAAAATGGAATCAGAAATGTTGGAGGGTCTGGAATATTATTTCAAAGGAATGGTCATTTTAGATACGATGATAGTGAAGTTTCCTGCAAATTGTTACTGTTTATTGGTTATTATAGTTCTGTATATAATTGTTTTGTTTACATATGTAAAAGAAAAAAATGGTTAATTTATTTAGAAGGAACAAGAATCCAAAGACCACCATAATAGTGGAGATCACCATCGCTATTGTGCACTGCATTGAACAATCTTCTTAAAAGTGATCAATGGAAAACATATAAGCTCTTGTGAATAATAAATAGCATTCTGAGCTTCTTAATGCTACAGCATATCTCAAGAAAGATGTACTTATCAACAGTGGTGGGCTTCAAAAATTTTTACTACTGGTTATGTGGGTGTGGTTTGGTGGGCGTGGCATGGCTTGGTGGGCATGGATTTGGTGGGCAGGGGAAGGATTCTGTAAAATCTCCATTCCCTCCCTACTCCAGGGGAAGGATACTGTAAAATCTCCATTTCCTCCCCAATCCAGCGGAAGGTTACTGCAAAATTCCCATTTCCTCCTGATCAGGTGGGAATTGGGAGGCAGAGAATAGATGGGGTGGGGCCAGTCAGAATTTTTACTACCGGTTCTCCAAACTACTCAAAATTTCCACTACCCGTTCTCCAGAACTGGTCAGAACCTGCTGAAACCCACCTCTGCATATCAGTCTAATTCAGCCATTGCATCCAATTTTGAATTGCAGATTTAAAATATAATTAAGAAGGATGGATGGATGGATGAGTAGTTAGATGATAGATAGATAGATAGATAGATAGATAGATAGATAGATAGATAGATAGATAGAGTCAGACAGGCAGACAGACAGATATAGATAATAGATATCTTGCCTTTCTTCATCTTCTTGCTTTTGACTGTGTTATACCTTTTTTCCCAGTCAACTGTTTTGATGTTTACTGATTTTCACAAGACTATGTTGGTATAGCTGAACTGAGTGGCAGGTATACTTGCTTTTATATGAATGTTGGGACTGTTCGGGATTATGGAAGTGCAAACTAAACAAAAGATGGAAAAGTATGCAGTCTTTTTCTGAAGAATTTTACAATTGGATTAATATGTGCAAAAAGGCAAAAAGACATAGGAAAATGTGAAAATTATAAATGTGTTTGCATATTTTAGACTATAGCATTATATCATGAGAAATTGAGAAAAATTAAATATCTACTTTTGGAATTGAGGAAAAAACATTTTAAGTGCAGCTGAACCAAAATTTCATCTTCTAAAACTCATTTGTATGTTCAAGTTTTAGTACAAGTTCAGAGCAATACTCTGTCACATTCACAGTGAAAATAGTAATCATTACATTGCCATAGAGAAATAGCTATTTTAATAGTGTCTTTTGAAAAGCACATTTTTTCTTTTTCTACAAAATCTATAAAGATGTTTTGTGGAAAAAAGATTAAGGTTTCTCTTCTGTATCATAATGGCTGGGGAATTCTGGGAATTGAAGTCTAGGCATGTTGAAGTTGCCAAGTTTGAAAAATACTGTTCTTAAACATTCCGTTTGTACTTCAATCTGAATCAACAAAAGCCACTATCGGATTAAGTCCCAATGTTATATTGACTGGATTGGGAAAACATTGGAAATAAACCGCTAAGCAACGGTCCAATTGCAATATGTAAAAATCACACTTGAAATTACACATAACTACACCAATAATTGCACAATTTACATATAAAATAACTCCTTTGCTTTTGGTTTGTAACATATAAAACAACTGTTTTGTTATCAGAATATTTCAGGCTTGAATTATTTTTTTTAACATTTATACTGACTGTTTTTATAATCTGAGAAAACTTCTGGGGCCCAGATTCGGCCAAGAAAAACCTGGGAAATAAAAAATATGGAACAAAAATGAAATTGCTTTGTAATATGCCTGAAAAACATCTATTTTTAAAAAAGATTAGAACTCTGATGGTAATTAGATGTGATTTGGTTCACCACATTAGGGTTCTAGCAGCAGCAAACCATTAACTATGACCTATAGGATAATACAAATGTAGACCTAGTTTAGATTCAAAACATTTTCTAATTATATTATATAAGAGATTCCAATTAGAGTTAAATTTTCTCCATTTATTAAACAATCTGGAAAATATTTTTTAAAATGGGATTTGACAAAGCCCTAACACTTTTCATGAATAGTTTTGCTTATCACATCTTTTTTCCCCTTTTCTCAAAATAGGCTGAATAGACATATAACTAAGATATCAATAATTTCAACATTATTGAAAAAATAAGGTATATTCAGCCATTTATTCTAAGAAAAAGTGTTAAATAGTTAAATAGTTTGAACATTTATTTTTAAGTAACAGAAGGCACAAACCTATTTCAGCATGCACATAGAACTCTAATAATATTTTATTATTAGAAATGCTTTAAATAGTCCCTGAGATATTCAATAATACTCAGGTCTAGGAATTGTAAGGCCATTTGAAAACCTTTATATTTCTTTCCTGTAAATATATGATAGTTGATTTTGAGATATGTTTTGGGTTGTTGTCTTGCTGAAATATACAATATTTTTAGCTTCAGTTTCTCTACTGACTGTAGTGCATTAGCTGTTACTGTAGTATATATTGATATTAACTGAATCAATTTTCCTTTCTTCACCAGTTGCTGTCATACAATTGCAGTGCATAGTAAAGTCTCACTTCAGGTTGAATAATTGACAACATGGTTTATTTCTTGAAATGCTTCATTATGTTGTCTCCAAATATATCATATATAGTTGTAGTTAAACAATTCAGCTTTTGTTTTGTCGGTCCAAAGCACTTCACTTCAAAATATTTCAAACTTGACATAATTTTCTTTACTGTACTTTTCTGATATGAATGATCTTTTCTTAATGTCCTCCTTTATGTTTTATTTACTGTGCATTTTCAGCACCAGATCTATATTTCAGCATGCAAATATTTAAATATTTATTATATATTAATCTAATTTATATGGCCACTCATCTACCATAGAATCGCTGGGCAGTGAACAAAATGAAATCAGGTAATTTTTCATTAAAACAAATAAAAGTATATTGAGGTTCATTAAAAATATGAAACTATTAGGCAAATGCATCAACACAAGGGTTTATGTGCTAACATCCTGACTCTAATGCCTGAGGGAAAAGCTTGTCTTCACAGCCTTGTGAAAAGACAATAGAACAGGGGATGCTCCTATTTCAATGGGGGAGGGGGAGGGAGAGAATGGGTCCATAATGCAAGTGCCATAGCACAACAACCTTACCTTTATTTCAAGAGTTTCTATTTCTACTTTGATTTCCTAATAGTGTTTCACGTAGTTGAAACTGCCAGCTAGAAGCACTTAGAGAAATGTTTTATAGCTTTCTGTTTTACAAGAGTGAATTTTCTTCATTTCTAAATGCTCAGCCAAATGCTTAGAGTAGTACATTGTTTGTTAAAAATAGACACAGCAACAATAATAATTTGAGAAGTTAGAAGGATCTGATTACTTATTTACCTCTGGAATTCTATTCACTGGCAGTCATTCGCTTTTGTGGGGGCAGAGGAGTTCACTAAAAACTGTATAGAATAGTTTAAAAAATAGCATTGCTGGAAAATGTCCAATCTTCTGAGCCTGCCATATTCACTGGTTAATGAATTCAGCTTAGCAATTAGTCTAATCCAATTTGGTCTCTTGGTCTTAAGAAAGCTAATACTGACTCATTTCTGATTCTTAAGTATAATTTGGAGAAAATTATTCTCTTTCCTCTGTAACTTAGCAAAAGAGGTAGGTAATTGTCTTTGCAATGATCAAAACTGAGGGGGAAAAGGAAGACATGTAAATTTTGTTCTAGCTTTTTCTTAGGCTCACATAGAAACTTCCGATTTTTTTTTTTAAAAATGTTTTAAGCCTTTTGGATATTCCCAAAACATGATGGAATTTACAAGAAACTGAATAACGATTAAGTGATGAAACATTCTAAACTAATAGAAATCAGTACAGAGTTTTTCATATTGTACTCCTTTATATCCTGATTCTTAATTAAGAATTAAGTCCTTAGAATGTAGTGAAATTTGCTCTGAAAATGGATTGTAAATTAAAGAATATTTATGGTAAATTACAGGCAGATAAATTGAGAGGTTTGAGTAAAAAGAAAGAGTGGATAAAAGGAATAATTATTACCCTTGTAAATGGATGGAGCTGACTGTGGGATTTCAGTATAAACCCTGTAGCATTTCAAAAGGACCTTGAAGTTGTTCCTGAGGCTGTAATGCACAGTTCAACCAAAACTTTATTACTACTTTAAATTAGAAAACAATGGTGACCTTGGATCAGAATGTATCTATGCAGACACTATAGAAGGCCCTGCTTTTCAAAGAGTGATGGATGATGAAATTGCATAAGATATAGCTAGAGCACTGCTGGAGAAAAAAGAAAGTATGAATCCAACCAAAAATGGTAAGAGCTTTCTTGTGTTCATAAGAATAGGCATACTTTTCTAACTTTCTTGCATCTCAGCTGACTGATGGCTCTGTTAGGCTAATCCAGTTATATCTGGGTAATGAAGGACCAGTGAAATACTATGCTAGGAATTGGTCAGATAAAATTGTAGGATTTGCTCAGAGTTGGAATTTTGATAGATCCCTTTACCTTTCATAACAGAAAGCTAGGTCAAGATTAGATTTTCAATCCCATAAGGAACTGAATCTACATTTGTACATAGCACTTGAAAGGTAAAATATTCCATAATTAAGAAGGCAGACATTCAGAATGATTTCAAATTTAAGTAGCATGATTTTCCATTTTTGAATTATTTTTGAAAACAGCAGGCAAAATAAGAAAAAAATTGAACTAAAAATTAATTCAGGGAAAATCTAAATCAATATATGTGATATGACACTTGTTCATTAAGGGGTTGCCTTAATAGGTAAGAATTAAAATGGCATAGAACATGATTTCATGCACTTACCTGTATAAACACAGTTGAACATGGTTATGAGCTGGAAATAATCAGAATGTTTTTATTGCTCATTGGGAAAGCTTGCATCGATTATTTGTTTAAATGTTTGCTTGGAAACTTTTCCATGAGAACAAGTGTCAAATAAGAAGTTAAGGATGAGTAATCTTTTCTGAAAGAAGTGGATATCCAGAATATTGGAACTCCACAAAACATTGTGTAATTTAGATTTTGTCTGTACTTTTGTTTTGGAGTTAGTGTCTGATTAGTTTCATAAAGCTAAATTTTGATAATAAATCTTTTATTTGGTTTATTTAATGTGATCCTTTTATCAATCCAATTTATATGGCTGCCTGTCTCTCCATTGATCAGGATCTTTCCATTAGAGTGCCAATCAATGGACAGCATGGCTAAATGTAGAATTAAACTTTGAGGGAGAGGGGATTTGTACTAGAGCTGTTTTTCTCAAAGAGGTTGATTTTCCCTGGTGGGTGTTTGAATTATTCAGAGAGGTGTTAAAGATTAAGGGGCTGCCAGCAAGGTGTTATGTGGGATGGTATAACAGGAGAAATGATAAGAATTATAATAATAGAAGATTACATGTAATTCATCCAACAAGTTTTATTAAGTGTGAAAAACTATAAACATATATTTTCATAATTATAGCGATATCAAACTTTAAAACACTTGTAATAGTACTTTGCTTCTGCTGCATGCAGAGTACATTAATGATTGAATTGGTACTAATACAAATGTATAAATCACAAAAACATCAGCTGCACATTTTTTTTAATAATTCACACTCAGAACTACAAATATTACAAAAAACATGGCTATCATTAAGGGTATGATGACCCCACAAGCTTCAGAAATGCTGCTCTGAGTTTTTCCATGTCATGAGAGCAGGAAAGAGAGATGGGTGGAGGGAGGAAGGGACAGAGAGAAGTAAATAAATGAATGAATAAATAAATTTAAATTCAATCCCCTTTCATACACCACCTACTTTTTGGGAGTGTGGCTCATGGTAAGGGATTTAATGCAATCTTTGGCTCAAAAGGGTTACAGCCTGTTTCATTGAAGACAGTGGATGTTTATGTAACTGAATATCTTCAGCTAACAGAAAAGTGCATATGGAATTTTTGCTTCACTACCTTTCGAAGTGATTGCATGATTTATTAAGTAGCTTTTAGCTTGCTTGAATTTAAGTGATTTGTGCATACTTTGAGAATTTTTTGCTGAACTTTATATCCTGGGTAACAGTTTTAATTACAAGTGAAAACAGATGTCCATACATTCCTCTGTTATAAAACATGACATCCCATCTGCTTCAGTTAAAGTTTTTTACCAAAACAAAACTGCATTTGCTGTATATGATTGTTATAGTTTATATTAAAAATGAAGGTGATCTGTAAGAGGTTCCTGCTTTTTCTTCTACTGTCACTTCAGTCTTGAAAAGCTAAGAAAAAAAGCAAAAGCCATGTTAAACATACAAAAGATCAAAGGCTGACCAGGTTTATCTAGGACATAACATGTTCCAGAGAAGCTTCTAGGCAGGACAGTTATGTCCTGCCTAGAAGCAGGACATAACTGTTCCAGAGAACAAACCTTTCATGCTATTTTTATAAAACACAAAGATGATGAAGATGGATTTTTCTAGTGAGAATTTTTCATTGCTACAACATTACCCTGTTCTCTCAGAAATAGAAAAAAAAGATAGCAGAGTCCCAAATAAATTCAGCTGTTGGAAGAGGTCAGGGCCAAAACTGCATGAAATATTATTCCTCCAAAAAATAAATGGCTATTTTAAGAAAATAGAAAAGAGCTTTATGGAGTCAGTCACTCTATTATATGATCAACTACCAATAAGTAGGATATGACTGTTATTTTAGCTTCATTAAGAAATACTAGGAATTGACCAAGAAAATTCTAAAGGCCTAAGATGGTTTTTATTAGTGAAATGTTATTTTTCTATCCAGGTACAGAGACTTAGAAACATAAAGAACAGATACTTCTATACAAATTATTTACATGAGCTGATTGAATGAAATAATATCATAATGCAGCATTTATAATTAATGTTGCATTTGTTTTAAACACTTCATATAATGTTATATATCTTGGAGTTTGCAGCAATCCAACCAGCACACAAGTAAATAATTCAGCAGGTTTCATAAAAGAAACTTGTTTATATACAATAATATAAAGCATGATGCATGTATACAATACCCATTCAGCAGAGGCCAGAACACCTAGAACTCACAGAAGCACAGAATCAATATAATCACAGAAACTATAATGCAAGGAAAAACCAACTCTTTTTATACATAATCAAACTAAGCCACACCCAGGCTCCAAACTGTCTGAGTCACCAAACAGTCCCCATTGGCTGACCTGTTGCCATGTCTATTCCAATTCATGAACTCTATACACTGACAATAAATTAAACTATTTTATAGCTAGAAATGTTCTTCATAATTGTGTCTATACTGCCAGCTCAACATTGAATATAATTTTAGAAATAAAATGTATTTGACTAATTAAAGAATTAAGATTAGCAGGTTGAAGAAATTCTATTTTTGTCAGAATAACTAACTCAAATTAATGCTACATTTCAGTTAATGTTCATTATTGCAAGTACATTATTACTAATGTGTTGAAAAAACTCACCTGAGATCACACCAATACTTTGAGAAGAGGGAATAACTGTTTTATTAAAGCTAGCAAGTTACAATGACTCATTGCTCTCCTGCTCTTAAAAGGTGTCAAATAAAATTTTTGTATAGGTTTATAGAGATTATTCATACATATTTCACAATTGATAAAGAATTGTTTTACATCTAATAAAGAGTACAATCTGTATATCTCTGTCTCCAAAGAGAGAACACCTTATATTGCAGTTTTTGAGCAATTTGAATTCCAATCAACCTCTTTGTTGTTCTTACAGTTTGACATTGTATCCCAGTTTGAAAAGAAAAGTTGTATATAAACTCCTATCAGGACCCTTGTGGTATGTTGTGGTTTATGGAGACATACAACTTATGATAGAAGACCATTCAACCATTCAAAGTAGATTTTAGCTCAGGACGATATGTCATGAGGGAATGGTTGAGGCATGTATATGAGAAATATGGTTCAGCAATTAAGGCTCTTGCGTCTAGATACATTAAATAAGCAAGAAACAACAGAGCCATTCAGAAAGCATCAACAACCCAGGTATGGACATCCAGGAGGCATACAAAATGCTGCTTTCACAGGTTCATTAAGATCTCTGACTTAAAGGAAATTGAAGCAAATATATATTTTTTTCTTATATGATCGTGGAGATAAAAGCATATTTATTTTCCAGTTAAAATAGATCATTTTAAAATTCTCAGCAAACAAAAGACCACCTTATCTATTATGTGCTGAAATGTGAAAGCTTGGAATAAATGTTACTAAGTGTTTATTTATTAATTTCTCTATTACACCATATGAGTCATATTAATCGCTTAAGGGCTTTTATAAACCTTTAAAACTAAGCAACATCCTCAAAAATTACCATATATATTGGTAATATAATGTTAGATTAACTTCATTGCTCTGTTTTTTAATAAAAGAAAAAAATATTCCATCTAAATGAGATATACCCTGTGTGTATGTGTATTTATTTGTGTGTATGTGTGTGTAACACCAAGATGTCAATGGGGCTTTTCTTGAAAGCAAATAAAAATACCTTTAACTATAACTGTTAAGCTACCAAAGCAAATATCTGTCTATTTGGTTAAGACATACCTGGATACAGTGTTTAAAAATATAAAAGAGTTATTAACACAATGAGTAATATTACAAATCTTTCCAATGGAAATATAGAATTGAATTCTCAAACGATTATGGATCAATAAAGAAATATTTAAGTCACTTAGGGTCAAGAAAAAAGTGATATTGTTATAGATTGTGTGCTGCCTGTAAATGTACATTGTTAATGTTGATTAAAAATCACACACACACACACACACACACACACAGAGAGAGAGAGAGAGAGAGAGAGAGAGAGAGAGAGAGAGAGAGAGAGAGAGAGAGAATATATATATAAACTTGAGAAGCAATGCTCCTAGAAGCAAGAAGCCGAAAACAGCAGCCTGAAGATGACGAATGAGACTTCGTCGAAACGTCGCCAAGACACTTCCAATTTTATGCGGGAGACAACCCGAATAACCAAAGACCTACATACAAACACCCACGAAAACCTCTGAATATATATATATATATATATATATATATATATATATATATATATATATATATATATATATATATATATAAATTTATTTTGCTGATAAAGAAATAAAGGGATACTAGTATAGATCTATTTCAAGCTATTTAGCTCTCGTCAGCTAGCCATACCCTTACTTGGATTCAAACTTGGGCTGCCTGTATATTGTCAGTTGAATTAAACTCTGAGCCACAAGTTCTCCTCCCTTTATACAGAGATGGAATTCAGCAGGTTCTGACCAGTTCTGGAGAACTGGTAGTGGAAATTTTGAGTAGTTCAGAGAACCAGTAGTAAAAATTCTGACTGGCCCTGCCCCTCATCTATTCTTTGGCTCCCAAGTCCCAGCTGATCAGGAGGAAATGGGGATTTTACAGTAACCTTCACCTGGATTGGGTAGGTAATGGAGATTTTACAGTATCCTTCCCCTGTCACACCCAGCAAGCCATGTCCACCAAGCCATGCCCTGACCACCAAGCCACACCCACAGAACTGGTAGTAAATAAATTGAAACCCATCACTGCTTTATCAGTTTGAGCCAAGGGAGAGATAACATTTTTCTATCAAAACACCTGGTCTACTCCAATATGGGAAGGAGCATATATATAATGTGTGTGATTTTTAATGAATATATTATATTGTTATAATATTATATATATTAAATATATACACACACTATAACAATGTCTATATTCATAAGCATGAATTATTTGTGCCCCACATATCACTGAGCCTGAGAAGAACCCTCACATTTCTTTTTTTCTTTTGTTTGCCATGCTCAGAAAAAGATTGAAAATCCTTTCTTGCCTATACTGTAGTTGTGATACTATTCACTATATTGTTCACCAAATTCAAGTTTCAATGATATGTGAGAAGCAAATAATTCATGCTTATAAATATATAAATAAATGATTTTGAATATTTTTTATAATTTCCTATTATAAGACTTATGCTATGGTTTTCATTTGTCATTCAACCTTCTAATATCTGATCACTGTGGAAAGAGGAGCTCTAATTTAGATAAAGAAGAAAATGGATTTGAGGACCTGAGTATCACGTAAAGCACATGTGTCAATCTTGTGATGTCATGTGACATATCTTGACATTTTTTGCCTTCGTGGATACTACTCAGAATTAGAATGTCCATTGTTCACCCAATATTATTGTACTGTATCCTGCAAGTAAACTTGTAAGTAAATAAATGTTAAATGATTAAAACATTGTATAGACTCCATTGTGGTTTCCTGGATATTTATAGTGATTTCATCATTATCCAACAGTGATATGCCCTTATTTAAATCTTGAAAGAAAAATTCTGAGATATTAGCCCCAAGCATGTACTACAAATTTGAAAACTGAAGAAACTGCAAAAATCTGTGTTTAAATTTTCTTGAGAAAAAAGTATTTAAAGAATAGTTGAGGGGGATTTTTTTTTTAAACTTTTAAACTTTAGTCTGATATTATTAACTGGGAAACATAAACTACCTGAAATAGCCTATGCATATTCTATATGATGATTGTAAAATCTAAATAATGCCAGATAAAACCATGTCAGATTTATTTTATTCAAAATAAAATGAGTTGCCTAAAGTAACTGATTTTAATTTGAACTTTCCCAAACTGTTAGCAATAGTAGCATCCTTAGATAGATTCACAAAAAGTCAAGATGGAAGATATGAAAGCATCATTGTAACTTTATCCCTTTGTACAAGTGGACATATTAGACAGGTGATTTCAATCACAGTTGATTGCCTGCCATCTTGACTTTCTTCTACGAAGCAAAAGTTTGAATAGACAGAAGTATATTAGGTTTGCAAACTTTGAAAAAAAAATCTGAAGTCATGTAAGGAAAACATTAGGTATAAGCTTGTGTTATAAAGAGAGTTTTTGATTTATGTTTTATGGTTGGGTTCACAAAACAAAATTAACTACAAACTAGACAGCTTCATTTACCTATGTTGTATGCATGTTGCATAATCTTTATCTATGTAGTTAGTTTATCATAGAGTATTATATGCGAGCTTAGAAAATTACTTTAATTAATTAGAACTAATATTAAGCAGACTATTCACCAGTCACAGTACTTTGAGAATAAATAAGTTGTATCTCACAGGATATGTTTATTTATGTATGGCTAGTTCTGTGTTACAAATACATAAAATGTTGAACATAGTTCAGTGAAAACTGTAGAATCTTAATTTGAGATGCTTAAAAATGATACAAGTTCAAATTATTCTGCCTTCTATTCTTCCCAATGATAGCTCTGGCAGAACTAATAATTTGTTTGTGTCATTTAACTCACCCAGTAGCTGATGATTTCAAGGTGAACATATTTTAAATTCATCATCAAACTTATATACAGAGTTTCATTAGCACTGCTCACTATATGATGGAAGGCTTTTAATTATATGGCATCTTTTAGTAACATTATCAATAATAAAAATGTTTCCTAAATTCTTGACATATTAGAAGAAATTAATATTTTGTGCATGAATGAAAATCATACAATTTCTATTGGAAGGGGATAGGGCTAATCAATGAATTTCACAGGCTATATGTATATTTTATGAAAGATACAATTCATATTCTTTAAAAGTAATATTTCTGATTTGTAAGGTATGAACCAGCAGGGTATTGCTTAGATTTTTATGTTCTTATAAATTTGGCTGTCAAATGGGAAAGCCTACCAGTTGTATTCATATTTTAGCCCAATAATTCCCTATGTTTACCATATACTGTAGCATTTGGTGATAGATAGATAGATAGATAGATAGATAGATAGATAGATAGATAGATAGATGAGGGGGAAGAGAGAGAATGGCTAGCACATATGTGTGAGGGGAACCTTTACCTTTACCTTTAGTATGTATGTATGTATGTATGTATGTATGTATGTATGTATGTATGTATGTAAAGAAAGAAGCAGACATTCTGTGAGCTCCGGAATTTAAAATTTTAAAAGAATTAAAAAAAAATATTCTACTAAGCTTTCATCAGCCATCTGCTGACATCGTCAGAGTATTAAGCTACCATTACTGTTACTATTGTAACAGCTAGGATTAATGAGAAACAACCGGGTTGACCACAAGATCACGGACACAACAGCAAATTGCGACAGTTGACGGGCTAACATCATCCCCCACTGATAAGCAGGCTAGAAGGGAGGAAACAGTAGGAATTAAGCTTTCATCATCCAGCATGACGACAGCAAAAACAACACAGCTAATTACAAGTGGGAGACGTTTGGAAGAGCCTATTACATGCTCCAAATTGATTAATGGCATTTAAAGGCAGAGATCTCTGCCATTAAATGGTAGTTTAATACTCTGACGATGTCAGCAGATGGCTGATGAAAGCTTAGTAAAATAAAATTTTAATTCTTTTAAAATTTTAAGTTCCGGAGCTCGCAGAATGTCTGCTTCTTTCTTTACTAATATACCTGGAACTCGTATTTTTAGAATAGTTTGATATGTATATATATGTTGAAGTAGACCAGGTGTCTCGATAGAAAAACACTTAATCTTTCCCCTGGCTCAGGCTGATGAAGGGAGGAGAACTTGTGGCTCAGAAAGTTAATTCAACTGCCTAACATGCAGGAAGTCCAAGTTCGAATCCGAGTAAGGATATGGCTAGCTGATGAAAGCTAAAAAGCTTGAAATAGATCTATACTAGTTTCCCTTTATTTCTTTATCAGCAAAATATAAATTTGATACACACAAACACACACACACACACACACACACAAAATATCAACTAAAATGCAGAGCAAAACCTAAATCAGTCCAGGAATGTTGAAATAAATAAAATATGGTTGTTTTAGTTTTTATTCTGCTATTTTATTAAATATTTTTCTTTACTATGCTTCTTACCATCTGGAACAAATGCCCTGGCAAGAAATATATCTTTAGTAATCTTTCTGAAAAATAGTCTTTCTTTTCTTTTCTTTTCTTTTCTTTTCTTTTCTTTTCTTTTCTTTTCTTTTCTTTTCTTTTCTTTTCTTTTCTTTTCTTTTCTTATCTTATCATTTTATTTTATTTTATTTTATTTTATTTTATTATTATTTTATTTTATTTTATTTTATTTTATTTTATTTTATTTTATTATTTTATTTTATTATTTTATTTTATTTATTTTATTTTATTATTTTCCTTTCCTTTCCTTTCCTTTCCTTTCTTTTCTTTTCCTTTCCTTTCCTTTCCTTTCCTTTCCTTTCCTTTCCTTTCCTTCCCTTTCCTTTCCTTCCCTTCCCTTCCCTTCCTTTCCCTTCCCTTCCCTTTTCTGTAAAAAGACAAGGTTGACTAGCTTAGCTAGCAAGACCTTTTAGCTACCTAAAATAAGGAAATATAATCCTATATTAAGGAGCAATGATAGATCTGATTTTTGTCTTATGAATTTAATCAATATGAACTTGTTAAATAATTATTATCTGTTCACAACAGTATGAATTCTCATATTTGATTGTTTAATGACTTGTAATGGAACAAGAATACATAATTGTTTTTGTATAATCACACAGCATATATAATTTGTATTTTTATTGAGGGGGGTATTGTATGTGCATGTGTGTGTGTGTATGTGTGTACATGTACACACATGTAGAAGAAAATGAATTTGTTCCCTCCTAAACATGATGCATTTCTTATGGTTAATTATGTTTGTTAAAAAAGGAAATTTGCTTTACTTCACTTTATCCAAAGTTGAAGGAAGAGCTAAGAAAGTAAGATAAGTACCACTTGAGCTAAGTGGTGTACAGATGGACTGTGTCAGATCTTTTTTCAGGAAAACACCTGCAGGCATCTCTTGCTTATAGTAAATCAATGTAATTACACTTATGTCGAACCATAATTATCAATTAATGAACTCTGTATATTAATAAGCTTAGTTATTGCTACATTATCCTTACTGTCCTAACTCCTTTTTTAATTAAAATGGCTTATATGCATCCCTATGGCTATTAAAAGGATAGCACAAAAAAGTAATTAGAAGAAGAAAGCATCCATAGCTATTGTCTTTTTTTAAAAAAAATACAAGATAAAAGCTGTTTTGTGAAAATGCCTTTATGTTTACTATTTTATAGTTCACACACTTCTAATTAAAAATAGATTAGAATGAAATGGACATTCCATTTGTAGAAGTTTTATGCTGCAATAAAAAAAATGCTTTAAAAGTTGAGAGAATGTTGCTTCTAAAATACAAGAGTGTTTAGTGTAAATACTCAAGTGCCAGGAAACCAAATTTGCCTTGATTGGCTTATCTGAAACTCTCTCGCCCAAGTGAAGCATCTTCATTGCAATGTGAAAATGATATTTTTCTTTGGTTTCTCTTTTTAAATTTAATTGCTAAGCAAAGAACAGTTTGCAATGGACCTGCATACAGATCCTTAAAATGGCATATAGCAGAAGTCTTCAAACTTGGCAGCTTTAAGACTTGTGGACTTCAACTTCACAAGTCGAAGTTGAAGTCCACAAGTCTTAAAGCTGCCGAGTTTGAAGACCTCTGGCACATAAATTCATGCCAGAGGGGGAAGAGAGGGAAGAAAATGGTCCTAGAAGTCTTTCTATATACTACAATCATGTTGGGTTAGCAACATAATTTTATATTGGATGTTTTAAACTTTTGGGGTTTTAAATTAAGCCAAATTTATTTAATACTTTTAAATTATTTTAAATTGATGTCTATTCTGTTTTTAAATAGGCTGTACACTGCCCTGAGTCCTTCGGGAGAAGGGCAGTATAGAAATAAAATTATTATTATTATTATTATTATTATTATTATTATTATTATTATTATTATTGTTGTTGTTGTTGTTGTTGTTGTTGTTGTTGTTGTTGTTGTTGTTAACCAAGGTAAAAATGTTCCCTATTTTAACTCAATAATGAAAGAATAATACTTACATCAGCAGAAAGCTAAACAAATATGAAAACAGTGTCATGAACAGAACTGAATTGTATAACAGTTCCTTGTCTACACTTAGAACTTAGAATATGGAAATAAAAACTTACAGTATAGTGATAGATGGATTTTACAAGTGTCCAATTACAAATTGGTGTGTTTGTGTAAAACAATATCTTTCAGAATTGCCATATTTTGATGATGATCCATCAGATATACACACATGTTCCTTCTACGGATCTCTATCTAAATATTTTTTATTCTTACTTCTTTTACTATGAATTATAGTGTCTTAATTCTTCTTATATTTTATTTTACTATAGTCCCAAAGCTGTCTGTACTCGTTGCCGTCAGATTCTTGGAGTCATCAAAAGGCAACAGATTTCATTTATTTCATATTTCTGTATTTTTGCTGTCAAAGATGAGGAAAATGCTCATAAGAATTTCGACTAGTGTTGAATTCTATGCTCTGTGCTTTGAGTGAGTAGGTGGATGCATGCGTAACCTGCTATCACCCTCAGATTTCCAAATATGTGATATCAACGGGGTATATCTGCGCTGATTCTTGGAAATCCTAATTGGCTTTGTACAAATTTTTAATTCAGTTTAGTTTTAGGGACTTACTCAACACTAACTTGAAGGCAAACAAACAAACAAACAATGAAGGTCTTAAAATTGTGGTCTCTAAATTGTGTATCCGTTATTGCCTAGTTACAGCAATAATTGCAGTATATGGATGCCTGAAATTATTCTTTCTCACTTCCTGATGAGGATTCATAAGGTTTGCTAGGGATTTCAAGACTCATTGCTTTTATTTAGGCTTCACAATTTGTACCAGTCCTTCATATTATTTTGGGACTGCATATTCTTTCTAATAACTATTTGATCTTGATCAGTTTCCTCTGTCTAACCTTAAAAATACATCTCTTCCTGATCTATGCTTATCTTTAGAAAATTGCTTTTAGCCATGGCTTAAAGAAAAGCTTTTGGGAGAACATTCAAGATGATATGGCAGTTATATTTTGCTGCAGCAATAAAAGAACAAAAGGTAGCATGCGCACCGACCAAAGCAAATCTCTCATATAAAATGCCATTATTGTCCATCAAAGACTATTCAAACTGAGGCCAAACACTGTCACACTTTTATTGGTACCACACAAGTTTCCCTTAATTCTGAAAAAAATGCTAAGGTTATTAGAATTTCAGTCTCCAAAACTACCATTTATCCTCTTTGTGCTCTGTGGTATTTCACATCAGCCTTCCAATATGCAGTGCTGTTGTCATTTGTTTGGTTCTGGCATGACAGTTTAATGAAAGATTAGCTTTAGCTTACTTTGAGTCTGTTAGCAAAATGATTCCAAGGCAGATTTGGCTTTACAAAAACATAAGAAAGAGTTGGCTAGTTAAATCTTTCCTTTCCCTGCTATTTCATCAGATATTAGCCAAATGTTAAGGGGGGAAAGTAATCATGAGCACATACTGTTGTTGCTAAGCTACAAATATAGTGTGAATATAAAACACAGACTGCCAAAAACTGGAGAAGATGCTCACTTCTCAGTGTTAAGATTTTCTAAAACAAACAAATAAATACCACCATATATTTCATCATATACTGACAGTTAAATATTTCTTTGTTTCTCAAGATAATGTTCATGGCAAGCAATACTTAAAGTAGCTTACTGGATCTGAACTTGGGAAGAAGTTACAAGAAAAAATAATGCAACAAAATTTGATTCTGAGTATTATATTGTTTGAAAATGGGCTGAGAATTTAAATTTGTTTATTTCATACCTTTTAAAATAATAAAACCTGAATTCTATAGAATGGCATATGCCATGCTTTATTAGAGGATCTGGCATAACATGAAATCACTGCATGGCATCATTCATTTTTTACAATTTGCTAATTCAGTTTAAAATGTTTAAATTTCAGATGTCCCTGCCAGTTTTGATGACTTCTTGTATTCAATGTGGTATTTTTCTAACACATTTCTTTCTTCTGAGTTCATAACCAGATTACTGAATCTTAAACAAAATAAATGATAGCTGGTAGAACAAAAGCTCAGGAATGATCTTAGTGTTGCTTCTTTCCTGTTTCCTGTTTCACGTTTTCTAACATGCAGTGCGTAGTTAAACACTATCCTAAGAATGATCTGCCAAGTGTAATTTGCTTGGCTGCACATTCCTATCCACAGTGAAGGATCCTAGGATATCTTTCCATTGATTTCTATGTAGCACATTCATAAATTGAGAATTCACAAAGCAGATTTGATGATAAATGCAGATACATCATATCTCATATCTCCTCTTTATTGAAATTGCAATACACTTTAAGATGTACTTTGTTATGTTAATGTGGGCACACACTGATGAAAATGTCCCTCATGTGACAATTCATAGATAGTCAGATTTTACTATTTCAGGAGTTTAAAACATAAAACTAAGAAAGCATAAATAAAGATCAATAGGTACAAATGAAGATAATTTCACTTGTGACTCTGGGATGGTGTATTCTGTAAAAGATCCTAGCTTAGTTTCTCTAATAAATTCACTGAACATTTCCATGTGCTCCCAAAAAACCTTAGTGATCAAGTGGTAGACAGAAGCAAGAGGCCATTCCTGTCATTTCACAATGTACTTCACTCTATTCTGAAAGTACTAACTTGATATTTTAATAGGTCATGACAACTTTTTGAAGAAAACAATTTTTAGACAGAGTTTGTAAGGCCATGTATTTTTTTTTTAAATTTCTTTCTAAACTCTAACCCTTAACTTTGAGACCTGGAGGAAAGGTGCTTAGGAGCTATGTATTATGTATTATGTTGGAAAAACATTCATTTATTCCCTTTGTAGTCAATAATTACAACATGCTGTAAACTAGAAAATTATGGTTTACGATAGAATTATTAGTGATCTGGGTTGTCTGCATGATGTTTCATTACCCAACTAGGTAATTTCATCAGTGCAAGTGTGTGATTTGCTGCCTGTTCAGTAGCATGCTCTGCCAGTTTTGGTGAAGCTGTGATTTCCTCCTTGGTGGTTCCTTGATTAGGACATTAATTCTACCTGATAGTGTGATGTTGTTCCCTGATTATGTGAATTGGTTGTATCTTTTTGTTTCCTTCCTAGGTTTTTTATTGTCTTTTTGCACTGCGTAAATGTAATTTATCTCTATGTGTCTATGGATGACTGATTTATCTGAATGCCAGGCTTTTGAGAATCCCCTAGCAGTTTTTGATTTCGCTTGGTCTAAGATGCTAAACCAATCAGTGTCTTATTGGGGTTGAGAAATCTGATTGGGACACAGACTGAATTTTCATAATTAGATTCACACATATTTAACTCTTGAAAAAATTAGCTTTAAAACAAACAGTAAAATGGTAGCTTTACTTTACA
This sequence comes from Arizona elegans, assembly GCA_022577455.1. Taxonomy (NCBI): domain Eukaryota; kingdom Metazoa; phylum Chordata; class Lepidosauria; order Squamata; family Colubridae; genus Arizona; species Arizona elegans. The sequence goes on along the minus strand of JAKOOJ010000006.1, from coordinate 78,097,237 downwards.
GTTCAGTGTAGGCTGAAGATGGCATAGCAACTTTAAATCAGTTTGAATGTAATTCTTTTACAGATTTTTCCTGACTTCAAATTGAATGTAATCTTCTTAAACCAGAACAGTGGAAATATTTTCAACTTAAGTTTTAATGGTTCAACATGGACCAGATGCTTCAAAACAACAATACATAATTTTAATGGACACTATGAAAGAGTTTAAATGCACAATATATTTTTATTAAAATTTCAATAATACTTTTAAATTCGTACTACTGAAATATATCAAATATGAACCAAAGACTTGGAATTTCTGATAAGGCCCTATCAATAGCTTCATGTTCTTAAAAAAGTTAAACTGGTATATATCACTGGTATTAAATTAGATTTCATTGAGGGCCTCATCAGGGTTGTGTTTGACCTGGTGGGCGTGGTCATCTTGACGTCACTCATGTTGGGGGCACCTGTGACCTGAGAGCTCTGCCAGAGAAAATGGGCTTCTGAACTCCATTTTCAGCTGGAACGGCCTCCTGCAACCCTCTACCAACAAAAACGGAGCTCGGGAGGATCGCGTTTTTGCTGACAGAGGTACTGTGGGCCAGTCCTTCACTATTTCCAGAGCTCCCCTGCGGGCTGGATATAAGTATCCTATGGGCCAGATCCAGCCACTGGGCCTTGAGTTTGACACCCTAGTATAGATACATCTGAGATTAAAACTGATTCATCAGACATTATATTTAAAATATATTGGATCTTCCAAGCAATATATTCAAAATTAACAACATAGGTTTTCTCTCTTGGAGATTTGAGAGTTCACTGAACTTATGATACAATGAATTCTTTACACTTCTGAATTTTTTTATATTTGTTTCTAAAACAATATTTTAATATACATCAATAGATTTATGTGGGAATCTCTGATTCGTTTATAATTTTAATCAGTACATTTCTAGCACTGTTAATTTGGTCTGCTGAAAAGAAAATAATGCATTTTGTACAGATCATTTATATAAGAAATAAGTGCAGTATCAAATCTGGCCTAGTTTCTAAATCAGAATGAATAGTTTTGAACTGATTTTCTAGGTCTGCAAAATGAACAGGAATGAAATTTAAGCAGCCATCTCGTGCTCTGCTAGAGGGCAGATACATGTTGCACTGAAAAGCTATATTGAATAAAATAGATATTATACTTGAAAATCTATACGCTACTTTACTTTTTGTTTTTAAAATGATATAACTGGAAATGAAAGAAAAAAAGAAAATTACAATTTAATAATTAGCAGATCAATAAGAGGATACATTTAGAAATTTACAGTTATTTGCTACAAATGTCAACAATTTGCAAAATATCCTGGACCCATGCCTTGAATATTGTATGAATTTATCCCCACCAAAACAAACAAACAATCTTTAAAAATTTTCAGAAACGATGAGGCTATAGACAAATTAATTTCTAAAGTTCTGACGTTCTTTTTTTGTTAAAGTGAGAATTATTTTTTCCATAAATATCTGCTATGCCTGAAGTTAAAGAATGATCTCATTCTTTAAAGAAAATAATAGTTTGTGGGTTTTGAGTAGGACACATATATTCTCATATTAGACATTTCTGAATAGAATTGGATTCTGTACTCTATCATGTACATTAATATAGCTCAACTAAATATCCATTGGAAATATTCTTAATTAGAGCTCTATCTCTATCCCATGTAAACTGGTTAAGCAACCTATTTCAACCTTATTTTCCTTCTCTTTATATGACAAATTTAAAATGTCATGCCTTATACATAATGTTGGTTCAGCCACCAACATCGTTACAGCTTGGATAAATTACTTTTTGTATGATAATAGGTTTAATTAATCCCAGACTTATTTAATATGACACTACATTTATGTTTCATTTAACCTTCACTATTAATTGCTAATTCAAAAATATTTGACAAAGTTTAATAACTAAGCAACAAACATCCATATTAATTACATATGCTTGTAAGAATGCTGATAAATAAGTTGCACAGTATGTTAGTAATTATATACTGTACAAAAAAAGGAAGCACCTAAACCTGCAGTAAAGATTATTTATGACTCACTAGATAAATGTATTTTTAATACTCATTTCTAATTAGTATGGCTAGAACTTTTTCATATTTTATTCATAAAAAAGACTTTTATATATTTTTAATTACCTTTGTATTGTTATTGGGCATATAATTGGGAGAAATAAAACAATTACTTAAGATTATTTTAGGAATTAATTTACAGTAAAATTTCCTTTAGAATGGAAAACAGTAGAATATGGAGAACATTTAGGCCTCAACCTGTTTGGGTTAGATAAACTTAACTGGCCTCAACGTAGCATGAATTTTGTTAAAGTGAGTTCCAAATTCTGAAATGGTCTGACTCTGTCTGTCTGTCTGTCTGTCTGTCTGTACCGTGTTTCCCCAAAAATAAGATCCTGTCTTATATTTTTTTGAACCCTGAAATTAGCACTTGGCCTTATTGCCATGTGCTCAAAAGCCCAATTGGGCTTATTATCAGGGGATGTCTTATTTTGGGGAAAACATGGTATGTATGTATGTCTGTTTCTCTCTATCTCTCTGTCTGTCTGTTGCCTGCCTGCCTGCCTCTCTCTCTCCCTCCCTCTCCTCCTTCCCTCCCCTCCTTCCCTCCCTCTGTCTCTTTTACTCAAACTCCAGGAGGAGATTAAGTGACAATGAGATAGTAGTGTTGTCAAGACTGCTCCTAAAAACTGATGTTATCTTTTCCAAAGTCATTTGTATCAACCTCTATCCATTTTCATATTATTCTTATCTCTGCTTTTATTGCTGCCCTGTTATCATCTTCTTAGCATTTTATTTTATTCAACATTTTTATTCTATTTCTCTGCCAATATCCCAAGCAGCATAATGGATAGGTTGCAGAGGTTTTATTTTTAATGGTAAAATGGTAAAACCACCACATGGAATAATGACCTTTATCTCTGTAATAACTATCTGATATTGCCAAGGGAGCAAACAGCAAACAGCAAGGAGAAAAGGACATACAAAGTGAGAAATAGCAGAATAAGAGGGAAAAAAAACAACTTTAGGTGTTCTCCTGATGTGGAAGAAAGCCTTCCGTCTTCACCAGGAATAGGATTTACAGTCTGGCAAGCCTCTTCCTGGCCAGATTGGCTCCTTACTTTGATCTATGGTTTTTATAGGTTTTTCAGGCTCTAAAAGTGACTGTCCTTCTAAATTTACTTATTGGTCAGCTCCCATGCATCAATAGTATATTATTTGTTGCTCTCCTCTTACTTGGCCACTAGCATAATTTTTTATGAAATTTGAGCCATGTCCAGAAATTGATCACTTGTCCTTATTTTTAGGTCTAGATCTCCCCTTTAAATTAGTACAACTCATAGACAGATTTTTTTCCTTCCACTTGTCAAACCACAGTTACAATTAAGAAAAAAGAAAACAGTTAGTTAGAAAGAATGAATAGACCAGAAATCAAATAATATGGTAGCTATGAAACTACCGTTGTGTTGTGTAGAGAATTAGGAATGTGGTCTCTAGGTAGTCAGTCACGGTATATCTATTGCCTTATGAAGTGTGATCTAATTTGGGTAAAAACTTTTGACATTCAATTTGTTGGTTTACAAAGTACAAAAAAAACTGTTGATTTTGCTCTCCTAGATTGACATGGGTGTTCTTACTGAATCACATAAAGATCATATTGCCGCTATAGTTAATCTATAATTTTGAATCATGAAATTTCAAACAATTCTCAGCTTCTATGTGCCTAGGTAATTCACCTTTGTCTCCTATCATGTGTGTCTTTAATCCTAAAGATTCCTTGTTCTCAAATGACCCAAATGATTTGACTTTTTCCGGACTTCATTTTTAGCTAAAATGTCTTGTTTTCCAGCTCTAAGTGGAACCAACTATGCTATCTGATCATCTAATCTATAATTCATCAATATGATTTCCCCCCCAAATCTAGGCACTTAGTAATGATTTCATTTATTCAATAGTGGCTTTAGTCTTGACGATAGTGAATTACAGAAATTACAGAGAATACTAATATGCCTTCAATAGAAATTACCAACCAAAAATAATTTTGATTAAAATAATGAACATTTTTATATAGTCTATGAGATAACTACTATATTATAGCTAATTTAGAAATGAATTTACAGTATTAGGTCTGTACCTCATAATGAATCAGAATGTACATAAGTGCACTGGCTACTGCACTTACATATGGCTCAACATTTACGGGATTTGCGATAAACCAATATATACTATAGGTCAGTTAGTTTGGAATTACAGATTTATAAATGACAATGGGACTCAGATTTGATACAGAATCTATATTATAGGCCGATTTTGCCCACCCTCACATTGGGTCAATCCTGCACCAAATACATCATTTGGTTTGCAGTCGTTACATGATAAGCTTTATGAGCCGCTTGAAAATAATAGTATAAATAAATAGTATGAATAAAACAGCAGCTATATAAGAGGATAAGTGATTCTGATAAATAATATATTAAAACCTATTCAGGCTTTTCTTCAATTTATCTGAAAAAAAAACCCTATGCAATCTTATGAACATAATAAATAAACTGTTACATTATTTCTGCAACTAAGGACAAAGATTTGCATATTTTCAGAAGCAACTTCTATAAAATGAAAAGGGAAGCAGGATTTATGGATACTTGACAATCCTTCTAAAAATGGACAGTAACATTTGCAGCATGATTCTTCTCCTGCCTAGTCAACTTGAAATTCCTTATCAGTTTAAGAAAAGGCAATCTCTAGGAATATGCACATGTGATCCTCCCACTTGTATATTGGTTGAAGAAGAAGAGGGATCTTTCAGATGTTTAGAGTTGTTGTAAATTTATACCTAAAGAAAACAATATGTACACTGTAAAGAAATGTGTTATTGATTATATAGAATTAACTCATGATTTGGACTGGAAACATTCACCATGGAAACACTTGTTCTCAGCCAGAATAACAGCATTATCCCTTATTTACTGTGATCACTCCATAAAGAAGAAATTAAAGAACAAGATTGACCTAAACCAGTAGAATGATAGAACATTATAGCTGGAAGAAACATTAGAGATTATTTAGTGCAACAGCATTTATTCCACTATTACAGCACCCATGACAGGTGGCCATTGACTGTCTATTTAAACATTTGCAGAAAAGGAGCTTCCATTATTTCCCAAGTCTATCTGTTCCATTGATTAACATCTCTTGCATTAGGAATTTTTTCTTGATGTTCGATTGATAATCTATTTCTTTGTGACACATGTCCATTTACCCCTTCTTGTCTTCTCAAGATGTTCTAAAACTTCCTGCTCCATCTTCTTCACATTTTATTTCAGAAATATAACTATCCTTTTTCCCACACTTCTCTATTTTTAAGCTAAGCATACCCAATGCCTCCAAATTCCCTAAAAGTTTCCTTCTTTCTTTTAGGTCTTATATCTTCATTACTCTCCAATTTGTCAATGTTGTTCTTAAGATGTTATCAAAGATTGGACACAATATTCCACTGTAAAATGAGCTCAGTAGAATAGAAAGTAACAATGACTTTTAAAAAAATCTTAATATTATTCATTTGCGAATGCAACTTGGAATTGCTCTTTCTTTCTTTCTTTCTTTCTTTCTTTCTTTCTTTCTTTCTTTCTTTGATTTTTGCAGTGGTATCACATTGTTGGCTCAGCTCATCATGTGATCCACTAAGATTCTTTTTGCCTGTTTCATTGCCCAATAAAAGCTACTTCATCCAACACTCATGCCTTGGCTATTTCCTGCCCAGTTTAGCACTGGTTTTCCTTGCTGCTTTTCACCTATTGTTCCAACTTGTTAGACCCTCCCAAATATTAATGTTGTCTTCTAAGATACTTGCTTTCTCACCTACATTTGATAATCAAATATTTAAAACATTAATACAAGTAAGTTATAAATATATCAATAGCACAAGGACTAGACAATATGTGCTAGTGATTTATTTTCAGTTTGACACTGTATCTCTTCACTGAGCACCATTAATCAACTAGCTCGGTAACCTCTGTGGCAACCAAAATTGAGTAAGAGATAAAATAACTAAATATATATAAAGTATATATATATATATATATATATATATATATATATATATATATATATATATATATATATATATATGAAATAATACAGTTTAAGTTTTAAACAATAAAATGAACATTAACAATACAGAGCAATATTGTCCAGGTTTTTCATTCCATTCCAGGAAATGATTTGAAAGCTGAGTCCAGCCTTTATATAGATGTCATTAATGTACAGAGTACATTAATGTTCAGCAGAACAATCCAAGAGCAGTAATCTCATAGTAAACTTTGTCCAATATTGCTGAACTTCATGAGTAACTGAAATGGGAAAGGGATGTATAATCCCATCATAGTGTTTGCAGTGTTGTTTAAAACTGATGTAGGGCAAAATATGGATGTGCTACATACACTTTAATAATTGTGACTGATCTAGCTGCACAATGTCAGAACATTTAATTCTTGCAGAATTTTGATGATACAGCAATTGTGTACTACTGATCAGCACCCAAGGAATTCAGTGTGGACTTATATTACTTTTACCAGCAGAAAAACAAAGAGGGACAAAAAATCTCTCAAACACTAATCAGCTCCATAGATTACAGCAATGTATCATTTGTATTTATGTCTTTCCATAATATAATACACATCACATTTATAGTTGTATCATTTATGATTAATATAATGTAACAAGTGAAAATTAAAAGTATTGGGTGAATTAAATTATTCTTTAGAAAGTCAAGGTATGAGGGAGCATTGGCTCCATTTTTCAGATGCTCTACTGAATCAAAAAACAAAAATGTCTTATTTGTTTATTTTCACTTTTGGAATGCAGAGGAAGTAATATGTTTGAGAATCTAAATCTTTGGAGACTGCAGAGTGAGATAAGACTAAGTGACAAAATGTACAATCTAATGCCATAATGCAAAAACTGCAAATTATGTACTTCTATCAGAATATTAGGTTGATAGTACATAAAATTAGATCTCTATCATGATGTTACTGTAATGTTATCATTTTGATGCAATCTCAGTTTGCTGTGGATACCTGTGTAATGATTGTCATTGCTACTTTACTTTCCGTGATATGCAATCAATGGGAGCAATCAAGCTGAAAAGATGTTCTTTCCCTATGGTTCTTTAACCTGCCTTTTGAAAATTATTCCCAGTCTTGGGTAAAGGAATTGCACTAATGTAACTATTTGACAATTAAGCAAAGTCCATGCAGAATGAAAGTAAAATGAATTTGGAATGGCTAATAGTGTTCAGGGAATTGTGATTAACAATTAAGAATTTGCTCCAAGCCAGAAAGGCCTAAAGTTCATCTCCATAATTAGAAAGCATCACCTATCATGTAGTTAACTTATTAGCATGCACACTACTGGAAAAAAAAACTTAATTAAAAAATGAACTGGCTAATTGTTAAAACCATGCATTTTCTATCTTTTCTATCCCTGCAGCAAAAACTGAAGATCATATTGATGCCTATAAATTTTAATCTTCCCATTGTCTGAATCGGTACATGCTATCTTGGTAACATAATATTATTTATATTTTAACTTCTCAATCTACATGCATTTCTTGATGAAATTTGCTATTCAAGCAAATTAAATGTAAAATAATTTGAAGGTTTTGAACCCAAACTTTTGCTGTAATCATGATTGTTAGGGGAATTCATACCCCTGGAAAAAAATTAAAGAAAAGGGTACATAGCCTCTTAGCTAAATAAAATACCAGTTAATAAGAAATAATTTCTTTCGGTACTTAAGAACAAACCATATACTGCTTGAACATTTTCCAGAGATATCTAGTGCTGGAACCAACTTGGTGAACAATTGGTCTATTTCAACCATGTTTTTGGAAAACATGTGAATTATAAAATCAGAAGCTTAATTTTTGGTTTGTGGAATCACTATAATTTATCTAGCTATAAAAATATTGTAAAATTATACTATCTTACTAACATTTTGAGAATCTAATTTTGACTAGAGATGAATAGGATTTGAGCCTTCTGATAGAAGAAAACAAGGCACTAATACTACCAAACAAAGTTAAGAGCTTATCTTTGTGGAACCTTTGTTCCAGTTAGAGCAACAAAGCATTATTTGACTATCAGCAAAATATCATTTGGCAGTTTTGTTTAAGACATTCCCTTTTGGTAGGAAAGTGCAAGACAACTGCAAATAGTTTGCTAACATTTCACGAATAAAATTTCCTACATTCACTGAATTCTAAGTGATCAGAATCAGTTGAGATGATTGGACTATTGTAATGTAATGTAATGTAATGTAATGTAATGTAATGTAATGTAATCTAAGTGCTCTGTAGCATGAATTCAGCTTCTTGTCAGATGGATTCATGCCTTCCTTGACTCATTCAGCAGCTTCATATTTTGTGGCTACTTGGCTTAGAGAAGCTATAAATCCTTCTTTGGAAAAAAGGTACATGAAAGAGGTATGATATGCCTGCTGCTGAAGAAGCCATCTCACAACTCAATTAAATAACTCTTCACAATTTAAACCTTTTACTTTGGAGAAAGCATTAGAAAAGTTGGTGAAGTATCAGCTTCAGATTATAGTATAAGAAGTTGAATTACGATTGAATTTGAAACCTGGGTATGGTCTTAAAAAGGTAACAGTTATATTGGTATCATGCAACCACCCCTGAATCAGAAAAGAAATAGTCCTATTAAATATATCAGTGACATTCTATTGCATTGACAGACTTTAGGATCAGATCAGATCTAAAGTCTGTTTTATGATAGTTTCTTGAGTGCGTTGAGTGAAGAGATCAATCTGGTGGCCATTCTTGTGTGAGATGCAAGCTAACGTCCTGCTTGAGTTCTTCTCCTGACTGGAATGGTTACTTTCCACCTCCCTTCCCACAACTGTTCCCCTTTTCCATGTCTTCATTGTCTGAATTCTCACAGGTACTTGGAAAGTGTAGCCAATTCAAAGAGGACTTTTGACCCCAGATCTGAATAATATGTTGCAACATGTGGCATGTTCAGTAAAGCATCTAGATAATTAGATGCCTTGGGAAGTGAAGGCCAGAAGTCGATGGTTGGGCTTCATCAACCACTCAGTCCCCTCCAAGTTAACTTCTTCACTTACAAATTCCTTGTTATGCTTTGGTATAGAGTGGGTTGGGAGTTTGGATGGTCTTGGCTCCTCTGGGAAATGTTGGTGGAATTGCCACACCAAGTCAAGAGCATGCATATACGTGGCAATTTTCCCAAAAATGTTCTGACTCTGGGTAACCCCTTCAATAGTTTAAGTAGTGTTTATTAAATACTTTGCTCCTTGTCCTAAACTCCAAAAAAAATTTTCAAGTTTTTTTTTTCAGCACTTTATTATAGTTGATATGGACCAGTGGTGGGTTGCCCCCGGTTCGGACCAGTTCACAAGAACTGATAGTAAAACTGACGGGTGTTCTGTCCCCATCTCTCACACACACACAAACAGTCAGCCAGGAGTTAAAATAAACTTGCAGACAATAATTTCCTTCGATAACAGAATTGGCAGCAACCCAGTAGCTGCTTGCCAAAAACTTTATTCACAGAGGGACGTGCTCTTCCTCCATCAGATAAACCAAAATAAATTCACAAAGCCAAAGAATTGTCAAGTCCAGTTCATAATAAATCCAAGGAAGGCAGATAACGAAGTTCCAGAGACACAGTATGACTTGCTAGCTGTTCAGTTTTGTCTGTCACAAAGTCTGAATGGCCACCACACCCCCTTTTATCCCCTGTGGGGTGTGGTCCAATGACTCAACTTAATATCTTGCATGCCTCCTTCTCTGCTGCATGCGCTTGTCTTTCCGACGCTGGTGGGGATCCAGCCAAGACTTATCTCCGTCGCTGTCTAACTATGGCTGCTCAGGCTAGCTCCTGGCCTATGGCTGCTCAGGCTAGCTCCTGGCCTATCTCTTCTCCTTCGGGAGACACCTGAGGCATTGCCAGAGAGGAGGGTCCTGGAGAGGGAGGCCTTGCCAGCTCCTCTCCTTCACTTTCGGAGTCTTCTCCCTCTGATAAGACGGGCTCGGGGGTCAGAGTCACAACAATGGGAGACTCTGCCCACTGACTCAGATGTCATCAAAGTTAATCTGCATATGCGCAGAAGCTTCAAACTGGTAGTAAAAGTAAATAGAACCCACCCCTGATATGGACCCCAAAGAGCCAGCACAGCACTTCCAGAAAATATCTCCATTGGTCAAAAGCAATTTTTATTGCTCACAGTTTTAGTTTAAAAATATCAGTATCTTTCTAGGAAAATCAGTGCTCTGGAGAAATGCAAAAGATTGCCTCCTCCCCCTGCAGCTAACTGGGACTACTGCTCTCAAACCCTCGCACTGTTCTTACTTCAAATCTAGACTACTATAGTCAGCTTTATGTGGGACTACCTTTGAAAACCATTGGTAATGGTGATTGATGAAATTAGTGTGTCAGAGTCACTCTAGGCATGTGACACTGGTTTGACAAGTGTAGTACTGATTGCCAATAAGTTAACTGGTACAATTCTCATATATCTTCAAGTATCTATTTTTCAAATGGAATCTGTCCACACTGTAAATTTGGGGATTATGGAGGTAAGAATGTTCTATCTCTTCGGCTTCTGAGTGGTGGTGAAGTTGTAATTCAACTTCAGAGCTTAACAGTAGTTTCTATCAATTAAACTTCTACCAATTATTCAAATAGCCCCAATACTGTCAATATTTAAGAGAGCAATAAAAAGTGTTTTGTTTTATGTTTATGATTTGTGGCTGGTACTTCAAACTAGTACAAAAACTGAAATTTTATTAGTGGTGATTTTATCCATACTTTCTGTTTTACCTTATATGAAATATATACAGTATGCAATGTTTTTAGTAATCTTATTGTCTTTGTGTCCCTTTGTATTGTGAACTGACAGCAGCTGGAGTAAAATGATAAATAATCATGACATATCACTGAATAATATTAAAATATTAAAATATAGACACTCTGTAAATACAAGGTTTCAGTACCAGCTGGAAAAGTTAGTTTTTAAGTTAGATCATACCAACACGTCAGATTTTCACCATTTTTAGCTTTTTAAAAAATCATCTATTTAACAAGCCTTCACACTTCTTGTTTCCACTATTTTTACTTACGTAATACCATAACAGATCATTTGCACTAATCTTATGAGGTGAAATAAAATATATTACAATAAATCAAATTGCTGTCATCACATACGTAAGCTTGCAAACTTGCTTACTTAAATGTATAAACTTCCTTATAATTTGTATTCTTTAAGACAATTTAATGTGGCGATGAAATGAAAAATAAGACTTTTAATATGATTTTTTTTTGAGAAGAACAATGAATTATTATAGATTTAACATTTTGACTGAAATAAAGATAAAAAAGAAAGCGCAGTGAAGGTATATATCGACTATTGGTTTAATTCTTCAATGTTCCTGTATTTACAATTTTATATGAAGGTACCTTTTTCACACTGAATAAATTCTACTGATCAAATTATACCACTCAAAATGTATTTGCATATGATTGCATTTTTTTGTTATATTTTGAATTTACCTATTTGTTACGTCAAAACAATGCAAATAGTGAAATAGCAGTATTCTTCAAACTTTGCACTTCAAATCTTTTGGGCTGTATTGTAAATAAGTCCTTGGCCTATATCATGGGCTTGACATTTTAAAATGCTTTGAAGTCTTTGGATAAAAAAAAAAAAAAATCAGAGCAGTCTGCTGAACAGCACACATTACATTTAACAGACAAGATCAACCAAAATGTAACAGCTTTTCTTTTGGGGGCAGGGAGAGTGATAAAATTACCTCAACAGGCATTTCCTATTTATCAGAACTTCCATGTCTGTTACAACTTTCTTCTAAATCCTGTGAAAGTCCTGTTTACAAAGTGCTAGGCATCAATCATTCCAACTCTGCTTTTCCTTCAATTTCACAGCTTTCAGGAAGAGTTACATTTTTATAGTGTACTTTATCTCTTACTCTTTCTAGCTTCTCTCTCTTATGCCCCAGGTTTTTATTCATTATCTACTCTGTTTGCAATCCTCTGGACATCATAATTCTAGCTGAGTATTATTATAAATAATATCTTGCACAAAATTGTGATTATAATCATGCTTCTCTCTGGTTTCAGGTAAATTAAATCACTTTGGTTATATAAATATCTTCAGAGTTTCATTTTCTTCCACACATATTGCTCTTTTAATATTAATGGATTAAGATGCATATACTGTAGCTATATTTGTCAGTTATAAAGAACTTCTAAGGAAAGTAAAATCACAGTTGTGCTTCACTTTCTTTCTTTCAATGAGAATTATAACATTTAAAAATGACAGATTTCTGGTTTGAAGAGCAATGCAAACAATAGTACAAAAATAAAATTTTGTGGTATTTATTTATTTATTTATTTATTTATTTTTCACCAAACATGTAACATGTAACATAATTATGAATACATAAAATGGATACATATAAAAAAAACATTAGGACAGGGACGATAGGCATGCTCATGCGCTTATACACACCCCTTAGAGACCTTTTAGGAATGTGGTGAGGTCGACAGTAGACAGTTTAAGGTTAAAGTTTTGTGGGTTAGGGGAAGAAATCACAGAGTTGGGTAGTGCATTCCAGGCATTGACCACTCTGTTACTGAAGTCATATTTTCTGCAATCAAATTTAGTGTGGTTTACCATAAGTTTGTATCTATTGTATGCTCATGTATTCTTGTGGTTGAATCTGAAGTAGTCATTGACAGGTAGGACATTGTAGCAGATAATTTTATGTTTTATGCTTAGTTCTGACTGAAGATGTCAAAGTTCTAAATTGTCTAATCCCAAAATTTGAAGTCTGGTGGCATAAGGTATTCTGTTGCGAGCAGAGGTGTGGAGGACTCTTCTCGTGAAATATCTCTGGACTCGTTCAATTGTATTAATGTCTGATATGCAGTGCGGGTTCCAGACAGATGAGCTGTATTCAAGAATTGGTCTAGAAAAAGTTTTGTATGCCCTGGTTTGCAGTTCAATATTACCGGAGAAGAAGCTATGCAAGATTAGGTTAACAACTTTTAATGCTTTTTTGGCAATGTTGTTATAGTGACCTATGGCACTTAGATGATTTGAGATGAGTACTTCAAGGTCCTTAACAGAGTGAGGGTCATCTACAAGTCGTATCCACCCAGCTTATATTTAGTGTTTTGCTTTTTTTTGCCAATATATAAGACAGAACATTTGTTGCTTGAGATTTGAGGTTGCCAATTGTTTGACCATTCTGATAAGGTCTTTTTGTAGAGTAGCAGCATTGTCGGTGGTGTTGAATAGTTTACATCATCAGCGAAAAGAACGCAGTTGCTTATAATATGATTGCAAAGATCATTTATGTAAAGTATAAAGAGTGTGGGTCCTAAAACGCTTCCTTAGGGGACACCACTGTTAACTGGTGCAGGGTTTGATAGGGCATTCCCTATTTTGACTACCTGTTGCCTGTTTGATAGGAATGCAGCTATCCATTTATGCAGGGATCCGGAAATGCCATAAGATTTTAGTTTTAGAAGTAGCTTGTCATGTACTACTGAATCAAAGGCTTTACAGAAATCTATATAAATCACATCTATTGCGTTACCTGGTCGAGTTGTGAAGTACATATGTTTTTGCAGTGTAGGAGTTGTAGATTGCAGGTCAGTTTTTTCCTGAAGCCAAACTGCTTGTTAGAGAGTAGGTTGTTTGTCTCTAAGTATAGGGTAATGGATTGGTTTATGATTGATTCCATGGCTTTGCATATAATGCAACATAATGAGATTGGTCTGTAATTTTCAACTAGGCTGGGGTCACCCTTTCTGAAAATAGGGATGACTGTGGCTAGTGACCATAAGCTAGGCAAGGAGCTGGATTTGAAAGTAAATAAATGAACATAATTATTATTATTATTATTATTATTATTATTATTATTATTATTATTATTATTATTATTATTGCAATACCTGGTGATACACGAATTGAAGATAAGCAGCAAGAAAAAATCACAAAGTACCGGGACTTACAAATTGAAGTTGAGCGATTGTGGAAAAAGACATCGTGTGTTATCCCGATTGTAATTGGAGCCCTCGGAGCAATACCCAAAGGGCTACCCCGCTATTTAGAAATTCTAAATTTGCCGGACTTGAACATTTTGACTCTACAAAAAACCACCTTACTTGGAACAGCTTACATCCTGCGACGATACCTTAACGGTTCCTAGGTCCTTGGTTAGGACTCGAGCTGCTGAGCTATTAACCAGCCTCAAAGGCTGTGAATCTCACTAAAGATTAACCAATAAATAATAATAATAATAATAATAATAATAATAATAATAATAATAATAACGCAAAAAAGCAAAAAATCTGGACCAGGGAAGAAAACACCTCTATTATGAAAGCTTACTATCAGTCTGAGCCAGCAAAACATGGATTTCAAAAAAGAATGTATCAGATTTGGAAGATGAACCATACGGACTGTGACACCAGTGAACAAAGGTTAATGGACCAATGACGTGTAATCCTAAACCACAAATTTTTCACTACAGAAGAATTAATAGCAATAGAAGAGAAAGCAATTAATGGTCTGAGTACAACAACAAAGAAGAGTAACATCAAGAATGATTTCCAGACTCAAAAGCAAATTGAGGAAGAAAGGGAAGAAGAGGATACTGAAATGGATGAAGATAAAGAACAAGGAAGCACTAAAGAACAAACACCAACAGATAGTGCTCAATTAGCTGGAAAAATAAAGCACCAAATGGAAGATGATGAAAGAACACGTTTGCCAAAGCTGAACCAAGTGAACCAGAAAGAATTGAGAAATGTACTAAAAAAGGTCAATGAGGCTGTGCAAACTATTCGAACCACTACATTAGCCGAAACTAACCAACTGATGTATGCAGCAGCTGTCATAACCACCAAAGAACTGGGGTTGAAAATACAAAAGAACAAAAGAGGCAAGAAGGGGAAGCTTAAGTGGAAAATTCGGTTAGAATTGAAGATCAAAAAAGTACGTGGAGTTTTGAGCAACTTGAAGAACCTAAGGCAAGGTCAGCTAAAGAACAAGCAGGTCAAAAGCAGCCTGGAAGCAAGATACGATCTAAGGAATAAGGAGATTGCAGTAGTAATTGAAGATTAAAAGGTATGAAAACCGAGTAACTCAGTTCAAGGAAAACTCACAGTTCAGAGCAAATCAGCACCAGTTTTATAAGAATTTAGAAAATGGAAACGGAGTAACAACAAATGAAAAACCTGATAAAGAGAAAGCTCTGAAATTCTGGAAGAATTTGTGGGAAAACAACAAGAAGCACAACAGAAATGCAAAATGGATAAAACAGGTTGAGGACTCTATTAAAGTGCATAAAATGGAAGACGTGAAAATAACAAAAGCAATGGTGCAAAGGCAGTCAAGAAAAGTGAAGAACTGGAATGCACCTGGACCGGATGAGCTGCATGGCTTCTGGTTAAAGGCACTTACAAGTCTGCACAAAAGATTGGCAACCCAGATGAACCAGATCCTAAAAACACCTGAAAATGATGGATGGATGACAACTGGAAGGACATTTTTGATCCAAAAAGATAAAGAAAAAGGAAAGGACCCTGGAAACTATAGGCCAATCACCTGCTTGCCAACAACATACAAGCTTCTTACTGGTATCATTGCAAACCAAATCTATGGATACCTGGAAAGAAATAACTTGCTTCCTGTAGAACAGAAAGGATGCTGCAAAAACTCAAGAGGAACCAAAGATCAATTGCTGATCGACAAGCTAATCCTAAAGAACTCAAAGAAAAGACAAACCAACCTGTTCATGGCTTGGATAGACTATAAGAAAGCATTTGATTCAGTTCCCCATAGCTGGATCAAGAAATGCCTGGAAATATTAGGCATCAGCAGCAACATACAAAAATTCATGGAATCTTCAATGAACCTCTGGAAAACAAAACTTATGGCTAATGAAGAAGAACTGGGTGAAGTTGAAATTAAACGAGGCATTTTCCAGGGTGATTCCCTTTCACCCCTACTTTTTATACTCTCAATGCTACCACTGACAATCATTTTGAAGAAGATGAACTGTGGATACGAACTTGCAAAGAAAGGACTGAAAATCTCACATTTGATGTACATGGATGATTTGAAGCTGTTTGGTAAAACAAAAGCTGAACTGAATTTATTAATTGAAAACACAAAATAATTCAGCCAAGACATTGGTATGCAGTTTGGAATTGACAAATGTGCAACAATAGCAACCAAAGCAGGCAAAATCATAGAAGAGGATGGAATAGAACTAGAGAATGAAGAAATGATAAAGGCAGTAAAATCAGAAGAAGGCTGCAAGTACTTGGGGATTTTAGAAGCCTCTGACTTAATGCATAATAAAGTCAAGGAATTAACTTCAGCCAAGTACATTTGGCGAATTCGTAAGATATTAATGTCCAAATTGAGTGGAGGAAACATCATAAAAGCCATAAATACCTGGGCTATACCTGTGATTAGATACCCTGCAGGAATAATTGACTGGACCCAGATGGAGTTAGACAATTTGGACAGAAAAACAAGGAAGCTTATGACAATGAATCATACCTTGCACCCTAAAAGTGATGTTGACCGATTATATTTACCAAGAGCAGAGGGTGGTCGAGGACTCCTACAAGTAAAGCAGACTGTGAAAGAAGAAAAATGCAGCTTGAATGATTACATCCAGAAAAGTGAAGAACCAATGATTAAGGAAGTAAATAAAGGAGGCCTTTTAAAGACAACTAAAACAAAAGCAGAATATAAGAAAGAAGTAATTGAGCAGCGAGCTGAAAATTGGAAACACAAGGCTCTGCATGGCCAATACTTGAAAAGTATTGAAGGCAAAACTGACCAGAAACTAACGTGGAACTGGTTAAGATCAGGAGTACTGAAAAAAGAAACAGAAAGCTTTATTTTGGCAGCTCAAGAACAAGCCCTAGCCACAAACTGTATGAAGGCAAAAATTCAACATGTTACCACCAACAGCAAATGCCGCCTCTGCAAAGAGAAAGAGGAGACAGTTGACCACCTGATCAGTGGGTGCAGCAAAATTTCACAAACTGACTACCTACAACGCCATGACCGTGTTGCTAAAATCATTCACTGGAAATTGTGCCAGAAGTTTGGATTTGAGTACAGCAAAAACCACTGGGAACATCAGGTTGAGAAAGTTTTAGAGAATGAGAAACTCAAGATCTTGTGGGACTTTAGGATTCAGACTGACAGGCACTTGGTCCACAACACACCTGACATAACAATAGTTGAAAAGAAAAAAGTATGGTTCATTGACATTGCAATACCTGGTGATGCACGAATTGAAGATAAGCAGCAAGAAAAAATCACAAAGTACCGGGACTTACAAATTGAAGTTGAGCGACTGTGGAAAAAGAAATTGTGTGTTGTCCCAATTGTAATTGGAAGCAATTGGGCAATACCCTCGGAGCAATACCCAAAGGGCTACCCCGCTATTTAGAAATTCTAAATTTGCCGGACTTGAACATTTTGACTCTACAAAAAACCACCTTACTCGGAAGAGCTTACATCCTCCGACGATACCTTAACGGTTCCTAGGTCCTTGGTTAGGACTCGAGCTGCTGAGCTATTAACCAGCCTCAAAGGCTGTGAATCTCACTAAAGATTAACCAATAAATAATAATAATAATAATAATAATAATAATAATAATAATAATAATAATAATAATAATAATATTTGCTGAACTCATTCTAAACACTATATTCATTCATAGGAATACTTTAGCAAATGAATATTATCAGTAGTATTTTCAATTTCCAAATTTTTATATAAATGAGTCTATACATGCACAAGCACGGTATACACATTTGTATCTTCTTCTTCTTTACTTCCTTTTTTGCTGCTTTCAGAGATACAAAGTTCTGGTTCTTGCAGCATCAATCATTGACATATTTTTATAGTATACTAAAATAGCAGGAAACAAATTATTTAAGCTATAATAAATTATTAGTTATTTAAACTATTATATACATACATACATATGTGTGTGTGTGTGTGTGTGTGTGTGTAGGTCTTTGGTTATTCGGGTCTTTTCCCACGTAAAATTGGAAGTGTCTTGGCGACGTTTCGATGAAGTCTCATTCGTCATCTTCAGGCTGGTGTTCTCGGCTTCGTGCTTCCTTTTTGCTCCTGGAAGCACGAAGCCGAGAACACCAGCCTGAAGATGACGAATGAGACTTCGTCAAAACGTCGCCAAGACACTTCCAATTTTATGTGGGAGAAGACCCGAATAACCAAAGACCTATATACAAACACCCGCGAAAACCTGAGAAAATATATATATATATATATATATATATATATATATATATATATATATATATATATATATATATATATATATATATATATTAATTAGTTAGTTTGGAAAACATACGTATTTAATATCTTATTTTCTTATTAAATAAATAGTATTAAAATTGAACTAAGTCCAGACAACTTGTTTCTATTCTTTAGAACATATGCTAAAATGAAGATATAATTATCTAAGGACTAAAATGTCTCTTTGAGCTTGCTATTGAGTTCAGCAGTGAAGTCCAATACTTGTCAAAGCATTAAAATATGCCATATTAAACTTGGCAAGCTCAAAATAATTCTGTAATAATAGTTTTGTAAGAAATCAAGTGGCAAAACTTTGGCTTATAAAATGGAGCAGATGAAAACTGTATTAATAGGACATGCTTCATGCAGCTTAGTTTAGTGGAAATAAGTTCCCATCAGTAGTTCCATCTGTCACTCCAAACCTTTTAAAATTTGAACAGTATAAAGTTCTAGCCTTTAAAAAAACAAACAAAGTTGTGAATATATTTCATGGCAGATCCTGAACCAAACCTTTAAACCTTTCAAAATCATCATGACTTCCAGACTTCATTCATATAAAGCTATATTACCTTAGAAACAGATTGTAGATCAGCTATCAACTGATGTTCCTGTTGATGTGCTAGATCAGGGCTATCAAACTCATGGCCTGCAGGCTGGATGTGTCATGTGCTGGCCACACCCATGCCTGGTTTAGCGAAGGGGCAAAAAGTCACGATACGTCACATGATGCCACTGTGATAATGTGAGTTTTACATCTCTGTACTGGATTATGGGCTCCAATGTCTTGATCAACAAAAAAAAAAAAAACGGTGACCTTGTCCAGGAATGGCAACAGTTGTTATATAATACTTGCTAAAATGTGTAGTCTGATATGTTTGCCTTGTTATGTTTTCCACTGTCCGCCATCCTTTCGTCCAGTGAAAAGGCAATCAATTGTTTGTGTTGAATCTCAATATCCAAAAATTTTCTGCATGGCTCTTCTATCACCTCTATCTTCTAATGTATATACAGTAGTTGCTTTCTTTAAATGATTCTCTAAAAGATGCTCAGCTTACTTGGTTTCTTGAATTTTGGGATTATTTTAAAGTAATATGAACATTAATTATTAAGCATATGTGGTTGTGGCATGTTCCCAAACAAGCCTGATGAGCATGCTCTCCATAAAATGTGATTTTTTGTTTGTTTGTTTCTTGCTATCCATGGTATTAAATCGGCTTTGAAATGTACATAGAAATTTAAAAGAAAAAATTGCCATTCTGATCAAATTCATGTCAGTCTTGAGAAAACCATCTAATTCACGATGGACAGACAAATTTAAAGAATCTTGTTTATACCACACAGCACGCAAGTGTTTTGGATTCTCATGTAATTGCAGAATAATAGCTTCTACATGTCTAATATAGCCTTGCCACAGTACTGTCTTGGTAACCTACTTTAAATATTGCTCTCTGAGTAAAGGAAGAAAAACAGAATAGGCATTTTGAAGATGACACTGTCAGTATCACTTTGCACCTTTTGCTGGAGCTAAAAGAAAGGAATCAGAGTAAACTACAAGAACAGAAGCACAACGAGATTTTGATCAGTTTCCTTAAAGTAGCTAACACATTTATTTCCAAATCTGGAATGATGATTGAAATATAAATATTTTTATATATGACATATATAAATATGTCAAAACTTGTCAATTTCATCATTGCACATCACACCTTTTCCTGAACTATTTAGGGGGTATTGGAAAGTCATCAAGTTATCCTTCTAATATGACCTGAAGCTCAAAATAAGGAAGAATGGGAAAGTCCAATTTTTTCCAAATAGAAAATGAAGTCATAGTATTAAAAAGAAGGCGAAAAACAGGCAAACTTAGATTTTAGCAATTTCAAGCACATTGCAGCTGGGCCTGAAATAAATCAATTCAGTCTCCAAAATTGATACTATGAAAATGTAAAGTGCACAGAACTTCAGTCTTTCCAACTGATACAGAAGTGTAAGAAAAACAAAATATTGAAAAAAACATAGGAACATGCTTGAAAAAAAAAAGTTGTGGGTAGGTTTAGTGCGTGATAGAAGATCAAAAGATGAATGCAGGATGTACTTACTGCAGTTCTTTTATTCCAGGTTGATACAGAAAATTTCAGATATGGTCTGACTCAAAATCAAAAGGAAATATTGCAAACAATAAGAAAAGAACACAATGGTTCAGTTAAATGCTGTACACATTATTATGATTTAGATCACAAGCAATTCAAAATTCTTACCATCTAAATGAAGAACAAATTAATATGAAAATTATGAAATTTAGGCTGATGAAACAGGCTACATCTTTGCCTATCCGAAATGCGACATAATGCTAGATAAATTATAAGCAAAACACAAATGGAATGTGGCAGAAGAAAAATTAATATTCAGTGACACTGAAATATTTATAAATGTTCAGACAAAATAAAATTACTGCCCTCAAAAAGAATACTCCCCCTTTTAACTGTCCATTAAGAGTAAATATTCCTCCCTTTATGTCTTTGTCCCTATGTCCAATCAGCTCAAATAGACAAACTACAGAAAAAGTACCCAGAAAATGCAGAGAGATGTTTAGTAGTATTTTATAATCTGTTCTATATTCTATTCTATAAGATGTCTTAATTAGAGGTCCACAACCAGTCCACAAATGGAAATGCATGGATAGATGATGCATTTGGCATTGTTAAAAGAGTCTTTTCTAATTTTGGGGCATTCATTTTCTATATAAAATTGTAGTATCAGACATAATTAAGATATACTCTTGAGATATCAGATAACCGTCCTTGGTAACAGCATATAAATTTCATCAAATTGCCTATAGGCATTCTATTCAAGTGTATAAACTGTCTGAAATCATTTCCAAAACTATTCATTGAAATATTAATACATGAAAAGAGTATTAAGAGAACATTTAAGAAGAAAAAATAATTTTCATTTGAAGAGCTGTTATTCATACTTTGTTGTTTTTTTAACAATAGAATGTAATCTATGCTTATTAAGAAATAATTATGTCTAATCATTTTCCATACACATTTGTGTTATTGTTAACACAATATGTTATTTTTAGGTGTGAGCTGAAAAACTAGAATCAACTGAGAAAAACTGAACCTTTTCTTTCTGTGGGTTTTAGTAAAGGTATGCTGTAGTTGTGTTATTATTTTTAAAATAGATATACAAGCTGTTTATGATTATACTCACTGTATAAAACTAAAAGTGTAAAATATAAATAATTTATTTACCATAGGATATCTTTAATTATTTTATATATTGCAAATCAATGGAGGTCGACTAGCATTTAAAAATGATTTTCCAAATGAAAATTATAGGACTGCAAGATTTTTATTAAGTTTGGCAATTTAAAGAGTGTCTATGTATCTTGCTTGCTCCACTGATCTGAATTTTGTTTCTTGGGCTGAATTTAAAGAGCTTATTTAAACTTTAAAGCTTTGAAATGGGACCAGATCATCTCGTTACCAAATGGGAAAAGACAGGAATATCTTTCCATTCACGTCTGAGTGCCTTTTGTGAAGATGTATGCTAAATAAATGCAAAATGAATTTTAAAGTGCAGGATATTTTTGTGTATCTGAGATATCAAATTATTCTTATAATGTGATATCAAAATTATATTTAGAACTGTTAGATCTTGACATTGTTTTTCTACAAGTTTTAAAAACTGTTACTGTGAGAGTTCTTTATTTTCCAAAGACTTCCAAATAGCATATAACTGTACACTATGGTGATACACTCTTTCCCCAACAATAGGCTCTTGTTCCTCGGAAAGATCCACTTGAGGTTCATCAAGCTATGCAAATATATCTTTAATACTCAAATAAAAGTCTCGAACTCTGTAAAGTGGCATACAATCTTCCAAATGTTCTTATTGGAAATAGGTACTGCTTCGATATGGTTGCTCGTTTCTGGTTCTGCTGAGCTCCAGGCCAAGCTCTAATTTTTGTTCTTAAGATGTGTAGATATGGACAACTCCTGCTAAACTGCCAAGATAAGCTCCATGCAGAAATCACACCAGAATGTGCTGTTTATGGTTAAGTTGTGATGCCATAGAGCTGAAAGTTGCTTGATGGCATGCTATAATAGTTACCAACTTCCATACATCGTCCTCCATTTCCTTGTTTGCTTGCCAATTTTTATCTTCTTTTCTCCTACACATTCACACATACACTGCCTTAGCATTTGTTTTTGTAAGATAAGGACTGAATGGGTGAAGCTGCCTCTGGACACCAGCATATTCCTGAAAATAACAGGGAATGTTTGTGAGTAAATTGTGAGTGGGGAAATGGATGGATAGATGGATGGATGGATGGATGGATGGTCCCATTTTTCATCAGGTTTCCGGTCCTTTGGAAAAGACATGAACTGAGTCTTGGGAAAGTTGGGGTGGGAAGTTTTTGTGGTTTTACAGTTCTTTCCTAACTGCAGACAGCAACCCCGGATTCATTTTCTCAGTTATATTATTCCAATTAAAATGTTATTGATTATTTGTGAATTGTCATCTTTACTGTGTAGTTGTTTTATATTGCTTTTCACAATCATACCTCCTAGCAGATTCATGTACAGCAATTACGGAAACTTTCCCCACTTGATGCTCTTCAGTACAAGCTAAGTAGGTAATAATAATATAGCATATGCTTTTATTAGAATGAAATGCTACATCCATTGAACAACATTCCTTATATCATTTATAGATGAAGAAACTCTAAAAACTCTCATTCAGAAGAAACATGGATCTCTAAAGTACACACATTGGTGTGGCTTTATTTTAACTCCCCCCCCCCCCCCCGCAGAAATGACCTGGAAATAAAACTGAACACTGATTAGGTTTGTAAATGATAATCAAATATCCTGGTGATAACACTAAAATATATTTTTTCCAAATTTATTTATTTATTTTGTCGCATTTCTATGCCGCCCAACTCCCGAGGGACTCTGGGCGGCTTACAACAGAGAATAAAACAATGCAACAATATCCCATACAAAAGTTAAAAGAAGACATTAAAACATTAAAACGTTAAAACACATACACTCTAATTTGTGGCCGGATCTCGCAAGATCACTATAACGAGATCAACGGCTCCAGGCCTGCCGAAAGAGCCAAGTCTTCACCGCTTTGCGGAAGGCCAATAGGGTGGGGGCGGTCTGGACTTCAGGAGGTAATTGGTTCCAAAGAGCCAGGGCAGCCACAGAGAAGGCCCTCTCCTGCAGGCCCGCCAGCTGACATTGTTTAGCTGACGGGACCCAGAGGAGACCGACTCTGTGGGATCTTACTGGTCGCTGGGAGCTATGTGGCAGAAGGCGCTCTCGAAGATAGCCTGGTCCTGAGCCATGTAGGGCTTTAAAGGTAATAACCAACAACTTGAATTGCGCCCGGAGACCGATAGGGAGTCAGTGCAGCTCGCAGAAAATTGGTGTAATGTGGGTGTATCTAGGTGCACCCACTATACCTTGCGCGGCTGCATTCTGGACCAACTGTAGTCTCCGAACACTTTTCAAGGGTAGCCCCATGTAGAGCGTGTTGCAATAGTCCAATCGTGAGGTGACAAGGGCATGAGTGACTGTGAGGAGAGCCTCCCGATCCAAGAAGGATCGCAATTGGTGCACCAGACAAACCTGTGCAAAGGTCCCCCTAGCTACAGCTGTCAGATGCTGTTCCAATCTCAGCTGTGAGTCTAGAAGGACACCCAAATTGCGAGCCCATTCTGAGGGGGGCACTTTCTCTTCCCCCAGAACCAAGGATGGACAATCGACATAGTCTTTAGGGGGCAATACCCAGAACCATTCGGTGACTCCCATCCAGATCCTCACAGCCTCCAGGCATCGGTACATCACATCTACCACCTCACTGAACTGACGAGGGGTGGAGATATACAGCTGTGTATCATCAGCATATTGCTGATATCCCACCCCATGTCGTCGGATGATTTCACCCAGTGGTTTCATGTAGATGTTAAATAGGAAGGGAGAGAGGACTGAGCCCTGAGGCACCCTGCAGATGAGGGGCCTAGGGGATGACCTCTGTTCTCCTAGCAGCACCGACTGTGATTGACCAGAGAGATAGGAGGTGAACCACCGCAATACAGTGCCTCCCACTCCCAGTTATCTTAGTTGCCCCAGAAGGATACCATGGTCAATGGTATTGAAAGCCGCTGAGAGGTGAAGTAGCATCAAGATAGAGGAATGACCCCTGTCTTGGGCTCGCCAGAAATCATCCATCAGCGTGACCAAGGCAGTTTCCGTGCTGGCGGTCTGAAGCTGGACTGAAAAGGGTCCAGATAATCTGTTTCATCCAATGACTGCAGGTGCTGAAGTGCCAACACTTTCTCCACAAGCTTTCCCACAAGGGTAGGTTGGAGTGTACAAGCAGAAGCAAATGGGGGCTCAGATGGGAACCCCAGTTCGGTATGAGTGGGATGCCTTGCTTGCCGGGGAGGTGGTAGGCCAGGAGGGGGATGCCTTGCTTGCCAGGGAGGTGGGAAGTGGGGAAGGGGATCTCTAGGGGGATGGAGAGCCGGAATATGACGGTTATGACTGGGAGAGGTAGATGTGGTGGGAGCCAAGGGGTAGGCTGCTCTCGGAGAAGTAGGACTCGCTACCTCAAAGCGATTACTTGTTCCAGTGCCTTTGGTTCTGGTTCACCGGGCTCACCTCATATACCTGGTGACTTGGGATGTCAGGGCCCTGGCCTCAGGCTGCTGCTGTTTAATGCCAGGTCGGTTGTTAACAAGGCTCCCCTCATTTGAGACTTAATCCCGGAGGAGGGAGCTGACCTGGCATGTATAACTGAGACCTGGCTGGGCCAGGAGAGGGGGATTTCCCTCTCTGAGATGTGCCCAGATGGTTTCAGATACTGCATCAGCTGCGACTCCAGGGAAGGGGTGGAGGAGTGGCAGCTATTGTCCGGAAGAGTCTTTGTCCTTGCAGGATCCCTGCCCCGGAGATTGTTGGGTGTGAGTCTCTCCTCTTGAGGTTGGACTCAAGGGTTCAGTTGAGCTTGTTGTTGACGTACTTGCCTCCCAGCTGCGTGACAACAGCCCTGCCTGTGCTGCTAGAGGCAATAGCCAGGTTGGCGGTGGAGTTGCACACGCTTATGGTACTGGGGGACTTCAACCTACCGTCACTTGGCGATTCCTCAGATGGGACTCAGGAGTTCATGGCTTCCATGACAACCATGGACCTGACCCAAGTACTTCAGGGTCCGACCCATGAGGGGGGGACACATGCTCGACCTGGTATTTCTCTCAGAGCAGTGGAGATGTGATCTGGAATTAAGGGGTATAGAGGCTTCTTCCTTGTCATGGTCAGATCATTTCCTGTTGAGGTTGGACTTTAAGATGCTACTCCTCCATTGCATGGAGGTGGAGCCGATTAAGTGGTTCCGCCCCAGATGCCTAATGGACCCTGAAGAGTTTCAGAAGGAGCTTGGGGAGATACCTGACTCCCTTGTCCACAGTCCAGCCGAAACCCTAGTGGCTGCCTGGCATAAGGTGGCGTCTGGGGCATTGGACCAGATTGCGCCTTTGCAGCCTCTCAATGGCAGTGAATCCAGGAAAGCTCCCTGGTTTACTGAGGAGCTCCGGGAGATGAAGCGCCAGAAGAGACTTCTAGAGCGATGCTGGAGGACCAGTAAATCCGAATTTGACCGAACACTTTTGAGAGCCTTTGTTAGGACTTACTTAGTGGCGATACGGGCGGCAAAATATTCACATTTTTCCGCACTTATTGCATCCGCAGATTTTCGCCCAGCTGCCTTATTTAGGGTAACTCGCTCCCTCCTTAAGGTTGGGGGAACGGAGGAACCCTTGCAGGGTAGAGCTGAGGAATTTGTGCAGTTTCTGTAGGATAAAATCACTCAGATTCGAATGGACCTGGACGCTGATTAGGCAAGAGATGACAGGGGCGGGTCTTAGTCCTATTGTGTGAGAAGAGTTTGAGCCAGTGTCTCCTGAGGAAGTGGACAAGGCTGTAGGGGCGATAAGCTCCTCCACTTGTTTGTTGGATCTGTGCCCCTCCTGGCTGGTTTCGGACAGCAAGGAGATAACATGAGGCTGGCTCCAGGCTTTAATTAACACGTCCTTGTGGGAGAGGTCCTTTCCGCAGCCAATAAAGGAAGCAGTTGTAAGGCCCCTCCTCAAGAAGCCTTCCCTGGACCCAGCAGAATTAAAAAACTTTTGTCCTTGAATCAACAAAATAACAATTGCATGAAATAAGCACTGCAAGCTGTGGCCCAAATTAAATCAGTATCATATATACATTTATGATATCTGAATTGGCAACTGCTGACAAAAACAGAAATCTTTGGATAACAATGTTGAAATGAAATGTTAGTACAATATGTAATATATATTATGTTATTGCAACAGCCATCAAAAATGCATCAAAATGAGAAT
Organism: Arizona elegans; assembly: GCA_022577455.1. Taxonomy (NCBI): domain Eukaryota; kingdom Metazoa; phylum Chordata; class Lepidosauria; order Squamata; family Colubridae; genus Arizona; species Arizona elegans. The sequence goes on along the minus strand of JAKOOJ010000006.1, from coordinate 78,070,354 downwards.
TACAAAAAGAATTGGACAAAAGATTACCAGCAATATAATACTGGCAAAATCAAATGTAAAAAATGTAAAATAAATTCCAATAGTAAACTGGAGATACCCTATCTATCACATATTGATAGAAATGTGCATGTTATGAAAATAATTTGGAATTTGGAAAAGATTTTTTGGAACTTATAAGAGTAGAAGCATAACATATACAGTATGTTTCAGGTCTATGTAGAAGCTTGAAAAATGTGTGGTGGCTTTTAAAAATGTTGCATCTGCACTCCTAGCCATTTCAAACCATATGTTATAAATTATTTTCAGAGAAGGCAGAGGCTTATTAAAATAAAAACATCTAGCTGATCAGATTCATGATATCTTTATAACACATTCTTTGGTGTCCTTGGCAAAATTTTATAAGCTAGCTTTTCTTTCCATATTTCTGGGACATCTTTTGACTTTCCAACAAGGTCTTGATGAACTTTAATACAAGTATTCACCAAATTCAAGCCAGTTTGCTTTCTAATCAGGCAAATCAGCTGGGCAATATAAAAGGGCCACAAACAGAAAATAAATTCAAGCAAAAATATCAGAAAGATAAAAGACCTTTTCTTCTGAAAACAACCAGTCTCCTTCCCCCAACCGTTATAGTCGGAGCTTTTAGGTTTAGAAAAATATGGTGACTAGGATGGAAGCAAGACAGATATTTATTAACTATGCAAATTATGATGGAAATAGATTTTTAAAATTTCTTCTCATTTCTAATGATAAATCAAATAATTTAAAGAAACAGGAAGGTTGGTAAAGGTTATTTTATGGATCCATCTTAGCAACTACAGAATACAGAATAACAGAGTTGGAAGGGATCTTGGAAGTCTTCTGGCCTAGCTCCCTGCTAAGGCAGTAGACTTTATACCATTCCACACAAATGGCTGTCCAATCTCTTCTTAAGACCCTGCAGTGATGGAGCACCTACAACTGCTGCAGGCAAGTTAAATGGTTAATTGTTCCCCTGTCATAAAATTTCTCCTTAATTCTGGGTTGAATCTCTCATCAATAAGTTTTCATCTGTTACTTCTTGTCCTGCTTTGGAGAATAGCTTGACCCCATTCTTCCCTGTGACATCCTTCAAATATGGAAGACTGCTATCATGTCACCCCAGTCCTTCTCCTTTTTAGACTAGACTTTAAACTAGCATACTCAGTTTCTGCAACCGTTCATCATAGGTTTTAGCTTCCAGCCCCCTAATAATCTTTATTGCTCCTCGCAGTTCTCTTTCTAGAGCAGGGACGTCAAATTTGCGTCATCACATCATATATTGTGACTTTTTTTCCCCTTTGTTAAACTGGTGGTGGGAGTGGCCAGCATGTGACATATCTGGCCCATGGGCTACGAGATTGACACCCCTGTTCTAGAGTCTCAACCAGTGGTGAAATTCAAATTTTTTTACTACCGCTTCTGTGGGCGTGGCTTGGTGGGCGTGGTGTGGCTTGGTTGGTGCGGCAGGGGAAGGATACCACAAAATACCAGGGCCTGGTGGCTCAGCAGACTGATAGCATTGTGATTAACACCAGCTGTCTGCAATTACTGTAAGTTCGAATCTCACCAGGCTCAAGGTTGACTCAGCCTTCCATCCTTTCTAAGGTAGGTAAATTGAAGACCCAGTTTGTGGGGGCAATAAGCTGACTTTGTATAAATATACAAAAGTATGAAGGCTATTGCTTAACGCATTGTAAGCCGCCCTGGGTCTCCAGAGAAGGGTGGCATATAAATCAAATTATATATATATATATAAATATAAATATATATATATATATATATATATATATATATATATGTGTGTGTGTGTGTGTGTGTGTGTGTGTGTGTGTGTGTTTTTCTTCAAGCCAGGTTTTCCCTACGTAGCCAAGGTTTTTTTGTAGCTCCAGCTCAGTAGAATATACACACATACATACATACATTCCCTTCCCACTTCTGGGAGAAGAATATTGCAAAATCTCCATTCCCACCCTACTCTGGGGCCAGCCAGAGGTGGCATTTGCCGGTTCACTGAACTACTCAAAATTTCCGCTACCAGTTCTTCAGAACCTGTCAGAACCTGCTGGATTTCATCCCTGGTCTCAACTATTATGATGGCTTTAAAATGAGAATTGATGGCTATTATTTACATGCAATTTTTGTCTTCCAAGTTACATGCCCAAAAGGGATTTTTTATAGTGTAACTATTGTACATACCATGTCAAAAATATGTAGGTATCAATAACAGATCTGGAGCTGAACTATCTCAACTCCCAAACATCTTCCTTCGTCTGGAAGATCCTCTCTAAATTCTCTAAAATAGATGCCTCATTCATCTACTTTCAGTGTAATAATAAATAAAATTAGACTGACAGTCCTGTGATTTTATTACATCTTGTTCTTGACCAATGTTCCTTCAGCATTTACTAATGCAACAGAGAGGGTATCTGGTATCATTGTGTTATAATTTTGGGATTTCTACAGACTTCTGATTTGCTACTATAAAAATAAACTGCTTGACCAAACTGACTTTTGATTGGAAAGAGGATTTTTTTTTCTCATGCATATTTTTACAGTGTAACTTTTTGAAAAATAGAATATAATGAAATATATGTTTTGTTGGCATTTATAGTCTATTAATATGATTGTTGATTTGAAACATGTCCTGGCAAAGAATTTTTCTGACAGTACTCAGGACTGCAAAGCTGCAAATTATTTTTTTGTCTGGACAAGAACTTTCTTTTTGCTTTATTTTTAAGAAAAAAAGATTAGGAAATGGGTTCTCCACGACATTTTGTTTTTGTTTTCACTTGTGAAAAGAGACTTTCTTTGATGGATCTTTCTCTTTAAAGGATTTTCTCAACACTCTAAAATATGAGGCTTTATAAAAAAATATCAGGTACTTAAAGGTTGTTACTTTAATATTTCATCAGTTATAGTTTTGCCAAACAAGTCTCTCCTGCCAAAATAATCTTTTCTACAATACTTAAATTATAGAGAATCATTTTTTGCTCTTGGCAGACAGTCTATTGCTTTCTCACCCATAATAGAGCAATTATATGCTCTTTTCAGCAGTAAATATTTTAATTTCATCCAAACTAAAAAGAAAAAATTGCATGGTGAGAAGGAAAGAGAGAAGAAGAAAATGACATGGGGACTGACTCTGTTGTTTTCTAAAGTTTTGGCAAAATCTGGAAAAAACAAAAAATGCAAGTTATTTTATCTTTGCTGGCAGATTGCCTCTTCTGAATATATGAAAGCTCCCTAATGTAAGAGAAATAGATACTTAGATTTTAGTCAAAGGTGTTGCATTGTTCTTTTCTGCCCTTCCTTCTTCTTCACTGCAAAATTCAAAAAAATATATATCAAAAATTCAAATCTTTATTGTCAGTGCACAACATATGCACAATGAGATTGATTGAGCTCCCTCAGTGCACCCCCTCCCCAACACAATACAACTCACAGTGAAGACAGAAAATCCCCAACCCAATAAAACAAATTAACAAAACACCCAGTCCTATTGCACCAGTGTGAACATGTTACACATTGCGCCGGCACTGCAAGTCCATCATACTACATAGTTATGATGTTATATCACATTCAGAAGTCTGACAGCCCATGGATAAAAACTGTTCTTCAGTCTGTTTGTGCGGCTGGCTATGCTTCTATATCTCCTTCCCGATAGTAGGAGGATAAAGAAGTGATGATCAGGGTGAGAGTCATCCCTGAGAATTTTCCTCACTCTTCTAAGACAGTGAGCCTTAATTATCTCATCTAGTGGTATCAGGGGACAGCCCACAATGTTTTGTGCTGTGCTCACTGTAATGTTTTTTTTATCCATGGCTGTCAAAGTGGCATGCCATACCATGAGGCAATAAATGAGGATGCTTTCTATTATGGACCGGTAAAAGCAGGTCATCAGTTGTTGTTGCACCCTGTTTTTACGCAAGACCCTAAGGAAATGGATTGTGTTCCATTTCTGGCCCCCTGGATTGTGTTGTTTTTCCAGGTGAGGTCTTCACTAAGATGGACTCCCAGGAATTTAAAGGAGGAAACTCTCTCTACACAGCCCCCTTCGATGTAAAGTGGTCCCCCTCAACATAAAAACTAAATCAATCCATAAATCTCCCTGTTAAATGTCATGGTGTCATAAGTATTCAATATAGCATGAACAACTTACCATTTCTCCAAAAAAAAAAAAAAAAAGGCATGGTTTTATCCTTCTCAAAATCTAAATACTTTTCTTTGTAAATTTACAGAAATTAGAGTAATATAACTTGAAGCTATTAATATTCTCGCCAGTCAAGAAATATTTTCATTCTGGAATATTCTCATTCTAACTCTGATGTCGGTTGATAAAATGTTGTTCAATAAAGTTTTATTTCATCTGGTTTCATCCTCATTTCTTTTATTTAGAATCTAATCAGTAGAACTGATTCTTTCCATTTCTTCCCAAATTGTTTCACCAAAATTTTATTCTCAATTCTGTAGAAAATGGGAAAGAACAAAGTATTTTAAGAAAATATCTTATGTTTATATAATGGAGACATATATAGTGTTTATATAATGAAGACACCTTCCATTTCCTCTGAAATGTAATCTTTTTAAAGATTCTGGCTTTCTGGCTGCTTTCATTCTCATTCTGTCTAAAATCAACAGATGTTTATAAATATATTAAAAAGTTCCTTAAAACAAAATGAAAATATGAAAAAGATAAGAACATCTCTACTGCAAGAGAGGAAAAAGTGTTCATCCCAAGAGTGTCACACACAAAAGACATCATTAATTCTATCAATCAAGATAGCATCAGTGTGAACAGCAAAACCTGGAAAATATGGTTTTTGAAGGGCCCAGAGGACCAGAAAGATTCAATTCTTATGAGCTTTAAAAACGATTGACAACTCAAAAAGGCAAACACCTATTGTTTTGTTTTTTTATCTTTAATCCTAAAAGACAGAACATTTTTTATTAGCATGGTCACTGCAGGCAAGAGACAAATGCCCTAAGTCAAAGGTTATTAGGAGAAGCAGAAGAAAAGGGCCAAATCTAATAAAGACTTCTGGAATCATTACCCTCATTCTGGCAGAACTTTTAGTCTTGTACATCCAACTGCTATGCTAAGCTACTGAAATGTTAAGCATAAAGGTGAAATATTTACCTTTACTTTTTAAAAATCAGAATAAGGAGGAAACTGTGCTAATAACTACCAATCTATTCCTGTAAGCTTTTTGTAGGAGGGGTTTAGAGACTCCTGCTTCAGGAAGCCAGGGATTCAAGCCAGCACTGTTCATTCAAGGCCAGATACTAGTACATCTTAAATATCTGATGATCATACCAAAGAAGCATATAGAGAATTATTATCAGCTTTTTTGAACAATTATTTTTCTCTAACAAAATCTGAGCAAAAAAACCCCTGTTAGTTTTCCACCATATCTGAAAACCCGTCCCCCCTCTTTTTCAATAATGTTGAAAAAATACATAGGTATTATGGCTTGGGTGTTCGTTTTAAACTAATTTATGTGCATAGTAAGATTTTCTCAGTGAAGATGGGCGGCATAAATAAACAAATAATTAATTAACCCTCTTACAGCCATCCTCTTCATTGTACAATGCTAAGTAAAATAACAGCTTACATTTATCCCAGTTACCTTCTGCACAGGTTGACTGCATTTTTGTCACATATGATTGGAAGCATTCTGGTGCATGATCAGCAATTACAGCTTTCACTTCAAACATAATAATATTTTCATACAAACAGGTCTGGCAAGAAAGAAAACATACTATCAAGTAGAGGCTATCAAGTCACATTAGCAAAACAAGCTGTATTCTTCTTATGAAGCAGTAATTAAATGATCCACCACAAAAGTAAAAGATAAGCAGAATCAATCAAGAAAAAAAAATTGTCATGATTTGCATTTGTTCTGTTTGACTTTAATCTGAGGCAATGACAAATAAAGGATAGATTTTTTAGAAAAACAAACACATTTAAGGTATATTACAATCAGAGAGGATTTTGATTACAAATTTTCTTTAGTAAGAAATAGTTGCTTGCATATTGGGAGTGGGCAGGGCTGCTGCTGCTGCCGGAGCGTGTTTGCAGTAGCTCCTCTTGGTTTTATTTTATTTTATCAATTTTTAGTATACCCATTGGAGTCTTTTTATTTAAATAATATTTTTCGGAGACGATAACAGAGTAGACCACAACATAGACAAAGTTTTGGCTGATAAGGACTAATAAGGCATGGGGAAAAGAAAGAAGTGCCATGGAACCAGCCCGGGATCTTTCCCACCAATGAAGAATGTAAAACAACCAAAAATTGACAATCACTTTGCTGAAAAGAGATTTGTAAGTAAAAATATCCCACCCTTCATTTCCAACAATCTAGAGAGGTTAGAACGGGACAGGCAAAGAGATTTGACAAAACAGCAGATACTAGACTTTCCCGATCTGGGGGGAGGGGAGCAAAATGACAGCCAGTTGTTTTTACAAACGAGTCCAGCTACAGCCTGTATGGAGACCAAGATAAAGTCTAAAAAGTTTAACAACAAACTAATCCAGAGTGTGGAGAGCTTACCGTGGGAGAATACAACAGAGTTTATGGCAAAGCAATGCCTTCTTACAGCACAAACAGTTGTTTCAATATTTGAGCAATATTAATAACCAAAAGAGCCTTGGTAGTACAGTGGTTTAATGCACCCTGTTATTAACACAGCTGCCTGCAATTTCTGCAGGTTCGAATCTTATCAGGCTCAAGGTTGACTCAGCCTTCCATCCTTTCTAAGGTAGGTTAAATGAGGACCCAGTTTGTGGGGGCATAAGCTGACTTTGTATAAATATACAAAAGTATGAAGGCTATTGCTTAACGCATTGTAAGCCGCCCTGAGTCTCCGGAGAAGGGTGGCATATAAATCAAATTTTAAAAAAAAATTCAACACGATGTGGAGACACTGAAAAAAGATATAGCGCTTTTTCTGCAAGAACAACATTGGGCTACAGGCACCCTTTACTAAAGTCCATACAGCAGACTTGGGTAAATCCCATACTCAGGATAAGGAAGAGGAAAAAGAGCAAAGACCCAGGGAAACAGTTAAAGAGCCTGCCAAAAAGTGTCAGCCCACTCGGAAAAACAGTCCTTCTCCACATAAGGCATCAAGAGGAGGAGCTATTAATAGAGAGGTTGTTTGCATATTAAAAGGATTGTTGACTTTTCTTCTAGTCTTTTACCTTTACTCTGAAATTTTAAAAGGTAAGTTGCTTTTAAGATCATTATCCAAACTCTATTTTGATGTCTTTATTATGAGACAAAAGGAATAGGTTTTTTTTCCAGTTTATGATTTCTGTTCTCAGTTGGAAGATAAATTTAAAGAAAGGATGCAGTGCTTCATGAACATCCATAAAATTTCTTATGAGTTTCACTGCAATTAACATATAGTGCCATTCAACAACATTTCATCTACTTAAAAATATATTGCAGAATCTTTAAATCCAGGCATGTTTAAATAATATTGTATCTTTCGAGTATTATACAGTATCTGCACATCTTTATACAGTACTTGTTTTCAGCATCTCCAATTCTAACTTTACCGATTGGGGAGAAGAGCCTAACAATCAATTGAATATTTTAGAGTTGGCCATATAATCAGGAATCCTATGTTTATGTTATGTATTGATACTTTTAAGCGGGAGTTTCAAACCTGCTTACGTTTCTGATTGGCTGACAGTCTCTCCAGGATTGTATATAAGGAGGACTGCAGCCTCTGAGTTTTTGCTGAAGTCTCACTGTATATTAAAGAGCTGTTGTCACTTGCTTGCTTGTGCCTCTCGTTATTCCCGAACCACTTCATTGGCGACGAGGATGGGATTGAGGCTACAAGAAGCCAACCAGTGAGACCACGAGCTTCAGCTAGGCGACGAGGCGAACCACAGGAGACATACCGGACATGTCTGCCTACGTTCCGCCCAAGCCTTTTGATCCGACCCGCGAAAAATGGGTCTCGTACCTAACGAGGTTTGAATGCTCGTTAGAAGCCAGCGACATGCAGGGCCTCTCGGCTAATCGAAAGAGAGCCCTATTCCTAAGCCACTGCGGACCGGACGTGTTCGAGATGGCCGAGTCACTGTGTGAGCCAACGCCGGTTCAAACAGTCTCATGGGACACCCTGATGGCAACTCTCCGGGCTCACTACGCTCCGGTCCCCTCCAAGTTCGTGCAGCGATACCAACTGAGGCAGCGCGTCCAACGAGAAGGAGAGCCGGTCAGCGCGTACATGGCCAGCCTGAGAAAAGCCGCAACTCATTGCGACTACAGAGACTTGGATGACGCGTTGCTTGAGCAACTGATCTGTGGTGTTCGGGACATTAGGCTGCAACGGCGGCTGCTCGCCAAGCCTGATTTGACGCTCGCCGGAGCCCTTGACGAGGCCAGGGCTCACGAAGCCTCCACAAAGGCCGCTGAAACGCTACAGCGTCCGCCGACCAGCAAAGACAGCCCCAAGTCTGCCCCGGTGCACAGAGAAGACGCCGGATCCAGCTCGGAGTCCGAGTCGGATGAGGACGTCTTCCGAACAGAGCACCGGAGAAAAGACACTGGCAGCCCCCGGCGAAGCTGTCCCAGCTGTGGTGGGCACCATGATAGACTGTCCTGCAAATACAGAGAGGCTATTTGCAGGCGTTGCGAGAAGAAAGGGCACTTGGCGCGAGTCTGCAGAGCCATTCTGCCCAGAAGTCTCAAACCACGTGAGCGCCGCAACCAACCGGAATCAGCACGCCAGAAGCAGCCAACGAGAGAAGGCGGCGCGAAAAAACGGCGCGAATTTGAACCGCGAGATGGCCGCAGCATACACATCGACCAGGCCAGCACAACGGTCGAGGACAAAGTCAGCACGGTGGTCGAAATCAACGGAAGACCGTGCTCGATGGAGATCGACACCGGATCAGCTCTCTCCATCATGTCGTGGACAACCCTAAAGACCCTCCTGCCGTCGTTCCGGAAGGATCAACTCTCCAGACAGAGACTGCGCATCCTAGACTACCAGGGGAACCGAGTCCCCCTCGAAGGCGTGGGCACGTTCCGGGTCACCTACGGAGACTACGAAAGAGACCTGCCGCTGACCATCGTCACGAAGCAGCTGCCGAGCCTCCTGGGCATGGGGTGGTTCCGAGCCCTTGGCATGGGCTTCACCGGCGTCCACCTGATGTCCAAGTCAACCCTGAAAGACAGCCTCCTGTCCGAGTTCCAGGACGTTTTCGGGGACACATTGGGCAAGTATGTGGGGACCCCTATTTCACTAAACTTAGACCCCAACGTAGCCCAAGTAAGACTAAAGGCCAGAAGAGTGCCGTTCGCATTGAAACCAAAGATCGATGCAGAACTGGACAAACTGATTAAGCAAGGGGTGTTGGTTCCCGTTGACCATGCCAAGTGGGAGACCCCCATAGTCACCCCAGTTAAGTCCGACGGCTCAATCAGAATTTGCGCCGACTACAAGTGCACGATCAACAAGGCTTTGCAGCCGAGTGCCTATCCGGTGCCGATCGTGCACCATCTACTACACTCCCTGGGCCCCGGAAAAATTTTTGCTAAATTAGACCTGGCCCAAGCCTATCAACAGTTACCGGTCGACGACGCCACGGCAGAGGCGCAAACGATCGTGACTCACAGGGGTGCATTTAAATGCACCAGGCTCCAATTTGGGGTGAGCGTTGCACCCGGCTTATTTCAAAGCACCATGGAGCGCCTGTTGCAAGGACTTCCGGGAGTAGTCCCCTATTTCGATGACGTCTTAGTCAGCGCCCAAGACGAACACCAGCTAGGGGACAGGGTACGGAACGTCCTGTCCAGATTCAGAGAAGCGGGACTAAGACTTAAAAAGAACAAATGCAGGATAGCGGTCCCCTCGGTAGAATTTCTGGGGTACAGGGTGGACGGCACAGGCATCCACCCTACCGAAAGCAAGGTGAGGGCCATCAAAAGCGCACCAGCCCCCAAATCCAAAGCTGAGCTCCAAGCCTTCCTTGGACTGCTAAATTTCTACTCAATGTTCCTAAGAGATAAGGCCACGGTCGCTGATCCCCTTCACAAACTCTTAGGGAAGAATGTACCATGGGTCTGGGGGAAACCGCAAGCGGCCGCTTTTGAGGCAGTAAAAAAACTTCTATCTGAGGACAGTTTCCTGATCCAATACAATGCAGAGCTGCCGCTCGTCTTAGTTTGCGACGCCTCCCCCGTAGGAGTTGGTGCCGTCCTAGGCCATAGACTGCCGAACGGCCTAGAGGCACCCATTGCATTCTACTTCCGAACTCTGTCCAGCACAGAACGAAACTATAGCCAATTGGACAGAGAGGCTCTGGCTGCGATTGCGGGGGTTAAGAAGTTCCACGAATACCTCTATGGCCGAAAATTCGAACTTGTGACTGACCATAGACCGTTGCTAGGACTGCTAGCAGGCGACAGGCCAACCCCCGCTGCCCTCTCCCCCCGTTTAACTAGATGGGCGATTTTCTTATCGGCCTACTCGTACCAGCTCGTCCATCGGCCTGGGCGGACCCTGGGTCATGCGGATGCCCTTAGCCGTTGCCCCCTTCCCGACCTGCTGGACAACCCAACACTGGAAACCTCCGTCCTGTTGTTGGACACGTTAACCTTGGGGCCCATCTCCTCCGGCGAGGTGGCGAAGGCATCAAATAGAGACCCTGTTATCCGGACTGTTATGGGTTGGGTTTTGAAAGGGTGGCCGGACAAGGTGGTCGGGGAGGAGTACCAAGGTTTTGCCAACAAACGAAATGAACTGTTTACGCAAGGGGGGTGCTTACTGTGGGGTGACAGAGTGGTAATTCCAGCAAAACTACGAGATAGAGTTTTAGAATTATTGCACGACGGGCATCCTGGCATCGTTAGGATGAAGTGCTTAGCCCGCAGCTATGTCTGGTGGCCCAACATGGACCAGGTCATTTCCGAGTGGGTGGGGAAGTGCAGACCCTGCCAGGAGTCTCGCCCCGATCCCCCAGTAGCGCCCATCCGAGAGTGGGAGAAACCAAAAGGCCCATGGGGGAGGATCCACATTGATTTTGCCGGCCCGTTCCATGGCCAAACGTTTTTAATAGTAGTGGATGCCTTCTCAAAATGGCTCGAAATTGTATTAATGCCATCCACAACGGCCGAAGCGGTTATCAAGGCCCTAAGAAAGTTGTTCGCCACCCACGGCCTGCCAGATACCTTGGTATCGGACAATGGGCCCCAATTTACAGCGACCCTTTTCGAAGGCTACTTAGCCGGCCTGGGGATCCGCCATGCCCTATCAGCCCCATTTCACCCGGCTTCCAACGGATTGGCTGAATGATTTGTCAGGACAGCCAAGGAAGCACTGTCCAGATTAGACAATGGGGACTGGCAGGCCAGGATAGATCAATTCCTTGCGGTTCAGCATGCATCACCATGCACAGCAACTGGGAGAAGCCCAGCAGAGCTCCTCATGGGGAGAAAGCTCCGGTGCGTGTTGGACAGGCTTCACCCTAACTATTCGCACGAAAACTTTAAGGGAGAGACCTGTGGCTTAAGGCAGTTTCAGGTCGGGTCCCCGGTGTTCGCTCGCAATTATGCCAGCGGTCCTCTGTGGGTTGCCGGAACCATAGTGGGAATAACAGGCCCAAAATCATACACGGTGGACGTGGGGGTAGATAGACTCTGGAAGCGCCACATAGACCAACTGAGGAAACGGGTGGTTGGCGAGGCAAATATCAACGCAGACATGTCCGAGCCTAACTATGACCACTTCTCCAAAACAGCTAACTCAAGCCCGGGGCCGCGAGAATACTTAGCTGACAAGCCCTGGTTCCAGCGCCGCCCCAGCGAGTCGCCACTCCCAGCCGGGGATAACCACGCCCCGGACAAAATCCAGGAGGTTCCATTGGCGGAGCCGGGAGAGACAAAGAGTCCCTCCGACCAGCTCGACGCCTCACCAAACACTGAACTGCGCAGGTCAACTAGGGCGAGAACTCAGCCTAAGCACCTGCGAGACTTTGTTTGTACATATGTTAATTTTTGAGTGTTAGTGCCTTCTGGGAAGGGAGGGGTGTTATGTATTGATACTTTTAAGCGGGAGTTTCAAACCTGCTTACGTTTCTGATTGGCTGACAGTCTCTCCAGGATTGTATATAAGGAGGACTGCAGCCTCTGAGTTTTTGCTGAAGTCTCACTGTATATTAAAGAGCTGTTGTCACTTGCTTGCTTGTGCCTCTCGTTATTCCCGAACCACTTCAGTTTATATGATTTCTGAGGATTAAAGAGGATTAAAGAGGCTCTGCTGGTGTTTAGTACACTGTCTCTGTAAAGTAAAGGGTCTGAAAGATAAGGCAGTACAAAGAGGAGTATTGGAAATGAGGCCAGAAACCTGCTGCCTCCTTGTAAATATCTGTTTGCATATGATTCAAGAAACTATATCCTTGAAACGTTAACATATTTTATATATCACAAAGTTCTTGCTACAGCAGTACCAATTGAAAAAAAGCACATTACCACTTCATGTTATTCCAAGATACGATTTGTCCAAAATGCAGTAAAACATGTATTTATCTTCACTTTGTCATGTAATAGATGTTTATCACACTGACACAACATTTAAGGAAACAATGCACTGCTGCCTAAAAAAGCAGAGTTGGTAGGTGGACAGTTTTAAAAAAAAACACTTTGAATTCAACTACTTTGAATTCAAAATGTTGCAAAGGTAGAACTGTGAGTTAATGCAATAGGACAGGTACGGTTGCATCACTGCATACAAATGTTTAAGCACCTTGTTTAAACTCAAAATTTCAATGAACCCTTACATAAAAAGAACCTGTACAACTTCTACCTAGTACATATATTTTCTTTTAAAAATTTTATTTTAAAAACCATTTAAATTATTAAACATTAAAAAAGAAAGTAAAAAGAAAGTAAAAGGGTTAGTGAAAAAAAGTCAGTTAATAAACAGAGGACGTATAGTTATCACAAAATTTACTTTTATTATTTCTTTGATTATACAAGTAATTGAATACTAAACAATCTGTAACCTGTTGGGTCATTGCTTCGGAGATATTTCCTTACCTAAAAGAGAAACAGAATGATAATAGGAGGACAAAAAAGCAGTAGAGTGGGAATGACCTCTGACTTCCTTATGGCTTCCCTATTGATTTTATTTGTAGGAAGCTGGCAGGGACTCCTGGAAATGATGATCACATGACCAGCACTGACCATGGCAATGTGGTAACACTGAAGCAGCCACAACCTTGCCAAATTTTAATCCCACAGGAGTTATGGATTCCATATTTGGGATTCATTTTGTAACTTGAGATACATTGATTCAAAATTTGTTACCTTATGATGCATATTTTGCCCAAATGAAGAGACACAAAAGGTTTTATAGTATATAGATATGAAACTAGACTCCTTTTATTACTTTAAGAAATAATTGCAAAACACAACAGACTGCTAAACATTAATGATTGTATTGATATTATCATTATTTTACATTTATTCCTAAATATATATGCATATGATCATGTTAAAAAAAAGTGAAAAAATATTATTTTAAAAGTGAAAAGAGTATTAAATTATAAATTCCATCCCTTTGTACCTGGTTTATGATTACATCAAAATATTCATAAATAGTAAAATTGTTTTGGGTTATATCAAATATTTTCTTTAAAAATATGCTCTTAAATTTAAGTTTGCTTTGTTGTGTGACATGTAATATATAGGTAGCCTAAATAAATAAAGAATCTCTAATACTTCCCCACCAACACAGATAAAACACCAGAATATAAACTGACAGCAAACAGTATTCCTTACTAGCACTGATGATGTTACCTAGTTAGTAATGAAACATCTGCAAGAAAACAAACAAGCTCAGAGAGCACCATGGACCCCTTATTTCAACCCTGAGCTACAAATATTCTCTTTATTGATACAGGTAGCCCTCGGTTTATAAACACAATTGGGACTGAAATAAGTCCGTGTGGTTGTAAGGAAAATGGTCATGTGACCAGACCAGGGGTGAAATCTACTTACCTTCCTTACCGGTTGGGAAGTGCATGCTTCCCAACCGGTATGTGCGTCATGTGCATGTGTAGACCTTCTGAGAATGCGCAAAACCTTCTGCGCATGCACAGAAGGTAAAAAACATAGGAAGTAATGACTTGGTTAAAACCAGAAAGTAATGACATCCGGGCAGGTGGGCTACCATATCACCGAACCACTGGCCAAGATCGCTACCGGACTTGGCAATCCGGTCTGTTCTGGGAGCATTTCAACCCTGGACCACACCCGATTTTATGATAATTTTACCACAGTCATTAAGTGAATCCAGCTTCCCTAATTAGCTTTGCTTATTGGAAGTGGGCTGAAAAAGTGATAAATCATAATCATGTGACTGCAAGGTGTAACAACATTGTAAATGTGAGACAGTTATCAACATCCTAAATTGGAAATCAGGCGATTGCAGGGATAGTGCCATGGTCATAACTTTGAGGATAGGTCATAAGTAATTTTTTTCCAAGGCTGTTGCAACCATTCATTGTTTTTAAATGAATGGTTGTAAGTTTAGGACTACTGTATAGAGAAGCCTTTATTTATTTATTTATTTATTTATTTATTTATTTATTTATTTATTTATTTATTTATTTATTTATTTATTTATTTATTTATTTATTTATTAGTTTGATTTATATGCCGCCCTTCTCCGGAGACTCAGGGCAGCTTACAATGCTTTTAAGCAATAGCCTTCATACTTTTGTATATACCTGCTTAGTAGGGCTTTTTGGCCCCCTCCAAGTGGTATTCTATTTTATACAAAGTCAGCTTATTGCCCCCACAAACCGGATCCTCATTTTACCTACCTCAGAAGGATAAAAGGCTGAGTCAACTTTGAGCCTGGTGAGAATTGAACTCGCAGTAATTGCAGGCAGCTGGCAGCTAAATACTACTTTAACAGTAGTTTAGTCCACTGTGCCACCAGGCTCTTCATTCTTATGCTTAAGAATGATGAAACTTTTGTTCAATATGTATACTATTAATTTTGCCATTATTGAATATTTCCCAAGTTTGGTTTCTGCCTCTTTCAAAGTATCTTTTTTAAATATTGGGACAAATGTATTCTCACAGTCATCAGCATATATCTTTATATCAATTACATTTATGTTTATTTGTTCTATAAAATTACATAGTACAGTTGAATCTGGTATCTTTTGCAGATTTGAATTACAATTAAAGTTTATGTGCAGTAGTACCAATTCAGTCAGAAAGAAAATAATCTGCCTGCCTGATTAGTAAATTCATCTCTATTTCTTCTTTCTATATGATATAAATACTGAGCTGAATTGGCTAGCTAAGACTCCCATAAGTATGAATTAAAAAAACAGCCTCATCTTGTAATCTCTTAATTCAGGGTAGAGTTGGGACAACTGGATAGAGTTGAGCATTTACTGGCCAGATGCCCTTCCTGACATCATGTGGAGTTCACAGCAGATATTTTCTCTTTGTGCCCTAAGAGGGAAACATCTGCCACTGTCTAGGAGTCAGTCTTCCAAGTGAGAAACAAGCATCTTCACCACTTGGCCATTACACTGCTCCCATAAGTATGAATAAACATTGGAAAAAAAACTTGAAAATAAACTCACTGAAGATTTCCACCATCTTCAAAAAGCTCTGTAGTTATTTTGTATTGTTCCTTATTTACATATAGGGTGTGATTGCTCATATATATTTTCACACACACACACGCACACACACACACACAAATTCTTTTCTACAACTATGCAATAGATTTTTTTATATATATCAGAGATTGGCAGTTTACTTAGTTAGAGTAGCATCTTCTTAACAACCAAAAGATTTTCAAGTGAATGAGTAAAGATATAAATATCACATTACATTTACTTACTGAACAGGATCTCTTGAGAGAAAGTAGATCAAAACAATGTCTCAAGACAGTGGGAAATGCATTAACGTGACGTTTAACATCATTTGTTATTTTTAAAGTTGCAAGAATTATGTGTTTTCTGTACTATATTTGTAAGCCAGAGTTCCTGCAGCAAGGAATTATGGTTGGGAATTGGAGTCCCAAAACATATGGAGAGTACCAGGTGGCCATAAACATGAAAATTATTTCTAAATATTTATGGTAGACAAACTATAATGAAAACAATATCCTTTCAATATTATGGCATTGTAGAAAGAAGAAAGAGTGTAGGAAGAATTTAAGTGACTGGGTTACTTTAAAATCAATCAAATTGGGCAATTCTTTTCTTTTATGTATATTCTACTATTCAAGCACACAAATAGGCACATATGAGCACACACAAAAGCACATAAATTCTGGCACAGTATTTCTTCTTATTCTTTTTTTTTTAATTAATAATAAAAAAAACAAACCAACATAGATACATTAAAACAACATACAAAACAGACAAACATCAATTCAGTCCAATGACTGACTCTTAGAAGTTACTACAACGGTGGGTTATTTTCATATTTCTATTTGTATCTATATCTACATTCACATATTTACATGGTTATATATGTATATATATATATAATTGACTCCTTGTTTACTTCTATGCATTTCTATTGAATAGTCAAAAATTATCTTTATATTCCTATTTTTGCCTCCAGCCAGCTGTACCATCTTTGCCATACTAAATAGTAATCAGTATCGTCTTTCTCTTGTATTTCTTTTGTGAGCTTATCCAATTCTGCACATTCTGTAATTTTGGCTATTATTTTGTCCTCTGTGGGTAACTGTTCAGATTTCCAATGTTGGGCAAAGAGTATACGTGCTGCTGTGAGGATATGGATGATCAGATATTTTATTTCTTTGGTGTATTGTGCTGTGATTATTCCCAATAAAAAGATTTCCGGCCTCATTTCCAGTTTTTGTTTTGTGATTTCTTCAATCATTATTTTAATTTGTTGCCAGTATTGTTTTGCCCTTCGGCATGACCACCAGAGATGATAATATGTCCCTTTCTGTGATTTACATTTCCAGCACATTGGAAACGTGTTTGGGAACATCTTGGCCAGGCGTGCCGGTGGGAGGTGCCATCGGTAGAACATTTTGTAAAGGTTTTCCTTATAGGGTATAGACAATGTCATCTTATAATTTATCTTCCACAAATTTTCCCACTTATCCAGTTCAATAGTATATCCTATATTTTTGGCCCATGTTATCATATTCTCTTTGACGACCTCCTGTTCTAATTTATATTTTAGTAGGTACTTATAAATTTTGGTAATCATTTTCTCATCTGTACTTTGTAATATTTTATCCAGTTCATTTGGTTCATTTTGGAATCCGAATTGTGCCCGATCAGTTTTGTATCTTGATTCTATTTGCATGTATGACCACCAATCAGTGTCTATACCCTGATTTTGTAATTCTTGTCTTGTTTGTAATTTCCCTTCACTGTTCAGTAATTCTTTATAACTCCTCATTTTCTCTATATCCATGGCGTTGGGATATATTAGTGCTTCCATTGTCGATAACCATTGTGGAATTTTGGTATAGTGCTTTCTAATCTCTTGCCATGTTTTGTACAGTGATTCTCTGATAATATGTTGCTGGAAATATCCATGGTGCTTGTCCTTTCCCTCCCACAAAAAGGCATGCCATCCGTGTTGTAATTCAAAGCCCTCTAGTAGTAGCATTCTTTTATTCTTGAGATCTATCTAATCCCTTATCCAGTTTAGCGATGCTGCTTTGTAATATAACTCCCAGTCCGGTAGACCTAAACCTCCTTTTTCCCGAATATCTTGCATACACTTTATTTTGATTCTGGCCCTTTTCCCATTCCAAATAAATTTTGTTATTATTTTATTAAGGTCCTTAAAAAAGTTCTTTCCTGGCCAGATTGGTGTTACTTGAAAGAGGTAGAGTAATCTAGGCAATATATTCATTTTTATGGATGCGATTTTCCCTAGAAATGACAGTTGTAATTTGTTCCACGTTTCCAGATCTTTTCTAATTTGTTTCATTAATTTGTTATAATTGTCTTCTCTAATTGTTATTGCTTTAGCAGTAAGTCAGATTCCTAAATACTTTATTCTCTTTTCAATTTGTATTCCTAATTTATCTTCTAGTTTTGTCTCCTGTACCTTTGTCAAATTCTTTGTTAATGCTTTAGTTTTTTGTTTGTTAATTTTAAGCCCTGCGACTCTTCCATATTCCTCTATCTTCGCTAAAAGTTTGGTTCCTGTTATTTTCGGTTGCTCCATTATAAATACCACATCGTCAGCGAAGGCTTGCAATTTGTACTCTTCTTTCCATGTTCTCAAACTGGTACAGTATTTCTCAAATAACTAATCTATATCTGAAAGAACATTTAAGAATATATACACATTATTCTTTATCTAATAAGATTTGAAAAGGCTTAGAAGTCAACATTAACATTCACTTTTATATGTTTTTCTTTTATTGAAAACAAAATTAAAATACAAAATAGAGAAAGCAAAAAAAAAAAAAAAAATTCCAGAAGGTCAAAAAGAAAAATAACAGATAACACAAACAATCAAAACATTAAAAAGCTGCATCACAAAAAGATATTATACACATATTATCCCCTCTGGCTGAATACTGATTAATATATTACTACAACATTAGTTCCCATCCCTTTCAAAACAAGTTCTCCAAAAAATTTAAAACTACTCAATATATTTGCAACTTGTTGACCTGTCTTCTATATTTTATAATGACCAAGTAGTTAACAGGAAAAAACAATATGCAGAAAACCGCCCAGCCGCTCTGTTTAGAGTGACCCGCTCTCTTCTCAATCATGGAGCGAGGGAGGACCCCTTGCAGGTCAGAGCTGAGGATTTTGTACAGTTTCTGCAAGATAAAATCGTTCAGATTTGGACTGGGTTGGACTCTGACTGGGCAGAGTCTGACAAGGCGACAGGGGTCTGGGTTGAGTTTGAGCCTGTTTTGTGGATGAAGTAGACAGGATCATGGATGCCTCCACGTGTTTATTGGACCCTTGTCCCTCCTGGCTTGTGTCTGCAGCCAGAGAGGTGACTGGAGGTTGGATTCAAGCGGTTGTCAACGCTTCTCTGAGGGAAAGGGTCTTCCCCGCCACACTTAAAGAGGTGGTGGTTCGTCCCCTCCTCAAGAAGCCCACCCTTGGTCCATACTCCCTTAACAACTATCGTCCAGTCTCCAACCTTCACTTTATAGCGAAGGTTGTTGAGTTCGTGGTGGCACAGCAGCTCCTGCAGTTCCTGGAGGAAACTGACTACCTAGACCCATACCAATCAGGTTTCAGGCGTGGTTACAGCACAGAAACGGCATTGGTCACCCTAGTGAATGATCTCTGGTGGGCCAGGGATGGGGGTTTCTCCTCCATCCTGGTCCTTCTTGACCTTTCAGCTGCTTTCAGTACCATCAACCATGGTATCCTCCTGCAGCGACTCGGGGGGTTGTGGGTAGGAGGCACCGTTTTACAGTGGTTCTCTTCCTCTCGGGCTGCTCACAGTTTGTATGGACGGGGGGGAGAGAGAGATCCACCCTGAGGCCCCTCACATGTGGGGTGCCTCAGGGGTTGGTTCTCTCCCCCCTGCTCTTTAACATCTATATGAAGCCACTGAGTGAGATCATTCGTGGTTTCGGGGTGAGGTACCATCAATATGCTGACGATACTCAGCTTTACATCTCCACCCTGGGTCACCCTGGGGATGCCCTTTCTGTGATGTCTGATTGCATGGAAGTGGTGCAGGCCTGGATGGAAAGAAACAGACTCAGATTCAACCCATCCAAGACTGAGTGGCTGTGGATACAGGCATTTTGCGATCTAGTGGCCCCGTCACTAGTGATGGGAGGGGAGGTTCTTACTCCCTCAGAAAGGGTCTGCAAGCTGGACTCACAGCTATCTTTAGAAGATCATTTGATGGCCGTGACCAGGGGGGCCTTTGCACAGGTACCCCTGGTGCACCAGTTACATCCTTTCCTAGATCGGGATGCCCTTGCCACGGTCACTCATGCCCTTGTTATGTCTTGGTTGGACTACTGTAATGCCCTCTACATGGGGCTGCCCTTGGGGTGCACCCGGAGACTACAGTTAGTCCAGAATGCAGCCGTGCGGGTTGTTATGGGGGCTTCTCGGTACTCCTGTGTGACACCTCTCCTGCACGAGCTGCACTGGCTACCGTGGTTCTTCAGGTTTGTTTCAAGGTGCTGATGCTCACCTATAAAGCCCTACATGGCTTAGGCCGGGGTACCTGCAGGATCATTTCCTGCCATCCTCCCATCGTCCAGTGCGTTCACACAGAGCGGGTCTCCTCAGGGTGCCATCAGCCAGACAATGTTGGCTGGCGGCCCCCAGGGGGAGAGCATTCTCTGTGGGAGCACCGACCCTCTGGAATGGACTGCCCACCGGCCTCAGGACAGCCCCTGACCTCCTTCCGCCACGAATTGAAGATATGGCTTTTTCACCAAATGGTTTAAATCTGTAGGGTTGATTTAAAAACATTTTTTTTTAAATTTGAATCTATTTCAATCAATTTTAAACCGATTTTAATGTTTATGTAATCTTTTATCTTCCTTTTGTAAGCCGCCCTGAGTCCTTCGGGAGAAGGGCGGCATATAAATTACATAAATAAATAAATAAATATTAGAGAAACAAAAATTAAAGTTTTAAAACTTTCTGTTAACAGCCTGTTATTATAATCCACTCATAGAAACCTTACCTTGGCATGATATCTATCCCAAGTCATACCAAAAGCTATAAACAAATCAAATCAAATCAAAGCTATAAACAATTAATATCATCTCTAGTCAATTGCTGTTTAATTAAATATAGTAAATCCAATCTCCAAAATAAGTCTATCTTCTGATCAATGTGCAAGCAGAAGTAATTGTCAATTAACTGTAATAATGTCCAGTCTCTCTTAGACTTCATAGAGGTCTGGAATCTGTCTCTTTTCCTTGTAGTCAATATCATAATGTTGAAAAAATGTGCAGATTTAAACTTCGGAACAGCAGATGAAATTCACTTTGCTGGTTCTTCAGCTGTGAGACTATCTCTTTGACCGGGAACTGGATCAAAGTCCTTTTGTGTATCTTCAGCCATATCCAAAGATAAAGCTTCATATCTTAATATTATTTTAACAATCATTAAAGTTTGATCAAGCTTTCATGAGAGAAATCTAGCAAGGAGCTGTAATTCTCCCACCCTCCTTTCTTAGCTTTCAGAAACTGTTCAACCATCTTAATAAATGAAACATAGCCAGGAAATAAAGAATAAAACAATATGTTTGCCTCTATATTTCAACCCAAGATTATAAGAAAAGTTAAATGGAAATAAACTCCAGGTGATTTGCAAATTTAAAAAAATACAGAATCCAGTGGTGGGAGTCTGAGAACTGTTTCCATACATACGTTACTGTGCTTTCCATACAGAAGGGACAGAGGTTATCCAGAACAAAAGAATCAAAAGAGAACAAGAGAAAAAGCAATTCAAGTCCAGCAAGAGGTTGAAATAAATCAGCACCCAACCATTAATCGACTTTTAAAATAAGGAAAATAAAACAATGAAGTCGAAAAGTGAAAGTTAAAATTCCAGTGTCCTTAGAAAATGAAACTGCTTGACAAAAAGATGAATATGCCCAGTGACTTTTCAATTGCTTCCAGAAGGAATTGAGATCTGCAAAACATCCACCTTGCCCACCGGATCTATGATCATCCAAAGATCATAGATCACTTAGGTCACTTTTAAGTGCTTCCATTTAAAATCAGGGAGCAGCACTTCCAGAGAACCAGCTTTAGCAGTGAAATCAGCAGATCATCTGTAAGAGAGAGAAAAAACTTCTTACTGAAGCAGCCATCTTGAAAGGGAAGGTTAAAGCCAACATTAGCATTCACAAAAGGATTAAATAAAATCTCACTGGTTAGCCATTCCCTGACTAGTGATACTTATTTTCTGAAATAAGAAGTGATGACATTATATTTATTTAATTGTATACATTTATTTTACAATTCTTCAGCCTAATATATTCACAGGATGATACACAATTCTGGGTCAGCATTGCCATTCAACAAATTAAAAAAAATAGATGAAAATAGTTTTTAAACCTTAAACATCTAAAACAGATGTAACAGTTTACATCTGACAGATGATAATGGCAGGTTAGAGTTAAATAGAATGAAATAATGAATTTCAATCCTTTTAAGATATAAAGCCCATATGCATATGCTTGACAGTAAAAATCTGGTGGAATGTGTATTTTATTGTGTGAAAGAAATTAAGGGAATTTTCTTGGGGCCTGGAGATTGGACTTATGCTTTTAAAATACCATTATAATAGAGATAATGGTATTTGAAAAGTATGAATTTCAGGCATAAGCAGAAGTAAAGGAGACACAACACAGAACCATTTCTCAGATCTCAATGTGATTCTTCAGAAGATTCACTCAAAGTATAAAAATTGGAGGTAAATTCAGTTGTAGTATATATTAGAAATGTCTCTTTGTATACCATTATCATATTCCAAATGTCCATCTGCCATCCAGAAGCAGTAAGCTAAATAAAATTGTAATATATAATTCATGGCACCAAAATGTAAAGAATTAGATCCAGACTTATGTTTAAATAAAAACACTGGTTTTAAAAGGCTTTCTCTAAATAGAAATAAATCTGGATCTATCCCACTGCTATTAACTTTACTGATATTCATCAGTTTTCATAGCTAGCAAATCTACATTCTTGTATTCTTGATGTTTATATTAGCAATAGGAAATATTTTTGGAGCATAAATCCCACCCCAAAAGTAAATCTAAAATGACTCAAAAAGCAATCAAATATAGTTTCCTAATTTTCTATTTTAAGTTCAGATCTGTACTTTTGGTACATAGACATATTTCTAAATTCTTTTTAAATACTGTATCTGTGAGTTACATTATAGTAAGGCAGCCTTTGCCAAAATAATATAGCATTGGGACTAAATCTACAGAAATCCTAGTGTCTCAGCTATCATGATGAAAGACCACATTAGCTGAAAATTATGTGAGCTGTAGCCCCAATAGACCTGGACAATACCCAATTAAGAAAGATTGACTAAAGAATGCCATCTAGGGAAAATTATAGTCACAACGGAATTAGATCTCAATTATTCATTTTTCTAATTTTATAATTGCTGTCTATATGAACCAAGAGCTTTATTCAGTAGACCATCTCCCTTTGAAATCCAGCAATATCCAGTGTTGCTGGGGGAAATAAAAAACACTGGAAAGTGCACTTATTGATATAATTTGAGTATGTGCAACCAGAATGCTTTGGATCTTGGCCACCTCCTTCTCAAACCAGTCGTGGTAATGGAAGAATACGAGCTAAAAGCTCTTTAAAACATGCCATTTGTTGCACATAGACTTTATCATTGGTGTCCATGGACTCTGAAGTCCTGTTTTCCTAGATGCAGTAAAGCATGAAATTACTTTCCTTTGATATATAATCATAAGACTTATCACTATTCCTAGGCATTTTTGACAAAATATACTATATCCCATGCAAAGGAGAGTTATATTGACAATCTGTAGACTTTTAAGTTAGTCATTACTTTTAATAGCATTATTAATGATACTATATATATTGCATACAGAATAAAATAAAGTGTTAACTGGTAAACTGTGTTCTTTATAGTGTAAGTAAATGAAATAATGAAGCCATTTCTCCCGCGTAAAATTGGAAGTATCTTGGTGACGTTTTGACGAAGTCTCATTCGTCATCTTTAGGCTGGTGTTTTCGGCTTCGTGCTTCTAGGAGCAATGTGTGATCGCAGCTGTTTCTTCCTTTTAACTGCCAGTGGGGGTGTGAACTGATTGGGTGGGAGCTTGGCTGTGTTCTGATTGGGTGGAGGTGTGTTCTGATTGGTTGGGGGTGTGTTCTGTTTAGGTGGGGGCTTGGTTGTGCTCGGATTAGTCTGAGTTGCAGGGGGATTTGAGCTGGTGAGCTGGGTTGCTGTTGTTTGGCTTCACGTTCGTGGTCGTGCCACATCTTCATGGTGGGTGTCAGTTTGCTTCATGTATGGATTGGAGGGGTTTAAAGTGGCTAATGATGCAGCTGTGGTCTGGCTTCTGGTTTGTGGTCATGCCTCATCTGTGTGGATTTGGGTTTGTTTTTTGTGTGGATGTATGGTGATTCGCCATCACAGTTATAGACTAATGTAGGACTCCAGAAGTACAGCACACAGAGCATGTCTCTTAACCTCTTTGCATTTATTAGTTATACTTGCTTAAGTTACAGACACTCATACTTTCATACTTATATTGTGACACTTTGATTCTATATATTGTATATTAAATCATAAAACTTTTATATATTAAGTTGGACAAATACTGCTTTAAATTCCAAGAGCTCAAGTACCTTGCAGAAATACTAATGAAAGATGGCATTAAATCAAACTAAAATAGAAGTAATTGTAGGCATGTCAAAACAGAAGTTCCAGAAAGATGTTCATAGGATCATGGAGCCATATCAGTGGGCACGCCAGCTGAGCTCTGGTGTGCATGCGTGTGCCGGCCAGCTGATTTTCAGGCCTTCTGGGCCCACCAGAAGTAGGGAAATAGGCTGTTTCCTGCTCCGGAAGGGCTGGGGGTGTGGGGAAGGCCCGTTTTTCTTTCTTACCTGGCTCCAGATCCTCTCTATGCATCTGTGGAGGGTGAAAACAGCCTTTCCCACTCCCTTGTGGGATGTTTTTTGGTGTCCCCAGCCTCCAGAGACTCCTAGAGAGGCTGGGGACAGCAAAAAACATCACTTCCTGTCCCACCAGAAGTTGGGAAATGAGCCATTTCAGTCATTTGGAGGACTTCCTAGGGAGTGAGAAAGGCTGTTTTTGCCCTTCCCAGATAAATAGAGAGGATCTGGAACCAGGTAAGAAAGAAAAACGGGCCTACCAGGCCATCGCATGCCAGGAGTAGGGGGGAGGAGAGGGGGGTTGCGCACACATGCACAGGGCAGGACCCATAGAATTATCGGTGTGGGCACGCGCACGACCCTCCCTCACCCCCCCTTCCTGGCACGTGATGGCAAAAAGGTTAGCCATCACTGCTATATACAGTAATATCCCAAAGTTCAAATCTTAACACTTTGAAACTCCATGTAAGTAGCACATCTATATTTAGTGTAGATTATGGGATATCTTCTATTAGCTATTGCATTGAATGCTGAAACATTTCAGAACAGAATAAAAAATAATAATAATGAAAAATTGTATAAAGGCATCTTTTCTTCTTCTAATGGTACATGCCAATCTGAAGTGTATGCATCCTGCTTGATAAATATCTGCACTTACCAGTTGACACTTCCCTCATTTATTTATTTGTATATATAAATTTTCTCTTTTTCCAAAAGTAATAAGATTCATCATTGCATGAAAAATAAAGCTACAAAAATATTATCTGCTCTGTTATGGAAACATTGTTTTCTGTAATAATTCTTTTTCTCCAGAAGTCAGTTAAAGTCTCCACTGGAATGTGTAGCAGGTCATCAACCCATAAGGTCACTCTAAAAATCTACAAAATCGATTAGTTGCCTAGGTTGGACTGTTAGAATAGGATCCTGCTTCCCTGTGGTGAGAGACAGTGCCAAACAACCAGAGAGTGACATTGACAAGGGAATACTGTAACAGTAAGATACCCAAGTCCAGATTACATTGCAGCTTCTCTGACAGAAAAAACAGAAAAACTATATGACTACTATTACACATTGGTCCTAGTTCATCTAGGATAGGGTTATGGTTGTCATGATGGCCATGAACTCTCAAGCTGCCTCAGCTCCCATGCCCAAAGTAGATTGCATTCCCACAGATATAAAGTCAAGTAGCTCTGGCAAGGAAGTGCCTACAGCAGGTAAGTTGGTACAGTAATAACAATCCCTACAGCACAACTGTATAAATAGAGGATTGCCTCTGGAAATCTGTGGAGCAGCACTTCTGAAATCAATTGAGTTTTATATGACAATCACCACATCCCTATCCCTGCCCTGAAGTTGCTGTTGTTACCATTCCCAAAATCTGACTTGCACATTTCTGATTCCCACCGACTATACCCAGCCATATTTCAGGAGTGACTAGGATAGCCATCTCATATATGATCAAATCACTGATGAGACTAGCCTTATTAAAGGCTGATCAGGTATTAAGCATAAACAACCACAAGCCAGAGCCTCTGATGGCCCATTGATCAGGACTTTGGGATGAGTTCAGTTGGGTGGAATTTGGCAGGGGAACAAGATACTATAGCTATGTTCCCTGCAAACATCCCATCCTCTGTCTCCCATCATATTTCCTCATACTTATCACCACAATTATGATCTGGACTACCCCAAATCTCCTGAAATTCCCTTCAATCTCACTTCAGCCTAAGAGAGGGTGTCCTTACCTCATAATTCACAGAACTCATACACACTGAGGAAAGTGTACTTGGTTCCCACAGATATCAGTTCTTAGTTTCAGCATCTCTGATTGTCAAATAACCTCCTACTTGCAAGACCCCCTCCCACACCACACCTTCCATAAAACAACAGCAATCATCACCACTTACCCCACCAACTAGCTCTCACTTGGGGAGAGGGCAGCCTACTCCTTACAAGTAAGAACAAATCACTTAACAACATTCCACTCTATCCTGATGGTTGGATCATAGTCTGCCTCCTCAATAAAGTCCTAAGGCAGCCTTAAAAATTGAACACAAAATGGATGCTGTACTGTCACTCTGGATGAAAAAAAGAGGAAAGACAAGGTGGATACCTGGGCCACAGAGAAAAGATTGACAACAGATGTAAAACATAGACCTACAACAAAACCATTCTCCTGACTTGTGTTTACTTCTGCTGCTGCACCAAGATCTGCACTTGACTCTAGAGTAGTCAGAACAGTCTTTCTGTTGTCAATCTGTTTATCTCTTAAACTAAACTAAGCTACTATTTGCCTGTCAAGTATTGCTGTTACCAGATAACCAAATGATTTCACTGAATAGCTAGGTACCATTGTCTCCAGGAGGCCAAGCACTTTGCCACTGTTTTCAATTAGCTAGGTGCTGCTGAATTGCTGAGCACCAAGTCATCAAGTGTCACCAACAAGCCAGAAACACTTTCTAGCATCACTGTAATGCTGTACCTTTACCACTGTACTAATCATCACCAGACACCACAATCCAGTTTCCGTTGCTAGTGCAATAAAGGAGCCCAACATAAACTATCTACAAATGACTCGACCTCAATTGTCTTCAACATTCAAAAACAATAATCCTTTGAACTTTCACATCCATTTCCACCACTATATAAAAAAGTGTGTCTTGTCACAAAAACACCCATAGCTTTTGAATTAGTCAAATCACTTCCTGATTTGAATCTCTGTGAAATTTGACCAATTCCATTTTGTCCCTCACCACTCATGCCTTCAATATGTATCCATCCTATTTTAAAACTAGAAGAGGATTCAATAAAGGTACATGAGAGAATACCTTTAAGAACACTTAATCACTTTATGAACCATTTCCAAGTTGGGAATACTTAAATTGAATACCCAGTAGTACAGTATGGACTTTCATACAATACCTTAAATACAAATCTAGAAGAAATAGTTAGACAAACCATGGTACTAGGATTCTTCCCAATCCCTATTTGTTAGATAGAAATACAAACATCCAAGGATCTGGAACTTAGAGCTATGCTATCCTTTTGATGTTATTTATTCTATCATTTATAGCAAAGGAACTAATCCTTAAACCACGTATGCTGTTTATGTGAAATATGAAGAATTTTTTCCTTTTGAACAAAGTGAGAATGTTTCTTTGTTATGCCATACTGATAATATGATGGCAGTAATGATCTTCTCTGATCACATGCATTTCATGATTAAAATGAAGTAGTAGAAGTGGAGACATTTAACTGATTAAAGATGATTTCCCAAGTGTAGACATGTTTCACATATACCAGGGAGATGTTACAGAACAGAATAGTTCAATAACATTTGTCCTGCATGCCCTCCCCTAAAAAAGGTATAAATTGCAAGCGGTGAAATTTTTGTAATAATTAAATTAAGTATTTAGCAGTTACGGCATACTAGCTAATTCACAAGTCACCGCACTTACAAAATGTTATTTAAGACCACAATGCTTCAGAATTAATAACTTTTTAGTTCAGACATGACCAGCACCAATACAGAATTATTCCCTTATGTTTCTGGAAAGATTTCTTTGTTCAGCAGCCAATACACTGTTATGGACTCTGCTCTAAAAGAGGAAACAAACAAATAACCATGCTCAGTCTTGGTCACTATGCCTAAACCAGTTTGGTGTAGTTGACGATTAATCAATTTTGGAATACTTCCTGCTTATCATTATCACCATCTCCTTCTCCTTCTTCAATGCTTTCCCCCTTAAAGTTCTATATTTTTCACACATGATATAGGAGAAACAGTGATATTTGTTTAGGAATAATTTAATCTCAGTTGTAACATTGCTGAGGAGCAGCTTGGTACACTAGACATTGTGCTGCTCAAATAGTTGGATGGTGTCTTATTCAGGCACACAAACACACATTGCAGTTATATCTGCAAAGAAAAATGTTTATTGTTAGATGGCCAAGGCAAGAAAATAACATGTGGTTATTTTTATTATATGTTGGCCTTAGTTTTATAAATACTAGGTGTATTGATATACAAAGCATTTTATAGTTGTATGACTGTAACCTTGTTGCTTGTATCCTTACGATTTATATTGACTGTTTCTTAAAATGATTTGATTGCTTATTTGTACCCTATGACTATTATTAAGTGTTGTACCTTATGATTCTTGATGAATGTATCTTTTCTTTATGTACACTGAGAGCTTATGCACCATGACAAATTCCTTGTGTGTCCAATCACACTTGGCCAATAAAGATGTCTATTCTATTCTATTCTATTCTATTCTATTCTATTCTATTCTATTCTATTCTATTCTATTCTATTGTAATTGTCTCACTCACACATTCCCTTATTCTCTTAGATGTTACTTATCACTAACTTGTTGTATTAATTCACTTCTTAAATAGTTTAACAATTTCATATTTAAGCCTAGAGAGGACAGGAGAAAGAGAGAAAATAGCTTTACCAAGCAACTTGGAAGTACTTGGTTATGGGTTTTTTTTCTCCATGCTAACTTGTGATTTGACTTTCCCAATTGTAGTTTCAATCTTATTAACCAATAACCCAGCATTTCTGTATGTCAATACTGTTTGCTCCCTTCATTTGCAGATTCCACATTCTGTGTATCTTCTTTTCCAATGGTGCCTGCTTTTCTCTAAGGCTGACGTAGATCCATACAGATTTGGAATTAGGTTCATTAGGTACATTTGAGGTGCCTGGAGCACTTTCTTGTGGGTTCCTACAGTGATTCACCCTTCCTCTGTGGTTGGTTTCAGTCAGGGTTGATGGGCAGTTGAGGCGCATCATAGTACCTCATTTGTGGAGAACATGATTGCAGATTTATGCCTTCCAACTCTTATGTTCAAAAGGATCTAATAGCGACCATGAAGATCCTGCAGATAGCATAAAATTATGGAGCAAACAATGCAAATTTGCATCAGTTATGCCAGGTATTATGTTCAGTATATGTTTTTTGTTTATTGCATGATTGTGTGATGGTGCATGTGATATCTCTCTCTCTCTCTCTCTCTCTCTCTCTCTCTCTCTCTCTCTCTCTCTCTCTCTCTCTCTCTCTCACACACACACACACACACACACACACACACACACATCTTCCTGACATCCAGGCTTTTATCTGACAAATTAGATAGCAAAAGCTGCTCCTTTCTTCTCCTGGAACATAAAATTATAACTGCCAAACATTTATACTTGATTATATTCATCTGGCTAAACATAGCCTAACAGATGCATATGTCACAACTGCAAACAACAAAGTGGAAATTTGTTTTGTGTAGTGCTTAAGGAGTTGCCCTATGACTTGGGAAATCCAGTTCAATTCCCATTGGATCACAGTTCATATCTATTTTCAGGAATAAAATTAGCTTCTCAGAAGAAAGGTGGGAAATAAATGCAAAATAATAACAATAACTAAAGATAAAAAAACAGTGGAAGCTAAAAAAGCAAAATATTTCTTTCAGTAATACAATACAAGCTATAAGCTTATTAATAGAAGGAGCAATGCTATTGAAATATTTGTTTTCTTGGAAAAATGTTTTATTTTATTTTTTAAGCAAACAATTCATCATTAATCAATCAGTGTAACATCTGGGTACAAAAAATTTTGTGTCATCATATTCAACATTTATCATCATTTTCTTAGTACATATTTATCTTTCCTCTTACATTTAAATTTAATGTATTACAACATATTTTTTCCATATTTCTTATTTTTACATTGCCTATTGTCTATATTCAGTCTCTATCCATTGATAGCCCCCATTTGTTGTAATATTCCGATTCTTCCTTCCCTCTAATTGCTAATGTTAATCTACTCATTTCTGCACCTTCTAATATTTTCTTAATTAGCTCTCCCTTTGTAGGATTTTTTTCTGCTTTCCAATTTTGTGCAAATACCATTCTTGCTGCCGTTATTACATGTATAATCAAATATATATATTCTTTATTAAATTTCTTCAGTAAGATACCCAACAGGAACAGTTCCAGTTTAAGTTCAATATGTTGCTGTGTCATTTTCGCTAGCCATATTTGAATTTTTGCCAAATAATTTCTCTCTTCTGGACATGTCCACCACATGTGATAATACGATCCCGATGTCTGGTGGTATTTCCAACATTTAGTTGATTTATCTTTAAACATTTTTTCCAATCTTTCCGGTGACATGTGCCATCTATAAAACATTTTATACAAATTCTCTTTATATGCTGTAGCCATTGTTAATTTGTAATTTCGTTCCCATAATTGCTGCCATTTATCTAATTCTATTGTATATCCAAAAAATTTTGCCCGTGCTATCATTGTTTCTTTTACTTGTTCTTCTTCTAATTTAACTTCAAGTAAACAACTATAGAATTTTTTAAATAATTTTCTCATCTATTCCTGTGAGTATCTCATGCAATTCTGTCATCTCCAAATAAAAACCATATAACTTTGTATCTTTTTCATAACTCAATTGTATTTGCAGTTGTGTATACCACTCCATAACAATCCCTTGTTCTACTAATTCTTGTTTCATTTTCAATTCCCCCTTTTCTGATAAAATATCCTTATATCTGATAATATTCTCCATATTAATAATATTTGGATGTACTAATGCTTCCATTGTTGAAAGCCATGTTAATAATAAAGCATTCCTTACATAATGTCTTTGAAAATAGCTATGCATCTTATTTTTCCTGTACCATAAAATGCCAACCTAATTGTAAATCGTGCTCCCCCAAAGTCAATAACCTTGTGTTTCTTAATACAATCCATTCAGTGGTGGTTTGCCCCTGGTTCAGACAGGTTCACAAGAAATGGTAATAAAACCAGCAGGAGGTTCCGCCCACTTTCCCAGATGTCATCATAGGCGATCTGCGCATGCGCAGAAGCTCGGCATGCGAGCGATCCCATTGTGAACTGGTAATAAAGGTAAGTAGAACCCACCCCTGAATCCATTTCTTCATCCATTATAGTGCTGCTGCTTGATAATATAATTCCAAGTTTGGTAGTCCAAATCCTCCCCTTCGTCTTGCATCATGTAACATTTTCATATTGATTCTCGCTTTTTCCCCCTGCCATATAAATTTCATTATCATTCTATTCAGGTCTTCAAAATATTTTTTCCAGTTTTATCGGTATTGTTTGAAATAAAAACAACAATTTAGGTAATGTATTCATCTTAATTACTGCTATTCTTCCCATTAATGATAATTGCAAATTTTTCCATCTCTCCAATTCCGTCTTGATTTGTCCTTTCAATTTATAGTAATTATTTTCTTTAATAGTTACATACCTTGCTGTTAGTTGTATTCCTAAATACCTTATCTTTTTAGTAATCTGAATATCTTTTGTGTTTCACTTGTATGACTATTGGATTAATTCTAACGTGTGTTCACAAATATATTTCCTATTTATAAGCCTGTTGATATAGTTAATGTTTCAGAATATTTTTTTATTTCTAATTCCATGTTGATCTACTTCTGGTTTTAATTTCACAATATCTTAGATATGATAGACATTATACTTCAACCAGGTGTTACATTCAACTAGTTGTAACAGTTCACAGATCATCTAAAAGTACTATGACATAGTACAGTTAACTTCTTGTGCTTGCTATTAACTGGATGTCAAATTATTTGAATGCCTCCATTCAAGTTGTGCCTCTTGACAAGTTGCTCAAGTTGTACCTCTTGACATCCTTTTCTCTAATACACTAAGGATTAATTAAGATTAGAAACTGCAGTCCCAAATCCTCAGACTGCAGTCTTGGAATTCTTCCTGTGTCAAGAATATAGACATGGGACATGTCCTTTCTGATAAGTAATTTCTGTACTATCTTGATCATTCATTGACTTGCTTCCTTCCTCCCTATCCCTTATTCTCTCCAATATAACTATTCCACTATCACAAAGCTCTTTACTTAATTATATTATTTCCAGATTCCACTAACTTTACATTGGTTTTCTGTTTATCCCAAGTAAATAAGAGATGGAATAAGCATAGGTAGCCATTCTGAGAAGAAATAGCATCTCAATGATTCAAAATAATTGATTTTAAAATTAATTAACATTCATTAAGAAATAAAGTTAAATTCTACTAAATTCCATTGGTCAAGAGACAAATGCTTTTTTAAAAAAAAATCTTTAATAGTGGCCATTGTACCACTGAGGGAAGGCGGGAATCAAGTCAATGGTGGATGAAATGGATACTCAACTATAAGGCGAAGGAAAGTGTCAACAAAAGTACAACCCTCCCCTCAAAAAAAAAAATTACAAAAAAGAAGAGCAAAGTATATTTATATCTTTCTTGTTTGTTGTTCGATTTGTGGCATACTGTCTTTAAACAAATTGTCCCATGGCCTAGTTTCTCAATATGAAAAAATAAACATTTTATAAAGCTATAGCCGAAACCCATACCATACAAATGTTCCTGTGGCATATTGAAAAGAATCCTGAAACATGTATATTATTTATCTCATTTATCTTGAAGTGCATTTGTTAAATTTTAATAAAATTGCTTGTAATTCCAATAAAAAAAGGAATCTAAAGAAACAGACAAGTCACATCATAAAATGACAATTATGCAAATAAATTGTTGCAAGTAGACAATATTTCAAAATGAACAGACAACAGAGCTTGCAGCTTAAAACAACATACACATTTCTGTCCCAATCCTATAAAAGGCAATTAAAATAAAAATTATTAAAATTCTGCCTGTGAGAACTTTTACAGGTTCATAAAAGCAAAGACCAATAAGTGAGAACTCTTGGTAGTTGTAGGGTAATTCACAGCCTGGAAAACAGCCCAGGAGAAAGTCCTCTGCTATGTACAGTATGTGTTTGATAATGGTCTTCTGAAAAAGCACCATGCCTGCAACTATACAAGTAAAAGTCCAATAATACTAAATCAGCCTTCCTATCATCAGTCTGATGATATCTGTATAGCTTGAACTACAACTACATAAACCCAATATATATGTTAACTGTGAAATATGGGAACTATAGTTCAACATTTATTTATTTATTTATTTATTTATTTATTTATTTATTTATTTATTAAATTTCTATACCGCCCTTCTCCAAATAGGACTCAGGGTGGTGCACAGCCAAGGTAAAAACAGAGCATACAAAATTTAAAAACAGTATTAAAATAATTAAATAATAATTAAATAATTAAATATTTGGCCGTAAATTAAAACAACCCAATTTAAAATCAATTTAAAATTTAACTCAAGCATATGTGAAAAGTATTAAAGAAGATTAAAAGAAAATGTATTTTATAGTTAACTAGCTGAATAACTGTGCTATGCTACGAAACTATGTGATTGGGCTTCATAAATCGACACTTACAGCTTGAAAATTAATGAGTAGTTATGATCGTCCTCTCCTCTCCCCTTGTCTCCCTCAGCCTTGCCCCACAGAAGTCTCCCCTATCCTATCATCCTATCCCTCTTCTTTCCCTCAGCATTGCCCCACAGAAGCCTCCCCTATCCTATCATCTTCTCTCCCTCAGCCTTGCCCCATAGAAGCCTCCCCTATCCTATCTCCTTCTCTCCCTCAGCCGTGCCCCACAGAAGCCTCCCCTATCCTAACTCCTGTTTGCTGCTGTGAAAGTGAAATTCCTCTCCTCTGCTTGTGTTTTGCATTTGGAGCAGATTTCTTTTCAGATGGGCAGGGGAATAGAACTCCTTAGCATCAGAGGGCTGTTTGGAAAGTGAATCAGTATTTGCTATGTAAGCAAGAAGGAGACAGGAAGGAGCCTGGCCATGTTTAGCTCAACTGTTCTGTAGTAAAGCTGCTTGCTGCTGTGAAAGTAAAACTGAAACTGAAACTCCTCTCCTCTTCTTGTGTTTTGCATTTGGAACAGATTTCTTTTCAGGTGGAGAGTGGAAGTAGAACTTCTTAGCATCAGAATGTGTTAATCATAATATAGGAAATACTAATGCTCTGATGTTCATTTTGAAAAATCCTTTTTTCAGTGAGCATCTAGAAGTCAAGAAGAACATATGTGGCAAATTTCAAGTTTGTAGGCTTTACAGTTCTGGAGATTTTGTGATGATACATGAGTGGTATTTCACATAGATAGATAGATAGATAGATAGATAGATAGATAGATAGATAGATAGATAGATAGAGGGTTGCCAGGTGTCCACTATTTGAGCAGACAGTTCACTTTTTTCACATTATGTTCACTAGTTTTTTTCACAAAATAGTGGACATTTTTTTTTATTCAAAAGCTTTATGATGAAATGGTACGTAATCTAAAGCTGTACAGTCTAAGAGAATAAGGATAGGAGAATCGCGTTTTGTCTTTTTTTTCATAAGTTAGAATGAGACAAAGATCGAATATCCATTGAACTCGATTCTCTGAAAAAATTAATGATGAGATTAAAATAAAAACATACTATAAAATTATGTAGAGTTCACATTTTTAAAATGTATTGTAGCTTGTGTCGACTGACCTAAAATGGCGTCGAGTGATGAGAGTGACAGCAGCGAGATTTCGAATTCTTTAAAATGAAAGAGAGGAGTGTGCAAATACACCAAAGACTGGGAAGCTACTTTTGCATGGATTACCAACAACGAAACTGACAGAACAAATACGACGGCCTACTGTAAATTGTGTCAGAAATTGTTCACAATTGAATATAATCATATAAAAGCTGTCACACAGCATGCAAGCACAAAAAATCATTTAGATAAGGAGAAAATAGCTTCCAGCAACAAGCGAATCAATTCGTTTTTCATTGTTAAAGACTCCTCTTTCAGTGAGAAAGTGACTGTAGCTGAAATGGCTGAAACTTAACATGGGATCAAACACCATATTTCTTTCCTGGCTCAAGACTGCGGTATTAAATTAATGAAGCAAATTTTTGATGATTCAGAAATTGTAAAAAAGATGCCTTGTGGAAGAACCAAATCATCAGCTATTGTCAATGAGGTTTTGCATCCTTTTTCTATTGAGTTGGTTCTCAATGATCTTAAAACTGGAATTCCATTTTCTGTCTCCACTGACGCATCAAACAAGGGAAATCGCAAAATGTATCCTGTTGTTGCACAATATTTTACTTGTGAAGAAGGACTGTGTGTGAAAATTTTAGACTTTTATGAGGATTCTTTTGAAGATTCTACATCAATAAAAAATCAGCTGTGTCAAGTTCTTAGTGATAATGAATTGGAAATAAATAATGTTTCAGATTACTCAGCAGATAATGCATCGGTCAATTATGGAGTGAACAAATCTGTTTACCAAAAATTTTTGCTGGAAAATGACAATATTGTAGTTGCAATAATCACATTTTACACAACAGCGCAAAAAATGCATTAAAGCAGTTATCTTTTGATATCGAAAATGTACTGCTGAAGGTTTTTGCCGAATTTTTGAATTCTGCGAAGAAACGAGAAGAGTTGAAATCATTTTTTGAATTTTTCAAGTCAGAATTCCATGAAGTTTTGCACCATGTTCCAACACGTTGGTTAAGTTTGTTTAAAGTGGTTGAAAGACTTCTTTTAAACTGGATACCTCTAAAATTGAATTTTATTTCTCTTGGATCTGATGAGTGCCATAAGGGTATCTGGAACCTTATTTCGGATCAGGAAAATGAACTCACAAAGGACGATGAACCAACAATTTCAGAATTGTATTTATATTTCACGCACTTCTTCATGTCAATAATGAAGCTGGAAAGCAGGAAAATTCTTGCATGTGATCTTCACTTTATCATGTGTAAGCTGTGTGATTCTTTGCAAAAAAAATATGATGAGCAGTTTTTTGGAATGAAAGTTTTATTTGCCTTACATAAAAAACATTTGCCTGAGAATGCCATGCAAAAGTTCAAGAAAGAAGCCATCAACATGTATCAAAGAGCCATTGAGTAGACTTCCGGTTTGCTAGCCTTCAGCGACGACGGTGCCTTTTTAAGGACCGCCAGCCCCGCCGCCTGTAGAGCCGCTTCGCGATCGAGAAGCGGCTTGAAAACTCCGAAATCCAGAGGATTGAAGGAGGAGAGATAGCAGGGTACAGGTTGAGCCCCTGTAAGCCCCCAGGGAATTGCTTCTGGGGAGGAAACAGGCGCGGCTCCCTCCCAACCTGCTGAGACTCCGGGCGGCGTGGGACGATTCTGCCTTCAGCAGAACAAGCCGGCTGCAGCAAACGTTTAAAGTGAATGGAACCAACCTTAATAAGCAGCAGAAATACTAACTTGAACCCTGCAACTCGGAAATCGCAAGTATTAGAGATTTGTTGACTTTTTAATTCAAGAGAAAATATGAGCGAGTGAAAGTGATTTGGGAAAAAAAATATGGCGCCCAGCACTAGAGTTAATGAGCAAGCGAGAGTGGATTTGTGAAGTCGTCTTGCTTTGCTACAAAGTTACAAAGTTGCTACAAAGTTGCTTCGTTTGTAATAAAGAGAAACAAGAGAAGAGGGAAAAAAGAAAAACTTTTTTTTTAATATCTGACTCTGCTTTATTCCAGTTTTTATTTGATTAAACCTGGGGGACTTTTTTAGAAGTCTCTGTGGAGGTGGAAAAGGAAAAGGGACTTTCCTCTTCAGAAAATCTAGCTTACGTGGCAGGATGGCCTCAAAGAAGCAGGAAGGAAAGATAGCAGGGGGGGGGATCCTCCACACACAAACATGAAATGCAGCTTCCCCCTGCTCAACAGATACAGACTTTAATTTAAATTTAAAAGAATTTATTTCTAAAGCTTTGGATGATAAATTTCAAAAATCCCAACAGGAAATAGATGATAAACTTCAAAAATCTCAACAGGAAATTATGCAGGAAATTAATGAAATTAAAGATATGGTGAAACAGGATTATGGCAAGGTGACTAAAAAAATATCAGATGTGGCATCTGGCCTTGCAGAATTTATTATTAAAGTTGATTCTAAAGTGGATGAACTTAAATCAGAAGTCAATGTTAAGATGAAAGATAATGACTATAAAATTTCTGATGTTGATGAGAAAATGCAAAGAGTTGAAAACGAAGTTGTTATGATGCAATTCAGGTCAATGGAATTTGCCATAAGGCTTCGAGGAATTAAAGAGGGTGACAGGACTTGAGACAGATCTGTGCTGAGGCTCTGGCAGTGCTTTTAAAAATTAATCCTGACGTGGTTTTTTACAAAATAGATAAAATCTACAGAGTGAATTCTTGGGTGGCCAGACAAAGACAATTGCCTAGAGATGTGGTCATATATTTTACGGATAGAGCAATAAGAAATGATATCCTGCAAAAATCCTTTCTTACTTCTGTGCAAGTGGGGGTGCACAAATAGGAGTTTACAAAGAACTACCACCTAAAATGTTGAAAGCCAGAAAAGATTTTGGCTTTCTTGTAAAAGAATTGCAAAAACAAGAGATACCATTTCGGTGGGATGCCCCAACTGGCATAATTTTGAAATACAAGGGAGAAAGACATCGTTTGAATACCGTGGAGAAGGCGGAGTATTTCTATACTACTATTTTTAAAGAAAGAACACCATCTCCACGTTCATCTACAGTCCTGGAGATTAAGGAGAGTGATAAGAAGCAACTTCAACAAGAACTGCAAGAACAGTCTAAGCAGGTGGAGCTAGAGGAAACGCACGGTGCTGAAGGAGGTTTCTTGGATGAGCCCTTGTTGGAATCTTCTCCAATCTTGGACCTGGTTCGGATGGTCGAAGTTAAGGATCAGCGCATAACTCGTGCAAAATCTAAGCAACTTAAAGAAAAGCAACAACAGGAAAGACAAGAAAAGGGAGCTAAGAGTGTTATACAAGAGACTGGAGCCATGGGGGGAGCGAGACCGAAGATTCCGGAAGATATTCGGTTATTCTGCTCGATGCTTCAGAAAGATAAAGATGACAATTAAGTGCTTATCTTGGAATGTGAATGGGTTGAATTCAGCACAGAAAGGAAGAAATTATTTGCATACTTGAGACAATTTAATAATGATATAATTTGTTTACAGGAAACGCATATCACAACTCAAGATCAAAAATATTTGATAAATTCTAAATTAGGGACACATTTTATATCTTCAACTTTGCAAAAAAAGAATCGTGTGGTTATTTATGTAAACAAAAGATTAACAGCTAAAATTATAGAAGCAGATGAAGATGGTAGGTTTATAGCAATCGAATTGCTTACAGTAAATGGCCAAATTCTTCTGATTGGAATTTATGCTCCCAATCAACAACAGGACCATTTCTATAAAATGTTACATACTAAAATACTGCAATGGGACTATAGATCTATTCTAATTATGGGAGATTGGAATGGAGTAATTGATTCTAAACTAGATAAAAAGAGTTTGGCGAAATCTAGGATTAGATTACCACAGACCTTTTTTGATATGAAAGAAGACTTGGAATTAAAAGATATTTGGAGAATACATAATCCAAAAGAATTGGATTATACTTTTTTTTCTGACAGACATAGATCCTTCTCTAGGATTGCCTTTATTTTGTTGTCAGATGATCTACTTGTTAAGACAAAAAGAACAAAGATTCTCCCAAGAACCTTGACCGACCATAGCCCTGTATAGATAGAAATTGAGATGGGCAAGACTGAGCGACGTTCTTGGAGAATAAATGAAAACTTGTTCAGATATGAAAAAAATATAATAGAACTTAAAAAGCACTTGAAAGAATTTTTTGAAATAAATTTGAATAAAGGTACCCCAATTGAAATTGTGTGGGATGCGAGCAAAGCTTATATGAGAGGGGTGCTCATTTATATGAACTCTAAACATAGAATGATTCGACAAAAGAAAAGATCTGAATTGGAAGTAGAAATAAAGAATAAAGAACAGTTACTTATCAAAAACCCAACAGATGAAAGAATACGTGGTGTTATAAAACTTTTGAAAGACCAATTTCAAATGCTTATGGCGGAACAAGTTGCAACAAACTTACAATATGCGAAGCATAATACATTTTGTAATGCCAATAAACCGGGCAGATGGTTGGCCTACACATTAAGGAAAAAGCAGAGTACACAGACTATTGATAGTATTGATATTAGAGGGAAAGAAATCTTTCAACAAAAATTAATTAAAGAAGCTTTTGTGGACTATTATACTAAACTATATGCTAAAGATGATGTGCAGAATGGACTTATAGAAAAATATTTAGATAATAAAAGAGTTACAAAAATTACTGATCAACAAAAGGAAAGAATGAATTATCCTATAACAGAGGAGGAGATAATAGTAGCAATTAAACAATTAAAAATAGCTAAAGCTCCTGGAACGGATGGCTTGACTGCAGTGTATTATAAAAATTTGCAAGCAGAAATGGTGGAACAACTTAGAGATCTGTTTTGTAATATTCAACAAGGGGGTAAAATACCCCCATCATGGACAACAGCTTATATTTCTCTGATACCAAAAGAGCAAGCAGGTCCAAAAAAACCGGAGAATTATAGACCAATATCTCTTCTGAATACTGATTATAAAATTTATGCAAAAGTATTAGCCAACAGGTTGATGCCAGTAATTCAAAAGGTGATTCATGATGATCAAGCGGGATTTATCGAGGGTAGATACATGAAGGACAATGTAAGGCAAGTAATAGATTTATTGGAATATCTTGAGAAGAATAAACAGATCCCTGCAGTGCTGGTTTTCCTGGATGCAGAGAAGGCCTTTGATAGAGTGGATTGGAATTTTCTACTAAAGACTTTAAAAAAGATGGACTTTGGGGATCAATTTATACAGGCGGTTTCAGCAATTTACCAAGAGCAAAAGGCACAGATTATTATTAATGGAAGTTTGACAACAGAGTTTAAAATTGAAAAAGGAACAAGACAGGGATGTCCGCTGTCTCCATTGTTATTTATTTTAACATTAGAAGTCTTGTTAAATACAATACGGGACTCTAATATCTTGAAAGGTATAATGATAAGGCAAGAGGATTACAGAATAAAGGCATTTGCAGATGATCTGGTTGTTACCCTAACACAGCCAATGGAATCAATAATCCAGATGAAGGACATTATACAAGACTATGGTAAAGTTTCAGGTTTTAGACTGAATCAGAAAAAAACTAAGATGATAGTTAAAAATATGACACAAGATCGTAAACACGAGCTTGAAAGGAGGGCAGGTTTTGAAATTGTACCAAAGGTAAAATATCTAGGAGTTCAGGTTGCAGAATCAAACATGAAATTGTTTCAAAATAATTATGAGGTATTGTGGCGAGACGTGCAGAAAGATATGGAGACTTGGAAAAAACTGCAGCTGTCTTTACTTGGAAGAATAGCAGCAGTTAAGATGAACATTTTGCCAAGATTTCTTTTTTTGTTTCAAATGATTCCGGTGCTCAAAAGTGATAAACAACTGAAAAACTGGCAAACTGGAGTGAATAAGTTTGTCTGGAACGAGAAAAAACCGAGAGTGAAATTGAAAATTATGCAAGATGTTCCAGAAAGGGGAGGTCTTAAACTTCCAAACCTACCATTATATTATGAAGCAGCAGCTTTGACTTTGGCAAGTGACTGGTTTGGAAGGAAAAAGACTGGAATACTGAATATAGAAAGTTTTGATCTTGAATTTGGATGGCATGCTTACTTATTTTATGACAACAAAGTGGATAAAGTATTTAAAAGCCATATACTTAGAGACTCTTTGATGAGAGTTTGGAAGAAGCACTGATTCAAATGGGATTATAAAATACCGCTATGGCTGGATCTTGGTCATATTATGTGGAATACAAATATAATGTCACTCGGGGGGTTTTTATACAAAGAGGTTCTTTTTACAGATGCGGGCAGATGGCAGTTGAAGACATTACAGACACTGTTGGACGAAGGGATTAACTTAACTTGGTTACAATATAATCAATTACAATTGAGATGGAAAGAGGACCAAAAAACTGGTATTATGTTGCATGAGGAAGAATTGGTTAGACATATAAAAGAGAAAGGTCCAATGCATATTAAAAGGCTTTATAATGTTTTGTTAGAAAGGGATTCAGAAACTGAATTGATTAAAGATTGTATGATTAAGTGGGCACAAAATTTTGAGGAGCCAGTGATGTTGGAAACATGGGAAAAAATTTGGGTTCAGAATGTTAAATTTACACAGTCGTAGAATCTGAGGGAAAATTTCTATAAAATGTTTTATAGATGGCATTTAGACCCCAAAAAATTGTCATGTATGTACCCTAATGTTCAGCCAAAATGTTGGAGATGTGACTGTTTAGATGCTACATATTATCATGTTTGGT
The DNA here is from genome assembly GCA_022577455.1 of Arizona elegans. Taxonomy (NCBI): domain Eukaryota; kingdom Metazoa; phylum Chordata; class Lepidosauria; order Squamata; family Colubridae; genus Arizona; species Arizona elegans. The sequence goes on along the minus strand of JAKOOJ010000006.1, from coordinate 78,028,501 downwards.
GGACCTGTAGGAAAGTTAAGGCTTTTTGGATAAAAATTTGGTGGGTCATGCAGAATGTTTTGAAGAAAAAAATTCAATTTTCTCCACAATTGTTTTTATTGGGTATAGTTAAGGGTTTTACTTCGGGTGAAACAAAGTTGATATTGTACATGATAACAGCTGCGAGACTATTGATAGGTAAATACTGGAAGAATGAAGTTTTGCCCACGATCGAGGAATGGACTTTGAAGATGGCCAGTTTTGCAGAGATGGCAAAGATTTCAGCATATTTAAAAGACTGTTCACAAGAGACTTATGAATGGGAATGGAAAAAATGGATAGATTATGTTCAGAACAAATATCAAACTAGGAAGTATCAAACAGCTTTTATTTGAAAATGATATATCAAGATAGAAATATTTCAATGTAATGAAGATAAAAAAATTATAAGGGGGAGGGAGGGGTTCAAGTTTTATATAAGTTTTATACTAAGGGGTTTTTTTTACCTGATATGAGTATATTGTGTGGAAGTCCGGGGGGAGGGGAGGGTTAGGGAGGGTTAGGGAGTTTGGGAAGTTTGGGGTGGGTTGAGGGGGGGAAAGGGGTGAAAATGTAATTGTAAAACTTTTGCAATAAAAAAAAGAGCCATTGAGTACCTAGAAAAGTGGTATAATTTCACCGATTCAGTATATGAGACGCTAAGTTGTTTCAATCTAATTGACCGCAATAATGTTCCAACTTTAGAAGAAATGACAAACATCTGGTTATTATCACCATGGTGAGAAAAACTTCCACCCAACGCTCTCTTCGATGAAATTTCTGCCTTAGAAGAAGTTTATGTTCATCTGCAGGCTGATTCACCCCTTGATAAGTGGACATACTTTTTCAAGAAAGAGCCAGCTCTGAGTTTATTGAAACTGTTCCAGTATTGTACATCAATTCCGGTATCAAATGCAAACGTTGAACGAATTTTCAGCGTCATGGGAAATTTGTGGACTGACAAATGTAACCAACTGAACTTTGTATATTTTTTAATATTTCTCAACGTTGTACTGAAATTAAAGAATTATTCCTTAAACACAAAGAATTGATCAAAGCTGCGTAGTCAGATAAAAAATACACATGACAGCAAAGTAAAATGTAATTTAATATTTTACATATTATTATAATATATTTGATGTTTTGAATTTTAAGTAAAGTTTTGAAGTGATTATTTTAATACATGTTAAAATGTTTGTAAGAAAATATATAATTTAATTGTAATTTTTTTTTACTACTTAACCCTTCCCCCCGCTTGTCCACTATTTTTTGGAAGCAGACCTGGCAACCCTAATAGATGATAGATAGATAGATAGATAGATAGATAGATAGATAGATAGATAGATAGATAGATAGAGATTCAAGCATTAATTTTATTAGCAGTGATCTGTAAGGCTTCATTTCTTGGAAACATCTATTTATAAAACACATAATTTAGCTTCATCAAACAATTACTAAGAAAAGCTAGAAGGCTAGATTTTTTGTTTTGTTTTAAATCTAGCTCTTTTACAAGCATGTTTAATGCAAACATTAATGCAAAACATAGCCATAACAAAATTATTCTAGTTCTAGGGATTGTTTAACTGGCACATTATTATTTTCTAAATATTGCTAACATTGTTGCAAACAAAAACATGTATCCTCTTCCCTATTCTACCAAGGATATCTGTGATAACTCAAAAACTAATACCAATCACAAGAGCTGATTAAGGCTCAGTACTTTCCAAATCTTTTGATATCTTCTAATAAGATTAAGCATTTACCTTTCTCCTTCTAACATCCATAAGGTCATTTTAGTATTTATTTCAGAAATCACAGTGGTGATTATCAGCATAGCGTGGGCCTGTGAGGAATAGGAGAGAAATAATTTTTTTTTCTCAATTTAAGCTTATTTTGCAATTCGTCACCCAAATGTCACTCTTTAGCATGTTCAACATTGAAGGCCACGTCTCCTGATAAATTGGAAGTCTCTACACATAAAACTATTACCTACTTATTCACTTTCACATGTTCGCACACACTTATTACTGCCATCAGCAAGAGAATCTGGAAGGGGAAAGCTATCACCTTCCCCTACAATGAATCTAGTCTAAAGCACTGCTTCTGTGAAGTTAATGGCAGACAAAAAGCATTAATACCGTGAAACTGTTACCCTTGTACATCCCTAAATATTATGATGCTATCCTGTATTATTTATTTATTTATTTATTTATTTATTTATTTATTTATTTATTTATTTATTTATTTATTTAAAAAAGCCAAATTGTGTGTACATAGACAGAATGACACATGATGGGCCCTTCAAAATTCTTGACCAAACTTGCTGGCAAAGACGTTAGTTGTAAGATTTCTTCAAATGTATTTACAGTTTCTAAAGAGAAAAACTCTCCTTAACACTGTCAACAGAAGGGCTACTGAAAAAGAGCATTGAATAAAATCCCTTTATGATGTCTTCCTTTAGGATTTAACTGAAGTGCAGAAAGCCAGCTATCACTGTAAAAAAATCACTTGTCAAGAAAACCAACAATCTGGAGAAGATCTAAACACTAATTTTATTAGTGCAAAGTAGCAAGATAAAGTGAGGCACTGGTGTCTTGTACCCAGAAAGGACGAAAACCACAAGGTTACATTGATTTTACACAGTAGGATGATCGAAGGCAGTGATTGCACAAACACTAGTGGACAATAATTGCTTTATAACTGATAGGAAAACAAGATAACCACAAGCAAAGGATATCCTTCAATACGGGGAAAACATTACAGACACATTCCTAAAAGTGCAACATAGCAGCTTTGATCAGTAAGTTGAGCAGTAAGGTCCTATTTTTATTTTGAACAAGCTAATCTCCAATAATTATAGTTTTATTTGTGTTTTAATGCTTTTTAATTCTCCTTTTTTAAATTGTACGATGCCCTGATTAATACAAATAAAACACAGTTTTATTTATTTGGAAAATAAATAAAATTGGAAGCTATATGTAGCTTCCAAATTCTCTTTGGAAGATTTCTTTCTTTTTTCCTGCACATCCATTATAACAGAGAAGAAAAAAAAACTTCTACCAAATTGTTAATGTATTCGCTCACAATGTTTTATATAAAATGAACAATATTTATATTATATTCATATATGCAAATAGGACTGCTGTCGAAGCATTCTGAAGTCATGCTGGAAAGAGTATATTCAAAATGAATCAATGCACAATATATGTTAGAACTTATAGGAGATAATTCTCAAAAAAAGTAGGTATTTTGGATGAATTAATACCCTGATTTGAGATGCTTAGGAATCAATTTCCCATTTCTTTCATGCCTGTACATTTCATTAGTGCTTTAGAGATATGCATATACCTGATGAACAACATGTAGAAACTAGAAGTATTTGGTCCCAGGAGGCAGAATTTACAAGGTAAAATTGGAACAATAGCTCATGCATAACGGCCTAAAACAGATAAAAGCATTCTTTCTAATCAATAATCCACCATTTAATGAGATAAGTATTATCTAATATGTCAAATAATGCCAAGGCTGTAAAATGCAAAATAAAAAAGGGGAGATTACATTTCTTAAAATAAACACTATATCAATCAGTACCAAGGTTCTCTGGGACAGTGGAAGTCTGAGATTTAGATTATGTGAAACCACAGGATCTACTGTATTTTAGCTATCTACCTTCCCCTTATATTTCTGGTAAAGTATAGCAAAGAAATATATTAAGAACCCCAAGAACAAATATTTTTTTATTCAAATCCCCAGCTTCATTTTCTATTCTTATACTTTTTATTGTTGCTAGCAAATATGTACCTGAAATGTAAAATATATTCTCTTTCCTCTTTTCTTGGAAATTATAAAGCAAGAATCCTATCCTACTGCACTATCTAGAATTTTATTGCATTAGGAGCATGGAACATATTTTATTTTTCTGGCAGTGAGGACCATTCCTTATTTCATACAAAAATGGCAACATCTGAAAGAAAAAATAATGGGTTTTCCTTTGGAAAAATTAAAGAGAGATGTTCCTTCATTTAATCCTGGATTTTTTTAATGATTCAGGCTTTTCTTCACTCAGAGATCAAGTAGTGTTTTCTCTGAATAACCAAATCGCTCCCCAGCTTCATTTTATGGCTGTTCCAAACCCTTAGCATATTTTCATCTTGTTAATTTTTTCTGAAAGATTAAAAAAGCAAAAAATTTCTATGTAGCATGACTCATTTAAATCATAATACTATGACCTGATAAATTCTCTACATTGTTTGATCAAATTTCTTTGTTAAGTGTCACATGTAAATGATTAACCCTGTGATTGATTGATGTATATATATCAAAAGGATGTAAATATTAATTCCCTTTTCCAATAACCACTCCCTCATAAGTCCTCCTTACCTTGACTCCACCTCCTTAGTATATAAGCCCCATCCCACTCCTTCATCTTGTGCTCTCTCCTGTCATGATACCTGTTAAGATGTTTAATAGAAACAATAAATATATTTATTAGAAAAGGAATGACTTCTATGAGTTATTGGGTTTGTTCCTTGAATCTACGTAACAAATTGGCGGAGGTCAGTTTTATGCCCATAACTCTGAAACATGACTGAAAGCAAAAAGAGAATGACTACCAGAGCATATTCAAAATTAATGGCAGTGCAACTGTCACCACCCGAAGCAATCTCAGAGGGAACAACAAACGAAAGAAAACCAGCACTAAATTCCAAAACTACACCAGAAAACAATGACAGGAGAATCAAAGAAGAGACAGATGCCACAGCAGATTCAAACGAACTGAGAAAAAACATATTAAAAATACTAAACTCACCTAACAAATAACTCATCAAAAACCTGGGACAACTAATTAAACTACATGAAGCTGCAGATGGAGCTCAAAAATTGAACATGAAGGCCACAGAAACCATCCCAGTGAGAGACGAACCAAACAACAACCGCCAGTATGAAACTGGCGGGAAAATTTTGGCCCCCATTTTTGAATGGCAGCCATCTTTAGTCGAACAAACAACAAAGATGGCCGACCGTATACTAAGGAATGACCCGAATCCAAAATGGCCGACACAGACTCAAACCTATTTAAAAATAAAAGAAATAAAAACAATACCTCACTCACAAAATCAACCCACCGAAGCCGAAATAGATAACGTTATTAAAACTCTCACCACAGCTTTTGGATTGGAACTAAAATTACCACTACATTACCCTAATGCACTAAAAATGTCCGGAGAAATTACAGACATTGAAGAAAAAATAAACAAACACTATACAAAGGGCGCAGACATCACCACAGAAAAACCGCTGACACTATTCAATCTGGACACTAACTACAGCCTTCCACTGCTAACACAATCCCCAATACCGAAGGACCGCGAAAAATACTTACCATCACAACAACATCGCCTGATTGACCAGGACATCTACCCAGACGATCCATCGATGATCCAGAGGACTATTCGATTCCCAGCTGACCACGACCGGCACCCCAAGACTGAACATGGGCCTCATCCAGTCGAGGTAGGCCCACGCCCAGGAGCAGTGGTGACAGGAACCTCTCTTAATGACTTCAGAATAAAAATAAACTTCACACATGCGCAGAACAACCTAAAGGAAAGAGAAGAAAAAAAAGTTCAAGCCTGTCTTTTTAAATTGCCTGCAAGTATTCCATTACCATATTGCTGCTTTCCTATGATTCAGAACCATGGACAGCCACTCTCAGTAAGTAACACCTCACACAACTCAGGGACATTACCCATCAACTTCCCTATTTTAAAATTAGATGGAACCAATTTACAAGAATGGAATCAACAACTCCAAGTCACTTTTCTGAGGGAAAACTTACTTTTCATGATTACTGACCCTCCAAAAAAAACCTTGGACACTTGAATTGGACTGCCTACATCACAAAGCATTTTACCTACTAATAGCTAGTATTTCCCCCAGTATTTTCCCCTAGTATTAACCATTATTTAACTGTACCAGAACTAATACAATGTATGTTTGACCTATTCTACAGCAAAAGTGTGGCAACACAACTTGAATCTCTAGAAATTTCCATTCTGCTAGACTTAGAGCAGGAACTTCAATGAGCGAACACATATTGAATTTAAAGGCTACCAGGGGAGAATTATTACAGAGAGGGGAAATTATAACAGAAGAAAGCATGAAGAGCATTATTATAAATTCACTAGACCCTAGTTGGGATAATTTCATAAGTCAACTAGACAGTATTACAATGGGGCATCTATCAATAGAGACACTAACGAACAAATTAATTGCTGAAGATAATTTAAGAAAAGATAGATCACTACACCACAGAGATAGTAGAATTATTAAAAGGGTAGAATTCCATAGCAGAGATAGGGACATGCCTGAATGCTACATATGTGGCTCCAAGAGTCATTACAAAAGTGATTGTCCAAAAAACATTAGAGGAAGAGATCATTACCAAAGTAGAGACAGACAAGAAAATAGACATAGACCCCATGAAAGACACTCAGATTAAGATACAGACGTAATGACTCTCCCATCCCAAGGGATATGAGAAAATATAGAGATAATTCCAAAGAAAATCAGTCAGAAACTCTTTACAGATTAGGGAATCAGAAATTCTACATCAATCCAATAAAAAAAGGAGAATCATTGGCTTATAGATTCAGGAGCCACTAATCACACTACTTATGACAGGAGATTACTCACATCTTTTACAAAAGAAAACTTTATGATTAAAGTAGCCAATCAAGATAATGTTTTGGTAATTGGGAAAGGAACATACATATACATGGGATAGGTGAAATAGAGGGGGCACTTCTTGTCCCCAAAATACCCCATAACATACTTGCAGCATTGAAGCTGAGCAGGGATTTAGGCATAGAAATCACCATTAAAGAAGGGAAGGTATACATGACAAAAGATAAAGTAGACATAAAGGGAATTACAATTAGCAGAAATCTATCATATCTTGACACAGAAAGCTACAATCAATCTAGCATTAACGCCAATTTAGGCTCAAATGAAACCCAAGAAGATTCTCACAATTATAATACCAAAAAAAGGATAAAATGCTAATAGGGAAACCTTTGCACAATGAATGCACACATTTACTACACAGAAAGCTGGGACACGGTAGTTTTCCTGTTATTCAAAAGATGACTGATTGTTCCGAAGGACTAAAAGTAAAAAATTGCAAAAATTACCTAGTGTTCTGTGTGTAAGTCATCTAAAATCAAAACCAAACCCAAATCAAGAAAAGCAACACGCACAACCTGTTCTATTTTTCCAATTAATATACATGGACCTAGTAGGTCCCCTAAAACCTTCCATAAAATATAAAAAAAGATTTTTCTTAACTATTGTAGATGACTTCAGTCGCTACGGTTTTGTGTATAACCTTAATCACAAAAGTGAGGCATTTCAAAAATTTAAAGAATTTTATAAAAGAATAGAAGTACAGAATAACATTAAAATCAAACAAATTATGACTGACCGAGGGTCAGAATTCCTATCCAAAAATTTTTCAATCTGGCTAAAGGAACACAGAATATTACATTTTACTTCTTCACCGTTTTCACCTTTTCAAAATGGAGTGGTTAAACATAAAAATTACACCCTACAGACAATGATAAGATGTGTTTTGGAAGACTCAGGACTAGGACAAACATTTTGGGCTGAAGCACTTGTATACTCAAATTATACACTTAATAAATCTTGGTCTAGAATATTGGTCTAGAATACAAGGTAATGTATAATAAAAAAACTCAAATAGCTCACTTATACATTTTTAGAGTAACAGCAGACGTGCTCATACCAAAACAATTAAGACATAAAGGGGAAAAGGTGTCAAGGAGATTAAGATTTATGGATTATGAAACAGGAACCAAAGGATTTAGATTTGTGTATAATCTTAATAGGTTCATTGTGTCCAGGAATGCAGTTTTTCATGAACTGGTCGAATTGGTCGAAAATACACTTAAATGAAATACGTAACTGTCAAAACCAACATAATAATGAACAAGATATGAGAGAACAAACCTTACCCTAAAATAATAAACAAGAGAAACACAAACCCAAACTCCAAAATATTAACATCAAAGAATGGAAGGAAGGTCACCCCGATATAAAATTAGACACTCTAACACAAAAAGAAGCCAAATATTTACACGACTCAGAAATATTACACGACAGACCAATTAGAACCAATAGAAACCAAAAACCCAAAAGATTAGAAGATTATGTTTTATTCATCCAAACCGATAATCTAACCCCCAACTCATATGAAGAAGTAACAAAACTGCCCCAGAAGGAAAGAAAATGAGAGAACAAGCAATGGAAAGGAAAATGAGAGAACTGAAGGTATATACCCCCGCCAAAGTTCCAAACCACATTAAGTTGCATTTTAAAAAGCTAAGGTGTTTCCTAATTAATGCATTTTAATTGGTAATTCTAGTGCCAAATCATTTCAGTTCAAGAGAATCTGTTTCAAAGCCTCAATATTTGTTACCTAATTAGGATAATCATTTGTAATTAACCTCATTTAACAGCTTTAAAATAAAATATACTTGTCCCAATTCTCAAGCCTATCATTATGCCGGAGACAGCAAGCTTTTATTATCTGTTCTTAGACTTGATTTTTTTTCCCCGGAAATATTCAGATCTTTACCTTTAGGAGAAGAGTATTAATTCCTGCCACATAACCATTGCTGTAAGCTCTGAAGAAAAAAACACTTTATCACTTGTTAGGGAGATCCTTTTCCAGTTAAACTATTTCTTGCAGCCAATCAATTTGTCAGATCAGAGACCTATCTTTTGTGAAAGTCCTCTGAACTAAAGCTGACAGGGTTAGGCTGGGGTCAGCTGTCTCATAAATCAAAGGCAAAGACAAGGTAAAGCACCACAGATGAGACAGATAAGGATAAGTTAAGCAGGCATGGCATGGCATGGAATAGAAAAGAGGAAAATGTTGCAATATTCTGTTTCCAGGAAGTTGCATGCCTCCTATTCAAATTCAAATTAATTGTATTAAAAAGGAAGCCTATGAACAATTTATTCTTGAATCTAGTGATCTGAATCATAATGGTCGTCCACAAACAAAAGTTTACTAAATATTTAGGCCTTCAATCTTTGCTTTAAACAATTTGTATTGGTTTGACAAAATTCATGCTGTAAAAATATAGAATATCCAGTAAACAAAACTATATGACAACAGCTGACAACAGTAGTATTTAAAATTCAGCTATTTCCCATCACACAAGAAGCAGATGATCTTCTAGCATAAAAATGATAAAGCATAAAAATTATGAAGGACATCTCTTATTTTCATGACTTCTTCTATCTTGCTTTAAATAACTTACCCATCTACCTGATTTCTTCCTGGAATTACTTGAGGGAGAATTTATTCCAAGAAGTCAACCTCTGCCATTCACCAGTAAATGAACACATAACTTTTGTAACCACAATTTCACCATGCAGCATTTTCAGTAGGAACCTTCTTTCTTAGTATGGTTTGGACTTTGACTGCATAACCAAATTCATATCTAGCCTGTTTAGCCAAGACTGTTTCACTAACAGTCAAATAAACATGCAGGCAAGTAGGACTAAGGCTAAACTAAGAGACTTAGATTTGTGAGTGAGTGTTAAGGAATAGTTGGAATCTATACCTTGTTTTGAGTTAAGTGATAGCTACATTCTTCTCACAGTATACTGTACATGGCAATGTAGATTACAAAACTTCATAGGAGGGACAACTACACTCTAATCCTTTCCTCTTGTCCGTTCGTACTCTGAGCAGACATAAGAAAGCCTGAGAAGAAGCTATGGCATAAAATTAGTCATGTATATTTAAAAAGTTTGTTCTTTAGCAGCATACAGGAAGTCTGTCTCTCCGTCAATCAGAATTCAAAGCCTGGACCACTTTTTAGTTACCGAGATATTTTTTGGTTATCAGAATCAGTTATGTCATCTGTTCCTTGTTTATCTCTTTTACATATGAAGCTCTTTCATTTCTAGCTTCAGACTTTACAGAACCAAGTGAAAATAGTGCTCCTGTGCTGAATAGCATTAAAATACATTCCATGCATGCCATTATCTAAAAAGATATTATTGCTGTATATATTTTAACATTCCTTTATGCAAAATCATGATCATATTATTTTGTTCTCTTTTAGCATTCAAATACATAAATGTAGATTACAGCTTCCATAATACCCCCCCCCTCTCTCTCTCTCTCACACACACACACACACACACACATACACACAAAATCAAACATATGAAATGGCTTGAAATTTGATTTTATGGATCTGTAACATATTGGAAAAATGAAGCAATTAGGGAACAAGAATAGGAGATATAGAAAACAAAATGGAGTAAAAATAAATATATGTGTAGAAATTTCATTACTATTGAAAATCAATCAATATTGAAAATCAATAGTAATGAAGGTTGTTGAGAGTGTGGTGGCATGACAGCTTCCGCGGTACCTGGATAAAGCTCTCTATCTAGATCCGCTCCAGCATGGAAATGGCATTGGTTGCATTGGTGGATGATCTCTGGAGGGCTCGGGATAGGAGTTGTTCATCTATCTTAGTCCTGTTAGATCTCTCAGAGGCTTTTGATACCGTCGAACATGGTATCATGCTGCGCCAGTTGGAGGGGTTGGGAGCATCGTTTTACGGTGGTTCTCCTCCTATCTCTCAGACCGGTCGCAGTCGGTGTTGGCAGGAGGGCAGAGGTCGACCCCGAGGCGCCTTGTCTGTGGGGTATTGCAGGGGTCGGTCCTCTCACCCCTCCTGTTCAACATTTATGTGAAGCCGCTGGGCGAGATCATCTGTGGTTTTGGGGTGGAGTTCCATCAGTACGCTGATGATACTCAGCTGTAGATCTCCACCCTAGCCCATCCCAATGATGCCCTTGAAGTGATGTCCTGGTGCCTGGAGGGTCTGGATGGGGAGAAATAGGCACCGACTCAACCCTTCCAAGACCGATGCCGGCATGCCGATATAGCCAGCTGGGGCCATTGCTGGCTATTGGGGTTGAGTTACTGGCCCCACAGAGAGGGTTCGCAACTTAGGCGTCCTCCTGGATGCACAGCTATCTTTAGAAGAGCATATGATGGCCGTGGCCAGGGGGGCTTTTTATCAGGTTCACCTGATTCGCCAGTTGCGTCCCTTTCTGGATCGGGACTCCTTACGCACGGTGACTCAGGCACTCGTCACTTCTCACCTGGACTACTGTAATGCTCTCTACATGGGGCTCCCCTTGAGGAGCATCCAGAGGCTCCAACTGGTGCAGAATACGGCCGTGTGGGGCATTATGGGAGCAATGGGGCGCTCCCATGTGACACCTCTCCTGCACGAGCTGCATTGGCTCCCGGTGGTCTTCCGGGTGCGCTTCAAGGTGTTGGTGACCACGTTTAAAGTGCTCCATCGCTTAGGGCCTGGGTACTTATGGGACCGCCTTCTGCCACCGATAGCCTCCCACCGGCCAGTACGCTCCCACAGAGAGGACTCCTCAGGGTGCTGTCGGCCAGGCAATGTCAGCTGGCGACCCCCAGGGGGAGAGCCTTCTCTGTGGCAGCACCTGTCCTTTGGAACAAACTGCCCCCGGAGATACGTAGGATCCCAGATCTCCGTTCTTTTCACCGTGCCCTTAAAACTTTTTTATTTCATCAAGCTGGGCTGGCTTGAACCCCCCCTTAGACATTTTTAATTGTTAATTGATTTTAGTTGGGTGTTTTAAATTTTATATTGGGCCAAAACTTGTTTAATTCTTTTAAAATTAATCTTAAATTTTGTATGTGATGTTTTTAGTCTTGGCTGTTCACCGCCCTGAGTCCAGTAGGAGAAGGGCGGTATAAAAATCTAATAAAATAAATAAATAAAAGAATGGTCTCTACCACAGATCATTTCATATGCATTTTAGCCCAGTATTTTCCCAGTAGTCCTTTTGAACAAACATTTTGCATTCTTCTCTTTGGGAATAAATATTCATTCTGTGAAAATCAGGTGTGTGGGAGCGGGGTGGGGGGTGGATTAAAAAAATAACAATTATATACACCTCATAGGAAGAAAGCTCAACTCCAGGGCCAAAGGACCTTAAGAATTTCTAAATGGATTTTTGATACTTGATTTAGTTGAGAAGATGAGAGAGAAGAGTTATGAGAATCTTTTAAAACTCATTAAATCAGAATTTAAACTGAAGCAACCATAAGAAATTTTCCATTTGCTTCTGTATCCAGTGTGACAGAATATAATTTGTTCTGCTGAACTCAACCTCTTCTCATGGTTAGTTCACATTTTCCTCTAGCTAATTGGGAAACTCAGATCAATGAGCTGAAATTAAATCAGCTGAATAAGAATCACCAGCTGCAACCTTCTAAGTGTCTGTCTCTTTATATATTACATGCTATATAAAAAGTTATATGCCATATTCAACTTGGGACTGCCAAAATGAACAGGCAGTTCAGTCTTACGGTCTGAGTCTCTCTATATTTAGTTGGATGTAAACCCTACTGTTTTGCAATGAGACATACTTTTGAGTAAGCTTTAAAACCTTTAGTCCACCATCCAAGGGTATCATTATCTGAAAATGACTATATTTATACCTCAGTTATAGCTAGAAATCTATCTACCATTTAATCCCTCGCAAGATATAGTAACAATAGAAAAGATAAAAATGCTGAAAAAACAAGAAGATAAAAATTACTGCTGTGGTGGCAGCTACAACCTGCCAAGAAAAGTTTTCTTTGCCAAAATCTAACTTGCAATTTTTTAGAAGTTCTTTCTCTGTTTTTATACATTATTCTCAAAATATTTGAGAATGTATTAACAAATTACTTTATTGTTTCCTAAGGTATTGCTGTTATACAGTTTTCTATCATCTGTAGCCTCCCTAAGTGAAACAAACAAACAAACAAATAGTGAACAAACAAACAAGGCAATTATTGCACCAACAACTCTAATTGGTGTGCACAGATAAAATATTATTATAATATGAAAATAGCAAGGATATGTAATAAGAATAAAACAAAAAATGTTAGTAAACTATAGCCATCAGTAATAATTGGCATTATATCACAGGTTCACCTAACCACCTTGGCACCTATGTGTGTGTGTTTGAGTTGCAACCAAAAGCCTGTTTAAAGTCAATATAACTATTAAAGCAAAGAATTAATATTTAGAAACTTGCTTAACTATTTGCACTGCAATATTCTGGATCAACTGCATATTCTGGATTTTTTCAAGGGCACCCCCATATACAGTGCATTGTTGGGGCAATATGCTGAGTCTGTAAACTGTTTGGAGAGGGTGGTAAAGCACTGTAAAGTGGTGCATAAGTCTAAGTGCTATTGCTATTATAGTTACACAAATAAGAGGCGACCAAAGCATATGCTTCTGATCTAGGAAGGGGCAAAATTGCAGCACAATCTAAAGTTGTACAAATGCCTTCTTAATCTCTGTCCATCTTGGTCACTTTTAACATGAGGTGAAATATAGAAACACCTCTGAATCAGGGGCGGGTTTCAAAACCCGTTGCGACCGGTTCACTCAGGGTAGTTGACCGGAGCCTCCTGCCGCCACCACCACTGGTTTGCCCGATCCAGGGTGAACCTGTAGCAAGTCACCACTGCTCTGAATTGTATACTGTATCTAATTTGGTTGTACCACCCTATTCCTAAGGGTGGGGATCACTGGATCCTTATGAAAATTCTTAATCCTCTATCATTGACTGACCTTACTTTACTGGATTGTGTAGATATGAAACAGGAGTACTCTCATGCCTACCCCACCACAACAGAAAATAACCCCAAAGACAGAAGACAATCAGCACAAGATTGTTCCCCCAACTTCCAGTCTACTCCAGAAAGAACTCATGAGCAATAGCATTAAAAGCCACTGTGAGATCAAGAATAGCAATGCTGGATATGCTATTTCTATTCTGCTTACGCCAGAGATTATCAACAAGCACAATCAGTTCTATTTGACCACTGTTCCAGGACTTGAAACCGGACTGGAAGGATTCAGTTAATCTATTTTCCTCTGACACCCTTTCTAAGATGTAATTTTTTTGTGGGGTGGGGTGGGGGGGTCAAATTAATGGAAGTGCTGGAAAACAGAAAGTTTTAAGGACAGATAACTGTAAAAATATAGGAAATTAACACATAAACAAATATAAGAAATGGAAGACCTCAAAAAATTATCTTTTTTTAAAAAAAAAATGAAGATGAAATTCTATTTTATCCAATTAAGTATTGGGAAGACAGAGGAAAAGAGACAGGGAGAAGGGAGAGAGAGAAAGAAAGAGAGAGAGTTTTCTACACAACACTAAGTCATAGAGATCCTTTCATTGCGTTGTTTAATGTTACTCCTATCATTGTTACAATGATGTAAGGTTGTTAACATCAAAATTCTGTATTTGTTGGTTTTCTATTATTTTACTCCATTTTGGATTCATTTCTGAGAAAAAAATAAATAAGCCCAAAACAAGCACATCATTTTATATTTTAAAGCAGTATAGAAACCTAAACACACTTTTGATAGTGTTAATGGGCACCTGACAGAACAACAAAAACAACAAAATCCTTGAAAGTTTTCAGAACAAATACATCCAAAATAATAATAAATAGAAACTGAGGGTTGTAAACAAATGTGCCAGCAAAAATCTGTCTTTGATTAATTTAATTGTGAAAACGTATATATAACATTATATAAAATAATGAATAAAAAGATCAGCATCTACTTTTGTATTTTTCAGAAATATATTTACTTGGTTTTCTTTTGGGGATTTCCAAACGCTTTCATTAGAGAAAGCAAGGCAACCATTTGTTTTAAAACAATAGTGTATCCATTGAATAAGTTTGAGTATGTGACACATCCTGTCTGCCGCCCATTCAGCTTGGAGCCAGACGTTGCTTCTCCATCAGTGATGCAGACTATTATCCTCATTATTTATGCTCTCTTGCCAGGTAGCAGAAATCAATATCTGATCATCTGAAGCCCTTTTGTACTTTGCTTGGAATGGATGCCTTTTGGAGGGGAAATCTAATAACAAAATAAATAAAAATACAATCTCATATAAGTTCTGGTCTGAAAGATTTATGAATGCTTGTGGAAATTGTTTGAGCTTCCTGAGTTTGTCAACACTCATTCAAATCTCAAACTGAAGTCAGAGTTAACAGAAGATACAGTTTATCATGTAGCTATCCATCTGGAAGCATTTCTTTGCAGAAACAAATGTAGTCAGATATTTTTAAGAATAAATTTTTGAAAAGTGGCATTGGAGAGGTTAAGATTTTTTATTTGTTTGATGGTTTATTGTAGTATTATAAGTAAAATGTCATTGAAAATAGTGTTGATTTAATAAAATATTTTAAAATACCAAGTCTGTTTTTGGTATAATAATAATACCAAAAGGTAGATAATAAGGTAGACTTTTTAAAAAAGAAAATGTGAATGTGATAACAATAGGATAATAAGAAGAAATATTAATTTAATTGTAATAATATGCAAACATATCTAGGGATAATAATACAGCCTGAAATTCTCCATTCTTTTTCATAAGCAGTTTGTTGCGGAAATCACTATATTGAATATTCTGTATTAATTTGAAAATAAACCCCATAAATCCCTCAAAATCATTAGAAAATTCCTTTTCAATTCAATATGGTTTAATAGCAGAAACTAATAGCACAGAGTCACTTATGGTAAGTAAAAGGAATGAACAATATAAAATAATAATGAAGCTTTAATCCAATCCCTCCTTAGAAGGAGATCTCTAAAGAAAAACAACCATAAATTTTAATTTTTGTTTTTTACATGTTAATGAAATGTTATACATTAATGTTGTTCCTGACAAGACAAGAACATCAGCCATTATATATATGTTATACACAGTAGTGGTCTATAACAATGATAAAGTAAAATAAATCAGGTATCATTTCATTTTTTCACTATTACAGCTTTAATTTTAAAATATCAGATCATGATTGCCTAATTTATTCCAGTTTAACTGGATTAAACTACCCTTCCTTAGAATATGGTACAAATGCCAACTAAATTGTGACATTTTGAATCTCTAGTTCAGAAAAAAAAAAACCTCAGATATGTAATATCTAGCAAATAATTAAGCTAACAGTTAGCATTTCCCAGAACTGGAATGCAAAATATAAACATACAACTGTCACATAGAACTGACTAGGCATAATGTGTATACATTGGGTTTACTATGGAATACATGAGACAATACCAAATTTAGATCTAAAAGCCTGTAAAATAGAGAATCAGCTTTAATGTTGAGTATACCAATGGCTGCAAAAGAGGCCCTATTCAGCCATTAGAATAAAGAGTCAGTTCTAGCCATGCCTTGTGAAATTATAGGAAATCTTTAACAAACCTCAAGCTATCAAAGGGTTACACTCAGCTAATGCCTTTTCCTCTCAAATCTTGTTTCTTCTCTCCAATTTATAATAAGCATTTCATATTGTGTATTACTCCTTTGTATGCTAAACTTTATTTCATTTAGTTGCTTCCTTGTGAATTTTTTTCATTTCTATTCTCTGATTTAGAAACACTATATTATGGGTAGTTGTGCTTCTGACCCTATGGAATACAGTTTGGTGCACTGAATATGTAGATTATGACAGGGATCTGCACCAGATAATTTAAGCATTGTCAGCAGGCTTTTAAATACCTTTCAAACTTGGGGATGAGAAAAGATTTGTGTCTATACAGGTAATATCATTAGCCAAACTATGAATGTGATGAATATCCCACTGGAAATGTATATAGAGAACAGCATGGCATAAGGGATTAACACAGAGAACAAAACAGCATATATAATTTGTCACTGGGACTCTAGAGCTAGTCATATTCTGAAAAGCAAATGTCAAATTATTCAATAAATATTGTTACTTAAATGTTTTTGGCAAGTAATAGAGAAATAGGTCAACTAATTCTCTTGTGAATCTTTTTCGTATTCATCTTCATCTGTTCATTAGCATTCATAATAAAATTGAATAAAGCAAAGGATAAATCATTTAATAAAATATTTTAATAAAATGGTAAGTGAATAATTCATGAAACAGATGAACTTCATCCAGTTCAGTAATTTGTGGCTACTCTCTTCAGGTTTATGAGTGATATTTGAAAATCTAATATAAATCTTGACTCTTTTCTAAGATATAGTTCAAACTTTGAAGAAAAATGATAGATTCCAAACATTGTGACCATATGAATAATTTAATTGTCAGGCAAGGTTGTTTTTTGGAATGCTGGCTGCCATTTACTATATCCCCTAGTAGAAAAGGTTATTGTGCTTTTTCTCCTTTTTCAAAACAAATGGAAGAACATTTGTAATTTTTGACATTAAAACAAGCAATTTGGCAGCCACCTAGCCCATTGGCCCATCCTGCTATATAGAGATTTGGTAGTAGAGACATAGTTGCTGAAGGACATAATGCCGGTCTGACTAAAAATTGGAGACACAAAGAATGAAGGAGATAAAAGTTTGTACAGAGTGAATCAAGTTTCTGGAAAGAAAAATTGAAGAGAGAACAATTGTCAGTTTCTAGTGGAGAAGAGAGAAGAAAGGATGACTTTCCTGGAAGAAAGGAAACCCATTGAACTAGAAGTACTAATAATGAAACTAAAGCTAAAATAGTAAATGAAAAGGCAAAGACAATGGAAAAGATAAAAACCAGTTGAGAGAAGACAACATGGCTAGAAAATATAGAAGACCCAAACTGAATTCATGGTACTCAAGTCATATATTCAAATAGGAAATAAAAAAAGGGTTGTACAATGTGCTCTCCATGACTATAATCTTCAATAAAATGCAATACCACTAGAGTTCGGCTTGTTGGAGAGAGACTTGGTGAGTCATCTGGAGGAGTCAAAGAGGGAATTAATCTGGAATCCCTATGTAGTACAAGAGAGCAAAGTTTCACTCCCTTGAATACTTTATCTAGTCTCACCTAGATGCAAACCATTAGTCTGAGATTTATTGCTTGAGGATTAAAATATTTAATTAAACTCTTCACATATAGATCTGGTTGTTTGCATTTGACACTGTTTTTCTTGATCTGCCCTAAACTGTAACAGTATATGTTGTGCTTTTAAAATTATTACATATACAAATGCTGAATACATTTCTATAAACGCTGGTTATAGCTCATTAAATATTCTGGCTTTTTGCTACAAAAACTTACATGCTCTTTTAGACTATTTTAAATACAGATTTCCTTTCACTGTAGCAGAAAATAACTATCTGAAATATAGTGCCTTAAGATAATATATAAAGTCCATTCTACAATGAAATACAACATCCTGAAAGCTTGCTATTTTTGATTTAAAGGAAGACAACTATCTTTTGAAATATTTATTACCTGAGTTAGCATCATAACAATACCCTTGGTTTTAAAGTGATGAACAGATCTGTAGAATGAACCTGCATGAACAAAGCCATAAAACACTTTTGGCAAAGTCCAATTTATAATAGCATTATGATTCCATCAATGTGATTTCAGTACTCTCATTTATGGTATATTTAAAATCTAGCAGTAATACTTTGAGCTCTAGCTTACACACACACACACACACACACACACACACACACACACAAAACACACTGTTCTGTGAATGTAAGTATATTAAAAATGTATAGCTTTAAGCATTCTGCAATTACCCTTTTGTATTTTTGTTCTACTCTGTTTCCTCTGACCTTTTTTCAGAATTTTAACAAATCTGCTCCCATGGCATATTTCTAACACTAATCAATGTTTTGCAGTTTCTTGAAACAAAACAGTGAGAAAAGAGCTTTATTCTTAATTAAAAATATTCTGTCTAATAAATAAATTATAATATTTATCAAACATTCTCCCTGTTCCTCAACAATATTGGATTAATTATATCACAATTCAGCTTACTTTTTTGACCGAGGAACCTCCTCCACAACTTGTGTAATATGTAATGAGAAAAAGAAATTAAAGAGAAAAAAAGAAAGAAAGAAAAAGAAATATAGCTATACCTGGTTTACAACAATACTATTGAGCCATACTTTTACATGCTTGCAAACCATTGTTGTTTCTATCATAGCTACATACTATTATGTACATTGTTTTTTAAATTTGTCTTAATAACTTCATCAGCTCCATATAACCAGATTGTCAATTTTCTTTCTCTTCTCAACTCATTCAATATTAATTCATAAATTTATTTAGTGATTTTCATTCTATTCGTGTGACAGTAATTAAACTATTATTTTTCTGGACCTCATTTTAATATTGAAGAAAGTTACATAAGTCTGCAACTTCTAAAGTTGTAAAATTTGGAGATTTGAGATATATACTGGGTAGTTATGGTATAGTTCTTGTTACCAAATATGAAAAAATGGATGTTGTAAAGCTGGAAGATGAGGGGAAAAAAATAAGCAAATGGTTAAATGCTAGAATTTTCCAGAAGGGGCTGGTTATAATGTAAGCAACCTGATATTAAATACATACATAGCCATCCATCTTGTAAGAAGGAACTCTGGATGGCTGACAATAAGAATAAAACCAAGGAAATAAACACCTGACCTATAATTTCCAGTCTGTCAAACCATAAAATCCTCGGGCTCTAACCTCACCATTTCACAGTGCCTAAGGGGAAAGCCAACACTTTACTGCTCTCTAGAAGACTAAAAGGTTGTGAGCCTACAGATCCAAAGGGAAAGGAGTGTTTCCTAGGGCAGGGGCTGCTGCAGTGTATCTGTGGGTCTCTGAGTTTAAATAAAACATATCCTTGACAACTATAGTATTTGTGAAAGCAATATCAGATGGGATTTGGAAGTACCTAGGAAGATGCACATAAAAAAAGCCATTTTATCTTCTGCATTAAAGTCTTGCATGAAAACCATGCATTAATCTAAAACAATTATTGTTTCTTGTGCAATCTTTTATATATGAAAAAAATATACCGTTAGTGGAACTCTTGCTGTAGACTGCATAAATTCTAATGCTTATTCAGCTTCAGAAAATAATTACGAACCAAACTGTTAAAGAGGGTCTTTATACTATAGATATCACTTATTTTTATTGCTTTTTGATTGGTTGTTTTCTGATTTTTATTCATGCCTCAATTAGAATTATTTATATTGTGGGCATTTTAATGTTTACATTGTAATGCATGTAGAGTCTTTTGATTGCAGTGGAAATAAATGAATGAAATAAGGCCACCATTAATGAAATGGTATTACCAACAATGTTCCTTATTATAATTTGTAGCTTGTTTATACTCTTTCAGGAATAAATGTGATTACTTTACCATTCAACAAAATAAGAATTGATTAAATCTTCTAAATTTGCTTTCTCTATTTTTTCCAATCTTAAATTGAAATTTGATCTAAAACCTATTTTAATTTTAGAAAGCTTCTGGTAATATTTGTATAAGTTTTCATATAAATGTATCCTGGTACAGTACATGCCATGAATATATCTGTATGAGCCTTTACTAAAGAACACCACTACATTCATAAAGATGTGATTTTGAAAATATTAGAAATTAACTATGCTTGAATAAAACTTACTCTTTCTTTCCAACTTATACTAATTACTAATAATATTGTAGTAATATACTAATAATATTCTAATTCTACTATAATATTGGCATGTATAATAATCAGATGCTAAGTGAAAAATAGAGAAACTTGGAAGAATATGATCCTAGGGCCACAATATAATTCACCCTATCAGAGGAGTCGGAAAATAAGAAAACAAAGAAATAAAGAGTAACTTTATCTTCTCTTCACATTGTGAAGAGGTTCACTTCACATCTGTAAGAGGTTCACACTTCGCAGCCGGTTGGGGAGATATTAGGGATCGGAACGACTGAGAAATCAAATGGGCCCTGGTTGTCCACAAAACCATTGCATATATCTGTAAAACACAATGATCAATAAAGCTACTACCCAATTACTCAAAGTGCCCACACCCACTTTTCTTCCCACATGGATCTGCAATGATCTTCAATCTCTCATCGGGATCCAAGTTCCGGACTAATTCAAGAGAGCAGGTGCTCCATCCTCTTTTTAGCTTACAGCGGGTTACATCGGCAGATATACATCAAGGTAACCTATATATAAAATACAAAAGCTTTCTTTAAGCACATTCAAATGTCAGTTTTGTTGGATGTTGTTTGTCCACGGACACTTTCCAGCCAGTGTCAGCTGCTGCCTTGACTCATGTCTGATGGATCCATGATTTTGATTCTGCAATCTTAATAGCAAGTGGAGAAGTCATAATACCAATAAAAGATCCCTTCCATATTCCACTTGGTCCCCAGGTTCAAATGAGTGACATTAAGTTACTAATCTAAGGGGTACTTGTTCCATCATATATCGTTGGAATCTCTCAATTTGCTTATTAAGTTCTTGTACCATCTCCATATTCCAAACCCCCCCCCCCTTTTATGACCTAAATCAGGCCACCTAACATACATATTTACCTTATTTTACCATATTTACATGGTCGGGTGGAATAAACCTCCAATACCTGTAAACAATCATGCTCAGACTCCATAGGCAACAAAGTTGCTGGATTTAATCAGTTAGACACCACCAGACGCACCTGTGGATTCTCACTCATAATTGCCTAATATTTTGTCAACCTTTGCCCACTAATCCACAAATGTCCCTTAGTATCCAACACAGACTGCTCCTCGTGCATGAGTATAGGACAAGAAAAAGTAAGTTTATTACAACTCTGAATCAATTCTGCACTTGCAGCCAGCACCTCCAAACAGTGGGGCCAGCTTTTTGGCCCCCCCATCCAATTGTTTTGACAAATAGGCTCCAGATTGCCAACTTCCCAAAGGCTGGGTAAGTACCCAGCAATATTTCTATTAGTGTTTACGTACAAATTCAAAGGCACGTTCTATAAAGCCAGAGCTTTTTCTGTTCCCTCCCCCCTTTCCACTCAAGGGGTTCCACATTGGCTCCTTTGGTGGCTGCATACAAAAGTGCTGCCATCAAAGCAAAGTTAGGGATCCAATTACGGCAAAAGCCAGCTAATCCTAAAAAGCTTCTCAGTTGTCTTTTTGTTCGGGGTTCTGCCAGCATTAGGACCGCCCTTTTCCGCTCTGGTCCTAAAGCTCGACGACCCTTATATCATATCCCAAATATCTAACTTTCCTTTTCACCAATTGAACTTTCTTTCTTGATACCCAATAACCACACTCTAATAACAAATCTAGCATTATCATGCATTCATCTTAGTATTATCCCACCATAAATCCTCTGTCAGTCCTGTTGATCCAAACATCATCAACATATTACAGTATTGTGTCTCCTGGTTGTTGAGGCACATAATACTGTAAGTCTCTAGCTACCGCTATTCCAAACAATGTGGGGGAGGTCTTAAATCCCTGAGGCAGCCAAGTCCCAATATATTGCATTTTCATTCCTGTATAAGGATTCTCCCACTCAAAATGCAAACAGTGGCTGGCTTACGGGGTGAATGGAAATTGTAAAGAATGCATCCCTTAAATCAACAACAGAAAACCACTCAGCCCGGGGTGGAATTAAACTTAGCAGGGTATATGGATTCGATATGGCTGGGTGTAAAGTTACCATGCCCCGAGCGGTAAGACCCATCTGACTGTTTAATTGGGATAATTGAAGTATTCCAGGGGGACTAAATAGGCACCAAAAACCCCACTTCCGAATCTCTGGATGCTTTCATAAATAGCACAAATAGCTTCCCAAGAAATGGGACGCTGCCTTATACTCACAGGCGCCACTCCAGGTTTTAGTTCCACCACCACTGGAAGATGGTGAGCTGCAAAACCCGGCAGGTTATCCTCAGGCACATCAAACAACCTCCACTTCTCCTCCGGGGAATGCCTTATGGTCATTCTCTGACTATCTTCATCAAAAGAAATTGTTGCCCCTAATTTACTCAGCAGATCACTGCCCAACAATGGAATAGGGCATTCAGGGATATACAAGAATTCATGCTGGATTTCAGCTCCCTTAAAATCACACATCTCTGGTTTCAAGACCTGCCACCCCATGGCTTGCCCTGATACCCCCTGGACCTGAATTTTAAGGGATCCGGGGGGCTGCAATCTGCTTATTTACAACTGATCTTCCTGCTCCCATATCTACCAGAAATGTTCTGTACTGACCCCCTATTTTCATTGTAACCAATGGCTCAGGCGGGGGTTCTTCCAAGCCTGGTCCCCCTCAATCTGACCAAGTCATGTCTGTCAATCCAATACTTTCCACTTTCTGCTGCCCTGAGCCCTTTCCAAATCCTCTACCAAACCCCAACCTGAACGTGTCTGTCCAACCTTCTACTCAAACCTCTCCTCTATCCTCGTTCTCCCCTTCTCCCAGAAAGCTGTCTATGCATCCCTGACCCAAAATCCGCTCTTCTCATCCCTCTACTTCTCACCATCTGTCTTGGGCATTCCTTTTCCCCTTACACATTAATTAGAACCCAGGGGTAAATTCTGAGAAAAAATCCCTTGCATCCCACTTTGCAGTGCCCCTGCCAACAAACCAGCCTTTTTATTCATCCGTGCCTTCTGCTCTTTCTTCTCCACCTACAGCCCCCACAGCCTCCAAATCATCATCATAATCATCATCATCCCCCTCTCCCTCACTCTAACTGCTACCTCTAGGCGAATGACTCTCCTTGACTTTTGACTTCGCGCCAAGACCACTCATATGCCTCTGATTTCCTCCTCCGCTCCCTCCAGCAGCCCCCTCACTTTTTCTGCCTGCTCAGATACACATAACCCGACCGTTTCAGCCTGACATTGCAATAAATCCTCAGGTTTTTTTTTTTCTGTTAGGGCTCTCACCCATTGATCAATATATTGAAATTGATCAGGATATTTATTCTGATTCACTACAATCACTCCCCACAACTTATCCACTATTTCTTCCCTTAACAATCCCTGGAGGGGGGGTGTCAGCCCATCTCCCTTTGTGGCCACACATGTCTGCATAAGAATTTTAATCGATCCTTTGATCCTTTCGGATAGGAAGGGTTGCTAAAATACTTGTCAAAACCTTTTAACATGCATGCCAACGGAGTATTTGGCCCACTCTGAACTCCTCCCATTCTATCACACTGCTGCCGACTCGTAGCCCCAGAGCTCACGGTCACTAGCGAGAAATGCGACAGCTTAACCACCCACACAACCTGACATGGATTTCGTTAGGGTACCCACCCCGAGTCCGAGGGAGTGATCAAGTCCCTCCGTCTGCCTTCAAATGAGGCAGGTACAATTCTTTTAAGTCAATACTGACTTAAAAACGCTCCCACTCTGTAGATTCCTGGCCAGGAATTTGTTCAGACCACCTTTCCTGCACCGCAGGGTTCTTGGACTCAATCAGAGCACCGTCGGGCCCATAGGGGTATCGCTGCTGTATCCCAGAGACGTATCTCTGCGGCGCCTGCAGAATGTTCAGGAGTGACCTCCCGATGGTCCAGAGGGGTCGAAACAGCCCTCAGCGAAATATCGCCTTGCACCTAGTCCCGGCGGAGTCGCCAGCTGTTATAGGAGAAATGACGGAACCTAGGCCAAGGTCTTCAATGCAGGAAAGAGTTTATTGTGCACGGTTCAAACAGTCCAAAGACAGCAAAGGGTCTGAACAATGATGGCTGCTTTTGGCCAGATATTTATACAGTACAAAGGCAAAGTTATTACGAAGAGTGAGACATTTTACACATAGCGGTTACCCTTTAATCTATCTCTAGGAAAGACATAACAGCCCTTTTCCCACAGGCTCAGGTTCTCAGCTCCGGAGCTCAAGACATAATAAAGAGGAGATAAGGGGCTCAGAGGCGCCTCAAGAGCAGTAAAGAGGACAGTAAGGGAAGCAGTATTTCTTCTCTAAGATATACATGACATTTGGGGTGTAATAAACATTAAACAACAGGATGTATCTGTTTAGGATCAGTTTGCATTAATGCATTAAACACACACACACACACACACATTATAACAGAATAACAGAGTTGGAAGAGACCTTGGAGGTTTTCCAATCCAACTCCCTGCTTAAGTGGGAGACCCTATTCCATTCCAGACAAGTGGCTGTCCAATCTCTTCTTAAAAGCCTCCAGTGATGGAGCACCTACAACTTCTGAAAGCAATTATCATAAAAACAACAACAACATGCAGGAGAACCCCATTAATATTCCTAAAAGTATTAAGATACTCATAATAAGCAGGTTCTCCACTAATGTGGATCCCCAGATAAGGTGGCAAAGCCGTATGTTTGGGCTTTCCAGAAAGTCAACAAGGACAGGGCCAGTTTAACCATGGTTGGGGGGGGGATGTTGTTCCAAAAGTCAAGTACTGCAGCAGAAAAGACTGCCTTCTTCTCTCAGATGACATTCTCATGTGAATAGGACCTTCCAATTCTATTATTCTGTTATCCTCCTCTTCAATAAGCTCAATAATTATAATTTTAGCAAATTTTACTTATTTTAAATCTATCTTAGTTTAGATTGCTAACTACCTCTTTAGAAGTAAATTAAGGAAATAAATCTTAGAAAATTCTAATAATATTCCTACATTAAAAGGCTCTAGGTTTCCTAAGCTGTTGTCAAATTTCTTCACAAGCTGCCAACATCTTGATCACCAAACTGAGCTGGAATTAAAAACTCTTCAAGTCCCCATGTCCTGTCCCTAGGAGAAGCAAGCTGTCCATTGCCATCATCTGCTAAGATTGAGCCTACTCAATACCATCGAAGGTTTCATCGAAGGAAGGAAGTCACCTATAAAGAAAGTCTGAAAATTTCTGTATGTGATCATGACTACTCATAATACTCCTTCTTCCAAAATTGAGACGGTCACAAATTATGCATGGACTATTGGTAAAACTAATGTTATTGCTTGCAGAAATATTCACAACAGCACCATAGTGCATCTGTGAGTCAAGTAATACCATAAGTGTAATGTTTTAAAAAGCACCATACATTATGCTTGACACTTTATTAGCCATTATTTAATTAGAGAGAAATGTGTTTTGCATACATTACAAACTGTGCTTTCTTCCAATTTTACTTGTCTACAGAAGTAAAATGAGCATGTCAGAATTACTGCAGTTATATAAACTTGCCATGGAAAATTACAACATACATTCTGTATGTGGGAGACAATTTCATTTGCTTTGAATATGGATATAAAGTGTACAGTTTTTGAATCAATAAGTGAACTGAAATGCAGTTGCTCTCTGATACCAAGACTGAAGAATTTTACATGCAAAAACTTAACAGTAGAAAGTAATGTATAAGAAAGCATTATATCATTCTGCTTGTAAAATAGTGCATTTTAGGAGCAAGTGTAGGCATTTTCCACAAAAGGGGATATGTGATCATGGCTTTTGTTTCTGTGGAAAAACAACATTTTAAGAAGCTACATAGAATTTGTAGTATGCAATATTCAGTTAAAAAAAGAAACTGAAACTTACAAGCTAATAAATTTATCTGGGCTTTACAAACTAGCTTGATCTGCCCATGGTACCCTTGTCTAGTACTTTATATTATGGAAGGATTCTCCCAGGTACTGGGATTGAGATGTTAGTTTAAGAGAACATGCATGGCAGGGGTGGGTTCTAAATTTTTTTAACTACCAGTTCTGTGGGCATGGTTTATTTTGTGGGCCAGGCTTGGTGGGGGGTAATGTGACTGGGTGGACATGGCCAACTTTTTTTTTACTTTTAAAAGCATTTTTTCTACAACCTTAAGAGGTTGGAAAAAATGCTTTTAGAAGCCTCTGACTATCAGGAAATTCAGCTGGGATCGCCAGAGGCTTTTAAACGCATTTTTTTCCTACAATCTTTCGGCCAAAGAGGTTGTAGAAAAAATGCTTTCAGACGCTTCTGATGATCCCAGCTGAACCCACCACTGATGCATGGGTATATGTAATTAATGACTTCGTGTTTTTATTGAGTACAATTTTAGTTGTTTTGTTTTGTTCCTTTGTTTGTTTGCATTGGTCATTGGCCGTAGAATTGCATTAATAAATAAACAATCCAACAACAAATAAACAAAATATCGTTTCTAATACAATGGGATATTTTGATTATCACTGAAAACAAACTTATTTTCAACACCCTTAATATGAAATAGTATTAACCCAATTATATATTTAAATTATATATTTGTTGCTTGGTGTAAAACTCAGAAGGAAAACATATTTTTAATTACCTTTTTTTTAAAAAAAAAAGTACTTTAGGAATACTAAAATTATTTCATTTTATAATAGGTTAAATGTGTTCAGTTAACAATGGGTTATCATCAGATAACATGGTAGTTTAGTAGCTGTGCCTAAAATATCTAGTCATCTTCTCTATTATTGTGTGCTACATATCAATTGTTTCATTACTTATGAATACATATTGGCTACATGTTTTTTGTATTTATTTTATTGAAGAATAGAGCTCATTTTAAACCAAGGATAATTGACATTACTTATTATGCAGGAAGCTTAAAGTCTGTGCTCAAATTATGCTAAAGCAGCAAGAAAGAATCAATACGCAACCATTCCTATTCTATCTAGGATCAAATCCAGAAGTTTTTACAAACAAAACAGTTGAAATTAAGAGACAAAAGCAAAATGAAGAAAATAAACCAAAGTCTAAATACATAAAAGCTTTTTTTTTTTTTTTTTAAAAAAAAGGTTTTAAAATCTTGGATATATACCAAAAACAAAAATGATAAATTAGCAGTCAAAATATTTACATGTTATCTGAGATTGATTTCAATATTGTACAAATGAAACTGTTAAAAAACATTTAGATTATTTAAGAAACACATTAAAATGTACTCATATTCATACTGAAAACATTACTATAAATTGATAAATTTCTTCTTAAGCCAACCCGGTTTGCTGAAAAAGATGAGTTTTCAGGGAACGACGGAAGGCATTGAGGTCATGGATTCTCCTTATCTCTGGGGGCAACTGATTCCAGAGGGTGGGAGCCCCCACAGAGAAGGCCCTCCCCCTGGGGGCCACCAGCCTACATTGTTTGGCTGATGGCACCCTGAGGAGGCCCTCTCTGTGGGAGCGCACGGGTTGATGGGAGGTCATCGGTAGCAGCAGGCGGTCTCGCAGGTAGCTAGGCCCTATGCCATGGAGCGCTTTAAAGGTGATAACCAACACCTTGAAGCGCACCCGGAAGACCACTGGGAGCCAGTGCAGCTTGCGCAGGAGCGGTGTTACATGGGAGCGCCATGTTGCTCCAATCACTACCCGCGCTGCTGCATTCTGAACTAGCTGGAGCCTCCGGGTGCTCTTCAAGGGGAGCCCCATGTAGAGAGCGTTGCAGTAGTCAAGGCGAGAGGTGACGAGGGCATGAGTGACTGTGCACAAGGAATCCCGATCGAGAAAAGGCTGCAAGTGGCGAATCAGGCGAACCTGATAAAAGGTCCCCCTGGTAACAGCCGTCAGATGTTCCTCCAAAGACAGCTGCCTATCCAGGAGGACTCCCAGATTGCGAGCCCTTTCAGTGGGGGCCAAAGACTCGCCCCCAATAGTCAGCGATGGAGTCAACTGACTATATCGGGATGCCGGGAGCCACAGCCACTCAGTCTTGGAAGGGTTGAGCCTGAGCCTGTTCCTCCCCATCCAGATCCGCACAGCCTCCAGGCACTGGGACATCACTTCAAGGGCATCGTTAGGGTGGCCTGGGGTGGAGATGTACAGCTGGGTGTCATCAGCGTACTGGTGGTATCTCACCCCAAAGCCACGGATGATCTCGCCCAGTGGCTTTACATAAATGTTGAACAGAAGGGGTGAGAGGACCGATCCCTGCGGCACTCCACAAATGAGAGGCCTCGAGGTCGACCTCTGCCCCCCTGCCAACACAAACTGCGACCGGTCGGAGAGAAAGGAGGAGAACCACCGCAACACAGTGCCTCCCACTCCCAACTCTTCCAGCCGGTGCAGCATGACACCATGGTCGATGGTATCAAAAGCCTCTGAGAGATCTAATAGGACCAGAACAGAGGAATAACCCCTGTCCCGAGCCCTCCAGAGATCATCCACCAACGCGACCAAGTCCATAGTTGAATTCTATAAATTACATTATGTCAGTCCGTCTAAAAATGTGGACCAAATGAAATTTTGCAATATCCCTAGTCCATATCACTTAATATAGAATTATTTATTAAAACAGTCAGGATAGGCAAATGTGAGGTTTTTCAATGCTGTTAAAAACATACTAAAGAGGCAGAATGAAATGAAATGAACTAGAACAGTTTGAAGTATGGTATAATATGATTGCACTATCCAAATTACAGTTGCAAGGAAATGCTATATTTTTAAAATCACCTTGCATCATAACAACATTGAAGAGAAAAGTGGCAAAATGAAAAGGGGGTTAATGAATCTTTTATATCAAGCAACAAGTTTTAATAATGAATCACTTCAATCCTTCATCTATATTTTGAAATGATGTATGTAGCTCATTCTATTGGTTTAGAATTTAATCCACTTTATTTTACTCTTTGAAGTACATGGGAAATCTCCATGTATGAAAGCTACAGCATAAGAACAAAGAACAAAGAACCGGGAAGAAATTGAAATCAATTAAAAGTATGAGTATAAAAAGTATCTTTCTTTTCTTTTTTTCTTTTCTTTTCTTTCCTCTTCCTCTTCTTCTTTTCTTTTGAGAAAAAAGAAGCTTAAGTATGACTTACTTGGTGAATTTCCAATTTTTCAATCAATCATTAAAAAATAGATTTGTCCATAGTCATGGGCTACTATCAAAGATGTTCCATAAAATTTTTGCTGTTTGAAAAAAAGAGTAGATGTCATTGTTAAAGCATGGCTGTGTTTGGAAATTATGATATGGCAGAGAAAGTAAAGTCATTATTTTAGATCTGTGGACTATTACCTTATATGGCTAAATGCATCCTTTCAAGCCTGTGGGCTGTGCCTGATATTCATATTCATAGTATTCATCCACTTTGAGTGATGAACAGAGCTGAAAAAAAGAAAGGAAAAAAAGACTGTTATATATGGAATTTTCTAATACCTTTTCTTACTGTAACAGATATTGTACCCCCTGTGACTGCATGCAGAAGAGTGGATGAGGCTCAAAGAATCACAAAGCATCTGGAGTATAAATCTTCAGAATCTTGAGTATATGACATGAGCAGTTTTATTAGGGTCAAGATATTTGGCAATCCTATAGCAGGCCATTATTCTGGGACCCTGAATAGTTCATTAATCACTCTCAGCTACATGTTGGCACCTAAAATCTTCAAGGACTCTATACAAATGACAGGTGTCTAGTACGACATCCTATATGCTTTGATATGACACACATGGGAAATAAAATATCAGTCACAGCTTTTCTTGTAGAAAATGTTGGCTTTAATATTGTGTTCAAGGCAACATGTAGCTGTGACCAAATTGCATGATTTATTCCGCTGTCATGCTTTTCAGCAAAACTGCCACCCTCCCTCCAAATAATTCCTTAATTTGCATCCTTTAAAGTTAGTGAAGCAGTTGTGAATTATGAACAGTTTTCAGGAGTCTAAATTATTACACTACTAATGTACAATATTTGAAAAATCTTGAGGTACTATTTGAAGAAGTAGGCTTTATAGCATATTGTATATGTATACCCAATAAGACATTTCAATATAGATATATCCTATGTTTGAATGATCAACAGTTAAATGACATATTTTGAACTTGTTAGCATAAATATCATCCCATTGGTCTATATATCAATGTTATATGTTCTGGTCTATGAAAGAAATATAAAATTAAAACATAAACATATTTTTTTTTCCAAGAACGAAGTCTTGGTCCGGTCACAAATGGATATACTAATTTAACAGATGAGAACAAACAATTTTAACATAAATTTCAACTTAATAAATCTTTCTATTAACTCATCATACATCTTAATCTCCTACTAAAACATCTTAATCTCCTACTAAAACAGAGCTCATTTTTATATTCAATTATAAATTCAATTATAAATCAAAATTCAATACCGCTCTATCTAAATTTTTTCCCCTTGCTCCTTTTAACATCAACATTAAACACAAAAACAATCTATTCTATTAATCTATATATTTACCTTACAATTTATCACCACAAATCTTAATTTCCAAATGTATACAACTCAATTTTTGTTTCAATTTATTAATCAAAATTTCTTTCTATTTTTCTTATTTTCTAAACCCAATTCATCCTATCATGTTCTTAAACTTTTACACAGACATTTCAAAATTTACCATTTCATTTTAATTATCCCCCAATATTTTCTTTTTCACCCCTCATTAATAATTATTCTTTAATATATTCTCCTCATTCTCCTCCATCACTCCACCTATTATTTGGCTGATTTCCTGCATGGCATATTTTGGCTGAGTTTTCAGCATATTCTCCTCCATAACTCCCCCTGTTATTTGGATTATTTCCAGCATTTCATTATTTGGCTGATTTCTCAGCATATTCTCCTCCATTAACTCCAACTTCTATTCTACTAACTTATTAAAAATTTCTTTTTCCATATGATGTCTATTAATCCACTGTTTCCAACTATATTCTTCCAGGGTGTATCCCCATTTATTTCTTAATATTAATCATTTCCAACATGTGTTGAATGCAATCACAGTTGTAACTTCCATCTGTGTACCTTAATATTACATCTAAAATCATTAACAATTGAACATAATTATCATCCACCACTTTGTTATCAAATTAGAACTAAAACATGTTGCAACAAGTTGTGCTTTTATAAACATATCACTTTTAGTTACCTTAACTTCCCACTTCTATTTTTATTATATTTCTATCTTTATTTACCATAAACACTTCTTGTTTTTATTTAAAGCTCATTTAAATTTTGAACCATTTAAACAATTAAACTTTCAAACATTGCTATCTAATTTATCTATTTTGCTTCTTCATTTCCTTATCTGTCCATATGCATTTAAATTCAAAGTCAATACTTCCACGCTTAAAACTCTACATATCCTTTTAAATTCTATTATAAAGTCTGTTTCCAGTAAAACATCAGCTTCTTCACTTCTGCTCCTGCGCCAAGTCTTTTATTGCTGCGCCAGTTAGTTAAAAGTTTATTAGTCATTGTATTTCTTCTTTCTTTGTAAAGACATTAAACGACAGAATAGGAATCTCCAAAGTTAAAAAAATCATAGTTTTTTTCAAAATAATCCAAAATATGTAACAAGACAAATAGGTTCTTTTCAAGAAAAAATAAGTTTCTGCAATCAACACTTTCACTTAGTCACAGCTTCAATCGCCATTTTGAAACATTTATGTAGCAATCCATTTGATCTCTTTGTCTGGCTTTTAAAGGTGACGAATCCTTAATTATCACTTTTCTCTTTTCAAGTTCATTTCGGTTTTATCAAGAAGGTTCAAATATCCAGCTCTATTTAGTTAATAAACAGTTCACTCCAATCAATCAGTGGTGAAATAAAGTTCTTAAAGGGTTTTAAACTTCTTTCTTTATTTTACAATATCTTCAAGCCCCTCAGGTCTTCAGCCGCAACGTAAGGCTGGGGATCTTATTTGTAAATATTCTCATTAACATGTTATTTCTCACCTGGGCTGGTGTCACTCACCCGGCTCCGAAGCACATTGTCCTTTCTTCCTTCCTCCTGCACTTTGCTTGTCCCAATTTATTGCAGTCTCGAGGCAGCCACCATGGCTGTTGTCCCCCGCCACTGACTTAGTGAATTGCCTCTGGCCTCTGAAAAACTTGCCCGTTCCTCTTGGCCGCCCAAGGGATCCTCTCTTTCCCCTGTCCCTTCAGAACAGGGTAGGTCCGCAGACCTGTCAGCGGCGGTTTGCCAGTCAGGGTTTTGGCAGGGCTCATTAGAGCCCGCCATTTCCCCGACTGCATCGCCACGACACCAAACCGGAAGTCCGGAAGAGTGAATTTTAAAGGAATACAAAACACAGTGCATAATTTGTATCTCACAGTAATTACACAGCTGTCAAAGAAATTATGATGTACTTTTTATTCTTTTTTTCAGCTGGCTATAAGATATATGTGTGTCTTTACTTAGGAAAAGATCTATATTTATAAGTAAGGACTACATCATACTTTTAGTCTTTGTGCATGTGTGTGCCAGCCATATCTATATATATATATCTATATATATCTATATCTATATCTATATCTATCTATCTATCTATCTATCTATCTATCTATCTATCTATCTATCTATAGGATAATATTTTATTTCAGAAAGCTATGTTTTAAATTTAAAACTAAATTTGTCATTTCTTTGCTGTTTTAACTTTCACTGCATAAATGGTACCACTTAATGCA
Source organism: Arizona elegans (assembly GCA_022577455.1). Taxonomy (NCBI): domain Eukaryota; kingdom Metazoa; phylum Chordata; class Lepidosauria; order Squamata; family Colubridae; genus Arizona; species Arizona elegans. Next base: position 77,995,174 of record JAKOOJ010000006.1, on the reverse strand, counting down.
CAGTTGGATTGCAGAAATGCTTTTAATATTGCTTTACAAACTTTAATTCTTTTAATGCTTTTTTTTTAAATTTGATTTATATGCCGTCCTTCTCCGGAGACTCAGGGCAGCTTACAATGTGCTAAGCAATAGCCTTCATCCTTTTGTATATTTATACAAAGTCAGCTTATTGCCCCCACAACTGGGTCCTCAATTTACCTACCTTAGAAAGGATGGAAGGCTGAGTCAACCTTGAGCCTTGGCGAGATTCGAAGCTGCAGTAATTGCAGGCATCTGGTCTTAATAACTAGCTTAATAACAGGGTGCCCTAGACCACTGTACTACCAAGACTCTTTTCATACTTTTTTATTGGAATAAGTGTTTTTGTAAAGTTTTTCTTGGTTTTGCTCTTGAATTTTCCTTTGTAAAATAAAGTAATTAGCATTTTTTTTTATCTTTATGGTCTTCTTTCAGATTTACCCCTTTTTCAGGTGTGTTCTTTATTTTCTCCAGGAAAATATTGTCTCTCTGTCTGTCTGTCCACTTATCTATCATCTATTTTTGCATATGCTGTTTGTGGACCTTTATATGTTTCAGTTTTCAGTTTGTTTTAACTAAATGAAGGATATACCGTATGTATTTAGACTATTCTTCCCAAATTTTAATTTTTAAGTATAAAAATGTGTCAAAGTTCTAACTTTTCTTTTTCAATATTTTGGAAATATCTATTGGATATTCAAATAGACTATAATAAAAATACTGGATGAATAAAAATTTCAAGATGAATTTAGTAAAAAGCAGATGGAAGAACTAACAGTAACAGTAGAAATGGTTAAAATTGAGTTAAAGGAATAAAAATTGAACATCTCCTGGAAATGATCAATTGCATGGCTTTTTGCTCAAATATCTGATTAGATTACATCCAATTATAGCTAAACAGCTTAATGAAATATTTAAATATTTGATATTTCAAATATCAAATAAGCAAATGATATTTGATTCATTACCAACTACTTGGATCATCATCAAAAGTTTTGAAGCAAATGAGGAAAAGGTCCAAGTGAGTGGAAGGATATTTGACTCTTTCAAGCTTATTTTCTCAGAATTGGTTCTAAAACTGGACATAAAGTTTATTAGTACAGAAATTGTAATTGGAACAAAGAAGGAAGCAATGGGCTTTAGGAAGACAACATTATGGCAATTCAAGTTTTTGATGAAGTTTTCTTGTTTTCCTTATTTTCATATCTTGGCTTTAAATCAACCCAAAGACATTATATTATATATGGGCTATGAGAATTTATATCAATTTTTTTCACAAAGTTTTGCTCCAGGTGTTATTGTGCTTAGTAGTGCGATTTTATAGTATTTCATATGGGTGTGTAATAATCCAAATTCAGAAGGGGGAATATGTTTTGGGGTGAAGGCTCACTTTGTGTTTGCCAGCAAATACTTAAAAGATTTGTGCAGCGGGGCAGGAAAAACCACATATGAGGATATGAGGTAGTGAGAGGTCTGAAGTATATGCCCACACAAGCTACAAATTCTTCTCCTTTCAAATCCAGATTGTTGTACAGCTTCAAGAGAAGTAATTGAAGATTTGAAATCTTCATTTTTCAGCTTGTTTTTCAGCCATTTTCAGGCCGTTTTTTGGACCATTTTCAGCTGTTTTTGGAGTCATTTTTCAGGCTGGTTTTGGCCTGTTTTGGCCATTTTTCAGGCTGTTTTGGGGGCCATTTTTGGACCATTTTTGCCCAGTTTCTTGCCCGGTTTTTGGGCATTTTCAGGTCATTTTCAGGTCATTTTGAATTCCAAAATGGCCCCGAAAACAGCCTGAAAATGGCCGAAAACAGCCCCCAAACTGGCCAAAACAGCTTGAAAAATGGCCCAAAAAATGGGAGGGGCAGGGCCAGCCAGTGGTGGGATTAGCTGGTTCGCCAAACTGGGCAGAATTTTATCAACTGGTTTGCCCGAACCGGTCCAAACTGGCTGAAGTCCACCTCTGCCCCCAGTGATATTAATGAATTATAGTTGTTCTGCAGAAATGAAAAGATCAAGCCTTTAGTTCAAGTCAAACAGCTGAAGCAGCAAAGCATGTATTGGCTGATTATAAAAGGCAGCCAAAAACAACCATTGATGTAAGTTAAAAATCGGAACTTATTAAATATACAAGAAACAAAACATGAATATTGAAATCAGATAATAAATCAAAAAAATAAAGAATATAGACACATAAATAAGGTAATAAACAGAATAGCTTTTTAATTCAAATTTAGAAAATATGCATATTGTCAAAATTTCCATATCACTTACAAAAGGCCATGCTGCTTGGATTTGCATATATATTATGCCAATACATTATGACATTCTAGGTTCTTGGAAAGAATTCAATGAAGGCCAAAATGAGCTAAAGTACTAGCAAATGTTATTTCATATTGTGTATGTATGTATGTATGTATGTATGTATGTATGTATGTATGTATGTATATATATATATATATATATATATATATATATATATATATATATATATATATATATACACAATAATAATTTCATCTTTCCACAATTTCAAATGGAACACTTTTTTTTACTGAGTGTTTACACATAATGTAACTCACCCAACAATAATTCATGATATAGATGATTGGGCAATGGCAGGATCTTTGGAATATGACCATAGCTTGTTTTTCTTAATTGTTCAACAATATCTCGACTCGACTGAAGTCCTGGTAGCCGCCTGGGAGAGTGCGGCCGCTGGAGCTTTGGATCGTGTCATGCCTTTGCGGCCTCTGACCCGATGCCGATCTCAATTGGCTCCTTGGTTCTCTGAGGAGCTGAGAGAGATGAAGCGTTGGAAAAGATGCCTAGAGAGCATTTGGAGGACTAGTCATTCTGATTCCGACCGGACACAGGTGAAGTCTTATATCAAGACCTACCTAGTGGCGATAAAAGCGGCGAAATCTAACCATTTTTCCGCTCTTATCGCATCTGCAGAGAACCGCCCAGCCGCCCTCTTTAGGGTGACCCACTCCCTTCTTCGGGGGGGAGTGCGGGAGGATCCCTTGCAGGGGCGAGCTGAGGATTTTGTGCAATTCCTGCACGATAAAGTCGCTCGGATTCGGGAAGGCTTGGACTCCGACTGGGCGAGTCCGGGGGAGGAGACGAGGGCAGGCCTTGAGAATATTATCTGGGAGGAGTTTGATCCTGTGGCTCCCGAGGATGTGGACAGGGTTCTGGGTAGGATTAGTGCCACCACAGGTTTATTGGACCTGTGTCCCTCCTGGTTGGTACTGGCCTCCCGGGAGGTTACACGAGGCTGGCTCCAGGGGATTATAACTGCTTCTTTGAGTGAGGGTGCCTTTCCCGCCGCCTTGAAAGAGGCGGTGGTGAGGCCCCTCCTCAAGAAGCCTTCCCTGGACCCGGCTGAATTAGTTAACTACCGTCCGGTCTCCAACCTTCGTTTTGTGGCGAAGGTTGTTGAGAGTGTGGTGGCACGACAACTGCCCAGGCACCTGGATGAAGCTATCTATCTAGACCCGTACCAGTCGGGCTTCAGGCAGGGGCACAGCACAGAAACGGCATTGGTCGCGTTGGTGGATGATCTCTGGAGGGCCCGGGACAGGGGTTGCTCCTCTGTCCTAGTCCTATTAGATCTCTCAGCGGCTTTTGATACCATCGACCATGGTATCATGCTGCAGCGGTTGAGAGGGTTAGGAGTAGGGGGCACAGTTTTGCGGTGGTTCTCTTCCTTCCTCTCCGGCCGCTCGCAGTTCGTGTTGGCAGGGGGCAGAGGTCGATCTCGAGGCATCTCGCATGGGGAGTGCCACAAGGGTTGGTCCTCTCGCCTCTTCTGTTCAACATTTATGTGAAGCCGCTGGGTGAGATCATCCGTGGTTTTGGGGTGAAGTGTCACCTGTACGCTGATGATACTCAGCTGTACATCTCCACCCCAGACCACCCCAACGATGCCCTTGATGTGATGTCTCGCTGCCTGGAGGCCGTACGGGCCTGGATGGGGAGGAACAGGCTCAGACTCAACCCATCCAAGACCGAGTGGCTGTGGTTGCCGGCGTCCCGATATAGTCAGCAGACGCCATCGCTGACTATTGGGGGTGAATCCTTGCCCCTCACAGAGAGGGCTCGCAATCTGGGTGTCCTCCTGGACGCACGGCTGTCTTTAGAAGAGCACTTGACGGCCGTGGCCAGGGGGGCCTTCTATCAGGTTCGCCTGATCCGCCAGTTGCAGCCCTTTCTGGACCGGGACGCCTTGCGCACGGTCACTCATGCCCTTGTCACCTCCCGGCTGGACTATTGTAATGCTCTCTACATGGGGCTCCCCTTGAAGAGCACTCGGAGGCTCCAACTGGTCCAGAATGCGGCCGCGCGGGTGGTTATGGGCGCAACCCATTGTGCCCGCATGACACCCCTCCTGCGCGAGCTGCACTGGCTCCCAGTGGTCTTCCGGGTGAGATTCAAGGTGTTGGTTACCACCTTTAAAGCGCTCCATGGCATAGGACCCGGGTACCTTCGAGACCGTCTCCTGCCACCAATAGCCTCCCACCGACCAGTCCGTTCCAACAGAGAAGGTCTCCTCAGGGTGCCATCAGCCAAGTTATGTCGGCTGGCGACACCCAGGGGGAGGGCCTTCTCTGTGGGAGCCCCAGCCCTGTGGAATGAACTGCCCCCGGAAATACGCAAGATCTCCGACCTCCAGGTGTTCTGCTGCGCATTGAAGACCTTGTTGTTCCGCCAGGCAGGGCTGTCAATATAATCATTTTAAATTGGGGTATTTTAATTTTTAGAGTTTTAAATCAGCCAATTCTATTTAATTATTTTAATTTTTAATTATTGTTGTGTCTTGTATTTTTAAACTGGCTGTACACCGCCCTGAGTCCTTTGGGAGAAGGGCGGTATAGAAATAAAATTATTATTATTATTATTATTATTATTATTATTATTATTATTATTATTATTATTATTATTATTATTATATCTGACTGTATCAACTGGATTAATCAGACTACCAACAAAACTATAGTTCAAAGAGGTTTTAATTTGACTATGTTTAGGCATTCTGCAATCATGAAACAAACTATAGTCAAGGAAGTTCTGTTTTTCATAAGATGACAAAGAAATATTTTTTGAATACTTTATCTTTAATTGGTGTTTTCATTGTATCTTTTGGATGGAAATGAATTTGAGACAATAGAACAGGGATGTCAAACTGGATTTCTTCAAGGGCCTGATCAGCATTGTAGTTCTCCTCCATGGGCCAGCCGGGGGGGGCAGGGAGCGGGGGAGTGGGATAGACTCCTCCTGCAGCACTTTTCCAGCCAAATGGGGCACTGGGGGCCACACACACACACACACACACACACACACCCTGCCTCATTTTTGGCTTGCATGGCCTCCTGAAGCACTCCAATGGCCAAAAATGAGCCACACAGAGGCCCCACAAGGCACCTGCAAGGCCCATTTTTGGCCTCCCTTGCTTCAAGCAGCACTCAGCTGGCAAAAAATGGCTTGTTTTGCAGAGGCATCAAGGGCCAGTTCTTTGATATTTCCAGGCCAGCCCCATGGGCCAGATTTAAGCACCCTGTGGGCCGGATCCAGCCCACAGGCCTTGTGTTTGACACCTGTGTAATAGAAGGGCTACAAATGCTTATAATTAAATAATGAATGCAAAATTTTGTAAATAAAGATATTTATGTCAATTTAGATATTTACATATTTTGAATGCTGTTTTTGGTAATTATTTTGATCATTTGACAAAATGCCCATAAAGGTTGTCAACTAGAACACAAAGACTTTCATTATTGAACTAACCATTAATTAAATTATTAACAGACATGAATTGTTGTCAAATTATACTTTCTATAATCACCTTCAACAAGTTATGAAAACATCAGCATTTCATATTGCACATTCATTCTCCAAACCATGCATTTCCGTCTTTAAAAATTACCTCCCATTAGGGCTGTTTGCTGTCTTAGTTCATAAATCTTTAATAAGCAGAATTTTTTATATTGTTTACTATTTTAGCTGACACTGAATTATATGGATTAAATTGAAATGGCAATGTAGATTTTGCCTAGGGGAGATATAACTAAGGTGTTAACATTGTTGCATATTACATTTTATTTTATATATGATTTCCCACTGGTAATTAAGGAAAATTAATGTTTGGTAAACTTGCATTTATATGACAGACATTTATCAACATGTAATAATTGTAATAAATATCACAGTAAAACTTGTCACAATGGAAATGAGGTTCTGTCACCTTGTATTTTGTCAACATAAAACCGATTTAGTTAAATGAAAGCTATTTGCAACATTTACAATTTGTGTAAGTTGCTGGGGAAAAAACAGCTGGCTAACCTACTTTTTAAAATAATATGCTTCTAATTTTCAATACAATTGTTAAGGTTACTTTACTGTGCTGCTAGATGATTCAAGGCCTGCATTGCAATGAATGTTGGTGGCATCTATAAATTGAATCTACAGATATCAGCAGGGGAATTCACAGCAGGGATGGGTGAAAAATAATCAGCCACAATTTCATATACAGAGCCCCATCCTCTTTTTTATATGCGTACTATCATAACTTTTTAAAATTTCATCTGCAGATATTTCTGCTGATCAATAATGCACTGTCTGATAAGCATGAAAGCTGTGGCAAAAACCTATATCATTATTTTCACTGAATTATGACGTATGAAAATATTCCTTATTCCCATCCATTTTGCACACAAAGCTATTTCTTCTATTTAAGCGAAAGAAAGCTAATGGATATGAAACCCGTATCTCAGCAGCTACTTGACTCCATATACGTGTCAGACTATGATGCTATCTCAAAATTAAATGAATTTCCAAACTGCCAATCTTTAAGGAAATCTTTCTTTAATTGAGCACAGCCACCGGATCATGACTCCGGCTGGACAAGACTGACTTTTGCCCCCCAATCCCTCCCTTTCCAATCCCCAAATCTCTGCTTCTCATTGGCTATCTTCCAAGTCATTCTTCAGACTTCTTTTCCTCATCATTTCTCAGGAAATGCCCCCTCCCCTCATTTCCACGACAATCTGACTTCAAAGGGATTTAGCAGGCAAAAGTCTCAGAGTTTATCTCTTGCTCTCCTCTCCTCTCTATGCCAGCGTTGAAATGCTGACATCACGACTCAATAGCAGAAAATATTTAAAATGTCAATTAGCTTTAAATTAAATGCCCATGAAACTTATAGACATTTATTAAATACGTTATTCCATGATTTATTACACAATATTCTGTTGAATTTCAACTAATTTGAGAAAACTCTAAAAATTCTTTTGAAGGGCAAAGATGGAAAAAAAATTAGCATGTTACCTAGGATATTCAGGACTATTTTGAATAAATTAACAAATCTTTGGTCTTTCTTTTAAATGATTTGTTTATTAAATTTATTTGCCACCCAACTTGTATCAAAAGGATTCTGTTTCTTTCATTTCTTTTTAAAATTTAACTGCAAATTTCATGAACTACAAATATTTTACTCTATTTAAAGTAGCATGAAGGTTTTTATATGAGAAACCATCTGCTTTTAGATTACAGCTTTTTAATAAATTATTTTTACATTCCAAATTCTAGTGTATATAAAGTTTTGCTTACATTTGTGAATAAGTTATGATGAATGATTCATTTTCAGCTAAAAGAAAGCTAAAGAGTGACTTACATTTCCATTCTACATTTCTTATAAATAATTGAACAGATTTCTTAATTAAAAATATATCAATGGTAGTATTTCATGATGGAATATTTTTACTCTTGAAAGGATAGCAATTGAGAAAACTACAGATATATACATAAATTCAAGTCTGCATAGCACATTGATTTTTTAAATTATTATTTTCAGTATACTAAAAAAAAAGAGATGGAGTAGAACAGTGGCAGAAATCTTATGCACAAGCACATGCCAAATTTATTTTCAGATATCAGTTCTAGGCACAAAACCTTCTGCTTCATTTGAGTTCCATTGGGAACCAAAAGCCACATGGATAAATAAGAAAAACACTAGGGATAGAAGCTGCTACCAGAAGTTCCCCACATTTCTCTTGCTTTCCTTTTTATATAATGAAAATAATACATTCTGGTTTATAGGTGGCATAATGTCAGCATAAATGTCATTCAGATTTCCTCCTCATCCCCAGAGCAACAACCATGATACGAAGTACCAGCATTTATGTACTCCCACTCATTTCTGTTATACCTAAGTACTGGACAACACAACTTGGAATTTAGATAACCAGAAGCCATCATGATTTAATGTTGCCAGTCCCATTACTGAAGTATGCAAATCAGAGATAGGAATAGCATAATTAAGAAGGTGGTACTAATGAGTTAGACCTTTGCAACTGGAACTTCAACACTGCTTGTAGGCTTTCATACCTACCATTGGTCAACCACAGTAGGTACCTGACAACAATTTAGAACATAAGCAGTGCCCCTCTACTCCAGCAGTCTGTTATTACAAATTAACTGCACAAGGAAGCCTACTAGCTATCTCCTAGAAGATAGCATCCATAGATAACTATTATTCAGATCTATCAGTCATTTATTCTCATGTCTTCCATAAATTGGTCTAACCTTTTTCTTTTTCCGAAGTCAGGTGGGGTCTTTTCATGGGAATGAATTCCAAGGTTGAATTATTATGAATTTGATTTATGAACTTTCATGAAAGTTACAAAGATACTTACCATGTTCTTTCTATCAATATTAATGTAGATCTTATAATTTAAGATTATCTAGACAAACTTAAAATACTATATTGAATATATATATATATATATATATATATATATATATATATATATATATATATATATATATATATATATATTAGAAATTGGTTTCAGTCATGTATATATAATGTGATCCCAGATTAATGTTATATATATATTGTCCACTAGCCAAGGATTTTCACTGAATATATTACTTTTCCTGCCAGTCTGCATCTCCAAAAAGGAAAAGGAGGAGCAATGTGTCTCTAATGGGCTGTGATTGCTTGATGGATGACAAGTCATGGAAGCCTATAGGAGCAGATGGTGCCATTTTTGCTTAAGCTTTTCTTAATAATTTGCAACTCAGCTTACTTTTGAGCAATTACTATGTGGTATTATTCAGCCAATTTGCTATCTTAAAAATTAAACGCATTATTCTTTTCTGTCAAGCAAACATGAGTCAGTATGAGCAATTCAGCAAATGACATATGCCATGTTCAGAGAAGTGAAACATGAGCTGAACTCTTATAATAACCAACTGTGTCTAGCAGTCACACAGCTGTTTTATTTTATAGCTAATAATCAAATTTAGAGGTCATTATACTTAATTAGTTAATTATAGTAATATCTTGGAAGCTGAAAGAACATTATAAATCATATATTCTGTATACTTTTATGAAAGCTTTTATTTCTTCATAATTTCTCAAATGCTCAGCACCTTCCTTTTTTCCAAGAATCAAAGACTGCAGTTTTTTGTTACTAGTTTGTGATGTCCACAATCTACAGTATAAATATAAGATATCTGTCTTTTTGCATAGATAACAACATTAATATGTTTTCACTGAAAATAATGCAGTTGGTAGAAATATAGTATTTCTACCATTCCAAATGACCCACTTGAATAAGTTCTCCTAAACTTATGACTGTTTATTTGAAAGGTTTATATACAAAATCATACAATTCTCCAAATCATGAATAAATTTTAAAATGTCTCGTATAGCTTTTGCTACTTTTTCATCTACAGTACTACAAAGGTTTTGTTGCTCTTTATTAGGAGACTATTTTCACTTCCTTGGATAATATCCAGTGTGTGTGTGTGTGTGTGTAAATGTATGATACTTAGAATGGCTGTAGATTTTTCCTTAACTGTTTATCCCTCTTCAAATTTTAATTTGCCTGATTAGAAAGAATCACTGTTCTGCCAAAACAATCTGTTTTGTATCCTGTGATGTAGAGCCTTCATGGGCATATTGGGTATGTGAAAGTGCCAAAGTTTCGTAGTATACTGTGATTTGCATGGTTTTTTTACGAGGGAGTTCAGAATGATGCTCATAACTGGTACTGGGAATTTTAAATTATTATTATTATTATATAAACAAAAATGCCTTCCTAGACACTGAGTTCTTCTCAAGAGTCATAATATATTATAGTATACCTGTGGATCTAATCAGTATGACTTTTTGTGACGAAATGGGGTTGAGGGGTACCCCGGACCGTGAACCAGCTCATGAGTAAACACACTGAGACTGAAATGATTCTAACAGAGGCGTCTTGTGTAAAAATATAATTTACTTTAAAACATTTAAAAAGCACTATGTCTTTATGAAAACACATTAAAAACAAAGTCTTGTCTGGGTATGTGAGGCAAGGCTATCTCCCTAGATCCCTCTCCACAATACCGAAAACAGTTCACAAAAGAATAAAGCTAGCATGAAGGTAAGCAGCTTCGGCGTCGATACATCATCAAGGCAATCATAACGAGGGCAGCACGAGCCTCACAGCTGAAAGTCACCTGAAGTAAAAACAGTTCAAACAGCAAACATTGTTTGAAGCTTGTGGGAGGAAGAAGGTCCAGCAACAGCAGTCCCGATGATAGCTTGCGTGCTACAAAACAGCAAAAGGCAAACATCCGTGGGAGTCTCTCTGTAACGACGTCTGGAGTCCTTATCTGCATTCTTCTCCCATCAGCGGCATTGCCCAAGCTTCCTGCAGGAGCTGTGCATTTAGGCCTAGAAGACTAGGCCCGAGTAGCAAGCGAAAGGTCCTTGCTTATGTAAGGAGTCAACCTGCAATTATCCAGGGCGGGGAAGGCTTGCAGGTAATTGGCAACAGTAGATGGCTTGATTAAAACCATACTGTTTGTGAGTAGGCAGATAGCCACAGCAATCCTGGAAACACTCGTGACAATCCCCTTCTCTGCGGCTATTTGACTCGTTAACAAACATACATTCTACATTGGGTACATATATACATCAATGGGAAGTACATTCACATAGCCATTGACATTTTACCCAGGAGATAGAGGTGTTGGTCACGGGGCAGCGGTTTGGTAAACACGTCCGCTACCTGTTCCTTGGTTTCACAATACACAGTCTTAATGAAACCTGTTTTCACCAATTGCCTCACATGTTTGATTTTAATATCAATATGGCGTGATCTCTGGCCTACAGCATCGGCTTCCGATATGTTAATGGCAGCCATGTTATCCTCATAGACTTTTATAGGTTGCATGGGCTGCCTCCATAAGCTTACCAGAAGATCGTCAAACCAAACTAGGTTATTGGAAGCTTTGGACAAACTCACATACTCAGCTTCCGCTGTGGAGGTTGCAATTAACTTCTGCTTCCCAGAGTACCAATACACGGGGCTACTATTTAGGTATACAATGTACCCCGAGGTACTTTTTCTAGATCTAACATCCCCTGCCCAATCGGCATCCGAAAAACAACTCAATCTTAATTCTCTAGTTGCTTCTGGTTCCAATAACAATGAATAGTTCACAGTACCTTTTAAATATCTCAGGAGTCGTTTGATTCCGCTCCAATGGTACTGTGTAGGATGTTCAGAATGTCTAGATAACACATTTACACTTAGACTGATGTCCGGTCTAGTCCAATTTGCAATGTACAACAACGACCCAATCACGGACTTGTAAAGGGTCTTATCCTCAAACTCCGTGCTCTCAGTGTACATATTCTTAAGGAAATCTGTTGCCATAGGGGTATCACATGGCTTCGCCTCTACCATGCTACACTTTTTAAGCAATTCCTGAATCTTATCTTCCTGAGAAAGGCGAAACCCCTTCTCGGTTTTTACGAATTGCACCCCTAAAAATTTGCTAATGTGACCTAGTGGTTTTAGAGCGAAACTCTTACTTAGGTCCTCAGAGAACTTCTTATGCCTGTTCTCTGATCTGCAAATATATAGTATGTCATCAACGTACAACAGTACTGTTTCCCTAATGTCCTGATCTTCCTTGACAAAAACACACTCGTCAGCTGACGATGGTAAAAAGCCCATTTCTCTCAGGCTTTTTGTGAGACACTCGTACCATCGTTTACCAGATTGTTTTAAGCCGTATAGGCTCTTATTCAACAACCACACATCATCTTCCCGATGGCTTACTCCCTGAGGAATCCTCACGTACAGCTCTTTGTCTAACTGGGCGTGCAGGTACGCGGTCTGAATATCGAACTGATACACATGTTCGCCTCGCATGGTAGCGATGGTGAGAGCTGTTCTCACGCTCTCAGGGCGCACCGTGGGCGAGAAGGTGTCCTCATAATCGTCAGGGAATCTCTGCGAGAATCCCTGCGCTACTAGTCTCGCTTTATAGACAAAACCCCCACCTTCAATGGGCTTTTGTTTGAAAAGCCACCTGGTGCCGATCACCCTCTTGTCCTTGGGCAATCTTGTTGGCGTGAATACGTCCAGCCTTCTCAGGCTGTCTAATTCCGTATCCATGGCAGCCAGCCATTTCTGTCGTTCATGGTCAGGTAAGGCCAACACATCCTCATATCTCTGAGGGGTGGCCAAAACCTGGTTGACTGAGGTAACAAAGTCGTTGTACCTCTTAGGCTTATTGCCCCTGGTAACCCTAACTGGTCTGCCTTTAGGAGAGTCACTGACATCAGAGTTGTCCGATGAGTCATCTACCTCGTGACTATCACTATGCGTCTCAGAAGCTGGGTGCCTATCCTTCCTGGCTACCCCCATCTTACGCTTCAATACCCCTTTCAAGGGTGCCTGGGATGCATGCTTCCCAGAACCAGATGTATCCCTATCCTCGGGTAGGTTCTCCGATACATCCTCCGCTCGCCTATGACAACTACGGGAAGGGTTCTGAGTAAGAATCTCATTGGCATGGATCTTACTCCAATTGGCCCCTTCGTGAAAGGTGGCAGACCTCGATATCATTAATTTCCCGTTAGGGTAGGCAAACCTAAATGCCTTGGAGCCCTGCTCATAACCAACAAATCTCAGTTTAACAGAGATCCGGTCTCCCTTTCTCCTGAGCTCCTTCGGGACATGGACATCGGCCATCACCCCGAAAACATGGAGGTGTGCCAAGCTAGGCTTATGGCCGTATAGCACCTCGTATGGGGTCTTCTGCACCATGCTAGACCACACTCGGTTCAAGGTGTAGTTCGCGTATCTAATTGCTTCTACCCAATATGCGAAGTCTAGTCCGGAATCCTCTAGGGCGCACCGCATCATTGTTTGTAATATGTCGCTGCGCTGTTCTGCAACGCCATTTTGAAACTTAGAGTAGGGCGCGGTGCGTAAGTGGACTATGCCCTTACTCCTCAACCAACTGGAGAACTGCCTGGAATTAAATTCAGTACCCCTGTCAGTTAAGATTTTCTTAACTCTGACCTTATGCTGGTTCTGGACTAAGTTACAAAATTCCTTAAACTTAGTCAACGTTTCACTCTTGGACATTAGGGGAAAAACAAATCCAAATCTGCTATGGTCGTCTACTATGGTAAGAAAGTACCGTCTCTTACCCACGGAAGGTGCGAATGGACCCACCAAATCCATGTGGACGAGCTGAAACGGGTGTTCAGAGTACCTCTGAGACTTCTTGGGCGCAGATTTTACCTTCAACTTTGCACTCCTACAAATTGAACAGTCTAGGAATGTGTTACAGTCATTGATCTTGGTTCCCCTTGAGTGTTCGGTTACCTTTTTCACTATAGGAAAACTCACATGACCTAGCCTGCGATGCATCAAGTGAGCACATTCATTGTGCAATGGCTCTCCTATAGAAATTGCATTAGCATTTTCAGGTTTCCTATTATCTGACTCTAAGTTAAAATTTAAAAACTTTTTATTAACTTTACATTTGTCTTTACAAGGCTTCCTCTGGTGAAAGTCTTGATCCTCATCACCTAGTTCTAACTGTGATTCATTGTTACTACCAATTGAGATAGTATAATTGCTATCACTGCAGGTCTCAGCATTCGTATTGGGGGAATAATAAGGCAAGCCACCTATCTTCAAAACCTCCCCAATCACACATTTGTTGTTTTTGATCACAGCTGTTCCTCCTGAGAACAGAATCTCCATTCTGGGGTTCTCACATATCCTCATTAGGCTTAGCAAATTATGATCTATCTCTGGTACATACAATGCTCCATGAATCTTTCCTATCCCAGGAATATAAACATCTCCAATGCCAACAACATTCACCTTTTTACCGTTTGCAACTTTGACCATGGATTGATGCCTTCTCATATTAACAAACAACCTTCGGTCACTGACAACATGGTTACTGGCTCCACTGTCCATTAACCATAGTTGCTCTCGCTGTTCCCTTGTAAGCTCTGACTCAGTAGTTTCCACTATACCTACAGAGCCATCATTAAACCTGGGTTTGTTCCCTTTGTTGCCTTCATTCGGCTTTTTACCCCTTCTGTGGTTAGGAACGTCTCCACTTGGCTTTCTGCCTGGAGGAAGTGACCTCCTTTTACATTTATTATCAGAAGGTGTCTTTACACTTGCCCTAGCATTTACATTTTGTGGGCAATCCCTTCTATAATGTTCTGTTGAACCACAATTGAAGCATTCCCCGATAGCATATGCTCTATCTGAACTATCGGGCCTTCTTAAAGGTTTTTCCTTTTTGTGAAAAGCCACCCTGCATTTTCGCAAGTTATCTTCTGCAATCAATCTACCAGATAACACTTCTAAAGATAAGTTATTACAACTAACATTATCCAATTGCGATATAAAATTATCCCAGCTAGGGTCAAGGGAATTGAGTATAACAGTAATGAGGGTTTGTTCAGACACTGTTTCCCCCATCAACATCAATTCCTGCCTTAACCTGTTTAACTCACATAAGTGTTCATTAATATCTACTCCCGCCTTCAACCTTGCGGAATAGAACTCCCTATAAACTCTGTTTGTAACATGGGAGCTTTTTGAACAAAATAGCTTATGCAGTTTCACCCAAACTTCTGTTACGGTCAGGTTACTAGGTATACTGGGATATAGTGCAGGGTCAATGGACATCAATAAAATACAAAAGGCCTTATGATGTAAAAGATCAACTTCTAAGGACCATGGTCTAGGTGGGGGTTTTAACAACAACGATAAAACATTCTCTTTCATTAAAGTTACTTGAATACTTTTAACCCATTCCTTAAAATTTCCTCCACCCACACTTAAACTTTTAAAATTAGGAGGAAGGACCTGTACATTATTAAACATGGAAACAGACATTAATTGGTGTTCAAAATGTGGTCCATCCTGGAACGGGCAATAAGGCATTGGAATAGAAGCACACAGCACAGTGTCTTCTGTCTGGCATTCTGACAATCGTTCCTCCCCAATGGGAGGGATTAAAACTTCAGGTTGTGCGGATGCAAAGCTCATCCTGGTTTGATCACAAAAACTTGAGGGTCCTCTCTGGTGCACATCTCTAGGAATTTTTGGACGCGCTCCCAAATTCCTATCTTCAGTTGAGGCAGCCTCCGGAACCGTCCTGGATGTCGATGTCATCACGGATGGATATATCCCACTCGTGGCGTGCGCTGAATTAGTCGCAGACATCAGGGGTGCTTTGGTATGTGCAGCTCCTATTTGTTGAGCCGATGGTGCCTGCAAACCATCGCCTAAAATGGTTGCCAAAGTTTCTATCACACTTGCAACCTTACGCTCAACATGAGAGTCTCTTAAATTTTTAGCAGAAGTCACTGATGTCATCAAGGGAGCTAAAGTCTTTATGGCCTG
Source organism: Arizona elegans (assembly GCA_022577455.1). NCBI lineage: Eukaryota > Metazoa > Chordata > Lepidosauria > Squamata > Colubridae > Arizona > Arizona elegans. The sequence goes on along the minus strand of JAKOOJ010000006.1, from coordinate 77,979,422 downwards.
ATCTATGATGGCTTCAACAGCAGGTGGCGCAATATCAACTTGGCCATGCTGATTTAACAAAGAAGCAGGAACATTCGAATCAGGCAGTCTGTTATCCCCCATTCTCCACTTATGGTCTGAGGTGGGGGTTTTAGGAAAAGATTGAAAGTCTCTTACCGATCCGGTGTTTTGTAGGACTTCGATCTTCTTTCCTTTCGCAGCTGGATTCTTTAATAATCCGCTAGAATCAGCAGTCGGGTTCTGACTTACTGTGGGCAAACCTAAAAGCTGAAGGATTGCCTTCCTAAACTCATCATCCACCTCTGTATTTGTTTTCAGGACCTGAAGTGGCGTTCTTCCAGTCTCTACTTCTTTAGGTGATGATGGCTTATTCACTATCTTAGGCCCTTCAGAAGTTGAGGCCTCTGCTCCAAAACTTACAGCTCCACTATTCTCTAAATCAATTAGAGTTTGGGGTTTTTCAGCCAAAACATTTTTGGCCTGAGCCCCAGACAGTCCAGTTTGTGACTTCATACTTTTTACTGCTGCTGCTGCCCTAGTCAACATCTATTCAACTGCAGACATTCCAGTCTAGCGCGTTACCACATGAGCGTAGGTTCGTTAAACCATCCTCTGCTACCAACTGTGACGAAATGGGGTTGAGGGGTACCCCGGACCGTGAACCAGCTCATGAGTAAACACACTGAGACTGAAATGATTCTAACAGAGGCGTCTTGTGTAAAAATATAATTTACTTTAAAACATTTAAAAAGCACTATGTCTTTATGAAAACACATTAAAAACAAAGTCTTGTCTGGGTATGTGAGGCAAGGCTATCTCCCTAGATCCCTCTCCACAATACCGAAAACAGTTCACAAAAGAATAAAGCTAGCATGAAGGTAAGCAGCTTCGGCGTCGATACATCATCAAGGCAATCATAACGAGGGCAGCACGAGCCTCACAGCTGAAAGTCACCTGAAGTAAAAACAGTTCAAACAGCAAACATTGTTTGAAGCTTGTGGGAGGAAGAAGGTCCAGCAACAGCAGTCCCGATGATAGCTTGCGTGCTACAAAACAGCAAAAGGCAAACATCCGTGGGAGTCTCTCTGTAACGACGTCTGGAGTCCTTATCTGCATTCTTCTCCCATCAGCGGCATTGCCCAAGCTTCCTGCAGGAGCTGTGCATTTAGGCCTAGAAGACTAGGCCCGAGTAGCAAGCGAAAGGTCCTTGCTTATGTAAGGAGTCAACCTGCAATTATCCAGGGCGGGGAAGGCTTGCAGGTAATTGGCAACAGTAGATGGCTTGATTAAAACCATACTGTTTGTGAGTAGGCAGATAGCCACAGCAATCCTGGAAACACTCGTGACACTTTTGTAATTGGAAGATGAAAATTTTAACATCCAAGATTTTGGGGGAATAATCAGATCACCAGCTGATAACCATTGGGACAACTTCATGTTTATTCCATATCTTTCAATTTTGATATTCAATCGTGACACTTTGTGATCTCCTTTGTTTTCTACCATTGCCTGGTATTGCAACATTTATTATCCACACTTTCTTCTTTTCAACCACAATTAAAGCTAGTGTGCTATGAGCCAAGAGTTTATCACTACCGCCACATAGGGTGCCAGTTGAAGCGTCCAAGTGATCTTCAAGTCCCATGTAGAAAAAGCATTGAAGTAGTCAAGCTACAAGCCTTGATAACAATGAAGTTATAGATCATGTACTTTAAAAAAACCTGTTACCTTAGAATAGCAATTAACTGAACACTGACAAAAAAATAATATTTCATTTTATTATCAGTAGCAACTGAGGGAATGTAAAAAAAAAAAACAACAGTTGCTGTTATTAAAGTACTAAAATACAGCAGGTACACTTTCCTGCAGATATTTCTCTTGAAACTGCAATGACGACATAAAATGTACCGATAAAGAAAAAAAAATGAATCAGCTTTTAGAAGAAAGAAATATGTATATATTAAAATGAAAAGTCGCAAGAATACATCATTGGGAAGAAAGGAAGAACCATTTGTTTCAATATGAAGAATCAAAAAGCAAATCTAATGATTACATAAACTTCATAGTAAAAAAGACTACTCCTGATAAAGGTGAAAATTTAATACAAGGAGAACAGTAGAAGCATTTGGGATAGTGCGGTGTCCAATGATGTTCAAATGATGAAATCAGTTTTTCTCTATGAAATCATCTGAAATTCATCCATTTTTTTGTTTATATTTATATCCAGTTCACATATTGTACCTTTGCAGATTTCTTGGCTAAATAAATTTATATCTAATACTCTTAAACATGTAAAGCAAAGGCAAAGTAAGTGATTAGACTGACATTTTAAAGCCTCATTTTAAGAAAATTCTTCTAACTTGGATAAACAAATCTGCATTACAAATTTGATATTCATAAGGCTCAGTTTTACTTAAAACTTTGAACAAAGGATCCCCACAAGTTATATTATCTGCCTGCTCAGGTTACACGGTAGGATAATGAACTAATGCAGCATGCATGATTAACCATAAATAGTCTCTGTGGTTATTTCTTTTTTAATGAACTGGTTGATTTTCATTATACAATTGCATAGACCTTTCCACAGATTATCTTGGTTTTTAGGGTGTGTGGTGTTGATACTTTTCAGGATATTTTCCCCCTCAAAGAAAGACCATCTGAAAACTCTTTTCTTGCTAAATGAACCATGCTCATTAATCTGAACTAGTGAAAACCAAAGCTGCTCACGGGGAGTTATTATTTCATTATAAACATAATAGTTTGGCTAACTAAAATCAGGGGAAAACTTCGTTGTAGTCCTCTAAAAAATATTTGAATGCATGCTTGAGTTTGAAATTCTAAAACTGAAAAGAAAAATCATATGTACTAATGTAGGTAATGTATCAAACATATGTTTAGTGATACTAGAAAAGGATCTGTATCTAACCCTGACATTGAATTTAATAACTAACTGAAAACTATGATATTTAATGAATAATAGCAATAACAATAGCATTTAGACTTATATACCACTTCAGAGTGCTTCACAGCCCTCTCTAAGCAGTTTACAATGTCAGCATATTGCCCCTAACAATCTGGGTCCTCAGTTTGCCGACCTTGGGACGTTGGAAGCCTGAGTCAACCTTGAGCCAGTGGGATTCGAACTTCCAAACTGCTGGCAGCCAGCAGTCAACAGAAATAGCCTGCAATACTAAATTCTAACCACTGCGCCACCACGGCTCTTAAACACATTAACTTGAAAAAGATATCTAATCTTGTATATGTCAAATTCTGTCCTTTATTAATTAAGTTATTGAATATATGTAAATACAAAATTATTTTTGTAAATTAATAATACAAGACAGGAAAACTTGATAATCATAAACATAATCAGATTTCGGCATAGTAACTTATATATCTTCTTATGTGATTTCCCCAAAAGAATGATCTTTGCAAAATACAAATCAAATTCAAATTCAAATCCAAATTCAAACCTTTATTGTCAGAGTACAACATGTGTACTATGCAATTGGCTGAGTCTCCCTTTGTGCACCCCTCCAACACAATACAATTTACAGTGAAAGACAAAAAAAAAATCCTATCCCAGTAAATTCTGCTAACAATCACCCAATCCTATTGCACCATGTGAACTTATTGCATGTTGCGCCGGCCTTGCAAGTCAATCGTACTATGTTGTTGTAGTTATTTTTCATTCAAGAGCCTGACAGCCCACAGATAAAAACTGTTCTTCAGCCTGTTTGTGTGACTGACTATGCTTCCATATCTCCTTCCCGATGGAAGGGAAAATAAACAGGGTGTGAGTTGTCCCTGTTTCCTCATTCTTCTAAGGTAGCGAGCCCTAGTGATGTCATCTAGTGGTATCAGGGGACAATCCACGGTGTTTTGTGCTGTGCTCATCACCCTCTGTAATGGTTTTCTATCTTGTCACGGCCATCTAATGATAAATACATTAGTATAATATTCATTAAATAGCCTGATATATCACAGTATCTATTAAAATATAATTAGTCTTTTTCAGATATTATAATGCATTGAAATATGGTAAAGGAAGTGATGGCAGCTCTGATCTAAACACATTTATTATATTGTTAAATGATCCGGTTTCATATAAGCTACTATATGTGCATTATGTGCACTTCTTTCTCCATATATGTGATCAGGAACTCTTCATTTGATACGTACATCCCATCACACAGAGTCCCCGTGCATGTGTATGCGAAGCTTTTCTGTTATGATAGACTTAGATAAGGTTAAATGGAGTCATTGGCTACTTGCCTTAACCAATTAGATAGTAAAAAAAAAAGAACCAGATTAAAAATATGTTATATGTTATTTGATTATTCTTTTCTCAATAAGTAACAACTGTATAATTTCTCAACTAAAAATCAAGATGAAATAAATATCAGGTTGGAAAAATTAGGCAAAATTGAGTTTACCCTTACCATGACAGGATTTTTTTCATTTGTTTTCATTCTACTCATAGATAGTAGGCTGAAAATGAAAACAGATGAAAATAGCTTCCAAAATAATCTTGTTATACAAGGCATAAATATATTATATAAATGAACACATTATCAAATTAGTTCTCTGATTTTTTTTTCAATTCCAAAGGAAGGATTTCCTCTAGCACAATCTGGACAGTTATCTCATATTCTTTTTTAGCTCTGAAAAGGTAGGTCTTACTATCGCCTTTCCTCTGGCATTATTGGACTTCTGGAACTAATCCTCTTATTTGATGCACAATCATGTTTTAAATCAGTTTTTTTTAATGGAAAAAATACTTATCTGACTCCTAAAGGTTTAATTTGGCATATCCCCCCTCCTCACATAGCTGCTTCATTTCACTGAGATAAAGCATTGTCAAATTATAAGCTTTGTGCAGCTGTCAGTCTTTGCTAAATGTTTCAAAACTTAAATGATCCCTGACAAGTCATTTGTCTGCAAATGCCTTGTCAAACTAGAAGAGTCTTATGAAGAATTAGAATCTCGGAGCAAAACTTGACTTCAAATACATAGTCAAAACAGCTTCAATTTTCCAATTAATGAATGTCCGAAGATAATGCTCCCTAATACATTCAATAGGTAACATTAAAGCATCACATATACAAACACTGATGTTCTATTCATTAAGAAGTGATAGTGGAAAGCTGCAGTGATACCACTCGGTTATTTTGGGGGTGAGCTGCTTCCATGAAATTTAAATATCTCCAGGTTGTCAGTCTTGTGCTCGGTATACAGTTATATATATTACAAAATTCACAAAATAGGATTTGTGAGAAGATGAATATTATGCTGCATGACCGACATACTGTTAAGAATATCTGAGATTGCTGTTGTATCACACACTCCAATCCTGCCTGATGTTCTTAGACATCAGCTAACTACCATGCAGACTAAGTTCAGCTAAAAACATGGGAGCACTTGGAAGAGAAGGCGACTAAAGGAACAGCTTACTAATATGATTCAATTGCAGAATAAAATGGTTAAATTAATTATTGGAGTTTAGGTAGTGTTTAGAAGAAGAAGTATAATACAATAGAACAAACTAAACTGTTACATTGTCTGGTATCTGTAGTGTTTCTTTCTATTCAAATTGCTGCAGTCGTAGAAATGATGTGCATTACACAGTTAAAGAAGACAAAGTGTATTTCCAATAAATCTGCATTATTTGTCCCTGCAGTGAAGATATACACAAATCAAAACTAACAGGTATAAAGTTACACAAATAAATGCTAAAACAATCCAATATGGTTCGATGTGCAAAATAATTGCACATTTAATTGGAGAGTTGGAGAATTTAAGCTGCTAATCTCCAAACAGCCATGGTAATAGCCGAGAATTTTAACAACTTTTCTAGAGGCTTGTCAACCAAAAGAAATGACACTGTCTTCTCAAATGACTTGCTAGAAATATTTAACAGCATGGAAGCTAATAGGTGTGAATGTCTCCTGAAGTAGAAAGAGGAACACAGTAACATGTGTGTGACTGTCTCAGTGTCAGCCAGCTGGCAAGGCATATTTATTCCTTATGTTATTATACCTTCCTTCCAATAATGTGGAAGGCAAGCTACCAGAAAGAAAGAATCAGAGCTGAAGAAGCTTCTTGGATGAGAAGTGAAATGTCTTCAAAGAAAAACTAGAAAGTCCAGTTGCCTCTTGAAAAAGCACCTTAGGGACAACCATGACCTAGATAACTGAGAATCTCCATAGACATTTACCAGAAAGAATGCTCTCTAGAATGATAAGTCCAAGTTTGTAGATAGATAGCAGGATAGAATGAAGAGTCTTTGTGCCTGCATCCCAGTCATAAAGGAGTTGGGAATCAATGTCCCATCTTTTTGAAGATCAGAATTCAGATGTCTATGGAGATTCGCATATGGACATTCTCACTATGACCATTCCAGGTCATACTTGTCCAAAAGTACTTTTTCAAGAGGCAACTGGACTTTAAGCTTGAAAAAGCACCTTTCAGACATCAAAATTCAGGGTGTTATTTTAGTTTCAAACTGCCTCCAACCTTCCCCAAGCAATTAACAATTTTAATACTAGCTGCATTCCTTACAAAAGACCTTATTTCAAAGCTCTTACACATTTGTACTGGATGATTTTGAGAGTCCTTAGATTTTGATTAGCACATCCCTTAATATTATTTTTAATTACATGTACAATTAAAATTGCATATAAAATTGTAATTGTATATATGCAACAAATTGTTTTATGTACAGCCGAATTGCAGACTGCGTGCAGTTAAAAATGTCACCTTTCCTTGGTAACTGCCTCCGGATAAATAATTGATTAATTGACTAATTTAATTACAGATTAATTAAAGTCCAATTTCAGGTATCACCATATCATAGGAACCTGGAAATTGAAGATGGTTTGTTTTGGTATTATAAGTATTCATAGAAAAAGACTAAAAACTAACTATTTTCTATTATCAAGTGACTATGGAATGTTGCAAGGGCACCAGACAGCGGAAGGAGAAAAATAAAAACAGGCATTGGAAGAATATCTGAAGTATAGTGAAAAAGATACACTAAAGCTTGTATATCACAACGACTTGCTGAATACAGGAAAAATCAAACTGGTTTATAGGAATTACCAAATAAAGAATACAAAAGAGACACAGCACAGCAAAGTTTTACATGGTCAGGACATTAAAAAACAAAAATAGTAGGTAAAGAAGGTAACAAGACCTAGCAATGTCTAAGAGCTGTAAAACTGAAGCAAAAAAACAGAGGGGCTAAATTCTGGCTGCACAAGCCTTAAGAACAAATGCATACAAGGCAGAATTGAGAAGACAACAACAGATAGCAAATGCTGCCTCTGCAAAAACCCAAGGAAACAGTGGACCATGTAGTTAGCTGCTGTAAGATTGCATAGACTGAGTATACAAAAATCGACATGACAAAGTAGCAACAATAGTGCATTGGAAAATCTGCAAGAAATACCATTTGCCTGCAAGCAAGAACTGGCAAGACCATAAAATAGACAAAGTAATAGAAAATAAAGAAGCTAAAGGACTCCGGGATTTTAAAATTCAAAGCATGTACCAATAGATGAAAATATTTGTAGCTCACGTTTGAACTGTGGAATCTTTGGTGCTTTCAATTCATGAAATGTCTGCAAGAATACAAATGCGTTCAGAGAGTACCAAGGACTCCATAAACAAGCATCTGCAACACAACACCCTAAATTTAACAATTCATAAGAAATACAAAAATAGTGCATGTTGAAACAACAGAATAGAAGAAAAGCAACTGGAGAAAATTACAAAATATAAACATCTGTAAATAGAAATAGAATGACAAAAAGAAAGCAAAGTTAGGATCAGTAGTAATTGATGCCTTGTGTGCAATTCCAAAACATCTGGAATATCACTTGAACACCACTGGCATTGATCAAAACACCATTTGTCAATTGTAAAAGTCAGATTTACATGGAACAGCTTACTTCCTAAAACAATACATAAGATGTTATTAAACAACATCCATCCATCTATCTATCATCTATCTATCTATCTATCTATCTATCTATCTATCTATCTATCTATCTATCCTACAAGAAACAGAGCAGGATATAATGTTATTTTCAATACTTCATCCAACCACTGACGAATTTTTACTACAATATAAGAAGATAGTTTGATAAGTTTCTGTATAAACATGAAAAAAAATTCTGGTCATTCATTGAATAAACTGGTTCTTGACAGATAGCAGTAGAGCTTGAAAACTATCACAGAGTAAAAGTGACTTAAATCTTTATAATTCAGTAGCTTTGTAATTTTGCAATCAAATAAATTTAACAAACATTTTCCTTAACACTGCTTTGTAATTTGCTTTATCCATATTTATGAGTATACACTGGTTTCATTGTCTAATCTATGCAATTGTCTTCTTGTCTTCTTATTTTTCTTTTTGCCTTTTTATATGTGGAAGTTGATGTGTTCATTATTAGAATTATTATGATTCAGATTGATTTTAATTTAACCATAGGATCTTTTAAAATTAAAAAGATCTTACAGTTAGTTTTATATATACTAATCATTTTGGTAGTACTGGTATGGATAGACAGGCAGGCAGACAGAATTTGTGGGTAAGGGAACTAGGTAAGGGAACTAGGAAACTTACAGATTTTTCAAGTTTTTGTGTTTAGGGGCTTTTTTATTGTCAACAATCCAGTTCTGAAGACATTTTGGTGTAACTTTAGTGCTATTAATGGGTATAAATACAGTATATTGGAATTCTATTCTAGCTGTTTTTAACAACTAATGTGGAGATTTATCAAGTTATTAACAAAGACCTAGATGTACAGCTTGTTACTTTAGTCAGAGAGATGCCAAGAAGATATTGTTGGTAATTATTTTCTGACTTATAGTTATACAAAACCAACGAACATTTCCTAAAGATAAATGTTCTATTATAAGATACGAAATAAAAATTAGAAGAAAAATACCATCTTTTAAAAAACAAAACAAAAAAACAACAACAGACGAGTCAGAATTTTGTAACACTTAATGCAGTATACCCATTCCTTCAAATATTGACTCTAAGGTGAGTATCTGTGTTATGGGTATTGTGGAACATCTAATATTAGTGATAGTATAGACATAACTCAGAGATTGAAATAATTTTCTGTATATGGCTCTCTAACAATAGTTTTCTTTATTCAGAGTACATTGATGCTTGATCAAGAACAATTGTTAATTATAATTATTTTTATTATACTGCAATTCAATTCTGTCAGGATCTTCAGGTCAGGCAAATGATATTAAATATTACATGAAAATATTCTAGAAAAGAACAGTTTCAAATTTAGCAGCTAAAAAGATAAAATATCTATTAAGTAACTATTATGTAAACTTTTATCTAGATTTTTACAATAAATTCACATTATTTGTGATTATGCTAGCAGCACACTATGAATCCAATATTGATTTTAATCTGTTTATATCAGAAAGATAAAAGAAATAGGGACAAGCTAAAAAAACCAATATAAATTCCAAATATACTGTAGTTTATTATTGCATAGATTACTTTTCATTAACATAGCATATTGCCAATATTTTTGTCTTAGTCATGATACTAACATGTGAGTACATGTGAAAACAAAGTACAAAGATAGAATGCCTATTTTTACCTTGTGAAATTGTAAGGTACTCACTATACCTGCCTAGCTTCTGTCAATGTTTGTTTGTACAATATTCTCTCACATCTTGACAGTTACTGATTTTCTGAAGTTAATGCAAATGATAATTAAAAATACTGTATATGGCATCTGAGGGTTTTTTTTTTACAATGGTAAAGTCATATGACTACCTCAAAAATACAGATCGTAGTTTAACTGTTAAATATTTTGCTCAACTATTGAATATTTTTCTCTTCAGATGGTCTTTTACATGTATAAATTGCAAGGAATTGCAACTTCCTCTTTGTCAAAATAATAGTAATAACAGAAGTAATAATAATATTAATTTAATTTAATTTAGAATCACCTGTTTCACTCAAAGAGCAACTCTGGATGGAATACACTTAGAACATAAAAACTACAATAATACTATGTTTGTATCTTCTACCCCTAGATTGCAGCTTATGGACTTTCAAAGATAATAGCTTCCTAAATAATACACTATAATATATATATAATAATATATTTAGTGTATCAAACTATATCAGGCATTGACAATATCAGCAATGAAACACTTTTCTTAAAGTAGATAAAAGAGAAGGAGGTAGGTAGGGAGGAATCTGTCGTTTCCACACAGCCACTGATATAACTCCCAGTTTCTCGAATTCATTTCTGAAATCACTTTTGAAATAATATCACTGCTGCTGACCTAAAAGCACCAAAAATAGCAAAGTGGTACCTTTTCCAGCTAAATCTGTAGAGAGGTCAAGAAAGTGAAAAAATGGACAGCCAACCAGGACCTCCTCACCTCTTCATCTCTTTGTCCTTATATGTGGTGAAGAATAACAAGAAGAAAAAGAAGAAAAAGACTTATTGGTAGATATTTTTATGAATAAATGGCACTTTGAAAGAATTTGATCTATTTATTTATTTAAATTTTATTTATTTATTAAATTTATATATAGCTACCAAAGGTGACACTAAGTGATGCACAACTTATCAATTTGACTACCAATTCAGTAGTTTAAAACAACTACTGAAAGAGTGAAACATAATTGCTGCAAAGAATTCCAAATAACCTAATAAATGCTATTAATAACTTTTATTGTCTGATGCTTAGATAATGTAATGGGGTACACTTTAAGGCAGCATGTGGGTTGCTATGTGCATCTTTCCCCAACACAATCTACAAGAATAGTAAAACAAAATGAATCAAGAGCAATAAGAAGAAAAATATAATTATTGACCACATTTCTAAAAGAATATTGTAGAGGTTGAAAAGGTACAATGAAGTTCAGCAAACAGTATTTGTATTTTAGAGATTTAGAGCCTAATATAAAGCAGAACACCTTACAAAATAGTCTGCTAAGAAAATTATAATTATGCATTGAGTGGAGAAAAGAGAAAAAGTAAAGGAGAGAAAAACAGGTTGGAAATGAGAGAATGAGACTTGACGGGCAAAAGAAAGCATTTAAATAATGGGATTTGTTGCCATAACATATAATGATGGCTACTAATTTGAATGGCTTTTTGGAAAGATTTGGCTATTTTTAAAAGGATGCAGATATCATCCATTCTTAGCTTTATAACTATAAAACACCACCAGAACCAGAGGCACCCTGGTTCTGAAAGAAACTTTTGATGAGCAGTCATAGTTGCTCTGAAGGACAATAAAATCAGTTTCCTTATGGCCTTTTAAAGAAGCAATAAATGAATCATTCAGGACTGATTTTGTTTAATTTTTCATTTTTTGCCTGTTCAGTTTCTACATTGGTTTGCTTTCAATTTTTTAAAGTCTGCACAAAGCTCTGTGCACATTTCTTATATTATATATAATTGTGTGCACACTTATAGCAATAGTAATATAGCAATAGCACTTAAACTTATATACCGCTTTACAGTGCTTTACAGCCTTCTCTAAGCAGTTTACCGAATCCGAATATTGCCCCCAACAATCTGGATTATCATCAGTGGTGGATTTCTACCGGTTTGCCCCGGTTCGGGTAAGCCAGTAGCTCTGATGGTGCTCTGAGAGCGAAATGGTTTGCTCTTTGTCTTTGTCTTTGTCTTTGTCTTTTATTAGATTTATATACTGCCCTACTCCCGAAGGACTCAGGGCGGTGAACAGGCACAAAATAAAATACATAAATTCAAAAATTAAAAGATATAATTAAAACCAGATTAAATAATTTAGCCCAAGACAATTAAAAATCCCAAAATTTAAAACAAATTAAAATTTCGATGTAAAAGAATTTTAAAACAGGGGAGAAAATTAGGCCAGGCCGGCTTGCTGGAATAGGAGAATCTTAAGAGCACAGTGGAAAGTGCGTAGATCCGGGATCCTCCGTATCTCTGGGGGGAGCTCGTTCCAGATAGTGGGTGCTCCCACAGAGAAGACCCTCCCCCTGGGGGCCGCCAGTCGACATTGTTTAGCTGGGATAAGGAGCCCCTCTCTATGAGAGTGTACCGGCCGGTGGGAGACTGCTTGTGGTAGTAGGCGGTCCCGTAAATAACCAGGTCCTAAGCCATGAAGCGCTCTAAAGGTGGTAACCAGAACCTTGAAGCGCACCCGGAAGACCACCAGGAGCCAGTGCAGCTCGCGCAGGAGAGGTGTCACACGGGAGCGCCATGTTGCTCCCATAACCACCCCCGCGGCCGCACTGTGCGCCAGTTGGAGCCTCCGGGTGTTCCTCAAGGGGAGCCCCATGTAGAGAGCATTGCAGTAGTTCAGGCGGGAAGTGACGAGGGCATGAATGACTGTGTGTAGGGAGTCCCGATCCAGAAAGGGACACAACTGGCGAATCAGGCGAACCTGATGAAAAATCCTCCTGGTCACAGCCGTCAAGTGCTCTTCTAAAGACAGCTGTGAATCCAGGAGGACACCCAAGTTGCAAGCCCTCTCCGTGAGGGCCAGCGATTCGCCCCCAATAGTCAGCGATGGTGTCAACTGACTATATCAGGACATTGGAAACCACAGCCACTCGGACTTGGATGGGTTGAGCCTGAGCCTGTTCCTCCCCATCCAGATCCGCACGGCCTCCAGACACCGGGACATCACTTCAAGGGCATCGTTGGGATGGTCCAGGGTGGAGATGTACAGCTGGGTGTCATCAGCGTACTGATGGTACTTCACCCCGAAACTACGGATGATCTTGCCCAGCGGCTTTACATAAATGTTGAACAAAAGGGGCGAGAGGACCGATCCTTGTGGCACCCCATATATGAGGGGCCTAGGGGTCGACCTCTGCCCCCCTGCCAACATAGACTGCAACCGGTCGGAGAGAAAGGAGAAGAACCACTGTAATACAGTGCCCCCCACCCCTAACTCTTCCAACTGGTGCAGCATGATACCATGGTCGATGGTATCAAAAGCCGCTGAGAGGTCTAATAGGACCAGGACAGAGGAGCAGCCCCTGTCCCGAGCCCTCCAGAGATCATCAACCAACGCGACCAATGCTGTTTCCATGCTGTACCCAGGCCTGAAGCCCGACTGGAACGGATCCAGATACATCGTTTCATCCAGGTACTGGGGGAGCTGTTGCACAACCACACTCTCAACAACCTTCGCAACAAAGCGAAGGTTGGAGACCGGACGATAGTTAACCAACACTGCCAGGTCCAGGGAAGGCTTCTTGAAGAGAGGCCTCACCACCGCCTCTTTCAAGGCAGTGGGGAAGTCACCCTCACCCAACAAAGCATTTATAATCCCCTGGAGCCAGCCTTGCATCACCTCCCGGGAAGCCAGCACTAACCAACGGGGGCATGGGTCCAATAAATATGTGGTCGCATTCAGTCCACCCAGAATCCTGTCCACGTTGTCAGGGATCACAGGATCAAACTCATCCCAGATAACATTCTCAAGACCTGCCTCAGTCAACCCCCCTGGAACTACCCAGTCGGAGTCCAGATCTTCCCAAATCTGAGTGATTTTGTCATGCAGATATTGAACAAAATCCTCAGCTCTACCCTCCAAGGGGTCCTCCCATGCTTCCTGGTGGAGCAGGGAGCGGGTCACCCTAAACAGAGCGGCCGGGCGATTATCTGATGACGCAATAAGAGCAGCAAAATATGTACATATTGCTGCTTTTATTGCCCCTATGTAATTCTTAATATGAGATCTTACCAGTGTCTGGCCGGATGCAGAAAGACTGGCCTCCAACTACTCTCTAGGCGTCTTTTCTGGTGCTTTATCTCCCTCAGCTCCTCAGTGAACCAAGGAGCTAGGCGAGATCAGCGCCGGGTCAGAGGCCATAAAGGCATGACCCAATCCAGAGCTCCAGGTCGCCCTACCCCAGGCGGCCACTAGGTCCCTAGTCAAGGCATGTGCCAGAGCCTCAGGAAATGGCCCAAGCTCCATTTGGAACCTATCAGGTTCCATCAGGCACCTGGGGCGGAACTGTCTTACCAGCTCCGCCTCCCTGTGATGGGGTATAGCGGTTTGAAGGTCAAGGCGAAGGAGAGAGTGATCCGACCATGACAAGGGCTCGGTGACTATATCCCCTATCTCAAGATCACTCAACCACTGTCCAGAGACAAAAATCAGATCCAGCGTGTTTCCCCCTGTGTGGGTAGGGCCATGAATTAACTGGGTCAGGTCCATAGCTGTCATGGAAGCCATGAACTCCCGAGCCACCTCCGACATCTTACCCACAGATGGCAGGTTGAAATCTCCCATGACCATAAGTCTGGGGGTATCAACTGCCACTGCAGCGATAACGTTGAGGAGCTCAGGCAGGGCTGCTGCCACATGGCAGGGAGCCAGGTACATGATCAGCAAGCCCATCTGAACCCCATGACCCCACTTCACAAGGAGGGACTCACAGCCGGCCGTCTGAGGAACAGTGGCCTCCCTCGGTCTCAGACCTTCTTTATAATAACCGCTACTCCCTTGCCCCTGCCCTGTGACCTCAGCCGATGGAATACAAGGAAACCTGGCGGGCAGATTTCCACGAGGGGAACCCCCCCTTCCTGGCCCAACAGGGTCTCCATAATACCTGCTCTGGTATTGAGCAGGTACTCCGTAAGACTGCTCTGACTATCATCTGGTCCCTCCAGCCCACCCCTGTGCTATACCTACCTATATTCATTCATTTTTAGCCCAGCTGATAGGCACAGCAGAGCGGATTGCCGCACCTGGCTGTTCTGAAGTGCGTTCTGAAATGCAATGTGAACCCGTTGTTACACCAGTTGAAACCCACCCCTTGTCCTCATTTTACTGATCTCAAAAGAATGGAAGGCTGAGTCAACCTTGAGCCTGGTGAGATTCGATCTGCCAAATTGCAGGTAGCCAGCAGTCAGCAGAAGTAGCCTGCAGTACTGCATTCTAACCACTGTGCCACCACAGCTCTTGTATTATTGTATTATCACTACACGTACCTTTTTATAAGCATTTTCTAAATTATTGTAATAAACTTGTTTTTGTATTCATATCTCATTTGTTAGATAAGTTATTATAAGTATATGGTAAGATATGAATATGAAAAGTAATATTATTCAAATTTATATGTAGATTTATGTATTAAAAGGCAATTGTGTAAGTTTTGCCTACCCAACAGTTCACTGAAGGAAACAGGACATGTCACTATACTGTATGGTTCTTTGTGTTATCCAAGTCAATTATGGTAGGTTTTTATTTGCAGTTTTTAAATGTAAGAGAGTCTTCCTTATTTGATCCTGAATTCATTAGCTGATATTTTGTACATGCTGACTCAATTGCATTTTATATAAGAAAACTCAAAAGAGGTTTTCATTAATTTAGGAGGGTGATGGTTACCAACTTTAAAAGTGTTGTGGATTAATTCATGAAACATAGGTCTGTTGCTGGTGTTGAAAACATTAGCTAACTATTTAGGGAGCATTTTTCTAAATATCATTTTAAAAGAGAAAAAAAGTTTGCTTCTATCTTCTGTTAGTGTGCATTCTGAGAACTTTCTGTATTGCTTGGATAGCAGTGTTTTACAACATGGGAGTAAATACAGAGAAAGCATATCATCTGATCCATGTACTTTACATGGAAGACAACCTCTCCACAAATATAAATAGGTGCCCATACTGGTAAAACTGATTCTATTCTTGAACTGTGCTTGAAACAAACAAAATATTAAAAAGTTATGGTATTTTTGTAGTTACTTACCAAGCACATCTAAATTATATTAAAGTAACCAAAATATATTTACAATGCCCAAGGCATGTCACAACTTTTGAGCACCCCTAATGTTTGTAAATTGAAAGTTGAAAAATTTGATACACCCTATATAAGGACTTATATCAATGTTAAGTCCACTGAATTACATCCAGAAGCCTATCAAAAACTACTAAAGGTCTAAAGATCATTCTACACTGATGGAATTGCCAGTGTATTTTATGGTAGCTATGTTTTCTGAATATTCCAAAGGGAACTTCATAAAATATTGTATAATAGTCTAAACAGCTTATTGGGCCTGCCTCTTTCAAAACCTAAGAAAGTAAATCCCCGACTCCACTGAATTAGAGAAGAGGTACTTTTACTGAGTTTGAAATGATAGCAGCAAAAGAAAAGCAAGATCTGAACCGTGAAAGTTACATAGTAAAAATTTCCCCAAATCCCTCCCCACAGGGATCCATGCTGAATAGTGTCATGTGGGGCACATCTTCAGGTGTTTTCATCCATCTGGTTGGCCTTGACTGAAGGTAAACAACTCCATTCAGCAGCACAGTAATTCATGAGAGCAAACCTCTCTTTTTATTCACATGGGCCATCTTCACACCAGCTCTCTTTCCAAACCCCAATGCCATGCCCACCCGTCCTGTTACTATGGCAGCCGATAGCAAGCAAGCATCAAAGGGAAACCCATGCCAGCTGCTGATCAAGTCATAAACTGCTATTGCCAGGGCTGACGGCTGGATTAAAATGAACTTTGGTGTGATTTATCAAGAATCCAATTCCATCCAATTCTAATCTAATCTAATTGCCACTAATGAGACAAAAGCTGTAGCTTTCATAAAATGGAGATGATAAATGGTATAAAATAGCTGATTTTACACTCAAATGTTTTCCGCAGAAAATTGAAACTGAAGGAATATATGCATAATACATATATTTCTATAACAACTACTGTATTAAAGATTTAATGCAACAGGGAATTATTTGTTTTATTATATAAAACTGAATCCACAAATGCCTGAAGGCTTTAATGTTGATATGCTATATTTACTTTTTACAGTTGAATTTCTCTTCAAAGAAATACCTACACTACATTTGGTGCTAAGATGATTTTGTATAGCTAGCATTGTCTAGGCAAGTGTTCATTAACTTTAGAACTTTTTTATAAATTATAGTTTTGACACAAGAGATGTAGCATTCACATCTTAAAATTGTAACCATTGCAAACATTATAGGAAACTTAATGTTGTATTAAATTGCTTCCATAGGAGGAAAAGGATATATTTATCCATCAACATGAATATTGAAATGTTTAGATCTCATGGCAAATTGCTTGGCTAGGCAGAGTTTAACATATTTATCAGTGACAGAAAGTTGCATCATGTATCTTTCAGTTTAGGAGTCTAAAGTTACCCAAATAATAAGTAGTAGATGACAAAGTTATAAGGGCTTCTACAACATATCCCACAGATTTTCTCCCATTGTTTCAACACAGCTGAAATAAAAAATAGGAAAGTAACAAAATATTGGGAATTCCAACCAAAGAATGTTACTGTAGATGCCTTGCAAAGTTTTTAGTTTAAAAAAAACACCCTAAAAATAATTTGTGATTATCATCTGTCTTATTTCATATGAGTAAAGGGGAGAAAAGGCACTATTGCCTCCAATAGCTGAAATTAGAGAGAAAGAGAGGAAATGCCTTTTTAAGCAAATCAACTTCATTCTTAATATCCAGAATAATCCTATACTTTTAGTTGAAAGCAAGAGGGGGGAGGAAGGAAGAAAGGAAGGAAGGAAGGAAGGAAGGAAGGAAGGAAGGAAGGAAGGAAAATATTCCTGTTTGTGCACACCTCTGTATGTTAGAGTAAACATTCATAAGAATAACTATAAAGACATACACCTGCATTTCTATATTAATATTTTGTCTATGCAGATGCTTATATTAAGGAAACATCTGCATCAAAATTTAGGGGTTAGGGTTAAAATATTAAAATAGAGGATAACAATTTGTATGAGAATGTCACTGATGGGAACATCTGTTGGAAAGTCATACTGAATTTTTTTAATAAAAAAAAAATTCCTCTAAAAAGACTGATTATTCTATCTCAATTATTATACTTGAGCCCATTGAAAAATATGAATGAACAATCAAGATCAATATTGATCTAAGAAGGCATCACAAAGATCAGATACACACACTTCTTAAAAGATGTAATAAAACATATTTGAGCTGCCAAAATGCATGGAAGCAATTTTCACACTTTCAAGACAGGTTAGTTATTTGTAATAACGTACAGCATATGTTATAATTATTTTATTATTAACTGTTGGCTCCAAACACAGTTGATCCACAGTTGCTCTGAAGCAACTATTCATCTTATCCAGCAAATAAATAAAACAAGAGAGAAAGTGCCAGCTCAGGGTAGAATATTTACAGTAAAAAAGTTGATATTATACTACTTTCTATGGTTATACTTGGAAAGAGGAAAACAAATAAGCATTAAACCCTAAAGGATCTACTTTATTTACTATATATTATTTATTATAGTTGCCATTCCTTTAGAGCAGGGTATCACACTCAAGGCCCGGGGGCCAGATCCGGCCCATGAGCTGCTTAGATCTGGCCCATGGGGCCACTCTGGAAACAGCACCCACGGTGACTCTGCAGTGAAAATGAAGCTCAGGAGAGCTGTGTGAGGCCGTTCCAAGCTCCTTTTTGCTGCCAAAGAGTTGTAGGAGGCCGTTGCAGCCAAAAACAGAGCTTGGGAGCTCAGAGCAGAGCAGAGCGCTTGGGCCATCACAGGTGCCCCTGACATGAGTGACATCTAGCTGGCCATGCCCACTCCAGCCACACCCTCTAGTTTAAGAAAGCTTTGTTAAAAGACTAGACCCATTTTAATGCAGTGGTTATGGCACCAGACTAGAAACTGGGAGACATGTTGCTCACCTTAGGCAAAAAACAACCAGGGTGATTTTGGGCCAATCACTCTTTCTCAGACCTGGGAAGCAGGCAATAGCAAACCACTTCTGAAATCTTGCACGAAAACTTCAGGCAGTTATCCAGGAAGTTGTCAGAAATCAACGTTGAGTTAAAGGCACACATACACAAACATGTTAGAAGAAAAGAAAATCTGTAGAGCTATTAGTCTTGATTAAGTATCATCCAACTGGTGAGAGAGAGTGGCTAGCAAACTGAAAAAAGTAAAATAAAAATAAACTTTTGTCATAAAAGAAACATATTCTACAAGCCATCATTTGCCTTTAACAGGATTTAAAGGATAGGAGGGATTTGGGGTGGGTGTATACAAACACAGATTATTCTCATTTATTTTATATATTAAAAAATACACATTAAAATTATCTGTTTATCTATCTACAGTTTTAAATAAAAACCTGTATTAAAACATAGTATTAAAATGTTTCATATTAATCATTTATAAGTGTAGAAATAAATCTTTCATGATAATATTCTAATGTTTTTCATATTAACTACATGAATATATTGTACTTAAAATTTCATAGAACATCACAAGATACCTAGAAACTGTTTCATATAACTTTAAGAAAATAATTTGGGATTTCATTTAATGTGATTTAATGTGTACACACAGAGAAACATCCATATATACAAACAGTAAAATTAGGATGACTGCGAGCTCTGACATTGACAGTGGAGTCATTCCCAGCTTACATAAATTCTGTTCATTTTATCTGAGGCACAAGCTAGCCAGGGGAATCTGCAATCAGCACACATGATGGATATAAAAATCCTTCTTGATTGGTCTGGCACAAGGGCAGAGTATTTGACTAATGGCAGAATAGTGGCAGTAGAAGATGGAAAGTAGAAATCAAATATTGCATGTGTGGGAAGAAATGTCTATTGTGGTTTGTGCTTAAAGGATTGTTAAGGCTAAATTCAATACAGCATTTGAATTTGACCTTGATTAAATCTGTAGCTCACCAGAATAAATTTTATCCAGCTGTAAAATCAAAATTTCATTCAAAGCATATGAACTTTAATTGACTGAGTGAACTGGTTTCCACAACTTGGCGGTCGGGGAAGCAAAATGATATGAAAAATTGTAAGATCTATTTAATTATACAACCTATCTTCTTCTGTCACCACCAAATTATATGGTATTACATTACAGTATGTATTAAACCATGTTTTCCTGGTGGATATTTAGGTACCCACAAAGAAACCTAAACCTACTTTATGCTAGGTAACGAAGGGAAGCTGAAAGTAGAACATAGTTTGGTTTTTGTAAGAAGTGTTTCCATAAGAAGGACAAGGGTAAGACTCACAGATGATAAGCTGGCATTAAATGAAAAATCTTGAGGAATTCTAGCTAAGGGAAGAAAGGAGGTAATAGCTAGCAACTAAGATAAACATAGATTACAGATTTGATTGCAGTCTGATTGTAGATTTATGATTTTATGAAGAATAGTGTCATATGTTATATAAAAAGGCATACTGTAGCATGGTAGCAGAATATCAGATGTCCTTAAATCATGTGTTTGCAATTCAAAAGCAAAGTTATAAATAGACAGTATTAAGCAATATTTAGTTGTAGAAGAAAGTAAGCATGTGCATGAAATGCATGATGGGACACACCAGCTATAAATATTTCACCAAGATTTGTTCTGATGATTGAAAATGGTGTTCTGTCCAGAAATGGCATTGATCTCTTCTTATGCTGGTCTATGACTGTAATAAATACTTGATTTGATTTGATTTGACACTGACCTCTCTGATGGATAGCATAAATTTAAATTAATGGTAGCCTCTTTGTCGTCAATGTGCTTAGAAAAATACTACTTGATGAAATATACAGTATGTTTAACTTTATTCTAAGTGGAGTTTCAGCTTGTTTGTTAATCTTAAAATAGAAATATAGGCAACGTTTTTTTAAAAAAAAGTATTATTATGGTTAAAATAATAATCGTGAAAATATGTTAGCCATAGTGAAGGTCATCTATTTCCCCCTCTTGTAAAAGAAACATTAGGTAGTTAACTTCCTAATTGTTTGATGATAATTTGGGGTCAGAACTTGATGAGACTATATCTATATTTTCTATTATCAGAGTTTCAATGAAGCAAGAAATGGAATAAATGACTGGAAGATTCATCTCTAAAGTTAGTAAGGATATAAGATGACATAGGGCTTATGATACCCAATCTTCATGGGCCAATGAGCATGTCTCAAACAGAAGTTGAGACTGAATTCTGCTTTTGAAGATCTGTGCTTTGTACCTTAATATCTGTGTCATGATAGAATCAGAGACATCTTGGCATCTTGACATTAGTATAGAAGTGAAAAATGACATTCTGCATTATATCATATCAGCATAACAGTTTTTAAAAAATCAGGAGGTATTGAATTGTTACACTTGTGTTCATTAGTAGCACATTAGGAACGTTAGACCTAAGCAATCACATTAGTTCCAATTTCATACATGATCCATTTCACCAAACATAATCTATCTTTTTCTTTCTTTTAAAAAAAAAATAGTTTTATTATTTTAGTGTTCCAACAATTCTGTTTTGCAATATCATGCAGCAGATCTGAACCTTGCAAATATTCCTTAACAAAATATTCAAAGATATTGTTAAGTAATAGTAGCATATTTTAAAGATAAATGTAAATTGTGTACAATCTTGTTTACTTGTAATTGTAGTTGGAGATATTCTTTAATATAACACATTACAGTTATCTTCTGCCTTGAGTGATTTGTTGCCTTTGCTTGGATTGTCAATTGCCATTTGATAATGGTAAGATGGTACACCTTCTCCATATTGGACCTACCGTATTTTCCAGCATATAAGACGACTGGGCGTATAAGACGACCCAAGAATTTTCCTGTTAAAATATAGGGTTATATAGGGCTATACTCGCTGTATAAGACTACCTCTCTTCCAACGCACACCAAATAAAAATTAAAAAACATCAACTGGCTCACTCACAATGTAAAAGCAGCTGTGCTAGACCCAAAATGGCCCTTGGAACAAGCAGGAACCTCACACAGCCACAAAAAGCCCAAAAAAACAACTTTCACACTTCACACACACACACAACACAACACAACACAACTGGCTCACCCACAATGTAAAAGCAGCTGTGCTAGACCCAAAATGGTCCCTGCAACAAGCAGGAACCTCACACAGCCACAAAAAGCCCAAAACCCAACTTTCACACTTTACACACACAAAATTCCACATACAGCTTTGTGAGATTTTGTGTGTTTGTGTAGTTAGAGTGAAACACTACAAAAACATACTAAATCTCAGAAAGCTGCACAAATATTATTTTATTTTATTTTATTTTATTTTATTTTTATATGAAAGCTAAATTTAAAACTTCCTAAACTTTAAATGACTAGGTCTAAAAAAGAACAACTAAAAAAAAAAAAACCCAATTAACTATTTTTTTTAAAGATCCCAAAGGGGGAAAAAACTTACCCAATAGAACAGGGGTCTCCAACCTTGGCAACTTTAAGACTTGTAGACTTCAACTCCGAGAATTCCTCAGCCGGCTTTGTTTTGCTGTCTGAGGAATTCTGGGAGTTGAAGTCCACAACTCCCTGCCTGCTTGATTGCAGGCAGGGAGTTGCTTGCTGATGGAATGGATTCAGGCAAGCGAAGCAAGGCAAGCGAAGCAAGGCGAGCAAGCTGGAGGGGGAAAACTTTTTTTCTTTTCCATGGCTCTGGCGATCCCAGCTGAGTTGCCTGATTAGCAGATCGTCAGAGCTTGGATCATCAGAGCCATGTGAAAGGAGAAAAGTTTTTTCTTTCTCCATGGTTCTGGCGATCCCAACTGAGTTGCCTGATTAGCAGATCGTCAGGGCTTGGATCCTCAGAGCCATTTAAGGCTCGTCAGAGCCTTTCGGGCTGGTCTGCCTGGTTACAGGAGAACGACACCTGGCGTATAAGACGATCCCTGACTTTTGAGACGATTTTCATGTGTTAAAAAGTTGTCTTATACGCCAGAAAATACGGTATATTAACAGAACATTACACTTATAATTAAGATACTTTATTTTATTTTTATTTAATAATTGTATTACATCTGCTTTTTCTGTGATACTTTTCCTTAGGTAGGACCATAGGATTGGATGGGTTGTAAGCCTATTCAGATATTACAGATATGAAAAAAAATAGGTATGTGGACACTGTTGAGATTATAATATGTGTTTCAGTCCCCAGTGTGATGATTACTTATATTTTTGATTATACTATACCTCTTTTTGTACTCTTTTCCTTCTGTTGTTAGAATTATTAATTTGCATAAGGCAAAAAGAAAGTATAAAATTGGTTTCTGAAGTTGCTTTGTTTTCAAATTTATTTCTGCATTTTGAATTTCTGACATTATTGAGAATTGGAGAATTGAAATTAGAAAAGAAATTCTATAATCTCTTCCCTAACTTCAGAATTATCTAGAAGCTATGGCAGGGTAGTGAAAGTGACAAGGTATTGATAAATATCTATCAATAATCAATAATCTTAGATGTGGGAATAGAAGAAGAATTTACCAAATTTGCAGATGATACTAAAATGGCAGGAATAGCTAACACCCTAGAAGATAGGCTCAAGATCCAGATGGATCTTGACAGACTTGAACATAGGGCCCTATCTAACAAAATGAAATTCAATGTAAAGAAAAGTAAAGTCCTACACTTAGGTAAGAAAAACCAAAAGTACACATATAAACTGTGTGAAACCAGACTTAATAGCAGTGACTGTGAGAGGGATCTAGGAGTCTTAGTGGACAACCAACTAAATATGAGCCAGCAATGTGCAGAGGCAGCCAAAAAAGCCAATACAATCCTAAACTGCATTAACAGAGGGATACAATCAAGACCAAGTGAGGTACTAATATCACTCTTTAAAGCATTAGTAGGACCCCACCTAGAGTACTGCATCCAGTTTTGGTCTCACACTATAAAAAAGATGTTGACACTTTAGAAAAAGTGCAGAGGAGAGCAACCAGGATGATTAGGGGACTGGAGACTAAAACATATGAAGAATGGTTACAGGAACTGGCCATGGATAGTTTAGTGAACAGAAAGACCAGGGGAGATATGATAGCAGTGTTCCAGCATTTGATGGGCTGCCACAGAGAGGAGGGGGGTCAAACTATTTTCCGAAGCACCTGAGGGCCAGACAAGGAATAATGAATTGAAACTGATCAAGGAGAGATTCAACCTGGAAATAAGGAGGAACTTTCTGACAGTGAGAACAATCAACCAATGGAACAGAAGTTGCCTTCGGAAGTTCGTGGGAGGTTCATCACTTGAGACTTTCAAGAAAAGATTGGATTCCCATTTGTCAGAAATGGTGTAGGGACTCCTGCTAAGGCGGGGAGTTGGATTAGATGACCTATAAGGTCCCTTCCAACTCTGTTAACTGTTATCTATTGTCCATATCCACTACAATATTTCAGTGTTAACAAATCAGTTTCAGAAATATTTGAGATATGATGTTTCACATTTAAAAAAAATCCAGAATGTTTGAATCCATAGAAAACCCTAACCCTAAAAGGATAGTAATGTTCAGAGATTCTTAGAAAAACAGACATTTCTAGAGTTCTTACCACAAGTACCTTTGCATTGTGTTTCTTCATAAATTCTGATTAAAGGAAAAGTAGCAGTAGCACAGATACACATGAATCAGTGTGGACATCATATTTGAAACTTTTCTAATTGAAAAGCTTTGGCTAAAATACTATTTATGCGGAACAAATTACAGGGTGCCTTGGATTTTTTTTAAAAGCAAATTGTTTGGAAAATTGAGCACAGGCTTCTTTAAATTCAAGGCCTTTCTATTAGTAGTGTTTTCCCACTGAAAAAATGAGGCCTTGTGTTATAGGAAGTTCTCAAAGAACTTCCAAAAGGAAATGTTGACTACATACCAGGAAAAAAAAATGTGTGGATACAAATAGAAGACAATATATGTAGCTTAGGGCTGAATTGTGAAGACCTTGGTGCTCTCTGAGTTTAGTTGTTTGCTTGCAGATCTTTCATAGCCCAACTATGTAACTTCATCAGTGCAAGTTGCACTGTGCAGTACAGTGCAGTACATGTGGGATTTGCTCATGATATATATATATATATATATATATATATATATATATATATATATATATATATATATATATATATATATATATATTTCTTCTAGACAGGTTTTCCCTACGTAGCTAAGGTTTTTTTGTAGCTCCAGCTCAGTAGAATCTCATCTACTTGGTTCTGGGCTTTTTTCCTTTCTAACACCTAGCAAGCTGTAACTGCTAGGTGGGAGACCTAAATAGATCCATTTCTAGCTCGTTAGCTGTCATCAGTAGGCCACACCCATCTCCTCCCTGTAAAGGCATAGTATCAATTTTCTTACTTCTTCGTAGGGTATATATATATATTTTTCTAACAGCTAGCAAGTTAGAGCTTGCTAGCTGTTAGAAAAGAAAAAAGCCCAGAACCGAGTAGATGTGATTCTACTGAGCTGGACCTACAAAAAACCTTGGTTACGTAGGGAAAACCTTATATATCTGTTAAATATATTGGGGGTTCTCCTGGACTTGTGACTGCTGTTTGAGGAACAGGTGGCAATCACAGCCAGGATTCCCTGCATTCAACATTCAGTCCCTATTCAACTCATAGATAGACTACTGTAATAGGCTCTACATAGGGCTAAATAAATAAATAAAACTGTAACCCAGAGCTCCCAGAGCTACCCTATGGTAAAATTTATTTATAACTAAATAAATAAAATAAATGTGAAATGGTTTAGTGGGGAATAGGGAAGGAAAACATGTCAACTTTTGTATTTTCTATGGAATGACAAAAAAAGGTATAAATTTGAGCCAGGACAAATTTCTTGATATTCTCATTATTATCATGCTATAAGCATCCTAGTGTAGCACATGCATCTCAATACTGGTAGATTATCTTCTTTATGTCAGTGAAATGCCATATAAATCAGAACTGTACCTAAAAAGTGCATGTAGCTTTTATCCTTATAAGTAGGCAGTCCTATATAATAGACTTTCCCATCCTATAGTGTTGGAAAACATAATCTGTCTGACTCACAGAAAGCTTCTTGTATGAAATGCTTTTAATAGTGATATGATCAGATGAACTGAACAGAATTAAATTAATTCCAAGTATGTATTCATTGTGAACTTGCTTGAATGAGACATATGAAGTACTGAGAACTGTAACACAGACTTAATACCTCAAAAGAAGGAAATGAGTCAGAACGTTGCTTAGTAAATGAAGGAAATGTAATGAAAGGAATTAAGAGTTTGTTAGAAAATGCCAAGGGTGAACTGAGATCTGCAATGAAAGAATATCTAAGAAAATTATTGCAGGTAATAAAAGTTTAATATCCAAGATTTAATACCTACAAATTCCTGTATAAAAGAATAGAAAATCAATATTTTGTCAAATGCAATACAGAACATATAAAAAGCATATTAAATGCATCTATTCAGAAAAAGTAAATACACATATGTACATACTGGATAAATGCAGAGAAATGAGAATAAGAGGTGCCTGAAATTTCATGCATTTTTTAAAAATTACAAACTTACAGATGGGGATCTTGATTTTAAGCTTTAAATTTTTTTAAAAAATGAATGAAATTGAACTTGGCAGGTTTGTTCATTCTTAGTGAAAGTAAACAGGATACAGGAGAAAGATACATTAGTATAACTTTTTCACTCTTAAATGCAGATAAATTCTTTTTATAAAAAAATGAATACATGCTATTAACTATGTAGTAGTAACCCATTTGCTCTTCTCTCAGATTGCTAGCTTTATAATCTTATGAATCCTGTTGAGTTTTAAATCGATATATGGCCTACTTTCAAGCAATTGGTATTCACTATTTTTTGTAAAGCTTGTCTCTTTTCCAGTGCAAGAAGCCTACAGCCGCCACTCTTTACCAGTGCAAGAAGCCTGCAGCCACTGCCCTATGCTGGTGTGAGAAGCCTCAAGCCGCTGGTCTTTTTTGGAGCAAGAAGCCTGCAGCCGCCACTCTTTGTGGGCGCGAGAAACCAGCTACCGCTCTTTTTTCATTGAGAAGTCTCCAGCTGCTGCTCTTTTTCATCGAGAAGGCTCCAGCTGCTGCTCCTTTTCAGCATAAGAAGCCTCCACCTGCTGTCTCTTTGCTGGCACAAGAAGCTGCCAGATGCTGCTCTTTTTTGGCGAGAAGCCTCCAGCTGCCGGTTTTTTTCAACATGAGAAACCTCCAGCTGCTGCCTCTCTGATGACTGGAACCAAGCTGGCAGAGGATTCTCACATCAGAAAAGAGTGGCACCTGGAGGATTCTCATGCTGGCCAAAGACCTGTGGCTGAAGGCTTCTTACACTGGCAAAGAGGCAGTGGCTGCAGGCTTCTCAGTAGGGGAGAATATGGCAAGGCTCAGCTGCCTTTTTGGCCCTGCTCTGGGCTGCCGCCTGCTCAACCTCTGCTTTGCCTTGGGTCCTGCATTCAACAAGGGGACATGCCGCTTCCAGGCCAGCCTAGCCAGCAGATGGGCAAGTGGGCGACCCTCAGGGGAGGCATTTTTTCCTCAGATCTCCCACCCAGAAGGCCCCGTGGAAGCCAAAGATGGGCCCAAAATGCAGCCAAGCCTCACCATGTCCCCTACCCACTGAGGCAGTCCTTTGGCTGAGCGCAAGCCTGGACCATATCTTCATTCCCCACAATCAGCCTTACTTTCCATCCCATGGGATTTGTACCACTCTCACAGAGGTGGCCTGACACGAGGCAAAAGTCAAGTGGGCAGCATGCGGGTGGAGGTCCTGGGGAAGGCCAGAGCCAGGGGCTGGCACATCCCTCGAGGGCGAGCGGGCAGAAGGATGGTGAGAGCTAGGCCTGACAGGCAGCCAAGTCTCACCATGTCCACCCTGAGGCAGCCCCTCAGCCAAGCGCCTTACCAACGTGGGCAGCCACAGTCAGCAGAGCAGGGAAGGCATGGAAATCAGCTAGGCCATGTGGTTTGGGCGAGCGAGCAAAGGAGCCAGACAGTAGCTGGGTGCAGGCATGACTCTAGCCACCAGCCTAGGCAGGCAAGGTGAGATAGGGCAGGGAGGTTGGGGTGGGCAGGGCCAGACAGTGGTGGGATTTGCCAGTTCATCGAACTGTACAGAATCTTAACAACCACTCGCCTGAACCGATCTGAACTGGCTGAATCCCACCTCTGGTCCTTGGTGCTCTCTGAGGTTGGTGCTTTGCTTTATTTTAATTAAAAATTATATAAATAAATATGAGGGCTTTCAAAATATTGTGTCAAAATATACTGTCGATTTTAAGGTATTTTGCTAAATACCTGGTTTTTTACTATTCAATTTGGTTCACAGCATTAGGATACATGTTTTAAGATTTTCATTTGAAGACTTTAAAAAATAGAAATATATTAGTCAGAGGTTGAACCTCATGGCAATCAAGGATCATTCATTTTCATAGCAGCTTCTCAAATTTCAGATATGAATCTAACAATGTTACAAAACTGGATTGCCTTCCATAACATCTTTGATTATTATTTGCTTAAATTTACACCACAATATAGAGGCAGGATGAAGTATTGAATTTAAGAATATTTTTCTAAAGATAGCATGTTGTATTTTAGAAAATGAACCCATTATTTTAAGAAATTGCTATTGATATTAAGTTACAGGGTAGACCTCATGCACATATTGTATCCATTATAGAAAATTTCATAGTGCTACCAGACGTTATTTCCATCATTAAGGCAGTTGAGAATTGAAGGTTCTTAATAGAATTCTTATTAATTCACATTGTGAACTTGGATAATTCCCTGGAGAATATCCATTGACTGCCCACTTACTAGGAATATGAATTACAGTTCATTACTTCTTTATCCTCTAACAAATGTGGCATAATATTTCAGCTGGTGATGCCTCTGCATGGCCAGGATATATTCAATGAAATTTGTATGTGAAGAGTACCTGTTACTTTATGCAATGTATTTCAAAATCTAATTTATCTCTCATTTATTCATATTAATAATATGTCCATGGATAATGCAATATTTGAACATTAGATAAACAACAGAGTGATCAAAAAAGGATTCTGCATCTAACCAAGCATAAGAACACATAAGAAATAAATATTCCTTTGGTTCATGTTATTTTATGCTGGAAGAATAGGAAATACAATGAATCACCAACATTATCTGGATATATCAGAAAACAGATATTCTAATTGCAGCATAATAATATCATTTTATATCATTATGAGAAATACTTAAGCCATATGTACAATACTGTAAATTTTTCAATATTAAACCCAGTGGTCACACATTTGAAAACCAAAATCAATGATGAATTTCTGTCATTTTGTGCTTAAACACTATAAAAAGATTAATTAAACCATAGGTATTTTAACATTTATTTTTTTTAAAAAAATATGTTGCCACCTTGATTCCCAGTTGTTTATAAAAGTTCTTCTTTTTCTTCCTCCTACCTCTACTTCTTCCTCTTTTCCTCCTTCCCCTTCTTCTTCCTCTTCTTCCTCCTCCTTTTTCTTCACCTTCTTCCTCCCCACCCTCCTCCTCCTCCTTCTTGATCATTAGACTACCTATTATGTTTTCACAACAGTGTGAAGTTACTGCTTCCAGTTCTTTATTTGGAGTTATCTTTCATTTGCAATTCTTCCTAGAACCTAAAATGTCATAATGCATCAGCAAAGCATAGGTGTAGATCAAAGCAAGGTCTCATTTTGCAATTGACAGTTGGAAAATTTGTCAATGCATAGATTTTTTAAGTCCTGTCTGACCTTTTTTGGTATGGCACCCAGTGTGCTGATAGTCAGTGGGAGCACTACAGACACATTATGGTTTATACTATAATCTTTCAATTTCAATTTTCGGATCTTAATATTTTGTGATATTAAGTAAGTGTAATGAAATGTGTGAATGACATTGGAGAATGAGGGAAGAGATATTGCCTAGGAAACATCAGATAAAAGAGGGGGGGCTATCCTAATGGTCTAATGGTTACAGAAAAAACTAGGAAGGAACTAGTGGCAAAGGAAATTTGTACTTTTAGACTTACGGATGTGAGGTGCGACATCTGTTACCCATTGATCTTCAGGTTGATTTGTACTTTTAGACTTACAAGATTCTATTAATATGAACTTACGATAGTAATACTAGTACATATAATTATGTCTTCTGTTTACTTGGGGGGGTGAGGCTGGTGTTACCATAGCATATTCCAATGAAATCAAATAAGGGTTATTCAAACAACTTTAGGAAGTAGGGGTTAAAGAGATTTCTGGGACAGTTCTTAAAACAACAGTAATACTCTCCTAGACCAATTATAAAAGTTGTTAGTTGACAGTGCTTTTCAAGCTGTTCACAGCAGGCTACAGATGGTTTTATAGGTTTACAAATGGATAGTTATATGAGATTTTTAAAAACCTGAAAGAACTTCTGATTGCAAATTGCACTATAGCAATCCAGTATTAGGGCAGAAGTTTGCAAATGTTCAGACTGGTGAAAGATGGCATAGATATTTCAACAGGGAAGTTTTTTCAAGTAGCTAAAAAAATTATAGTAGTAAACAGGAAAAGTATTTGATCAGCAGCATATTACAGACAATGCTAACAAGTCTCTCTGAAAACAACATATTTCTGGAATTTTAAATGTCACTAGCATATTGTTGTTGTGTTCTCATACTCCATCCTTTTATTTACATTCCATTCAATCATTAGTCGTATAATAACATTAACACAATTAAAATCAAAATTAATATTATTAAAATCAAATGCTTTGGAAAGAGGTGGGCTTCTCTTATTTTCTTAAATACTGGAAGACTGGGAGTCAAGCACACTTCCTTGGAGATTGCCATCTATAGTCCATGGGTTAGACAAAATAAAAAAAAAAAGACTCCTTCCTCTATACTGGATATGTTATGACATTTGGGGTATCTTTGCCCCAGCCTGATCTCCTGATTTAAGTAAGCAAGCAGTTTCAGACCAAGAATAGCAGACTCTTGGATACCATGTCTTATAATATGAAATGTAACAATCACTTAATTTAAAACCTGGAAAGTCATATCTTGTTTTGTTATCCATATCTAGTGTAAATTTTGGCATAAATATAAAATATGTCTTCTGAGATACTGTACGTATGAACTTTTATCATTTTTATGTATATGTATTGGAGAAAAAACTGGAGCAGTTTTGCATGTTGTCTTTGATTTTATTTTAATTCAACTACAGACATGTTCATATTTTCTTTTTAGAATCCATTAATAAAATATCCGTTAGAGATTTAGTCTCTGCTAACTTAATATTAATTAGCAGTCTGTTTTCTTGATATTCTGTGAAATTCTTATTGGCAACATCCTTAAGGGAAAAAATGTTTGTAAAAAGAAAAAAAGAGGCAGGCAGATGGAAAAAATTAAGCACAGAAGCATATCATGCTCAGGTAATGTTAAATTAGAAATGCAAAATGGCTGCAACACTTACAAAGGGAATCCATATGCTACCACTCTCATGTCTTCAATTGGGCATCAAAAGGCAATAATTTCTGAACCAAAACACCTCAAATGGTTTAATTTAAAGAATGTGTTTGAAAAAAACTAGCAGGTTCTATGGCTCCAGAGAAGAGGGGAATATCCATGCCCTCTTATCCCTGTACCCAAGTGGTACAGGGACAAGACTACGATGGTTACTTTGGAAATGAAGCTAACATTTAAAATCTGTTAACTGTTATTGGACAGCAAAAATAGGAAGAGGTAACAACTTGAATGTTGCTGGTGAAACAGAGCTGAGAAACACTAAGTAAGTATTGTTATGCTCTTGGGGACAACTTGGAATGGGGAGTAAGGGTGCTGTTTTCTTTGCAGTCTTTAGAATCCTTTTTTTCCCTCTTCTCTGCGAAGTGGGAAACAGTTCCATGGGTCAGCCAAGGAAGAAGAGTTCCTTCTAAGAGTTGTGAGGAGAGGAGAAAAAGTGCCAGCCTATTTTATATGTGGAAAAAAAGATGTCTGAATGAATCATTACTTATCTAATAAACACAAAAAGACATATATACCATGAGACTTCTGCTTGAAGGATACAATCTTTACTCTAGCAGTTTAAAACCAGATGACTTATCTGACACTTTTGGGAGGTAAAATGGACTATACTGTATATAGTAGTCCATTTCCCTATATACCATCTTCTTTTTTATTGCTGTCATTCAATTAAAAAAACCCTAACTCTAGAGACAAAATGGCACCTCATCATCATTTAAATTAATTTGTACAACTTGTTTTTTCATAGTTTTGTCATAAGGTTAATGCTTTGTCAAAATGCTTAATATTTGGAGATTAGTGTTAATGTGAATTAACACATTAATTAAACCAAAACAAATGACCAGGCACAACTTATTCTATTTCAGACCTATTATGCAATTATCTAAGTCTCTACACAATGCTCAAAAAAGAAGTGGAGATATTATGAAGATGGATGGACTTACTGTAATTGCAATGGATGCACTATTGGAAGATCTGAAGGATCAGATTAAGGACAGATCATCATGAGAAAGATTATCTATGGGTTCACTGAGACTCAACACTAACTTGATGACAAATAATCAAAAAACACTTTTGTTTCTGTTTAAACAGCAGGAGATAACAGATCATTAACAAATTATGGAGAATCTTACATTGCTATGTCAATGCCCATCCAAAAAACCAAAGTGATCAGATGTTATTTATACTACTTGATCTCTCAAAGTTTAATTTTTAATTAATTTTACAAAATGTTCATTTTAAAGGACACTTCTTCTTTAAGCACAATTTTGCTAGAATTTGCTGTGGACAATTAGTGCTTTTTTAGTCATTTCTGCTGCCTCTGCCGTAAGAGAGATGCAGGTGGAATATTTCAAAATTGTACTGCTGTAAAATCTTTGAAATTATGCAGCTGAAATCTTTCAGGGTTAATGTTCTATGCAAGTCTATATCCTTGTTATTTTTATCTTATTCTGCCAAAAAGGGAAGCAGCTGCAGATTTTATCATTACACCATTTACAGAATTGCATATCAAATCAGTTTAAATATCTGATTCTTTTTAAATTTTTATCACAATCAGATCTTGCCATCTTCAAAGCTCAAATTCAAGCATAACAATAAAAATAATAATAATAATAATAATAATAATAGAACAATAACAGCAGCAGCTCTAATAATGCAATGTACTGCATTTTGCATCTCCTGAATCCACAATAGTGTCAATATCTATATGTATACTGATTTATCCATAATCCTTTGTTAAAATTCAGCAAATGCTTGGGATGCAAATCCAGACTGTCAGATTATTTTTTTTATATGTTACAATACTGTAATATATGATATTTATTCACAAAGTAATACGATTATGTTTCATTTCTTGTTTTAGGCTGTCAAATTTTAGGATTGCTTCATCTGACTCAAATTTGAAGCTGACAAGAAATCATCTCCCACAGTGCTGATATGCATAATCGGAGTGTGGATTTGGTTGCAAATATTAACTATGTTTCTATGTGGAAACATGCTTGCATACATTATACATGATGTTATTTTTGTGGGTAATTAGAATTTCACATATTCATAATTTATAATTCATCAAGCAAAGACACAATCCAAAACAGTTTTAATAATTTGGTATCAATTTTGACCTAATTTACCAGATTCCCATGTCACCTTCATAAAGTACTCAATAGCAATATGTAAATATGAAATCAGAATAAGTATTTATATATAAAAATAAAATAAGAAAATGTTGTTTCTGAACTTTTAGCTTTATATCTATATAACAAAACTTATGCATTCTTCTATGCATCCAGAAAAGTGATCGTATACAAGGTTTATTTCTTTTTTATTATATGTTCTAAAATACCTGATGTATCTCAGAAGTTATAATTATTTAGTTATGTAATTGCTTAAAATTTTGCTGGACAAAATTTTCACATAGATTAGCAAATAACTTTGATTAAGCTACTGTATGTGGCAGATCAATAAGCATTTATTAATATACCTGTTGTTATTTTGCATGGCCAGGGAATTTTCTTCAGATGTAGAAAAGCGTATTTAAAAAGCTGGTCTTTCTAGCTATAGAGCTGTACTGTAACTGAAATTTTAATGGCAATAGTTCTGAAGT
This sequence comes from Arizona elegans, assembly GCA_022577455.1. Lineage (NCBI taxonomy): Eukaryota > Metazoa > Chordata > Lepidosauria > Squamata > Colubridae > Arizona > Arizona elegans. Next base: position 77,945,504 of record JAKOOJ010000006.1, on the reverse strand, counting down.
CCTTCTTGATGAATCCTTATTAATGGACCTTAGCAACATCATAGTAATTATGAATATCCTTGAATTACCCAGTAATACTGTTTGAGTGCAGATTAATTTAAGTGCATCATACAAAGTAGTTAATGCAATTTCCAATGTGAGGAGGATGTGGGGGCTTGCAGTAAGTAGTGCCATCCTCAATATCACGTTTGCTGCTTAGGAAATCATCTGGTGCCCATGCATACATCACAAGCAGCCACATGAAGGAAACTTTACTTTTACAACTCATGAATCCAATTGTTTTATGAGGCAGAACTCTGGTGACTAGTTTCCACTTCTGATCCCATTCCTTTTATATAGTCAATATAGCACCTTTAGTCATAATGAGAATAGGCTATTGATGAGCAGGAACTACTTAACCCAGCTCTTTTCCTAATATATGTATTGCTTCAACCATTTAGATACTACATCAATATGGTGGTGAGATTTTCACCTCTGGAGACCAATAAATAAACAGGCAGGAGAGGAATTAAAGGCTGGTAATTTAGAGAAAGATGAATTCGCAACAGATCAGTGCCTATCATGCACTGAGTAAGATGTATGAGGTCTATTCAGTTAGCTTGAGGTCCATCAGTAAGTATTGATTTTTAACAAAACCTAACCTTAAAATCATTATTAATGAACATACAAACTCTGGATAAAGAGAAAAATCTTGCCTCCTTTCTTAAGAGAAAGAGAGAAATTAAGTATTTAATTATTTTAAGTCCTTTTGCATTGCTACCAATTTATAGAGAAGGATAGAGAAAATGCTGGTGAAGGAATGCCAGAAGTGTTAGCAAGTACAAGAAATAAAACAACATCTCAGCCCTGAAAAAAGTAAAGCATGAGGAAAAGACTCAAAAGAGCCCTGCTTTGATTCTGCATGATGTAACTGCAAAGAGGGAAACTTTGGCATATACTCAAGATTATGTTTTTACACCTGATAATAAGAAAGAAGAATTCCAATAATCCTGTTTCCTGACCTGGTTGACAAAATCAGCAATTGCTTTTAGGTCCTCATTGAAAAGGTCCTCTGAATCTCAAAGGATAATTAAGGAGAAATTTCCTGACAAAAAAATTAATCAGTGGAATGACTTGCCTCCAAAAGTTGTGGATGCTCCAACATTACAGGTTTTAAAGAAAAGATTGGACAACCATTTGTCTGAAATGGTATTCCTGCTTGAGCAAAGAGTTCGAGTAGAAGACCTCCCAGGTCCCTTCCGACTCTGTTATTCTGTTATTCTGAACTTGTCATGGTCGTTGTTGGTAGTAATTGCAGTTCTACTGTCATCAGTGTCAGCAGCATCTTGAGAACATTTGCAGGCAAATAAATGAAAACAGGAATAGAAAAAGCACTTTTGGCATACACTCTGATCACCCATTCAAGCAAAAGTTGAGGTTCTATGAAAGCAAGTTTGCTGCCAGAATTTCTTGCTTGAAGCAATGTTGGTGAAATAGATTTTGTGGGAGGAATATTTTGTGAAATGTGCTCTAAAAAATTAGAATTAGTATAAAAACAATTTGAAACAAACAAAAAAGTCTGCCACCTTTCCTCTATCAACAACAATAATCTTGGGGCTTGATAAAACTTCCACCCATCAGCCTAGTGCAAAATAATAGTGTCCTGTTCTCAACAGTGTGTTCAGTTCCAGGTTTCACACATTAAAAAATATTAAAGAAAGAAATGCAAACAAAGTTGATGTAGGGATATAATCTGGGCAAGAAAAGGGAATTATTCAAAACATGACAAATGAGGAACAGATGCACATTAAGCATCTTATCTTTTAAGTGAGACTTCAGTCTATCCGCTATAGAATCCATGTGGAAGAGACTCAAACAGCTGATTGAGGCTTGCTTTAATGTGCTCATTAATAAATGAGGACTGCTGTTTTATTACTTAGTTTACAATATACTGTAATTGAACCCCCTTCTTTGTGACATTAAATCTAATTAATGGGACTATCTGAATCTTGCTTCCTGGAGAGGACCACCAAGATGACCTTGGTGAAAAAATATGTAACAGGAGTTAGCAAAACATGAATTAAATTTAGGAGAGGAAGAGTGCATAAAAAAAAATGTTATAATGAGCTGAATTTAACTTTCTTTGGTATAAGAAGGAAAGGAAGTAAAATTATTTAAGTTTTTTACCCTCCCCCCTAGTATTTTGAATGCTCTTACAGAACTTCACTCCAACCTTTAGAGAAGTTGATTGAAGTTGCCCCTTTCTTCCTTTCTGTTTTTCCTCTGCATTTGTTTTCTTTGCCATTGTTATTATTTTGCTGTGCTGTTTTTGTGTTTTTTTGTCTCATTCTCTGTTTTTCAAGATTATTTTAAACAATTGTAAACTACTCAGAGTCATTGAGAAACAGGAGGTGTGTAAATGTAAAATGTGAAGTTATAGCTGCCAGTTTCAGGGAGTTGACACAATGGGGCTTCGATCAAGACAATAGAAACTAAAATTAATAAAGAAAGACTAAGGGAAATTGGGTTATTTAGCATCAGCATTTAGCCTGTGTTGAATATGGAGATGATAACACTTTTTGGTAAATTTACCTTTTATATAAGTAGTGTCACAAAAGATTAAGATCTCTCCTTTCTTCTTCCTACAGTGTAGGACATTTTTATACTAAATAGAAATTTGGGCTTGATGTCTTTAGTATATAATACGTTCAGAAATATCTTTAAAATCTTAAGCATTTTATTATTGCCACAATGAAGACTTATAAAAATGCACTTTGTACTTACATAGGTCCTGAGATGATGTGTGTTCCTTGGGGCATCAGGCTCACCCAGATTTTGAAGTGGTGTTCATTAAATACAAAGAAATTTCTAAATCATTGTAGGAAATCTTTATTAAAAATTAACCTTACCTAATGTTATCTACTAGAAAATAAAACAGAACACCATTGATATGCTCTAAATATGAGAAATTATCTGTATATTATACACAATAAAATATATGGTTGGGTTGAAGAAAATCTTCTTGCGTTCTGTTTCATTGGAAATGGGGTTGAGATAGTTTCCTATGTGCCATTTGCAAACATTAGAATCACACACTTCATTTTGATTTAAGTTTGAAAAGCAATTAGTGGCTTCTCAAATGTTTCAGAAAAGATTAAGTGATCTGCTATGGTATAGGTAGATGTTCAATTTAGTAATATAATGAATTTGTATTCAAAATACAGTGTGATCCTGCTTTTCTTCACCCTTATTAATACTAGTTTATATTTCACATAAAAACTACATGATAAGTTAAAGGTCAAAATAGCTTTCTTCACTTTTAAAACCTTAATCTTAATGTTTAACTGAAAGATGACTTTGCAATGACTTACAGAACCATTAACTTTATAATTGCAGCATCAATCATGATTGTTCAACATTTTGCAATACACAGCAGGAATATAGCTATATGATGTCCTTTGTAACCTGTATAAGGTTAATAACAACAGGTACTATATGGCAATTACTCTAAAAAATTAAGTAAAAAGTTGTGCGTGTGTGTGAATACATATCCTAGTTATCATATATAGCATATTTATATACATTGGCAAAATTACATAATAGTTAAATACAAATCTGTCTATGCAGTTTAACGAGTTATTGCAAAACAATGCCAAGATTACCATGGTACTATAATTTTCTTAGGGTTATATACATGCATGACATTTATTCCTTTAGGAAGGGGAAAGTATATCAATTTTTACATTATCCTAGTTTCTTTGTCCCCATAAAACTGAAGCTTCAGCAAGACTGCAATTGTAAGGAATGTATATTTGAAGGACTCCTTTACTGTGGTTAACATTCATTCTCTTCTGTGCTTTCTGCCTTTTTATATTTTTAATTGTGATTGTTTTTAGATATTTATGGATTTTTTTAAAATTTAGTATTGTATGCCATTAAGACGATTTGATAAAGAAATAGATAAAATTGCATTTGGTTTAGAATTGTAATGTATCATACCAAAAACTGTTAGAATGACTACAATCTGAGGGCATTTCCTGGACTTATGTTTAGTTTTTCTTAAAATGAGTTTAAGTTGATCTACATTAAGGCTGTGGAAGATTTCAGACAAGCTTAACAACATTTCAAGCTGAGTGCTCTATCAAAGCATTCTGAAAAAGAGAAATGTCCTTAATCCTACTTCTAAACAATAAATTGAGTTGGCGCCTCTTAGTCTGTGTAGTATATCTTAGTATAATATAATTTTGTTTAGGTGTATACGGTATTTTGTCATATTACACTGAATTGTTTACTATGTGGGTTCATTTGGATAATCTGGGTTTTTCAGCAATCACCAAATCATTGCCTCTAGCAAACTGTCCAGGTAATTACTTTTTTGATATTATTTACTTAAATATTATAAACATATGGTAATACTTCAGCTAAGGATTCCATATGATTGCTTTTTTTAATGCTATTTATTTCAGTTTTCAGAAGATGACAAAAAATGGAATATACCTTTTACCATTTATTTTTACCCAGATATTTTCTAGTTATTATACTTATGTCCCAAAGAAATATGAATATGAAAGAAGATAAGGGAAAAATATATTATTTTATTAATAAATGATTTAAAGATACTAATGCAAGTTTCTGACTTTAGCGTTGCTTATAATTTGATCTATACTGTGCAGTATCAATAAATGTATCTATGTAGTACAGTGGTTAGAGTATCAAATAAGAGCAAGGAAGACCAACATTCAGGTCACATTTGACCATGAAATACACTTAATGACATTTTCTCTCAGGCAAAGAAATCTAATAAAGTTGCAATGAGGATAAAATGAGACAGAAGAGTCATGGGTATTATCATGTGCCTTTTAGAGGAAGACAGAAGTGTAATATGGGAATGCCAAAGAAATTCATCTGAATTGCATTTCCAGAGAAGTGGCTTGATCTACCAAAAAGCATGCTGCTGACAATAACCACCTTTTTTATGATCATGAAAAAGAATGAATGACAAATACCATACTGAAAATAATAAACTCTCACGTCCTTATGAAATAATAAATAATCAGAAATATTATTAATAACAATAATATTAACACAAGCAATATGAGCAATATCAGTTGAGCTTTTGTCCCATTCAGCTAAGATGGCAGGGGAAGCAGAGGCGACTGTTTGTTACTTATTCTTAAGAGTCTTTAGAATATACATTTACAATAGTAAGCCTTCGCCATCTGGTACCAGAAAACAGTAGTGCAGCAATCAGTCACAAGTTGATATTTGGTTATTAATACTAGCAGAGTATATGTATGGCAACAGAGGGCAAATCCTGCTTTCCACACCAAGTGTGGGAAATTGATCAGAATCGAATTATGCATCTAGCAAGAAAAAGATACCAATTACTTTGTTAGAATTGAGCAGTTACATTGTAAGCAAGTGGCAAGGGGAACCTGTTAACTCTATCAGAACTTCACAATGCAGTGAGTTACTCCACAGCTTCCTTGTAGAAAAACAAGAAAGCAGCAAGAACATTGAGATGTTACCTCAGCCAACTTGCTGTGACCAACTTGCCGTTGCCAACTCTCCATGGAACAACTCACTGCAGGACAAGAGGTATATTAATATTATACAATAATTAAAGAAAGGATGCAAAAGGAAGGACAAACATGAAATGTACTGACAAAAAATAAAATATTTTTAAAATTATTTTAAATAATTAAATTTATTTGTTGTTTTGCCCATAGCAAATTGGCCATGAGTTGGCCATGGCAAGTTATCATATTCCAGCATGTCACACAGAATAATTTTTATATCACTGAAGCACACTAAGTAACATGGCAAGAAACTCTTTCAAACCGATTTATCATCTTAAATCTTACTTGAATATGTTTACTTAGATTGTTAGACACCCACTTTCCCATATGAATTGTTTTAGTTGCGGAATCAATGTACTGTGTTGCACTCATTTTTCTGCCCATTAATGTTGAGGAATCATCTCTCTTGAAATGCTTTTCTACATCCTGTAGTACCTGACATGGATGGCATAGCTTTAGATTTTATCTTTTAAGTTATATATGCTATAGATTTTAATCTATATTTATATCCATCAATGAGGATCTAGGAGGCATTCCTTCTCTATCACAGTACTCAGGACACTATACTCTTAAGGTCTAGGTCAGTGGTGAAATTAAGCCGGCTCTATCCGGATCATGCAATCCAGTAGTGCCAGTGGCGGGAGGTTCCGCCTCTTGTGGTTCGCCAGTAGCCTGTGGTCCTGGCAGCGGAGTCAGACAGTGAGGAGACTGTGGAGGACAATGGGCCAGTCCTGGAGTCAGGGGAAGGCCCGGACTAGGGCTCTGCGTCGGAGGCAGAGATGAGGCCAGGGCCATCTGGATGTGATGCACAGACACCGGAGCCTCCAGAGGCAGACAGCAGAGAGGCAGAGGAACAGGAGGAGCCTGTTCCTAGTGCATGCATGCAAAGAGCTGCCAGAAGGCAAGAGCAGCTGAAGCAAAAAGGATGACTTGGGAGTAAAGCCAGAAGATGATTGGCCACTCCCATAAGGCTTAAAAGAGCAGCAACGAGCTGTTGGGTTCTTTGTAGAAAAGCAACATTGATTCCAGTGCTTCTTGTCAGCGTCTCTTGAACTTTGTGGGGTTTTTGCCAAGAAAAGCCTTTGGCAGGTTGCCCAAGACATTAAAGATTGAGGATAAGGCCATAGGACTGGTTATGAAGAATTTGTTTTGGACTAAGCTGAGAATGAATTAATTTTCAGCTGTTTTAATAAAATAAGTTTGTTCAGGACTGAATTGTGTTTGGTAATCACTACTTGGGTCTCGGTCACAACACTGCCCACCCACCTGGACATCATCATGTCCCATTTTTGACCCTTTGCCCATGTTCAGAAGGCTTTGTGCATGTGTGGAGGAGGAGTGCATGCTCACATTTGCAAACCGGTAGCAAAGGTAAGTGAACACCAGTCCTGGTCTGGACAGACAATTGTGCTGTCAAGACAGCATGGAAAACTTGACTTTTTCCTTTGACTAGAACAAGCTATATAATCATTGTAGAAGAACTATCTACAATATAAATGATTGAGAGTTCTCTTTCCCAAGCACTTACAGCCTTGCCTTATAATTTTTTTTTTAAATATTAGTTTTGCTTTATTTTTACTCAATTATAGATAAATGAGTAACTTTTGAATTTCAAACTATACTACATATTTTATATATATATATATATATATATATATATATATATATATATATATATATATATATATATATATATATATATATGTATGTATATATAAGTTTCTTTTTTCTTTAAATTTGTATTTTTCTAAAAATATTTTTCTTTAAAAAATCACTTTCTAAAAAATACTTATGAATCACTGGTTTTCTGTATGTATTTTAAAATCAGATATGCTACTATATTAGTAACTTATTGAACATAATATTTTCTTATTAGTAGTAGCCATTGCTCTTTAATACTATCTTCCTTTTATCTCTGAAATAAGAAATAACTCAATATATACAATTTTATAATATCCCAAGTATAAAATAAATTAACTTTAGTATCACATTTCAGTAGTGTCATATCACTTCGATGTCTGATGTTAGGATATTCTGGAAGTTCAAGCGGATTGCAATAACAAACCCTTTTTGTATTGTTAAGCAATAAAATGACATTAAAAGGACTATAATATTTAGCAAGACTTGGGGATGTATGTGACCATAATATGACCCCTTCTGTTACTGGGAATTAATGTAAAACATAATACAAGTATATCTGCAATAATGACGAGTTCAGATCAAAGTCACAAGGAATTTTCATCATGATGTCAAAATTGAAAGAAGAGCTTATATTCAATTATACCTTAATTTTAGAAGCACATTTCTAGGAAAAAATTGAAATTATAAAAGGAGAAATGACGTGTATCAAATTGAATATCTTAATAGGTGAACTTTGATGGGCTGGAATAAGCCACTTTAAGGCAAATGATTACATGCCATCCTATTCAGATTATGGGGACATAGGAATGGCAATGATATTCAAAAAGGACATTTTGTGATGGTTAGATGGTCTCATATGATCAGAGGTGAGCAGTTAGTAGTAGACATGGCAGTTACCAAAACAAGGAACACTATAGATATTAACTTTCTTGTGCTCACAAAAAGAAATGCTTCTAATGCTTTACATAGCTCAGACAGGAGAAAGAGTCATAACAATTTTGAAGCCTGATTTCACTGTATTTGGAACTCCCATTAACATACAATACACCAGATATATTAATATAATAACATAATATATTAATTATGAATATGATTATAATTAGAATGAAATACAGTTATGTACTGTTATTGAAGAATGTCTAATTGCTAAAATGTACAAAATTTTGTTGACATTTGAACAGAGGAAGACTAGGCTGAAAAACGCATGATAAAGTGGATAAGAGTTTTGGTTATAATGTACAGGTCAATCAATGGAAATATATGTGGTTAAAAGGATTGAAATTTACTAATGTATTATGATCTCAGAATTTTTATAAAATGATGTATTGTTGATACTTAACACCTGAAAAATTATCTAGCATGGGGAACTTCCGGTGTCTCCGCCAATGCCGAAAGACTCTCCTCTGTGAGTGCCAGCCCCAGGACTCCGTTAGAGCCGCTAGAACAGCAAAAATCAGCTGTTTAGTGACTTGAAAACTTTCCCCCTGGGAGAAGGGGGGAAAGAGAGCCGACAGGTGTGGGTGGAGCTCCCCAAGAGCCCCAGGTTTCTTTTTAAATCTGGGGCTTAAAGGGTGAGAGCTTCCCGGGAAGCCCGTCATTGCTCCCGACCTGGGACGTTTCTGCTTCAAGCAGAACTAGACATCGCGACCACCCCAGCAACTCAACTTTAAAGAAAAAAATTTTGGACTTGAAAGCTGGCAGAGCAAATACAGGAGAAACTAAAATTGCAAGTACTAAACTTTAACTCTGAAAAGTCTATCACTTCCCTCTGAATTTCTATGGGAGAAAGGGAAAGTAAGATGGCGTTTGATTCTAATGGGGCGTGGAGAAGTGAAAGTTAGATACAAAGTATTATGTGGTGCTAAAAGCCCCTGTTTAAAAGAAGAGGATTTTAATTAATTTATTTATTTATTTATTTATTTATTTGTTTATTTATTTATTTATTTATTTTTCAGATTTCTATACTGGCCTTCCCCTTTCGGACTCAGGGCGGTGAACAGCCAAAATAAAACATTTGTACGCAAAAGTTAAAATAGATTTTAAATAATTAAATAAAGTTTGGCCCATAATTTAAAACATTTCAATTAAAATCAATATCAAATTTTAAAAACCCACCATAAAATCAGGACAGCCCGGCTAACTAAAAAAAATAGGTTTCAAGGGCCCGACGAAAAGTCCGGAGGTCTGGGATCACTCGTATCTCTGGGGGTAGATTGTTCCAAAGGGTAGGTGCCACCACAGAGAAGGCTCTCCCCCTGGGGGTCGCCAGCCGACACTGTCTGCCGATGGCACCCTGAGGAGGCCCTCTCTGTGGGAGCGAACTGGCCGGTGGGAGGCAATTGGTGGCAGAAGGCGGTCCCGTAAGTACCCCGGCCCTAAGCCATGGAGCGCTTTAAAGGTGATCACCAACACCTTGAAGCGCACCCAGAAGTCCACCGGAAGCTAATGCAGCTCGCACAGGAGAGGAGTCACATGGGAGGGCCCCGTCACTTCAATAATCCCCCGCGTGGCTGCATTATGCACCAGTTGGAGCCTCCGGGTGCACCCCAAGGGGAGCCCATGTAGAGAGCATTACAATTGTCCAGATGAGAAAAGGAGAAGGTTTTAAAAATCATTTCTAAAAAAAAAAAAAAAAGACTTGTACCACTTAAGGATTGGAATAATTGATCTAGTTGCTGGAATAGTATAAAGTGAAAGTTTTATTGGGGGGAAAATAAATGGCTGGCTTTTCTGAAAGTGATGAAGGTTCACCATTACATACATCAGTAAATACACAAATACTGACTGTGGATTTATTTGAAGAAATTTTAGAATCATTTACCTCTGAGTTAGTGGAAAGAATGGAAGGGTTTTTCAAGAAGGATTTTACACAAATTCGAAACAAAGATACAAGTGAAGATATTGTATCATTTTAGTTGCCAAACAACAAGGAGTTGCTGAAGGAGGAGGCGGACGAAATAACCCAGTTTAATGTGCCTTTGGAAAATGAAATGGAGGCTTTTCAAATTAAGAAGGAAAGGCAGACAGGCTTGAAAGAGTGTAACCAGGAAATATTGAGAGATATTTCTTCAGAGGTTTTGATACAGACAACTGGAAAATTGTCAGGAGGCGTTGGGATTTCTTATATAAGAAGGAAGATTCGAAGTGGAACTTTACAATTTTTTTACAAAAATGGATTCCCAATTGCAGTTAAAGAGGTGTTTTTACTGAAAGGAATTACTTTGCGAAGAGAACAGGATTGTAAGGTTCAGCAACTTCAGTTAAAAACCCAAGAACTTATAAAAATAAAAGAAGGTGGCGGAAAAAGACTGAAGCAGAAGGTTCCCAAAAAAGTCAGGAAAAAATGGAGAAGGAAAAATTATAATCCTCTCTCTTGGGGAGGATAGTAATAGTGAAAATAAATGATTATACCTGTATTTAGAGATATGATTTGTTCTGAAAAGTTGTATTATAGTGAAAATGAATGATTTACCTATATTTAGGGACATGATTTGTTTTGAAAAGTTATATTAAATAATGTTATGGTTGAATTGTTATGAATTGGTGAAGAATTTATATAAGTTTATGGGTTAAAAGAAAAATATTGTGGATGTAAAATTATGGACAGTGTAGATCATTCAATATAAGTTTATGGGTTAGAAGAAGGATATTACTTAAACCTTTATACTTTGTTTTAAATTACATTAATACTATATTAAAGAATGCTTTGTTGAAGAATAAATATAAACTTGTGGGGTATAAGGAAAATATAAGTGGTGCAAGGGTTGAGGGAAGGTTTTTGACAATATTTTATATAGATATTAAATAGTGAAGATGTTGTTTGATTATATGTAGGGTTGGAGATCTGATGGTTAACTGTAACTGGTCTTTGATAGTGTAATGCTGGAAGAAAGAAGACTTGCTTATTATTGAAGAACGGACAAGAACGAAGTTGGATTGATTACTTTCAAGCAATAATTGGTTTAAATACTTATATTTAGATATGAACAAGGGGAGTTAAAGTGCAAGAGGGAAATAAATCTATAGATAGATAGCTTTTTTTTAATATATGTTTGTTAAATACAAATGTAATGTAATACCCTGTATTTGCTCTGGGAAGTCCAGGGGGGACTGGAGGGTTGGGGCAGGAGGGGGAGGGGGAAAATATGTGTAAACTTTTTAAAAACTTTTCAATAAAAAAAATTATCTAGCATGTATAAATGAACTTCAAATATATACTGTATATAAGCACAACATAAAAGTGACATTTTATCATTCTTGGTGGACACATAAAAAAGGTAAAAAGAAATGGATTTAAATATATACTTTGATACAGAGGGTTTTAAAGATCAATATTCAATTGAAACCGTAACTTTTCTTTTAAAAACTAATGGATAAATTAGTAGGGAAAAAAAGAACTATGTAGGAATTATTTCAATATATGACCATTTTGGAAAGATTACTATATGCACAGAGATGAAAAGATTTGATATTATTTCACTGTGGAGTAATTGCTGGTGAAGTTGATAGGTTTTTTTGAAATGGATAAATTGACTTCTTTGATTAGAAAAAAAGACATAATGTTCATTAATGGGTAGCTGAAAGTCTCTTATGGGCTTTTTGTGTAAAACTGAAAAAATGAACTTGTGATTTGTGGTTTTGATGATTACATAGCTTATACAAGGATGAGTAATATAACTTTAGAGAGAGAGGTTAAATATATATATTTGAAAATGCTATACAGAATATCAGAAGCCACTTCTTTATATATTCCTTTTCATGTATTTTTCTTCAACTTGTTTTAATTTTTTGTATTTTCTTGCTTTTTCTTTTCTCTCTTTCTTTTTCTTTCTTTTACCTCATTGTATATTAGTTTGTTTTTCTTTCTATCCACTTGTTTAAAAATTTTAATATAAATTATATACAAAAAAAAAAAGAATATTTTCATAATGGCTAATAGATGTTGCTTTTCAAAAGTTCTTATGTGCCTCATTACTAAGTCTGCTGAAAGTAGCCATGCAATTATAGGTATGTGCTTAACTGTGGTCCAATATAACTGTATATATTATATAAATTACATATAGCTTACTGTCAGTAGTGGGTTTCAAATCCTATCACTAGTGGTTCCCTCATCGATGTGTGCGCGCTTACGCATGTGTGCGCGCTTACGCATGAGCACAAGCTTCTGCACATGCACAGAGACGTCCAGGTGGGAAGCTCCAGTGGGCGGAGCTTCCCACTGCCACCTACTGGTTTGCCCGATCTGGGGCAAACTGGTAGCAACCCACCACTGCTTACTGTATATAACTGGTTCAACAAATCACACACACACTCAGACACACACAAACATATATTTGTATGTATGTATATACGTGTGTGTGTATGTATGTGTGTGTGTGTGTGTGTGTGTATCCTTACTATGTGAGTTTACCAAACAGATTAAGAATGGATTTCCTCAGGGCATGCTAAATGATCAGGAAGGTTTCAGAAAACCTTCTGAAAATAAAGTAGTGAGGCAGTATCTAAATCTAAAACTAATTATAAAATAATAAAACTAAGACTAATAGTAACTGATTGAGTACAAGACTTAAAGGAAGATTGCCTTTGCATTATTGATTATTGACTATCCAAAGTATTTGATTGTTTATCTCATGTCAGCATGTAGAAACCATTAAAAGTATGAAGCAAGGATGTCTGTATTCTTATATCTGTTTAATATACAACAAATACATTTGAAAAAGGATAAGATTAGAAATGATGGCAACTAGAATCAAAATTGGATGCCAAAACAACATTTTAACTTAAGCAGATGATACCATTTCATTACTCCAATATAAAGAAGATTTAGTAAAGCTCTTTACTAAAACTGCAAAGGAAAAATCTGTGTTAAAGTTAAATATTAAGAATACAAAGGTAACAGCATGCTTCATTGACTGATGGTTGTTAGCAAATAAATGAAGGTGACAGATAATTTGTTTTCTTGGGTTCAAGAATAGATAAAGATGGACAGTGTGTTAAAGAAATAATCAGCAGATTAATCATAAGGACAAGGCAGTGACAAATTTAGATACACATATGAAAGATAAGGGCTTTTTAATGACAACAAGTGCAGAATAGCTGAAGCAATGGCCTTTCCAGTGTGGCTATAAGGTTGTGAAAATTGGCAATAAGAAAAGATGAAAATAGATAAATTGTTAGAATTATGGATTTGGAAGCATGACTATGAAAGACAAGGAAAACTATTGAATGAGATGATAAGGAGTATTTGCATATTTGGACATTTAATGCAAGCAGTTAATAGATCATAAAATTATTATTATTGACAAGAGTGAAGAAGTAGTAATAGAAGCCAACATATAAAATAAATGGACAGTAGCAAGCAGATTATTGGAAAGTCTTGGAAGAATTATAGGTTATATCTGGGACAGGTTGAGATGTCAAGAATATAGTGCTAGGAATGAAGCACAATTCAATGAGAATTAATTTAATTGTTAAAATGTAGAACTTGGCCAGCTAAAACATTGTTTGTCTTATTAAAAACACGTGGGAAGAAAATTTCATTTTAAATTGAACCCTCTGTTTGGCAGGAATCATCTCACAATATGTAAGTGAGGTATTTTAATTTAAAGATTATTTAAAAGCTATTCAGAAAGAGGTTGGATTTTACTGAGAAACAACAGAGTGAAAAATATTGGTGGGCATGGTGATAGCAATAGCACTTAGACATATATAACACTTCACAATGCTTTAGAGCCCTCTCTAAACAGTTTACAGAGTCAGCATTTTCCTCATTTCACCTATCTCAGAAGGAGGGAAGGCTGTGTCAACCTTGAGCCAGTGAGAATCGAACTGCTAAACTTCAGGCAGCCAGCAGTCAGCAGAAGTAGCCTGTACTACTGCATTCTAACCACTGAATTATAATTTCTGAGGAGAAAGTAACACTCACTGAAGAATAGAAACCAAATAGAATTGGCATTTAAAATAATTATTTGAGTTAAAGAAATAGCAGTGAAAACACGAATACAAAGCATTCAAACAGTCAATGGAAAATGGCAATGAAGGAAAAGAAACTATTACTGAATAATTCAAGAATTCAGTGGTGAAATTCCATTTAATCCACAAGAGGAAGGCAACAGTGAAGAACTTCTGAAAGCTAGCATTGGGACAGTATACATAGTGTAGTTTTTAGCAATCCAGAATATACTCTATACAAGCCTTTTCTTTGCCTTAGACAAAGTAAGCTATAGATACATACTATTAGCATATACACCTTAGCTGTAGGGATCAGAAGTTCAATGAAATGAAAGAAAAAGAGAATAAAAGCCAGTCTATACATAAGAAAGAATGATGTACTTCTCATCACATGGTCCTAGTTATTGATGACTGGCAGTAGATAGAGCTCCCGAGGTTCATGCAACAAGGGGAAGGAAAATAGAAAGTTTCAGTCACTAGCTCACCAATGCTTTTGGACTGAGTCAGTTCAGTACACTCCTTTGATCCCCTAATTAAGGGCTATCAAACTGGAGGCCCATGGGCCAGAAGAGTCACACACAGGCCATGCCCAACCCAACTCTGCAAATGGGAAAAATGTTGCAAAATGTCATGTGACACGTTGAGTTTGATACCCGTGCCATAAACCATATTCTCCTGGAAATGAGGTTCAGACGAAGTCAGATAATGAGTATTGATGTACTGCTTCTTTATCTGGATTCAGCTGACAAGGAAAAACAAACTGGCTCTTTCAGATAGTGAAATCCAGATTAAAGGAGTTGCTTAAGGAACCAAGAAAGCTATGCTTCTGACATCTAAGGAAGCCATATCATGGAGGAGCTAGGTCTTAAAACAGCATTCTTTGGGCTGTAACAACAAATCGAGATAGTTCTCTTCCCACTTCATGGTGATATTGGCCTTGCTGTAGTGGATGGGTTGGCTTCAACTGTATTAAAGCATTTCTTATTGAGATCCACAATGCAAGGCAGGGGGAATTGGTCCCTAACTATGTAGTTCATCCTTGAGGGCTTAAGCTATGAACATGCGGTCTAGTCCGAACAGTCAGTGTCAAACTTATAACAGGCTTCCTTGGTTGACTTAAATTTGTCTTTAAAATATCTCCTTGCTCTTATATTCAAGGGGATCAGGACTAATGAGATTTGTAATCCAATTAACATGATGCCTATGTGTTAGCTCTATTGCTGCACAAAGGAAGTTTTATCTCTATAGGCAGTACTGACCTTAAATCTTAGCAAAAGGTTATATTTGAAAGTTGGGACAGGAGTGAAATAAGAATTATCTCATAATTTGTGCTGTGAAGTAACCCCATGCCTTCCCCAGTACTGCCATTTTATGAAGTTTTTTTCTTCGTAAACCTAAACTGGTGCAACGTGGGGTTATCAGGAGTGAATTTTTTAGGACCAGCTAAAAAGGATTGTGGGAGTCTGTGGGAGTTAATTACACAGAAAACATCTTTGTCCTGACTTGGTCTTAAACTGGAAATGCAATTACTATGAAAATTTAATTAGATCCAGTTTTGCCTTCCTCCAGGAAGAGAATCAAAATCTTTTGAAACTAGACTTCAAATTCATTAAGAGTTATAATGCTGCCTTGGAAATCTTTTATTGATGCTAATGTTATGCTTTCATTTTTTTGAAAGGCAATATTTAAAAACTTTCAATTAAAAAAAATCAAGTTTTTTACTGTATGACTCTCGTGCATGGAATAATGGTGAACAGTTTAAACTGAAAGACACAATTAGTAAATGAATGGGACTGTTTTCGGTTCATCCTTTAAACTAAGAGTGAACAATTGGTGGCACATTAGCTACAGGGAAACTCCTTGACATGTTTTTCAGTTCCTAGAGTCCTCAAGATTGATTGCTGAAATCAGTTCAGGAATTGCTAGTTTGTTCTGTTATACTTTTCCAGATTAAATAAATAAAATCTAAAATAGTCCTGAAAAGCCACATATCCTGTTTTCATCACCATCCTAGCATCTCACTTATGCACACACATACATATACACAAACACACACATACACAATACATATATACAAAATTATCATGACAAAACAGATGAAAATAGCATGATGAAGATTTGCAGTATCATTTATAACTAATAGTTGCCTCTTTATTATGGGAAATAGAATAATAGCAGTATTGTAATTAAAAACTACAAAATAAAATACTATTTTGGAACAATGTTATTTTGATTACTTCAGCTTTTTATATTGGATCAGAAAATGCCTTGAGGCTTGAGAAGTATTATCTGCAAAAACTGCTGTTCATCTGGGACATTTTCTCATGACAAGCTAAGTCTCCTATGCTGTTCCTGGCCTATTTTTAAGCGAATGTCAGAAATTCTAGTCAGGATTTTTATCCATTGACAGCAATATTGGGCTGGCAATCAGTCCAAAATAGGACCAATGTAGGATCTGATTGGTCATTCCCTGCTACTTGTCTCCCCACCTCTGCATTACTGGATGGCCATGCTGTTCATCTGCTTTTCCTTTTCTTTCAGAAATTGGTCCTGCCTCACTAGTCCTTTCTGTTTGCTTTCTTCTTGCTTACCTGCATTTCTCTGCTATACAAACCTTTGATTCACTTTTTTTTTATTTGTTGTAGTTTTCTTTTAAACTTCCTACAAACACTGCAGTAATGGGGTGAGGCTGTGGACTGATCCAATGTTGCTTTAATAAATACATTTGCTGGAGTCTTCTCATTTTTCACTACTAGCAGCTCTTTGTTTATTAATTTGAGGTTTTGTTCTTGTCTTGGTTTTTCTTTATAAAGCACAAAACAAGGGAACATACTGTCCAAAGAAGACAGAGGAAGGAAAGCAAGTTTTTTAAAAATATGCTTACTGGAAATAATGAGGATTGAGCACAGTGGCAGTTTTTACTGCTTTGGCTGGGAAATTACTAGCCAACCATAAAGTCATCCTTGGATCAACTGCTAGGTTTTTAAAAATACTTTTTAGAGAGAGTGGGGGGAGATTTAGTATAGATCAAGCACTGGTTTCAAATCAGACTGCTTTTACAATGGGTTAGGATTGGGAGAAACATTATGTTATCTGTTTCTGCCTCCATAAGAAGGGATTGACCTGTACTGCAGTGGGTAAACAGGTTGTTCAGATGTGCCTCAGATCTCTGATATAAAATTGCTTTTATTTTAGTTATGGTTTAATTTGTCACTTTGAAAAAAGAATAATGGAGTTCATGAAAATGAATACATGGAACGAGAACAAGATTTTTGCCAGTAAGGAATTCTGATAATTATCTGGATAAGATAAGCAAGTTGGGTTTCTTTTCCTCAATATGTTGAATAATTTTATCATTTTGTATGATGTACTACAAAAAAGAACTTATTTTCCTTCAAAAATAATTTTCCTTATTGAGATAAAATGGAATAATTCATCATAACTGGGCTCAATAAGAAATGTTAGATACTGATCTAGATATAGTCGTGTCATTCTGAATATCCTACAGTGAGATGCATATCAATACTGTAGGAAACAAAAGCCTGCTGATCCATTAACCAGAAACATAATATTCTAGCATAAATCTCCAGGTTGTTTTATAGTATTGAGATAAACAGACAGATCATAACTCCATAAACCATCTTTGGAACTGTCAATTATTAGGGATTATGGAAATTGTAATCCAGGAGGAAACCAGGTATTCTAATAGTTAGCTTTAAAAAAATAGATTTATAAAATTGTGGATCATCTGGCTATTCTGCTAGCAACAAAGGTTAAAGATATGATTTTTATTGCAGAATTATATACCCTGCATGGCCAAAGAATAGGTATCATAGGCCATAAAACTCAAACTCCTAAGTGGGAGAATTTATAGCACTTGGCCTAAAAGTTTTGTGAGCAATATTTAAACAGGGGGAAAAAATAACCTGTTAGAAGTGGTTATTCTCCAAATGATAAAAATAATAAAGTGTTTTTTGTTTCCCGAAGAGTTTCTACAGCACTTGACCAATGGATTTGACATTTATGCAAAGGTGAACATGTATTGTTGGAAGGAGATGATTTGTATTGTAGAATATTATCACTGGATACAAGACATGTTTAAAAATTTGTACAAGCTAAATTTTGTCTTATTGTATTTTTTTATTTTCATTATCTTATTCAAATGAATATTAAACAAAGGTCATAAGAATAATTAATTATATATACTAGCATCCTCAGATCAATATAACTAAAATGAAAAAGTAATATCCAATACTTTAAACCAGGGCTGTCAAACTAACTCCCAGCCCATGGGCCAGATGCATCATGTGCTGGCCACACCCACATCCGGTTTAGCGAAGGGGGGAAAAGTCCCACTACTTCATGTGATGCTGCCATGACAACATGAATTTGACACCCCGGCTTTAAACTGAAAAGAAAAACAAATAGATTGCTATCAGAATGTTTTGATAGATTTGAATCTATCAGAACATTCTTTCTGATATATTCCTTATTATTTTAGAATTGATGGTAGAAGGCAGCAGCCACACTATAGAATAACTACTAACATTCAATTTTTCAGTCCTGTCACAGAATATTTGATATATTAGAGATCGTATGGCATAGTTATTCACAGACCCAGATGGCAAGTTTGGGTGAGACAGACCAGGCAATTGCTCTAGAGTACCAGGTTCCTATGCAATAGTGACAAGAGATGTAAATCAGCTAAGTAAAAAATGAAATTAGAAACTGGTTCTCCATGGGAAATGTCATTCAAAACTGGGAAATACCTTTAGTATTCTTGTTTTGAAACCTGAGATAACGGTTCATAAAACTTAATCTACATATCTTGTCTCCTACATAAAGGTCTATCTTCCTATCTGTTTAAAGACAATGATCCTTTCCTATCTTCATTATAATTCAAGATTGTTGAAATGCCATAGTCATATTTATCTATTTTTGGAACATCCTTATTCAGCCACAAACTAAAATATGCCCTTTCTCCAGTAAATTGTGACAGCTCACAATCACACTGAATTAAAAATATAATGGTAAGGCTATATTACTTTTCCCAGTCTTTCTTCTCCCTCTCCCCACATGATGTAGCAATTTGCATGGTCCAGCTGTTAGAGTCATTCTTTGTGTATTCTGTACTGCAAGGCCTTGGCAGTAAATTCTGTATGACAAGGCTGACTTTGTAGCTATATTAAGGCAGTTATATTAAGTGGACTTACTGAGTTAATTAACTGATGTTTAATTTCTTAAAATTTACCTTTCTTCTCTGATCCAGTGTTGTGGAAGATGCATTGACTGAAGAGGGTACAATTGTTTACTTAAATTCAAAATATAGTATAAAATATATAAACTTGTTGAACATTTTTTTAATAATATTACTGATCAGGGAACATTAAAAATATTTTGGAGATAAAAGAAACTGCACTGTAATTACTTCTTTAGATAAATTAACCAAGTCATTTATATTTTCTAAAAAGGTTCTTTGTGCAATAGAGAAAATATTATTTACTTATATTCAGGGTCGTAACTGACAGATAATAATAGTACACATAGCAAAAAAACAAAAAACAAAAAACCCACCCACCCAAACTTACTGATTATTTAAAAAACAATCTTAAAAGGCTTAAAAGTATGTAATCTATTATTCTGTGTATGTTAATAGCATTTCGGTAAAATTATCTGCAAAAGAATAATTTGTATTTGTTCTTATTTTCTGTTTTCTAATTAATGCAGACCTCCGTATATTTTACTTCCTATTTCAATTGGTTGATTTTTTTTTACTATTCTTTTTAAGAATACTGTTTTTATTACTGTATTTTAAGAGTAATGTGCTTCTCTTCTTCTTTTTTAATCCAATGATTTATTTCTCTGCAATATTTTTCAGGATATCTCTCTAGGCTGTTGCCCTTGCAACTTTCCTGTACTCCTCCTGCTTGATTTTCTTTGCAATCCTTGTAAGAACGTGAAGGTCAAATTTCATGTCAGTCAGCAAGGCTCATATTCCACTTTATAAAAGGAGAAATCGATAGCATTCATTAAATCAGATCTTGGAGGGAAATATTCATCTCAACCTCTAAGTAAATCAAAAGCAAACTTTAACATCATAATTTTGATTGATTTTTCCTTTGCCTATGTATAGGAACAGAGGCTTTTAAGCTTCTGTCCAAAAAACTCTTTACTAGTTTCGGAAGCTAGGATCAAACATAGGGTTAAAATAAAACATATTTAAATGAATTATGACAGGTTTCATGGCTAATAATTTAATAATAATTCTATGAACAAAATTAATCAGTCTATCCTTTGGAAATAGTGAAGGATACCTATGGATATTAGATAAAAGTAGGAAAACAGAAAAGTTAATTGATATGCAACATTTAAATCTGTGAGCATTTGAGGCTATTCTAAATACATGTGAAGTCAATCTAATTTTTCCAATTTCAGTAATGGAGATCAAGTTACATTTGTTCTATTTTCCTTGATTTTGATTAATGTAAAATTATGTTTAAAATCGATTTAGGAAAAATAGCATTGTAAATATATATAATTCAGTCCTTCTCAGACCTAAACTAGGAAATTGAAAAATATCTAGCTACCAGTTTATACTAGATCAGTATGATAGATTACATTCTATAACAGTGATGGCTAACTTTTTCTGAACTGAGTGCCCAAAGTACGTGCACGTGAAACCCCAAAATGCAATGTGCATGTGGCCTCTGCGCATGCATGCACACCCCCGTATGTGCCTAAAGACCATCTGGCTGGCAGAAGGTGCATGTGCAAGTGCAGTGGAGCTGAGCTGGGGTGACGGCTTGTGTGCCCATAGAGACGGCGCTGCCTGCCACCTCTGACACACGTGCCATAGGTTCACCATCACGGCTCTATAACCTTCAGTGAAGAAAACTTCTTCTTGAAGTAGATTGAGTTGAGTTAAAATAATATTTACTCTTATATATAGAGCCCCATATTATATTTAAAATATTAAAATATTTAATTATGATTTAATTAATTAAATATAGTTAATTTGATCACGTCTCATTTCTTTAAAAATACCTCTTTATTAACGGATTGAAAACTGTGTTTATTTTTCAGAAACTAATCGTGGCTGGGCCAGAAGGCTACTATCTCATGTTATGCAGATCTTCTCTCTCTCTTTCTCTTTCTCTCTCTTTCTCTCTCTCTCGCTCTCGCTCTCACTCTCACTCTCACTCTCACTCTCTATTTCTCTCCGTCTCCCCCTCCCTCCCTCTCTGCTCCCCCGTCTCTCCCTCTCCCTTTTACACAAAGAGAGCGAGACATTCTGTTTTAGCATCACTTTAGCCATTATCTCATTTTACATTTCTTTAATAAATAAATAAATACTTACAAAATAGTCCCCTGTTCATAGACTTTATTCACTTTGGTTAATAAGCATTCCAGTTTATAACCTTAACTTACAAATTCTTAATATAATTTCTGAGAGGATGAACATATTTGCAGAAGTAATTGAAGCTTTTTATTTCCATTTCCTAAAGCACCTCAGAAATAAATAATTGTTTTTTCCAAAATAATTTTTCCAATTATTCCAAATTTAACTACTTAATATGACAGGTTGTGGTTACAAAATAGCTAAATAGTTTAGTTTAAAATATGGTTTTCAATAACCTAGTAACCTATTTTTCAGCAGAGAATATACCATGTACTAAGTATTCTGTAAACAAAATGGCACCGTTCATACATAAAAAGAATATACCCAAAGGCTTGCACAAGCCATAAGGTATTATTGTTAATCTTCAATTTGATTCACAGTCTGGGACTGGTAAAAACTTAACAGTTCAAGTTCTAACCAAGGACCTAAGACCTGTTAAGATAGTATCTAAGTACCTTGTTTTCCCCAAAATAAGACATCCCCTGATGTCTTAAAAGCCCAATCGGGCTTTTGAGCGCATGGCAATAAGGCCAAGCACTTATTTCAGGGTTCAAAAAAATATAAAACAGGATCTTATTTTCAGGGAAACATGGTAGTAGGCAGTTCCGAGTAAGTTGTTTGTGTTGTTGTGTTGTTGTTCTTGTTTTGTTGTTATCTCTTTTATTCATTAAACATGAAACTCAGTCAACTGAACATTTAAAAATGTGTCACAAATATGATTGACTGGTGCTAATGGTTGATACAGATTGCTGTCAGCGTCCTAGGTATCAACCAAGTATCTTCTTAAAATATATGATGTTCCGAGTAGTCCAGTTTTTTGCAGTTCTGCTGGTGTTATTGCAGGAAGTTATTATTATTATTATTATTATTATTATTATTATTATTATTATTTAATCTTTAGTGAGATTCACAGCCTTTAAGGCTGGTTAATAGCTCAGCAGCTCGAGTCCTAACCAAGGACCTAGGAACTGTTAAGGTATCGTCGAAGGATGTAAGCTGTTCCGAGTAAGGTGGTTTTTTGTAGAGTCAAAATGTTCAAGACCGGCAAATGTAGAATTTCTAAATAGTGGGGTAGCCCTTTGGGTATTGCTCCAAGGGCTCCAATTACAATTGGGACAACACACGATTTCTTTTTCCACAGTCGCTCAACTTCAATTTGCAAGTCCCGGTGATTTTTTCTTGCTGCTTATCTTCAATCCTTGCATCACCAGGTATTGCAATGTCAATGAACCATACTTTTTTCTTTTCAACTATTGTTATGTCAGGTGTGTTGTGGACCAAGTGCCTGTCAATTTGAATCCTAAAGTCCCACAAGATCTTGAGTTTCTCATTCTCTAAAACTTTCTCAACCTGATGTTCCCAGTGGTTTTTGCTGTACTCAAATCCAAACTTCTGGCACAATTTCCAGTGAATCATCTTAGCAACACGGTCATGGCGTTGTAGGTAGTCAGTTTGTGAAATTTTGCTGCACCCACTGATCAGGTGGTCGACTGTCTCATCTTTCTCATTGCAGAGGTGGCATTTGCTGTTGGTGGTAACATGTTGAATTTTTGCCAGTTTGTGGCTAGGGCTTGTTCTTGAGCTGCCATAATAAAGCTTTCCGTTTCTTTTTTCAGTACTCCTGATCTTAACCAGTTCCACGTTAGTTTCTGGTCAGCTTTGCCTTCAATACTTTTCAAGTATTGGCCATGCAAGCTTTGTGTTTCCAATTTTCAGCTCGCTGCTCAATTACTTCTTTCTTATATTCTGCTTTTGTTTTAGTTGTCTTTAAAAGGCCTCCTTTATTTACTTCCTTAATCATTGGTTCTTCACTTTTCTGGATGTAATCATTCAAGCTGCATTTTTCTTCTTCCACAGTCTGCTTTACTTGTAGGAGTCCTCGACCTTCCTCTGCTCTTGGTAAATATAATCGGTCAACATCACTTTTAGGGTGCAAGGCATGATTCATTGTCATAAACTTCCTTGTTTTTCTGTCCAAATTGTCTAACTCCATCTGGGTCCAGTCAATTATTCCTGCAGAGTATCTAATCACATGTATATCCCAGGTATTTATGGCTTTTATGATGTTTCCTCCACTCAATTTGGACATTAATATCTTACGAATTCACTGAATGTACTTGGCTGAAGTTAATTCCTTGACTTTATTATGCATTAAGTGAGAGACTTCTAAAATCCCCAAGTACTTGTAGCCTTCTTCTGATTTTACTGCCTTTATCATTTCTTCATTCTCTAGTTCTATTCCATCCTCTTCTATGATCTTGCTTGCTTTGGTTGCTATTGTTGCACATTTGTCAATTCCAAACTACATACCGATTTCTTGGCTGAATTATTTTGTGTTTTCAATTAATAAATTCAGTTCATCTTTTGTTTTACCAAACAGCTTCAAATCATCCATGTATATCAAGTGCGAGATTTTCAGTCCTTTCTTTACAAGTTCATATCCACAGTTCATCTTCTTCAAAATGATGATGATGATGATGATGATGATGATTATTATTATTATTATTATTATTATTATTATTATTATTTACTTTATTCATTAAACATGAAACTCAGTCAACTGAACATTCAAAAATGTAAATACCAGCTTTTAATTGAAAGTATTATATAGGGACAGAATAATAGAATTTTGTGAAGATGTGAAAAATATATAGGGGGTGGATGGGTTCAAGTTTTATAAAAAGGGAATTTTGATTTGGATTATATTCTGAGGAAGTCAGGGGGAGGGGAGGGTTAGGGAGGGTTAGGGAGGTTAGGGAGGGAGGGGGAAAAATGGGGAGAAAATGTAATTGTAAAACTTTTTCAATAAAAAAAATGCATCACAAATAGCACTGGTGCTAATGTTTGATACGGGTTGCTGCCTGCATCCTTGGTATGAACCAAGTACCTTCTTAAGATGTACAATGTTCCAAGTAGCACAGTTTTTTGCAGTTCCGCTGGTGTTATTGCAGGAAGCTGCAATTTGTTGGTGTATGTTATAAAATTCTTGGACATGGTACCAAGTGCCCCGATGACAATGGGTATCACTGTTACATGTTTCATCCGTAGCTGGGTAGTTTCGATAGCTGGTAATGATATTTCATGATTTTTTCCAGTTCTTTTTCTTCAACTCTGGCATCTCCTGGTACTGTGATGTCAATAAATTGTATGTTTCAGTTTACAACTGTGATATCTGGCATGTTGTGTTTCAAGTGACGTCCATCTGTATTCGAACGTCCCACAAGATCTTCACCTTCTCATTTTCTATAACTTTTTCCACTTTATGTTCCCATGACTTTGAAACAGTTTCGACTTTGTTGTTGCAAAGTCAGCAGTTTGGATTGTCAGTGGATTTTTGTGTCTTTGCTTTCATAGCATTAGTTTGTAGTGCTTGTTCTTGAGCAGCGAGTATTAAACTTTCTGTTTCTTTCTTGACAGTTCCCATCTTAAGCCCATATAAAGTTGTCATCACATTTTCCTTCAATGTTTTTCAAGTGCTGTCCATGCAAAGCTTTGGTTTTCCATCTATTTAATCCGTCATCCAGCTGTTTTTCCTTATATTCTGCCTTTGTTTCTGTTATTTTTATAATGTTCTCTGTTTTCACAGCCTACAGCAATTTTTCTGTACTTTGGTTCACATAATCATTCAAACTTCATTTTTCTTCATCTACAGTTTGATGGATTTACCATAGTCCTCTGCCCCCTATTTTTCTTGGCAGGTACAACCTGTCAATATCACTTTGTGGATTTAAAGCGTGGTACATATTCAAAAGTTTGCATGTTTTCTAGTCCATGTTTTCCAGTTCAGCCACAGCCCAGTTGATGATTCCAGTTGGGTAGCGTATGTATGTATTGCTCATGTATTAATGGCTTTAATTATCCAGCATTCAGCTTTGATTTTAATATTTTGTGGACCCTCCTGATGTATTCCTTTTGTGTTGACTCTTTGACTTTTCCATTCAAGATGTTATCTGCTTCCAATATGCATAGGTATTTGTAACTATCATCCTTTTACTATGTTTCCATTTCCAGTTCTATTCCCTCCATTTTTTCCATTTTTCCTTGCTGCATGGATGAAATAGCACATTTTTCAAGTCCAAAGTTAATTGTGATGTCGCTGCTGAACAGTTGAACATGTTGAGATTGATTTAAGTTCAGTGGGGCTTTTTGCATACATTTTTAAGTCATCCATATTTTTTATTATTATTATTATTATTATTATTATTAGTAGTAGTAGTAGTAGTAGTTAATCTTTAGTGAGATTCACAGCCTTTGAGGCTGGTTAATAGCTCAGCAGCTCCAGTCCTAACCAAGAACCTAGGAACTATTAAGGTATCGTCGAAAGGTGTAAGCTGTTCCGAGTAAGGTGGTTTTTTTGTAGAGTCAAAATGTTCAAGTCCGGCAAATTTAGAATTTCTAAATAGTGGGGTAGCCCTTTGGGTATTGCTCCAAGGGCTCCAATTACAATCAGGACAACACATGATTTCTTTTTCCACAGTCGCTCAACTTCAATTTGCAAGTCCCGGTGATTTTTTCTTGCTGCTTATCTTCAATCCTTGCATCACCAGGTATTGCAATGTCAATGAACCATACTTTTTTCTTTTCAACTATTGTTATGTCAGGTGTGTTGTGGACCAAGTGCCTGTCAATTTGAATCCTAAAGTCCCACAAGATCTTGAGTTTCTCATTCTCTAAAACTTTCTCAACCTGATGTTCCCAGTGGTTTTTGCTGTACTCAAATCCAAACTTCTGGCACAATTTCCAGTGAATGATCTTAGCAACATGGTCATGGCGTTGTAGGTATTATTATTAGCAATATATTATTATTATTATTATTATTATTATTATTATTATTATTATTATTATTATTATTTAATCTTTAGTGAGATTCACAGCCTTTGAGGCTGGTTAATAGCTCAGCAGCTCGAGTCCTAACCAAGGACCTAGGAACTGTTAAGGTATTGTCGGAGTTTAACATTGAACTGACAATGATTTCATCTCCTATTCTTATTTATTCTCTTTGTTGGTTTATTCCATCTCTTCCTCTAAAGGTAACGTTTCCTCTGTCCAGTTGTGTCTAACTCTAGGAAGTGGTGCTCATCTCCATCTTTTATCCAAGGAAGCCAGTGTTTTATGAAAACCCTTTCCGTGATCATGCATCCAGCAGGACTACACATATAGGTGCATGGAATGCTGTTACCTCCCCCCTGAAGTGATACCCATTAATCTACCTGCATTTGCATGCTTTCGAACTGCTATGCGGGCAGGAACTGGGGCAAAAATGGAAGCTCACACTATCATGTGTCACTCAGGTTTCAAACTTGGACTGTCAATGTTCCAGCCAGCAAACCCAGCATCTAGAAGAGTTTGGACAACCATTTATCTGAAATGGTATAGGATTTCCTGCCTGAGCAAGGAGTTGGACTAGAAGACTTCCAAAGTCCCTTTTCAAGTCTGTTATTCTTTCATCTGTTATCTGAGCCATCATGTCCCTTTCATTTCTTCATTTAAAAGTATGTAATGTTGCTTTAACTGCTGCAATTTTTACACTTGCTCTTCCAATATTCTTCCCATAAAAAAAAAAGAAAAAAAATCTTTTACATGCTTTTATAGTGCAAAACTACACATATGAGCCATGGTGGTGCTCATGGCTCATATGAGCTATGAGCACCACCATAGCTCATATGTGTAGTTTTGCAATATGAGCTCATGGTGCTCAGAAGTATTGCAGGCTACTTCTGCTGTCTGCCAGCTGCCTACAATTTGGCAATTCAAATCTCACCAGGGTCAAGGTTGACTCAGCCTTCCATCCTTTCAAGGTCAGTAAAATGAGGACCCAGATTGTTGGGGACAATATGCTGACTTTGTAAAACCGCTTAGAGAAGGCTGTAAAGCACTGTGAAGCGGTATAGAATTCTAAGTGCTATTGCTAAGAATTAAGCTCTATTGAGTTCAGTACATATTGAATTCAGTGATATAGAAGTCACTTATATGAGCTCATCTTGAAAGAGACTTGTTCATGTTTTAATCCTCACTAAATATAATAGTCATTTCTGAGCTAGTACTAGTATACTACTAGTATAGCTACTGAGTATAGTACTACTATACTAGTAGATTTCTAGTATAATCTACTTTTTGATTATTTAAACCAGTTGCAATTATATCCAAACAGGATAGTTTTAAAAACCAGTGGGAAATATTGAAAAGGCATTGGAGTATTGCACAATAAATCAGTTAAGGTTATCATGCAAAATTTCAGAATTTTCAGAATTCTTCCCAATTCCCTAACAATTTTGGGTCACATGACAGGTGCTTAGAATGATGGAGTTAGTGACCCTGCAATTTTATACCCGACTGCATTTCCTACAAAATTGCTTTTGGAAAATACATGGATTTTCCCCTTAACTTTGGCCTGAACCTGATTCTTTTTTCGGTTGTCATCTCTTCCAGAATCGCATTTGATTGGTCTGTGTCCAGTTTTTAGACATTTTTGTGGTGATGGCAGACAGATAGAGTCCCAAAGTTTTTCCTAACATTCTGTTGAATAATAAAAATATGAGAAGTAAGAAAAAAGATAATGGAATTGCTGGCCTGTTACAATCCCAAGCAATCTATTGTCTGGCTTGTTTTCTTGTGTAGTGTAGTTTCTAGTTTCTTCTCAACACATAGTCCATTACAGTATTGAACACTAGACTTTTCTGGGTTAATATAGTTCAATAATATTGCTATTTAAGGTACAAAATAAATCTATCCGAAGTTCAATAACCCACAAGGGTTTTAGGAAAAGAATAAATGAAGAACCTGAGAAATGATATTTCTCCCCTGTAAATGTTAAACTTTACTGTCTTTTACTCTTCTGTTTACAATAAGACCGTGCAGGTAATCAAAAGAAATGGTCTGGAAGTTTGTCTTATTCTCCAGTGATCATTTCTTTTCTAAACATGGTAGCGTTATCAAAACTGAAGAAAATGCAACCTGGCATTTTTTTTTAATTTGGTGACTCTGAGTGTACTCAGTTTAATGTTTTCCCATTACTTACCATCTGTTCTTTGTTTAGCCAAATAGATTTTCTTCATTGCTTGTTTGGACACTTGAGACAAATAAAGCATTCTTGTCAATGTTTATGATTCTCCGGCAGAATATTTGAAGCAAAGTATTTTATTAGAATAAACTGCATTTTCCCTAACATGATAATGGTTTGAATAATAACTCCTCATTTTATTGCTTTCTTGAAAAACAACAACAACATATTATTCACCATGTATATCCAAGGTGTCACCTTTAGGAATCCTTTAATAATTTTTCAAGTCAGACATTTTGTATAAATATACAAACATCCCAAACTTATAGACTCCAGAATTTTGAGCATGATAAAATGCGCATTTCTTAAACTGTGACAAGTTTTTTGTTCTCAAAAGGTGCATGTATAGTGTGTGAATATGGAAATCAAAGACATAATCTAAGGAAACGGGGCGAACCGGGGCAACCCACCACTGAGTGGCATGGGCAGTTTTGTGTTCCATTGATTGCCAATTTGCTTTCAAATCCAATTCACAGTGTTGGTTAGGACTTTTGAAGTCCTACATGGCATAGGAAGATTATTTGAGGGATAACCGCTACCCAGTTATATCAATACACTACCTTCGTCATTACACTTTCATCCAGAATTGCTAGCAACTGATCTGGTTTTAAAAAACAGGTGCTTTATGTTGGAAAGTCTACACCTCTGGTATCCACATATTTTTGTTCAATTAAAGCATGAAGAAAAGAGAGATAAACCACTCTACACTCTAGATGTAGACTATCTTTATAGGAATATTTCACTGAATATATTTGAAAATTCCATGTAGCTTTTTGTAATAGTATCTAATTTCACTGAAACACTTCATTTAAACTCAGTGTCAGGTTCCAAATCAGGATAAGAAAATAAATCGCAGACAACAGGGTGGATGTTGTTCTAAAGTTTTATCTTCCTAAATTCAGCACGCTCCGACAATCACCCAGTGCAATTACAGTGAAATATTGTCAGCTCAACCTTATCGTGCTTTCCCTTCCCGTTTTAAACCTAGTGTTACTCCTCCCCCAGATTCAACCCCAAATGCTGATAGGAGGGCTCCAGCTGCCTTCCTCTGGCCAGTAATTCAGTGCAATTAGTCCTGGCTTGTTGGGGCCGTTCTGATCGGGATAGGTCTGGTAAGCCTCCATTAATGCTGGCTAACGCAGCTGGCACCTCATTCACGCAAGTGCAGTCCTATCCGTCCTCAGCTGGAGGCCCTCTGAACAGCTGAAGGAAGAGGATTCCACTGTCTGTATGCAGGAGGAGGCAAGTGACGGCAAGGCAAGATAACCAGGCAGGAATGTGGGTTGTACACTCTGTCTCCCTCCCTCCGATGACGTGGGCTGACACTCAGTTCTTAAGCTTCTTTTCAGTTCTAAAATTTAATTGATTTTCTAAAACTACTGGACATTGGCAATATGTTGAAATTGTAAGCATTATACCAAATTCAGTGCACAATTCGTCATTTCTCATTTTCAGAGAGATGCAACTGCAATTACAGTTGAATAAATGGTTGGTGTTTGTGTTTGCTTGCTGGATTTTCCAAATGATGCAAAGTCTGTCTGTGCAAGAATAAACCAACTATTGTCAATCTGATCAGTTTTTGAAAAAAATGTATGCCTGAAATCACCGGAAAATCACTGAACAAAAGATTGAAAATGGCATCCAGGAGCAGGTGGGGAATTTTATTCTACGTGCAGTTTATGCCAAAGCATGGTTTAGATAGCTGGTGATCGATCACTAGGTAGAATTTACCATGTTCCTGTTTACCAAGCAAAAGATATTAAAAACTAAGGAAAGATATACCAATTTTATTTTCAGGGCTTTCATAGTTTTTCTCTACACCTGCTTCATTTTTCAATGTCTTATAAATATGCAGCTATGTAATAGAAGTCCGCTATAAAATAACTGTTAACTGGAAAAAACATTATTATTATTAAGACATCCAAATGATTTTAATTTTTAAAAAGAAATAAATTATTAGCAATAATTATTTCAGAGATTTAAAAATATCTAATTCCAGTATGAATCAGTATTTCACTGAAAACCTCAAGGAAAAGTGAATTTTCTACAAATGAGCTTTTAAAATCTCCCCCCTCCTTTTCCTCTTCCTCCCCCGCCCCCCCAGCAGTAGATACATCCTGATATTTGCATAAAATATCAGGATGCTCTGCAAAATTTTGAATTCATAATTAAAATTGGAATGGCTTCAAGAATCCCCTTAAAAAGTGAAACATACAAAAATAATTATCTCAAAAAATGAAAGCTGCTTGCATTTGGATCTGAAAGGAAACTGGCATAGAATAGTAAATCTTCTTTATTAAGAAGGTAGATTCTATGGTTTTAAACTCACATTCATTCTGTTTATTATGATCCTGGAAGATATCTATATAATTTATTAATTAATTTTTATTGTTTTATATTTCACATTTCTATATTACCCATCTTCCTCTACTGATTCTAGCTTCAGAAGATTCCAAGTTGCATAGATGTAGACCTCCAAGCAAAAGAAGCAAAAACACAGCTAATTTTTCCTTCTCTGTCCCAGATTCTTCCTATTCTTTCTAAAGTCAGTTTAAAACAGATGTAAACAAACTGTTTTGTCACATGAGCTAACTTGACTTTTTTTTTCTATAGCGGGATGAACATCTATATTGATGCAGTATCCTTCAGTTACTGCAGACTTATTGCATCTATTTCTGTCCTTTTGTGTATGTGTGTATATGTGTAAGAGATAAAAATAGCAGGAAAAGAAAAAAGAAAATTCAGTAAGTGTATACTACAAAGATAAAAGAGGTGTTGTACACAGCTCAGAAGCTACTAATGCCCTTTCTGACTTTAAAGCATTGGTAAACAGAACCTTTGGATTTATTTTTAAATAGCTTTGTTCCTCAAGACATTTTATTTTATTGGCAATTCTGTACTAATTCTGATTAAGATAGAACTGTCCCATATGTGTAGAGTACATGTAACTGCTATGATAATATTAGGTTTAGAAAGAGAGTTTTGTCATTAATGCTTTCAATATCATATTCTTTGCTTAGAAGAAGCACAAACAAAAAACATGAGAAAAATCTTTCCTACTTCTGATTTTTGTGATCTCATTTAATTTTTTTTTTTTTAATTTGATTTATATGCCGCCCTTCTCCGAAGACTCAGGGCGGCTTACAATGTGCTCAGCAATAGCCTTCATCCTTTTGTATATTTATACAAAGTCAGCTTATTGCCCCCACAACTGGGTCCTCATTTCACCTACCTTAGAAAGGATGGAAGGCTGAGTCAACCTTGAGCCTTGGCGAGATTCGAACCCTGCAGTAATTGCAGGCAGCTGGTCTTAATAACCAGCTTAATAACAGGGTGCCTTAAACCCCTGTACCACCAAGGCTCTTAATACTATATATTCTTATACTTTCAGCTGCTGTTAACTATCAATGGAGAAAATTAGAAGCCTTTGTAACTATTGATGATGCTGTTATAGAGTAACAATATTGTTATATTCCACTTAGCAATAGGAAATAAATTTGTGAGTCTATTTTAATCTACATCATTTCATACTTTACACAATGATGTGTAAGAGATATAATTTGTATCATAAAAATTGTTTATCAGTTAGTTATATGTGAATATTAGGGAATATAAAAATATTCAAAGAAGTAAAATTATCCACAAAGTTATATAAAGTAAAATGTACTTAAACATTTTATACAAAAATAAATGTAAATTAATATGTAAAAAAGATTGAGAAAGTATATATGAATTTGATGTATCCAAAATAAATGAATATATAAATTTTCTTAGCACCATTTGCAAATAATCTTTAAAATATTGCCTGGGAGGGAGAGAGAGAATTAATTGAAGATCATGTAGATATGAAATATTCCAGACTTTAATATAGCAGTTAGTTGAATATTGGCTTATTTGGGATTACTTTCATACATATAATTTATGCAATATTGCAGATTTTGTTTAATAAATGCTCCAAATTTAGAAGAAGGTTCTTCAGACAAAATGCTACTTTTTGACTAACCTACTTTTCAGTCAACCTAATTAAATTCTGAATGGCAAAAGATAGCAAGAGATTTGTATTCATTACAGTCGTCAGCTTTGTGCTTATAAAATTAATTTCAAGAATATACATTTAAACAGTGACTTTTCAAACTGATACATTTCTTATTTGGTGCAGAAGACACTATGTTTAGTTATCATTTTTATCATCACTTTTGCTTCTGGTATTATATTGAATGTCATATTTCATTTCTCGGCATTCCCTTAGTCAAGTAGCAATTTTTTATATATATCACAATCTGCTTGGGCTTTACCTAGGTGTGATAACTTTTCTAATAATAAGATATTGTCATAAATATCTGACAATATATTTAGTAATAGATGCAATTGGTTTATATCCAGACATGGTATCCTGAGATTAAATATTTCATGTCTTCCATCTGATTTTCAAAGTAATTCAATATTGGTGAAAGAAAATATAAAGACATGAGAAAATACAGGAGAAATAGTTTCAGACTATTTTCATTTTGCAAGAACTCTGTGACTAATTCTAGGCATCTATATATCTTTAGCTTGTTCCAGATGTAGGAAATTCATGTAAAACTGACAATGTAACCTATAAAATTGGTAACCATGCAGTATCCAACTGAATAACTTCTTTTTATAAAGCAAATATTTGTGAAAAACAGAATTCAACATATCATTTTTTTAAAAAAAATACTATTTATTCATGTGATATTATTTGGGATTTTATCTTCTTTTTACAGCTAGCTTCCCTATTTTGCATAACTTCAGAAAAGACAAAAAAGTAAAGAAAGTCAATGCCTGGAATGCACTACCTGAGTTTCTTCCTCAAACCCCCAAAACTTTAATCTTAGACTGTCTACTGTCGACCTCAGCCCATTCATAAGAGGTCTTTAAGAGGCATGCATAGGCGCACCAGGGTGCCTACCGTCCCTGTCCCAATGTTCCCTTTTATTTATTTTATTTATTTTATTTATTTATCATATTTCCCGAAGGACTCAGGGCGGTGAACAGCCAAAATAAAATACAGAGACATACAAAAGTTAAAAACTATTAAAAACAGATTAAATAATTTAGGCTCAAAAAACAAATTAAAAACATCCAATTTATCTAAAAACATTTAAAACCCAATTTAAAACCCAATTTAAAGGGGAGAGTTAGGCCAGACCAGCCTGTTGGAATAAAAACATTTTTAGGGCACGGCGGAAGATGCGTAAGTCTTGGATCCTCTGTATCTCCGGGGGGAGCTCGTTCCAGATGGCAGGTGCCCCCACAGAGAAGGCTCTCCCTCTGGGGGCTGCCATTCGACATTGTTTGGCCGATGGCACCCTGAGGAGCCCCTCTCTATGGGAGCGAACTGTCGGTGAGAGGCTACTGGTGGCAGAAGGCGGTCTCGTAAGTACCCTGGTCCTGAGCCATGGAGCGCTCTAAAGGTGGTAACCAAAACCTTGAAGCGCACCCGGAAGACCACTGGGAGCCAGTGCAGCTCGCGCAGGACGGGGGTCACATGGGAGCACCACATCGCTCCCGTCACCACCCACGCGGCCGCATTCTGGACCAATTGGAGCCTCCGAGTGCTCCTCAAGGGGAGCCCCATGTAGAGAGCATTGCAATAATCCAGGCGTGAGGTGACAAGGGCGTGAGTGACCGTGCGTAACGAGTCCCGATCCAGAAAGGGATGCAACTGGCGAATCAGGCGAACCTGATAAAAAGTCCTCCTGGCCACGGCCACCATATGCTCTTCTAAAGACAGCCGCGAGTCCAGGAGGACGCCCAAGTTGCGAACTCCATCTGTGGGGGCCAACGACTCACCCCCAATAGTCAGAGATGGCGCCAACTGACTATATCGGGACGTCAGAAACCACAGCCACTCGGTCTTGGATGGGTTGAGCCTAAGTCTGTTCCTCCCCATCCAGATCTGTACAGCCTCCAGGCACCGGGACATCACCTCGAGGGCATCATTGGGGTGGTCTAGGGTGGAGATGTACAGCTGGGTGTCATCAGCGTACTGATGGTACTTCACCCCAAAACCACGGATGATCTCACCCAGCGGCTTCACATAAATGTTGAACAGAAGGGGCGAGAGGACCGATCCTTGCGGCACCCCACATACAAGGGGCCTCGGGGTCGACCTCTGCCCCCCTGTCAACACAGACTGCGACCGGTCAGAGAGAAAGGAGGAGAACCACTATAAAACAGTGCCCCCCATCCCCAACCCTTCCAACCGGTGCAGCATGATACCATGGTCGATGATATCAAAAGCCGCTGAGAGGTCTAATAGGACCAGGACAGAGGAGCAACCCCTGTCCCAAGCCCTCCAGAGATCATCAACCAATGCGACCAATGCCGTCTCTGTACTGTACCCGGGCCTGAAGCCCGACTGGAATGGATCTAGATAAGTCGATTCATCTAGGTACTGAGGCAGCTGTCGTGCAACCACACTCTCAACAACCTTCGCAACAAAGCGAAGATTGGAGACAGGATGATAATTTGCTAACACAGCCAGGTCCAGGGAGGGCTTCTTGAGGAGGGGCCTCACCACCGCCTCTTTCAAGGCGGCGGGAAAGACACCCTCACTCAAAGAAGCATTTATAATCCCCTGGAGCCAGCCTCGCGTCACCTCCCGGGAGGCCAGTACCAATCAGGAGGGACATGGGTCCAATAAACATGTTGCCGCACTCAGTCTGCTCAGTATCCTGTCCACGCTTTCGGGAGTCACAGGATCAAACTCTTCCCATGTAATATTCTCAGGACTTGCCCCTGTCATCTCCCCTGGATCTACCCACTCAGAGTCCAGCTGTTCCCGAATCTGAGTGATTTTGTCATAGAGATATTGTACAAAATCCTCAACTCTACCCTCCAAGGGGTCCTCCTGCGCCCCCTGGTGGAGCAGGGAGCGGGTCACCCTAAACAGGGCGGCTGGGCGATTATCTGATGATGCAATAAGAGCAGAAAAGTAGTTACTCTTCTCTACTTTTATCGCCACTAGGTAATTCTTAATATGAGATCTTACCAGTGTCTGGTCGGATTCAGAACAACTAGCCCTCCAACTGCTCTCTAGGCGTCTTTTCCGGCGCTTCATCTCCCTCAGCTCCTCAGAATACCAAGGAGCCAGGTGAGACTGGCGCCAGGTCAGAGGCTGCAAAGGCACGACTCGGTCCAAAGCCCCAGCAGCCGCCCTATCCCAGGCGGCTACTAAGTCCTCAGCCGAGTCATGTGCCAGAACCTCAGGAAATGGCCCAAGCTCCATCTGGAACCTATCAGGATCCATCAGGTGCCTGGGGTGGAACCACCTGGTCAGTTCCGCCTCCCTGCAGCGGGGTGTGGCGGTTCGAAGGACCAGGCGAAGGAGGGAG
This sequence comes from Arizona elegans, assembly GCA_022577455.1. Classification (NCBI taxonomy): domain Eukaryota; kingdom Metazoa; phylum Chordata; class Lepidosauria; order Squamata; family Colubridae; genus Arizona; species Arizona elegans. The sequence goes on along the minus strand of JAKOOJ010000006.1, from coordinate 77,909,534 downwards.
TGATCTGACCATGACAAGGGTTCAATCGCTATATCCTCTATCTCAAGATCACTCAACCACTGTCCAGAGACAAAAACCAGGTCTAGTGTGTGTCCCCCCCGTGAGTAGGGCCATAAATTAATTGGGTCAGGTCCATAGCCGTCATGGAAGCCATGAACTCCCGAGCCATCTCAGATGTCTCGCCGACTGATGGCAGGTTGAAATCCCCCATGACCATAAGCCTGGGGATGTCAACCGCCACTGCGGCTATAACATCGAGCAGGTCGGGCAGGGCTGCTGCCACATGGCAGGGAGCCAGGTACGTGACTAGCAAGCCCAACTGCACCCTATGACCCCACTTCACAAGGAGGGACTCACATCCAGCCCTCTGAGGAACAGTGGCCTCCCTTGGTCCAAGACCCTTGTTAATGACAACTGCCACCCCTCCGCCCCTCCCCTGTGACCTTGGCTGATGGAATGCACAGAAACTGGGTGGGCAATATCAACAAGGGGGGCTCCCCCCTCCTGGCCCAACCAGGTCTCCATAATACCCGCCAGGTCCGCACCCCCCCCTCCTGAATAAGGTCACAAATGAGGGGGGATTTATTTACCACTGACTTGGCGTTGCACAGCATCAGCTGAAGGCCTGGGGCCCGAGGTTCCGTACAACTTGGGGAACGAGAAGAGCTTTGGGGGCCGGAACATGCCACCACTTGCAACCAGCGAGGACGCAGTCCTGCAAGATGATGTGGCCCCCTGCTCCCACCATATCTGCCCCTCCCACCTACAGTATCGATGTCATGGCCATCTGTATCATAAGCTCTAACCCCCTCCTTGACCCCTGAGTCCGCACCTCCCATGCCATGCCCCTCGGCTGGCCCAGATACCTCTCCCGTGGGTCTTCCCCCAAACCCACGTAACCTACCCCCCTCCCAGAATCCCTTATAATCCTATTTAAAAATTTCCCTAAAAAACCCCATAACCCTCTCTTTGCTGTATGCCATCTCTCCGGACTCCAAAGTCTGTCATCGAGATAGGCCCTCGATAAAGCAGAGGGCCAGACCTGCAAGAGGGGGGAATCTCGCAGTTTGAGGAGTTCTCCCAATGAGTACATTTTGTAGCTGGATAGTCCATAGCTGGTAGGCATGTCCTAGCTATCCAGGGTCCCGTGGATCAATCAGAGTATCAATCAGAGGTACAAGTCATTTTAGTCCCACTGACCTCTCACATCAGCAGTAGAAAACTAAGCCATTTTGAACTCAGATGTAAACATCGGTCATCTCTCACGGCAACCAGATATAAGGAGAAAAACAGCAGCTTTAGTCCAGTTCTTTCAATGTTGTACCTAGGCACAGATGGAATAGCCAATCCTTGAGTTCAGAGACACGGATAGTCTGTGGGAAATATGTAGTAGGTGAATCCAGGGAGACTCAGATGACATAAAGTAGGGAAACTCTCATCCTGACATACAGGAAACAACAAACCTCAATAGCAAATGTTCACAAAAGGCCGAATATCCGGCCACAAAAGGGGCACAGGAGATGAAAATACAGGGTGTGTGTGGAGATGGAATAAGGTAGTCACTTTGCAGAAGCAAAGCCCCCATGGTAGACACTACCACCCCTTCCCATCTCCTTAGCCACCTTCAGGTCTCCATGCATAAAGGTTTAACCCCCCCACACACAGAAAAAGAGGGGGAGGCCTCTGGGAGGCGGTCCAGGGCTGGCCCGACAGTGAATGGGTCAGCATCCCTCCGTCGCCCAGGGGTTTCCGCTGAAAATGGTCAGGCAGGTCCCTGCTCTCCCGCTTGTGGCCTCTTTGGTCTCCGCTGCTCCCACTACCGCCGCCTGTAACCGCTATTTCGGGCGCCGTCATCACTGCTGCCATCACCATCGGCCTCCTCCGCGCCGACTCCGCCCACCGCTGGCCTCTGCAGGCAACTTCTGCCATCGCCAGGGTCCAACGGAGTCTTGCCCAGGGTGCCAGATGGCCACCGCAGCCGCACACCGCCATCCCTCCTGCAGCCTCCGACGGATGCAAGGTCAGCTGTCACGGAGCTTCAGGCCTATCGTGCCATCTTACACGCCGCCAGCACCGCCCGTCTCACTTTGAGCTGTTCCGGAGAGCCAAGCCTTAAACTGCTCTCCCAAAAGGTCTTCCGGAGCCGAAAATGCTCCCAACGGATCGGCGAATCAGCCCTCTCACCACGCCATGGGCCATAGGTGGACAGTTGGCCCTAAGGACCCCCTAATCGCCAGGACATCACCCCCGCAAAACCGGAGCTCCATCGTGAGTCGCCATCTTGGGCATGCGCAAATGACATGGACCTGTTTATCCTGGATTTGTATCCATCTAATGTATTCATAATTATGTCTATACTTATATCTGTATCTAATACATGCTTGATGAAAATAAATAAATAAGCATTGCAAAGAAGCTGGATCTAATGGATGTAATGCAAAATCCAGCAATCGGTCAAGATATCTGATTCTATCTTTCAATCTAGCATGTTATATAGTGTGTTTTCCAGGGTTAAACTGAAATAAGATCTTCTCTAACTGAAAAAACAACAATGTATCCTATCCTGGATCATTTTATTCTATTTGGCAATTGGGAGGCCTCATCACAACTGAAGAACTCTTGCTTTAGTTGCTATAAATGGCAGACAATCCCAGCATAGATCGGCAATTTTCAAGATATGCTTCCTTGCACATAGCCCTTTCCTACATAGACTGGTCCACTGTTATGTAAGAAAGTATAGGACCTATTTCTGACTTGGGCCTAAACATTGAAAACTAATTTGTGAAGTAGTATAGGATTCAAACAACAGGAACTTTTAGTTTTTAAAAGTTAAAAATGAAAAGACTAATTTAGAGACCACTCTTAATAAAAGCAACAGGGTGTGATAACCTCCTGCCTTTGTAATGAGAAAGAAAGTGTTTATTTCATTATTTTTATTATGCATTTTCTGGATGAATGGTTGACTAATGATTCATTGTGATTTTAATGTAGTCATTGCCACCAATTAATTCTGTTAGCATTTAATGAGGGATGCCTTGTTCTTCTGAATGCTGTTCTTTTCCAGCAGTTAAAAGAATAACAGAGCCAACAAAGAGTCTGGAAACCAAGAACTAGAATAAATCATTCCTTTTTAAAGGGCCAAAGCAGAGATTTTGTGTCTGTTTGCTTTAGTGCATTCTATAAAACAAAAAAGAATTCCATACTTTCATTATTCCACGTTATCTAAAATAAGGAACATTGTCTGCTATATTTAATTGAACTCTCAGGTGTTTGAAAAAGAAATAATTGATTCTAATTTTAAAAAGTTATTTTAAAAATAACTTTTTTAAAAAAGGATATCTGATAGATGGTAGTATATATGTATGTGTATATTTTAACTTGTGTTTTGTAGTTATAGTACTATGTACATTGTTCAAGATATATTCTTCAGAATATATGGAACCTCTTTTTGAATTCTTAAGTCAATTGCTTTCTTTAGTATCAGTAGAATAGATAGGATAAAAATGTAAATGAGTTGGAAAATAAATAAATACAACACGTTTTCCCATTGTTATGCTGATTTTTCAGCAACTACTGTTGGATGTCTCTACCAGCAGCTTCAATCTGAAACATGGTACATTATCTGTACTTCTGCATATTCCAAACCTTTTATTTCAAAGAATTTGCACAGACTAGGTAGGTAGTTATCCCATGAATATCCCTTCTGTAGAAGTTATCCCTTATTCAGAAGAATGCTCTCTGACTCTGTTAAAGAGTGTCACTGAGCAGGCAGAAATTCACCTTGAGAACACAATAATATTGCATTATATAAAGGGATGTCCATATCAATTTGAGTTTAGAAATAATACTGTGTGGAAAAAAACAATAACAATATTTAGAATTTGTTTTCTGCTTTATTTTATCACACAATTTTGAAGTACTATGCCACGGTCCTTTGAAATTAAATTGAAATTAAATAATATACCTGTGTTTGTTTGGGGTATTTTTTTGTGGGGGTGTTGTTTTAAGAAAAAAAAGGCATGCATTCACATTAACAGAGAATTTCAGTACCTTCATATTGGGATACAATAAAATGGGGTAACCAATGGTTTCCTCAAGATGTTTGGGGATTATGGTGTTTTAAAAAAATCATATTTGAATGGTAAAAGTTAAGTACATAAAAATGAAACCTGACTCAGAAATGACTTTGCCAAGCAGCTCGGCTGAATGTTATAAAACCTATTTTGATGAATGAAAACACAATTTAAATTTTGTTATAATTATAAAAGCTGTGAAATTAACTTTTGCTTAATTCTAAACAGTGACAATTACAATTGCCAATATGAATTGCTGCTATCATAATAACTATAATGTTCATAGCAGCATTGTATGCTAAATGAATAAAAGGTGAACTGCAAGACATTCAACAGTAAGATCCTGTAAACAAAAACATGTTTCACATTAGTATTATCTTCCTCTTCATATAGCTTTCTCAGTGTACCTATATTCTACATGTTTTTACAATATATGCTTGTTTCTTCCAGTCTATAGCCTTTCTGTTATTAGCTGGCATGGGATTTTTGTTAGCATACATGTTCTTTAAATGTAAAGAAAGATGATAGTGCTGTATCATCTCTCCATAAAAATACCATTTATGTTTAGAGTAATAACATAGTTATTCACATTATTCTATTTTATAAACTAGGCATATTAATTAATGTGTGTGCATTACTATAGTCCTGCATATAAACACATAAGTATAACTAAATGAGCTGCGGTGGCGCAGTGGTTAGAATGCGGTACTGCAAGCTATTTTTGCTAACTGCCGGCTGCCTGCAATTTGGCAGTTCAAATCTCACCAGGCTCAAGGTTGTCTCAGTCTTCCATCCTTTCAAGTTGGATAAAATGAGAACTCAAATTGTTGGCACCAATATGCTGACTCTGTAAAACCGCTTGGATAGGGCTGTAAAGCGGTATATAAGTCTAAGTGGACTAAGGCCGTGGACTTCCCCCAGATTAATTAATTAATTGATTGATTAGATGTATTCACCAACAGAACTTCTTATTCTGCGAGACTCCCCCCTCTCGCAGGTGTGGCCCTCCACTTTATCAAGGGCCTACCTTTATGACGGGCTTTTGCACCCCGAGAGGTGGCATGCTGCAAAAAGGGGATTGAGGGGTTTTTTAGGGAAACTTTTTGATAGATTTTTAAGGGATTTTAAGAGGTGGGAGGGTTGTGTGGGTTTGGGGGTTAACCCATGGGGGGAGGGGCCCGGCCCAGCTGTCAGTGGGGCCACGGAGGGTGCGGATTCCGGGGGTAAGGGGGACATTAGAGTCCATTCTGTCGAGGGCTTTTCTATCAATGTGTTGAGTGGGAGGGGCAGATTTGGTGGGAGCAGGGGGCTGCATCGTGGTGGGGGCGCGCACTTGCTATCTTTGAGCGGTGGTCCCCATAGCCCTTCTCGTATCCCAGGCTGTTCAGACTCTCAGGGCCCAAGCCTTCGGCTGCTGTCGTGCAATGCCAGGTCCGTGGTAAATAAAGCCCCCCTCATTTGCGATCTTATTCAGGAGGGGGGAGCAGACCTGGCAGATATTACGGAGACCTGGTTGGGCCATGAGGGGGGGGTTCCCCTCGTGGATATGTGCCCACCAGGTTTCCGAGCATTCCATCAGCCGAGAGCTCAGGGCAGGGGCGGGGGGTGGCGGTTATTATAAAGGAAAGTCTTGATCCGAGGGAGACCACTGTTCCACAGATAGCCGGATGTGAGTCCCTTTTTGTGAAGTGGGGTCGTGGAGTACAGATGGGCTTGTTGATCATGTACCTGGCTCCCTGCCGCGTGGCAACAGCCCTGCTCGAGCTGCTCAACGTTATAGCTGAGGTGGCGGTTGGTACCTTCAGACTTCTAGTCATGGGGGATTTCAACCTGCCATCTGTCGGCGAAACGTCTGAGGTGGCTCGGGAGTTCATGGCTTCCATGACGGCCATGGACCTTACTCAGTTAATTCATGACCCCACTCACACGGGTGGACACACTTTGGACTTAGTTTTTGTCTCTGGTCAGTGGTCGAGTGGCCTTGATACAGGGGATATAGTCATCGAACCCTTGTCATGGTCTGACCACTCGCTCCTTTGACTGGACTTTCTAACCACTGCACCCCGCCGCAGGGAGGCGGGACCAACCAGGTGGTTCCGCCCCAGGTGCCTGATGGACCCTGATAGGTTCCAGATGGAGCTTGGGCCATTTCCTGAGACTCTGGCTCATGACTCGGCTGAGGACCTGGTGGCCGCCTGGGATAGTGCGGCTGCCGGGGCCTTGGACCGTGTCGTGCCTTTGCGGCCTCTGACCCGGCACCGAACTCACCTAGCTCCTTGGTTCTCTGAGGAGCTCAGGGAGATGAAGCGCCGGAAAAGACGCCTGGAGAGTAGTTGGAGGACCAGCCGCTCCGAATCCGACCGAACACTGGTGAGGTCTCATATTAAGATCTACCTAGTGGCGATAAAAGCAGCAAAATCTAGCTATTTTGCCGCTCTTATCGCGTCATCAGATAATCGCCTGGCTGCCCTGTTTAGGATGACCCGCTCCCTCCTCCATCTGGAAGCGTGGGATGACCCCTTGCAGGGCCGAGCTGAGGACTTTGTGCAGTATCTGTATGACAAAATTTGCGCCCCTTTCTAGATCGGGACTCTCTATGCACAGTCACTCAGGCACTAGTCACTTCTCGCCTGGACTACTGCAACGCTCTCTACATGGGGCTCCCCCTGGGGTGCACCCGGAGGCTCCACCTGGTCCAGAACGTGGCCGCGCGCGGGATTATGGGGGCGACGAGGCGCTCCCATGTGACACCTCTCTGCGCGAGCTGCACTGGCTCCCGGTGGTCTTCCGGGTGCGCTTCAAGGTGTTGGTGACCACCTTTAAAGCGCTCCATGGCTTAGGGCCGAGGTACTTACGAGACCGCCTTCTGCCACCAATAGCTTCCCACCGGCCAGTACGCTCGCACAGAGTCGGCCTCCTCAGGGTGCCGTCCGCCAGACAATGTCGGCTGGCGACCCCCAGGGGGAGAGCCTTCTCTGTGACGGCACCCACCCTCTGGAACAACCTTCCCCCAGAATTACGTATAATAACAGACCTCCGGATTTTTCGTCGGGCCCTGAAAACCTATTTATTTCAACTAGCTTGGCTGGCTTGAGCTAAATTTTAAATTGATTTTAAATTGGGTTGTTTTAATTTACGGCCAAAATATTTAATTATTTTAATACTGTTTTTTAAATTTTGTAGGCTCTGTTTTTACTTTGGCTGCGCACCGCCCTGAGTCCTATTGGAGAAGGGCGGTATAGAAATTTAATTAATAATAATAATAATAATAATAATAATAATAATAATAATAATAAGCTCTATTGCTATTGCTAAATAGGTCACGCCATTTGAAGCCAATAAATCTGTTATTTGAATGCAAAATCTTAAGAAAAATAGAGCAAAATAGATACTTTGCCCAAAAGTTTATTTCAATTTCAATTCATTTTAGAAGTTTTTTAATAGCTTCAAAGTAATATCTTCTAAATGATGCCTCTTTCCATCAAACTGCTTAAGATACATATCTAATTATTTTCCATATGCTATTCTCTATCAACTGATAGGCTATGGAAAAGAAGAATCAAAACACCTTCACTGAAAAAAAAAAATAGTTGTACAAATTAAAATCACCTTTATTGTGATCTTTATTTTCCTTCTGTTTTGCTTTCCACAATCTCAACATAAAATCATTCCATAAAATCATTAAAATGGCATTGAAGATTCTGATCCTTGATCAGTCTTTGACATTTAAGAGGAGCGTTCAAAGCTTTCAGTGGCCTACTTTGTAAATCCCATAATAGAGGCATTATCTAGAATTTCTAGTCTCAGTTTTTCCATATCCAGCTCTTTTTCTTGTTTCTTCTTTTGTATTCCCATTTTGGTGATCTTAGTTTTGTTGTCTTTCTTGCCTTCCACTGTATAATGCCTATATCAGCTAAAAGCTTTTTTTTTAAAGTGTTTTCATATAATCTAAAAAATTATCCATTGAAATCTGTATCTTTGCTGAGATTTTAGTTATTAATATGTCAATCCAGTTATAAAAAAAAACCTATTTAAGATAAGGAAAGATTATAGCCAGCTTAGCTATTTTAATCCATCTTTTCTGTCTGGTCTTTTAGTTCCCAGGTTCACTTCCAATTCTCACAAGCTTGTCTGCTGGTGACAGGGGATCAAGCTTTCTCTAATGCTGCCTCTATACTTTGGAACTCTTTCTCTCTGAAAAGCAAAAAGGCCTGACATCTTTTAAGGAATTATGTACTAAGTAAGATAGCTTCTGCTTGATCTAGAGAAAGGCATTTGAAAAGAAAGATTACAGGGATGTGGGGGGGGGGAAGGATTTCAAAAAAACCCTGCTTGTTGCATAAAATCCCTTTTTCAGCCCATTTGTCACAGTTCAGATGCACAAATAAATTCCTCCCTCCCTCCCTTCCTTCCTCCTTCACTCCTTTCCTGTTAGGAAAAATGTGATTGAAATGGATTTAATACTTCATAGCTCCACTTCTTTAATTTAAACCTTTTTCTCATTAAAGCCATTCACACAGTGATTCTCTAACTGCCTAGATTGCTATCTGATTAGCTAGGACAGCTCTGTCAAGGCTCAGAGATTGCATCACTCTACAATGGCATGTGTCAGCCCTTATTACTTTTGGGCATGCTAGGGGACATTCAGGTTTTTTTTCCTTATAAACCAGTGGCCTTGAGATTTAGACCATTGTGGCTGCTTTAAAACATGCAACATTGCAGCTGTTGCACTTTACCCAGTATTTATGCAAAGTACACTAAAATTAAAGCAAATTGAATGAACATATAGGGGACAAAAATAGAATAAAAGAGAGCATATTCTTCTATATTAAATAAATTATCAGAAAAATTAGTGTTAATCAGAGGTGTAAAACCTGTTGATCACAATATGAGTAATAACCAGGATATCAATATTTTTATAAGAAATCTCTATAGCAAGCTTTATTTAGATCATTAATTCAATGATGGTTTATTTTATATTTAAAGCTGCCCAACTCACATCAAAGTGGTTTATGCAAACTGTGCTCTGGACAATTAAATAGGAACTGGGTCTTTTGGAAGTCAAGAATAAAAATATTACATTCACCTGTCTTGAGTTGTATCCTTTGTTTTGAATGCTGTTAAAAGAATCATAGAATCATATATGAATTGAATAATGCATTAGTGAGCCAATTCCTGGTCAGTACAGGATCCACTACATTATCCAAATGTCTAAAGTTGGGAAAAAATAAATTAACATTCTGAAAGCTTTGTCAAAATCCAAACATATTATACCATTTTCTTCCCAGAATGGTAACATTGGTGCAACCAATCCCATCCCCATTATGAAAATACACTTTGATGTTTGATACACTTCGTTTTGTATATGTGTCTAAAGATAAATCTGAGGAATGGCAGGCCATACAAATTGATACTCTGTAAGCCTTTGTTAGTAATTTAAATGAGCTTTTATTCTCTTCGAGTTTACCTTTGTTTCATTAGTTTCCAAGATTCTTTCCTCACAATTATTAAAAAAAAATCAGTCACCTAGAGCTAGATTTCAGTGCCTATCTTCTTACTGCATTTTATGTAGAAATTTTGAGATCAATTTCCTTTGATTTAAATTCTGAAAGGACCAGGAGAAGTCCTTTTAAGAGGAACATTGTGATTGTTATTTTTTTTCTGTCTTAAACAACAAAAGAAAAACACATACCCTGAAATCCAAAATGTAACATACAGATTTGGGATTAAGTGCTCAAAACACCTATGAGCAAGCTTTAGCCAATTTGACATTTTAGCTGGTGATTGTTCCAGTCTGTTGATTCTTTTCTGTTAAGTAGCAAGTTAAGGCTAAATCCTGTAGATTTTGTGTCTTTTCTTTTTATCCATCATCTGAACTGTCAGGAAGTCTGCCAGTTTCTGTCACTGTCAGAAGTGACATCTGAATTTTCAGCTAGCAGAACCTAGTGGCCAGGATAGAATCTAGATGAAATAACTCAGTGTTCACCTTTGAAATGCCAGTTGCTTTTTATTCACATTATTCAGATGAGCTTTGCAGAAAAGAGGAATTGCCAGTATCTCCAGTGAAGTATGCATGATAATAATTAAATGACAGCTATATACATTTGTTTGCAATGATAGTCAAGTTAGGCTAAATGCTGCAGTTTCAATATTAGTAAGAAGCATTCTTACTATTGAAATATTCTCCATATTTCAAGAACAGGTTTTAGGAAGTAAGGGTATTTTTCATTTTCCTATGAATAAAACAGAAAATAATAAATAGAAGTACATAAATTTTTGACATTTAGAGGAATTCTGTCTTATTTTTTAAATACATGATAAGCATCTTTTGAAAGCCAAATTTGGTTTCTGTTGTAGAAATTGATTTTTCTTCATATCCTTCCTAACAATAGTCCTTTCTTGTTCATATAAACAAAGAAGCCTCATCAATGTATTACTTACTCAAAGATGTAGATAGATTGCAATGTTTCTTTTGGGCAGGAGAGAAATTGCATATCTGTTTATACACTTACATACTAAAATGTATGTCAGATTCAAAACAGAGGATACAATTTAAGACAGGTGAATGCAACAAATGAATGAATTATTTTTATTCTTGGCTTCCTATTTAATTGTCCAGAGCACAAGGGTTTGTATAAGATAATGCCTTGGTAAAAAACTAAAACTAATAAATATATCATAATCAATCTGATTTGAAGGCAGAAAAAGATGCAATATATTTTAGATCTTTCTATAATTGTATATAGTATGTTTATAGCTATATTTTTTTATAATTGTTGTTTTCATTTCCCTTCCAAAATCAGCAGGAAATTAATGAAGATTAAGGAAAAGGGTTTATATATATCAAAGGGAGAATGATTGTCTCTATGGGATAGATAAATGAGTGGTTCTAGGGGCACTCATATAAAAGGCTTCTAAATATTTTCATAAGCATCAATGCAATCCTTCACTCAAAGAAAAATATTATTCCTTTGTAGAAAAAAAAGTCAAGTAGAGTATAGAATGTATGTATGTGTGTGTGTGTATATATATATATATATATATATATATATATATATATATATATATATATATATATATATATATATAATCTATTAGAATCTAACTAATAGGTTGTCATTAGTCATGTATGTCATGTATGTCTAGATTTAAAAAAAAAATTCTCTATTACCTAGACATTTATGTCTATTTGAAAATATATTAATGATGTTCATTGCCTTATACACAGTATATACTTTTTTTTGTAAATATTTTTTTATTTTTTTCAAACATAAACATAAAATATAACTTTCAAGAACAGAGTCTTGATCCGGTCATAGATGGTTACCACGCTTACATTCCTTTAACAAGCTCCATTCACAATTTCCATTACATCTTTTAAAAGTAAAAATTCAAAACATAAAAAGAACAAATTTTAACATAAATTCTAACATCTTCATCTAAACAAGTGTATTATATCAATATAATTTTAGTTTCAAATTAAATTTAGCTTATTTTTGTATCTATGTATCAATCCTGATTATATCTGGTTCTTCCCCACATTGTCTTTATTATATCTTTTACCATCAGTGTCAAAATGATTTTTAACAATATTCTAACCTCCAATTATTTACCTTACAATTTTATCACCACAAATCTTAATTTCAAATTCAATACAACTCCATTTTATTACATTTTATAAAATAAAATTCTATCTATATTTCTTAGTCCCTTGACCCTTTTCCTCAAATCTTAATATCTTAAACTTTATCAATTTATCTTTAATTTTGCTTATCGTCTATTACACATTTCATGTTACACAGATTTATCACAAAAGAACATGCTTTGTTTAGGCTAATTTCTAGCATAATTTCCTCCATACCTCCCTCTATTATTTGGCTGCTTTCCAGCATATTATGTTTGGCTGATTCCCAGCATAATCTCCTCCAGAGCACCCACTATTTTTGGCTGATTTCCAGCATAATCCAGCATAATCTCCTCCAAACCTCCCACCATTATTGGCTGATTTCCAGCATAATCTCTTTCAAAACTCCCACCATTGTTTGGCTGATTTCCAGCATAATCTCCTCCAACTCTCCTCCTGTTGCTTGGCTGATTTCCAGCATTTTATTGGCTGATTTCCAGCATATTATATTTGGCTGATTTCCAGCATAATCTCCTCCAAAGCTCCCACTCTTGTTTGGCTGATTTCCAGCATAATCTCCTCCAACTCTCCTGCAATTGTTTGGCTGATTTCCAGCATTTTGACTAGTTTCCAACATATTTCCTCAGAGTCTCAAACTCTTATCTAGTTGGTGCCCATCACCTCTTATTTTAACTTTCCCTTGCAATATAATTATCTATTTCATGTCAGTTTCCCAACATACTCTTTCAAATTGATTCGCAATATATTTCATAATAATCATCATTAAATTAAAATTAAGACATATTACATCAAGCAATAAATTTTTTTAAAGTTGTCTCATTTTAGTATATACTCTTCTTTATTATACTTAACCACCTATATATCAATCTTCTATTTTAATTACCATCTCTTATTTTCTATTTTTATTACTCCAAAAACCCTCCTGTTTTTATCATTTATACCTTTAGGCTTTTAAACATTACATTACATTTTAATTTAATTACATTTAATTTTATATGCTTTCTTCTTCCCTTTCCTATCTGTCTATAAATATTTCACTTAAAAGTCCATCTGTTCAAATTAAAAAATTCTGTATGTCACTTTAATGCTTTTATAATGTCTGTTCCATGTATAATGCATCAACTTCATCTCCCTTTTTTTTTGCTAGGCTTGTTAGTTTCCATTGTCAAAAATCCAAACTGTTCCTTCTTTCCTCATGAAATCACCCAAGGTCAGAATAGGGATCTCCAAAATCCATAGATCAAATTTCAAAGTAATCCAAGATAAAAAGCCATTTAAAATGTTTCTTTTCCAAACAAAAGGGAAATGTCTTCAATCCACTTTCCTGCTTAGTCACCACAGACTCCATGGCAATTATGTAACCATCCGTCTGTCTTTCATCATTAGCTTCACTAACTTTTCAAAGGTGTAAATTCCCAAAGAGACATTCCTCCAATCCATTCCAATTAAAAGAGAAACAATTTTCTAAGTTGTTAAAAGCCAATTCTTCCAAGTCAGATTTATTAAGACAAAGTCTGTCATTGGTCTTTATTTCCAACTATTGTTTTTTTTTTTCCTTAATCTTCCAGTCCCAAGAATCTATAGCCACTACTTAATGTTTGCGGTCTTATTTGTTAAACTCCATATAGTTGTGTTGTTTTTTGCCTGGGTTGGTGTCACTCACCCAGCTTTGAGAAACTAGCTTTTTCTTCTTCCCTCCTGCATGATCTTTTTCCCAGTCCGCCGCGGCTTTGTGGCAGCTGCCATGGCTGCCTGCCCCCACCGCCAACTTTGAGGATTCCCTCTGGCCTCCGAGGAACTTGCCTGTTCCTCTTGGCCCACCGATGTGCTCCTCTTCTCCCCCCATCCCTGCAAGGCAGGGTCAGTCCAAAGACCGATCGGACAGTGGTTTGTCAGTCGGGCTTTTCATGGGCTCATTAGAGCCCGCTATTTCCCGACTGTAGCACTGCTGCACCAGACTGGAAATCCCATACAGTATATACTTTTGTAGTAATGCATTATCTCAGTAACGGCTCTGTATGTATACTTTAAGTCCAAAGATATGCACTGAAAATGAAGCATTTAATTTTTATCATGGTCAAAAATTGCACAAATATTTAAGACGTGTAAAATTTGATGGACCGAATAGTTTAGATTCAAAAGTAAGTCCAGAAAGTATGCATGGTTGATTTATACTGAAATTTACTAAAATTAATTTGGCCAACCATCCATATTACATTCCAACAATCATTTTGATTTTGCTAAATATCCTATTAATATTGTGAAAATCATTGTTTAACTTGCTTTGATATTATAGAGATCATAACAGGATCTGGCAAGTTGGAAATTCCTAAACATTTAATGCTGCTACAGTCGTCTTTAAAGTTGCTATCTTTAATATGTTTGATTTGTTGCACTGATTTTGGAGGAAGCTAAGCTATGAAAATAACATCTAACTTTAATTATTTATAAGCTAACCTTATTCTGATGATGCTTTTTAGTTTGAGAGACTATATAACACTCTTCCTTTAGATAAAATTATTGCTGCTTTGTAGGATGGTGGACATGCTGCTAAAAGATTACAGAAATTTCTGTTGGAACAATTAACAATTAACCTTAGGCCAATTTAGCCAATCAAGCTAATTCTGTTACCACTTGGCATACCATATGCAGGAGCACAAATGGAAAAACTCTTGTGTCATAACAGTCTGAATATAGATATATTTTTTTTCAGTGATTTGGCTTTGTGGTAAATAATGTTATTGGTCTTCTCTGCCATCATTGCACCTAAACTGAACAAACAGACATTACAATGTTGTACAAACATAGAAGAAAAGCAAATAAAGATAACATTAATTTATATTGAGTAATATTTTGTCATTCTTTGCAGGCAAAGTTACCTCATTCACCTTGATTTAAGTTCAAATATTGATTCAAATCATAGGGAGATATTCTTAATAGCCATCTTTCATCAATGCAAGAAATGAGAACACAGCTTGTTTAAATTACTCTTGCAAGGTTGGAATTGGCCACATAATTAAGGAGGATGGGCAATGCCTTGCTGACCATGGGACATTTTTCCTACACTAAAGTTATATAACTTTAATTAAAAAAATCTTTGATGCAGAATACCCTTATTACTATTATCAACCACTCTCAAATATTCCAATCTTAGGCAAAATACAGAGAAAATGATGTCCCCAGGTCTGGATGCACTTGAGTAATGTTGATATTGTGGAGCATTTTAAATCAAAGTTCTACCCAAAATATAACATTGAGGTTGCTTTGGTTGCCTGTCTTACATATGCTAGAAAAGATGATGTAGGAATATACCACTCTGCTCTGGACCCCTCAGTTTTTGTTGGGAAATTTATGAATTTGAGTTAAAGGTCTTATAAAAGAAAGGAAATTTGGTGGTCCTGATTGGAGAAATTATCTATAATGGCATGCAGAATATTTCATCTCTCTTCAGATGATAAACTGAATGTGAGGAGTATTAGACAAATAATGAAGGCCTGCTTTTATTCTCTCAGAGTTCTATGCATTAGCTAAAAATCTAAATGAGATTTGTACTTATGCTTTCTTGAACCCAACCACAGGCTTGTTTGTAAACTAGGAAACTAAAGGTCTGCAGCAGTTGATGTAGATGAATATACTTAAGCTCATGCAAACATGTGTATAGTTCCCACATCTCCTGATTTCCAGGTGAAGGTGTGGAGGTTGGAGCAAGAAACTGATGGCGTCAGTATATAAGATTGTTTCACTATTAGTTTAAACCTTTCAGTTGAATTATTTGAGACTTTTTCTCAGTTTTCTTTTTAAGGCTATCAATGGCCAAGCCCATAAGTGACAAAATAGATTACACTGAGATAAAATCTGATAAAGCAAATTCCTATGAGATTTTCTGCAAAACTTTTAAAAGATTGTGAATGGCAAAACCAAATTAAGGTGCATTTCCAAATGTCCTACATGCTCTCTATTTCAGAGAAATGCACTGAATCTACAGTGCATACACTGTTTATTTCTTCAATTTGATTTCATTACTACCTGACTCAAAACTGCTTCTGAACTCTTTTGGGAGAGATCAACTTATTCAAGTTCAGTATAAACTGTGCTAATAATTTAAGTATAAGTCAAAATAAGTCTAGATTTTTATGATTTGAAAAAATGTTTCATTCAGTAATCACTGTAAGAACATGGTTAATCTTAGAAACCAATTCACCACTATGTCTCTAACAGCAGATGTTATTTAGGCTATCAAAGAAATTTAAGTATAGTTTTATTTTGAAAGGTGGAAATCTGCACACAATGAAGATCAAATAACTGGGTTCAGAAAAATCTATTCACTCTAGTGTTGTTTTTTATGAAGTATTTTGAGACCACTAAAGTTTATGCTACTTTAACAAAATAATTAATCATCAGAGAGTGGAAAAATAGAATTCAGTGTTTAAAGATGTCAGAAAATATACTATATAAAAAGTGGAGTATTTTTTCCATTTCTGTTTTTTCACATGAAAATTTTATATCCATAAAAACTGTGGTATATACAGAATTGTTGACTAAGCCCAGGGATGGACAAGGGGAGCAGATAATTCTCCAGTCTCATCTCATGGGAGTGACGTCAGGTTTGCTTTTCAAGAAGCACACTAGTGACACAACTTATGATTACATTTACAATATGTCAATAATGTTAGCCAACATTTATAGCACAGAGCCAAGACAGATCCAAAAAACCTATTTGAAAAGTTCAGACAATGGAAAGGATGGTATCATGCATGCAAATTGACTTTTTCCATATATATTAAGTGCATTCAAGCTTGTGTGTCACCACAGAAAGGTATTGGATATCCACTCTTTTGCACAGGCCAATTCTGAAATAAAAAAATAAATTGAAATACTGATTATGTTACCATAATCATAAAAACTATAAAAAGTTACCACTTTTTCAAGGATTTGATCACATTGGCTGCCCGACCTACTCCTTCATAGCAATACCACATAGACTTATATACTGCTTTGTAGTTCTTATAGACTTCTCTAAGCGGTTTAATAAGTCAGCATATTGTCCCAACAATCTGACTTCTCATTTTACTGACCTCAGAAGGATGGAATGCTGAGTCAATTTTGAGCTAATCAGGATCCAATTAATGACTGTGGGTAGAGTTAGCCTGCAATACTGCATTCTAACCACTGTCTCACCATGATTCTACATAAAGCAGTGTAAAACATGCTTGCATACTTAATTAATAATTGAGATATTCACTATGGTAAAGATATGCAAATATGTTTGATAATCATCCACACATAATACATGTGGGAAGGTGTTTCCTAGTCTGTGACAGCTTTATCACATTTAAAGTGTTGAACTGTGATGCGTGATATTGTGTTTCCTTGGCACTCACAGCTTAGTTTGATTTGAGGCTGATTTGGTGCATTAAAATAGTGAGAGAATGTCATTCTAATTCAACCTTTGAGAAATAGAAAGTCTTCAGTTTCAGTATATTTCTGAAAAGTTGTATGGTGTCACAATATATAAAATTTAATTTAATAAAACTAACTAATATACAGCATAGTATATAAAGTAAATTTCATGTGCAAAATGCAAAAGAAGCTTTAACTGGATCAATCCAAGTGAATACCATTAATATCTAACCTTACATTTTTAAAAGAAAAAAAATCTCTTTTCCCTTGGCTTGCTGCAATAGTACATTTAAAAATAGAAATGTTTCTCAGCCACAAAAATTTTAAAATGTGTGGGCTTCAGTCAGCAAGACTGGCTGATGAATTCTGGGAGTTGAAGTCCACACAACTTAAAGTTCTTGAAGTGGAGAAGCACTGACATAGAACCTGTCACCTCTCTATCTATCCTTCCATCCATCCACATATCCACATATACCTACATTTTACATTGCAAAATAAATTTAAATTGTTAGTTGATATGCAAATAATTAAACCTAGCTATCTAAGGTATTGCATAAATATTTGCCTACACATGGGTCAAATTTATTTGTGTGCAACTTTCAAAAACTATATCAATAGGTTGTTTTATATGTTTAGCAGCAGTGGTGAAATCCAATTTTTTTTACTACTGGTTCTGTGGGCGTGGCTTGGTGGGCATGGTATGGCTTGGTGGGCATGGTGTGGCTTGCTGGGCATGGCTTGGTGGGCATGCCAGGGGAAGGATACTGCAAAATCTCCATTCCCACCCCACTCTGGGGCCAGCCAGAGGTGGTATTTGCCGGTTCTCTGAACTACTCAAAATTTCTGCTACCGGTTCTCCAGAACCTGTCAGAACCTGCTGGATTTCATCGCTGTTTAGCAGCCTTTCAGAAGTATTACTGCTATCAGCACTTTATATTTGGGCAAAAAATAAATGCTCATGTTATGTAACCTTATCACATATAGTTAGATATGTCATGAGATCCATGTAATGTGACAGTTACTATAATACAACCTATTTATTATTATTATTTTTAGATAACAGGGTTAGCTGCATAGTAAATAACTATAGAAAACTTGCATAAATTGTCAGTTTGCAGTTGCTGCCACTTCCTGCACAGTAAATTACATATGTTCATTCTTTTTTCCTCCCCAAATCTTTCCTTTAATGAATAATGCATCTCTCCACCTCATAAATCCATAAGGCTTCCTATTTGTCATTCATGGATCATCTCCTTTTGGAATTAGGGAAGCAGAAATGTCTAAATAACAAGGAACCATTTGCATTGATATAATTAATAGAAGGGGAAATTACTTGAGTGTGAAGTTTATATGAAAGTATTCAGGCCCATTCATTTTTAAATACTAAAGAAAAAGGAAATGCAAGGATTTATTTCATCTGAAAAAGTATTCAATAGAATGTTAGTTTGTGTAGGTCAGGCCTGATCTATCTACAACATTTTGCTGTAAAATATGAAAAGAAAATTGTCATATTGGTCTTTCAACATTGCAACGGAACATCATTTCCATTATTCCATTATACTTGCATATAAGAAAGGAAGTTGACCTTGACAGAGATATGTCAGCTCCCTTACAAAATCAATGAGTGAAAAAACATCTGAACTTCATAATAAAAGGTAAAGGTTCCCTTCGTACATATGTACTAGTTGTTCCCGACTCTAGGGGATGGTGCTCATCTCCATTTCTAAGACAAAGAGCCAGCACTGTCCGAAGACGTCTCCATGGTCATGTGGCCGACATGACTAAACACCAAAGACACACAGAATGCTGTTACCTTCCCATCAAAGGTGGTCCCTATTTTTCTACTTGCATTTTTTTATGTGCTTTCGAACTGCTAGGTTGGCAGAAGCTGGGACAAGTAATGGGAGCTCACCCCATTACATGGCACTAGGGATTCGAACTGCTGAACTGTCGACCTTTCGATCGACAAGCTCAGCATCTTAGCCACTAAACCACCATGTCCTGAACTCCATAATAGACACATAATAGACACATAATACTAATGGCTCAGAGTCATCTTCTTAATTCAAGAATATAAAAAAGGGAAGGACATATTTTCCAGACAGAGTTGCACATAGTGTTATTACAGCCAATCTCAATAAAAGTATTTCAATTTTATGCTTCTTAAGTGAGATCCACCCCCACCCTCTTGGCCTTCCAAAAGGACCTGAAAATCTGGCTCTGCCAACTGACTTGGGGTCCTGATGGGACCTGTTGAAATGGTCGATTTGGAAAGCCAACACTAAGGGGAGGAATGAAAGAGAAACTTTCATCATGCAGATGTTTCAAGTACTGTCTCATTTCAATTAGAGGAAATTAGTCAAATTGATGCAAGTTGATGCAAAATGTATATAACTATGACCATAATAATTTAAATGGAATCATATTACAAGTATTATGACTAGTTACTGGATATAGTAAAGTGAAGAGTGTTCCAATAAATATTTGTTTAGTTCCTATAAAATTCAGAATGCTAAACTGGATTAATCTTTAGTCAAATCTAGCAAAGGTATCTAATATATTATATTATATTGATCAGCAGTGTTTAACAATTTGACAACTATCCTAGGAAATGTAGTTGCTCCTATAGCAGTCATTATTTTTGATAATTATTGTATTAGTTAATTTATCAGTGAGGGATACTTAAGTAGATTAGGACTGCCTCAAGTACATTTGAATAGTTGTTCTATCCCCGTCCCCACACACACACAAACAGCCAGCCGGGGGTTAAAGAATTGCTTGACACACACAAGGTTCGTTATCTGGAACTTGGCAGCAATACGATAACCGTCTGCCAAGTGATTTACTTCAAGAAGAGGGAGTTTTCCTCCACCAGATAAACACCAACAAATACACACAGTTTTCAAAAACAGTCCAGCTCAAACAGAAACCTTCAGCAGATTCAGGCGTTGTACAAAGTGACTAGCCAGAAGTTAGCTTTGTCCATCACAGAGTCTAAATGGCCACCACACTCTCTTATATAGCCTGTGGAGTGTGGTCCAGTGACTCAGCTTAATCCCTGGCACGCCTCTTCATCTGCTGAAAACGTTTATCTCGCCTTCGTTGGTGTGGATCCAGGAATGACGTATCACCGTCATCTCTGTCATCGGAGACACCTGGCTCCTGGCAAATCTCCTCTCCCTCGGCAGATACCTGAGGCATAGCCAGAGACAAGGGGCCTGGAGAGGGAGGGCTGGCCGGCTCCTCTCCTTCATGTTCGGAGCCTTCTCCCTCCGATAAAATGGGCTCAGGGGTCGGAGCCACAACAATAGTAAACTCATTTTATAAATTACAAAATACATGGATGTGAATATAGGTATAAAATGTATGTACCCAAAGCAATGTGTATTTATGGTATAGATTTGTACACATGAAATTTTTAAGACATAAAACAAATTTAACAACAATATTTATCAATGGTAGAAAAATGAGCTTCAAATATTTTTCACAATGCTTTCCAATCTCTTGACAGTACAATTCAATCAGTGGAATGGCACGAAAGTTGTATCTACTTTTGTTTACAATATCTGTTGTAGGCAATTTTATTGGATCATCTCCCTGTCACTTTCACCACAATGAAATTGCACAATGAATTTGTTATACTTTAGTATGAACAAACAATTTTTGACTATAAGTTCTTAGGAGGACAATTCTGCAAACATCCACTGATATATATGAAATCTTAAGTATTATTTTCAGACTTAACCCAAATATATGTTTGTTAAGACTGCAGATATATTTTGGTAGTTATGTGTACTTGCAATATGTATTCATTATGGTCTTGTAGACATATACTAATATTATATAATTTGAATATATAAATAATTGAATTCTGAAAAAGAAATTGCTTCCAAGTTTTGATTCTCAGAGGAAAATTCTGATTTGTACAACAAATGAAAATAATGATTCATGCAATATTTTAAAACAGTTTTGAAAAGAAAAGGCATGTGTACAAGCCAATAACAAAATGCAATGCTTACTTATTTAATAATAATTATGCATGCAACAAAAATACAGGGGTACTTTAGAAAACATCAGATACGTGAAGCTTTATTGTTGAATTGGGAGAAGGTTAAAAAACATCATTATTTGAAGATTCCAGTCTGGGTATCTACAATTGAAGCTTTTTCATGTCCAGTAATATTTAAAAGGGAACAAATTATTAGATATAGTGAATTATTGAATGAAAAGAGTGAACTTAAATTAAAGCAGGAACTAGAAGATCAGGGATGTAAGATGGACTGGTTTTCATATACAGTATGCAAATATTTTCTAGATATCGAGAAGATCTCAAACAAGAAGGTTTTTATAATGTTTTGACTAATTTAGATAAGATTTTAATGGGTTCTGATGACCATGTAATTAAAAAGTTATATGGATATTTGTTAGAGGTAAAACTGGAAGAAGAACAAGTTAAAGAATCAATGATAGCATGGGGGGAAAAATTTGGTCATGGTATTGATTTAGAGAAATGACAAAAATTGTGGCCGCATAATTATAAAATGACAATGTCTACAGCATATAAGGAGAATTTATATAAGATGTTTTACAGGTGGCATATACCCCAACGAGGATAGCCAGAATGTTCAAGAAAAAATTGGAGAAGTGTTGGACGTCTCATCAGACTCCAGGATCATATTACCATATGTGGTGGACATGCGTAGAAGCAAGGAGATATTGGACTAAGATACACACGGGGTTGGAAAAAATTATAAAGAGTCATATTGACTTTAAACCAGAGACATTTTTATTAGGGATCTTACCAGAGACATATAATAAAGAATTGCAATATTTAATTGTGAATGTTTTAACAGCAGCTAGAATTGTATTTGCTTAAAAACTGGAAAGGAGAGAAAATACCTACTGATGAAGAAACTATTAAGAAAAGGATGGACTGTGCTGAAATGAGTAAATTGACATTTGAAATAAGAGAACAGGAAGATAAACAATATTTGATATGGGATTTATTTTACCAATGGATAGATAATAAAACATGGAGATAAATATGAAATATGAAGTGGAAATTGAGATAAAATAACGGAAATATTTCTCTATGAAAATAAGCTTTGGTCATATATTGATATTTTGAAGATGGGATTGAGCACAAAAGGATGTTAACCGGTCGATATACTGTCTGTAATTGTTTGGAATGATTATGTTTTTATGTTTTATTTTTGTTTTAAAATAAAAAAAAATGTTTGGAAAAAAAATAATAATTATGCATGCATATATGCGTACTATTTTGAATAGTATTTATAATCTCTGTAAATTTATGTTCTTATGTACACATATCATAATTTTGTTTTTCAGCATAAATATCACAACACAGAAAATGAACAAAAATAATTAAATAATTTATCTTAACTCATTTGATAAAGGGGGGAGCTGAAATAAATAAGAGCCTTGATAGTACAGTGGTTTGGTGCACCCTGTCATTAACACAGCTGCCTGCAATTTCTGCTGGTTCGAATCTCTCCAAGGCTCAAGGTTGACTCAGCCTTCCATCCTTTCTAAGGTAGGTTAAATGAGGACCCAGTTTGTGGGGGCAATAAGCTGACTTTGTATAAAATATACAAAAGAATGAAGGCTATTGCTTAACGCATTGTAAGCCGCCCTGAGTCTCCGGAGAAGGGCGGCATATAAATCAAATTAAAAAAAAAATAGTTTACACAAACATTTTTCACAATATTCTTTCTATCTTTCTATTCTTTCACACCAACATTGTTTCTATCATATCCACCCATCACTTTGTAAATTGTTTTTTTGCTATTTAAACTTATTTCTCTCTTTTTGAGGATCTCATCATTTCTATACAACTATGATTTCCTCAGCCTTCCTCTTCTTCTGGATCCTTTCATTATTTCTTCATATATTTGTCCTTAATTCAGTTCCATTCCTTTTCTCGTTATGACCTTCCTTCTCAATGGACTTCTTTCATACTAGTCATTCATTTTTATATTCAATTCACTTCATTCTGCACCTATTTATTTTTTCCTTTCTCTTCTTCTTTTACTACATATATTTCTCAAGTAAACCTTTTCCTTTGAATTCAGTTTTTATGTTTCTCCTGACGTGCCCAATTCTCATTTTGTTGTAGCAAAGATTTTATAAAAGGGGCGTTGGTCCTACCTGACACGCTCTTTCTCATTGGGTGGAGACAGCAGCCATGCTTGGGTAGTGACTCATACAGTCAGATTGGAAGACTGAGCCTGTAAAATTTGACAAGTCCCGCCTCTGTTGCCAGGGATCCCAGCTTTTGGTGAAGACAGAAGGAAACAGGCTCATCGTGTGGCAGAGACATTTGTGAAGAGTACCAGAAAGAGAAAAAAACAATACCCCAAAGACACAGGCTGAAAACGGGTGGGGATGGCTGTTGTCTCCACCCAACGAGAAGGAGCGTGTCAGGTAGGACCAACGCCCCTTCTCCATTGAGGGTGAAGACAGCAGCCATGCTTGGGACATACCCAAGTTCACAGTGTTAGGCAAGGGAGGGCTCAGTCTGGGCGAATGACTCTCCTCCCGCAAGAACCCCTTGTAACACACTACATCAAAAAGATGCCTCCTGTGAGGCAAACCTGTCAAACTTATAATGCTTAACAAAAGGGGAAGGAGAAATCCAGGTTGCCGCTCTGCAAATGTCCACTAAGGAAGCTTGCATGCCCCAGGCCGTGGATGTTGCCGCGCTGCGTGTCGAATGCGCCATCAACCTTGACGGTAGAGGAGAAGAGCAAAGCTCATAGGCCGTAGCAATCGTCTGGCGAATCCAGTGACCGATGGTAGAAGAGGATACCTTAGAATCTAAGGAGACAGGAAGGAAGGAGACAAACGATTCTGAATGACAGATCACTGCTGTTCTGTTGAGGTATATCCAGAGAGCTGTCCAGACATCCAACGTGTGCCACTTCTTGTCTGACAAAGTGGTTGGGTGAGGACAAAAGTCTGGAAGGATAAGTTCCTGTGAAAGGTGAAACACAGAGTTAATTTTAGGGACAAAGGTAGGATTTAGCCTTAGAACCACATGGTCCGCAAGGAAGACACATAAGGTGTTTCTTATCGATAGCACTGCGATTTCCGAAATGAACAGAGCTCTGCCCGCTGTCACTATTAACCGCTTCTCAGCTGATTGACCTTGCCGCCGGCTTCGAAGTGGAGTTTTCGCGCTCCCTGTGGTTTGCCGCTTGGGGTCACATCACAAGGGCTTGGTGAACTGTAAAATCACCCTGATTTATTCCTGCTCAGCTCTTTGACTTCTCTTACCGGTCCGCATCTCAGCTGTTTGACATTGCTGATCTGCTCAGTAACGGAGCTTGGTGATCCCTGAGTTGGCAGCTTTGGCTGCCATTTTGTTTAGGGGTGAGGTGACACATTGAGCTTGTCTCAGGCCTCCTGTCTTTCTGGCTGTGCCTGCTACCCTGGCCTAACCTTGCCTTCAGCTCTTTTGGCAGACATTGCTTCACCTTACAGGCTTGGGGTTAATTGCCTTCTCCTTTCTCTGTTCGTGCCTCACATATTTATCACAGGCTGCATCTAGAATTTGACATTCCCCTGATACAGGACTGCCTTGCTTAACACGGAATCTATTTTCCACTCCTTGGGTGTTATACGACCTATCATGCCTAAGGTTCTGGCCAAGTCAAAACATGGCCTGTTTGTAAAAAACGCTGACAAGCGGCAAGCCTTTGGGGGTGCGAAACTCTACTTCACAGCCAGCACCAAATTCAATCAGCTGAGAGGCAGTTAAGCTAAGCAGCAGTAGCCCTTTAACAGCCTATTAGGGGGAAAGTAGCTTTTGCTAAAAGCTCTGATAAACAGAGATAGCCAGAGAGAGTCAAGCCTCGTAGCGAAAATGTTAATTAGTTTCAATCAGCTGTGAGGCAGTTTAAAATAGCAGAGAAAACTCTGCGCTTTGTTAAAACTGCCGGCAAGCGGCAAGAATCAGGGAGTGAGACAACTCCTCAAATGGAAAAGTTTATGGCTATAGTTGTTGGGAGAATCGATATAGAAGTGCAAAGCTCCACAGCTGGTAACATTATTTAATTGTTAGGATCCCATCGGCTAAGCCGGTGACTTTGGATCACCCCCGGGAGCGGAAAGCTCCACTAACCTTTGAAACTGACCAGTTTCAATGTGCCTCTGCTGTTAATTGAGGTATGTTGAAGTAAAATTTTTGGTTCAAATCTTACCGTAAGCAGAAGAGTAGTCCAATACGAAGTCCAATGGTCAAAACCGAATAATCAGATATGAATAAAATAGACTCTAATGCTGAAATCCCCTGGCAACAGGGGCTCAACAGCGATTCCGAGTAAATTGCTATCCAAAATGCCCACCTGTCAATCAAATAAGGGAGCGTGAGGCTCCGCAGTGATTCTGAGCGGATGTTCATTCAAAATGGCCACCTGTCAATCAAAAAGGGGAGCGCGAGGCTCCGCAAGAACGAAACTGCCTCAGAGCCTTCAAATCAATTAAGTAAGTGGAAACGCTGTGAAAAGGGCAATCAGATAATAAGGCAAGCCAAGATACAGGCTGGAGATGGTAAATCTCTTTTACAATTCAATGGCAGTACATGAGACAAAATGGCTTCCAGGCTATAATGTGGAGCTCTGTGACTAGAGGGACACAATGTAGGGAGCGCAAACACTCTTCCAGCTACCACAATATATTTAAGGTGAGGTAAGGGATTGACCAAATAATGAAGGGGGAGCGAAGCTCCACGATCCCTTCAGTCAAGGGAAGGTTTTTAAAATTAATATAGAAGGGTGTGGTCGACAGG
This sequence comes from Arizona elegans, assembly GCA_022577455.1. Classification (NCBI taxonomy): domain Eukaryota; kingdom Metazoa; phylum Chordata; class Lepidosauria; order Squamata; family Colubridae; genus Arizona; species Arizona elegans. Next base: position 77,883,607 of record JAKOOJ010000006.1, on the reverse strand, counting down.
TAAATCCCATTATCGTTTTAAAGAGACAAAGACCAAAATAATCCTGGAACAGAGTTTATTCTTTGCAAAGGTCTCCCTCAAAGTGAGAGAGCAAATTACCATTCGTTCTCGCCGTCTTTTATACAATTTCAAGTTACATCTTACAGGATACAAGCATGTCCCTTGAGTACAATTTCAAACCTTATATAATAGACAAACACATGATATTCCCATTATGGAAAGTCCCCACAATTCCAATATAAAAATACCCTACTTAAAATATTGCTTATACATGTAAGATCAGCATTCACGTACTTCCCCTTCTTAACGAGGTCAAGTTGACCTGAAGCATACATCCTGTTGAATAAACACTTTCTCAAGAACACAGGAAACATGTAATTCCGTTCTCATGTTCCTAAATGTCAGCTAAATTATATAATCAGGTTACAATCAGGTTATACAAGGTAAAACAAAGCCTTAACATGATTTTAAAATGGCGTAACTCAGGTTATACTATTTTACAGGAATAACCCTAATTTCTTTATTTCTCACAATCCCCCCTTCTCCTCTTTACTATCTTTTATTTCTGTAAACTATGAATATCCCGTAACAGTATAGAAACTCTTCTCCATACAATAGGTAATTTGGACAATGCCATGTTACCACATAAAAACATTAACCTGTAAGGAACTTGTATCCTTAGACATGGAAAATGTAACCCTTCCTCCAAAATCCAAAAACTTCTTGTATGAAGGTGTATAATTACCAAATAGCTCAGTGCATTGCTTATATAAAAATTCCATTCTATTTGTAAGGCCAATGTATTGAGGAACTATCCCATATGTACGTTTGCACTTGGCACACACCATCTTCAAAAGATGACTTAATACATATCTCGGCTTCCTCAGTGGTGTCTATTAGGGTTAGTGGTGTTTCTATAAAAGAATAACGGTGCTCGCATTCAGTATGGAAACGTAGCTGCTACCATGTTATAGGGTAACTAGGCAACACAGCTAAAATCCCCATTCCTATCTACATCTGTAGAATAACAAACATTATCACAAAAAAACCCCATTATTCCTAGTGAACTAGCTCCCCCAACATATTATTCAAAGAGATAAAAGATTATTATCTTACCTCCAATTCATCAATCAATCAAGGAGAACTTACATCCACTGGATACCAAAACATACATTTACACCAATCAATAATATCTTTCCTCAATACAATCAAAAACACAACAAGAATTATTACCACTCCTAGCCAAATACAAAATTCTTCATAAAACTCTTCTTCCATCCATTGGTCCCCAATCGTCTAAGGTTTGTCATCAAAAAGTCAGCTTTAAGAGGGTTTGCAGGTTCCGTAGCAACTGTCCTTCCATAATGCAAAGCCACCAGTCTCTCGACTCTGGAATAGCATACCCAACCTTGTTCCTTAGTCCTTACAGCCGACCCTGTAGTTAACAGAACTTAGAACGGTCCACACCTGCTGCAACTTCTTCTCAGTAATGGCTTTTATCCGACCCAGTCTCCAGTTTTTTATTCATGTGCTTGGAAATCAAGAGGTGGATTCTGTCCTTTTTACCTTAAATGAGAAAAACACTGGGACAGTCCCTGTATATATTTTCAAAAAAAACATCCGTCAATTCTATCCTAAGCATCTCAACTTCCGCCACATATGGCAATCCAAACATCATTTCATACATAAATATCCCCAGATCTTTCCTAGGACTAGTTCCTATTCTTAATAGAGCTAAAGGCAAACACCTCATTCAAGGTAGTTGAAGCTCTAACATTAATTTTTATATCATAGATTTACTTATTTGATTAGCACATTCACAACGCCCTATAAACAATAAATGTAATTGCCAATCAATTCCTAATTGTTCCATAAGCTTCATCACCTTGGACAATGAAATGTATACCCCTATCACTATCAATGAGATCAACCAATTCATATTTGGGTATTATTCGCTCTAATATGAATTAACAATCTTCTGAACACCTATCTTTACACAAAGAAAGGCTTCAACCTATCCAGTAAAATAATCCACTATTATTACATATATCAATAGTCACACCACCAGCATTTCAATGTAATCTACTTAGATTCATTGAAAAGGCCAAATGGTCAAATCTCTACATATTTTTTTTCATACACAATGTATTCATTTCCGTACCATACATATAACTATTGTATACACACCCCTAGACACATATATGCATATACATTTAATAAAATCAATAAGTGCTTGCGTTCCCCAATGGTTCTCTCATGCACTCATTCAATCACATTCCACATCACAATTTTAGTAAAAATTTGCACTCCATCTTTAGGCATCCATTTCCCATTCACTTATACACCCCTTCATCCACTATTTATATAATATCAAGTTTAGAAGAATCCTCAGCTGCCTTTCGAAATTGTGACCTCTCCTCAGGGGAGAACAAATAACCCAATATATGCTGTAACTCTGCAAAAGTATACAGATTGGGTCTCAGGAATAAATCCAATGACTCAGACAACTTGATCAGATCCGCCTAGAAAGACGGCATGTTTCTTTTATAATCTTCCAGATCAGAAGATGTCAAAGACACATTCACAAAAGCCGCAATACCATTCGGCATTCCTCTTAAAGGAAACATTCCTTTAGTTAGTGAACATGTAACATGAGAAGTGGATGGATTCTGTTTCACAATTACTAACCATTCACCCAACCCCTCCTCTATCTATATTACTGCCCTGCTGAAGTCTCTTCCTCTCTGCTCCCAGCAGCAACATCAATTTCATCCACAACTTCTTCTTCCTTCCCATACAAAACTCTAGATCTTCTCGGGGAAGAGGGGTTAAACTACTAAACATGGAACTGAGTTCAACATATAACAATTGAGCTTTCAACTTCTTTTTCTCACCAAAACGTTCTTCAAACCATTGATCCAATATGGGTCTGACTCACCAAACCTACTCCACCTATAATTAGGCTGTATCAACACAAACCTCCTTACAATAATTAATCATAGTCACCTTATCCAATACCTTTGTACAAGCTTTCAACCAATCCTCTGACCACTGTATTAACAATGTCCCTAATGGAGATATGTATTACAACCTGTATTACATTAATTATACACACAAACCATACAGGCCATACACACACAAACATACACCAATCCAAACCACCAAAGAGAAAACATATACCCACTCCTGGTGCACCGAAGTCTTCAGGAACGTTCCTCTCTGTCCAGGCATTGAAATCAGTGTTTGTGCGCACGTATCAGGGAGTTCCCTTCCAGACAGAATGTTTTCAGTCCCTTCGGGCGCCAATTGTGGTCAACAGGTAAATCCCATTATCGTTTTAAAGAGACAAAGACCAAAATAATCCTGGAACAGAGTTTATTCTTTGCAAAGGTCTCCCTCAAAGTGAGAGAGCAAATTACCATTCGTTCTCGCCGTCTTTTATACAATTTCAAGTTACATCTTACAGGATACAAGCATGTCCCTTGAGTACAATTTCAAACCTTATATAATAGACAAACACATGATATTCCCATTATGGAAAGTCCCCACAATTCCAATATAAAAATACCCTACTTAAAATATTGCTTATACATGTAAGATCAGCATTCACGTACTTCCCCTTCTTAACGAGGTCAAGTTGACCTGAAGCATACATCCTGTTGAATAAACACTTTCTCAAGAACACAGGAAACATGTAATTCCGTTCTCATGTTCCTAAATGTCAGCTAAATTATATAATCAGGTTACAATCAGGTTATACAAGGTAAAACAAAGCCTTAACATGATTTTAAAATGGCGTAACTCAGGTTATACTATTTTACAGGAATAACCCTAATTTCTTTATTTCTCACAAAGGGGAAGAGGGAATTCCTTTTCACCCCCACCCAACGCTGGTTGCTGAGGTAAAAAGGGACAAAGAATTAGTCACAGTCACAAAAGAATAGTCCAAGAGGAATCCGAGTCAAACCTTGATATCAACCATCTGAAAAAGAGAAATAGGAAAATTAGTAAAATTGTCAGAGACAGAAAACCATACGACTGTCCAGTCTGAAGGACTGAGCCAAAAGCTGGGATCCCTGGCAACAGAGGCGGGACTTGTCAAATTTTACAGGCTCAGTCCTCCAAACTGATAGTATGAGTCACTACCCAAGCATGGCTGCTGTCTCCACTTCAATGGAGAAGAACAGCCACTGTCACTTCCTTCAACAAATATTCATTTCTACATACCACCCATGATCTTTGTATTACTATTTGCATGTCTTAAAATGTTTCCATGTATTTTTCACCTCTAATTTTGTCCTGGAGTCATTAATTTCAGATCTAAATTTAAATACAATCTACTAACATTCATGGCAAATCATTCTGGTTTTCAGACAACAATACACAATCTGCATAAAAATATGTGGTATATCTTATATTACATCCTTTAATAAATAAGCACTAGCATTGCTACAATGCTGAATTATCCATAAATTTATTAAATAATCAAATGGCGATTGTGCACCTTTTCCTTACTTCCTGGTCAGTGTTGAACTGTTTGCTAATCTTCCATTAATTTTCATGCTTGCTTAACTTCTATTATATACCACTTTAAAGACATGTGCAAGTTTGTACAAAATATTCCATAATTAAATTCTCACTTTGTCATACATTATCTCTAAACTAACAAACACCCTGGAAATTTTCTCATATGAATGTGGTTGTCAGTGATTTGCTGAGGAGCAAAAACACTCTACCCAATGTAAAACCATACAGTGTTTCCTAAAATTTATTCATTGTTACTTTTTGTAGCTTTTTCTAAACCATTTCCCAGACACACTTACTTAACAAGCTAATTCCCTTACTGTTTTTGCATTCACGTTGATTTTCTTTCTCTTTGTAGGCATTCTTCCAATCTTTAGGCATATATCCACTCTTCACATCAGATATATAAGAGATTAGATATACTCATGGGAAGTGAAACTATCAATAACTATTATTTAGCATATCTCTAAATTCTAATAGGTCCAAAGAGCAGTTAAGAAAAAGTTACTGTTAGGAACCTTTAAAAATACGTTGTTTTCTTTTTGTTTTGTTTTGTTTTTAACCAAATAATATGATACTCAAATTCCATCACAGCACAAAACAGTTCATAATTTATGATATCCATCGGGAACCTAGTGTTGCTTTGCCAAAATGTGCATATATTTGAGGATGCTATGCACCAGAAGTCTGTTTTCATTTATTATTAATAAATAACAACAACAACAATTCATTTGTGAAAGTTATAAAGAAACAAAATGTTTTAGGGAAAGTGATGCAGTAATTATGTTAGAGAATTTTGCATAAAATGTGCATATATTAGAGAAATGTATTAGGCTGTATCTTGACTGCAATGCAATTCGAATGTAAATTCAGTGCCGGTTGTCAAAGCAATTCTATTTAAATCGAAGCACTGAAGAAAATTGATTTACTTAGATCATCCATTTCAATCTAGAGAAAATAATTTGGGACATACATAGGCATTTGTGAAGAAAAGACCTTTTATCATCCCTCCAAGGCTGCACATATCCCATAACTAATACAAGCATGAATATATTAGGGGAGTTTGTTATATGACAAGTGTGTGTGTGTGTGTGTGTGTGTGTGTGTCTGTGTGTCTGTGTGTCTGTGTGTCTGTGTATGTCTATGTGGAGAGACAGAGAGAGGGAATGTGTGCATGTGACAAAATAGACATACTTGAACAGGGACAGATTTTGATTGATTCTGTTCCTTTCTAGTTATTGCCCTAATGTCCTACATGTAAAATGCCAAATATCCATTCCAAGGCAGATCTGGTCCCCACACTGGTAGTGTTTAAAATGACTCTGAAAGTCTTGGGTTAAAGTGGAAAGCTGTCATGTATATTTGATTATATATTTAGGGTTATTTTTCATCTGGAGTTTCATGGATTTTTTTTCATTGAAATACATGTTTCTTTTAGTGTACACCACCCAAAGGCATTGTAGACTTGGATATCCTTATAAGTTTCTAAATAATATAAACTACCCACTTTTTCATCTTCACTCTCCATCTTTTTTCTATTGTGAATATGCAAATAAAGGCATTACATTTGTATTAATCAAATATAGAATATTCTTTTTTACCTGAAGGGTAGGATAAAAACAATCACAGCAGGTGATAGCATCTAGCAATCTTGGCTGATTCCAAAATAGTTAAATACCATGAGAAAAATCACTAAAAATTCCAGATAGTAATCTAGACAGAATGGATTAAAAAAAAAAATACTTGCTAAAAATGACTTTTAGATTTTTGCTAAGAAGACATCTTGAATCTGTCCAAGTAGCAATTATTATAACTTTTCTTGCAGTTCCAATTACTGATGTTTTTGCTTTTAGCAGGTTGGTAATGATATAAATTATTTAAATAGACAAATATTATTAGAGAATGCTTGGTACTTTATATTTTATTTTAACTATGAAATTGATTAAGAGACACATAACTTTATTTTACAGAAGTAAATTTTATCTTCTTAAAAATAAGATCATATCCAAAAATGAGTACTGTACTATTATGCTATGGGAAGGATACCTGAAGAGAAGAAGACAAATTTGGATAGCAATGGATAAAAATAGATATTAACATTTTAGATGCCATCTGAAACTTGATTGTGGACCACTAAATCGTCTCCATAATCAAGTTTCACGGGTTGTTCAGATGGAATCTAAAATGCTCATATCTATTTTTAAAACAGTTTAGAACACTTTCTCATTTGTGAGTTTGCTTTTCAGAATTGCTACTCTAAATGCTCACTTCTGCTGTTTTGGTAGATGTTATGTACGTCCTGGTGTTATTTCTTTTATCTCATGAGCTTATTTGAGCACAAAATCAAATGCTGCTTTTTTCATCCCAAACCTGGGAAATTCAATTTAGTAACTTTTAAAATAAATAACAGCATTCAAGTGCTTAAGGCTTTGGTAAGTAACTTATAATTATCTGCCTATTCGGAGAGAATTAACCAGCATCAAATTCATATGCATCATACATGATTGTCAATCTATCAGCCTGACTTTTTCTATACATATAAACTCAATTTTGTTGGCAGGACTTAAATTGGGATTTAATTCTAGCTGGAGTGCATTTAAATGTAAATGCCTTTAGCCTTTTCCTTGCAACATTAGATTTGAGAACTTTGTATCAAAAATGTGCATTTGATCAAAACACCTTCACACAATTTCTGTGCAAAATAATCATGAAAACAAACTATTTTCACTTGGTACAAAATGTGTTGGAGCAGATCACCTACATTGACAGAGCTGAAAATAACTCTGCCAATGTGATTTCTTTACAATAATACTTGCAAAGATTTTAATTGAGGATGTTCTTAAATCACTGTAAATTGATACAACAATAAGCATAAAACTAAACTATATAGTTAGTACATATAAATAATGTAAATAATTGATCTGTCTCTAATGAAAAATATGTGAGATTTGCTTGCAATTTAATTGTTAACCAATCCACTGAATCAGCAATCAGTTATATTACTTTTCTGCAGACCAGATTCAAGTAACATGACAAAATACTATATGACTACAGCTTGAATGTAAAGAATTACAATAAATATTAAACTAAATTAGACACCTGAGATTCAAAGATTGATTTCATATGTCCTTGCATTAATTCATGTAATTATACTCTAACGATTAAAGCAGGATAATAGGTACATAATTATTAAGGTCTTCAGTATCTAGCTTTCCCAGCAAACAATTATTACCTCGCCTCTCTCTCCCCTAACCCTCTCTCCCCTAACCCCTAACCTAACTCTCTCCCCTAACCCAACCCATAGGGACTACATGGCCACGATTCTTAATAATGAGAAAATAACATGAGATTTTGAATCAGTAATTACTTTACTTGGAACCTGTCCATTTTTCAAATTGAAATCGTGTGATCTTTTCCTGTGCTGTGCTGTGCTGTGCTGTCCTATCATAGTGCTCTCTCTCTCTCTGTCTCTCTCTCTCTCTCTCTCTCTGATTGTGGGAGAAGAAGGGGCCTCAGAAGGACGAGCACAGAATGCTAGGAATGTATACTAAGAATATAACATGTAATCCCAGCAGGTTGATCCAGGTTGTGAAGGTCATTCTAGCTGCCCAGATAAAGCAATTAGGCACCTGTGTTGGGCAACCAGGATATGAGAATGTTCTATAGACAGAAAACCTGTAAATCCTATAAATAGAGAAGGAATATCACTTGAGAAATATGGTATAGACTGGCACCTTAAGGCTCCGCACCTTTCCCAACCTATGCGGTGATTCTTGCACATTCCCATGTTTTTCCTTGACTAGCAATGCCTACGTGTGCTTTTCCCAAAACATGTACCTCTTATGAATCCCCATGCACCTTCCCACCCACCCCATGCATCTTCCTCAACATGCACAACCACAGACCCTTCCCGACATGCACCATTTCTGACCATCATGTGCCATTTCTGCCCCACATATGACTTCTTCTACATATCTAAGCAACTCAGGCAACCTTGATTTCTTTTACATTTGTATAAGCATGGTTTGTATTGCATTTACTCTTTCTCTCTATTGCAAGTAACACAGCAGCCATACATACAATTTATTGTATGTTGTATGTATGGCAACTACCTCATTGCAAAAATGTTGATATGCTAATCTTTCAGTGGGAAACTAGCAATAAAATTTTCAACTGAACAGAGAAATTGTGGCTGGGATGGAGACTTCACAGTTACCCATTTCAATTTTTTCCCCCTAAAAAATTAAATGCATATAGTATTTAAATATAATACTGAAATATCATTCCAGTTATGGAAATATGGATGGATATAAAATGCTCAGAATTAATTTCTTTCTTACCTGAACTAGAATTAGATAGGTTGTTTATTTTGCTAGTTTTGTTGTCTTCCTTAAGTGATGCATGGTACTCTGCAATTTCTCGGTCTATCAGAATGAAAGAAATCACAAATCACATATTTAATATCAGTTGTATTTGTTAATTGCCAGGTGGGTTTTTTTATCTAATCAGAACACTCATCTGTTTTTCATGTAATTATCATTCTCTTAGATGATTATATGTTACGTTGTAGCAATTGATTTTATGATTTATAAATAATATGTTTCCTTCTTTATTTGCTATTTTTTAACTGTGTGCTTCAAATTCTATCTGTGTAGCTTGTACAGAAAAAAAGAAGATAGGGTTTTATCTCTGTTGGGAAACATTCCATTTAGAACAGATTGGTTTGTTATGTCACTTACAGACTGTCACTTGAAAATCCTGTGAATTAGAGGTGACCGAGTCAAGTCCAGATCATCAGCTTCTTCATAAAAGGAAAGAAAAGCCTTAAGTGCTAGCAGATGTGGAATGAGGACAGGTAAAATGATCAAATGGTTGACAATGCAACAAGGAAATGGCTAGTTTGATATGAGGGTAGAATGAAAAACATATCAAACCTAATCCTTTCAACATCGTACTTTGTGGCAGAAAATCTATCTGGTCAGCATTTTTATATAGTGAGATGAATTGAGAGTTAAATAATTCTGTTATGTGGTGGTCACTATTTTATTTTTTGGATTTATATGGGGTTTTATTATATGATGAGAATTTTCTTTCTTTCCTTTTTGATTTATTGTTTGTCTTTATTCATATGCCAGCAGAGTTTGAATTTGTTTGAGTTGCATAGCCTTATAAATCTTGAAAATAAGTACATTAATTAAATAATTTAAAAAGTCCTAAATCAGTATGAACAATTCTGACTTTCAGCCTTTTCATTTATCTCTAAGGTTGCTATTTCAAAATTGTTATACTTAACTAGGATAATCCTTTGTAGTAAAATCTTGTGTTAGCTTTTCCTCTTTCTTCTAGATTCAGCCTAGAAAATGCATCAGAAAATTTAATTCCTGAAGATAATTAGGCTGAAAAAAATGTACCACTGTTATTTCAGAACAATAAGCAACCCATTACTTGGGTTGCATAGGGGCCATGGTTTCAATGCAGCTTTCCACGCTAATTCTGCTGACTGACTGCTGTTCGATTCTTACTGGCTCAAGGTTGACTCAACCTTCCATCTTTCCAAGGTCAACAAAGTGGGGACCCAGATTGTTGGAGGCAATATGCTGACTCTGTAAACAACTTAGAGCGGGCTTTAAAGCATTATGAAGTAGTATGTAAGTACTATTATTATTTGAGCATTTGGCTTACTACTAAAGCCCACAGTATTTATTAGCCTGATAAATATTTCTACTCATGTCTTTTCTACTCATGCTTAACAAGTTAAATAAAATGTTTAAAGGTCCAATAACATTAATGGTCCATTAATTGAGAGGAGGGGCTTCTGGTTGATGTCGCGGTGAGATCAGACATGATGAGTGGGTCTCTGCGCTCCCGTACTAAGTTTTCCCCATTGGTGAGCTCTGAAAGGAGCCAAAGCCGCCCTGTAGGGATGGTGAAGTAAAGAGGGTTGCCCTGTGAGGTCATGGAAAATTGCAATTCTCCTGTCTGACCCAGGTTCTTTTTCCCTCTCAGCCATAATGAGGAGAAGAGGCTGAGAGGCTAAAGGCTAGAGGCTAAAGATGGCTGCTACTAAGCTTGGACAACCAAGCAACAACTAAGACTAGTGCTATAGCAAAGTAGGTGAACAGTGACTGGAACTGGGGGAGAGGATTCCTTTTCACATAAAACCTAACCCCGAGGAATAATTTAGAACTTCTTGTTCAGAATTATTTGTTAAAGTGGCAAATAAGCATTCTGAGAAAAATACTAGATCAGAAGGAAAAGATTTAAAGAGAGGGAAACAATAAATTTCTAAAAATACATAAAATTGGACTCTTAAACTGGGAAAACGTGGTAATGGGAAGGCATTTTAAAACTCTGGAATTATCTACTTTAAAAACTTATCCTCCTTCTATAATTGAATTACAATTAAAACTACAATCAAAATAACTAAAATTAGATTGACTAGTGGCAACACTGAAATTTAAGTTGAAAGCGCCACCTGCTGACAAAAGGAAAATATACAAGTCTGGGAATACTTGTATGAAGGATTGTGAAAATATTTACTGGGTTATATCTAACTACCCCATGACTACTGGAAACTCAAATATGAGAACAAGGAAGTTGTTTAATTAAACTGATCCCTGAATGTTAAGCTAGAAGATTGAACCTGTAAAGGGGACATAAAGAGGCTTTTGATAACTTCTGGGACTATCTAAATGGAACTGATTAATTACCTATGGCATACAAAAAACTGTGATTAGTGTACTTCTTGAAGGGCAATTTTAGGTCTGAATAAATGGTTCTTAGACTATTGGACAAAAGTGGGATTTTAAAAAAAAAAAAAAAAGATGCTTCATAAGGAAGAAATGAAGAAACTTTGAAGGAGATGGCATTGATTTTCCAAAGCACAAAGACATCATGAAGTAAGGATTTAAGGAGATTTTTGAAAAAATGGAAAATACTATACGAGGGATGATGAGTAAAGATCTAGACACTCAGAAAAGGGAGGAGCTAACAGAAGGAATGGATAGAATAGAAGAACCAGCGAACAAAAGAAGAAGACAAGGAGGAGATAATAATAAAAATAACAGTGATTGATAAATTAAACCAGGGGGAAAATATTTCAAGAGAGTTGAAAAGAGAATTGGAAATACAGGAAGATACTTTTGAACAGCTTTGGGCAGATACTTTGGAAACTAGGCAGTGGAAGAGGGTAGAGATGGGAGAAATACTTAGATTGAATAGCCAAGAAGTAGATGCAGACAGAGATAAAGATCCAAGAGAGGAATATGGGAGACACATCAAAAAAAAGCATAGCAACTAAAGTACTGAAGCTGGCAAGAGACGATGGATAGAAAGGAAAGGGTTTCATTTGCTTTTCTTTTTCTCTTTCTTCCCCTTCTGTTTTAGAATGCTGGCATGATTAGAAGTTAGATAGAAATAGGAGAAGGGGGAAATATTTGTATATACATACCTTTATATAATGGAATAAAAGTAACAATAAAATGGGAAAACTAGAGATTGAATAATGGTATTATTAAGTAAGTTTTAATAAAATTGTGATTGGCATTGGAATACTATATTGAAACATTGAGCAATTAAATAATGAAAGAACATACTTTAATATAAACATGGGTATTACTATCAGAATTATATAGATTTGATGATTGTAAAGAATACTAGAATAATTTTGTATGTCTAAATAATATTGGGATTGGTATTAGAATTGTGTATTGAAACATTGAAGCATGAAATAATGAATGATTGTCTCTTAATGCAAATAGATGTAAAGAGTGAAGTATGGGAGGTAAGTTAAAAATGAACAGGAGTCAAAGCACCAAAGTGGGTGAGAGATGTTGGATAGAAAGAAAACGCCTTTTAATAAAAGGGTGACATGATTAAAAGTTAGACTAGCGATAGAAATAAGAGAAAGGGGGAATATTAGTGTGTACATTTTTACATAATAAAATAAAAGCAATAACAAGAGGGAGGCTTAGAAATTGAATGGTGGTATTATTATGTATGATCAAATAATATGGCGAGTGGTATTAGAGCAATATATCAAAACATGGAATAATTAAATAATGATAGACTACAGCTTAATATAAAAGTGTATTATTATTAGAAATATATAAATTGGTTGAATGTTAAAACTATGGTTAATTTTACTAGTTTTATTTGTATTAGTATGACACCCAGGTGAACACTGTTCAATCATTGATACGTATATGTAAAATAAGATAAAACATTTTGGGAAAGACATTAATGGTCCCATTAATCTTAATCATGACAATTTCAAATTCTCAAAATATGGTAACTTTTGGGTAGTTCCAATAAATGACAATATAATCTTGAATTTATTGGAAAAGAGAAGGAAGGACAGAAACTTAACAATTATAATAATTTGGAAAAGTAAACTGTAAAATTTACACCAGAGCTATGTAAAGAATAGTGTTCATCGGTTGCTTGTTTGGTGTATTTTTATTAAATAGATTTTCATGGATTGAATAGCCTGAATAGTACCAACATACTGTGAGAATGTATTCCTGTGAATTTAACTGCTTTTTTTCCCATCATAACTAAAGATTGTGTCTCCTAGAAGACCTTAAGTCATTCCACATACAGTATCTGTGATTCATTTTTAACAAGCAGTAAATCCTTTTGAATAAAATAAAAGGTTTTTCCTTTCAAAAGAAATGTTCTTCTTGACTTTTACCCAATTAATTGATATTACTAGGATATTCCCAACTGATTGTGGCTTTTTGATCCATAGACCAGAGGTGAGATTCAAGTTGTGAAAAACAGTCAAATGAAATCATTACTGATGAACATTATTTGCTTCCTCCTAAAATTGCAACAAAATGTTATGGAGATTCTAGAAGGCCATTGCTCAGCAAGTAATTTCACTTTCCTACTCTAGCTATAGCAAAACAAAATATCTCTTTTCTGCCTTCTTAAGGTCAATCAGATTTTTGTTGCCTAAATTTAGTAGCCCTATACACTACACTTTGAGCAATAGGTAACAAGCTCAAATAATAACTTTTTATTACATGATATTTGTTCTAATTTAATGTTTTAAATTTGTAATCATTTTATCAATATTACAAAATATTAAAAATCAAAATAAATAAATAATAAAAATAAGAAATAGAAATTTCAAAAAAGAAATACAAATAGAAAAGAAAAAATAAGACAATAGATTAAAGAATTAAAAAAAAGAAAAATAAAATAAATATATAAACAACTCCTCCTTTATCATACATATAATCAATTTGAATAATTTACCACATTTTTGACCCATAGACCAGAGGTGAGATTCAAGTTGTGAAAAGCAGTCAAACGAAATCATTACTGCTGAATATTTTCTTAAAATGTAAAATAATCTATTCTTCCTATATCTCATCTCCCATTTATAAACAAATCTTTAGAACTTTGTCATTAGCAATGGTATATAAAAGAGATAACACATCTATTTCAGCCTTGATCAAATAAACCAACTTTATATTTCTTCCTTTTATTTTTAACAACATTGATCCTTGAAATAATGTCCTAGAACTTGATATCTTTTCATTTTTCATCTCTTTTCACAAACCTCTTCAAAAATCTAGTAGGTGCCATTTGTAATTCCAATGTAGAAGAATTATCCAGGTCATTATTTTGATATGTCATTTGAATAATTCTTTTAAAATATGAGTCAGTCTCATTTATCCAAAATCTGTATAGCATTTTTTTCATATCATTCTTATAGCCTATTAGTTTTAGATCCACTTTCATATCAGTCTATCTTGTCCAGTAAAACTTGTTCCTTTTCCATAACTGTTAAACAGAGTCCACCAATAATAATGGACACTGTTAAAATTAACTTCTGGGTCCATTGTTCATAAAGACCATTTAATATGTCCAATGTTAAATAATTTTGCTCCATTTGGTATTAGTTACATTAGTAACTAACATTAGTACTTTTCTCCTTAACTTACTTCTTTCTTATTCCCATTAGTTCCATCCTAGTTTTTTTAATTAAAAAAATAGCATTTTCCCAGGCAAGATAATTATAATTAATTAATTAATAATTAATAATAATTAATTAAAATCTCATTTTAAATCCATTTGGATCCTTACTCCATGTGTAACATTCCTAAATCAACGTTTATATTGCCCTTTTGCTATTTATTTAAAAAAGTTAAATTCTTAAACTTACCTTTAAAACTTATTTTGTTAAGGATTGAAGTAAACTCATCCAGTACTATTGATTTTTGTCAATCCAAAATTTCTTAATAGTTGACAAGCAATTAAAAAGTAATTTCTCTATTTTTTTCTAAAGAGACATTGCTAACCACAATTTGCCCTCTGGCCACAATGCCATCCCCATCCTTCACAGGTATCTAGTTCACCAGAACCAGAAATGAATTTTGTCTTGTTTTGTATGGTGTGTGTGTGTGTTTGTGTGTGTTTGTATGTGATATATTCCTTGCATGCTATTGATTCATGAGTGATTAGAGAAAATCCATTGCAGAGTCTGCGTCTGCAGAAAATATAAATGTTAGATTGTTAGATTAGGATTTCATGTTTCATTTATTCATTATTCATTCATTCATTCATCAGGTTTCATTTAATGAATGCAACTTTCAGTTTATCATTATGCACAGATTAATCATGGTGATGATGACTTCTATTCATCATGATTTTCTCTGTCTAATCTAAAATAAACCTAGAAGAAGTGCCTTCTCCATGATGGCTTCATATCTGTGGAACATTATCTCTGGAGAGTTAAGATTGGGCCTCACTTTGACATTCTTTCACAAAGTCCTGATGACACAATTCTGCCAATGAGCCTGGAGACCCAAAAATGATATGGTGTCCATCAAGTGGCAAATCTGATTGTTGTCATCATAGGGGTGCAGTGTATTGCTTTTTGTATTGGGGTTTTAGCCTTGGAAGCTTTCTGGAGTCATTGTAAATTGGGTGGTCATATACATTTTCTTAAATAAATAAATAGTGAAATCAAAAGATGTTTGTAAAGCAAGGATCAGAAAATTGGTCATACTTAATCCACTTGAATCTATTTAGATCCAAAAAGTATCATCTTACCTAGTTGAACTTTATGCAAGTGCATATTATATGACTCATAGTTTCACCTAAAATATTAACCAATCAATTTATCAGCCTCCATGTGGGTTGATTTAAAAACCTCTGTTTGACAGTTAACAAAGACAATGTAAATTTGGAGATATTTTAATGATTTATTAGGAAAAGAAACAGCAAACTGACTGATGATATGTGGAAGAAAAATATCCTTTTTCACACCAGGAAGAAGAATATGTATATTTGCAACAAGACAAATTGCTTATTTGGCAGAAATATGGGGTCTATCTATGCATGTTGTTTTTATTAAGCCACAAGTGAAATAATTCATCAAGGCAAGCAGCCTTGATTTTATAGGAAATTTCACATTTGTATAGGAAATATTCCACATATAGTTTATTTTAATAACCTTCAAATTGTTTTTTCTTTTGAATAAAATAACCAAGACTCATATGATTACAAATAGTAAATTACATACTCACATTTATTTAACTTTTTTTTTAAAAAACCCTTTGATGGTATTCCATGGAGAGATAAGAAAACAAATAGCTCACAGAAAAAAAAAAACTAATTCAAAGTTCTCACTCAAAGTCAAATGACCATGCTCAAATTATCAGCCATTTCAGTTCCCTGGATATTTTTCCTTCAGTGGCCTATTTCATGTCCAGCTGCTTCATGATTTGCATACAATTAAATTGGCACCTGTGAGCTGAAATAGTCAAAATATCACTACTGATTTGTTAAACAGTATTGTCTCATTTGCTAGTTGAAAAGAGCTCATAACGAGTTTAGCATAGACATGTCAAGGAACTGTCCATTTGGAAACCATTCTTGACCCAGAGATTTATAACTTTGGATGGGGAAAGACACTTGACTTTGACTGGCATATTTGGGGTTACATTCCATACTGTAAGAAACGTGAAGACAAAAATGGTTATAGAGTAATATACCTGATTAAGTGTAGCTTAAGGAAAAGACCAAAACAAAGAATGGTTGGGCTTATTACTATTATCATTAGTAATAATAGTATTATTTGTATTAGTATTATTATGGTTTGTAGCACAGTCAACAAGATGTTCAGACTGAATTTGGCATTTTTGTCTACCTGTTGAATTTTTTCTAAGAACCATCTAGGAGGATCTAGATGTTTTTTGCTGTTAAAGAGATTGTTGTGGGATGGAAGTTATTCTGAATAAAGCCACCTTTTGTAATTGATTGAAAATCATTTGACAAATATGCAATCAAATTAAACTTGTAGCAAAAAAAATATATAAAATAATAGTAGCAAAGTATTTCACAATATCCATCATATTTTGTCTTGTTAACTCTTTCTAGAAAGTAATAACATTGTTTCTATTTATATTCCATTCCATTTATATCTTTCCAATATAAATATTTTTATATATTTCAGCTATAAGCAGCTTTTTCCTCAAATGATATTAAAGTAGAGATTTAAGAAAAAAACATTTAAGTCAACCTTCATTCCTTCACTGCTGCGTGCACAGATTTATTTTAAGAAGCAAAGAGCCTGTTATTTTTATTTATTTAAAACATTTATGTAACTGCCTAACTTATACCAAACTTTGGGAAGCTCCCAATCAAGAAATAAAATAATGTAAGTAATAAAATAATACAAAAACTGTATTAAAACTGTTAAAACCATAAACGTTAAGAGCAAGGACATAAGCTAAAATGGATTTTGTTGTTCATGTAGGCCAGTCAGCACCTCCCCTTTCTCAATGCAATTCTGCATTGTTTGTAATGGCTCATTAACAGCTACTAAATGATAAACTGTGTTGTCAAATTACCAGCATTAAAAGTGGAATGATGTCCCCTATACGTATCTACACTTTTTTCTGTTATAGCCAGAAACTTTATTAATATTAACAATATGCTGCTAGTGGATGAAATCTATGTGAAACTTAAAGTTTTAGTTTAAAAGGAATAATTCCTGAGACCAACTATCAAGCTATCATTGAAGATTCCTATGGCTCGGAGGTGATGAAGGAGGAAACCTGCTAGCTTCTGGCACCTTCAAACAAAATGTTCCTCCATTAAAATCCAGGTTGGCATTGACATCATCTGCTCTTTGATTCGAAGTAAAGACTTTTTTCTCACTTTCATTCAAAACTTGGTTTCTGCAATCTGACCACCACCACCCCGCCACCTCTTAGATTCCTCTTTACCAATTTTATATTGTTCATTTCATTCACCGTTTTCTGTTGTGCTTGTTTGTTTTATGGATTGTACCTTGTCACAAACTCTCCTGGGCTATTAGTGTTTTTAATTAATTAAATCATACAAAAAGGTAAACGTTTGAAGGGAGTATTAGTGTGTGAGTGAGTCACCTGCATTATTTATTTATTATTAATTCATCTTTTTGTCACCAATTATAAAATAATAAATCGGGTTAGATGCTTTGCATTCTTTCTCTTTTTTCAAATATTCAGAAATGGGGCTAGAATTAGTTATTTTCAATGTTTGTACTTAGAATAAACTGCCCAAAATGTGAGCTAAAGAAATAGCCTTTGGCAGGTGTCTATTGAGCTGTATAAGAGCATACTATATAAATTCTTCCTTGTGATTTGATTTTTTTAACAGAAAAATTAGTTTATCTCTGTAATGGGAATATACACCAATGTGCACAGAAAGTTGGGAGATTAAAGTTCCTGAAAATTTAATGCAATCTATAGTTAGTTGGGGATTTATTAAATCTTTGCTTCAAGCAAGTCATTTCATTTTCAGAAATCCAATCTTAATGAAATAAAGAAAGTTGACCATTGGAAGCCTTTACATTAGTCTGTATTTTACCCCACACAATTATACCTTGTTTTCCCAATTTCACAGGAATGGCATTTTTATCATTTTTTAGGAAGATAGTTTCACCATAAGCTGCTAAAGTTTGCTTTGATGGGGAGAGGTGTAAATGACCTCTTTGATAAGGAGTGCAGTTAATGCTTTGCTGAAAAGTTAGAATCATTTATTTTTTTTAGAAAACCAGGGTCACATCCAGTCCATTCCGTGCTGTTTAATAATTCCTTTAAATGATTGAAAAAACACCGAGGAAAGATGATTAAAGCAGCTCATAAGCTAAAATGAACTTTGTTTTCCATATAGAAGTCAGCATTTCCCCTTTCTCAGTGCAATCCTGCAATTTTAACAATGATTTATTAATAGGTACTGAATAATAAACTGTGTTGTCATATTACAAACATTATTACAAACATATTACAAACATTAAAACGGGAGTGATGCCTCCCTGTTTGTATTTAATTTTTAATTGCATTTAACTTTTTTTAAATGTGGGGTTTACATTAAAAGAAAATCTTTTTAAAATAGATTTTTTTTAAAATAAAATATCAATCGAATAATTTAGTGGCATTTTTAGTTTTGGTGTTTTGGGGCTATAAATTCTGTTTATTATTTTTCATTTATAGCATTATGTATGTTATGAATAGTTTGCATCGGGGTGGGTTCTACTTATCTTTACTACTGGTTCGCAACAGGGCTGCGCACATGCGCAGAAGCGTTCTGATAACGTCAGGGTTGATGGGCAGAGCCTCCCGCCAGTTTTACTACCAGTTCTATAGAACCGGTGTGAATCGGGGGCAACCCACCACCGGTTTGAATTTTGTTACTAAACCTGGTCAGCTATCTTTTCCTTATGCAAAGAAATATTCAAGATGTTGTGTATTTTTTTTTTTCATGGCAGCTTGTTAGATTTTAATTTTGGAAAAGGGCTGTGCAAAGCATTAAAAAAAACCATTCTGAAGGGGTGGAAATAATGTGTGGGACTGAATTGTTATAGCAGTCATATCATTGTAACATGGTTTCCAAACTGTGGGTAACTGCTCAATGCCACTTTTTGCACCTTTGTGCATGAGTACTTTGTGATTGACTGTGTGCACACACATACAGAGTAACAAGCAAGAGCCCATTCAAAGCCATACAAGCCATGCAAAAGTCACAGCCAATTTAATGAGGCAAGAAATGCGGATCAATCATATTGTTGCATGTTGAACAATACGTCTTCTGAATGTTTTGCAAAATTCTCTTAATGTTACTGTAAGTGTTTATTTGTTCATCTAGATATAATCTGAATTCCTGCCTCTTCATTACCGCAAAACTGTCTTAATATTTTAAAAATAAGAAGTAAGTAGGGTTTCAATTTAGGTAATGTAAAGAATACCTTGACTTCTGGCAATTGCATGAAAATATGGATGAATTTTCTTGGCAACAGTATGGATTCTTTCTTTCAACTTCTCAGCTGGCAAATAGCCTTAGGATATCTTTGTTCTCTCCTCTAAACTCTGGTTCTCTTTTTAACTATCTGTTAAAGCTAGGCAGTATTATCTGTTACAGTGTCAAAAGAGAGAAAAGGAAACTGTATCACCAAAAAGTAAGGAAGCAATAGTTTACATAATTTATGCAATTTGATTTATATGTAAACTCTAAAATGCATTGATTTCTTATTTATATTTATTATTGCTAATATATGAGGCACAGTTACAAAAGGGTTTAGACAGTTTTTATAATGCTTCTTCAGTTGTTTCCTTGCTGTTTTCTGAACTTGGTTGTTTTCTTGCAAATGGTTTGTTATTAAACTAGTAACAAACTAGTCAAAATAAAAGGACCACTACATTATTTGGTTTATTTGTCCAAAATTCCAGAACTTCTTGGAAAGAATAAATCTAATGAGCTTAGAGGGTACATTGAATGTGTCAGTTTTCTAGAATATTATGTCACTAGAATGAGATTCTTGCCTTTAGTATCAGGGAAGAGACCATTGTAAATATATCTAGGAAAACAGATAAACAGGACATTTAAATATTATTTCTAACCTTGGAATAAGTTTAATCATGTCAAACATTTCCTAGTGAGGTTCTGTCAAATCTTGCTGCGTTAAACAAAACTTGGCAACATTATAAGAGAATGCATTACTCTAATCAGTTAAAAGACAAGTGAGATTTAAACAATCAGTGGTCTGGGTATTGAGTTAATGAAAGTTTGAAAAATTTGTATTGCAAATCTTGATATGATTGACAGCAAAAAAAAAAAAAAAAGACCCAAACCTCATAGCCTCTTGTTTTAATAGCTCCTGATATGTATTGTGTCTTGGAATCTCCCTTCTTGGACTTTAGTTTTTGGCATAGTTTTGGCCAAATAGATCTTCCAATAGTTAGTTTAGTTAGTTAGTTTAGTTTAGTTTATTGTTGTTGCACCTTATACAATGAAATTAAATGCCATCTTCAGTGTACATTATAATTATAAACATAAAAAACAAACACACATCCTTCACATTCTATACAATTGAATTGAAAACTACTAATATTGCATTAATATATACAGTATAATAATATATACACTATACAGTAGAATTCAATATGGTTACTGCCCTGGAATAGAAGCTGTTTTTCAGCCTATATGTCCTTGATTTTATTATCCTGTACCGTCTGCTAGATGGTAATAGTTCAAAAAAAGGTTCAAAAATAGTTCAAAAATAGAAGATCAATTACTGATAAAATTTCAGCAGCATTTGCCTGGACAGGTGAGCAAAGATGGGCAAATAACACAAGGTGAGTGATTGTGACATATCTTGGATTCTCTTGCTTAGATTCTTGGATCTGAATTATTGTGTACATTTCCGTCATATCTAATGCCAATCCTCATTTTGTCTGTTCTATTCCTTTCCATAAATTACACCCTTTAATCCTTCATTCAACCCGTGACTTTTATTCCATCAGGTTTTAATAATGTTTGCTAATAATATTTACTTTTCTGAATTAAGACTTTCACTTTGTCCTGTTTGTTCCTCATACTCTGTATATTTGTACAGACGCAATAGAATCCTTGAGTCACAGAGCTTAATATATCTCTTCCAGTCCAGATTAAGTTTGCAAAATATATTCTTCCCAATTTTCATGCAGCCCATCCATTGCTAGGAATCTTTCATTTGAAAAAAAAAAAACCATTTTCTATCATAAAAGAATTTAAACGTCTGGGCCAGTTCACATAAATATGTGGTAAATCCAGCATGTCTTATCAATAGCCATGTAATAGTTTTGTAATTGCTTTGTCTCATTGCCAGGTCATTTGTAACTTCATGATGATAATCCTTTTAAGTATATCTTTTTATTTCCTGTTTTAATTGGCCAGAGAATGAAGCATTCTGACCAGACTTTTATGCTTTAATTTGATTTGGGTCTTAAAAATTTCAGTGGTATATGCTGGCCTTCACAATTCATTTACGTTAATAAATATAATTTGAATGCAAATGGAGGATTTATTTTTGATAATTACATTTTACTGGAATAAATAGCAAGGCTGGAATATGTATTTGTTAACTGATAACAAAAAGAATAAAAAGAATTAGTAAATTAAAAAAAATCTCCTCCTCCTCCTCCTCCTCCTCCTCCTCCTCCTCCTCCTCCTCCTCCTCCTCCTCTTCTTCTTCTTCTTCTTCTTCTTCTTCTTCTTCTTCTTCTTCTTCTTCTTCTTCTTCTTCCCATCCTCCAGTGACTTTCTGTGATTCCTAAGTACACAATCCACATCATCAAAACTATTGTTCATAGCAAATCTGCTAATATTTCTCATTCACTGTCTGAAAATTTGATATTTATGCATGCAATATGATACAGGAATCTATTATGTATGATAAAATATATGTATATCTCAAATTTCTAATAGCTATATAAATATCTAAATATAGCTATTTGCATATAAAATCATGCATTGATGGAAATTTCCAGAAATATCCAGGTTAAACCCTAGTCAACTTGTTCAAAATTGCCACGGTTAACTGGTGTTGCCACTTACATTAAAAATTGTATGAATGTTACAAACTAAACTAAATATGTAAATCAAAATTAAATATCAATTAAATACTAAATTTGCAAGTGGGAAAATTAAGGTTTGCATGTTTTGGAAAATAATTGGCATAAAAATGTAGAGCACCTCATTCCATGCCACACTGACATGAAAGAGATAAATTATTTGGGGATAAATCAGCAACTGTTCGGTTAAATAAATTTAGAACTGTAATCTATTTAAAATCAACTGCATGATTTCACTGCAAATTCTTGGATAATTTAGTAGTTTAAATTTTAGGGAAAACATTGTGATCAGGGACAGCTAATAAAATGAACAAGGTCTAAATTTTCAAAGAATTGCTGCTAATTAGTATGTTGCAGGCAATACTAAGCTACATACACTCAGTAGAAGGTAATTTCCTTCTGTCTTTTTGCATTTAAAGTGTGATCCTTTTTACATTTAGTCTGTATGCAAGCATCTGTGAGTGTGCAAAGATAGATACTTTAGAAATCACTAAATATCAACAGCTCTATGAGGCCCAGAGAAATAGGAAATCTAAATCAGCCTTCCTTCCCAAACAGCTGCTATCATGCTGTTTGTTCTATTCCATTTGCTTAATTGAAGAATAGTTGTGCTTGTGGACTTCATATGATGCATAAAAGCATTTTTTTCTGTCCTTTTTCAGGAAGAAATACATAAAATTCAGACAATTTCCCAGAAAATTGCTTTTCAGTCCTGGAACTTACCTGGTAAAAAGATGCTCTTTGACCTAGATGAGACAAACAATAGTCAGCTGCTTTCAGAGAGCATAAAAATGACCACTTGGCCATCACAGAGATAGGAACCCTTTGACAGTTTTGACAAGTACTTGCACGCATAAGTATACATACCAAAGCAGTTTTGTGTGTATGAGACAGAGACTTTTCTTTTCTTTTTTCTTTTCTTTTCTTTTCTTTTCTTTTCTTTTCTTTTCTTTTCTTTTCTTTTTTTTCTTTTCTTTTCTTTTCTTTTCTTTTCTTTTTTCTTTTTTCCTTCCTTCCTTCCTTTCTTCCTTCCTTCCTTCCTTCCTTTCTTTCAACTATCTTCAAGCAGACCAGAAAAAGAAGGCAGAGAAATTGCAGCAATTTGATTTACCAGTTTCAAATTCAACCAAATCAATAATGTTATACACATTTAATCAAGCATTATCTTAGCTTCCGTGTATATTTCAGCATCAGAATCCTTTCTTCAAGATAATCTCAAATAACGTAGCCTAAATTTTATGCTATTAGAGGAAATCACATACCCCCTGAGAGGATAAAGATTACAGCATTTCTCTCTCCCCCACCCCCCAAAGATATTATCTTGAGATGGTTCACATACATTGCAGGAAAAGCCATTTAGACATTACAGAGGCAGATGACCTTCGATAGCTTTGACAAGCAGAATGAATCATCATAGATATACTCTGTAGGCTTAGAAGATAAATGTTTCTTTTTTCATTTTTTTTTTAAAAAGATGAAAATATCTGTATATCTACTGTGTTCTGAAAAGCTGTCAATTAGTCTGTGTGGAATGTGCAGAGTGGGGTGAATTCAGTTACACTGAAACCCTATATTCACTGAATTTAGAAGGAGCTGAACTGAATAGGCCATGATTTGACGGTCTCTATTCCAAAAGTAACTGGCCCTTTGCAGAATGAGAAGGAACAGGTAGGGGAATGACAGGAGTAATTATATTTACATTTTGTATTTAGGATTTAAGATTGCCTAGAGTCATTTCTGGGGACAAGATTTATTTAACTGGCAGTGACCTATCACAATATTTTATGTTAACATAACCAACAATGGAACAAATGATCAATAAATTTAAGTGCTGTCATTTTCACAGATTTTTGATGGTGTCAAAAAGACTGGTTGATTCCCTCCCCCATTATTCCCAATAGAAGCTGCAAAAACAACAAGCAATACAAGAAAGAGATAAATTAATAAGAAATATAGTAAAATAGCATGATATTATAGGAATGTACCTAATTTTCCAGATTGTTTTGACAAATTGTAGATTTGTATATTTTAGTATCTGCTAATTATCAATTGTTATGTTCTTTGTCCTAGAAAATATAACATGTGACAATGTACTATTTTGTGGATATCTATTCCAACATTTTAATATATTTACGTTTCCCCTGGAGTGTTTCAGAGAAATACTGTACTAAGTTGGAATAGAGACCTAGGAAATGATTTGGATATTGCTTCAAAGCTATACTGTATTATGTGAGGAATATTCTAATTGAGTCGTGGAGGAAAATTAAGGGTAAATTTTACTTCTCAGTCCCCTCCTGGCTGGTCCCACTCGAAGCTATAACGTATAGGCCTCTATATAACAAAGAAAATCACCTCTCCTACCGGGAACTTTTGGACCCCCATGGCAGTCTGAAAACAAGAAATGAGTTGGAGTTGCAGGGAAGACAACTGGATTGGTGGGCTTATGCCCAAATTTGCTCGAAATTTAAAAAAGATAGGGAACAAGTTGGTATTAATTTGAATCAGCATGAACTGGACAATATCATTCTAGGAAAAGAGGATAAAATGTTATCAAGGATATATAAACTTCTAATAGACTATTGGATAGGGGATGAAATAGTTAAAGACTCTATGATTGCCTTGGGGAGAAATATTGGTTATCCAATTGATGTGACCAAATGGGAAGAAATCTGGCTCAAACATATGAAACTCCTGTGGGCAACATCATATAAAGAAAATGTGTACAAGAT
The DNA here is from genome assembly GCA_022577455.1 of Arizona elegans. Classification (NCBI taxonomy): domain Eukaryota; kingdom Metazoa; phylum Chordata; class Lepidosauria; order Squamata; family Colubridae; genus Arizona; species Arizona elegans. The sequence continues at coordinate 77,858,463 of JAKOOJ010000006.1, read as the reverse complement.
GCTGTATAGATGGCACCTTCCACCTGCCCGTCTTTCTAAAATGTATTCAAATCTCTCACCAAACTGTTGGAAGTGCGGGGAGATCGGCACCTATTTCCACATGTGGTGGACCTGTCCCAGGACGAGGGAATTCTGGAAAACCATACAGGCATGGATTATGGAAATCACAGGTTATAACCTAATTCTGAAACCAGAGTACTATCTACTGAACATTAGGCCAGATAATATAGGCACAAATATATGGTGTCTGTGTGTATTTATCACCACCTCAGCAAGAATATGTTTCGCCCAACATTGGAAGGGGAAAGATCTGCCGGCTGAAGATTCGATTCTGGAGAAAATTTTGGATTATGCGGAAGCCGACAGACTGACTAAAGCATTGCGAGATCAAAAGGACTCCGTATATTTCCAATGTTGGGACAAATGGTATGTTTGGTTGAACAACAGACACCCAAAAAGTCAAGTATAACCAGGACTATGTTTAATATTTGTTAAATTTGACCGAAGCTTACATACCGTAGAAAGTGTAAATATCATGTAAAGTTTCTGTCGCGATCATTTGTTTGACTATTTCTTTTTTTTTGTTTGATGTACTGTTTTAAATAAATAAATAAATAAATAAAAAAGAAAAAGAAAAAGAAAAAAAAAAGCTATACTGTATTCTTCAGCTGTAGTAAGCATTGTCTGCATTATTCACATGTATTTTTAAAAAGCCATTTTAGGAGGGGAGGTTTATTCTTGCCTGAAAAAAATTACTGCATGTTCACTGAAAAAATGTTCAGGATTTACATTAAAGCTAATAAGCCTCCCTCCCTCCCTCCCTCCCTTTCTTCCTAATTTGACAGTGTGAATTATAAATACTTGTAAATTGTATAAACTTGTATCTATAAAAAAACTAGTAATTACCATTTGGAAAAACATATTTTCCATTTAAATATAATTGATATTTATTTTATAAAGTTACTAAAATGTTTTGGAATTGGTGACTTAATCATCCTTACCTTTAACATTAATAAATCAAAGCCATTGGGAAGAATTGGCACTGTTCATCTGTGAAGCTTCAAAAATATCTTCTGGTTTCAGATTTGATCTATACTATTTAATATCACTGAAATCATTTATAGTAAAATGTAAAAATGTGTCATGAAAAGTGTTTGTGGGTGTGTGAATGATAGGTAATAGGTGAGAGCAATCTGATTACATATATACATTATTATCTCAGATATGATGAACATTTTCTGAAATTAATTCATATTGCTACAATCACTTGAAGGCAATCAATAATAATTCTATGTAGCAAGAAGTATTTAAATTTATGTTTTACAATAGGATTTTAAATTCATAACTGAGTTATGAATGGCACAGATTACTCTATCATTATAATATAATATTTAATCTCTTTGATAATAGTCTCTGTATCTTTTCACGTAGTTGTTTTGATAATTAGTTTTATACTGCCTGCCCAATGACTCTGGGCAATTTACAAGTTTTTAAAAACATTTAATGACTAGGAACAAAACAAAAACACAAAAGCACAAAACTAAAGAATGGAGTTGGCAGAGAAAGCAAATTCATATGGGAAGAAGAAAAAGGAAGAATGGGATGTCAATTATTCTCACCAAACACCTGAACAAAGCTCCTTTTCTTCAAAGCACTTTTAAATACCAGTAGTGTGGGGGCCATTCAAATCTCAGCAGATTGAGTCAGATAAATATTAATATATATATATATATATATATATATATATATATATATATATATATATATATATATATTTATATAATAAGATGCAAAAATACAAAAGATAAGTTGTCAAGAATGTATAAAGGTATTTCAAATTATTGTGGGAAATGTAAAAGTAAAAAAAGGAACTTTTATCACTTATGTTCTATTGAAGCTCCACATATTTACAAGTGTATGTGTGAGTATTTTTGCATCCTATGTATGAGTAAGTGCAAGAGTTTTGTGTTTAAGGTGCTGGATTGGAAGAAAAAGACCCAAGTTCTAAGCCTTCACTAAACACAAATGCTGGGACATTCCCTGGTTTTCTCTTGAAACAAGTATGTTTTCATCAAGTGGCATTTCAGTGAATTATCCACACACAATCACAGTACCTCTATTATTTTTTTGTGGGTGGTACATTTACAAAACAAATGATTTGGGGGTTTTTTTGTTGTTGTTTTTTCACTTGATTGCTTCTATCATCCTGTGATGAGGTGTTACCACTGTATGGTTAAATTATTTTTTTTGTTGGAAAAAATAATAAAGGATATCATACATCAAGGCTTTTGTTTCAGAGTCTAAACAAAAATAAGAAAGGACCTCTCATGTTTGAATTCTGAAAGAAAGTTATTTGTATTATCATTTTTTTACATTCTTTCAAAAATATATAACAATAAAATGGGAGATGGGAATCAGCAAAGAAAAGCATACTTAAAGTTCTTTTCTCTTTCCTTTCTTTCTTTTCTTTCTTTCTTTCTTTCTTTCTTTCTTTCTTTCTTTCTTTCTTTCTTTCTTTCTTTCTTTCTTTCTTTCATCAGACTATATGGCTAGGTAGCTTACAGCAAATTTAAAACCAAATAAAAGCATATAAACTGAAAACATAAAACTATTTGTTGCCCAAATATTAAGCATTACAAATATTGTATACCAATGCAAAGAAGAATTCCTGGATTATTCATCTTCCAAATATCCTTAAATCCATGTTAGTTTCCTTTTAGAAGAAGGGAATGCATCTTCAGTACAACAGTAGGCGTAGCTTTCTAGTCAAAGAAATTCAAGCCCTGAAGGAATCAGAAACAATCAACCAGTGGCTCTAGAGAAAATAAGCTTTGTGGCAATTTTTAAATTATGTTTAGCTTTGAGAAATATACCAATTATTTATGATTTTAGGAACTGGATAAAGGAATTACACGTGGTTTGTTTTCAAATCCATTCTATCTTGAACCAAGTATGTGATTATCCATCTTTGCCATGATGGGAATCTTGACTTGACATCCCAGGTCTAGACTATCTAGACATCAAGAAAGGAACTTAATGATTTCAGTATTATTTTGCCTGAACACGCCATATACATGATCTCCTTTGTTGGAGTCAGTCATATCAAGATGGAGCTATTGATATCAGCAGCCGAATGCAACATGAACAGTCCAGCAGGTAGCAACTATCTGTTTCAAAAGACTGTCTGTACAGAAGTAGCTGTGAGGCAATGTGATCTAAAATGTGATTAGATTATGGGGAGTTTTGCAGCTCTCAGAAGCAGCATAGTCACTGGTTCATGTTGAAAACTATTGACTAACCAACCCACATATTTATGAATATTATTATCTGGTTACCCTCTGCTATTCCAGCTACCTCATGACAAATCAATTGGATATCAGCACTCCATTCAATCATAAGACAACAGCAGACAATTACTACATATCACATTATGCTGCTGGATTATACTTAAAGAATACAATTAATTAAATTTCAGTAACTTCAAAGTTTTTGGGAAAGTCTTGTTTTCCTAAGATATGCTGTCTCAGAATCAGATTTATTGTTTCCTCTTAGTAAACATATCCATAAAAGTTTGTTTAGCTAATCATGATCTTATCAGGCGCAGGCATTCCACAATGTTTGAAGTTTTCATCCTGACAAGCTATCCAGATTTTCAAAAAAATAAAAGAATAATTTATTTTATTAAAACTTGAAGTAATTTGGACATGGGAAATGTCTATAAAGAGTTGTAGTATCAGGCAAAAATCCAAGTTCTCCCATCCTTCCTCTTTATTTCTCTTAGAGTGGCATTTTAATTAAAGATTTGAACATAGTTGAGGACACAGTCCTTTGGCTCCTGGAGATCATAAAAGCATAAATTGGAATGCAGACTGTTTGATGAAAAAGCCCTACTGTGCTGATCTTCCACCTTCAGAATTCAGATTGTGAAAAAGAGACATGTTACGGCAGGTTATATGAGTAAGATCAGGAAAACCTTTCTTGTCTTGATTAATGTCAATGAAACAGGGTCAGGAAAACTATAGTCAGTCTGAAAGAACAAATGTGAAGTTTTGTGAAGAAATACTATAAATTGGAAAAGCTAACAAACATGTATGCCGATTACTTCCTTGCTTCTCATGGAAAGTGTCTCTTAATTTGCATCAGTAGTTTTTATTTTACCAACTTTACTGCACTATGGGGGTTTACTCACATATAGACAGCCACAGTCACAACCATGTTCATTGAGTCAAGCATTTCAAAAAAAGCAGCGAAGTCTTACTCTTCTTTGCTGCCAGAAGGAGCAAAGAAGTGTATCAGGAAACATGCATTGGTCTATAATAACAAAGCAACTGAAATAGTTCCTATGACTTTGACTTCAAAAGCTAAGCAGGTTGAAAATCACTTTTTAATAGCAATACCTTTGAAAAAATAAAATAATTGGATATTTTGTCAACATGAACTTAACCAGGATTTTAGTCAAAAGATTTTGAATAGCTGGTTTTATCAAAATTTGTCTTACTGGAGCCTCATTTAATTGATAACGTTTTAAAAGGTTCCGTAGCTATTATGCTTATTGATAGAAATATTTAGAAAAGATGGGCCTATTTTGCAGAATAATTTCTTGATCTTCTGAGTTCTATTTAATATTTATTCTTTCATTTCAAATTCCACTTTTCCAACAGAAGCTGTAAACAGTATACATCCTTGGCCAATAGCCAGTGGTGCTAACATCTAGCACTGATATATTGATAGACTCATGCTCCATTACCTCCAACATTCCATTCCATTCCAATTGACAGAGGTCAGTTAGAGGGAAGATAGATGCACTACCTCCATTCTGCTCCCAGCAGAGGTCATCTAAAAGCACGATCAATGCTGTTTTGAATACCAAACCTTGGTCTGAAACCCAGCTGGGAAAAGTTCAAATAATCCACTTCATTTAGCATCCTCTAAAGCTGTTGCATGATCATCTTTTTGACAACCTTTGCTAAAAAGGGGAGGTTGGATACTGGACAAAAATTGTATAGTATACTTTAATCCAATAATGGTGGAAGCGCCTTCTTTAAGGGCAAATAATTCATCACTGCTAAAATGCAACAATTTCCATTTCTTGGGAAGTCTTATAAGCAGGTGGCTAAGCTCTTAGTCATGAGGAGTCCACTTGTCCACCTGTCCACTTCCTCAGGCCCTGAAAATCATTATGGATTTTGGATGATATTCACTATTCCTGTCCTGGATTCTTGACTGATACTACACCAGAAATATGACTGGACACATTTGCAAAAGAAATCAAAGAGTGTTCCATGTTTGTGTGTATATTAGACTAGAGGTTAGACAGTTTTAGTTCATATTGCATTATCTATCTCCATTTGAAGTAATCAAATGAAAAATAGTTCTTAACTTGATATTTTCTAAATATTTTTATTTTTTTAATTTCCCTTTTTAAAATAATTTTAATTTGAACACAGAAATATCAATAATCTCCTGCACTATATTTTTCTTCACCGTAATACTGCTTTTCTTATACTCCCTATATAGAAGTGAACAAAATAATTTCCAAATGAAGTTATATTGGAGTATAATGCCAGCATGATTTACTTTAGTTTGTACTTACCTTTTCTCATTTCTGACTGTTTCATCATATTGCTTTTCTTTCATTCACAAGTCATTTCCAGTCATTCCCCCTCATCTCTCCTACCTCAAACAGAAAGATTACTGAAATATGGAAACAGGCAGTGATGCGATTCAAGTAATTTAACAACCGGTTCTCCCTAATGACCGGCTGGGTAGGCGTGACTGGAGGGGTGTCATATGACTGAGTGGGTGTGGCCAACTCAATGTCACTCACAGCAAGGTGGGGCAGCACAGGTGGGACGAAGCAGCGGTAGTGATGGCCAGAGCCTTAGAGTGGGAGCAAATTACCCCTGTATTTGCCTTTGCGCAGTAACAGCATTCCCCCTTCATCATGGTACATTTGCACTCAAGGCAGCCCTCGCTTCCTGCAGCTTTGGGTTTGGAACTGTAAACCGCATCTGGGAAGCACTGCGGCAGAGAGAAGTGGCCGGGTCTAATTCTCTGGTGCCTCATCTCTTGCTGGGTATCACTGTCTGACACTCAGGGTTTTTAAAAAGATTTTTGCAGCAAGAAATGGTGGATGGCTACTTCTGGCCTTGGTTAGTACAGCTGGGCATGCCTCGGTCACTCAGGGAGATGTATGACCTGCTCTCTGTCCTGAGACACTGGCCTGCTGCATTCATCGCCGCTGCTTCATGGCCTCCCACTGATCTGACCTGGCCGCAGCTGATGCTGTTGTTGCCAAGGGTGAGTGGGGCAGGTTCACATTGTAGTTCCACATCATAATGGGCTCCAGGAGGAGGAGGTGACCCCATCTCCTCCATTGTGAAGCATGCTAAATTTCACTGTGCTGAGCAAGGCACTGCAAAAGCAGCAGGTAGGCCACTTCGGCCATGAGACAGCAACAGCAACAATGGCATCATCATGGGTCAGGTCAGCAGTCAGGCCATGAAATGGCTGCGGTGGCCAGGTTGGGTCAGCAGGCAGGCCATTAGGCAGTGGTGGCAAACACAGCAGGCCAGTGTCTCAGGATGGAGAGCAAGTTGTGCATCTCCCCAAGCAACCAAGGCATGCCCAGCTGCACCAACAAATGCTGGAAATAGTTGCCGGCCATTTCCGGATGGAAAATCTTTTTAAAAACCTGTCAGGCAATGAGACCCAGCAAGACATGAGGTGCCAGAGAATCAGGCCCAGCTGCTTCTCTCTGCTGAATTGCTTCCTGGACATGGCTTACACTTCCGAGCCCAAAACAGCAGGAGGCAAAGGCTGCCTTCAGTGCAAATGAACTGCAACGAAGGTGGAATGCAGTTGCTGCACAAAAGCAAGTACAGGGATGCTTCATTTCCATACTAAGGCTCTGGCCATTGCTACCACTGCTTTGGCCGCCTGTGCCACCTCACCTTGCAGCAACAGCACCATTACCTCACTCCAGCCATCAAGGGCTGTGCTACTCCTTGCACCACTTCTTGTACTACCCTCTATAACAGAGATTTCCAGCCCCACCCAGAGCGAGTCTCCATCCCCTGCTGTCACTCTTATGCTCTCAGGCCAGGCGAGCAGTGACTGGAAGGGAGGAGCGAGGGGTGGGGCCAGCCAGTGGTGGGATCAGCCAGTTTGCAGAACTGCACAAAAAGTTAACAACCAGTTAACCAAAAGAAGAGGGAAAAAGAGAAAAGAGACAGAAATTACAAACAAGCAAGCAAACAAACAAACAAGCAAAGCTTTGATTTTAATGTATTACAAGAAATAAAGTTTTCACAATAGCTGGTTACTAGACCAGCTTTTCTTCCCATCAACATCGAGTCAAGTATTTTCTCGTAAATATTCAGGTAAATCTGGAACAACATCTTTTTAAGATATTCAGGATATTCATATATATGTGTGTGTGTGTGTGTGTGTGTGTGTGCGCGCGTGTATGTATGTGTGTATGTATCAGTGGTGGGTTGCCCCTGGTTCGGACTGGTTCAGAAGAATTGGTAGTAAAACCGGTGGAAGGCTCTGCCCACTGCCCTGGATGTTGTCATCAGCAATCTGCGCATGTGCAGAAGTGAACGCGTGCACGCGATCCCATTGCAAACTGGTGGTAAAGATAATAGAACCCACACACTGTATATCAATAAAACAAACATTAGCTATGTCAGTGTGCTGTGGATTATAGATGCATGCATTTAGGTAACACATAACAAGTAGGATTGAATACAAATACATGAATTGAGATTTGCCTACACTAAATTGTTTTTATTGTTGAAAAGTTTTACAATGGTTTTCAATCATATATTGTTATTAAAATTCTCTTGCTTTTATATTCATCTTATTTCTCCTTTCCTAATTTTCAAGTTTATTTCTACAGTATTATCCGCTTTTCTATTTATAAAATATTTAAGTACAATTTCTGGAGGTCTGTGTCCCTAGTCTCTCACATTTTTTTTCCTATTCATAGCTTTCAATTTGGGAAAAGAATAGGCCACCTATGAAGCAAGCTGTTTCAACAGCCTCTGCCAAAAGTGTGAATAAATGCTGCTGTGTTCATGTCAGCAATTCTATTACTTTTCACTTTCACTATCACTCCTTTCCTTTGCCCTCTTTTTCTATAAACCTTTGTAGCTGATTCCCCCCCCCTTTTTTTTTTTTTGTGGCTGAATTCTGTAATGTTTTTTCAGGGATTTTTTTTTTCATTCTTTAATTTATGGCTTTATTCTTCCTTTAACCAAGTTGCTTGTAGCTTCCTCTTTTTGTTTTTCTGTCAACGCTCCCAGAACTCCAGGTAATCTTCCCTATCTCACACTATCTTCTCAGACCTGAAGCTTTTTTCTTCTTTTTGCAAAAAAACTGTAACCTCCAGGCATACATAGATATACCCACAGCAGCTCCACATCTCTTCTTGTGTCAGAGCAACTTTTATCACTGAACCGGTTAGTGGGAGAAAGTACATTTGTGCTGTTTGTAAAACATTTGCGAATCTTATTGAATGGTAGGAAAAAACTTCCAGAACTTCCATCTTGCTTCCAAAAAAAGTAAATGAGACAAAAAAGATTACACTTTTCCTGCTTTTCTCTCATCTTCTTCTGTAAAAATGGGATCACATCTTTCAGATTTTTCAAGCTCTCTTACTTCAACTTTGTGATTACAGTCTAATGATGGTTCACAGCATTAGTGGATCAGTACTATGGGAAGTTGTGCCATTGGTAATCTATAGCAATAGCATCAATAGCACCTACTTCATAATGCTTTAGTGCCCTCTCTACGCGGTTTACAGAGTCAGCATATTTCCCCCAACAATCTTGGTTCTCATTTTACCAACCTTGGAAAGATGGGAGGCTGAGTCAGCCTTGAGCCAACTGTGTATTGACTAGAGCGGGTATATTATGTTTTATTTTTACCAGCTGAATAGCTCTGAGGCATGAAATATGGTCAACAGCTTAGTTGCAGCTGTTCACAGCTGGAGTTCCTGCTGTGTGTCTGTGTTTGATTTTTTTTCCCCTGACACTCTTTTTCTTGCGTCTTGACCTTGAAAATGGGTATATTAACAATTGTATGTATGGCACACTTATAACAATTTTTAAAGTATATCAAAGTAAAATAGAGTAAAGTATACTCTGGTTAAATGTGGAATTTAATTTCTATTTATGAGATACATTATTATGTATATGGCTGTGATAAAGAGGAAGAGGTAAATAATAATCCTATTCATTCAACTCAAAGTAATTTACCCTGAGTTCAGTTAGATTTACTTCAGATTTACTTCAGATTCAGATTAGGGTTGGATCGTTGCCAAGAGAGTGAAAATATTGAGATATTTCTTTTACTGAGATATTGAATATTAATATTAAGCCATAAGCATAACACATATCATAGTTTTTTAAAAAAAAAGCTGTTGGGAGAATCTTGCTATTCTGCTTGTTCTGTTATGTAACGGCTATAAAAATAGGACTAAGGACCTTAAATCCTGTTGTAATTTCTACTGACTTTTTTTTTTGTTTAGTACATGATGCAGTATTTCCACATTTAACTATTATTTATTTATTTATTTAATGCATCTATATGGCCACCTATTTCATATGCATAACTTTTGATATTAATATTTTCATATGCATAACAGTTAAAAAGAGAATAAAAACATAGTAAGAAATAACCAAGTTTAAAACAGCACTAATTACAACATTAATTTAATAATAAAGAAAACTGTTAATCCAACGAAGACCAAGAGGTCTCACTCATATTATGACTAGGTGGGCTATTTTTCTGGCTGCCTACTAAACCATTTGCATGTAAATGACATGAGCTGTCTACGCAAGGGAGTTGTTTGCTATGGGATGACCAGGTGGTGATTCTGCTTAGCCTAAGGGAAGAAGTTTTAACAACATTGCATATCTGGCACCTAGGTATTGTGAGAATGAAGAGGCTGGCAAGGAGCTATGTATGGTGGCTTAACATGGACGATTGTATTGCTGAATGGGAGGCCAAGTGTACTCCCGACCAAGAGTCTCGCCCCGCTCCCCTGGTTGCCCAGTCCAAAGAGTGGGAAAGGCTCCAGGAACCATGGTCCCACATTCATATCGATTTTGCTGGCCCATTCCATGGTCAAACCTTTCTGATTGTGGTGGACGCTTATTCTAAGTAGTTGGAGATTGTTCTAATGCACTCCACCACTGTGGAGGCTGTAATTAAAGCGTTCCAGAAACTATTCACCACGGATGGGTTACCTGACACCCTGGTTTTAGATGATGGACCTCAACTGATGGATATTCAATTCAAGCAGTAGCTAGCTGAGATAGGGGTCTGTCATGCACTCACAGCACCTTTCCATCCGGCCAGTAAGGGTCAAGCTGAAAGATTTGTTAGATCAACCAAATAGGCCTTGGCCAGACTCGGATCATGAGACTGGCAAGCTAAGATTGATACTTTTCTAGCAGCCCAGGATGTTACCTCTGCATGGCAACGGGACGAAGTCCAGCAGAGCTTTTAATGGGACGGAGACTCAGTTGCACCCTAGATAGGCTACACCCTAGATAGGCTACTCCCCTGAGCGGTACATGGAAGCCGAAAGTAAGACTAGAAGTTTTTCTTTTTTTTTTTTAAAGAAAAGTTTTTATTTTATAATCAAACAAGTATAAGCAATCATTCGAACTATCATTAAAAAAAATCCATAATCCATCTCTAAACTCAATCTTCAACCCCTCCTCACCACCCCCATCCCTGACTTCCCAGAACAAAAACAGGGCATAGATTTCACCAAACATTCGCTAAAATAAACTAGCTAACTGCAAGATTTAATAGCTCCCAAGACTCCTTAACTCCCCTTTTACAATTTCATCAACCTCCCTTTTTATAGACTCAAAGTAGCAAATAATCCAATAACTCTAAAAGTTTCAAAACCATTAGCAAATATTAAGCATTCAAACCTTAAAAATTCTCTTAATATATTAATAAGGTATTCAATTCATTTAGAAAAACATTTTCCCCCTCCTACTTTTCTCAAAATTCAGATATTTTGAAATCTTATAACAAAAAATAAGCCTTAAATATTCAATAGTTACATTTTCCCCCTTCGTTGTTCCTCCCTCCAACTTTTAAAATTTTAAACATGAATGTTTTAATTAACCATTAATACATAAACTAGAAAACCAAAAAAGATTAATCTTACATTCTTACTCTCAAATATTTTAAAAACCTTAAAACAAAAAATAAACCTTAATTAATCATAATCTGTACGTTTACCCCCTCAGTCTTTTTTCCTCCCTCAAACTTTTAACTCCTAAAACATAATCATTTTTAGCCATTATCATTATTTAAGTTTCTACATTTTTTAAAAAAAAACATAATCATTTTAATTAACCATTAATGCATCATATTTAAAAATCAATATTTAAATTTATACTTTTCCCCCCTCAGTAGTTATAACACCTAAAACATAATCATTTTTAACCATGAATAGAACAACTGCAAAACCAAAAAGAAAGGTTAATCTTCCATTCTTGCTTTCTTTTTATATTTTTTCCAGTCTTTCTGCATCCCTCCTACTTCTATTTTGAGGAGGTTTTTAATTTTAATTTGAGGTTGATGTAACTGCAAAGATTGTCCCCTTTTTGAGAAAAATTCCTCTGATTTAGAGCCCCCATATCGCCTCTTCTTGCTTATATAAATCAGTTCATTCCTTCGTCTGTAAAACCAAAGATTGTCAAAGTTTGTGAAAAAAAGTTCAGTTGTTTCTTTTCTATTAAATGTATAAATACCACTGGCAAATCTCCTTCATCTTTTGAAACTTCGGAAGTCTGGTCATTTACTACTTTCTTCCAAACCAAGTTGTAATTTTGAAAGATTCTATCAATTTTTTCAAAAAGAGCAGAGAATAAGCTTGAAAGTTCTTGAGAAGATTCTTCCACCTCCTCTGCTTCAATCAAAATGTCTCCTGGATTGTCATCATGCTCCGTACTTGCTTTTGTCTCCTCAATCATTTCTGTTGTTATCCCTTTAAGAATTGCTATTTGATTACTTATAGCTGCAGTGTGATTATTCATGGCTTCTTTTATAAATTCTGTAAATTCTGCATCAAAATCCTTGTAGTTCTGTAAATCAGACAACTGTTTCATTTCTGACACCTCCAAATAGCTTCCAGCACTTCCAAAATCTCCTTTCTTGGAAGCCATTTTATTTTAAAAAGATTTTCTTTCTTCCCACAACCATAAAGTCATAAAGTCACAGCCATCCTCTTGAGCAACTTTCAGCAATTTCTTTATAAATCACCAAACGAGATAATCTTTTCCCAAACAGCTCTTTAAAATCTAATCCAGCAATTTAAAGCCAGTCTCTGTGCACGAGTCTATTAGCAGACACTTTCCTTTCTAGCTTTCACTTTTAAAATCGCAACAAAAAAAAACGCCATCTTTACTTCCAGCTCAGAAAATCCAATTAGAAACATTGTATCCCCGGAGTTAAGTATTATACTTGCAAAAAGCTTGTCCTCCTGCTTCCGTTCCGCCTGCTTTTTTGAAATCATTTAACCTTCTGTTTGACAGCAGAAATTGGATGTGATGCCTAGCTCTGTAAAAAACAGAGTCCCCCCGGATCCGGAGCTTCAGTGGGCTCAACGAGGAGTTCTTGCCCTCCTAACCCCTGGAATTAATCCAGGGGTTTTCGGGGAGCTCTACCCTCACCCACCTGCTCTCCTCCCCTTCTTTTCCCGAAGGGGAGATTTTCAAGCCGTTTGACAGCTGGTTAGCGCTGTCAGAACGGCTCAACGGGATCGCGGGGGCGGCGGTCTAAAAAGACCATCCATGGCGCCGCGGCGCCTACCCAGAAGTCCTAAGACTAGAAGTTTTTCTATTGGGTCTGCTGTCTTCGCAAGAAATTACGCGGAAGGTCTCCTCAGGGTGGCTGGACAGATCACTGGCATTACCGGGCCCAGGTCATATGTTGTAGAAGTCAGTAATGGAAGGGTATGGTGAAGACATATTGACCAGTTAAGGAAATGTCTGGCCCAAACATTGCCCAGCAAGCCAGGAAGCAAAATAGACAAACCAATCATTCATCCAACAGCTAACTCAAACCCAAAGTGGCTGGAAGACTTACCTGATGACTTCGATGTCCAGCACCACCTCCTCAAGAAGCCAGGCCCATCTGATGTGTGTGACACCCATAAAAAATTCCAGGAGGTTCCATTGGCTGGGCTGGGAGAGACAAAGGGTACCTCCAACCAGCCCACATCCCTGCCTCAGACTGAATTGCGCAGGTCAACTAGAAACAGGGAACGCCCTATTCACCTGCGTGATTATGTATGTAAATAGTTTGGTATAATGCCTTCTGGGAGGAGAGGAGTATTATGTATCTAATTTTGGAGGAAAATTAGAGTGGGAAAAATCTCAATGCTCTTTGGTTAAGACATGTTTAAAGTAGCTATATAAGGAGACCTGTCGAACGGCAAAGTTGCTGGATTCTCACTGTATATTAAAGAATATACAATGTATATTCACTTCGACCCGGTTCCTGGCTCTTTATTCGCCCTATCTAACAGGCATCATAGTTAATAGCACTTAGCACTTAGACATATACTACTCCATAATGCTTTACAGCACAAACGTTGCCCCCAACAATCTGGGTCCTCCTTTTACCAACCAAGGAAGTATGGAAGGCTGAGTCAACCTTGAGCCAGTAAGGATCAAACTCTGGCAGTGGGCAGTTAGCTTGCAATACTGTATTTTAACCACAATGCCATCATGGCTCTTAATGCTGCAATAGCAAGAAGATAAAGAGACATCATGATAAATAACAATATCTCTAGCATCCTGCTCACTTAATGAATATTTCAGAAACATATTCACATACACCTCTTAATATATAAACTACAGTGAGATTTCTTTGTTTTTGTTATCAGGATTCTAATCAACTAGACCCATCTATTACTTTCTCTTTGTGTGTGTGTGTGTGTGTGTGTGTAAAGAAAGAAGCAGACATCCTGTGAGCTCCGGAACTTAAAATTTTAAAATTTTAAAAGAATTAAAATTTTATTTTACTAAGCTTTTGTCAGCCATCTGCTGACATTGTCAGAGTATTAAACTACCATTACAGAAATCTCTGCCTTTATATACTATTAATTTGGCCATTACACGTGTAGTTTAATACTCTGACGATGTCAGCAGATGGCTGACGAAAGCTTAGTAAAATAAAATTTTAATTCTTTAAAAATTTTAAAATTTTAAGTTCCGGAGCTCGCAGGATGTCTGCTTCTTTCTTTACACACATACACACACACACACACACATATATATATACACATACACACACACACACACATATATATATATACACACACACACACACACATACACACTCATGTATGTATGTATGTATGTATGTATGTATGTATGTATGTATGTATGTATAGTTGTAGTTCTATCTTTGCATAATGAGTGGCAATGGCTGAAACCTGAAATATATGCTTTTAACTGATGAAAATATTTAATAAAACTTTTTTAAAAAATTAAAACATCAGTCCTCTAAATACATACATACATACTTACTTACTTCCATACCAAGCATTATATGTACAGAGGATTGTTTTAATTTTTTAAAAAAGTTCTATTAAACAAATATTTTCATCAGTTAAAAGCATATATTTCAGGTTTCAGCCATTGCCACTCATTATGCAAAGACAGAACTACAACAACAACAAAAACAAAATGAAACATTTCAAACTCATCCCAGATTCTAAATAACCTTTCTACTAGATTACTCATTCCCTCTACATACAATTTGGACATGATAGGGCTACTACCAGAAAATTGTTTCTAAGAACAACCATAATCCTTTTTACCAAAAAGAAAATAATGATTTAATCACCATCAGACTACAAAGCTTCTTAAACTCAACCCATTAACCCAAGATCCTAAAATCTCCCCTTGTCCCAAATGGTAAAATTGTTCCTCCTAAACTCCTATTTTTCCTTGCCTCCTTTGTCATCACCCCTGTTGCTCTTCTACATCATCTCCAACATGCCTCTCAGGACCTAGACTGAGCTATCGGGGTGTCAAAGTCCTCCCGTCTTCTCTAAACTTCAGTGTAAAGGACTCTGAGAATAATCTTGAGGAATAGGAAGGAGAGTCAAGATAATGGTCAGAGAAGAGAAAACTGTAAGTAAGAAAGTAATTGAAAAAACACCTCAGATGTGACCCTCACTATTCTTTTGAATGAAAGGGCAGACAAGGAAGTGGCACATTCAGACTTCCAAGATTACTGTGATCTTTTTAAATAAAACTAGTATTAGCATTCTTAACTTAGGTTTCCTGATCTGGACTAACTCAAAAGATTGACACCTGAGGATTTTAAAAAGTTTAGGACAGTGTGTAGTATTAGAGTAGTATTAGATAAACTCTGAACCCTTCCAAGTATTAACATCAGAGAGAGATTTGCTCCATTCTTTCTCTTCCTATCAGGTTTAGGGTTAGGGTTAGAAAGTAAAATAATTGCAAGAATGAAGTTTGAAGGGAAAATCATTTCACAAAGATATTAGCACAGTACATAGGAGGCCAGAATAGCAGATTTCAGTTTTAAAAATATCTGTCTGTAGCTGCATCCACAGTATATACGATATGTTCTGTACAAGTACATTTCTTTAAAACCACGTGGGGATTAGAATAATGTCTTTCAGTTCATTTTTTAATGAAAGGACCATTTCAAAAAGTTATATATGATTCTGTAAATTAGAATGAAAGGTCCCCATGGTGACTCTTAGGTTGGGGGCTAAATGTACTATAAAAATTGTACACAAAATGAGATCTAGCATGGTGATAAATCCTTGCTATTCATTATTAGAATGGATGCTTGAGTTGGAAAGCTTAAGGTGGAACTGAACGTTGAAATGCAGAACACAAAGCTCTGCTTTCTTGATAGACAGGGCAGGATAATTTGTAAGAGCAGTCAGCAAGATGACTAGAATCCTTCCTTCATCTACCATATTTCCCCTAAAATCTGGATTTCTTTCTTCAGGTGTTTTTCTTTAAAATGAGACTTTGGGTGGAAAAAGTTAGCATGGCAAAGGGCTAGGAAACAGATGGATTGATGGAAGAAAGTATCTATAGAAGAGGTTAATAACTTGTATGTTGTTTCTCAGCTTGAAATTTTCTCTTGCTCTTCACTTGGTTGACAGGAACTCATATTTGTAGATACAAATCTGATACAGTTTCATATAATTTCAGCAACTGACAGATACCAAACAGAAAAATATATAGCTATCATTTTATGATGTTCATTAAATACTAGCCAGCTTCTAGTGTTGTCATTTAAATTAAGTGGAACACATCTTGGCTACCTCATTTAGTTTGCATCAAATGTTAGAAACAAATATTCAGTAACAAATCATTTTTAAATTTTTTGCTCACTGAATGAAGCCTAAGTTATCAGTATTTCATATGTGTTGCACAGCTTCAAGAATGAATGGCATTTGTTAGTTATAAAGGCAGTAAGGTACAAATTTCACAACTGCCAGAAGTGAAATGTTACAGTATGTGAACTATTTGCAGTTAATTGATTAAGATGTTTAAGCTAACATTTGTTTCAAAATATAATATAATGTGTTAAATTTGCTTAATCACAGGAAGGGAATGTTTCATTTGCTTTAAAATTCTGTTTAGAATTTTTATCTCATGCATAGCATGAGAGTGTATATGCCATTTCTGTTTATTTAACTTCTGTTTTACTTTGATATTATATAACGTCAATATACTTGATGATATTTAGAAATGTATGTACTGGTGGAAATCCATTTGGTGTTAATATCCTGATAGTGAGAAATATGGATTTTTTTTCAATACACCTGCAAAATTTGCATTGTTTGAAATTTACTGTGTTTGAATGTGTGTGTTTGTGTATGCAGTTTCTGTACCCACATATTTTTACCACATATTGCAAAAAGTCCTTTTGAAATGTAAAATTACAAGTAGATTTTTGTCAATCTTACCAAACTTTAAAAAGGTAATGCCATTTTAAAAATAGATATAATAATATAAATGCAGCACCTTTTCCAGACCTACAATGGAATGAAACTAACTGTAACTCTTGAGCTATCTCTGTTTGAAATTTCTTCATGGAGCTTTCCCACTGATAACATAATTTAGAACCTCAGCTTGCCAGAAAAGACAGTGATATCCTTTTTAAAATGTTTTGCACTTTGCCTTACCATCTGACCTTAGAGGAGAGAAGGACTCAGTCAAATAATATCAAAGCTCTCTTTTTGAGTAAATCTTCCCTTTAAAAATGGAGAAAATATCAAAGAAGTTTATAAATCTACACTGACAAAAAATGATTGTAATATTACTATTACTATTACTAGAGATATTAATATCTCTGAATTAATTTGTCAGAATAATTGTCAATATATATTTATCAGAACCAAGCCCGACCAATTGGACTTACAATATATCTGAATTATATTTGGAAATATAGTACCCTTATTTTATTATAATTTTACACATTTTTATCAAGTAGCAAACTATTTTTTTATATGGGGATTTTTCCAAGCTAATTACTTACAGTATAGGATTGCAGATTTGGTTTATCTGATACTTAAGGAATCCTAAACTGAAAAAAGGGAAGAAAAACACTCTACCCTATAATATATCAATCAATCAGTAAATAAATTTTTAGTGGAAAATGGGTCCTGCTTGCTCTTCCTAACTGGTAGAGTTAGGCAGTCTTGTTTTATAAAAGCTGAAGCCACTCATATTTACATAATGCGATTCCAACATCCAAGTAGTATATATGGCATCTTTTACTTTATTTTATATTGGGACAGTAAGTGGAATACTTTTCAAGTATGTGGGGCATTGATGGAAGTTTTAGCAGCACTGCAGGAATGTTCAGCTTTAGAAATTTCATGACTCCTTTTGAATCAGCTGCTGACTTAGAGCAAACATGATTTGGTTAGTGTAGGGAACTAAGAAAAAATACATCTGCTATGTTGTATAATGGAATATAAGTGCCTGTATTGTGGAATGTACTATGATCTCACTCAAACTAGAGTGTCTGGAAATTACTTATTTTAGGCTTTTATGCAATGCATTATAATAAGAATAGCTTTCATTATCAACCATCTTTCTACCTTTTTGGTAATTAAGTCATATGGTACCCGTTGTAAATGATTGCAAAACAAACTCTTTGAATACTATACATTTCATTTAGATTGAAATATAATGTATAACATGATAACATTCCTTCTAGTAGAGGGACAAAGTACACATGCACAAATACTCACATTCATAGGCAAAAGGGATTATTTTGAACCACATATAACACAAAATTCAGAAATGCTCAGAATTTCAACATAATAATTTGTTTTGTGTGAAGTCAATATCAATGGAAAAATATAATCTCTTTCTTAAACAGCTTTTCAGATGTTAATAAGAGATGTTACTGTTTCGTACTTGTAGGGATTTTCTTCAGACATATCCTTCACTGCTTCTCCATTGCCTTTTGTGAATTAGGATATTTTTTTTGCTAAAATATCCCAAATTATAATTCCTTATAAATTCCTTATAATTTAAGGAATTATAAATGAATTTAAGCGCGTGCTTCCATTGCGAACCGATAGTAAAGGTAAGTAGAACCCACTCCTGAATCAAAGTCTCAGAGCAATGATTACTAGACAAATCACTGGCATTGTGTACAGTAACATCTACACCAGTGGTTCCCAACCTTTTTTTGGCCATGCCCCACCTAAGCATCTCTAAAATCCCCCGTGACATATAATTCTTACTTTACTCAAAAAGTGAAATCTATTCATGTGGAGAAAGCCTAAAAGGCCATTAACTTGGTTTAAACAAGGTTCAAATTGCCCCCATTAAAAATCAAATTGCCCCCTTGTGGGGCGTGGCCCCCATGTTGGGAACCACTGATCTATCCAGTGTATGGGCTAGGCTCTACCCAAATTAAATGGGAAAGTCATGGAGAATAACAGGGCTAAGGTCCTTTGGGACTGTAGAACCAGTCAGTCAGTAAGGTACTGGCCAAGCAATATAATAACCAATCAGTTATAATAACCAATATATTATTGGGCAGAAAATTTTGGAATTAAATTTTAAAATGAAATCATAACTGTGCTAGGTATAATTCCATAATTTATCAACAAGAAATATAATATTGTATTAACATGAATGCTCAGAACAGTGAGAATAAGTTTTTCCCAACATTGGAAGAAACTGCTAACTGAAATGATATACGATTGGGAATTTAAACTTAGACAATATGCAACAATGGCAAAATTAACTGCATATATATTAACAACAGTTAAGCAAACTCAAACTAGAATGGTTTCCAGAAATACAATTTATTATGCATCATTACTCATATAAATACAATATTGTTTCTAAGGGGGACAAATGTTTATAAATATGGCAAAAAGATGGGGTACAAAGAAGGGAAAAGTTAAAACCAGATACCATTTTAAACTTTGTTCTTTTTTTAACATGTATGAATAACAATAATTAAAAATGCAATATAGTCCTTAACAACTGTATTAAGGTGAAATTATAAACCTTTATTATGTGACAAATCATTTAATCAATTTTGCAATTGTTTATCAATGCTGCCCTCAGCTCTACATTTAAAAGTTAACTGACTTTATGCTTATGAATATTAACATTTTAGAAAAGTTTGGTAATCTTTATCTAATTATTGGTAATCTTTATCTAATAATTTTCTTTTTTATGTTTAAAAGTTTGTTAAGTTTAAGTTATCTAACTTGCCAGTGTTTATAATTTCTAATCAATAATATATAGTTATCTGTATCCAAATATTACAATGTACTATTTGTGTTTTATAATAACACAATCTCACTTCCTTCCTGCCTTTCTTCCTTCTTAGCATATACTTTCTTTAAATGAATTCAAAAGTGAATACACTAGCTTGAAATTCAAGTATCGTGCAGTTGTGCATGTCAATACCTCATGCCACTACAAAAATCTGAAGTCCAGTTGTGTAATTGAACTAAAACTGGCAAAATAGTGTCTTAAGGTAGTGGAACAGAAAATTAGTTCTGTGAAAAAATTATAGTAATTAATAGATATAAACATAACCACATATCTGTTCTGATTTGAAAATTAGTTTTTCTCTATTTTTTTCATGTTTTTATGCTGAATAGCAAAACCGACCTATAATGAAAGGGGATTTTATCCAATTATTATCAGCAAATAGCTTTAACTTCCTTCAGATTTCCCCTAGCAAAATATAAAATGACACTTCCCGAGCACACCACTAGCACAATAGGGCCTTTATTGATTTTCATATCATGTTTTTCAGTCTGAGATGGCTCTCTTGAGGACTTTGCTTCCCAGCAGGAAAAAAATTGCCTTTTCTATGTTTGAATTCAAGTCTATTAATGCATCCCTAGCTGGAGACAGTGTCATTTTCATTCTATTCCATTGTAGTCAATGTGTCTACACCTTGCTGTTTTGGTATCCTAATGGATGCTAGGGTCACAGGTCAAACTATGGAAAGAAATAAGAAAAAGAAAGTGCTTAGCTTGAGAATCAATAAGAAAAACTCTTAACACTTGTTGGAAGGGTAAAATGTGCAACCAATGAAAGGCCATAAGTGCATTCATCTAAAACTATGTGGTATTACAAAGTTTTGTAGGGACTGTAGAAAAGAAAAAAGAGAATAAAAAAATCTTAACATTTGGAATACATAGTTGTACTGTAAAGAAAATTACAGGAGAAAAAATAATATTTTTGTTTTGTATATGTCAGAATATTAAGACCTCTTAAATTCTGCATTTCACTGTAATTATTAAGATTTGAATGTGCCAGAAATGAAGTGTATCTTGAAAACTTGCAGAAAATCTCGAGCGTAATCACATTATATTTTAATCATACTACCGGATAAATAAACAACTGTGTTTATATTTCTGCTCATGAGTACACACAAATAGGCACCTTTTCATAATAGAATAAATACTTTCAAATTTAATATTTTACAGACAATTTTGTGAAGCTTAATTTATTAAAAATGGAAAAACAAATTATTGTAGAAAGTGACAACTTTATTTGGTTATTTGTTACCTTTTTGAATTCAAGCCATTATGCATTTGCAACAATATTATAAAAGTTGTTTTATTAATGAATTATGTAGCAAGATAGGTAATCATAGCCTAAATGAAATTAACCTAGAATTAAGCTCCATTTAAAAAACAAAACAAAACCAAGTTGTGGCTTTCTTTTATAAGCAAGTATATTGTATATAACAGGGATGTCAAACTCTGATGCGTCACGCACTGCCATGCCCACTCCCGGTTTAGCAAAAGGGAAAAAGTCACATGATGACAATGTGCGATGCAAGTTTGACACAACTGTTATATAATATCATCATTTAAAGAAAGTATAACCAGTGCAAACCATTATAATGAATAATACTGTTTCAGATTGCTGCTTTTCTATTTTATTATTTTTCCAAGTATATGTTAAGTATGTGTCATGCAGATGTCTTCGTGTGGCATACATATTTCAACCCCCTGTGTGTCTATCATATTTATCAATTATAATAAATATAAGGGTTTTTCCTGCCTGAAAAACAGTTAAATCCCATGTCAATATAAGAAAATAGAGCCAGAGACATCAGTATCTGAAGGCAAAAAAGGCATGTCAGACACTTTGTCAGATACCTGGAACAGCTAGATGAAAATGAGGGGAAAGAAGAATGAGGGTACCTGCTGGAGAAATAAACATTAAAACAATAGCTTGTAAATCAATGTTGCAAAGGATTATTTAGCCCAGCAACTGACAAATGTGAATATATATATATCCCAGTAGAGCCTCTCTGTCTGGATAGACAATGCCCTTGGATCTGACCAATGTTTTTCAAACTTAGCAATGTTAAGATGTGTAGAATTCAGCCCCTGGAATTCCCCAACCAGCCATGAATTCTGGAAAATGAAATCCACTCATTTTAGAGTTGCCAAGTTCGAAAAACATTGCTCTATTTAAACCAAGGATTGCTAGAACTTCCTTGATTTGATCAAAGCTTTTAGCTTTAACTTAAAAGGCTCTATTTCTTTTAATAAGTATGGACGTGGTGGCTCAGTGGCTAAGATGTTGAGCTTGTTGATCGAAAGGTCAGCAGTTCAGCAGTTTGAATCCCTAACACTGCGTAATGGAGTGAGATCCTGTTACTTGTCCCAGCTTCTGCCAACCTAGCAGTTTGAAAGCACATAAAAAAGTAAGTAAAAGAATAGAGGCCAACTTTGGGAAGATAACAGTGCTCCATATGCCTTCGACATCTAGTCATGCCGGCCACATGACCATGGAGATGTCTTCGGACAGCGCTGGTCCTCAGTTTAGAAACTGAGATGAGCACTGCCTCTAGAGCGGAAACGACTAGCACGCATATACAGGGGAACCTTTATCTTAATGAGAAATAATTCAAGCAAATGAAGAGTTTTTGCATCGGAAAGAGATGCCGTAGAAGCAACTTTCATTATAGTGCAATATATCACAAAGTTGTAACAACTAAAAGCCATTTATTGTCCAGATGACCATTTAGTCTCACTTTTCTAGGACAGGAACTTGAGCCTTGTGCCAGTCACAGGTGAATTGATCTTGCACGACAAATTTCCATTTTCTCTGGTATTTGTGCAGATCTACAGCAAATTTCTTGTTTGCAAAGGCTTCACCTTGACAGAAGTGTCAAGGGCTTATACACTTACAACTGATCATATTTGCTTTCCCTTCCAAGCAGAAGCAGCAATTGAACCACAGATTTTCAGTTGTATTATCCTAAGTGAGTTGAGTGATTTGACCCTTTGCCTTCCTCATTTAATGTTCTGTCAGTTCAGAATATGGAATCATGACTTTTGCTTTTCACAAAAATTGGGGAAGTGTCACAGCTGTTTCAAAATATGTTGCCTCTTTGACACACGTTACTATCTGCATGCAGTGTAAAGCTTCATCATAATAAATAAAGCTACCATTTTCTGACAACATAAAAGTTGAAAACATCCTTGGGGTTGCAATCCTGGGGTCTATCACAATAGCTAGTTTATTTATAAACAGAGACAGCATTTAGAAATCTTGACCTTCAGTATTCGATCAGAGATGCTAGCTTGGCCGTGTTACTATCTTAAACCTGATTGCCACTTGCAAAAGCAGGTTGAATGCATCAATCTTCTTGATCTGCAGAAAAAAGGAAAGAGTCAATATTAAGCCTGAAAACACCAAACTCAGTATCATATCTGATGGGTGAAGGGCATTTTTGTTAGGAATCTTCCATCACTCTAAATATTGTATTGCAGTGTGTGTGTGTGTGTGTGTGTGTGTGTGTGTGTGTGTGTGTTGTTTTTCTCCTTAGTTTCCATCTATTGCTTCTTTTCCTGCCACTAGGTGCTTTGGAGAATAGGTTGACGCTTAGACATACCCAATTCCAGCAACCATTCTTTATATATTTTAGCCTCCAGTCCCCTAATCTTCTTTGTTGCTCTTCTCTGCAGTCTTTCTACAGCCTCAACATCTATTTTACATTGTGACAACCAAAACTGGACACAGTATTCAAAGTATGATCTTACCAAGGCATTATAAAGTGGTACTAATACTTCATGTGATCTTGATTCTATCTCTCTGTTTATGCAGCCTAGAAATGTGTTGGCTTTTTTGGCAGCTGCAGCATACTGCTGGCTCATATTTAAGTGATTGTTCACTAGGACTCCAAGATCCCTTTCATAGTTACTACTATTGAGACAGGTGCCACCCATACTATACCTATACATTTGGGGTTTTTTGCCTAAATGTAGAACCTTACTTTTTTCACCATTGAATTTCATGTTGTTAGATGGTGCGCAATGTTGAAGTCTGTTAAATTCCTTCTGTATCTTAAGCTTATCTTATGGAGTGTTGGCTATTCCTGCCAGCTTGGTGTCATCTGCGAATTTGATGAGATCCCATCTATCCCCTCATTAAAATCATTTATGTATGTATGTATGTATGTATGTATGTATGTATGTATGTACGTATATAGCCATGTATTGTATGTGTGTATATATACGTGTGTGTGTGTGTGTGTGTGTGTGTGTGTGTGTGTGTGTAGGATTTTATTGACTTCATTATATTCAGTTTTTCTTTCCAGTTAGGGAAAGAACATTAGACTTTCTTTCACATTTATGTTGAACAAGCTTAAAGATACATACTAGTGAATAACCCTTTCAGACTTTGGATTTCTCAATTTTCTGTGATGGAGAATTTTTTATCATTGATATCATTACTCGGATCTAAAGATATATAATTAGGAAAACTAATTATATTTTAAATTATTAGCACCAGTGAGAACTGTGAGAAAAAAATGATAAAAACATTTAGCCATGATCTATAAATGGGTAACAACTACCATGTTTCTCCAAAAAGATGACCCACCTTGAAAAAAAGTCCTATCACGTTTTTGAGCACATGCAATCAAATTAAGCCTCAACCACAAAATAATATTATTAATTAATTATATTAATATTAATTAATATTAGATTGATCTGGAGCTCTGTTATCAGCCTCAGAAGTGAGCCAGCAGTGGGCTCCTGCTGGGCAGGACTGTCGGTGCCACTGCCATGAGATGAGTCAATAATTAGAACCCTTCAAAAAGAAGGCCTAGCCATTTTGGGGGGTGAGGAGTCAAAAGAAAATAAGACCTGGACTTCTTTTTTGAGAAACCTGGTAGTATTGGGCTTGACTTTGACAGAGGTTGTACAATGCTTTCAAGCTCCTATTCAAAGCTGCATGGGCTCACTCATTTCTAAAAACATGTATTACTGAAGCCAGGATAGCGGAATTACCCTTTTGGAGATATGTCTAGCTGGCTTTCGATGTGGCACCAACCAAAACCCCATAGCAGGAGTGAAGATATGAGGATTTCCTCTGGGAATGATTTCGGGTGCTGTGTCACAAGTCATTGATGTGGGATCCTGTTCATTTTGTTGGGCTCTAGGGATCAGTTGGGCTTGTTGTTGTTGTACCAGTACAGCATAGCAACCTACCAACTTGGACTCATAGACTCCATTTCTGGATTGGCAATGAGTTCTCCAGACTTATGGTCTTGGGATCTTCAATCTGCCTTTTCAAGAGGTGGGATCTGAAGTGACTTGAGAGTTCATGGCCATTATGAAACCATGGACCTACTCCAGGTTATCTAGAACCCAAAATGGGACAGTGATCACACATCAGGCAGTGTGTGGAGCAGTAACTATGTGCTTGAAATCGGGAAAGGTTTTGGTACCCCTTTTGTCATGGTTAATCACACTCTGATTACTAAGGGATTTTCTGGTGACACTATCCATTGCAAGGCGGTTGGGCCATTAGATCACTCTGGATGGGGAGAAACAGGCTCAGGCTCAACCCATCCAAGACTGAGTGGCTGTGGTTTCCGACGTCCTGATATAGTCAGTTGATGCCATCACTGACTATTGGAGGCGAATCATTGGCCCCCACTGAGAGGGCTTGCAACTTGGGTGTCCTCCTGGATTCACGGCTGTCTTTAGAAGAGCACTTGACGGCCGTGACCGGGAGGATTTTTCATCAGGTTCGCCTGATTCGCCAGTTACGTCCCTTTCTGGATCGGGACTCGTTACGCATGGTCACTCATGCCCTCGTCACCTCCCGCCTGGACTATTGCAATGCTCTCTACATGGGGCTCCCCTTGAGGAGCACCCGGAGGCTCCAACTGGTGCAGAGTGCGGCCGCGCGAGCTGCACTGGCTCCTGGTGGTCTTCCGGGTGCGCTTCAAGGTTTTGGTTACCACCTTTAAAGCGCTCCATGGCTTAGGACCTGGTTATCTACGGGACCGCCTACTACCACCAATAGCCTCCCACCGGCCAGTACGCTCTCATAGAGAGGGACTTCTCCGGGTGCCATCAGCCAAACAGCGTTGACTGGCGGCCCCTAGGGAGAGAGCCTTCTCTGTGGAGGCACCTACCATCTGGAATGAGCTCCCCCCGGAGTTATGGAGGATCCCGGATCTGCGCACCTTCCGCCGCTCTGTGAAGACCTTTTTATTCCATCAGGCAGGCTTGGCCTAATCTCTTCCCTTTTTTAAATATGTAAATTTTAATCTGTTTTTAAATTATCGGGGTGTTTTAATCTGTCTGGGCCAAAATGATTTAATTTGATTTTATCTGGTTTTTAAATTTTGTATCTATGTATTTTATTGTTTGGCTGTTCACCGCCCTGAGTCCTTTGGGAGTAGGGCGGTATACAAATCAAATAAACTAAACTAAACTAAACTAAACTAAACTCTACTTCCTGTGATTAATGGACCTTCTTGGATGGTTTCAGAGGGAGCTGGCAGGTATTCCTGCTGGTTTGCTGCATAGTACATCTGAAGCCTTGGTTACCACTTGGAAAAAGAGAGTGGCAGAGGCTTTGGATTGGACCTTATGAATATGACCTCTCTCCACAGATCCTATCATTCCCCATGATTTACAGAGGAATTAAGATACTATAATTGAAATAGAGAAAATATATATCTAAAGTATTGTTTGGACACAGCACCATAATTAAGACCTATCTTCTGACAATAAGGGTGGCAAAGTATTAGTATTTTTTTCTCTCTTATTGCATTTATAGACATCATCTTTCAGCCCAGTTTCAGTTGACAGATGTCCTATTGAGTAGAGGGAACTCAGAGAACCCATTGCAGTAAGAACAAAAAGAATTTGTTCAGCATTTCTCAACCATTCAAATTCTTTCTGGTTGAAAGCATCTTATTTCAGGTCATATTCTGCCCCAGCTATGGATCCACATAGCACACACAAAGTCCAAACAAAACTCAGTTCACTTCAAAACACAGCTTTTTGCAAATGCAGGCTGTTAATAAAACATTCTTAACAACCTGCCAGAAATTTCACAGATAAGATAGAGTCTTTCTAGAGTTGGCAGAAAGCCCAGAAGCCAGGTTTACAGAGAAAATTCAAACTCAATGATCAGCGAACGAATGGACGAACACACATTGTTTCCTACAGCTTTTTACAAGCTGTGTGCAAACTTAAATTGGCCACTCCCTTAAAGGGAGTGGCCAATTAGCCCCAAGCTTACTCTCGAGGAGACCTCCTCCTGAGTAACCACTCCTGCCTTTGGCAGCTCTGCGTGCTCATGCATTGAGAAGAGGCTCCTCTACTTCATCCTCTTCACTTAAAGGAGTCTCTGGAGGTTCTGAAGGCCCTGGCTGAATCCCTGCCTCTGGCACCACACCTCCTCGCTGTCTAACTCAAGCACCGGCTACACAAGCTGCTGGTGCGACACCACACCAGCCTTCTCTTTGTCAGGATCAGCAATAATCCACGCAGGCCGCTGGTGGGCCACAACAGGTCAAGGGTAATTGCCTGGGGGAAACCCTTGTCCGGTTATTTGGAACAATTTGAATCTGTTGGCTCTAATGAAATGAATAGGGTTCTTAGAACTGTGAGTTTTGTTACCTTCTCTTCAGGAGGTTCATTCTCTACATGAACCTCCTGACTTATTAAAGCAATATTAGAGCTAGTGTGTGAGTGGGTTCTAGCCATTGTGAATTCATCCTTGAGTGAGGTGATTGGGTTTTTTTGCCCCTTAAGAAGGCCTTGATTTGCCCTGTCTTCAAGAAGCCACCACTGGACCTCACTATACTGAAAGTTACATATAAAATTCTTGGGTCAAACTAATGTGGCTCTGCTTTTAATTTGGTGAGTGTCAGTTTTATATTCAGGAATCTGTAATGCTTCTGTTTGATACTGTTTCATTTCAATTCATTTCAATAATATATTATTGACCTGTGACTAACTTTATTAACTGTGGTTGTTTTACTGCTATGTGATATTTACATTGGCTGGTTTTTCTGGTTAATGTAAGATCTTTGCTTCAACAAAGCCAGTTATGTCAATTTAAAGTTACTAATTTAAAGAGCAATAACAAACTACAGAAATGAGAATACTCTGTCTATCTTTATCATTTCCTACCTTTCTCGACTCTGTGTTCCAATCTCCCTACATACCAGTTTAACTACCATTATCTCTAAAGCTGACACATATGTACTTTGTTACATGAAATGAATGCTTACTTCATTTCACTTTTGCCATCTACACTGCAATTGCACACAGCTATTTGGCAGGAAGGAGAAGTGGGGGAAGGAGGGGAAGGCAGAGTGGGAGAGGTAGGTAGGTAGGTAGGAAGAAAGGAAGGAAGGAAGGAAGAAAAAGAAAGAAAGAAAGAAAGAAAGAAAGAAAGAAAGAAAGAAAGAAAGAAAGAAAGAAAGAAAGAAAGAATCTTGTGAAGATAACCAAGAGTGGAGACTCTTTCATGGTATTATTTTTTACAAGTGTATATCAATGAAACAGTGCACAATACAACTATTGCAAAAACAAAAAATCATATGTAGTGCTTTTTAGTATTCTGTATGCATCCTAACCTATTATAAAATGCTGCAACATGGGATGTTAACTTCCTAACAGCCCTCAGGAAGATCCAAAACAACTATTATAGTTGTTAGGGAGTCATATCTTTGTTAATTTTATTATAAACAATAGCTTTAAAAAACTATTAGAATATATATATAAAATAAGGACCAAATTGCTTTTAATTTCTTGGCACAATGTACCTTGCTCAAAAATCTTACACTTTAGAAACTACTTTTCTCTTATTTTGCAATTAAAAAAATTACAAGAGTTTATAGTTTTGTTTTAGTTTTATTTCTCTTGTTTAAAGGAACTTGAAATTATATATTACAAAATTTTGGCAGTTACTGAAAGAATAAATCCTCTCTCTCATGCATACACATGTATATATACAAGTGTTAAGGAGGGGCTCATACTAATGGGACCCACTGAAGAGAGTTACACTTTATTAGAGACAAGTAACTAATAATTACTCTTCAGCTTCAACTGAGACAAGTAGTTTAGGACTTGGTGTATTCAGCCTAACAGCTTTCTCTTGTTTCCCAATGGATTATGTGACAGCATAATTAATCAGTCATTCCAATGGCAATAATCTGAGTTGTAAAAGAATGTCATGGAGGGTTTATTATTTCTATAAATAGCTGGAACAATTGTTGACACAAGTTTGTCACTTATTCTAATGAGTGACTGACTCATATTATTAGTACTAGTATTAATATTCTTTCCTACAGGAATGTATTATAATGTCATGTCACAAAAGCTTTCTTCAATATTCTTGTCATTTCCTGTGCCAGCATAGCTCTCTATAAAACAGAATAAATCTTAGTGGACAGTCCTAAAATCTAATATGCTTTTCTAGAGTCTGAGAAAGCCTGATAAACTATAAGATGACTTTCCAAACCAATTCAGAACATTTATACTGGGACAATTAATGGTAAAACTCTCTGCGATCAAAGAAGTTACAATACTTCTTTTCCCTTTTACCAAGACACTTATCTTAACTTTTTTGTTTCCTTCTTGCATTTCTCCACTGAACCTTCAGGAATAAGTCAAGAAAAAAAATAGAGAGAGCAAAGTTAAAAAAAAAGTTCCAAGGCTAATTACTGGGAATTGATATGAGAAATAAAAATCATGGAAGAAAACATCTTGCTTTATTTCACTTTACCCTTTTGCTAGCCCTGGTGGGATGATCCATATCTAAAGAATCACCAAAAAGATTTTTGAAGCAACTCAGCAAAAATAATTGCTGTAGCACTTAAGACAAACAAAAGCTCTCTTTTCTTGAGCTTTCAATTTCACCCCTTTTTGCCTGAAGACATCTCCTGGCTTGCAGGTTTGATGTCAATCCTTGATTGTGTTTTGATGTTTCTGCTGATCCATGATTGAGTTCAATTTTCAGCAGCCAAAATAGATATGTCATCTTGGGGGCATTAGGTTTCCTGTGACATATTGCCCGCTTATACATGCAGACAAGTAGCCTGACAAAACAAGGGGGATTGACTGAAGCCACTATCTGATCTAGCAAGTATCATGTTGCATATATTTACAATTACTTCTAAAGGTCACTTAATGCTTACTGGTCTTCCTGCATACTAGTCTGACTACACTGGAGTATTTAGGTATACACACAACAAAGAGCAGTTTAGAGTGTTTGGTAATGGTCAGAGTCACCATGTCATGAAATATTCAATGCATGACATGACTCTGGTGATGCACAGTGTGGGTTTTCACTCTGATTTGATTAGCAGTAATGATTATTTCATGAGGCATGACTGTCCTCTCAGATTAGCATCAGCCCAGTTTTTCTGCAGTTGTCACGGAAGCATGGAGCTAGGGGAACGGCAGCCAATTTTTAAACTTCTGGCTTCTCATGCTTTCTTTCCGATTCACAGAAATTATTTTCTCTGTTAGCAAAACTCAGGAAACTCAGAAATTATTACAAACAGCAAACCTAAAAATAAATATTAAATAGCTGGCATTTATTTCAGCTGAGTACTGTAGCTATCAACAGTGAGCAGTGCAGTACTGTTTTATTAATAGAGGCACATTGCATCATTGAGTACACCAAAATGCATATTAATAGCCAAAGGTGTTCAATTATATTGCATTTTGCCCTTTATACAAACAAGAAAGTATATTGGTAAGTAGTATTAAAAACAGAAGTCATTTTAAGGAAAAATACAAAGATTTTAAGCATCCTTATTTCATCATTCTTCCCCAAAAAGACATTTTATAAAGAACAAGAATACATTATGAAACAGTAAATATAAATAAACATTGGAGGTCAAATTTTAGCAAAAGAATTCTTCATTAAATAGATTATACAAAACTTTTCAACTGTGTTTATTTTTTAACATATACAATTTTCTGTAATTTTAAATACTATTTATGAAATTTAGTTTTTAACAATTTACTGATACTATATCTGGCATATAATAATGGCATAAGAGGAAGAATGGGGACTGAGGAATTTTCCTTGGACTAAATTTTAATCCCTTACTGTACATTTCTGAACTAAAAATAGAATTTAGCTCAATACATTAAAATGCACTTAAATATTTAAAAACATGAAAAAAATACATTTATAAAATCTTTTTCTTGAACGAACAGATATTCCTTAAATATGTATTTTAAATATATATTGATATGCATATTCAATTTTTTATTTGATGTTTTAATGCAAAAATGTGATAAATGTGATAAAACCTATAAATATGGAAAATTCAGCCTAGATATATATAAATGAACTTGTCTGTTCATTTTTAATATCAATGTGTATAAATATTAGGGTGATTGAAGAGTAGATTGATACTGATTTAAGAAGAGGATTTCAATAAGAGAAATACATACCTTTTTGTAGTCTGGAAATTAGGTAAGAAGCAGAGGAGTGGTACACAGAAAATGCAAAAAAATATTTAAGGTGCGTGTGTGTGTGTGTGTGTGTGTGAGAGAGAGAGAGAGAGAGAGAGTGCATATATTCCATGTTTTTCTGCAGACAGGGGGTGGGGCATGGTTTCATACTCTGCCTAGATCCCACACTCGCTTCTGCGGCCAGAGTCCTGGTGTGTTACAGACTGATGCCAATCCATTCCCCAAGAGGTTGAGGATTTGGCATACAGTTTAGCATACAGCTAATCTGGTTTAGCATACCAATTAACCACTTTTAATCAGATAAGTAATATTTACAGTCATTAAACAATGTTTCTATTAATTTTGTTAGGCAATTAATTAATCATAATTAGAAATGACTATGGTTGCACCCTGATTTAATAATTTGCATACTATTGCTGAGAAAACTGTATGGAAATATCAGAGACATCTGAAGAGGGAGATGGCTACAAGCATGTGGCCCTTTTTTATGTGCATTGTATATCCAATAAACATAAAAATAATAAAAGAAAGGCTTTAGAAGAAGGTTTTAACTGCATGGTTGAGAGTGTCATCATTCATTAAATACAGTAAAAATTTAAAACATTATTCACAGTAACAAAATTATAACAATAAAACATGGAAATAAGGAATATTATAATTAAATGGGTAACACAATAAGATCAAGGGCAAGATTTAAAGTCTTTTTTCAATCCTCAAAACTATAGGAAAGTTTGCTTGTTTTAAAATTGAAAGATTTAAAATATTGAATGATACGTGCCATTCATAAAACTTTTTGAAACATTTTATTGCTTGTAAAACAATAACAAAGAAAAATGGGAACAAAACAGAGAGATACATACATTATCAAATACATAACAAGTGATATTTATAAAACTTGATCTCATTTGCAATTATAAATATTTCTAACTTAAACCATAATTGCTAATAAGATCTAGTTTTATGCTGTGAAACTCCTTGTGTTATCCTGATTTAATTCATAAATATTCATTTAAATTTAAATTTCTATCCTGCTGTTAAAAAGAAAAAAAATCCAAACTAGTTAGGATTTCCCCCCCACTTCTCCTAGTTTATATCAGTTCTGCTCAAGTCATTTTTTCAAAAAAAAAATATTTGTACTTTTATTTTAAATAGTAGGATAATTGTGAATTAAGACCTTATTGTTTCTGGTGACCAGTAAAATGATTCAACAGGAAACCACCAATGGCCATGATACAAGAGTAGATAGATAAGTGCAAAAAGTTTTAAATATCACTATTTATTAAGCTTTATGCTGATTGCAAATGGACAGTTTTGGTTCAACATTTGAAAATAGGTAGTTGCTGACAATTTGGGGAAAAAACTCGGGGAATATGCAGTATTGAAAAAATTACATCCCAAACAGACGTTTGGTTAAATATAAGCAAGCATGGCTTCCCCTTATACCAGGGGTGTCAAACTCGCAGTGTCATGTTGTCATTGCATGATGTATCACGACTTTTTTAACACTTCGCTAAAATGGGGGTGGGCATGGCCAGCATGTGACACATTCAAGTTTAACGCCACTGTGTTATACTGTAAAGCAT
This sequence comes from Arizona elegans, assembly GCA_022577455.1. Lineage (NCBI taxonomy): Eukaryota > Metazoa > Chordata > Lepidosauria > Squamata > Colubridae > Arizona > Arizona elegans. Next base: position 77,825,577 of record JAKOOJ010000006.1, on the reverse strand, counting down.
TTCATACAACAAGGTAAATATAGATGCTTAGAATTTTGTGGGGGGGGGGTATTATTATGAAAGGACAGAAACCAGAAGCAATTTTAGCATTTATAAATAATGGGAGGGAATTTAAAATTGAATATTCCTTTTACTGACCAATTTAAATTTTTCCTCATTTTTCTTTTTTCATAAAATTATGTAAATTTATCTTAGATAATGATAAAAAGTGGTGATAAACAATGGATGTCACAATGGTGACATCCATGTAAATATTATAGTTGTTTTAGGAGTTTACATGTATTGCTCAAGATGGTACAATAATTTTAATTTTATATAATCCATTGATTATTCAATCAATGAATAATGAATTCTAAATTTTATAACAAGCAAAAATTATCTCATGATTTTCTCATTTTATTCTTTTTCTTTTATGTAATTATTCGCTTTATTCTTCAAATATATACTATATATTTGCTTTATTCTTCAAATATATACTATATACTATACTATGTGTGTGAGTGTGTGTGTACATATATATACTGATTGTAATGTGTGTGTGTGTGTATGTATGTATGTATGTATGTATGTATGTATGTAATCAGAATATCTTGGGGTTTTTGGGAGAAAGCAGTTATTTTAGGATTACAATGCGTATTTTGATGCACCATACTTTTCTTCATAGTTGAAATTGGTTCTGTGCACCACAAAAATGTGATATTTAAATATTTTAAATATTGACACTAATTATTTTTAATCCAAAAATGGACTGCTTTCCAAAAATGGAAAATCAAAGATACATAGAGTATATATGGGAAAGTTTTAATTATTTGAAAGTTATTCCTAACCAAACGGGAAAAATCATAGCAGAAGAATATTTCCCATTGTTTTGTTGATATAAAATTCCAAATGTGAGCCATAAAATCCCCTAAACTGCCTGGCCTAATGCTTTACCCTTGTTGTTTATCTTTCTGAATATATAACATCAAGATTAATGAATCATATATGCAGCATGAGCCTCTGCTTGAGTTCAGTGAGAGTTGGATTTATTTCTCACAAATCATCATCTCATATTGCCAGAATAAAATTGTCAACTGTTCATACTGTGTTTAGAAGAGATGAGCCAGAAACATGATCATTCCCTTGACAAATTGCTCAGTGGTTGCTAACTAGCCATTTTCCTTTGGTTGTTATATTTCCTCAATTCTTCCTTGACTTACACTTGAGCAATATCATACTGGCTCCTGATGCTGAATCTGGATGCCAACTCTAGGTTAGTCAAACATTGCATTCTCTGTGTCTCTTCTACTTTGGATGGGGGAAGAAAGGAATGGGAGCAACTGTCTTTTTTTAAAATATTGCAAACAGAAACAACTATTCCCATATTTTTTTTTTTACAACAGTGCTTGCTATAGTCAATGATACAATAATATCTTCAGCTGTTTAAGTATCAAAATATGATATGTGCAGGTGTTTAGATGAATTGATGTAAGGAGTATGAGGATGACCTAAATGAAGAGGAGCAAAATCATTACCAAGGCAACAATACATAAACAGATAAAAAGAAATTCATGAAAACATCTCAGACAGCCCTTCCCCATTCACAAGAAGATAAGGGTGGGGAGGGAAAGCATATTCAAACTTGTAAGATTCTGTTATATAGTCATTCTAATAAATGTAATTTTAGGCCTATATAGTTCTGTTTCTTGATCTGATGGACCTTGTAGGGCTGGAATATATTGTACTCAATTACTAACACAGAGAGAATGAAGAGAAGAATAGAAAAAAGTTTTTATGGTATTGCTTTAAATTGAAGTTTTCTTCATTTTTAACATGTCTCAACTAGACAATATTTTTCTTTATGTTATATTCTGTCTTCTCATGTCCTCCTCCATTCATATATTCTATACATCACACATTTTATTCCTAACTTTCCACTGTGAAATATCTTTGTGAGTGCATACATTTCTTGGCAACATCACTGTCACATGGCTGATTGGTAGTTTCTCTGTCTTTGTTTCTGTGAGGGAGGGGTGGATGTACCTTGACCAGTTTTCCACTCTTGTATGGATATTGTTTTTATAGTAAACAATGAATTTGCTTCTTTTCTGTCCTGGATGTTTCTAAAATAACTTCCATGTGGAGTTATTTAGCATATTTCAAACAAACAAATCTCTAAAATAACTTTTAAAAGGTCTGCTTTGCTTAACCATTGCTTTGTTTAATATCTGTTGTACAAGATTTACTTTTTTATTGTAATATGATCTGTAATGATTGAGACTGAGATCAATGTACCATTTCACTAATATAATTCTAGGTACTAACAAAATTAGAAAAACAAAAAACAATGATGTTCACCAAGGATGAACTCCACAAAACAATAAACCGAATCCAGTTGATGGGCTACCTATCCTCCCAATCCCCAGGCCTGCAGAATATCCAGATTTTCAATTTTTTATGGAAGGCTAGTAGATTTGGGTACATGATATCCCATAGACCACTAGTCATCCTTCTCTTCTTCTGGGAGGGGTGTGTCATAATGGGTTCTGGTGCTGAGCCAACATGCCTTCTTTCAAGAAACCCAAACTCTTACCAAAGAACAATGCCTTATCACCAGGAGCCATTCCAGGAAAAAGCAGTTTTGGAAAAGGAGGAAACTGAGGCTGGGAAAGAACATCTGCAGCCTAGCTGGTTTGTTTTGGATGGCATTTGTTTTTCATCTTAGTTGAAATAACAGTGGTTTTTTTTAAAGATAATCCTATATTCTGATTATTAACTACTTTCTCATTTTAAAGAAGTAAGATGATGTTAGCAGTTGTTGCCTAATTTAAATAACACCCAAAAGATCACCTTTATTTCTCTCAATGTGCCCCAACTCCTGTCTTCCCCATCATACACATTTAATGAATGGTTTCACAAAACAGAAGAAATACACAAGAAACTGGCTGAATTAGGAGCTGATGTTTTCAAAATCTCTTTTCAGTATATCAAGCCATGTGGGGAAATGCATAGGTAATCCCAGAGGATATCTGTACATACATTTTTGAAAGCTTCAGGAACATACAATGACTTTAGATAAGCACTTCGGCTTGTGATTTGATAAGAATCTCTTCTTTTTCAAAGTGACTCTGTTAGACATACGGATTTTACAAAACCTCTCACTGAAGTCTGCACAATACTGGCTAGCACTTGAACTCATAAAATGTCACCTCTGTCCTGCAAATGCCATTCTTCATATCACTAATCAGAATATTTTTCCCAGTTTCTGTATTATCTGCAGAGAATGACTCCTGAAAAGGTCAGCATTACTGTTAGATGACACAAGCAGAAAAAAAGCTATTAAAAAAATAATCACAGCACATGTTTAGAATGCAACTGAAATATATGAATTGATAGTGAAATATTTTCACATTTTGAAGTCTGGGTAATGTAAATAAATATACATATGTATAGGAAAAATCATTTTCAAAATTAGTTATCTGTTTCAGAATCCTAGAAGTAAGGGTTGTCATTAGGCCTTGAAATCCATCCCTCAACTCAATATAGGAATCCAAATTAATGCATCTATTGATAGTTCCTTAGCCTCCATTTGAACATTTCTGTTGAAGGGACAGCCACCACTTTTCTTGGTATCCAGTTCATTGTGTGTCATCTCAATATTACCTTTATAATATTAAACCAGAATCTACTGTTGGTCATTTAGATTCATTACGTTTACTTACATTCCACAGATCTTGACTGACACGTTTCTGACTTATTTGTCTAACTTTAAGCAGCAAAACGACAGTTCAGGAAATTATGCATTGAATGAGTTAGATTATCTTGCTATCATATATTTCAGTCTATCTTGCAGCCTAAATAATCCCAATTTCTACTTGTGAAAGACAGTTCAAGAGAGTATTGATTTCATTTTGAAAGACCATGGTAACTTTTATTGTGTCACTAAGATATCTCCTAAGCACAAATACTGTACCTAATGGGGCATAAAAAGCATATATCCTTACATTTTTAAAAAAAACCTACATTTTAAATAATAAATGGATAAGGGCAAGGTTCTAAATTTCTGATAACTTTGAAATACAGTTTTTAAGAAGGTCAGAATTCAGATTATCTCTTTTTCAGGCAACATCAATCAATATGTTTTTATAAGCAAGACTTTTGAAATACAGGTTATATTGTGTTCCCCTCCTTTCACTATCCCATCCCCTATATTTGGAGTTGTTCTAACTTAAGTGCTTGGATCATCAAAATATTGTTTTACATTTTTACATTCATGTTTATAACAATAACAAAAATACTGACTGCCTGATCTCTCCCAACATTCATTGACATTCTTTTTATCTAATCTATTGCAGCAGGTGCTGGCAAAATCCAATATTAATCGCAACTGGCTTTAGAAGTATTGAGTAGACAGAAAGCAAGCAAGAATTGTATAAAAATAAAAAGAAATAAAGTCAAGGTCATAAAAATTGAACAGAACCTTAAAGTAATCCTTTTTTTAACATTGTGAAAGAGATATACAGTAAGTTAAATGCAGGTAAATATGAAGGACATTACCTAGAAAGAATATTATAGTTCAGAAACTTTTAGTTTAAGCAGAGTAAAAAGAAGTATTAGATAAAATGCTAACAAGTCTTAGCCAACAGTCTCTAATATATTCTGTGCTACAGCGGTTGGCTACTCAAGAATAAAAATTGTGCAACACTACAATCTTGTTTCTGAAATTCCATATTCAAGAAGTTAGCTAATGGATTTTCTGCATCACACAAATAGCCTTTAATTTACTTGATAGTGTCATAGAAATTCTAACTCCAGACAGTGGATCTGACTGGGAAAGAATAGTGTAAATCAGTCATCCATTTTCATCATGCTGAAACTGAATATTCGTATGAGATCATCCAAAGTCGTTCCACATTTCTGTGACAGGCTACCTACTGATATTGCTGACGTTCAACTCTTGCAGCAGGCCCTTTATCAAACACCTACAGTAACAGTAGAGTACAACTCGGAAGGATTCAAAAGACTCATTGGTTAAGTTATTGCCAAGAATGTAAGGATTAATATACAGAATCTTGAGAACTGGATAAGCCAGAAATCTAGTATTCATTTTTTTCAGTGAATGCCTTGAGGCAGGAACTCTGAAGCCATTTGAACCACTTTTTGAAGAATGGAAAACTTTTTTTCACATAAACCAGATCTTCAAATTTCCATCTGCTGGATATTATTAATGTTTTTAGATAGCACACTTGTTTCCATCCCCAAATTCAGCCCAACATCTTGCTTACACCTACAATGGTTTGCGTAGATTAATAGAATCCTATAAGACAACATAAGCCAGAGTTTTGAATTGGAATCTTTAGCAGTCTTCTGAAATCAACTTTCCAGGAAGACTTAAGCCCCACTACAAAGTAGTGTCATTAGTTCCATTCAAGTGAATTCACAAAGATACTGTTCTAATGTTCACAGAATGGCACAGCAGACTCAATAAGTCACTGTCTTCCTATCCAATTGCCAGCAAAAATTACCCATCAATGACCAAATCACATACATTCAATAAGTGTCTAAATTATATGTTTGTATCATTATAGCTAGTATATCAGTTGTTATTATTTCTTAAGTACTCAGACTTGACAAGAATTATCCATATTTACTTACTGCATAATCTGACATTATATTGGCTATTCTTGAAAAAATGCAGCAGTTGGATTGCTAATTTCTGTGCCATATTGAAAGATCTTTACTGGTTGCCAAGTATTATTTGTGCAAAACTTATGTGTTAATTTTAAAATATACTTTTTAGAACACATATTTATCCCCTAGTCTTTATACTTTCAGAAGAAAAAGATTCAACAATTCTCACTTTAGTTTCTCTATTTTAGATTGTGTTTCAGTGTACAGTTTAATTCAGCAGTTTATACTGAACTTTCTTTTTTTATTTCTCTCCTTCGCTGTTTCTTTCAATTTATTGGTTGCCCAACTCCAATGTTATCTGCCTTGAGAAGAAAGGAAGGAAGGAAGGAAGGAAGGAAGGAAGGGAGGAAGGGAGGGAGGGAGGAAGGAAGGAAGAAGGGAGGGAGGGAGGGAGGGAGAAAGAAATGAATTAGGAAATTATATGGAATTAAGAACTAGAGATCTGAAATCTTCTGTTTTAATTGGGGTTTTTTTTCTTTCTTCTTCCTTGGGGTACTGGTTCCCAGTCTAACCAGTACCCCAAGCAAACATATTTGCTATTATTTAATAATTTTCAAATCACAATATGATTATCAAATCATCATTCTTTTTTTGTTCTCTATTGAGCTGTTGGAATAGGTTCTAGCAGAAATGCTGATTCTCAAAAAGAATTTTGCCTGTCATTCTGATGAATTGCTGGGCAGAGAATTTGCAGCAGAGATTATAAAGCAAACAGATATAACTATAATCTTAACCCATAAACATAGTTCAACAAGAGCTAATTTGTAATAGAATTTTTACTGTTTAATCATAACATACCTGATGTGATTTACTGGTTTCCCATATTCTTTGCACAAAATAATCTGAGCTTCTGGTCTCAGGAATAAAAGGTTAATATATCATCAGTGACCTTTGAATCACCATACGGTTCAGCAAATGTTGCACTTTTTTTTTATTCCAGAGATTATTATTGCAGAAGAAATGGGTAGCTAATGTTATAACAATGACCCCTAAATTCTACCATTTAGAAACTTCAATTTTGACTCAGTGTTTATCAACTGTAGTCTAACAAAAGGGCTGTGAATAACTGAAGTGTGCAAAATAGATTGTAATCTATATGCTAGTGAAACTCTCATTGTCTTGACCTTTAACTGGGTGCAATGATGCATTGTAAGGCAACAATTTTTGAACCAAGAGGCTAACTTACAAAATGTGTCCAAATCTAGGACCCATGATTCCCAAAGGAATATTTTTTATTATTATTATTTATATGCCGCCCTTCTCCAGTGACTCAGGGAAGCTTACAATGCATTAAGCAATAACCTTCATACTTTTGTATATTTATACAAAATCAGCTTATTGCCCCCACAAACTGGGTCCTCATTTTACCTACCTTAGAAAGGATGGAAGCTGAGTCAACCTTGAGCCTGGTGAGATTTGAACTTGCAGTAATTGCATGCAGCTGGTGCACTGTAACAGTGCTCAATCAGCTACGCCACCAAGGCTCCACCAAATTTGGGGCAATTGTGAATGCTTCAGTACTACAGGCTGCTGGGTTGCTGCTGTGGTCACATTATCTTCATTCTCGATGTTCCATTACAGTTTCCCAGCCAGTCTCTCAATATCTTGCTCCTTCTCCCAATCAGAAGCAGCCACATACCTTCCTACTGGGAAGGGAAGGGAAGGCAGGAGAGGACAAGGGAAAGGAGAGAGGAAGGAAGGAAGGAAGGAAGGAAGGAAGGAAGGAAGGAAGGAAGGAAGGAAGAAGGGAGGGAGGGAGGGAGGGAAGGAGGAAAGAAGGAAGGAAGGAAGGAAAAAGAGGAAGCAGTCTCCATGTACTCTTCTTATCCCATGCCTCCCTGCCTCCCACATGCTCCCCCATTTCAGCAATACTCCTTCATGCTTTTCCCAACTGGCAGAGTACTATTTATTTATTTATTTGTTTGTTTGTTTGTTTGTTTGTTTGTTGGTTGGTTGGTTGGTTGGTTGGTTCATTCTTTTTTTTTTTCTTACCTACCCCATCTCCCTCAGAGAGAGGCTAGAATGGAAGGAGTCATTAGGAAGTTTTTAAATATTGTAGTTATTGTATACTTTTCACTCCTTCATTCCAGCTATCTAAGGACAATTAGCAATCATGGTAAATAAGTTCTTTATTCTTAAAAGTAGAGAACCTGAGGAAAAAATGAGATATATTGTTATGTAAAATAATTCATTTTAAAAAAATGATCTCCAGGGGTTTCTTTATTTTCCTTCAAGGTCAATCAACACTACTATGTTTTTCATGCATAAAATCAAAATGTATTGTGAGCCATCCCAATTTGAAGTCTATCCCAAGTCTATTTGAATAGACTTCCCTTCTTCTGCACAAAGAAATAATTTTTGTTTTTATTGTTTCCTGATACTGTTATTCTAGGTATCTAAAATCAAGACATGTGGTATACCTGTAATAATGTTTCAGCCAATATTTTTGTTAAATTTGAAACCACATTTGATGCTAATTTGCACATCTATTCTAATTGCCTTTTATCTATCTTTATTGGATTGCAAAACATTCCTGGCCAAAAATTGTAAATCTGAATTCTTAATCCACAGTGTTGTAGCTCATGTTATAATAGATCCTGATTTCCAGAAGCTGATTCTCTAGGGGATGTTCCAGAAGACTCTCTTAAGAAAATTACAACAAAGATGATTACAGGTCTGGACGCTAAAACGTGTGAAGAATGATTGCAGGAATTGGATATATCTAATCTAGTGAAAAAAGGACTAGGGGCTGCCACAAAGAACAGGGATCAACCTATTTTCCAAAGCACAAAAGTCAAGACAAGAAACAATGGATGGAAACTAACCAAGGAGAGAAGCAACCTGAAACTAAGGAGAAATTTCCTACCAATGAGGACAATTAACCAGTGGAACAAAATGGAAGTTGTGGGTGCTCTGGAGGCTTTTAAGAAGAAACTGAACAGCCACTTGTATGGAATGGTATAGGGCCATGATGGTGAATCTATGGCACATGTGCCACAGGTGGCACACAGAGCCCTCTCTGTTGGCACGCCAGCCGTCGCCCCAGCCCAGGTCCACTGTGTATGCGCATGTGCTTCCCGCTGGCCAGCTGGTCTTTGGATCTCTGCCGCACATGCACGGGGACAGGGTGCATGTGTGGGGGGTGAGGTGCATGCAGGGGATGTGCATGCGCATGTGTGGGGGTGGAGAGCATGCACAGGGGGTGCAGGTTGGTGCAGGAGGCTTTCCAGGTCCAAAATGGTGCACGGGGGGGAGGCTTTCGCATGCATGGAGCACATGTATGGGGGGTTCATGTTACATTGCATTTTGGGGGTTCAGGCACATGTATGTAAATTAATGCATGCTTAGGGCACTCAGCACCAAAAAGATTAACCATCACTGGTATAGGTTCTCCTACTTGAGCATGGGATAGGACTAGAAGATCTCCAATATCTTTCCAACTCTGTTATTCTGGGTTTTTTTTAAATCCAATTCATTATTATAAGCCTACTGCTAACATTAAGGGATGGTTTTTGCTCCTCCTTTCCTGAATTCACTAACAGAAAAGTAAATTTCTGGTTATGAACTGACAAAAATAATTTTAGCATCTTTGTTTTTAAAAAGGTAATCCTACAGTCATACAGATATGTTACATAGGTAATGTACAAGAATAACTTGAAACAACAATTGACTGTTGAATAATAAGATGTTTATCCTGATGTCCTGCAGGCTGGCTTTCTTCAAGTTAACAATTTCTCTCTTACTGTAAGAATAATAAATGAGTAGTCTCATTATTTGTGCAGTAAATTTGAAAAACATACTATCATCTCAATTATAAATCTGTAACCTCTTTCCTTGGTAAAGATGCTCACAGAAATAATTGTAATTGGAATGGTCTCATGTAGCAATTTATCTCATTCTCCCCTTGGCTGCTAGATCTGTCTTGGATTTTGTTCTGTCAGTTTGAATCCAATCTGTTTTTTTTCCTCTCAATTCAGTAAATCACAGAACTGTGTGAAAATATCAAAGTCAGCTTTATATTATATCAGCTTTTAGTTACTTTTGATGCTACTTCCAGAGTATGGCATTAATTAAAGACATCCTCTACTGGTCCACATTTAATTATGTGAAAGCCAAATAATATCTTTTGTAAAACATAATACCTTAAGTCAGATAAGAAACTCAATGAAAGATTTAAAATAAAACAAGACAGTATTTTGGCTCCCTTTCTATTCAATTTTTATATGAATTCCTTTGTGCAACATTTGGATTATTGTGACCATCTACCTAAGCAAACATATAAGCACGTATCTATTCTATTATATAGTGACAATACTGCCATCACTCACTGCTACAAATACGAGAACACTATGTCCTGACCTCTTTTTGTAGGCAAGAATGTTTTACCATCAATTACAGTGAGATCACGGCATTTCCCATAACATAACATACACATAAATTTATGATATTCAGTGCCTTGGCTTCTTAGGGCACTTACCTAGACAATGCTGCTGAAAATGCATAGGGAATTGTTTCATTTATTGACAGGCATTAGTCTGTATCCTCATGGTGACATTTCATCCTAACTACTACCAAACTCTTTGAAGTTCTCATCCACTCTTCTGAAGGACACAGATTTGGACTCCCATGGACACAATTGGACAGAGTTGCTCAAATGTACAGTGTGCAAATGCTTTTGTCAATGGCAAATTATGTCTCCCTATGTAGTTTTACATTTAGAAAACAGTCTGATTAGGGAACTGGCTAGAGTTTGGTTTGTAAGGATTAAGTTATGTTTAACATTGCAGACTTAGTCTCCTGAATAGTAGAAAAAACTTTTCCATGGTAAATGGCCAAAGCAAGTTGAAGAGAAGCTATCACTTCTCTTTGGGGCATGTGATTCCCTTACTACTGATAATCAGAAAACAATGGACTCTGACCCTCAGACAAATCTGAGACTTTTCTTGAACAAGATTTTCCTGGATGATTCAGGTTCATAAGTCAACTAGATATTTATCTGATATTGTGTTTTCAAAGTTCCATAGAGTCATATTAGCATGTGCCAATGGACACCAGACTGTGAGTTACAGGAAAGTTTTAATAAAATAGCTTTTAATTAACAGTTGTATTCCTGCAGCTCCAAAGACCTGGAGACACAATCACACCTTTTAAAGTGCTATCAGTCATACCAGGATATGTGGACTGAAATTACTACTGCTCTATTTACAAATAGTCCTGGAGATCTGGCCTCTCTTATGTAATTCTGTTGTTAGCTAGCAATTATTAGTTATCAGGCAGCTAGGATCTGTGCTTGTAAGATTAGACTAATAGATTATTCAGGAATTTTATTTAATTAATTACAATTGTATTTATTTTTATGCTACACTTAGTTGTGGAAGTAATCCAATTTAACTTTCTTCCACCATTTTTAAGACTTATATCCTCTACTCTTTAACTTTTAAAAACCTTTATTGGATATGCTCATTCATGTTATGGACTGTGATTGTAATAAACTAAATTTAATAATAGGTTGAATTAATCTTGTATTTATATTGTATGGATGTTTTCACCCTTTTTCCTAGGTTTATTTTTGCTTTTGCTTTATTTTCAATTTATATAAAATAGAATGCTGTTCAATATATAATTTTCAAAGGTGTACAGTTTAGAATAAAATTACAATATGTTGATTATAAATGAAGCCAAATCCTATGAGTAATATACAAAGTATCATTTAAATTTAGCCTTAAAAAAAGATGACTGTGTGGATATATATATATAGCCTTCAAATATCCAACTTTACATATATCCACATGAACAACTTTGGGGCTTCTTTCATCTTGAGAAACATGGAAATACAGGCAGTACAAGGAAGAAATAGGCTTAACATTGTGATTTCTGCCTGCTTATAGAGAAAATAAACTTCCGCAACCCATACTTTCATCATAGTAGTATATTTTGTTAACAGTATAATCACTGATCACTCCTTCCTTCCTTCTTTTCTTCCTTCCTTCCTTCCTTCCTTCCTTCCTTCCTTCCTTCCTTCCTTCCCTCCCTCCCTCCCTCTCCTCCCCTCCCCTCCCCTCCCCTCCCCTCCTCTCCCCTAATAAAAACAATAAAATAATAAAATGACTTTTGTGTCTCAAAACCTTAATGCTCTACTAAGGCATAGTTTGAATTATCAAAGAAACTTAATAAGGACAGTTAATTGAAATTGTTATGGTCTTGATTGGCAGGTTTATTTTAACTGCTAATATCACATGTAATTATCAATGCTGTGTCATCATCTAAGTAAAAGATTTGCCATGCTACTAATGCCACATTTACAATTTAATTTTTAATTTAGTTTTATAACCTTTTCTTTGTGCTACTAAAATTTTGAAAATGTTAAAAACAATGCAATAGAGGAAGCAGAGTATATAATTCTTTTTTTTGTAGGACATTACATTTTTAGCTAAGCCAAATCTCTTATTTGTTCTTTTTTGTAACCTCATTTCAGTAGTATATGAGTTTAGTATCTTACCTGATTATTCCATAAATTGTATCAAATCAATTTAAGTCTCATTAATATTTTTGATATTCATGGCCATTGAGATTTTAGGTTATTTTCTGTTTGATCTGATTAATGTACAGATTTCTTCTTTTCATAACAAATTTTGTTTTACTTTTAACAGCAAAAATTATTACAATATGGACAATAAAAGATAAAGATATTAATACCAACATTTTAGAATTAAGAATAATATATAAAAGGAAAGACTTCAGAAAAGGTAGAAACCATTTAAAATATCATAACTACAGGTTATAGTATTATTATTTACTATAGTGTAATAATATATTTACTATATTTACTATAGTGTAAAGAATATATATTGCTTTGAGCAATTCAATATTCCAGTTGAAGTAAGTCACCTCAGCAGTAAAGGCAGCATAGTATTTTAATAAATAAATAAGGGCACTTCAAATATTTGTTTAGACTGGCAAAAGGAATGTGGTTAAATGTTTCTACCTATCCATTGTCAAAGAGCATAAACTTTTAAAAGGAAAGTTTTATTATATTTTCTTCCTAATAAAACCAATGGGAAATCTCTAGCAAGCCAAAGTAATGGTTCTTCTGTGGGTCGGTCTATTAGTTATCTAAAGCACTTAGTGTGTAGTAATCTATACCTTATGAGTAAAGAAGGATATGTTTAATCCACAGCCGGAACACAGTGTTCTAAAAATGATCTTGTCTGGTCATAACCTTGATAAAGTATATAAGAAGGTGTAAATCCAACCGAAGAACCTTTGATATAAAAACATTGCTCCCTCTTTGATTGAAAATCATTTCCCTCAATTAAGAAGGTAAGGCCGATTAGACATCAGTGAAATCTAAGTCTGTAATTAAATATACTTAACCAAACTCTCATCTCTACTTTCATCAGATTGACTTCCAATTCTAAGGAAGCATTAGAAAAGCAATAGAGGTAGCTGGGATATTACTCTGAGAAGTTTAACTTGAACAAGGTCAAAAGATTAAGTTACGTTCTATATAGGAAATGAACTATAAATAATTTGAAAGCTGCTGGCACATAATGGCCTCCTGTGGTTACAAAAAAATAAAAGAATATGTAGCTGTAGTCTTCATTGTATATTCAGAACCATATAGGATCCATGGACATTTTGTCATAAGAAGTATGGGAAAATATCCTCTAAGTGTGAATATTTGAACTCTTAGTAAAACCAAAGAATCTAAATTAATTTTTAATTGTCTTTCTTATCACTACTATGTCAGGAAATAAAAGAGACCTACAGAGCACCTAGATAGAATCACTACATCATCTTCGTAAAATAAGATGGAAATACGTGTTACAGGATCCATGGATCAGGCCCAATAACAAACATGAGTCAATCGGTTGATTAAGTCTCTTTTATTTACAGGTTCATCATTACATCACATACTGCATCTGGAAGTGAGCAACGTGGGAGAGTGTGTCTACCTTTTATACCTGTGGGTGGAGACTTGGGTAAGGAGTGGTCTGTGGGTGGAGCTGACCAGGTGGGTGTTAGCGTTAACCCCTGCACTACTGTATCACAGTTGACCCCTGGCATGGGTAAGGCATTTATACTTGACAAATCCCCCTCTAAATGCCTGACCTGTGGCTGTGGGCCTGACTGTTTCATTGGCATCCAGGGGCGGATATTGAGTTTGGATACTAGGTGTGAGTGTTGCCTACCCTGTAATGGTTTTGTGAGTATGTCTGCAGTCTGTTCTTCTGTGTCACAATGTATGACCTTTATGAACCCGATTTTGGAGAGCTGCCTCATGTGTTTGTACTTTATGTCAATATGTCTTGATCTCTGTCCTACCGCGTCGGCCATGGATATTTCTATGGCGGCCTTGTTGTCTTCGTAGATGTTTATTGGGTAACCTGGGTCGCTCCACACACTGGTGAGTAGGTCGTCGAACCAGATGAGGTTGTTTGCGGCTTTGGAAAGGCATATATACTCTGCCTCTGTGGTTGAAGTGGCCACCAAGTTTTGTTTACCTGTGTACCAATGCACCGGGCTATTATTCAAGTAAAATACCTATCCTGATGTGCTTTTCCGGCTTTTGGTGTCCCCGGCCCAGTCAGCATCAGCATAGCAGGAGAGAATGGGCTCGTTGGACGTTTCTGGTTCTAGGACTAGGCACGCATCGGCACTTTGTTTCAGATACCTCAGCACCCTCTTTACAGCGTCCCAGTGGTACATGGTGGGTTTGCCTACGTGTCTGGACAATAGATTAACTGATAATGCAATGTCTGGCCTAGTCCAGTTGGCGATATATAAAAGCGAGCCTATGACTGACCTGTACAGTGTGTTGTCCTCAAATTCGGGTGATTCATCATGCATGTTTTTTAGGAAGTCCGGCTGCATGGGTGAATCACACCCCTTGGCATCTGCCATGTTGCATTTGTGCAGTATTTCTTCTATGTTTTCCTTTTGGGACAGCTGAAAACCTTTGGGGGTTTCGTTGACCTGCACGCCTAGGTATCTGTTTATTTTTCCAAGGTATTTTAATGTGAAGTGTTCACTTAGTTTACTGGCGAAGGTGTTGCGATTCCCTTCGTGTTTACTGATGTAAAGTATGTCATCCACGTAGACTAGGATGTATTCTGGCGAGTCCCCCTCTCTCCTAGTGAAAAAACAGTTGTCGGCTACGGTTGCTGTAAATCCCATTGACTTCAGGACCTCAACCAGGCACTCGTACCAGCGTTTGCCTGACTGTTTCAGTCCATATAGGCTTTTGTGAAGTAGCCAGGTGTCTCCCCTGTTGGTCTCTTTACTGTGTGGTGCCCTAACGTATATTTCCTTATCTAGGTTGGCATGCAGGTAAGCTGTCTGCATATCGAACTGATGTACCTCTAGTCCTAGCAGGGAAGCGATGACCAGGGCACTTTTGACGCTTTCAGTCCTCACGGTGGGCGAGTAAGTGTCGGTGTAGTCCTCTGGGAACCTCTGGGCAAACCCCTGGGCAACCAGTCTAGCCTTGTATAGATTTTGACCACCCTCCAGGTTCTTGATTTTGAAGATCCACCTGGTACCTATCGCACTTTTGCCCTCTGGGACCTTGGCTGGAGCGTAAACTTCTAGCTTTTTCAGACTGTCCATTTCTTTGGCCATAGCTGATTCCCATTTTGACCTCTCCTCCTGAGGTAGCCTCAATACCTCTTCATATGAGTTAGGTGTGACATGGTTCATGTGTATGTGCATCACGTAGTCATTTAACCTTCTTGGTAATTGGTTCCTGGTTGATCTGACCGGCCTATCTGTCGTTTGTTCGGTGTTATGTAAGTACCTGGCTTCCTTTTGTGTTAGTGAGTCTACACTTATCTTGGGGTGATTCCCTTTCCATTCCTCAATCTTGATGCCTTGGAGCTTGGGTTTGTGTTCCTTCCTTTCCTGTCTATCTGCCGTTTCGTGTTTGTCTTGCACTTGTTCGTCTGGCCTATTCTACCACCTGGTGGATACCTCGTTGAGGTGTATCCTGGACCAGTTGGCTTGCTCATGGAATACTGCTGTCCTAGATACCACGAATCTGTCGTTACTGTCCACAAATCTGAAGCCCTTGGTACCTGGCTCGTACCCCATAAACCTCAGTCTCCTGGATACTTTGTCCCCCTTCTTGCACAGCTGTTTGGGTATATGGACATCAGCGGTTATGCCGAATACATGTAGGTGTGCTATCTGTGGTTTTTTGTTGTACATGAGTTTGTATGGTGTTTTGTCTATCACGCTGGACCAGGTTCTGTTTAGTGTGTAGTTTGAGTAAACTAAGGCCTCATTGGCCAATTCCCGTGTCCTCTAAGGTGCACCTGACCATCGTCTGCAGCATGGAGTTTCGTCGTTCTACGACTCCGTTCTGAAAGGCCGAGAACGGGGACGACGTAAAGTGAAGCACGCCTTTGGATCTGAGCCAATGGGAGAAATCCTTTGACAGAAACTCAGATCCTCTGTCAGTCATAATTTGTTTGATTTGGGTGTTGTTTTGAGTCTCTACCCTTTTGTAGAACTCTTTAAATTTTTGGAAGGCCTCATCCTTTCATCTTAGGGTATAGACGAAGCCATAACGACTATAATCATCCACGATGGTGAGGAAGTATCTTTTCTTGTATTTGATGGATGGCCTTAGGGGCCCCACCATATCCATGTGGACTAAATTGAATATCTGTTTGGCGGCGCGTGAGGATTTCTTAGGTCTGGGTTTGACCTTTAACTTGGAACATTTGCACACTGAGCACTCGGGATAATTTTCACAACTCTTTATTTTGATGCCCTCAGTACAGTTGGCCATTTTTTGGACTACGGGGAAACTGGCGTGCCCTAGTTTCCGATGTAGTAGGTGAGCACAGTCGTCGTGCATGGGTTTGCCTATCGATGGCCTTCTCTGGGTGTGTTTGGTGGGGTGTGTTTCATGTGTCATGTTCTCCTCGCTCTCTGTCTCTTCCTCATCCACCTGGTCTCCCTCAGCTCTGTCCTGGTTAGTGTCTTCCGTGCTTTCTGAGTTGGTGTATATGCTGGGTGTGTTACTCTCATAGAATGTTATGTATGGTAGCCCTTGACTGACTGTCACTCTTCCTATATCCTTTCCGCCCTTGCTAACGTGGGCCTTCCCTTCTGCAAAGGTTACCTTAATCCCTGATTATTCACTGAGTTTTACTGCGGCCAATATGTTATGGGGTATTTCCGGGACCAGCAGGACCCCCTCTATTTCCCCTATGTCTGGTAGCGTAACTACCCCCTTGCCTATCACCTTAATCTCGCTTTGATCTGCAACCTTGATTGAGAAGTTCTCCTTTGTGAATGAGGAGAGCAGTTTTTGATTGTAGGTTGTGTGGTTGGAGGCCCCAGAGTCCAGAAGCCACGAGTTGGCCTCCCTACCCTGACATGTTACGTGGGTGCGCTCCCCTATCCCATATAATGATCCTGTTCTGCTGTCACGTGAGCTATCTCTGTTCCCCCTCCTGTCTCTGGGGTTGGGTGAGTCCCTGCGTCTGTACCTTTCCTCAGAGGTGTGTCTCTCTGTCTGTCTGAACCTATGTTCTGGTCTGCTTCTCTCCCTGTAGTTCTTGGGGCAGTCTCTCTTGAGATGTCCCCTTGACCCGCAGCTATAGCACTCTGATGCGTTATGCTGCTTTTCTTGGAAGGCTACTTTCTTTTCGTACTTATGTTCCCTGGAGGAGCCAGAGCAGCTCCTTTTCAAATTGTCTTCAGCGATCAGTTTGTTGGACAGCTTCTCAATGGATAGTAGGCCTAGACTAACAGTATCTAAGTGTGCTAAGAAGCTGTCCCATGAGTGATCTAAAGAGTTAATTATTACACTCTTCATGATCTGATCTGATATGACCTCTCCCCTAAGATGAAGTTCTGCCCTGGTAGCGTTTAAGGACACCAGGTGCTCACTTATGGGGGTCCCTGGTTTGATTCTGACAGAGAAGAAATCTTTGGAAATCTGGGTGGTGGTTGACACACTTTCACTGTAAAATAACCCAAACATTTTTTGTATGATTTCTGACACAGTGAGATTATGACCAATGCTATGGTAAATTGTGGGAGATATGTTAGCAATTAAAAGGTAAAATGCCCTATGGTGCATACAGTCCAACTCTAAAGTCCATGGTCTCTCTGGGGGGTCATTAATAAAATGTGACATATTTTCTTTTAGGAACACCACCTGAAGCTGCTGTGACCACTCTAGGATGTTGCCCCCATCCATCCTCAACTTTGGAAAGTCATTTGGTAAGTTCCCAGCATTATTGGTAAAATTACTTACTGCAGGCTGCTGTCCATGGTTCTTTATGTGTCTATAACAGCAGTATGGCATGTGAACGCTTGCCGGCAGTTTAAAAGTACCTCTCTGTAGTTTTTTTCTTTTTTCTTCCTCTAGGCGAAACAGCGCATGCGCGAAGTCCATTTCTGCTCTGCCGTTGTCGTGGAAGGACCTGTTCATCGCAGGTCCGGCGTAGAGGTCTCCATCGGTCGTGTAGGCCTCGACTTGGGGGTCCAGGTGTGCTCCGGATGGTGGCGACCAGCAGCGGCTTCTTCGGGGCGAAGATCCTGACGGCGCTGGGGTCTCAGCGACGAAAGTAAGTAGCTGTCCCAATCCCTGGGTTCTGGGGTGCGCGGCCTGAGCGATCGGTGGCGCGGTGTCCTTGGGGTGCGCAGGGGGGTTGGTGCACTGGCGTGGGCATCCTCAACCCTTGGGTGGGCGTTCTGGTGCCCCTCTCCTCGTTTTCCCTTTCGCTTGGGCCCTTCCGGTTCCCCTCTAGTGACTTTGAGGCCTGGGCCGAAGGCGGCGGCAGGGGTCTTCATGGCCTTGTCGACTTGCCACTCGGTTGGGGTGTCTCCGTGGTCCGAATCAGACTCTGCCCCCTCACCCCAGTCGCTTTCATTGCCGCTTAGGGTCGGGCATTTTAAATCCCGGCTTCCGATTGGGCGGGGGTCGGCCATCTTGCCCGACCATGTGGTCAAAGATGGCCACCGTTTTGAATTTTGCGCAGGGCTGTGGGGCTCAGTGACTGCAGTGGGGTCGTTTTGGGGTGATCCATTCACCAAGTCCAGCTCTTCGAGCTCCGGATCCGAGTCTTCCTCACTCCTTGCCACCTCGCGGTCCATTATGAAGCTTTGTAGGTCCGCAAGGAGTTTCTTGTCACTGGCTTGCTCCTTTAGCAGTCGTAGGACGTCGAGCCGCAACCTTTCTTCCTCCTGATCACCAGGGTTTGTTATTTTTTCTTTCTTGGTCTCCCCTCTTTCCTCCGTTGCGGTGGCTTTGGGGTCTGTCTTGGTTTCTGCCTTCCCTGGCGATCCCGCTGGGTTGCCATCCCGTTGCTTCGGTGGGGTCGCCATCTTGTAGGCAGTGATGAGTCCTCATTGTAGGTTCGGATGTTATTGGGCCATCAAACCATCCTCTGCTACCATATTTGTTACAGGATCCATGGATCAGGCCCAATAACAGACATGAGTCAATTGGTTGATTAAGTCTCTTTTATTTACAGGTTCATCATTACATCACATACTGCATCTGGAAGTGAGCAACGTGGGAGAGTGTGTCTACCTTTTATACCTGTGGGCGGAGATTAGGGTAAGGAGTGGTCTGTGGGTGGAGCTGACCAGGTGGGTGTTAGCATTAACCCCTGCACTACTGTATCACAGTTGACCCCTG
The DNA here is from genome assembly GCA_022577455.1 of Arizona elegans. Lineage (NCBI taxonomy): Eukaryota > Metazoa > Chordata > Lepidosauria > Squamata > Colubridae > Arizona > Arizona elegans. The sequence continues at coordinate 77,806,247 of JAKOOJ010000006.1, read as the reverse complement.
GCATGGGTAAGGCATTTATACTTGACAATACGTTTATTTAGAATTTAGGAAATGCAAGCCACCAACTGATTGATGTAAAAATTAAACAAACATTAGAATACATATACTGTCTTGTTTAAACCCCATCTCCCACCAATATGTTGGAATAGCAATTAAGACCCTGAAGACTGAATCTCATTTTCAAAGAAAGAAAGCTGTAATAAAGAGTCTAAATAAGAAATAAAGTTAGAGATAATTTGAAGTGTCCTCCAATTATAATTGCCATATTTCAAACCTTAGTAACAAATCAATTGTATATAATTACAGGTACTGCAATACTTTCTTATTAAGTCATGAGGAATTATATGTTCTCTAGTGTTTTCTATGTTCTCAAATTATATTTTAAGTCCATAAACTCAAATCCCTCATTGCTGGATATTCAGGAAGAATCATTATATCATGGTAGGAATTTGGACAGTTATATTCTTGTTACAAATACAAATACTAAAATGCCAGTCCAAATTCTGAAGGACTGGCACTGTTCAATTTATATGGTTCCTAACTGGATGAATTTACAGTAATATGCAAAAGAGTTTTATTCATAAATTAAACTTCTCTTTCTTCAAGGACAAATACTTTCTTATACCTTAGCAGTATTCTGCTGCCTAAAGAACTCTCTGGATGTGATGGATGCCGCAGTTAGCAATATTTTGTTGTGTAGAGTTAGCAATATTTTGAATGACTCATTCACTAAGTCATACATATTCTATCATTCAGTTTTGATACAAATGAAATAAAGATCTAGATTATGGTTTACTATTCCTTTGGTTAATGGTATAAAGTAAAAAATACTGAAGTTGAATTAACTTTGAGCTTAATTTATATTTTAAATTGTACCCTTATTTCATATCTTTAGGGGGCGTGGTGGCCTATGGGTTAAGATGCTGGGCTTGTCAATTGGAAGTTTGGCAGTTTGAGACTCAAGCACTTTGTGATGGATTCTATGCCATCCCAATTACATATTCTGATTGGTTCACATAGCAAAACATAATTATAAACAAAAATCATTTAGAAGCCCAATCTAAAAACTCAATATATTCTATTTAAAATGCCCTTATTTCATTTGAACATTCTTTATTATTTCTGTGGATATTGTATATTTCTGTTTAGCAATGTAGTTGAAATCAAGGTTTCTACACTTCTGGCAATGTATTCTTACAAAACTCTTCAGGAAAAAAGTATCTGCCCAAACAATTATTCTATATGCACAAAGCTGGCATATTTATTAAACTGAATTATAATATATATACTATAACCCTTTTGTGAAACATGAAACCCTGAATTAGAATCAAACACTTGAATTCCTGTCCAGTTTCTTAAAGTAATTCAGCATCCTAGCCTTTCTTTTAGTGTGTCTTTATGTTCTATCTTTCTATTTAATAGCACATACCTCTGATCTCCAATAGAAAGGTGATTGAAACGTTTTCCCTTGAAATTTTTTTGTTCCTTCTTTTGAGAAAAAAAATAAATACTACAAAAACATACTAGTACTGCCTATGTAAAGTTCAGGCTAAAACTTCATCCTCGATTTATTTTGTGTGAAAGATGTATAACTCTTGGAACAAACTTTTTTTTTAAAATAAAAATAAAACATTGCACAGAACAAGGTGAAATAAAAGACACATTTGCACCTTGATTCCAAGCTGACTTGTTCTGGTATTTCAGAAACCTTGCTTTAACTCAAAAAGAAAAAAAAAAACACTGGCAAGTTCAACAATAAGATTTATTTAATAATTATAACCGCCTGGGACTTAAAGAATGTTTTGGACCTTTGTTTTTACATTTGGTTCTACTTCTCAATTGGGTTTTGTTGTTGTTTAAGCCCTCTTCAGTTATGCCTAGGAGGAAAAGTTCCGGGAGTAGGGCTACCTCCTGTCCTGTTATTTCACAGAGCCAGTGTTGAATTTTGGACCAATACTTTTTAGACTCAGGGCAAGTCCACCATAGATGATAGAAGGTGCCGACCGATTTTCCACATTTCCAACATGTGGGAGAGAGATTTGGGAACATCTTAGCTAGCTTCGCTGGGGCTAGATACCACCTATGAAGCAATTTGTAATGGTTTTCCCTAAACGTTGTCGATTTAGTTATTTTATAATTTCTATTCCAAGCTAATTCCCAATCGTTGAAATTTAATCTATATCCTAAGTTTTTTTCCCAGATGTTTAATTGTCTTTTTGCTATAGACTCTGCCTTATCTTCATCTAATAAAAAGTGATAAATTTTTGTTAACATTTTTTTTTCTGGTCCCCAAATTATTTTGTCAAAATTTCCATGTTTCGCTGCTATTCCAAATTTGTCTCTGTCTTTTTGATATCTTGAATTGATCCGAATATAATTCCACCAGTCCAAACTAAAGCCCTGCTCCCTCAATAGTGCCAGGGATTTTAGTTTCCCTTCTTCATCGAGGATGTCTTTATATGTACCCCATTTTTGATCATCTCTCCTGATTGGAGCCGCCAGCGATTCTATAATAGAGAGCCAAATGGGTACCTTAGTATAGATCTTCTGTCTAATTTCGGTCCATGTACAGATGAGGGTCTCCCTGATTTTATGCTTATGAAAATAGGATTTTTTCTTATTCTTTATATCCCAGAGATGAGAATGCCATCCTTCTAGGAGGTCATGGCCTTCCAAAGTCAGAGTTCTCCTATCCTGTAACTTGATCCACTCCTTGATCCAAATTAATTTTGCGGCCTTTTGATATAGTTCCCAGTCAGGGAGCCCAAAGCCTCCCAGATTCCTTTTCCCTTGGAGTATCTTAAAAGAAATCCTCGATTTCTTACCCTCCCACAAAAAGTTCCTGATGTATTTGTTCAGGTCCAAAAAGAATTTCTTGTCTAGTGGTAGCGGAATATTTTGGAATAGAAACAGAATTTTTGGTAAGATGTTCATTTTGATCGCTGCAATTTTACCAATCAGAGACAATTTGAGCTTTTTCCATCTTTCAAGGTCTTGGTGTGTTTTCTGTAAAAAGGGAGTGTAATTATCCTCTTTTAGTGAGGAGAATCTCGCGGTAATCCATATTCCCAGATACTTTATTTTCCTAACTATCTGGAGGCCTAATGATTTTTCCAATTCTTCCTTTTGTAAATCTGTCATGTTTTTCACTATAATTTTAGTTTTATTCTTATTAAGTTTTAGGCCCGCCACCTCTCCATACTCCTGGATTTCCTGCATTAATTTTACACCAGATTCTAGTGGGTCTTCCATTATGAGGGCTACGTCGTCCGCGAAAGCTTGGGTTTTGAAGGTTTCATTCCTAATCTTTAATCCCTTAATCTCTTTGTTGGCTCTTATCTTTCTGAGTAGCACCTCTAGCGCCAGGATATATAGTAAGGGAGATAAAGGACATCCCTGTCTCACTCCTTTTTGGATCTGGAACAACTGGGTTCTATCTCCATTCACTAGAATGTTTGCCCTCTGGTTTTTATATATGTTCTCAATCATCTTCCTAAAGTTGGTGCCAAATCCCATTAGATCAATTTGATTTATCATAAAGGTCCAATTCAAATTGTCGAATGCCTTTTGGGCATCGACAAACATGAAGGCCAGCTGTTTTTCGGGATGTTGTTCGTAATATTCAAAGGTGTTTAAAACTGTCCTCAAATTGTCCCTGATCTGTCTCCCTGGGAGAAAGCCATTTTGGTCTTTATGAATCCAGCGATTTAATATTTTTTTGAACCTCTCCGCAATTATATTCATGAACAGTTTATAATCTGCATTCAACAATGAGATAGGTCTATAGTTGGATATCTGTTTCGGGTCGGCACCTTCTTTCAGTATAAGCGTCAAATATGCTTCCCTCCACGAATCTGGGATTGTGATACCTGCCAGGGCCTCCTTTAATATTTCTAGCAGCTCTAATTTTAAGGTATCATCAAATTTTTGGTATAATTCCCCGGGGAGACCATCTGGGCCTGGAGTTTTATTCTTCTTTATTTTAGAAAGGGCCGTTTTTAATTTCCCTATGGTAATCTTTTCATTTAACAATTCCTTTTCTTCTTCAGAAATTAGTGGTAGTTTAGCTTCACCCAAATACTGTTCTACCTTGCTTGACGCTATTCCTTCATTTTTGTATAGATCTTCATAAAATTTTCTTATACTCTCTAATTTGTCCTCTTCCTTCGTCAGCAAGTTGCCCTTAGAGTCTTCTAATACTAGTATTTGGTTTTTTTCCTTCTCTTTTTTTAGTTTATACGCCAGCCATCTCCCCGATTTGTTAGCGTTCTCAAAACAATAGTGTTTGGATCTTTTTATTTTCTGTGCCATTTCCTCCTGGTCCAATAGGTTCAATCTATGTCTCGTCATCGACCACTGTTGTTTGGATGCCTCATCTCCTGGGCATTGCTGGAGTTTATCTTCAGCTTGCAATAGCTTATTGGTGAGCTCTTCTGTGGTCTTTCTTTTTTCCTTGTTTTTGAAGGCAGTATATGATATGGCTACCCCTCTCACGTAGGCCTTCATAGTGTCCCACACGATTTCTTTAGCTGTCTCTCGATTTCCATTTTCTATGAAGAAGCGTTTGACTTCTTCGTTCAATTTCCGAATAAACTCTTCTTTGTATAACAACTTAGTCCTTAAGCTCCATCTCTGTTGTGTTTTCTTTGTATTGTGGTGCCAGCTAATCTCAAGGAACTTATGGTCTGCCCAAGCGTTTGTGCACATGTTAACGTTTTTAATTTCAAGGCCCAGTTTTCTGGTACTCCAGACCATATCTATTCTGGACCAGGAGTTATGTGGCGTTGAATAGAAAGTAAATTGTCTGTCATGGGGGTATAAAGTGCGCCACAAATCGATTAGGTTAATCTCATCCACTAAATCAAAAAAAGTCTTTGGTAAGGGAGATCTTTTGTTCTTTTTAGTTATATCACATTAATAATCATATTTAGGGTCTATAATTCCATTGAAATCCTCAACCATACAAATTTCATTGTTTGCCCATTTTGCTAGCTGTTCATGTAATTTCCGATAAAATTTCCCTTGTTTTTTATTCGGGGCATAAACCCCCACCACTAACACCTTAATAATTATAACCGCCTGGGACTTAAAGAATGTTTTGGACCTTTGTTTTTACATTTGGTTCTACTTCTCTATCCACCAAATTGAGGGGAGGATGGAGGAGAGAGTAGCTTGAAGTGAATCTGCATCTTTATGTATAATGTATAAATTTAAAACTCGGGCATTATAACAATTATATGTTCAGGAATATTCCCTTTCCCATCTCAGTAGCATTTGTGCCCACCTAACTTTTTGTTTTGTTTTACTTTCTACTGCTTTACTGAAACATTGTTTTCTGTGATCCTGAGAACCATTTATATTTATGTTCATACAGAACAACAATATAGGTCAATGTGTTTGAAATCAGTCTGACTGTTGGATGCATTAAATCAAAGCATTGCTTCACACCTCCTCCTCCTTCACTTTATAGGGTGTTTTGGCTTCTGTTTTCAGCCGATTCTGCCTGACCTAAAAGTTTCTTGGCAAAGCAAATTATGTAAGCGAAACACATCAAACCTGAATGAAAGTGTCCTGGCTTTTGATGTCTCACAAGGCCACATAGCAATAGAACAATTCTTATCCGGTGATTGCAAATTTACCTCAGTAAAACTGATTTCTCAGAAATTCCTGCACATAGTCAAAAGCCTGAAAAATAGACGATGTTTTCCTTATGAACATAAAAACAGTATTTAATGACAGCTTAGATATACCCTTGCATACTTTCTGAAAATAGGAATAACATTTTACAGATAAGCCTTGAACAGGGAATTGGGAAATATATATATAATGTTGCAAACTGCATATGGAAAAAATACTGATGAGATCTTGAGCAGTGGGTTGAGCATTGTGAAATTTAGACGAAATTCAGCGTCATGGGGAGGAGAGAAGGCCTTTTTTTTCTTTCTTGTTCCTGTTTTCCCTTCCTTTCTTCATCTCAGCTACTTGAATTTGTTTGTCCTTCAGCATATTATAAATGCTGAAGGACAAACTCTGGAGGACAGAGATTGGCCAAAAATAAAAACAAAAACAAAAACCCAACCTTAAAAATATATGGTTCATTATTTTTGGTCTCTTTTTTCGATTATCTGATTCTGCCCTTTTCCAAATTCACATATATGATTAAAAACCAATTTGCTTTTCACATAATCTTCTGTCTGTCTCTGGATATTTGTCAGATCTTAGTTTTGCCTATTTTGCTATTCATTTCTATTCATTTCCCTTCCCCTTCTTTCTTCCCACTTCCACCCTTAATTCTCCCAATAAATAATTAAAATCCCACAAAAGCAAAAACTTTCAGTGTTTCCTGCTTGTCTGACTTTATTTTGAGCAAGTGGATATGAATGTGAATTGATGTGTAGAATGCCAACCATTTTCATTAATCACAACATATTCTGAACACAAAGGTGATAGCGTGCACATATCTGAATTTTATTTCTTTGTAGAAATAGATTTGTGATCTTGGAAATGCCAGGTAACCAAAATTATTTGTAGAATTATGGTCAGCTAGTATAGTGTGTCTTAAATATTTCAGGACCACTGAACATTCACTTTTTTTTTTAATGTTTTCTAGGAAGACAGCCTACACATGCGGTAAAACAAGAATAATAACAACATACATTTCTCTTAGTTACATTCATTTCATAAAAGAATTTAATAATCAACATAAACATAAAATAGCTGAGCTGATATATAGCTGAGATAGTGGTGTTGGTATGGACTGGGAGAAGGAAAATAGAAGTGGTAGTTTTGGTTTATGGTTTTATGGTTTATTTGGATTTATATACTGCCCTTCTCCTGAAGGACTAAAGGCGGTGAACAGCCAAAGATAAAACACATACAATATAAAGTTTAAAAAACAATTTAAAACATATTAAACAAATTTGGCCCATACTAATTAATAGTAATTAGGGTAAAACTACCCTCTGCAAAGTGGTACAACGGACCAGACAGCAAATAGATACATTGCTTAGCAAAACACACAGATACTCACAGACTCTGAACGTTTAAAGAAAAATAAACAGTCTTTATTTGTAGTAAAACAAACAAACTCGGCTTCTCAAAACAAAGATAACACTTCTTCAAATAATCACGGTTCAACACAAAAACATAGTTTGCTTACAATTCCAGTTCTCTTCAGTGACACAGACACAGTTCCTTTCAGCAGTTCAACCTTATAATAGCAGGGGCAGAAGTGAATGAACTTCCTGACTTCTTTTATGTCTGCTTAGCACAGCCAATTAGTCATCTTGTAGCAGTTAAAGTTTCAGAACATAGTTTTCTATATATTATCTACCCAACTATAGGATAAGCATCCAACATTTTCCCCTTTGGGTAGACTAATATATTTACAATCTTAAACCATACTGTTCACATGTATCTATGTTTCCTACTTCCCTGTGCTTTTGTGAAATGATCAGCCACATTGTCTTCTGATGCACAATATACAAGTTCTATCATCTTGTTCATTATACATTCTCTTACATTGAGATACCGAAGATCTGTATGTTTTGTTCTAGTCTTTACAGCTATATTTGTCGCCATTTTTATCACTGCCTGATTATCTTCGTATACTATTATAGGATCTTGTATATCTATTCCTAAATCTGCATCAGCTGCTTAATACTGATCAAATCCGTACATAACAAAGATAAACAAGAAAACTCTGCTTCCATTGTAGACATACTTAAATGCTTGTCTTATTGAATGCCACCATATCAAAGATTTTCTCAGAAATACAGCGATTCCTGAGGTTGATTTTCTTGTATTCACATCTGTTGCGAAACTAGCATCTGCATAAGCGGTTACATGCAATTCTTCTGCTGGTTGTAGATATAATGCATGCAGTGTCTTTCTGTAGATTCCATGTTGAATCTAGCTAATTGGTTCACGCTATAAGAAATATCGGGTCTAGACCAATTGCTAATGTATGATAAACTGCCAATTAACGATCAGTATATCCCTTTATCAAACAAGGGACTTTTCATATCAGTGTTGAAATAATCTTGAACCATAGGTATCTTTGATGGTTTACACAATTCCATTCTGAATTGTTTTAATAGATTATTAATTTTATCAGTTTGGGATAATTTAACTCTTCCCTAGTTTTTTCGATCCTTACACCTAGGTATTGTTGTATCTCCCCTAGATTTTTAATCCTGACATGAGCTTTTAATTCATCAACAATCCTGTTGGCCTCTTGCTCATTCTTTGTAATCAGAGCTATATCGTCCGTAAAAAGAAGTAATAATGACACTATACCATCCCTTTCCATTTTAAATAAACATGGATCTGCTAATCCTGCTTTAAATCCGATATTCTTCAATGTTTTTACAATGCACTGGTTTCATTCATAACCTGACTGTTTTAACCCATACAGACTTTTCTTTAATAACCAACAGTCAGCCTTCCCATTTTCCTCAAATCCTGAGGGTTTCTTTAAATAAATTTCATGCTGTAATGATGCATGCAGATATGTGGTCTCTACATCTAAATATAAACTATATATTTATTTCTATCTGCCCATACCAATGCTGTTCTTAATGTAATGGCTTTTTTTTTATTGCAAAAGTTTTACAATTACATTTTCACCCCTTTCCCCCCCCCCCTCAACCCACCCCAAACTTCCCAACCTCCCTAACCCACCCTAACCCTCCCCTCCCCCCAGACTTCCTCACAGTATACTCATGTCAAATAAAAGGAAAAACCCTCCTTTGTATATAAAACTTGAACCCCTCCCTCCCCCTTACAAATTTTCATCTTCATTACATTAACCTATTTCTATCTTAATATAACATTTTCAAATAAATTTTCATCCTGATTACCTTAAAAATATTTCTATCTTAATATAACATTTTCTAATAAATTTTCATCCTCAACCTTAAAATATTTCTATCTTAATATAACATTTTCAAATAAAAGCTATTTGATACTTCCTAGTTTGATATTTGTTCTGAACATAATCTATCCATTTCTTCCATTCCCATTCATAAATCTCTTGAGAACAATCTTTTAGATATGCTGAAATCTTCACCATCTCTGCAAAACTGGCCATCTTCAAAGTCCATTCCTCAATCGTAGGCAGCGCTTCATTTTTCCAATATTTACCTATCAACAATCTTGCTGCTGTTATCATATACAATATCAATTTTGTTTCACCCGATGTAAAACCCTTAACTATACCCAATAAAAACAGTTGTGGAGAAAATTGAATTTTTTTCTTCAAAACATTCTGCATGACCCACCAAATTTTTATCCAAAAAGCCTTAACTTTCTTACAGGTCCACCAAACATGATAATATGTAGCGTCTAGACAATCACATCTCCAACATTTAGGCTGCACATTAGGGTACATACACGACAATTTTTTGGGGTCTAGATGCCATCTGTAAAACATTTTATAAAAATTTTCCCTCAGATTCTGCGACTGTGTAAATTTAACATTCTGAACCCAAATTTTTTCCCATGTTTCCAACATCACTGGTTCCTCAAAATTTTGTGCCCACTTAATCATACAGTCTTTAACTAGTTCAGTTTCTGAATCCCTTTCTAACAAGACATTATAAAGTCTTTTAATATGCATTGGGCCTTTCTCTTTTATGTGTCTAACTAATTCTTCCTCATACATCATAATACCAGTTTTTTGGTCCTCTTTCCATCTCAATTGCAATTGATTATATTGTAACCAAGTTAGATTAATCCCTTCAGCCAACAATGTCTGTAATGTCTTCAGCTGCCATCTGCCCGCATCTGTAAAAAGAACCTCTTTGTATAAAAACCCCCCGAGTGACATTATATTTGTATTCCACAAAGTATGACCAAGATCCAGCCATAGCGGTATTTTATAATCCCAATTGTTTCGGTGCTTCTTCCAAACTCTCAACAAAGAATCTCTAAGTATATGGCTTTTGAATACTTTATCCACTTTACTGTCATAAAATAAGTAAGCGTGCCATCCAAATTCCAAATCAAAACTTTCTGCGTTTAGTATTCCAGTCTTTTTTCCTCCAAACCAGTCACTTACTAAAGTCAAAGCTGCTGCATCATAATATAACTGTAGGTTTGGAAGTTTAAGACCTCCCCTTTCTGGAACGTCTTGCATGATTTTCATTTTTACTCTTGGTTTTTTCTCGTTCCAGACAAACTTGTTCACACCAGTTTGCCATACTTTTAGTTGTTTATCATTTTTGAGCACCGGAATCATTTGAAACAAAAAAAGAAATCTTGGCAAAATGTTCATCTTAACTGCTGCTATTCTTCCAAGTAAAGACAGCTGCAGTTTTTTCCAAGTCTCCATATCTTTTTGCACCTCTCGCCACAACACCTCATAGTTATTTTGAAACAATTTCATATTTGATTCTGCAACCTGAACTCCTAGATATTTTACCTTTGGTACAATCTCAAAACCTGCCCTCCTTTCAAGCTCAAGTTTACGATCTTGTGTCATATTTTTAACTACCATCTTAGTTTTTTTCTGGTTCAATCTAAAACCTGAAACTTTACCATAGTCTTGTATAATGTCCTTCATCTGGATTATTGATTCCATTGGCTGTGTTAGGGTAACGACCAGATCGTCTGCAAATGCCTTTATTCTGTAATCCTCTTGCCTTATCATTATACCTTTCAAAGTATTAGAGTCCCTTATTGTGTTTAACAAGACTTCTAGTGTTAAAATAAACAACAATGGGGACAGCGGACATCCCTGTCTTGTTCCTTTTTCAATTTTAAACTCTGTTGTCAAACTTCCATTAATAATAATCTGTGCCTTTTGTTCTTGATAGATTGCTGAGACCGCCTGAATAAATTGGTCCCCAAAGTCCATCCTTTTTAAAGTCTTTAATAGAAAATTCCAGTCCACTTTATCAAAGGCCTTCTCTGCATCCAGAAAAACCAGCACTGCAGGGATCTGTTTATTCTTCTCAAGATATTCCAATAAATCTATTACTTGCCTTACATTATCATTCATGTGCCTACCCTCAATAAATCCCGCTTGATCATCATGAATCACCTTTTGAATTACTGGCATCAATCTGTTGGCTAATACTTTTGCGTAAATTTTGTAATCCGTATTCAAGAGAGATATTGGTCTGTAGTTCTCTGGTTTTTTGGGACCTGCTTGTTCTTTTGGTATCAAAGAAATATAAGCTGTAGTCCATGATGGGGATACTTTTCCCCCTTGTTGTATATTACAAAATAAGTCTCTAAGTTGTTCCACCATTTCTGCCTGCAGAGTTTTATAATACACTGCAGTCAGACCATCCGTTCCAGGAGCTTTAGCTGTTTTTAATTGTTTTATTGCTGCTATTATCTCCTCCTCTGTTATAGGATAATTCATTCTTTCCTTTTGTTGCTCAGTGATTTTTGTAACTCTTTTGTTGTCTAAATATTTTTCTATAAGTCCATTCTGCACCTCCTCTCTGGCATATAGTTTAGTGTAATATTCAAGAAAAGCTTTTTTTATTAATTTCTGTTGAAAAACTTCTTTCCCTCCAATATCAATACTATCAATAGTCCGTATGCTCTGTTTCTTCCTTAATGTGTAAGCCAACCACCTGCCCGGTTTATTGGCGTTGCAGAATGTATTATGCTTTGCGTATTGTAAATTTGTTGCAACTTGTTCCGCTATAAGCATTTGGAATTGGTCTTTCAAAAGTTTTATGACACCAAGTATTCTTTCATCTGTTGGGTTTTTAATAAGTAACTGTTCTTTGTTCTTTATTTCTGCTTCCAATTCAAGTCTTTTCTTTTGTCGAGTCAACCTATGTTTAGAGTTCATATATATAAGCACCCCTCTCATATAAGCTTTGCTTGCGTCCCACACAATTTCCATTGGGGTGCCTTTATTCAAATTCATTTCAAAAAACTCTTTCAAATACTTTTTAAGTTCTATTATATTTTTTTCATATCTGAACAAGTTTTCATTTAATCTCCAAGAGCGTCTCTCAGTCTTGCGTGTCTTAATTTCTATCCACACTGGGCTATGATCAGTCAAAATTCTTGGCAGAATCTTTGTTCTTTTTGTCCTGACAAGTAAATCATCAGACAACAAGATGAAGTCAATCCTGGAAAAGGATCTATGTCTGTCAGAGAAGAAAGTATAATCCAGTTCTTTTGGGTTATGTATTCTCCAAATATCTTTTAATTCCAGGTCTTCTTTCATATCAAAAAAAGTCTGTGGTAATCTAATCCTTGACTTCGCCAAAGTCTTTTTGTCTAATTTAGAGTCAATTACTCCATTCCAATCTCCCATAATTAAAATAGATCTGTAATCCCATTGAAGTATTTTAGCATGCAGCATTTTATAAAAATAGTCCTGTTGTTGATTAGGGGCATAAATTCCTATCAAAAGAATTTGATTATTGGCAGAAAGTAATTCTATTGCTAGAAACCTGCCATCTTGATCAGCTTCTATAAGTTTAGCTGTAAATTTTTTATTTACGTAGATAACCACACCATTCTTTTTTTGGTTAGTTGAAGATATAAAATGTGTTCCTAATTTGGAATTTATCAAATAGTTTTGATCTTGAGCTGTGATATGCGTTTCTTGAAAGCAAATTATATCATTATTATATTGTTTTAAATATGCAAATACTTTCTTCCTTTTTTGTGTTACATTCAACCCATTCACATTCCAAGATAAACATTTAATCATCATTATTCTCTTTCTGGAGCAAAGAGCAGAACATTCGGATTTCATCCGAAATCTTCTGTCCTGCATTCCCCACGGCCCCAGCCTTTTCATCTTGTCTTTGCTGCTGTAACTTTTCTTTAAGTTGCTTGGCTTTTGCTCGGGTTATACGCTGGTCCTTGACTTCAGCCACCCAAGCCGGCTCCAAGATTGGAGAAGGTTCCAGCAAAGGCTCATCCAGAAAACCTCCTTCAGCGCCCTTCAACTCCTCTGATTCCTGCTTAGATTGTTGTTGCGATTCTTGAGGTTGCTTCTTATCACTCTCTTTAATCTCCAAAACTGTAGATGTACGTGGGGATGGTGTTCTTTCTTTAAAGATATCAGTATAAAATTGCTCCGCCTTCTCCACAGTATTCAAACGGTGTTTCTCTCCCTTATATCTCAAAATTATGCCAGTTGGAGCGTCCCAACGAAATGGGATTTGATTATTCTGCAGTTCTTTAACAAGAAAGCCAAAATCTTTTCTGGATTTCAACATCTTAGGTGGAAGCTCCTTGTAGACTGTGATCTTGGATCCGCTCACTTGCACAGAAGTGAGAAAAGATTTTTGCAGGATATCATTTCTTATTGCTCTGTCTGTAAAATATATGACCACATCTCTAGGCAATTGTCTTTGTCTGGCCACCCAAGAGTTGACTCTGTAAATTTTGTCTATTTTACAAAAGATCATATCAGGATTAATTTTTAAGATCACAGCTAGGGCTTCAGCACAGATCTGTCTCAAATCTTGTCTCTCCTCTTCTCTAATTCCTCGAAGCCATATAGCAAATTCCATTGCCCGGAATTGCATCATAACAATCTCGTTCTCAACTCTCTGCATCTAGTCATCAACATCAAAAAATTTATGATCATTATTTTTCATCTTAGCATTAACTTCTAATTTAAATTCATCCACTTTTGACTCAACTTTCATAATAAATCCTGCCAGGCCAGACGCCACATCTGTTATTTTTTTGGTCACCTTCTTTTGGTTCTGCTGCATTTCCTGCATAATTTCCTGTTGAGACTTTTGAATTTTATCATCTATTTTATTTATTTTATCATCTATTTCCTGTTGAGCTTTTTGAAATTTGTCATCCAGGATATTTGAAATAAATTCTTTTAAATCTCCCATATCAAAATCTTTTTTCTGGGCTTGTGACTGCGTGTCCTGTTTGCGTGTGGGGGATCCCCCCCTGTTTTGCCTTCCTGCTTCTTTGAAACCATCCTGCCATGTAGGCTAGCTTTTCTAAAAAGGGAGGTTCCGCTTCTTCTGCCACCTCCACAAAGCCTTCTAAAAAGGTCCCCCAGATTTAATCAAGGCAAAGCTATAATGCAGCAAAGTCAAGTAAAAGGGAGAGATTTTCCTCTTGTTTCTGTTACAGCCGGAGCAACTTTATAGCAACTTTTTAACTTTGTAACAAAGCAAGATGACTTCACCAATCCACACCCGCTGATTCATTTACTCTAATGCTGAGCGCCATATTTTTTCCAGTCACTTTCACTCATTCAGAAACTTTCACTTCAGTATAAAAAATCAGCAAAGAGCTAATACTTGCAGTTCAAAATTTCAGGGTTCAGGTAGATTTCAAGTGTTTATTTGGGTTATTTCCTCGCTCTTTAAAAGTTTCCTGCAGCCGGCTTGTTCTGCGGAAGCAGAGACGTCCCACGCCGCCCGGAGTCTCAGCAGGTTGAAAGGGAGCCGCGCCTGTTTCCTCCCCAGAAACAATTCCCTGGGGGGGTTGCAGGGGCTCAACCTGTACCCTGCTGCCTCTTCTTCATAAATCCTAAGGATTTTGAAGGTTTCAAGCCGCTTCGCAATCGAGAAGCGGCTCTACGAGCGGCGGGGCTGGCGGTGCTTAAAAAGGCACCGTCGCCGCCAAAGACAAGGAAACCGGAAGTCCCCAATGTAATGGCTTTTAAGCTTGGAGCAAATACTTCATCGTAATCATTATGAGACTGATTAAATCCTTGAGCTACCAGCCTAGCTTTATATATTGGTGTCCAATCTATTCCAGTCTTTAATTTATATATCCACTTACTACCAAGTATAGTTTTCCCTTTTGGAATTGTTACAGACTCATACACTTTCAAATTCTGCAAAGATTGTAGTTCTTTAGTCATTGCACCTCTCCACACTTTCTGGTCTTCAGGTGAAAATGTGGTCAATTCATTAAATGTAGTAGGGACTTTATTTACTTGATAGACTGTGGTTGCCTGATACCTATCAGGTGGTCTTGTTACTCTACTCGACCTTCTTGGGAGTTCAGGTCTTACAGATTGCCTCTCCACCTTTACCTCTTCCTGTACTATGTCTTTCTCTTCCTCTTCGCTCTTGATCTCTGACATTTCATTGGTAGCTTCAGTCTGAGTTTCAATGATAACCTCATTTTCAGTACCTAATTTATTCCACCCTACATGCTCCATAAACCTGGCATTTGCACTGTTAACTACCATTGCTGTTCCTTTTACCCAAAATCTGTAGAACCTGTGGTTTGAATTATAACCAACAAATATTAATTGTTGTGCCCTACTCTGGTCCTTATGCCTTAACTGCGATGGAATATGTACCCATGCAGATGATCCAAATGTGTGTATGTAGCTCAAATCCGGCTTCCTTCCATGCCATACGGTATATGGAATTTTTTTTAGTGGTTGTATTTATGGTGTTGTTTAAGAGTGTATTTGCACACATAATTGCTTCTCCCCATAAATAAGCCGGTAAACCTGCATCCGCTAACATTGATCTCATCATTGCTTGTAGGGTTTGTCCTCTCCTTTCAACATATGAGTTAAGTTGTGGTCTATATGGAGCTGAATATGCGTGCTTTATACCAGCATTATCTAACATTGATTTAAACCTTGTGTTTACGAACTCAGTACCATTGTCAGTTACAATGGTAACTATTTTTTGATTTGTTTTTCTCTCCACAAACTTAATCCATTGAACAAAATACTGAAAAGTATCTACCTTAGTCTTCAATAGGTAGCAAAAGCCATACATGGAATAATGGTCAACTATACTGAGAACATAGCAAGCATCCCCTAAACTTGCCTTCATTGGGCCTATTAAATCAGCAAATACCACTTCCAGTGGTCTCTTTGTTTTAAACCCGTCAAACCTATTATCAAGGATTGTTCTACTTTTCTGCTGATTACAAATATTGTAATTTAAATACTGGTTACCTGGTTTCAGCTTCAACCCATCAACTAATTTTACAGTTTTCTGTAACATCTTAAAACTGATATGCCCCATATGTCTGTGAAGCAAGTGAACACATTCATCATGTGGTTTGACATTTGAGTATACAACATTTGTAACATGGTTACTAGATAATACATATTAACCATCTTTCAGTTTTCCAATAATCTTGGTTTCACCTTTTTCAATTAAACAATCATTGGTTCTAAACGTTACTGTATATTCTAGCTTAACCAATACTCTAACCGAAATCAAATTGAAGTTTAGATTTGGAACATATAACATATGCATTTTTTCTTTTACATATGGACATATTGCCGTTCCCTCACTACATGCCTTTAGCTTCTACTCATTTGCTAAAGAAACCTTATTATTACTAGGCAACATTTTCACAAAATAGTTTTGTGTTCTGACAATGCATAGCGACGCCTCGCTATCAATAACCCATGAATTGTGGTTAACTGGTTTCTTATCAGACAAAGCTACATTACATTGTTTTTTATCTTTAACCATGGTTTTTTGTTTTAGCCTTCTGCAAAACCTGGCTATATGACCCTTCTTGCCACAATTAAAACAATGTTTTACAGCATATACATGGTTATTTGCCTTTACATTTACATTAATCAACTCAGGTTCTTCCCTTAATTGTTTTCTTTCTTCTCTCCTTCTGGCCTCTTCTAGTAGTCACGAGGTTACATTGGCCAAAGTTAGTTCCTGCTGTGTGAGAACTTCAAATGATGTTACTATGTCATTGTAGCTCTCATCTAGCGATGATAACAGTATATAAACCTGTTGCTGCTTGGAAGAAACCACCTCCTTCTGATGTAGCTCTTGAAAAATGCTTTTTATGCAATTCAGGTGTGTTAACATGTCACCACCCTTAAGGAGTCGTGTGTGAAACAACCTTTGTGTAATGTTAATTTGCGCCCCCACAGTGTCATGAACATAAAGACGTTTCAAATTGTCCCAGCATCTTGCAGCAGACTGTTCACCCTCAATGTGAACAAGCTGGGTATCGTCTAGAGACAAACCAATAATACACAATGTACTCTCATTCTTCCTCTGGAACTCGGCTATCTTCCTGGTATCCTCGGCATCGTCAGCATTCCAGGAGGTCACATCTGGTGGATTCTGCACTACATCCCATAGCCCTTCTTTGTGCAACAGGAGACTGCACTTGGTGGACCAGGATTTGTAGTTGGTGTCATCCAGCCGGGTAACCAGCAATAAGTTGGGATCTTGACCTTGTGCCATCCTCACCAGGATATTAAATACGTATCAGAATGTCTGGAGCAATAATGTGTGTCGCAACTCTCTTATTGCTGTAACTGGTACACACACTCTGGTACTGGGCCCATAACCAGTGTTGAGGGTAAAACTGCCCTCTGCAAAGTGGTGCAACGGACCAGACAGCAAATAGATACATTGCTTAGCAAAACACACAGATACTCACAGACTCTGAACGTTTAAAGAAAAATAAACAGTCTTTACTTGTAGTAAAACAAACAAACTCGGCTTCTCAAAACAAAGATAACACTTCTTCAAATAATCACAGTTCAACACAAAAACATAGTTTGCTTATAATTCCAGTTCTCTTCAATAACACAGACACAGTTCCTTTCAGCAGTTCAACCTTCTAATAGCAGGAGCAGAAGTGAATGAACTTCCTGCCTTCTTTTATGTCTGCTTAGCACAGCCAATTAGTCATCTTATAGCAGTTAAAGTTACAGAACATAGTTTTCTATATATTATCTACCCAACCGTAGGATAAGCATCCAACAGTTTTATGATTTATTTGGATTTATATACCGCCCTTCTCCCAAAGGACTAAAGACAAAGATAAAACACATACAATATAAAGTTTAAAAAACAATTTAAAACATATTAAACAAATTTGGCCCATACTAATTAAAACACCCCTTTTTAAAAAAGCAAATTAAAATTAAGCAATTAAAAAGAGTTAGGCCAGCCCAGCTTGTTGGAATAAAAAAGTCTTGAGGGCACAGCGGAAAGTGCGTAAATCCGGGATCCTCCCATCATGCATCAATTGTCCATCATGCATGAGAGTCTACCACTCAATATTATTTCTTCATGTGATTGTGTCAGTGTTGCATATCTTGTGGTACTTTCCATACTATCTGTATCAGACAAGAGCCCACAGGCACCAATATGGCAGCTCCATGGGACAAGCCTTTGTGGGTTCACAGAATTTGATGCAGGCACAGCACATAAGGCACCACTTAATATTTTTTTTTTATTAAGGAAGCAAAAGTAGTTTCTGCTTTTAGGCTGAGTCATCATTTCTTTATAGAAGCCATATATAACTATATAGGCCCTAAGTCTTCTTTCCAATCTCTTGTATCACTTTTCCCCTGTCCAGGTAGTTTTAAAGGGAACTCTTTTCTTCTACTGAAAATATAAGCAACTTGAATGGTGCCAAAACATTACTAAGGAATTGCTGTATCTAGTGAAAGCAATATCACTGTGTCTTTGGCATACCTTATCAGCTATAGTTAAATGCTGCCATTTCTATGTCTAAATGCCCTTTCTATTTCGTGTTAGAGGTAAGAAGGGTTTTGATTACATTGTTGACATTATTTTTTCTCATGGATTGGTCATTGTACAGTCTTCCTTTTTCTTCAGCCTTGTCCATGGAGGAAATTTTCTATATATAGAGAAGATTTTATTCCATGGAGCATTTCTTCGATGGCCTTCTCCAAACCTCACTCTGCTCCAATTTAAAACCATCAGGGTTTCCTTAAATTTAGAAAGCATCTCCCTATCTTAAATCAACAACAAAAAAGGCAGTTTTAAAACTGCCTAAACCATTTTTGTCTGCTCTCATTTACCACTTTTTCAAATTAGCAAACTTCAGCAGTCATATCTAATGAAATCTAACACAGTTTGCCAAACTTTACTCCTCCAGTTTTCATTACAAAATTTATTTCTTCTTCTTCATTCCCTTTTTTAAGACTTGCCATCTCTGCAACATCAGCATTAGTTCTTCCCTTCTTCTATAGCAAAGCACTGCTTATGAGAAAATACGTTCTATACTCTATTTTCAGAGTTCTACCATTAACTAAAACAATATGTTTGTTTAAACATTTTTGTAGTCACAAGATAGGATGTTAAGAGAACCAAGGGGTCTGTCTACCAGCAGCAACACTGCTTCTTCTACTCAGACTCATAGTGATCTACAACTTTAACTAAGGACCATGAAGTAGCTGGGTTATTTCCAGCAGTCACAAAAAAATAATAATCCTGATTTGTTATATGTAACTATTGCAGAAGGCAAAGCATTTTTCCACAGCATATACTATGCCTTGGAGCTTCGGCAGGAAAGTGTGAGACTCCCATATTAGTTCCCAATCTCCCCCCTTTTAAACAGACTAGGCAGACTACTTTGCAGCACCATGGAACTATATATTTATTAATTTAATTAAATCGTTTAATTTGTATTCAGCTTTGTGTCCATACAGCTCACACTAGAGGAAAATGGTATGATATAACATAAGAATTAAAGCAAGAGAATTAAATCAAGGTAAAATGAAACACCACAATAAATTCAACTAAATTAAAAGTTTGGTGAAGAAATGTGGAGGCTGTGGTGGGGACGTTAAAAAAAACAACCAGTGATATATCTTCTCTTGAAGAAGATTTTTCTGGGCCAGATAATTTAGTCAACTATCACCCAGTCTAACTATCCTTTTCTTGTGTTGCCAGCTTTCTCAATACGAAAGTCTCAATAGATCTTAGCTAACAAGAGGATATTTGTGCAGAAAATTGATGACCAAGGATATAGTAGAAGTTACAATCAATTTTCTTTAAGCAAGGAAGAATTTATATTTCTGCCAACATGGCACATTACTGCTTTTTGTACCCCATCACTATTCTTTGCTGCCATTAATTTTGGATAAAACAAATGGTGCTAGTGTTCTCAGAGTTAGCATGAATATATGAAAGACATTAGGATTCCTTACTTTGAAGAAGATTCTATTTATTCACTTACTTATTTATTTCTAGACAGATTAATGGTTACTGGAAGTACAGTCCATGGCATATGTCCAATGGGAACAATCTGAATCAGGATGGGCAAAGGCAATTTTCTGCTATGCTGCCAAGTCAGAAGATACAGTTTCATTCAGAGATTGTTGCATTATTGATGAATTACTCAAAGCACATTTCTAACTTGGACATCAGGCTTTTTTCAAAGGTTCAGCAAGCAGATTACATTACTCACAATGTCTGGGCATAACTCTAGTTTATACTCAATGTTTGAAGAAAGCATTGAGCACCTTCTTAGGAAGGATTGTATATTCCTGAATGTGTTCTTTGTGTAATAGACAATGTTATTTTTCTATGTATGTAGTTTTGTTTAGGTTTAAAACAAGCATCAGAATTTCATAAAAGTTTTGCTCTGATTCACAAAGCTTGGTTAAAAAATAAATGAATGACATTTACAGCCTGTTCAAGGTGAAATACATCCTTTGGCTCAAAGGGAACATGCAACCAAATAATCAGCCAGTGTTTTGTATCATTTGTGTGCAGCTGATTTAAAGATGCCACTGAAACCTTAATATCAACAATAGTATCCATGAGAGATGGATTCAAGATTTATTAGATGTGCCTCAACATGGTAAGTTTTCTGCATTTATCACACTACGACAAGTTCAGTTTTCAGGATATAAATAATATATGGCTGTTTTCCTGCATTGTGACAACTCATAATGTGGTTGGTTTCAGTTTACAGAGGTGTGTAAATCCTGCTATTGCAGTTTCTCAATAGGCTTTACAGCTTGCCCTTTTATATGAATGAAACCACTATGGTTCATTTTTCAGACTACGCTTATATGAACCATGCCTTCAAGTTATAAGGTCTAAATAGTTGATATGGTTTGGAAGTAGATGGAATTACTCTTGTATGTTACGTAATAGACTGCAATACTTTTAATAGGAAGAAAAGGTACATAATAGGAAATCAAATATTGAATTAGGTTGAGTATTATGGAAGTCAGCAAGTTTAAATTGCTTTAAGATTGTTACAACAACACGTTTCCCAGGACAAAACTTAGC
Source organism: Arizona elegans (assembly GCA_022577455.1). NCBI lineage: Eukaryota > Metazoa > Chordata > Lepidosauria > Squamata > Colubridae > Arizona > Arizona elegans. The sequence goes on along the minus strand of JAKOOJ010000006.1, from coordinate 77,785,269 downwards.
GTACACTTAGAAAGTATACATGCTTCTTTTTTGGGATGAAAAATGCAGCATGGGGTGGAAGCTGACAAGGATGATTTGGCTGTAAACCACCTTACTTTACTTGATTTCTGAATTCATCAATTTTGAGGCTGATAATTATGCTATCATAAAGCATATCTTGACTTATTTTTATTAATGTAAATTTTCATACAATGTATTTGTTTCTGATTCTGAGCAAATTTATGCATTTTTCTGTTCAGGATAAGATGCTTGGCATAGCCTTTGCTGCATTGTTGACAACAGAGATGTTTGTTTGTTTGGAGCAAAGTAGAATTATATTATCAGCACTTCAAGCTGCATTTACTCTAGTGCTGACATAAGAAGAAGGAGCGGAGGCGTCTGGAAAGGGATGTTTGACTTTTCACCTACTTATTTTCCCTGGAGATAATATCCCCCAGGAGATGGGATGGGAGGGGGGAAATTCCTTTGAGTGGAGCAGTAGATGGGGTAGAGTGACTTGGAAGATGGCCAATGAGTGCAGGGGAGTGGGGAACGGAAAGGGAGGGTTTTGGGTCTGGAAGTCAGTGTTGGCTACGATGAGTCGTGCTTTGAATGTTTAATAAATGGGAGTTTTCTTCAAAGACTTTGTGTGAAATGCAATTTATTTGAGATGAATCGAAACTTGACATATATATTGCGTGCAGGATGAATCATTAATGATGGGAGAGAAACAAAAAATGCTATGGATGCTTGGCATAAACACACATTATATGCTTATTCCTGCTGGAATAAAATACATAAATTAAAAGATGGACAATAAAATCAGCAGTAAAATTGGGATTAAAATTTATTTTATTCATAATCATTTATCGTGCATTTATTGAAAGGTTTGAAGCAATTTTCTGCTTAGTATATTATTCTCATCCTACTGTACAAGAAAAGTGAGGTGATTTAATCTTCTGGCTGAGGGAATCTTATTACATGTTCAGCTGTGAAAACTCCTTTTGCAAATAACAACAAAACAGCCCCTGTCCAAAGAATACAAAAGGTTTTCATTTTTTTATACCAAGAGGCTGATCTGAGAAGATAAGTATATCTGCTTATATTTGTTCACTATGGTAAACAGGTTAAATCTTTTTTTTTTAATGAAACTTTGGTTATTTAAGCTAGGCATAAGGATGTTGCTGAAATAAGACAGACCATTTAGCAACCATTCAAAATTACAATGGACACCCCAAAACTACTTACAACCTGTTTCAAAATTATAACAAATCTTTCCTGTTTACAACAGACCACAGGGAGGGAACTGCAGCGCCTTCCACCTATCTTCCCCCATCCCACCTAGATGGGACCCCAGTAGCAACTGCAGACTGCCAGTCCCTTGGTTGGCACACTCTTGGGTTGCGCAGCCCATGCAGTGCAGGTGAGTTGATTCCCTGTCGAAGCAGCAGATGGAGGCAGAGCATGGGCTGGGGGGAGGCAGGCAATTCAGATGCACCACACAGGTCACAGGAAAACCAAGAGTCATTGGCCAAGAGTCGGCCTCAGGAGGCTCATCTTCGTGAGGCAGCAGCACAGAGGCAGAGGCGCAGGACAAAAAGTGGGCAATCCCAATGCACCGAGTGGGCTCAAGCAAGCCAAGAAATGCTAAGACAAGCATCCCAGGGCCACCCACCTACTCTGGCCAGCGAACTCTCAGCTTTCCCATGGAAAGAGAACCCTTACCTATAAAGTCACCAAGAGTCCTACATGACTCAATGATTAAAACAATGTTGAACTTTATCCATGAGACCTATGGGATACTGTTGGGCAAGTTTTTTCCATGAGCTGACCTTTTAAAAAATATTTAATGTTTGTGGTCATAATCATTATTCAAGGCAATAAATTCCACAAATTAATTATGTGTTGATGGAATTACTGAACTGTAATAATACAACAAGAGAAAATGACTATATTAGTTTTTATCTTACTCATTCCATGGAAATATATATGAACTTCAATCATTTCTTTCCCTTTTCCCTCTTTTTTGCATTAGCTTTTCCACATGTCATGTAAATGACACGCGTATCACATTTTACTTTCTTGTACGTATTCTGAACATGCATCCAGAAAGTTTAATTTGTAAACTTTATTTAACAATGCTTGAAGAAAGATCTCTACATTAGTTCATATGAACTAATAAAACATCTTATAAACTGCTGTTATGATGAATAGCCCCTGTAGCCACCTTTGTATTCTTGGTTATGGGAAGGCCATTAAAACTTTTTGAACTTTTGTTGACTTAGACCATTGTCAGAAACTCAATAGAAGAACCACAATAGCAGTAACCATAATAACAGAAACAGTGGAAAGATCTGCTCAAGTATACTTCAAGATGTCTGAAAGTATAGTTCAGAAGTCTGAAATAGACTGTGACTAAAACAAAAAAAAAAAGCATGAGAAAAATGATTTATCAAACATCTGGTCTAGTGAAAGATTAGGAACAATGACTGAATTGCTTCATGAATTGTGCAATTGGTACACTCTCTTAAAAAAAACATTTTTTCAGTACAATAAAGCTACAATAAGCCAGTGACAAAGCAACCAAATATGTCTGACTGGCTGAAGTTCCTTTATTATGTTTGTAATCACTTTGTCATTTCATCTAGTCTCTTGTTCAATATATACTTTTGAGCTAGGCATGAAATAAAGTCCCAATAAACTTAATGTTGCCTCTATGCAATCCTCCTTATATTACTAAGAGTTTTAACCTTTCAATCTTAATAGAGTTATATACAGTAAACAAGGCCGTAGTAGTTATTTATATAGATTTTAATTTTTTTATATAAATCTATATATTACGTGGACGTGTGGTTTAGTTCATTGGTTTTTGTCTGATGCTTCTTAACAGGTCAGGTATTTTAATTTTGTTGTTATATTGAAATTTCTTGTTAAAATAAGAAAAAAAAGACTCAGTGGAAGATATGAAAATGCAGGTTTGGTGCGCCAGGAGAAAAATGCATTCAAATTGGTTATTTACAAAATAAACATATAGGGCAAGAATGGATAATGGATGTATGAATGTGGATTGCTTTCAAAAGTGAACAACCAAAAAAGTAACTTGATACACGCAAAGAATAAAACCACCAAGGACTCCACCAAAAGAATAAACGAAAATCTATTTACAAAATGTCTATGAAAAAGAAAAGTGCATGTATTTAGTAAAATTAAAAATTAAAGAAAACTGTGTCTAGACGGTGTTTATGAGATCTTCTGAAAGAAAGATATAAGACATTCTAAATAATAAAAGCAATATATGATGAAGTGGTATATGGACAAGGTTAGCTTGAAGGATAGAAGGAACTAGAGAAATGTAATAAATAATATAACTGTAAAATAAATGTGGATTTCCTTTTCTCTCTCTCTCTCTTTTTTAATTTGATTTATATGCCGCCCTTCTCTGGAGGCTCAGGGCAGCTTACAATGCGTTAAGCAATAGCCTTCATACTTTTGTATATTTATACAAAATCAGCTTATTGCTCCACAAACTGGGTCCTCAATTTACCTACCTTAGAAAGGATGGAAGGCTGAGTCAACCTTGAGCCTGGTGAGATTCGAACTTACGGTAATTGCAGACTGCTGGTGTTAATCAGTCTGCTGAGCCACCAGGCCCTGTAGTGACTGTCATCTGCTATCAATATTTTAAAGCCAGAAGAATTTGTGTTAGAGTATAAGAAAAGACATTAGTCTATGTTATACAGTGGCCAATGCATGCTGGAAACTTCCAAATTTGGGCAGAAGAATGATCCCCCTCCTTCTCTGTTATAGTCACTGAATGCACATCAGAAATTTGTCCAGCCCTTTTTAAACTTCATCTACATTGGTATTTTCACCACAAACTCCATTAAACATGCATTGTGTAAATAAATACTGCTTTTATCAAACTGAAATCACTTACTTAGGATTCCATTTTAGTAGATGTTAGATGTTCTAACATCTTTTCAGATTCTCCACACCATATATAGTTCTATATATAATTCTATGCATCTACCATGCCTTGCCTTCTTCCTTAAGCTAAAAATACTTGACAGAGCAGATGTTCCTCAAAGGGCAACTGATGTAGCTTGCTATGCATTTGGTTGCCCTTTTTCAACCTTTTTATCTCATTATCCATTGTTAAATGAGAGTGTCACAATTGTACACTGTTGCTTGAAGTTGATTTAAGTGTTTACTATAAAATTATCCATGTACTTTAAACTGGTACCTTTGTTAACAACATAAGACATATTTACCCTAACTACAACAACAAAAATGCTATTATACTATTTCACATATTGAAGAAAGTCATATCAAAGAAAATGAACACCAGGATACAATAAAAGCTACTTATATCACTTTTTAAAAAAAGGATTGCTTTTGATACTTAGATGTATGGAATCAAGTATTTCTCTTAAGCCATAATTAAATTAAAATTTCTCTCTTTAAGGTAACCATGATCAATAAAAGAAAAGTCTTTTTAGATTGTGCAAGTTGGTGCAACCATTGTAGATGTTGACTACCCCATTCAGTAGTTTCTATAGCATTATTGATTAGATGGTATTACTTTGGTGCATGAAGAAGAAATGTTCGCCTTTTTCTTCATAAATAAGAGGCATTTCATCATCATACAATTATAGTAAGATTCAGAGAATTGAATCATGACTCAATTTTCTAAATTTTCCCCTTTAAATCTAGTAAATAGACAAAGTGATCCAGTTTGACAAGAATCAAGTCATCAGTTGTTGCCTCTCAAGACATTTATTTATTCAGTTTTATCCATGGACATAGACAGATTCATTAGATATTCTAGCTATCTCTAAATGCAATGGCACCAGGAAGTCTGAGTGATTAGAGGAAATTTTTAGCATAAGAACGGAAGCATTCTCAATGTCATTCTTTTCCATATGCTGAAGATTACTTCTGGTATAAGATTCTACATCTTCAAATTTCTGAAGGAGATATTATTATTCCTTCTTCTTAAGATATCTATTAAAATGTCTGCACACTTATTATCTGGTACAGCAGGATCTCTTTGCATTCTCAGTACGACTAGCATAGTTATTTTGTAATGGTGGGTATGGTATTCAGATCTTCTGAAATGATGATTACTGAGCAGCAGGAACAATTTATGTTTTAAAAAAAAGTCTACAAAAACTATGGTGTAATTTTTAAAGTAAGCTGAACATACCTTTAAAGGCAAAGAAGCCTTCTCCAAATCTTTCTGAAAAATGCATGAGAGGAGGGAAAAAAGGAAAATTCCAATTCTGTACATATGCTTATTGACCCTAAATGCTGTAACATTCAAGACTGACAAAATTTTAGGAATGATTCTTAGTATCTGAAAGATTGCTTATTTAGGAGTTAAGTTATTAAGACAGAAAGACATTTCATACTTAACAAAAACAAAAATCTTTTGTAGTTATTTTGAAAAAGTAGATACTTAGCAGTGAGCAGAAATAGAAGAATGAGCACCCTCGCTTCACTTTTTCATTTGCATTATGTTACTCTTTACTCTTCATGTAACATAGGAACAATGGAAAGAAGTTATTAAATTCATATGTACAGTTATTCTTTTTAAATGCAAACAAAATCTTAAATTGGAAAATTTAGTGTCACTTACTGTATTTCTGTATATTTTTAAGGTTAAATTATAACTTATGGATCTTCAAAGTAATACTTGAACAGTGAAGTCATATGCATATCTACTCTTCATACTCATTTCATATAAATGACCATTTTTCCTGGGCTGAGAAAATACAGCTTAATATACTTGGAATACTCCTGCTTCCAATTTATTTCCTTGATGACAGTAAAGCAGGAGGCTTCTTTAAAAACCTTTAACACAGCCTTCTATTTAACAGTGTAGAAATCAGTCTTTTCCACTTAAAAGACCAAAACAAAAACTTCACTCACTATCATTTAATAAAAGAACCCAAAATCCAAATTAATTCTCAAGTAAACCAGATAACCCTAAGCCAAACACTAACCCTTCCATAGGTCCTTTATTAAAAAATTGTACAAGCCAGTTAACTCTATTCTGATAGTGAGATCCTAATCATTTATCTAGTGATAGGCTGGCATGTAAACACAGCTCATCAGAGAAAAGATATCTCAACATAAACTGTGAAAGGTATAGTTTTGAAGGTTAAGTACAGTATAAGATATTGTTTTCTTTTTGGAAAGTAATATTGAACTGTATTTACATCTGAATATTGCAGGCAATAGAGGAAAAATATATTAAAAATAGGACTTCCCTGCATTACGAACTTAAATATTTACTAGAGTCCTATAACTGTTGGTGTGGTTAACAATGATGATGGTGAGAATCTTCATTAATGGCTAAGAGACATCATGAAGACAAAATCAAGCATTTTAAAAGTGATTGTGGGAAGTTTATATTTCAGATTTGCAAGATTCTATTAATGTAGCTTTACAATAACGTAGAATTAGGTCATCTAGCTATGTTTTCTGTCTGGTTTACCTGGAAAGGCTGTCCATAACCTAGATTAGAATATTTTCTGTTCTTAAAAATCGTGAAGCCCCATCATCTACCTACTTTCATGGAAATGCATTTTACTGCGTACAATGAAATTCTTAAAGGTATTTGCATTGATTGTGGCCAGGAAATTCATCCCTTTAGAACAGGTTTGGGCATTTTATTGCCTCTTTTACTGTCATTGTCTGGCCCATGTGAGATCAATCAGAAATTAGAAATTGAATGTAAATAAATGTACGCCATGCGTACAATAAAACTGCATTGCTTTTATTGAAGGTGACTGCTATTTTTGTCCCAGTTTATCTATGTGTGTATGTGTGCCCCTATGCACCTTCATAGCCCTATTGGTTTCGCCCTTCACAATAGTCCCAGTTTCTCATGTGGTCCCTTGGAAAGATTAATTTCCCACCCCCACTTTAAAAAAAGAAATCCATAAATCTGAAGAAATGAATAATCCTATGCATTTATTCTTTAGGTGAGAGCTTTCAGTGTATAAATGGTAACATCTGTTATATTAACAATTTATTTTTCTATAACAAAATGGGTTACCTGATGAGTTGTGATTATTTAAGGAAATAGCACAAATGATATCATTCCTTATTAGATTTTTTTTAAAAAAATGACAGCAGTTTTTTCAAGCAGTATTATCTACATTTTGTATTTAATATAGAACTCTGGCACCAATTAATGAAAAACTTCCTACATTTAATTTAACCATCTATAAAATGTTAACGATCCATGTTTGTCAATCAAATACATGTAATATTTAACAATACATCTAAATTTGTATTTTAAAGTATAACCTTTTCAAAGAAAAGGTTATACTTTTCAGTAATTGTTTTTTGCCAGTAATTGTTCACAGCTAATGAAGAATAAATATCTCAAGTTTACTTTTTTTCCCCATTCTTTTGATTTCCCCCATTTCTGCAATAATTTAAGTTTAAATAAGTTTAAGTTTTATAGAGGGCAGTCCTCATGTCTATTTCAAGGACCATTGAGCCAGCACTGTCGGATAACATTTCCGTGGCCATGTAGCCAGCATGACATCAAGGAGCGCTGTTATGTTTCCACTGAAGTGGTACCTATGTATCTACTCATATTTGCAAGCTATTGAACTGCTAGGTTGGCAGGAGCTAAGCAAGGACAGAAGCTCACCCTGTTGTGTGATCCTTACAGGAACTAAGGGTAATTAAAAAAAGTCCTTTGTTCCTTTTGTAAATATAATCTTAGACCCCCAAAAGTAGATGCTATTGGAATACTACCCACCTCTTACCTTTTTAAAATTCACTCAAATGTTCAAAGTAACCAATGAGCCAGAACTAAGCTTAGCTATAGGAAGCAGACTGCCTGTACAAAGAGAAATGAAATTAAGAAATAGCAGCAGATTTCCTTCAGAACAACGAAGAGCAAAATAGAAACAGCAAAAATGGAATTCGATGGCTACTGAATAGATGCTTCCTCTTAATGCATGTGTACAATACATCCTTTTTGTAACTGGCAACCTTCTACAAAGTTCCGTAAACGAAGATACATAGGTTTTAGTATTTGATATCCTGACAGCTCAGCAACTTAGCAATTCTACAGTATCTGTAATGCAGATGTATAGTGCATATCTTTATGTTTGGGAACTCACTGAAGGCACATTCTGAATAACACACAAGAAACAGTATGTTTTAACATGAATAGAAAAGTATCTGTTTGTGATAGTTTTTGTGTGTTTTATTTAATAGCAGTAAACCTGCCAACTAAGTAGGTGAAGAATTAACCAGCTTGTAGTTTTATTGAAGTTAATCTTCTTAACTGGAAGTCGTTAATATGTTCTAAATATTTATGCACAACACTTTATCAGCTTATAACTATACAAATATAAGAATAGCACAGTCAGCCAATAAAAATTGTTTTTTCTCCACAAGATAAAAAAAAAAATCTAAAGCAAATTTGGCTACCAGATTAATTAGAACTGATGGAAGAAAAAGCATTTTTGACTTGTGCTAAACAAAGTTTTCAAGCTCAAGGAAATTTAAAACCCAACTAAATTCCACATACTCACAATGCTACTAACAATGAATGGCTCTATGACCACACTTTGGTTGCATTGTTGAATAACAGGAAACAGCTACTTCAAAAATGACCTGCACTGTGAGAGAAATAGTTTATTTAACCTGTTATAAAAATGTAAATCAAACACATCTAATAAAGCTATAGCATACGGTGAAATTTATTGGGTCCTATGTCTTCATTTTTGCTGTGAAGATTGAATTTAAAATATATAGAATAAATAAATAAGATTAACAAATGTTATACTTACTGTATTTTGTACATACATACAATAAAAAATTCGCATCCATGCAATTCTAACATATCCAAACAGTAGCAAGTTGATAAAGTTTGCAGCCTATTGCCAGTTTAAAAATTGTTTAAACAATTTTGATCTGGGAGTTGCAAAGTGTGCAATTTCATGATCACATTAAGCTCTGATAATTGCTTAAAGCAATATTATTTAACTACATCATTCAATACCATTCTACTTATCCACCAAATATTGATTGCAATGGTGATTTGTCATCTGGAAGCTAACTTCACTTTTTACATATTGTATTCAATATTTTTAATTCAATTCCTGTTCCATTTCTTTGATAAGAAATGAATTTAGTTTTTCTGTCCAACTGTAGAGATTAGCATTAGCACAGTAATCCAGTGATGTTCCAAGTAGCTTTCATAAGGAATAATATTATAACAGAGTTGGAAGGGACCCTGGAGGTCTTCTAGTCCAAGTCCCTGCTCAAGCAGGAAACTATACCATTTCAGACAAATGGTTGTCCAATCTCTTCAGTGAACAATGAACAGTGAGCCTATATCTATCTGAATATTTTGGCATCTTAATTCCATATTCTTTTTTAAACAATTAAAATTAATGATTAATAGATCATCATACTTAAGGTACATACTAGGATACTAAATAAAATGATTAAAATAAACCAAAAGATGCAAGCTACAAATTTATAGTCATACGGAGAAGGAAATAGGTAATAAGAAAGATGAGAAGGATAATAGTAATTCAGCTATACTAGGTAGTTTGACAGTGTTGTGGGAATTACTTATTTAACAGAGTGACGGAATGGGGTGGGGGGAACTGTCCTTGTGTCTAGTTTGCTGTGCAATGCCCAATAGCATCATCTTGGGGGAAGAAATTGAAACAGTTTATGTCCACGATATGAGGGATCTGTAGATATTTTCACAGCACTCTTTCTGGCTCGTGCAGCTTGTCCTCAATGGAAGGCAGGCTGGTAGCAATAGCACCATGCCAATTTGCCTTATAAATTTGAATATATTCTTATCAGTTTCCTGAAAACATTAAAATTTAAACATTTAAATCATATGCTCCTGTCATCCACATTGTATTTCTTTAAACATTCTACAAAATGTGCATCCACTCTTTCTTCACTATAGTTGTCTTGCAAAAATAAACATTAACAATGTAACAAGAATTTACATTAAATGTCATTAAAAGTCTTGACCCTGATTTTTGGGTACACTTCTTATGTTTTTAAAAAAGCAGTAATTATAGCTCTCAGAGACTGGTTATTATTGTCCATTTTAGAAAGAGAGACTGTATTTTTTACTAAGTTTGTAGTCATGTCAATAGAAAAGGTCTTTGTTTACCATGAGACACATGTGAGTTCATGTTAAGACTAAATTTCAGTCTTAATTTATGGATCAGTTCCATTTAAAATTTATGGACTAATTCAATTCAAAAATATGAAAACCTACAGTAGCAGTGACTGAATAATGAAAGGCTAACTGTGAAAATGGCTTTTAAAATTCATTGATGGAACACTCAGTAGGCTATATCAACCTAGAAATAAAAAAAAATCAGTTGGGAATTAATTTTTAGATGTTGATTGATGTTGGTTGAAGGCATGGTTTATGAAAAGTAGTCACAGGTGCACCACAGGAGCAGCAGGTTAAACTTTAAAAGATTGAATTGAGTGACATATTTAAGAAGCATATTTTAAACCAGCTGGAAATATGTTTGGTATTTGCTGAGGTCACAGATTTTCAAGTAGGGTTGCTATATTAGCATCTGAAGTTTACTGCAGCTCAAAAGGGACTCTTGTTTTAAAGGGCATATTATCATTTGTCCCAGAAGTAAATTCAATTGTGGATTCCTCAGTAATTTTAATTAACATAATCAGACCTTCAATAATGTTATTTTGAAGAGGAAAAACATCTACCATGTTTGGGAATGTTCACTGTTGCATTTTTAGCTTTTAGTTTTTAACTGTTCATCATTTCAAAAATAGTCTTGAATTGAGGGGGGAAAAGCAGATTTCTAAAAATATTGAATGCATTAATAATTAATAGGAAAATTATTTTAAAAATGTAAATAATTAAACTGAATTAATTTCAAAAACAATAACAAAGCCATCATATACAAATTAACAGTTATAATGAAGATTTAGCATTTTTAAATTAAGATTATGAAATATTTAAATTATTCTTTCTGAATATTGAGAACTAAAATTTATAACTGATGAATTTTTACAGTGAGTATCAACTGACTGAATTATTATATGCCATCAAGTCAATGCTGCCTATTAGCAATTGCATAGCTTTTTTTCCTCTAGAATAAACTGTTCCCAAGACCTGGGCCTTCAAATCTTCCAATTCTATCTCCATCACTATTACAACTAATGCTAGTCTTCTACTCTTTCTTTTCACCATTCCCACCATTATACACGTCTCATGAAAGTTAGGTCTTCATATAATATGTCTAGAATGTGATAATTTGAGCCTGGTCACTTATGCCTCAAGTAAGAACTGTAAGAACTTATGTTTTTTATGATCAACTTGTTTGTTTTCTTGCCTAACTTTGGTTTTCCCAGGAAACTTGTCTAACATCATAAACATCTGTACTTTTAACATCCAGAAATCAGGATGACCACAACCCTACTGGCCTTTTGTAAGTCTTCAAAGACTTAATTATGTGCCAGGCCCTGAGGCCCTGAACATATGAAGGGTCCTGTCTCCTGGTTTTGTTAACATAACAAAATGTTTGCTAACGTAACATTCTCCTTGGATGTTTTGCATATTTTAATGTTTCTATTATGATCAATTTTTAAAAACTAATTTTATGATTGTTCACCGATCAGAGACACTTGTTGAGATGCGCAGCCATACAAATTGAGTAAATAAATAATAATTAAAATGTTGAGTCAAGACCGGCTTTCTGTTCTGTATATAAGTTCCTTATGAGGACAATAAGATGTTCTTCCCCAGCCATGATGAGACAGCTAACCAGTTTGGCAGCTGGGGTAATATTCAATAAGGCAGTCTTGAAAAGTAACTACATTCTTCTATATTTTTATGGCTGTCTTTCTTGCGGATACAGGCACAAGCATTTGTAGAATTAGAAAAAGGCTCAAAGAAACAGTCTGCTCTTCAATCTTTTTTATTTTTAAAAAAGCCAGTACTTCTTACTGAGTCCTATTTCTATTATATTATTTATTAAAATTATTTTAGCCCAGGATCATTAAATGAGACAGTGTGAAACAAAGCAAAGCAAAATCACCCTTATAGTTACACTGCCTCAAATGAAATGTATTCTTACTTCTGTTTATTCTGCCTTTGTGTAGGACTCAGAACCATTGCTTCTACCATAATAGTGTTCCAAGGACAAACGAATAAGTTTTTAAACTCAGCTCAGCTTTCATCAATATTTACATCCTGATCTACTGAGAGGCTTTAACTTCTGTAATATTCATATCAGTTAGTAAGATGTTAAGCTCCATAACAAACAGACAAAAGTAAGCCCCAGTAGAGTTTAAAAGAAGGGGAAAAATCATTAAATTAATCCATTCTTTCATTAAAATATCATCTGGGATCAGAATGAAGCATTTTTTAAAATGATAATGGACTAACTTTGTTTTGTATGGACTAACTTTAACAGTATTAAAGTTGATAAATCTTGCAAAAAATAAAATCAGATCCCATTTTGGTAAAGACCCATTAGTTTCATAGGAAGATTTTTGAAAGATGTTTCACAAACATTATTGCAAGTTAAAGTGAAGTTTGTCATATGTCAAAATTCTTCATGGAATAGTTATTCCTGTTTTTGTATTTTTCTGAAGATGTCTTACATCTAGAGATTGCTTTGGCAAGCTGCTGTAACAATGATAGTTACTGCTTTAAGACAGCTCAAAGCCTCAGAATCATTCACTTCAAGATTGGTCTAATTTTTATTTATATTTATTCTTGTTTTGTGAATAGAATGCTTCCAATATATTTAAGTCATGTTTATGCCTCCTCCTAAATGAGACCAAGTTCAAATTTATATATTTAATTCAGATTTATATATTTAACCCATTCACATTATCAATTAAGTTTGTGACTACCAATTTATATTACTGTATAATTTTGCTTTTAATGATAACACAAAATGAACAATATGTCCTTAACATTTGTTTTGCAAGCATGTTTATATTTCCAAAAATAAAATCAATACAGTTAAGTTTTAATTTCCTGAACTACAGCTTTTTGATCTTGTCCACAATTATCTAAATGTATACTTCTCTAGAGACACACAACAAGTAACCCTAAATTAGCAGCAGCCTTATTTATTCAGACATTTGGGACAATTCCTTGAAAGCCATTACTTATACTGTAAACAAAGAAAAATGCTTATTGAAGACTATTATGTGTAAAAGCAATTTCAATTAAGGAATGTGCTACCAATCAATAACAACTATGCTTTAACTGTTCCACTAACAAGACTGATCTGTGTTTTCAAGGTCTTTAGATTTTTGTTTTATTTTGTTTTACATCACAAATAGTTTAATCTCTAGAAAGAACAGTGATATGTTCTGAAGTCGGAATCTATTTCCCTGTAGATAAACTATGGACTCATTTTCTGTGTTGGCAATTTGGCAGTTAGTCCTTTAAAAGTACCCAAAGTTTACTGACACTGAAGGTTTCTGTTCTCATCATTTGAGCCAGATTTAAGCAAGTTTTTGCTATGAAAGCTGCTTTTCCAGATTAGATAATTCATTAGCTGGTTGGTTAGCTGCCTTTTCAAATTTCCTAGTGTTAAGTGATCACATAATAATTATAATAAAAGTCTGAATTGTGGATGTTGCAGTACCTGGAGACAGCAGAATAGAAGAGAAAAAGAGAAAAGACAAAGACCTGTAAATAGAAATAGAATGATATGGGGGAAAAAAAGCAAAGATAGATTCAATAGTAATATGGAGTTGTCAGCTAACACTGACGAAATCACCATCAACCAATTGCAAAAGGCAGCTTTATTTGGAACTCCTTACCTTCTGCAACAACTTCATCAAACAACATCTGCCTATTCCAGGTTCCCTGGATAGGGAGATAAAAATGCAAAATCCAGTCAAAACATCTGGCTGTGTGACCAACCATAATAATAATTTCATTCTGCTACTCCTATAAAAGTAATCCATAATGAAAAAAAAACAATAAAACAAACAAGAGCAATTCTAAACAATTATCTGCCTTTCCCTTTTTTTTAAAATATATATATCTTTACTGAAATGGAAACCAAACCTTATTTCAATAGATATCTTCATTTGTATATAAGGAATCAAGAAGAGCATATGTTGCTGCTGTTCCTCAATCAATAAGATGGTGGAAGGGACCTTGGAGCAGTGGTGGATTGCCCCCGGTTCGCAACAGTTCTATAGAACCGGTAGCAAAACCGGAAGGAGGCTCCGCCCACCAATCCCAATGTCATCAAAATGCTTCTGCACATGTGCAGAAGCTTCTTCACATGCACAGAAGAACACATGCATGCACGCATGAGCGAAGAGCGCACACGCGGCCCCGTTGCGAACCGGTAGTAAAAGTAAGTAGAAGACACCTCTGCCTTGGAGGTCTTCTAGTTCAACTCCCTTCTCAGGAATGAGAACCTATACCATTTCAGACAATTGGCTGTCCCTCCTTTTTTAAAAAAAACTCCAGTGATGAAGTACCCACAACTTCTGGAGGCAAGCTGTTCCACTGGTTAATTGCTCTCACTGATAGGAAGTTTCTTCTTAATTCTAAGTTGCTTTTCTCCTTGATTAATTTCCATCAATTGTTTCTTGTTTTCTTTCTGGTGCTTTGGAAAATAAGCTGACCCCTCAGCAACTGCAACTGCAAGTGTCTGACACACTTTGACCTTGACTCAAAGATTGACTTTGCTAGCCATTTATCAAATTGATTGCATAAGATTTCCAAAGTTTCAAGTTTAGGGTTATAACCATATTGGTTTTGTGCTACATTATTATTACACATAGATGGGTGATGGATGATTATGTAGGAAGAATCACTAAGTGATAATATAGGATTAATCCTAACATTCTGCTAAATTTGTTAAGAATTTGCCCCCAATATTTATTTTTTACACATTGTCCTCATAATATTGCCTTTGTATCATCCCAATCAGTGGTGGGTTTCAAAATTTTTACTACTGGTTCTGTGGGTGTGGCTTGGTGGGTGTGGCACGGCTTGGTGGGCATGGCTTGGTGGGCATGGCAGGGAGAGGATACTGTAAAATCTCCATTCCCTCCCTACTCCAGGGGAAGGTTACTGCAAAATCCCCATTTCCTCCCGATCAGCTGGAACTCAGGAGGCAGAGAATAGATGGGGGCAGGGCCAGTCAGAGGTGGTATTTATCGATTCTCCGAACTATTCAAAATTTCTGCTACCAGTTCTCCAGAACCGGTCAGAACCTGCTGAAACCCACCTCTGATCCCAATCCATAGTTAGCATTCAGCTAGTCACTTTTTCCTGACCTAGAATTTTTCATTGTCTATATGTGAAGACATGACTTGAATCAGCCCAACTGCAATTGACCATTTCCTTCTGCTACATATCTTCACCTTACCTTTTATTTCTTTACAGTCATTTTTGTTTGAGTGGCAGGAAAGACCAATAACATGGATTCTGCAGAGTCATTTTGCCAGCTGTGCCTTTCAAAAATGTTCCTCAAAAGTTATGCAGAAACTTTATATGAATAGATTTAGCATTCTTTTGAAAGATCAACTGACATCTTCCTATAAATACAAGTTTAATGTTGACATCTAGACCAGAGACTCCCCATCTTGACAACTTTAAGATGCATGGACCAAATCCCAGAATTTCCTAGTGAGTCCATGTATCTTAAAGATGCTAAGATTGGGAACCCTGAATGGTACATAGAAAGTTTCTTTAGTCTAGGACTAGAAGAAAAGTTCCATTACTATGTTACCAGTCCTGGTAAAAATTATAACTTTATAGTTTTTCTAGTGCATCATTTTATCTAATTGGCTATCATTTTGTCTAGTCCATAAACTACTTCTATACGTAAATGACAATGGCTGCTTGCTATCTGGACTGTTAATGCCTTGCAACTCTAGTCAAAGATTAAACTCATTTTGTTTGAGAACAAGGACTTAACGTAGTTTTAAAAAGAAGTAGACCCCTATTCATACACTAAATAACTCAAGTGACAAACAGGCATGGAATGATTTGTAATCTATGATATCTAAACAGTCACACTCCCATTCTGAAAGATTGTACTATCAACGAGAGAAAGAATTCAGTTAGGAACATTGAATGTTTTCTTTAACTTGTTCTGCATTAAAATTAAAGATCGACCAATAGGCATTTTTATTAGGGAGGCAGAAATTTTTATCCTGATTTAAGGATTGTAGGGTACACATTAATAAGACCATCCAACTGTATTCTTAGACTCCACAAATATTATCTTTCACTTAAGATTAAAAATACAATTGATTAACCCAAAGGTAATAGAATGAACAGTATCACTGAAAGAAAGAAATGTTTCTAATGGTTTATAAGGTTTTCCTATGTGTAAAACAAGAACTTCGTTTCCCATTATAATGCAAAAAAAGGAAAAGAGACTAGCTTAGTCTTATCCATGTCTTCCTTTCCAAATTCAAGGAGCCTTTTTTAAAAAATGAACTAAATTAAAATTTGAGCTACATACATTCTGAATTAATAGATCCATTTTTCCATTTCAGAACGTGACTGTCATTTTGCTTCATATGTACATAAATCTATATATTATATATTCATATATTTACAATATGAACCTGGAGTTTACCACTCCAATATCCATAAATAAGAAAAAAATTAGTGAGAGTTGAATACAAAGTGAAGAATGAGAAATATATATTTTGGAAATTTGAAAACTTATGCTGTTAAGGCAGCAATGCTATATGCACTAGAATATAGTTCCTTGAACTAAGTGGAATTTAACTTTGCTTAGAAATGTCTTCTAAAAGCTATATATAACTTTTCACTTTTTTTTGCATACTACATACATTAATTCAAATTCCCCAGGCCCACAGTTTGCATGTCAGATGTTCAGCACAATGAGGCTTAAGAGGTTGATGCATTACTTTAAATTAGAGTTACTCCTATATCACAAAAACAATCAAAATGCATGGAACACAATACAGATTGTACATAGAATGACTATGAACCTGGACTGCAAAATTCAAATGAGAATTAGATAACAAAAAAAATCCTTCTATTTTTATTGGTTTGCCATATTTTTATAATAGTCCTAGAGTATAGGACCTACAATTTAATACAATGAAAGTCAATTCAGTTTATAATTAGCTGTTATATATAGAGAGAGAGAAGGTTGAGGAGGACAAACTAGTTATATCTGAAATTATACATAGTAGCATCAGTGCTGGCATTTGTCACTTCCATTGTACTGGAAGATTGTATTTGAATCCAGTTCATTTAAATCCAGCTCATTTCAACCTTAATGACATTTCTTCTGTAGAGCATTGCCAGATCAGAGTTAAATATATTACAATGTCTAAACTATGGGCATTAGTGAAACAGACATTAAAATCTGGGAGGGGGTATCATTTCCTAAATGAGAATTAAAGTTAATCAATCCATGTCCTTCTAAAATCTCATTACAAAGTCTTTTTAAGTGCTTTATGGATAAGAGGTTCAGATAATGCCCAAGCTGTTTAGCAATTGGAAACATTCCTCAGGTGATAGTTTTACTAATGGGTTTAGCTGCATATAGTACAATACAACCATAAAATACCCCCAAAATAAATAACTGTTTATTCAAGGCTAAGAAAGATTACATTTATCTACACGCTTTAAAGCTTTCACACTTTTGATTATAATAGACTTTCTGTTGCACTGTTGCTATCAAGGGAAAGTTCTAGAAAAAAGTTAAGACAGTTTAAAATTACTTCTCAAAACATTGGCAATTACTTTTCCTAATACAACCTAGTTTTCTTTTACAAAATAGATTAAATGATTGCAAGGGGTTGAATTCTACTCTTTCTCTAACTTTAGTTATGTATATGAATTATTTCTTATCAGGCAGATTTGATAAGCAATTTAGTTTAAAAGAAATTGAATGTATTCCCATGTATTGAGGATAGACAATGATTCCTTCAATATAAAAGGCTTATATTCAGTGGTGCACTGGAGCTGGTTTATTGAAAGAACCAATTATTACATTTTCTGGAATTTTGCAAAGTTGAGAGACTTGGTTGAGAACAGAGCTGAGCCTGAGCAGCTCTCCTATAAGTAGTGGCATGGTGCAGTGGTAGCAATGAAGCCAGCAGAATTGGTTCTTAAATATTTATCAGTACAGTACTGCCTACATTGTATATAAAGTGAAAAATATTAAAATGGTTTATTTCTAGATGATTTAGGCTGGATTTTCAGATCATAAAAAAACTGGAAAGTCATAATTAGCAAAGGCTCAACAATATTTGCTTTGCCACTTTGACGTGAACACAGTTCCACTTTTTGTAGAGCTGACAAATGTGGCAGAAATAGGAGTGGGTGAATAGATTGAATTCTATTCTGGTTAAGAAAGAGGCCAAGGAGGACCCATAATTTTCTCCACACTGACTCCACACAAATAGATTGTAAAAGAGCATTGTCCAAGGAGTTTCATCATCTTGCTTAAGCCATGGTTCAGCAGTTTTCAAAAGCATGCTGGGTTTGCCTTTTTCCTCTCATAACTATTTTAGTCAAGCATCCAAAGGTGCTTTTTCAAAAAGCAACTATATTTTCTTTTGCTTTCCTTGAAGACATTTTGCTTCTCATCCAAGAAGCTTCTTCAGTTCTGACTGAAGGGTGGAGATTTATATTCATTGCAGTCATCTGGTCATTAGCACTCTTTCTGAGAAGAGTCTTTCCATTTCCCACCCTTCAGAACTGAAGAAGTTGCTTGTATGAGAAGTGAAAAGTCTTCAAGAAAAACAAAGAAAGTCCAGTTGCCTTTTGAAAAAATACCTTTGGGACAACCATGACTTGGATGACTGAGAATCTCCATAGACATTCACCTTCCAAAGGGAAATCTTTACTACATTGTTAGGAAAATTTCCTTTTACTCAGTATGAAAGAAACTCTGATGTGGTTTACTTTACTTTTTCTAAAAGAACTAAACTGGGACCAGGATTTTGGAAAGTTAAGTTGCTGGATGGACTTGAAAATATTTCTACTGGGATGTTTAAACATTTATGAAATAATATATGAAATTTTTGAAGTTAATAGTAAGAAATCTTCCATAGGAAAATTTTGTTGATTATAAAATAAATAGTAAGAAAGGAATCTGGTTAGAGATTACAAGACAGAACAAATTATTACTTTTATAGGAAAACAACCCATTAATACAATGGAGCAATACAATTTGACTAATGAAGAAATAAAAGCTGTTTAGGAACAATGGAATTTGTGTTGGAAGCACCTACAAATTATAGACATACCATTCAGCACTGAGCAGCTCAAATAAATATAAATAGGTTATAGAAATATAGCATTATAAAAATAGGATTAAAAATAAAGAACATTTGCCCACTATTGGGCCACATCAACAGTATTTTCTCTCACCAACAATGTACTCAGAAATCGGTTAATGTTTGATGCTAGAGGAAGGAAAGCAAACCGTCCCTGCCATTCAATCTTCCTTCTGTTTCTCTCATGCAAATCTTCTTGCCATTTCCAAGGCAAAAAAAGAAATAATATTTGAAACAAAGTTAACAAATTTGACAAAAACATTGAAATTGGCTAAAAGTGTCAGCCCAATAACCTAAACCTTCTTTTCAGGATGCCAGAGATTCCATAATAGATCCTTTCCTCCATAAAACTCCCACTTCTATTCATAATGCTAATTGAGTAAGAAATAAACAGAAAACTACAGCTCAACATGGTATCTGACTCTAGATTGTCCCGTTTTAGAGAACCAATTGATTACCACTTTATAATGTCCCTGTAAGACCATACTTGCAATGCTATATCCAGTTTTGGCCGCCACAATGGAAAAAAGATATTGAGACCTTAGAAAGAGTACGAAGAAGCTGTTGTGGCCGCCAGTGGCCTGCATGGATTGTGGCTGATCCCGACGACGAGGAGGCTGGTGTGGTATCATGCCAGCAGCCTGTGCAGCCGGTGCTCAAGTCTGACTGCGAGGAGGCTGAAGAGAATGTGGTGCCAGAGGCAGAGATTCAGTCAGGGCCTTCAGAACCTCCAGAGGCTCCTTCAAGTGAAAAGAGTGAAGTGGAGGAACTTCTTCTCAATGCTCAAGCACGCAGGGCTGCCAAAAGGCAGGGCTGCCAAAAGGCAGGAGTGGCTACTCAGGAGGAGGTCTCCTGAGAGTAAGGCTTGGGGCTAATTGGCCACTCCCTTAGCCTATTTAAGTTCACTCACAGATAGCACATGCTGCTGGAAACAGAGCATTTTGAGAGTGAGTTTCTTGTACATCTTGGTTTCTGGGCTGGTTGCCAACCCTTTTCAGACTTTGTTTATTCTATGTAATTCATAGCAGGCTGATAAGGACATTTGCACTGGAAGCCTGCATTTTGAAAGGGCTGTTTGTATTAAACGGAGTTTTTGGAGCTTTGTGTGTGTCACATTCCTTGGGATCCGGAGATGGGGCGAACAGAAGTGCAACAAAGATGATTAATGTGATGGAGGCTAACCAGAGGTGGGCTGCTGCTGGTTCAGACTGGTTTGGGTGATCTGGTAGTTCCAACTAGTGGCTGGGCCCACCCACCCGCCCTGGCACCTTCACGTCCTATATAATCCCCATTTTTTCATTGCCGTACACACTCACATTTTCGGTTCTGGGCGAACCAGTTGTTACAGTATGTGATGCCCACCTCTGAGGCTAACACATATAAAGAACAGTTGCTGAAACTGGTATGTCTAGTTTAATGAAAAGAAGGAGTAAGGGTGTGATAGCAGTGTTCCAATATCTCAGGGGTTGCCACAAAGAAGAGAGAGTCAGCTATTCTCCAAACCACCTGAGGTAAAACAAGAAGCAGTGGATGAAAACTAATCAATGAGAGAAGCAACCTAGAAGCAAGAAGAAATTTCCTGACTGAACAATTAATCAGTGAAACAACTGGCTTCCAGAAGTTGTGAATGCTCCAACACTGGAAGTTTTAAAGAAGAGATTGGACAACCACCTGTCTGAAATGATATAGGATTTCCTGTCTGTGCAGGGGGTTGGACTAGAAGACCTCCAAGGTCTCTTCCAACTGTTATTTTTTCTACTGTACATTTTTTAAGGATTCCTAAAGGGCAGATTTTTTTCATGGACTTTCAGAGAACAAAGGCATAGTTTCACCATATAAGGGATTTGTGGGAAAGGGCTCCAGGTGGCTACATTTGATATCTTACCCAGTATTCTGCCTGAGTTGTGCTCTTGGAAATAAACTTCACTTTTGTTTCTTGCAATTGCATTCTTTTTCTTATTCCAGATTGGAATGAACCGGGTTTTCTTCTCACAATACTATAATAGAGGCTATAGAGCAAGGGTGTCAAACTGGAGGCCCACAGGCCAGATGCATCACAAGCCATGCCCACCTCAGCTGCGCAAAGGAAAAAAGCATCATGAAACATCATATGACGGCAACGTGATTTATTTTACGTATTTATTTTATTAGATTTTTATACTGCCCTTCTCCCACTGGACTCAGGGCAGTGAACAACCCAGAATAAAAACATCACATACAAAATTTAAAATTTTTTAAAACAGAATTAACCAAATTTTGGCTCAATAAATTTAAAACACCCCAACTAAAATTAATTAACAGTTAAAAATATCTAAGGGGGGGGGGGGTTAAGCCAGCCCGGCTTGATGAAATAAAAAAGTTTTAAGGGCACAGTGAAAAGCACAGAGATCTGGGATCCTACGTATCTCCGGGGGCAGGTCATTCCAGAGGACAGGTGCTGTCACAGAGAAGGCCCTCCCCCTGGGGTCGCCAACCGACATTGTCTGGCCGACGGCACCCTGAGGAGTCCCTCTCTGTGGGAGCGTACTGGCCAGTGGGAGGCTATCGGTGACAGAAGGCGGTCCCGTAAGTACCCAGGCCTTAAGCCATGGAGCGCTTTAAAGGTGGTAACCAACACCTTGAAGAACACCCGGAAGACCACTGGGAGCCAGTGCAGCTCGCGCAGGAGGGTTGTCACATGGGAGTGCCTCATCGTCCCATAATCTTCCACACAGCCGCATTCTGTACCAGTTGGAGCCTCCGGGTGCTCCTCAAGGGGAACCCCATGTAGAGAGCATTACAGTAGTCCAGGCTGGAGGCGACGAGTGCCTGAGTGACTGTGCGTAAGGAGTCCCGATCCAGAAAGGGATGCAGCTGGTGAATCAGGCGGACCTGATAAAAAGCCCCCCTGGCCACGGCCATCATATGGTCTTCTAAAGACAGCCATGCATCCAGGAGGATGCCCAAGTTGCGAGCCCTTGCGGTGGAGGCCAGTAACTCGCCCCCAAAAGCCAGAGATGGCACCAGCTGGCTATATCAGGTTCCGGAAGCCACAGCCACTCGGTCTTGGAAGAGTTGAGTCAGAGCCTGTTTCTCCCCGTCCAGACCTTCACAGCCTCTAGGCACCGGGACATCACTTCAAGTGCATCATTGGGATGGCCTGGGATGGAGATGTACAGCTGGGTGTCATCAGCGTACTGATGGTACTCCACCCCGAAACCACGGATGATCTCGCCCAGCGGCTTCACATAAATGTTGAACAGAAGGGGCGAGAGGACCGATCCTTGTGGCACCCCACATATAAGGGGCCTCGGGGTCGACCTCTGCCCCCCTGTCAACACAGACTGTGACCGGTCGGAGAGAAAGGAGGAGAACCACCGTAATACGGTGCCTCCCACCCCCAACTCTTCCAACCGGTGCAGCATGATACCATGGTCGATGGTATCAAAAGCCGCTGAGAGGTCTAATAGGACCAGGACAGAGGAACAACCTCTGTCCCGAGCCCTACAGAGATCATCCACCAACGCGACCAATGCCCTTTCCATGCTGTACCCAGGCCTGAAACCCGACTGGAACGGATCCAGGTACTGGGGAAGCTGTCGTGCAACCACACTCTCAACAACCTTCGCCACGAAGTGAAGGTTGGAGACTGGACGATAGTTAGCCAATATTGCCGGGTCCAGGGAAGGCTTCTTGAGGAGAGGTCTCACCATCGCCTCTTTCAAGGCGGCGGGAAAGACACCCTCGCCCAATGAAGCATTTATAATCCTCTGGAGCCAGTCTCGCGTCACCTCCCGGGAAACCAGCACTAACCAGGAGGGGCACGGGTCCAACAAACATGTGGTCGCATTCAGTCTACCCAGAATCCTGTCCACGTCCTCAGGGGTCACAGAATCAAACTCATCCCAAATAACATTCTCAGGACCTGCCCCCGTCATCCCCGCTGGATCTATCCAGTCGGAGTCCAGATCTTCCCGAATCTGAGTGATTTTGTCATACAGATACTGAACAAAATCCTTGGCTCTTCCCTCCAAAGGGTCCTCCCTCGCTTCCTGGTGGAGCAGGGAGCGGGTCACCCTAAACAGGGCGGCCGGGCGGTTATCTGATGACGCAATAAGAGCAGCAAGATAAGTGTATTTTGCTGCTTTTATTGCCACTAGGTAATTCATGCATAAAGGAGACAAAGAGGAAATCAACTTGGAAGAATTTGCTTGATTTAAAAGAGTAAACTTTTAAAAACTAGACAAAAGGTTTAGAAAGTAAATCTGATCTAAAATATGTTGTGGTTTCTGTTAATGGGATGTGGTTTTGACCATGACTGAATAATAAGATAACAGAATAACAAAATAACAGCATTGGAAGGGATCTTGGAAGTCTTCTAGTCCAAGCCCCTGCTCAAGCAGGAAACTATACATGGGGAGAGATTTTTCTTTTATTTCTTAAAGTGATAAATTTGGATTACAAAATATATGTTAATTATTCTGTAATTGTTGATAGACTTTTGCTGATTAGGACTAAATAACTAGTTTTTACAATTTGATTGTTGAGAAAAGATGAGATATAGAAATGAGAGACTTTTTACTGAAATACCAGAGCTATGAAGTTACTAAATTTGTTTACATATCTTCTTTCTCTTTTCTTGTATTTTTTATTCTTCTACTTTTTGTTTCTTTTTATGTAGTTTGTATTAGTTTTTTATGTTTGTGCTTGTAAACTTTATTAAAAAATAAATTTGTCACTTCTTTCTTTTTTCAACAAGAGTTCTCTAGCCCCCAATGTTCCTTTGTATAGATGACTTTAACTCTTGTTTTAAAAACAGCAGTGTAGTCATTTTTTTTCTCTTCCATCTGAATGCATGGCACAATTCTTGAAGCAATCATAATATAAAAATTAAACCCACTAAACCAGCACTATTTATCCAGGACTGCATAGAGCAGTTCAGCACTGGTCACTTTCACTGGTATTCACTCCCATGACCTTGTTTTCATGCCTTTAAAAACAATTATAAGAGCAAAGTCAAAAGAAGGAAAAGATATTCTCCTTTGCGCTAATCAAAAATCACAAGGGCAATTGAAATCTAGTACTCTATTTAATTTGTAGAAGAATAGGCTTCTGAGTTATGTTAGCATATACAAACCCCAAAACATGAACTGGCACTAAAATTATCTATATAATTTCTATTGAATCATATGTGAGCAAAGAGAAATAGTTTGAGTGTTGGGCTTAGATAAAAACACTTAAATCAAAAGAGGACATGTAAATATAGGAACAATGGCAAAGTTCCTCCAAAATGGAGACTGAGCTCTAAAGAAAATAGCTATGAAAGAAATGGACAAGGTATTTAGCACATACAACAACAACAGCCGTCCCCCAAATAATTCACTAAGTAGTTATTATAGTTTGAAGTTTATGTACAATTTTTGGGGGAGAGACAGTCAGGGTGATAAAAAAGTTACATTCTGTGATCTAACTTAACATAATTCATTCTCTAACCAATGCTATTCCCAAGAAGCCTCAAAGAACACAGACCACTAGCAAGCTCTTTTTTGATTTCTGAATCTCAAAGGATGGGGTGGTGTTTATTCATAAATTTAGCAAAATGACTTCTTTTCTGATTTTATTTTACTAGACATGGACAGAATTAAATTATAGTAAAAAAAAAAATACGGTCCATTCTCTTCTAATGATAAGTCTAACATTTGCTTGCTTGTTAAAGGCATGCATTATACATAGGATTTCTGTTTTTAAAAAATAGTCTGTACAGAGATAGCCAAGCTGCCTCAAATAATATCTGTGCATAAATGGAAAAAGAGGTCTCAATTAATTTGTAATTTGAAGGGGTGATTGCGTAAGGCTAAATGACTAAGGTTAATGCCTGTGGTTAAAAGGAACCCATAACATTGAAATAACAATTGAAGTAATTAAAATGTTGCTTGAATTATAAAAAAAATTGTGTTTGAATTATTACAACAATATGGTCAAGTTATTTTCAACTTAAAGTACATAAGCATTGCAAACTCTCAGAAATGCCATTATTATTCTTAGTCATTTCAATAAGAGAATGTAGGGACTCAATTCACAGGACTCAAAAGACAGTGATATTTAATTTTTAATGTTTTGACATATATTAATTAGCACATCTGCCTTTTGCACCAAACAAAGACTAAAGGCAGACATTATATTTGATCATAAGAAAGTATTTCTCTCATGAGTGTTTTAGAGTTAACTAAGTTAAATTAACTTCAGGATGTCTTAAATGCACCAAAAAAATACTAAAAACTATTGCTTGACAAAGGCACTTTGGCTTTAATAATGAGTCTAAAGCTATAATTAATTTTCCTATCTTGACTAATTTATTTTACAAAAATGAATTACATAGAACAGCCATCAAAAATAAGACAAAATGTTTTCTAAAACATTTTTTAAGCCTTGAATTTATTGTAATTCACATAGACAAAGTAAATCTTATCAGAAAGTAAAAGTGAACTCAGAATGCTTTTTTCCCTTTCTTTTCTTTCATTTTTATGGCTTCAACTTTCCAATTGCAAGAGGTTTTTTTCCCCAAAAGCAAAAGTGGGACAAGGATTTAAAAAGAAGAAGAAAGCCATTATTTAGAAAAGTTGAAGGATTGTGAAGCAACTCTTATACATTTAATGTGAAGATAATATGAGCTGACCTAATGTTCATTTCCATTGTGGATCCTTCTAGAAAGGTTGCTCTAATAAAAATCAACAGATTAATTAATATGAAACATAGTTTCCACTTTTACAGTTTGTGATATGCAATTCATAGTTACTTTATTGTTAGCTACAGGATTTGACATGGAAGGCTTGTTAGGTAAAAGTTCCGCCATAAAGGATCTTTTAGAATAAATTTATCTTCTCCTTATCGAGGTCATTTTGATCTCTTTACTTGTTTCTCAACTAAGCCAATAAACTTATCTTAGAAAACTCAATCAGTAGCACAGCACAGCACAGTACTAATAGCAGATGGTGACCATTTCATCATATTTTGCACTCCCTTAATAAGGAAAAGAGAAGAAACATATGCATACATTTGGTTTTTAGCAGATATCCAAGCATGATGGCATCTAAGATACTTCCATAATTGATTTCTTTCTTAAATGTCAATTTTTTTCCTTTCCATTTACAATGAATGGTGAATATGGGCAAGTTTTTATTAAAAAATAATTCATTAAGGAAAATTCTTACTAATCTACAGTTGCAAATTTAACAGATACAATTAACAGCACAACAGTTAATTTTAAAGTCATATTTCAAGAGTTTGGCACTCAAAGAATTCTGATAGAATAGGCAGTTTTGTCACTTAAGTTTCTTAGCATTCAAATATTTGTAATGTTCCATTATTTTGTTCTATTCTGAATATAATTTGACAAAATGGGGGAAGGTATTAAGCACAATAATGTACCTTGCACTTATTCATATATCTGTCTTATCAGCAATATGAATGCTGCATCTTGCTGCTGAATAGTATCTCTTACAAATCTATTAGATTAGACCAGTTCAAAACTGCTTATTAGGTGGCCAGCTACTTTTTTTTTATAGAATACAGTATTCTGTGTATAAGTCCCTAAGTGTGAAAAATATATTTATGTTATATCTTGCCTTAAGATATTCTCCTACTCTTCTTATAAACTCAAGACTGAACTTCAAATGTGAATTGAAATTTGTATTAAACTATTCCCATCCTTAATCATTTTGAGTTTTGTAATTCTGATAAAATCATTTGCTGGCCAGATTTTGGTAGACAATTAATTGTAAAGATAAATAAATAAAGAAGAATATTTGTAGGTCACGGCTAAAATGAGGGGTCCTTGGTGCTTTCTGAGCTTGGTTGTTTTCTTGCAGATGTTCCATTACCCAAACTAGGTAACATTATCAGTGCTAGTCCAGTCTTAGCTTGGATAAATAATGCATTTAATAACTTTTAAAATAAGTAACAAAATAGGTTAGCAAGAGAACTGTCTTGCATGAAGTTATTTTTCTTTTCTTGTGTACAAAATTAACCTTGTGGCAGTGACTTTCAGCGTACCTATTCACCAGGTACACTAAAAAATAAAATAATTTCCTTTGAAATATGTTCATTCACAGGGAAATTCTTTTGGAAGTTAGTTTGAAGTACATTTGAAAGTATTAGAATGAATAGATGGATACAGTTGTCCTACATAATAAAATTCCTGTAGAATAGCTGAGCTTGTGATTTAAAGCACTAAGTTCTATGAATATAGGATAGTTAATAAATACTAAAGCAGTATTTCCATGTTCTATTACTTTCACATTTCAAATGAATGAAGTGCAGATAAAATGTGTGTAAATGAACAGTGGTTTTATGCCAAGCAATTATCAATATTCCAATTATTTTTTATAATTTTTGTTCCTGATACCTTAGATTTTTTTCAAAGATTGAAATTTTGAAATTTTGATACAGAGAAAGATTTGTTTTAGGATAAGACTGATCAGTTAGGGATATATTAATATATCTTACTTGATGTAATGCAAATAGATTTAATGTTTGCAGTTTCTGAAAAGGTGAGATCATTTTGGAAAAAATAGATTTAAAATTAATATTTAGGTTTTGTTGAAATGTATGTCTAAATTCTTTCAAAAAAACTATGAACATATTTCAAGAATCGGTCATCTCATATTTTGTTTTTGAAAACATCTTTCAAATAAATACATTGGGTTATGTCCTGTTGGTTTTTATTTAGAAATAAATCTCACTAATGTAATGAAATTTCCCCAGATAATTGCAATTCTTATCCTATTGTTTGTCATCTCTTCTATTAGGCTGAGCTGCTACTATAGAGGGTTTAGATGTTTTCATCCAGTGGAATGGACCATGGCTCTCTTGGGCAGTGCCATTGTCTCTACTTTCTTTTGACCCAAAATCTCACATAGCAGCAAGTGATTAGCCAGTTGCTTGTTACTGGGATATTTTATTGACTTAGAAGACTCTTTTTTAATATATATTTTATGACTTTCATTTGGATTGGGTAACTTTTATCTCATTCTGATTATTTGGCTTTTGGTTACATCTGATAAAAAGTTTGATTCCCCCATGCTGTTGTTAGGCTGCTATCAAACAACCAACAGCCTTATTCTTCAAATATATCTGCAGCAGTTTTGTGTTAGCTATCAGAAAAGTGTTATCTTCCTATTCAACCAATAGCACTTTTTAAAATGGAAGTGTACAAAAAGTTTGTAACATTGTTCTATTTATGATTTAGATGAGGGGATAGAAGGGAACTCATCACATTTTCAGATGACATCAAGCTGGGAGGAATTGACAACATTTTAAAAGATAGCGTTGAGATTCAGAAGAGTCTTGACAGACTTGAGTAGACTTTTCATTCTTTTAGGATTGTTAAACACATTCAGTATATTTAATAGATGTTGTAGGTTCTTTCACAAACTGAATTCTGCAGAACTTTCCATAGTTATAAAATTGTTACTCATTATTCAAAATGTTTCATCTCCCACCATATAGCATACTTCTTGCAAAATAATCCTTACTACTTTGTACCTGTATTATCTTTCTTGGTAAGGTCTTTCCTTCCTTCCTTCCTTCCTTCCTTCCTGCTTCCTTCCTTCCTTCCTTCCTTCCTTCCTTCCTTCCTTCCTTCCTTCCTTCCTTCCCTCCCTCCTTCCTTCCTTGGGTTCTATTTGGCATACAGAAGTATTTTATGATAAATATCATGCTACATGTTGCTTTGCAATATGTCAGATATCTATCCTCTTAAAAGTAAAACAATGTCTGAAGAGCTTTAAAAATTAGTGGAGAATAGAATCTAGCAATACCAAAAGATCAGATAGAATTGCCTCTTCTGAACCATCTGGCCTGCTGCATCACAGCTTCTCTACCTTGCTTGATTTTGTGGTTGAGATAGCAGTGAAGGAATTTGCTTTATAATTCATTTTATTCCACCTTTATTATTTTCACAAATACCGTAACTCAAAGTGGCAAACATATTAAATACATGTCCTACCCAATTGGTTAAGATGGCATGTAATTAGGCCAAAATGATGGTGAATGAATCCATTAATGTAATTTTCTTATCCTGCTGCTTTTTTAAAAAATCCCTGTTTAGTTAAATTAGTTAATCTGAAAGTAGTTAAGAAATACCAGCTCTTGTGAACCTATGTCCATATTAACTGCATTACAGCTGTGAACTTAATTTAAATCCCTCAATTCATGAGCTAACTTCAAAAACCTCAGTTCTTGTAGTCTACTCATGAGAAGCAGCTAATCAGCATGCAAGTGGGCAATCTCACAATCTCTCTCCTTTTTTTTACAGACTTGTCATGCAGATTTCTGCCAACCTAGCAGTTCGAAAGCAGGTAAAAAAATGCAAGTAGAAAAATAGGGACCACCTTTGGTGGGAAACAGCGTTCCATGTGCCTTTGGCATTTAATCATGCTGGCCACATGACCACGGAGACATCTTCTGACAGCTCTGGCTCTTTGGCTTTGAAACGGAGATGAGCACTGCCCCCTAGAGTCAGGATCAACTAGTACATATGTGCGAGGGGAACCTTTACCTTTTACCATGCAGATTAACAGAGTGCTGCCTGCTGATCTCTATCATAATGCCTTCTTCAAAGATATCGAGTTTGTCATGAATACTCACTGGAAGCTTCCAAAAATAATTCTTTTGCAAAGATATTTGATTCCCTTTCTTATTCCCTAGATTATATAGGTTAATTTGGCAGGCCAAAAGTCTTGGGGAGACACTGCAGTCCCCAAAGCATCTGCTCAGCAGGATCTAGTTCAGTATGTTTACTTGACTTTGTACATTGTTATAATATGCACAGCAAATACCAGAGCACTTTCCTTCCTTTTCCTTTCACTCTAACTAGGAGCTAGCAGGCATGGAGATTGAATGCCTCTTTTGATGTGCAGATCTGGCAGTCAACATATCAAGCCATGCCTCAAATCAAACAATGGCTGTTGAGAACAGCAAGCAGGGGAATGCCCCAGCCAAATGGCATACTGAGCTTTCATGTTCATTTTGATAACTTGAAATGAATAGGTGTAGGCTAGCAAAGGGAGGGGCTGCAGGCCTTTCACCATTTCCTTTCACCATTTCCTTTGAAAACCTTGAAATCCCTAGCCTAGTTTCTTTTACACAGGCACATGGCGTGCAGGCAGATGGACTATGGGCAGGGAAGAGTTAATGGACCCAAGGCATAACCTGCCTGCTGGTTTAAATCTGATGTATTGTGTTCAAGCCAGTTTCAGTCCTGAGTAATTTATAATAACTTAAAGTTCCAATATAAAAAGCACATAGCTGCAGGGAAGATTTGTCAGCTTCTTTTAGGCAGGCTGTCATTTCCTTGGAAACATAATAATTAAGACGTCTGGTGCAACTATTTCTGCCAGAAATATTTTTAGATTTCAAACCATTTCCAGAAACTCTACACTCAAGGGAGGGGTAGTAGGTAGTGGAATTATTATATCCCTATATAATAAACTTTAAAAAATATTTACTAGTTGAATCTTGATCTTTCAGGTTGGCATATGAGGTAGAACTAAGACAATTTAAGAAGAAAAATAAGATTATATCCAATGAGCACCATAACTTGCATGCCCTTGATTTAACATTGGCTTAACTAAAGCATTTATCAAATGGCTAAGATAGAACAAGAGTTCTATGTCAGAATTCCTAAGATTCTTTTCATTTTTTTTTCTTTGCTCAGAACAATCATTACATAAAGCCCAATATCCAATATTACAATTTGTATTGAGAGAAGATTTTCATACATCTGTTGTAAGACTGAAGGAGAAATCAGTCAGCACAACTTCATTGCATCATTAGCTCATGTCCATTAACTACCTGTCCAAATAGGATGGAAAATTTTCTTTGGAGTTAATTGTCTGCTTGCAGCAGCATGCCATGAACTTCAGCCACCCCCTTCCCAAATAGCCATCATGCCCCTCATTAATTTCAGAATTAATTAATCCTTTTTTAGTTACACCCCTACCCCAACAATCCAATGGGATTTTATAAAATTAATGAGCCCCTTCAATAGGTGTGTAGAGAAAACGGCTCATATCCTATCAGTTTTATATCGTACACTCCTTCTCCTCCTCATCATATCCTCCTTAATTTTTTTTTCATTAAAGGTTGTATCATAGTTTTCAAGAATATATCTTTTGCCACCTTTTCTTAATCTCTTCTGCCTCTGTTAGGTCGCTGCCATTTTGGTCCTTTATCATGCCCATCTTTTTATGAAACGTTCCTTTCATATCTCCAATTTTCTTGAAAAGATCTCTGGTCCTCCTTATTCTATTGTTTTCTTCTATTTCTTTGCACTGTTCATTTAAGAAGGTATTCTTATCTTTTCTAACTATTATTGGAATTCTGCATTCAATTGGGTATATCTTTCTCTTTCTCTCTTGCCTTTCGTTTCCCTTCTTTCCTCAACTATTTGCAAAGCTTCCTCAGACAGCCATTTTGCTTTCTTGCATTTCTTTTTCTTTGGGATGGTTTTAGTTGCTACCTCTTGTACAATGTTGTGACCCTCCATCCATAGTTCTTCAGGCATTCTGTCTATCAGAGCTAATTCCTTAAATCTATTTGTTACCTCTACTGTATATTTATCTGGGATATGATTTAGTCCACACCTGAGTGGCCTAGTGCTTTTCTCTACTTTCTTCAATTTAATTCTAAATTTTGCAATGAGAAGCTCATGATTTGAGCCACAGTCAGTTCCTGGTTTTGTTTTTACTGACTATATAGAGCTTCTCCATCTTTGCCTGCAAAGCACATACTCAGTCTGATTTCTGTGTTGATCGTCTGGTGATGTCCATGTGTAGAGTTGTCTCTTGGGTTATTGGAAAAGAGTGTTTGCTAAGACCATCATATTGTCTTGACAAAATTCTTTCAGCTTGTGCCCTGCTTCATTTTGTACTCCAAGTCCAAACTTGCATGTTATTCTGGTTATCTTCTGGCTTCCTACTTTAGCATTCCAATCCCCATGATGATAAGCACATCATTTTTTGGTGTTAATTCTATAAGGTGCTGTAGGGCTTCATTGAACCGATCAATTTCATCCTCTTCAGCACCAGTGGTTGGGGCACAGACTTGGATTACTGAGTTATTGAATGGTTTGCCTTGGATTTGAACTGAGATCATTCTGTCATTTTGGGGATTGTATCCCAGTATTGCTTTTTGTACTCTTTAACTGATTATTAAAGCTACTCAATTTCTTCTGAGGGATTTTATTTATTTATTTATTTAATTTGTATACCGCCCTTCTCCCAGAGGGGACTCAGGGTGGTGAACAGCCAAAATTAAAAAACATACAAATACAAAAGTTAAGATAATTAAAAAAGAATTAAATCATTAGCTTCCCAATTTAAAACCCCCAAATCCATAAAATTTAAAATCCCAAATAAAAACCGTTTAGGCTAGGCTGGCTTGGTGGAATAAAAACATCTTCAGGGCTTTACGGAAGGTCCGGAGGTCTGGGATCAATCGTATTCCAGGAGGCAGTTCATTCCACAGGGCGGGTGCCCCCACAGAGAAGGCTCTCCCCCTGGGGGCCACCAGCCAACATTGCTTGACCAACGGCACCCTGAGGAGGCCCTCTCTGTGAGAGTGAATTGGCCGGTGGGAGGTTATCGGTAGCAGCAGGCGGTCTCGCAAATATCCTGGCCCTAAGCCATGGAGCACTTTAAAGATGAGAACCAACACCTTAAAGCGCACCCGGAAGACCACTGGAAGCCAATGCAGCTCGTGCAGGAGAGGTGTTATGTGGGAGCGCCACATCGCTCCCATAATCACCTGCGCGGCCGCATTCTGCACCAGCTGGAGCCTCCAGGTACTCCTCAAGGAGAGCCCCATGTAGAGAGTGTTGCAGTAGTCCAGGCATGACGTGACCAGGGCATGAGTGACCGTGCACGAGGAGTCCCGATCCAGAAAGGGGCGCAGGTAAACCTGATAAAAAGCCCCCCTGGCCACGGCCGTCATATGCTCTTCTAAAGACAGCTGTGTATCCAGGAGGACACCCAAGTTGCGAGCCCCCTCTGTGGGGGTCAGTGACTCACCCCCAATAGCCAGCAATGGCACCAGCTGGCTATATCGGGACGCCGGCATCCACAGCCACTCTGTCTTGGAAGGGTTGAGTCGAAGCCTGTTCCTCTCCATTCTTGTTTGCAGTAGTATACCTGATGGTCATCTGAATTAAATTGACCCATTCCTGTGCATTTTAGTTTTCTGATTCCTAAGATGTCGATGTTTAGTCTTATCATGTCTTGTTTGACCATGTCCAGCTTGCCTTGATTCATGGATCTTATATTCCAGGTTCCTATAGAGAAAAAAATCTACAGCATTGGACTTTCCTTTCACCACAAGATGCATCCACAGCTGAACGTCCTTTTGGTTTTGGCCCAGTTGCTTCACTCTTTCTGGAACTACTAGTACTATCCCTCTGCTTTTCCCCAGTAGCATATTGGACACCTTCAACCTGAGGGGCTCATCTTCCGGCATCATTTATTTTTATTTTTGGTACTGTCCATGGGGTTTTCATGGCAAAGATACTGGAGTGGATTGCCATTCCTTCTCCAATGGATCACGTTTTGTCAGAACTCTCTGCTATGACCTGTCCATCTTAGGTGTCCTGTACAGCATAGCTCAAAGCTTCATTGAGCTACACAAGCCCCTTCGCCTTGACAAGGCAGTAATCCATGAAGGGGAAAGAGAGAATAGTACTGTTTAAAGATAAAGAAGTAAATATGGAAGAATCCCAACAAGGGGGGGAGCACAAATTGGGAAAATAGTATTATACATATTGATATATAAAATAATATATTATAATTATAATGAGCATATTAAGGTTAGAAGTTGGAAGATAAAAATGTATATGTATATGTAATTGTATTATTACTGTCAACACTGTGTAAAAAAGTGTATTGACCCAGTCATTACACTGTCCACAAAATATGTTGGTTGTTAAAGGAAAACTGCAAATAAAACTTATACCCCAAAAAAATTGGTCAGATTTAATATGAACAGCTGTGGTGTGAAGCCTAAATTCCTACTGATTTGATCTACAATAGAAGTCTTAAGATAGGAGTTAGACCATGAGTGAGAGCTATACTTTGTCCCCTTTCTTTTCTAAGTACTATCCCTCACCCTCATATCTTCTTACCAAATCCTAATGTTTAGTTTGTTAGAAAATTACTAAATGCTTGGTTAAAGAATAACACCTTAAATGTTTAGTTTTAATTACATGTAAATAAAATTTACATGAAATGTTTTTCATTTTTATGTACTTTTTGAATACAGCTGTGGGCAAGCATAGCCTTTGCCCAATAAAAATGGCACCTCTGACATAAATACTCATTGTTATATCAAAGGTAGACTTTAGACCTTTTTAATGAAATCACATCTAAGAAGTCTATAAGGCTTTGGTAACCTATGCATGTCTGTTATATTAACTGTTTACGATGAAGTTGGGGCAGTAGAACAAAACAATCATTGGAAAAATGCAATTTTGAGAAGTAGTCTGAGATTTCAACACTTTTTTTAATATATAATTTGTACAATAAAGATCTGACAACTAGCCCTATTGAGATATATTCTAGTTGTGTCATTTCAGTCAGGATATATTAAAAGAAGACTAAAAGTTGACATTTGTTTGAAAGTTGACTTAGATTTCAGTCTGCCCAGCTTGAACACTATTTGCCATTGTATTTGGCTTAAAAGATTTAATTTTCCATCATATGGGAAATCCTGAATTTGTGGACCCTTAACTGATAACTGCAGAGAATGTGAACAAGAACCAAGGACAGAGCTGAATTGGTTGTAAAATCAACAGATGGAAAATCAGCAAGATGACCAGCAGGCTTAGATTGGGTCTTAAGACCATCTTCTATTTTCACAAAGACTAGTAACTAGCATCTGCTCCTTGGAATGACAAGAATGAAGAATAAACTATAGACATATTCACATGTCAAAACACATGAGCTATTGCTCTACTACCTCAGAGCATTTCTTTTCTTAACTAGCACTATCCTTACTTTGCATAAGCAACACGGTGCTTTATATTGAGATACCAAATGCATATCTACTGAGGGCAGCACTGTAAAATATTCTGTGGATATTGTTCTCCAAAGGGAAGTCCATGTGTTGTGGGATAATAATGATCCACTAAAATATGAAACAAAACAATGTAAATAAGGTGTCATTATTAAAATGACCCACAGCTCTGGCATAGATTGGTGGAGAATTATAAAGGATATAAAAAAGGTACATCAACAGTCATCAATAATTAATTATATTACATAGATAGAAAAAGCTCGCAACTTTGTAGAAGTAACCCTTGCTTACTGCATCTTTGAATGATCATTCATAGTTAAGGGGGGGGGCAGCTTTGCAAGTGATCCTTGCATTTTATAATCATAGCAGGATCCCAAAGTCACATAATCATTTGTTTTGCTTCACAACCAGCTTCTGACAAAGAAAGTTAATGGAGAATGTGGACATACAACACAATAACAGAATAACAGAGTTGCAGAGGACTATGGAGGTCTTCTAGTCCAACCTCTTGCTCAAACAGGAAATCCTATACCATTTCAGACAAATGGTTGTCCAATCTCTTTTTAAAAACCTCCATTGTTGAAACACCCACAACTTCTGGAGGCAAGTCATTCCACTGAATAATTGATTAACTGTCAGGGAATTTCTCCTTAGTTCTGGATTGGTTCTCTCCTGATCAGTTTCCATCCATTGCTCTTCAGGTGCTTTGAAAAATATTCTGCTTAATGACTGTGATGATTCACTTAATGACTGAATGGAATGTGGTATTATCCCATCACAGTTACACGATGTTTTCTTTAACTGCCATGGTGCCTTGTGACAGAATTGGCAATCCCAATTGTGATCACTAAGTCAGAACTGCTTGTATTGTCAATAAAATAAGCTGAAAACTGGTTCCTCGATCATGATATCAATTCTGATATATATATTTCTTTAACCATAGGATAAGCATCCTATTAATATAATTGTAACTTGATATTTTTTCCCCCACATTTTGCCTGGAATTGCACGTCTACATCTTTTTATCTTTTTCCTTCCTCAAGGTTATTTTCAACCCAATTACAATATCAAAAGGCATTCTGAATCCCAACCACTTTCTTCTTTCTATATAAATATACATTTTACTGCCAACCCAAGAAACAGGATTTAAACATAAAAATCCTATTTTTTTTAAAAAAAAATATCTTTTCAGTTCCATACATAGGACCCCAAATCTCATAATGGTATCAAATCTTAGGTTTGTTGATTTTCCTGCAAAAATCTCATGACATTTAAAGTGACATTACCAAAAAAAAGAGACTCTCTCGAGATTTTGACCCTTTAATTTTTTTTTCTGTACTTGTAATAGAAATAGCCTTCAGTGATTTGCAGAGCATTGATTGGGAACTATTATTCTTTGGTGCATATGTAAATAACACTATTAGTCAATGTTGAGAATTCAGTTCTGCTAGCAGCAGATGTTACTCTCCTAAAAATCAAAGAAAAAATAGCTGCTATGAACTCTGTGTGTGTGATGTCAGTAAGGGCATTTGGCCAGTAAATGCTCACCTCCATCTAGTCAGCTCAATTCTATGCCAAATTAAAAGATTGCAGAGTAATAAAAAGGGAGTTTTTAATTGTATAATATTTACAAGATGTCAAAGTTGCAGCATTGTTCTGTGCTTAAAAAGTATATACTTTTTTAACTTATGCTTCAAGCAGCTGTGTTGCTTTTCCATTAATATAAGGCAAAGTCTCTCTGTGGACCATTCCTCACACCTTTTCAAAAGAAAAAAAAAGAAGTGGCTACAGAGCATTTATCCACTGTTTATTCATGCAATTTCATAATTAACACAAATCTCTAACATAGATAGCTTCTTTGTATTCAATAAGTTTGCCAGAGAAAGTACAGAGAAAAGAAAGAATAAAGACTTTTAAAGGTCTCCAAGCATTCATTTAACAGCTGTGTGGAAAAAGGAATGCTTTTAATTAAGACAGCATTATAATCATGCAGATTTTATAGACTGACTACCACAGTGTTCTGCTCAGAACCAAATCTAAGAAAATTCTCCTCTACAATCAAAGATTCACAGGAATCAGCACTTTAAAAATGTTGGACCACATTCATTCACTTTTACACGGCAAGCATTTGAGACAGTAAAATATCTATTATTCTCATACTTATTTCTGTCCCCCATTGCTAGAACTGCATAATTTTGTAGTTGACACAAAACTAATTTGTGCCTTTTACCTGACACCTATGGATCTGCGTAAACTGTACAAGCCAGTCAGCTGAAAATTGAGCCATGCCACCTTATGAAAAATCTTTCTGTGTTATGCCTTCTATACCTTGTCAAAATTCCACAGCATGATACACCTCTAATGGACAATCATTTGCAACACAGCAACCGGTCCCAGGGCTCTTTCCAAATAAAGAACATAGATTGTCTCTAATTAGCTTCTTCTCACTGACAGAAAGCTCTTTAATCCAGTAGAAGATGCACTGAGTGGAATAGGAGTGAATATTAGATTGTCTCTAATTAGCATCCTCTCACTGACAGAAAGTGCTTTAATCCAACAGATCCACTGAATGGAAAGAGAGTGAAATATTTGGAAATTTTTCAGTCTTCAAGTTGCTGTAAAAAGTTCTCAATCAATGAAAGGATCATTCATCTCAAATTACTTACTCTTTGCTGATGTAAGCTTTCAATATCTCCTCCTATTGAAAGAACAAATATTTTTGAATTATCTGATGATAATAATTTCCAAAACATTTTAAACATTTATAAATTAAAGTTATATTATTATTGTTGTTGTTGTTGTTGTTTAATAAAATCTTTTTTTTTCTCCATGTAAATTTAAATTTATCCAGTTTAACAGGAGTTTTCCGGAATCTTTTTGTCCCATGTTTCAACCAATGTCCTATGCTGGCTTTTTAATATGCACATATATAGAATTTTCAAGAATTATAAAAAAGAAGAAAAAACAGCATTCCAACTGGACATTCTAAGACTGCCAGTCTTAGAATGCTAGGCAAATAATTGCCAGGCATTCTAGAAAAGGAATGATAGTCCTAAGTAATACCGGACCCAAAGTTACAAATATTAAGATATTTTCTTAGAATCTGATCATAGAATAAAATACAACAATATATGTAAGTAAGGTATCTGCAGATAGTAGATCAAGGAAAAAAAATTTTTGTCCCATGTTGCTTGTTTGGTTTTAAAATACCAAAATGAGGGGTGTTACATTTGATAGGAACAGATTAAAAGAGAACATTGGAGCTGAAAATAGAAACATTATTTATATATTTATAAACATACTGTGTTTTTTTATGCTGCCACAATAAACAATTATGCATACAAACATATACAGACAGAGAGAAAGAGAAAGACTATTCCATCATAAAAAAGGAAAACAAATAAACAAATAAATTTTCTTGTATTTATTTTTTTCTTCATAACATAGTTACTCATGTGAAATGCTAGTGGATAATGAAAACTAGAACATTTCTCTCCTGAAAACTTTCACAACAGCAATATTTATGCTTCCCAGTCTCCATAACAGGTAAAATTAACCCATATTCACTTTAACATCTGTCAGTCTTGAAATGCAAAAGTAAATACAAAATACTTTGAGCCTAATATTATTCACCCTTTCATCTTTCAATTGACCAATAGCAGAATGCAAAGAACAATATTCTAAGAGCACAGGTAGTCTTTGACTTATGACCACTACAACGAAAATATTTGCTGTTAAGTGGTATTGTCATTAAGTGTAAAATCGCACCCAGTTTTACTATATTTTTTGCCATGGTTATTAAGCAAAAATTATGTAGTTATTTATTTGAATGCTACTGCCACCATCTCAGCAAACAACTCTTAGCAGCTCTCAATTCAGAAACAAACACTAGAATTAAAATTCTAAAATGTTCCTAAAACAATAAAAACAATAAAATACTTGTTTCTTTGTTTTCTCTAGCTACCACATGTCCATGAAGTGATGTTTTACAGGCTTCTCCATTGATTTTGCTTTTCAGAAGCAAGATGAAAAGATTGCAAATGGTGATCATGTGACCTGGGATGCTGCAACTATAAATAGCACATGATAAAGTGATCACAGCGACACTGCAACACTCATAAGAGTGATGGCTTGTCATAAGTCCCTTATGACAAGCTACAAGTCCCTTATGAAGTTATGACAGTCATAAACACTGTCATAACTTCAAATTGTTGCTAAATGAATGGTCATAAGTCAAGAACTACCTGTATCCCCAAAGCTATGACCAGCCATAAAGTAAGTCTATGCAAGAAAAAGAAATTGAAAAAAGAAATGTTAAAAGTTGTTAATCCTCCTACATATGGAGATACATCAGTGATAGGTAGCTCCCGGTTCGGTCCGGTTCTATAGAACTGGTAGTAAAACTGGTGGGATGCTCTGTCCACCCACAACGATGTCATCATGGGTGAGCTCCTGCTCCCGCTGTGAACCAGTAATAAAGATAAGTGGAACCCACCCCTGAGATACATGTATCTTAGTACATAGAATTAAGTGCTTTTATCTGATGGTTACCATTGTAGGAAATTACATGAGGAAACATCAATCATAAAAAATACAAACATTGAATCCTTCAGTCATCTGATGTATTAAAAGTTCTTTTTAATTGTGAAGGAGAGATCCTAGTTTGTTGGCAGTTGTACAGCTGTAAATTTTGGCTGCAGACTTGGCTATGACTATCATCGTAGGTTGCTACAATAGCTAATTTTGAGGGAGAAAGAAAAATGTTAATCAGTAGAACAATAGATTTACTCCAGGAATAAGATGCTAAACTTCCAAGGATAGGAGTAATGGGTAGATTAGGAACAGAAATGGAAGGCATGGTGAATCAAATGGAAAATTGGACTTCCCCATGATCAGTAGAGCTGCAGTGATTCAAAGGAAAATATCTGTTTTGCTGTGGTTTCAGTGAAAGAGCACAGAACCAGAAATAAATTGACTTAGTGCCCAAATACAGACTATGTCATAAAATAAATCTGGTCGCATCTCCCAAAAGGTGTAAATGTCTTGTGCAGCCTGCTTTATCTTCAAAGAAGTTACCTAGGAAGAAACACGGAACATCACCCCTTTGATAAGGCCAAGAGAGGTATTCATTGCTTCAGAATGAGTAGCTACAATACATGATCTATTTGCATAAATAGAAAATTTGTCAATTCTCTATTAATTCCATTAAAGATTGTAGGAAAATATTAATGTCATAGATCAGAAAATATTGTTTAGATTAACAAATGTTTACCATGAATGTAATAGAAATTCATAGAACAATCTTTCTGTTTTTTTCACAAATTCTAATGAAATTCAGCACTGAGATAAAATGTATGTAAGGATGCATTAATTTTAAGAGAATGGATTTATGCTGTGCTAGAAATAAATGGTTCAGATTACTTTTTAAAATTGTTAATCCATTTTTCCATATTCACAGGACTCTCTCAATAAAAAGTTACATTACTTAAAAACAACAAAGATGTAATGAGGTATCTGTTTCAGAGACATGGATTTTATTGAATTTTTTTATAGCTGAAAATGAAATTTCTTGGGGGAAAGCTGCTAAATGCACATATTATTCTTTCATTAACAAACACCGCACTACTCTGTATCTTTAGGAAAGGTTGTGTATGTACTATAGGTATATACAGTATGTGTTTATATTTGTATGGCTGTTTGTGTGCCTGTGCATGTGTGCAAATGTGTGGAGATAAGTTCAAGAAAAGATCTGAAATTTGTCCTGGCTTCTCAGATTTAATTGGAGTTCAAGATGATAATTACTGATTCTGTCAGATAAATTTATTCTGATTATTCTGCTGTATTAGTGCTGTCACATTGAAAAAAAAAGGTTAATAATATTTAAATTAGCTTGTCTCTAGTAATTCCCATGAGTTTCACAAGTTATCAAGGCTGTAAAAGTGTAGTAAGGCTTTGGAAAAAATATGTGTATTAATGGGATTGATTTGTGCAAAAATCATTGAATCTTTCAAACTTGGTACTCAATTCCAAAGCTAGAGAAAGCAGAAATTGTGTGGGAGAAATAATACACCAGTGCAACACCTCTAAACATTTTGCTTGCTTCAGCAACCAACCACAAGCATTCTATTTACCATCAGATCTCTCTGAAATAAAAAAAAAAGATTGTTTTTTTCTCCTGAAAAAATATTTTCTCTATTGGATTTAAGAAGATAGGAACCTTCCAATAGTTGTTTCTAAATTCATGGTCAACAGTGAGTACTGCATGGAGGTCTGTCATGAAAAGATTTATCCACTCTCAATTAAATTGCATGCTTTAAATAACCAACCTGTAAATAAATAAAAGCAGGAACAAATTTGCAAATCTGCAAATCTGAATCCATACTTACTATTTATGTGACTTGTTAATAATTTCAAAATAACAAAAGAGTGTATATGGCACATGCAGGGGTTTGGGTGCCCTTTTAGACACCACTTTATAATATTTTGAAAAAAAATCCTAAAACTAGCTTAGGATCTTTTTATTCTTGCTCAAGATTCTCTCTGCTTACTCATCATCCCTACAAAATTCTCCCAACTCAAGAATGTTCTTGTATTTGTTTGCATGCACTAGATTCATAAATGTTCAATAATATTCAAGTTTAGAAACCTAAGAGCTATTCAAAATGTTATCTTTGATGCCTTTAAATACTTCATGGTGGATATGAAGGTATGTTTCAAATATATTGATTCAGATTGGCCAGATATTTCTATAGATTCAACCAAAAATAAGTTATTCATTCATTCATTCATTCATTAAATTCTTAACCCATATGTAATACTTCTACAATACTGCATGCATGTTTTCAAGCTGTGTTTCCAACGGCTAGGGCCTGAAGATGTAACTTTAACAACAAAGCATGTATTGCCCTACAAAGCTAAGAGCTGTTCCTTTTTATTTACATTGTGATATATTCACCAGAAAAGCAACCTCTAGGCAATTTGGATTGTATTTATCATATTAGTCAAAACTATACAATATCCAGATATCCATACTAAGCTGCAACATCGAAATCTTATGACTTCTACATCATCATAGTCTAATGTAAAAAAAACAAAAATGGCTATCAGTAGCAGGAAGAAAAATATTTGGAACAAAAACTATAAACTGAAATGTACTGCTGTTGTAGTGCCAAGAATATTGTTTCCGTAAGATTCAGTGGATATAAATGAATTATGAATAAATTAAGCTATTGCTTATCTCTGGGAATCTTGACGTTGTGTATAGAATTTTTAAAGAGTCCTTAGTCATTCTGTCTAATGGAAGGAATAAAGTATGTTTTTCCCCCGAAACTGGATGGGGCAATTGAATATATATCACTTTCACCCCTATCCTTATATTGTATTCAAATGGAATAGATAAAATACAGTGTTATTTGCACTGAATGGAGGATGATCTTACATAATCTTGTATAACTTAAAAGATATATGGCAATAAAAGTGGATGTTGCTACCTGAGACATTGAAGATAAGCTCATTTTTACTAAAGACATCCTGAAACCCTTCTCCAAAGTTGAATTAAGTGGATTGTACTAATATTTGCAATTTATCAGTCATTTATAAACAGATGATTTTTTTTATAAATGGTCAAGCCATTGGCCACTATACTCATGACCTTTGTACCAAAGGGGGTGAAACCAATTGGAAATAGGTGAAATCAATTGGAAATTATATGTGGAAAAAAAACAAAATGGGTTTTTCAAGTTTGAAGTTATGAAGATAAAAAAGACATGAATATCTAGAAGGGCCATTGTTTATTAGATCCAGACTTAATTGAAGATAGTGTAGACTTATCTCAGACATACCAACAACAGCCAAACCTCCTACAACTGATCCCATCCCATTGGGTTCACAACCCCTAGTGATCACAGAAAAGGAAGTGCAAGACCTATTTCACAGATAAAAGCCAGGAAAAGCTCCAGGGCCAGATAAGATAACTCCTTCTTGCTTAAAAGTCTGTGTGCTGACCAATTGGCCCCCATCCTCACCCATATCTTCAATAAATCTCTATAGATGTGCTTCTTGCTTCAATAATCCCAGTGCTGAAGAAGCCCACCATCAAGGAACTGAATGACTACAGACCAGTTGCTCTAACATCTGTAGTTATGAAAACCTTTGAAAGGCTAGTGCTTTCCCACTTCAAAACCATCACAGATCCTGTTAGACCTCTTGCAATTTGCATATCGAGTAAATAAATCAACAGATGATGCTGTTTATATGGCTCTGCACTACATCCTACAACATCTTGAATCTCCAAAGACCTATGCAAGGGTTCTCTTTGTAGACTTTAGTTCAGCATTCAACACCATCATTCCAGACATTCTTCTAACTAAGCTAAACCAGATAGCAGTACCTGAACACACTTGTAAGTGGATCATAAGCTTCCTAACAGACAGGAAGCAGCAGGTGAAGCTAAGCAAACTCACATAGATACCTGTACAATTAGCACAGGGCCCCCCAAGGATGTGTACTCTTTCCACTTCTCTTCTCTCTATACACCAATGACTGCATCACAAATGATCCATCTGTTAAACTACTGAAGTTTGCAGATGACACAACAGTAATCGGTCTCATTCGAGACAATGATGAATTGTCTATAACTTTATAACTGTCTGGTTTAGTTCTGCAACCCAACAAGACAGACACAGACTTCAGAGGATAATTAGAACTGCAGAAAAAACAATTACTACTAACCTGCCTTCCATTCAGGACCTGTATACTGCATGAGTCAAAAAGAGGGCTGTGAAAATATTAACA
The DNA here is from genome assembly GCA_022577455.1 of Arizona elegans. Classification (NCBI taxonomy): domain Eukaryota; kingdom Metazoa; phylum Chordata; class Lepidosauria; order Squamata; family Colubridae; genus Arizona; species Arizona elegans. The sequence goes on along the minus strand of JAKOOJ010000006.1, from coordinate 77,741,145 downwards.
GACACCTCACATCCTGGACATAAACTGTTTCAACTCCTACCCTGAAAACAACACTACAGAGCACTGCACACCAGGACAACTAGACACAAGAACAATTTTTTTCCTGAATGCCATTACTCTGCTAAACAAATAATTCCCTCAACGCTGTCAAACTAGTTACTAAGTCTGCATTATTATTAATCTTCTCATCATTCTTATCACCCATCCCCTCCTACTTATGACTGTATGACTATAGCTGTGTTGCTGGATTTATATTGACTAATATGATTTGATTGCTTATTTGTTCCCTCTGACTATCATTAAGTGTTGTACCTTATGATTCTTGGCGAATGTACCTTTTCTTTTATGTACACTGAGAGTGTATGCACAAAGACAAATTCCTTGTGTGTCCAATCATACTTGGTCAATAAAGAATTCTAATCTAATTCTAATCTTACCAAAATCAATGAACTGGCATTATTTTTTTTATTAAAACTTATATGCTTCAATCACAATATATTTTAAGTAATTCACAGTAAAATAGTATATATGTATAATAAAATTAATGAACAATAAAACATTATAACACTATAATGCATTATATCTCTTTCAACAGTGTATTATCAGAATAGCCATATCTTAATTCTAGGTGCAAACTTCTCCATTAGACAGGAGCTCCCATAGAGGAAGCAACTTCTGTGACTCTTTCCTGTTGGACATCCTGTTAGGTATGTATTGTCATTAGGCCTTTTCTATTTATTTGCAGTTGTGAAGGCCACAATATATATTGTGAAGAACTACTGTACTAAACTGTAACTCTATATGATTGAGGTTCCAAAGTATATGTATAAAACTCTGTAGAATTAGGTGTTCATTTCCAGATTTCCAGCTGATTCATAAAAGTCTTAGATCATAAAATTGACAGTTGCATTATTTTTTCCCATGTTTGCAATATATAGTAGAAACAATCCTGAAAGGGATTATTGTTAGTTCTTTAAAAGAACATCTATCTTGAAACTTAAATCAATTTAAAATTAGTTAAATTGCCTTGGTTTCTTTCAAATGATTAAAGAGATATTTTGTTTTTAAAACCTGGCAATTTGATGCTACATCTGCTTTCTTATTTCATGGATTATTAATTAGTTTATTTTCTGAGATAGTGATACTTGGACTTATTCCTTATCCTCAGGCAGTTATCCAAAGAAGTTCATATTCTGAAGGACAATTGATTTGAAATAAGAAGAGTGTATCAACAGTTATCTGAACACAATGCAATACATTCTAAATGGAATGTGCTCCAGTTTAATCAGACTTTCTGCATTATAGTTATAGGCCTTTTTTTAATGCACTACAATTGGGTTGATTGTTTTAATATTTAAAGTAGATGATATAATACAAAAGTAAAATAAATCTCCAAGGCAGATGGCTCAGCATGCCAATTAAATGTCTTTGTTAGTGATATATATTAGAAATGCGAATCAATCTCTTGTGTCCAAGAATCAATAGATTTCATAAGATGGTTTGTATTTTCAATTTAAGACCTTTTCCTGTATCACTGAGCAGAATAGTTTGGCAGGCATTGCATAACCAGAGCAAGACAATCTTGTATTTTACTCCTGAATATAGGACACTGGAGAACATTCATTTTCATTTAATATCCTGTCTTGCTGAAATAATTGCTAGTCTGTAAAAATACATTTTGGCAGAATTTAGCCCCATACATTGATACCCAGGTTTTAAACATACTAATTTAAAATATGAGGCAAGTTAGTTTCATGTTAATATCTCAAGAATATCAAAGTATCATGTGCAAATCCTTATATTAATTTAGCATCTTCTCCCAGTTTGTGGAATAAGCATGAATGAATAATTCCATGAACAACACCTTAGAGAGTGAGTTATATAATGAATGGCATAATCTAATTAAGTTAAAAATGCTTGTGTCATTGCTTTCACTGAGGAAATTTAATGTAAGTGATATTCTGTTCCACTGAAATATCAAAGGAATTAATTTCAAAATCCTTAAGTGGTCTGAACTTTGCTTAATATGCACATATAAACCAACAGCATAAACATGACAGAATCAAAATGCTTCTGTTCTGATACTCACAATCTGAATAAAAATTAAATATTTTCCTTTAAGCCATGTCATCATGGAGGACGGGAATGGGAATTTACCTGCTCAGCAGGCAACTCAGCTGGGATCGTCAGAGCTTGGATTGTTAGAGCTTGGCTCATCAGAGGCATTTAAAAGAAAAAAAGCCTCTGATGATCACCTGGCTCAGCTGGGCATGGGGGGCGGGGCAGAGATTTTTGCTACCGGTTCTCCGAACTTCCCACTGCCATCGCTACCTACTCGCCTGAGCCAGTCCAAACCGGGAGCATTTTACCCCTGCAACCATCTGGTGTTTCAAAGAAATAAATACATTCAAGAGTTAAGTAAATGAGAACACTTTTTATCATTCTTGGTTTATGGAGAAAACATCCTCAAGTCAGAAAAGCACTTTTAAAATATCATTTAATAAAACAAGCTTCAATTTGTATACATACACATACATACACACTAACTCAAATACACATTCCAAGAAAGACAATATCATGTGTCTTTGTAAATGTATAGAATCTACTTCACAATGTATATCCATAAACACACACACACACACACTATTATTTCAGCAATTTGAAATATAATGCATAATAAGGCCCAGGACTAGAAAACTGAGTAATTAATTTATATACAATCATTGCTAAAAGGAAGTAATTGTTTTGAAAAAAAAGATTGATTAAATTGGATGACTAAATATTTTACTAAGAGACCTACGGGAATTTTAAATTGAAGTTTGGGCATAATTCTTTGAAATTATAATACCACTTGATGCTTTTTGTTTTTTATTTAAGTGCTGAAAACGTTGACAATTTTTTTTTCATTTTTAAAATTTCTATCATTTGAATAGAAAGTGATTGCCTTTATTGAAAAAAAAAAAAGACCCAGTGCTTTAAGATTCCTCTTATTAACTTGTTTTTCTATCAATAATCATGGGAGATTGAGGCTTCCGGTTTGCTGCTGGCCGCCGCCAGACGTTCCTTTGGGATCGTCAGCTCCCTCTGCCTGTATAGAGCCGCCGTTACAGCGGATGGCGGCTCGAAAAAACTCCGTTTCCAAGAGGAAACGGAGATAGAGCTGGCAGGGGTGGGTAGAACTCTCCGCAGAGTCCCAAAAGTTTTTTTTTTAACTTTTGGGATGGAGCGGATGAGAAGCCCCATATCCCCTGCCGCTGCTCCGGGCTTTGGGAGACCTCTGCCTATGCAGAGCCAGGCGTCAAGAGCAAGCCTGTGAATCTAAAAGAATAATTAAAGAAATGAAGAACTGGACCCTTAATACTGAACCGCAAGTATCTCACCCTTTCAAAAACTATTTAAAAGAAAAGAGCAGAGGAAAAGAGGGAAAAAGAGCCTTCTAAAATGGCGTCTGCTGTGGCTGGAGAAGGGCTAAAAGGGAAAGTCCTTCCGTTTCTCATTACAATGTAGCGGAATAAATATCACTGGCTACATTTCTAGAGAAAACCTCGCTCCTGTGCTGCTCAGAAGTTTTTTTTAATGAGGGAAAGTCTTTTTGTTTTCTATTTCTTCTCTCATTTTTGCTAAATCTTGTCTGTGTGGGAAATGGCATCAGGACTTACACAGCTGGACAAACAGGGGGGGGGAATTTCCCCCCTTAAGAAATTGCGCCAACAAATTTCAACTCTCCAGCGTCAGAAACCTGATTTTAATATATTAGAATTTATCCTTGAAGAGATTGTAAGAAGGGATGAGATTGTGAATCAGCAACTTGAAAAATTTAAGCAGGAAATTAAAGAAATTGGTGAATTGGTGAAATCAAAGTCTGACTTCTTGAATAAAAAGATTTCAAAAGCTGCTAATGGTTTATCAGGCTTTCTGATTCGGGTGGAGGCAAAGACTGAATTATTAGAGACTAAAATGAAGGAAATCGAGGAGAATTTGGATGACATGACTCAAAAAATTAAAAAGGATTTGATAAACATTCAGGATAATAGCTTGGAAGACAAATCTAAAATGGAGACTGACCAAAAGATTGGTAATGAGGAAAATGTACAACAGAGGATTGAAAGAGAAGTTTTAATGACTCAATATAATTTTACAGAATATGCAATTAGACTGAGAGGTCTGCAGGAAAATAATAGAGATGATTTAAGGAAAGTATCTTCTGAAATTCTGGCTGGGATCTTAAAGGTTCAACCTGATGAAGTGTATTGCAGGATTGATAGAATTTATAGAATAAACTCCTGGTGGGCAAAGCAAAGGCAATTGCCTAGAGATGTGGTGATCTATTTTACAGATAAAGAAATTAGGAATAATATTGTGCAGAACTCTTTTAATTCCAATTTGCAATTTCATGGAAGAAAGATTTGGATTTTCAAGGAGCTCCCGCCCAAGATGTTAATGGAGAGGAAGAAATTTGGCTTTTTAGTGACTGAATTAAAAAAAAGAAATATCCTATTCAGGTGGGACATCCCAGTTGGTTTAATATTGAGATATCAAGGCGTAAGATATCAATTGCACACTGTTGAAAAAGCGGAAGATTTTTATCAAAAAATTCTAAAAATGAATTTAACACCTTTAGGCATAATACAGGATAAGCAAAAGGAGTTGGAAATAAAAGGAAAACATCAAATTACAGAGGCTGTGATGGATAAATTGTCTTTGGACTCTCTGGAGACCCCAGCTGGACTGTTTATAAATAAGAGAGCAGTGTCATCCGAACCCAAGGTGATGAATCATCAAGTCACAGACAAGTGCGCAAATCAATCAGTTGATATACAAGTGACGGAGAAGAAAGATGAGATGATAAAATTAACCCAACAAGAACAATCCACAAAGCAGAATGAAAATCAACTAGCAGATATACAATTGGTAGGCAAGAAAAGAGGATGGAAATTCAACCCGAAAAAGAAAAAGAAAAGAAACTGATCTTATAGAAACAGCAATTTCTAAACTAAGCAACAGTGAAGCCAGGCGCTTTAAAAAATGAATGAATATTAGAAAAGATAGTGGCGGCGAACAATTGTCTGATACTATCCTGAGGATTGTGGCAGATCTCTGCAAGGCCATGATTTTGGGATGTGGAAAGAGCCTCACTTTGTTGGATTTGAATCATCTAATTTTTTCTTATTTACCTTTTTTTTCTCTTGGAAATATATTATAACTACTTTGAGTTATAAGGCAGGAGAGTTTTGCCGGGGCATGCAGAAGATCTGGATGTTACTCAGTAGGATGATGGGAATTAACAATCCTGATGAATACCACAACTATAACCATACGGATATATTCATAATTATAATGTCACTCGGGTGGTTGTTTTTACTTTTATACATCTACTACTGATGGGGGCAGAAGATGACTGAAGATTTTGAACAAACTGTTGCACCAGCATGTTATTTTACCCTATTATGGGTGATGGATTTAACAATCTAGTGGAAAGACATCAAAGAAGATATTATATGGATCATAAACTTAAAGTTATTGTCTTTTCTCTTTTTACATAATGAAATGCATATATAGATATGTGTATATCTTAGTAATGTGGGCAGTTGATTATATTTAGAATTGTACTGCATGATTTTGTAGGAATTGAAGGGTTGAAATAGGTTAGTTTACTGATTGTTATAAAATGGGATGCATATATAGATATGTGTATATTTTAGTAAAGTGGGTAGTGGATTATATTTAGAATTGTATTGTCTGATTTCAAGTCATATATTTAGAGGAGTGGAGGAAGTGGACAGAATTGAATAAATTTGGTTGCAGGGAGAAGGCCGATTTAAAATGTTATATTAATATATATAAAAGATTAAAGGTTAATTTGTAATAATACTCAATAAGTTTAGGGGAGGAGAAAAAGGGCAGATTACCGTAAAAATGGGAGTTATAAGATTAACAAGTTAAGGGTCAGTATTCCGAGAAGGGATTAAGGGAAAGGGAAGATATTATGTATGTAACTAGTTATGAAATAGCCTATTGTTGTGAAGAAGTCACAGGGGGGGTTGGGTGGAAAGGGTGGGTTAGGGAAGAGGGGGGGGGGAAAGGGGGAAAAACTTGTATTTGAAAACTTTTTCAATAAAAAAAAATAATAATCATGGGAGATTGTTTCATGTTATTGGTTTGAAAATGGTTATAGGGCAGAATGTGTATATTTGACACACAGAACAAATAAAGTATTACAGAATGCTAGCCACTCTCTTATACACAAGGGATTTTGTTAAATAGAAAAATGACCTAGACTATTGAAATATTTTTCATCTTTCAGAAGTCATCATTACATTATTTTATACTATGAGACAGAATACCACAATCCAGTTACAATTAAGAATGCTTAAGTACTATTTATTTATTTTTTTAAATGAATACTGTTTTTATCATTTGCAATTTTTTGGTAATGGAGTTTTAACATTTACTACAGGACCATATCTTACAGCTAGGTGTCCCTTTGAATTTAGTCTGGTTTCTCTGCAGCCAATATTACCATTTCATATATTCTTGCAAGTCTGGCTGTCCTTCACATTCTGTATTTGTGGTCCTCAATCATTTTTTGGGAGGAAAACTTCTGGGAACATTCAGGATTGGAAGTCTCAGATACATTTTTTATTACTTTGAATTTTGTACAGTAAGAAAAGAAAACCCTTCATCAATCACTCTGATAGAAGGCCAAAGGCCAAACAATCATTTTATTCAAAGTAAGATCCAATGAGATCAGACCTTTTATTTATGTTCTTTCAGTGCCCAGACTTTACACTTTTCTGGCTGTGATCTGAACATCAATATTTTTAGTAGCACATAACAATTAACCTATTATAATAAACGATAATAAATTGGCATCATTCTTATGTTCTAGGCTTATGTGAATTATTGCACTTGAGTTCAAAAGCAGCAGCAGCCTCATTTACTAAAATCTCACTTTGTGGAAAGACAGTAATGTGCACTTTCATACATGTCTGTCTGTCTGTATATGTGTGTGTGTGTGTGTTTTGTGTGAATATATCAGTAACCACAAACATTGGCTCCTATCAACAAATTCTTCCCTCATCTTATCTGAAACAGAACACACTGAATCCATCTTGGCCTATATAAGAAGTAGAATGTAGTAATAAAATCTTAAGATCGCAATTCATCAGGCCCTCTGTCTGAAAATGGGGGCCATCATATTTTACGGCTTTCACATGTGATAATCTATCCATTCAATATCCTATGCAGGTTTCTGATTGCAATAGTTTCACATGATGCATAATCTGAGCTGTAGTTTATTCCACAAGTAAAATATTATCTTTTATTATCTTTATCTTGCTGCATATGTACTCACAGCAGAACACTCTCTATTAAAATCTCAGAGTTGATTATAAATATGGCATATATTTCTAGCAATATTAACAATTAGTGTTATTAGAAAGTACTAACTCTAGAATGGTTTCTAGTGTGTGTATAAGGGACAGACAGCTTAATAAAACACAAACAGGTTTTGTACAATAATATTTTTTATTTGTTTTTATTATATTTATTATATTTGGACCAGAGAGTTGCAAAATATCAGTTTTTCGAAACTAATGGCCATTGGAATGCACCTCACTCTGAAAAAAGTTATCTTAATAATCTGGTATCAACCAAGAGCTACAGTGGCAACACAGTCAATCTCTGAATATGGCATTAAATCTGAATAAAATCTATAGCATTTTAATAAGAGTAGACATAGTCTCACTTTTATTTTTAAAGAATATGCAAAAATGTTCATTTCATTCTTCAAATTTTCATTAGAATATCTTGCTTGATTCTACCATGCCCTTACTTATTAATACATATTATATTTTCTTTATTATTCATTTATTTTATTACTTGTATTAATTTTTCTTATGCCTATCCTCTAATTTTGTGAATGAAATTGTTATTCTTTTTAACCAACATCTATGGCAGGTCTGAAAATCTGGTCTCCCATGAGCCGGATGTGAAATGTGCTGGCCACGCCCACCCCAGGTCCGTAAAGGTAAAAAAGTCATGATACGTCAAGTGCCATGATCAAGTTTGACACAGTGATCTATAGAAATCTACCAGATTTGACCATAATATTGTATATTTTTTGTTTTTGAAGTATTCAGATTCTTATAGATGATACTGGCTCCAAAATAATTTAATTAAAAGATTAATCAGGACTACATACTGTAGAACAGTGGTTCTCAACCTTTTCTTTACCACAGACTCCCTTTAAATAACTTTCACGGCCATGGACCACCAAGATTTGACTCAAAATTTAAAGCATAACATTTCTTCATCTTCACGAATCCCTTGTGATTACATTGCAGCCCCTCAGGGCTTCTCAGGCCACACATTGAAAACTACTGTTGTAGAAAAGCCAAGATGTACTTCTACAGTGTCTAAAGAATGCATGTATTCTAAACTTTATTATTTGCTGCTGTAATGGTTCCACTGCCATGCTGAAATAGAAACATTCAGTTGAGTAAATACATTTCTGAATTTTTAAACTATACAATGTTTATCCTAGTTTTCATGTTATATTTGAACCTTATTTCTAGAGATAGCAAAGGTTTTCTCAACAATTCTATAATCCTCAGAGCAATATAATTCTAAAATATTTAAATCAAAATGTGTCTAATGGGTGAGACCAAAGACTGAACGATTATGGATAGAAACAATTTTATCTACCTTACTAGTCTGCAGGAGTTTGCTCAGATTGAAAAGATCAGTCTTATCTAAATCCATTACTGTTTATTTGTGGTGCTTTTTAATCACACTTATTACATCAGATCCCAAAGTTATCAAAAACAAAAACAATATTTTTCATAACCATAAAAGTACCCAAAATGTAGCTTACTCGCACCACTTTTTTATGGTTTGAACTATAATGTAAAATGTTGAAAATAAAACCAGTCTGTAGAGATCACAAACAGCCAATTTCACAGTACAAGCAGACATAAATAGAGCTGAATTCCCTTTCGTAATACACTATTCATCTTTGTGCTTCACTGAGTTCAAAGAAAAACATTTTTCAGAATTTAAGCAATTACATTTATTTTTCACCTCTTTCCCAGGAAAGGAAATTATTGCTAAAGCATGATATTAGGAACACCATGATATTGGATGTATCTTCTGTGTATGAAATTTCAATTTAACAAAGCATGTAAAACCCTAAAGGCAGTTAAGTTCTAATATACTAAAACCATTTTGTTTTCACAGTATATTTATTTTGTATCATCATTGACCCAAGCCAGTTACTGAATTAAAATGGCCAAAACTTTTGAACCATAGAGTAATGTCTGCAACAATCTGCCATACTGTTGATTTATTGAACAAATTAGATTACTTTAAAAGGATGTGTGCTTGCAAAAACTATTCTAAGATGAAAAAGGAACATATGTGGACATGCTCAAAATTCTGATTTAAAAGTTTGCAAATTAATTGGGCAGGGTTATGAAATATGGACTTTGTAAAGTGATAACATAATAATTTTCCGTTGGCAGACAAGCTCTATTAGCTAGGCTGAGTATGCAGACTGCTTTGTTCTTTGTAGCAATAAAAAAAGGGCTTTGCAAACAATTCCTTGGCAGTTTCCAGCTCTCTCATCTTTATCCTATAATCTACCTCCTCCAAATTCTGGTAAAACATTCCAGAATGTTCATCATAGTGATATAATGCTACACATTCTCTTTTGGTTATATGCAGTTTATCTGGAACTCATCACAATATCTTTGGATTGAATGTATTATTTGCACAACTGTAGAAGAGTATCTGTATTTGATCTGCCACAACAAATATTTACCTACAATTTTAAACTATGGGTAAGAAGGAGGATTTTCAGGCAGCCCATTAAATTTTTTTAAGATACTTTACCCACTATTGCATATAAAATTGTAGGTGATTGTAAATAGCGCAGTTTAAGAGACTATATATTTGTAGAATTTTCTCTTTTTTCTCTCCTCTTTTAAATTGCATATTTCATGTAGTTTTCCTGCTAATTGAAATCATGAATTGTCAACATTTGATTTTAATATTTTATATTGCTATTATTTTGTAGTTACTTAATAAATAAATCATTTCAGAAGTATTCTCATCTTTGTTAATTCCAGATAACTATATCGCTGTTTATATAGAGTTCCAGATAACTATATACCTGTTTATATAGAGTTCACATAATAAAATTCTATTGAAAATCCAAATACTGCAATATTAACTTCACATGTTCAATCTGACACTTGAAAATCAGTGAGCAACTTTCTTCTCCTAGCCTTGCTGATGATACAAGCAAAGAAATAATATTTGAATTTACACAATGATGCCTTCAAGACTCATACATGGTCACATCTATATGCGTTATAATTTTAATGTCATATATAAACATTCACATTCCTATGAAGAGTTCATACTGCTAAAATTTACACTGCCGGTTTAGAACCATTTTATTACATATATCACCAGCATGATTTAAAGATGGAAAGGATTACTCACTGTTCCTCTAATGTTGAATTGAAATACAAATATAATTCCTGAACAGGCTTTTATCCATAAGGATATCAAGTATAATTTCTTATTTACATTCATAAGACATCTTTTGTTGTTTAATCAGTGCTATTTGTTCTGTTTAACTATAATAAAGTCTTTATTGTTAAAAAAAATCTAAAACAAGACCAAAATATAAAAGATGAAAAACTAATTGGCAAAGAACCAAGAATCAGTTGGATTATGAAAAGCTTTCATCTCAATTCAGAATAATAACTACTGATTAGTAAAGTTCCTTGCCTGCTTCACCTCTGCAATTTAAACTCTATAAATTATTACATTTTTAAAATGTACATTTATTTCAGTCTTATTGACATTTTAAATGAGAAAATCATTCTCAGTGGAAATCACTGTGACTCCATCATTAGTTTTTCACATTTTATTAATTGCCACAACTTTGGATAAATTTCACTTTTATGAAGCATATGTATCTTAGAACCAATAGTACTATACTTTTTTAATGAACTATATACTACCTCAAGAATATTACTATGTCTGCAACGCACTTCAGAAATCTTTCATCATTTTTTCAAAATAAAATAAAATAATGTATTTTAGGGTTCTTTTAATACACTATAAATAAAACCAGAAGTTAGGATCTCTTTATTTTTATGCTTTAATTCCTGGAAGAATCCAATAAACTGAGCTGGCTTGCATTACCAAAATCTGGGAGGGCACAGGGTGAGGGAAGTTTCACTTGCAGAAATGCATCCAGCTAGTATATGTATGGGTTACAAGTCGCACGTTCAGGATTGGAATAGGGTGTAGTTATTGTTATCCAAGGATCTACGGTGCTTCCAAAAGTGCTGCCTCATAAATAGCCAGTTGCAACATTCTGTTTGTAAAGTAGTAGGGTATTATACATATCAACTGTTTGCTGCCCAACAATACAGCCACCTCCCTCTTTGAGCAGCTTCGGTATGTAGCTGTGCTGCCCGTAGCATTTCCCAGGCTTTTGGTAGTGGAGAACTTCAATGTACTTGAGTAAAGATTCAGAACTGACTCAGGAGTTCGTAGCCACCACCACCATACTGATCCAAGTTATTGCTTTTTTAATTCACAGTGGGGTCAAAGTCTTGATTTAATTTTTATCTGGGAAAAATGGCAACAGGTTCTGGAATTGGGGGATATTATCTTCAGTCTTTTGCCAGGGACAGATCTTTTGGGCTTTGTTGTTTTCTGAAACCGCACCATGCTTAATGCAGCTACATTTACAATGTTTTTGTGATTAGTTTTTGTTTTTGCTTTTGGATAACCTACTCCTGTATTCTTGATTGAAAAGCTAATTTTAGTTTATTTTAGTTTTGCCTTCTTTTTTGCAGTTTCAAAAAGCACTGCTACACAATAAGATTTGCTTTAATTTTTTGCACAGGATATATATCTATATCTATATCTATCTATCTATCTATCTATCTATCTATCTATCTATCTATATTTGTTTTCTCAAAATCTATATCTATCTATCTATCTATCTATCTATCTATCTATCTATCTATCTATCCAGCATTCCTGGGCTGCAAAATTTCTGAAGATTATAAAATTACAGCACAAGATTCTCATTGTTGTTATTGTTAGTCGTGAAGTCATGTCCGACCATCGCAACCAATGGACAACATTCTTCTAGGCCTTACTGTCCTCTTTCATTCCTCAGAGTCCATTTAAGTTCATGCCGACTGCTTCAGTGACTCCATCCAGTCACCTTATTCTTTGTCATCATCTTTTCTTTTGCCCTCAATCGTTCCCAGCATTAGGGTCTTGTCCAGTGAGTCCTTCCTTCTCAGTAGGTGGCCAAAATATTTGAGTTTCATCTTCAGGATCTGGCCTTCTAAAAAGCAGTCAGGGTTCATGTCCTCTATGACTGACCAGTTTGATCACCTTGCAGTCCAAGGGATTTACAGGAGTCTTCTCCAGCACCATAGTTCAAAGGCCTCAATTCTTTGGCTCTCAGCTTTCCTTACGGTCCAACTTTCACAGCCATACATTGCAACTGGGAAAACCATAGCCTTGACTACACTTTTGTTGGCAGGGTGATATCTCTGCTTTTTAGTATGCTGTCTATATTTGCCATAGCTTTCCTCTCCAGGAGCAAGCATCTTTTAATTTCTTGGCTGTAGTCCCCTTGGCTGTAGTCCCCATCTGATCTTGGAGCCCAGGACAATAGAATCAGTCACTACCTATCACTTCCTTATCTATTTGCCAGGAATTGAGGGGGCCAGATGCCATGATCTTAATTTTCTTAATGTTGAGTTTCAAGCCAACTTTTGCACTCTTCTCCTTCACCCACATCAAGAAGCTCTTTAGTTCCTCACTTTCTGCCATTAGAGTGGTATCATCTGCAAATCTGAAGTTGTTGATATTTCTCCTGGCAATCTTAATTCCAATTTATGATTCATCTAGCCCCGCCTTTCTCATGATGTACTCAACACAAGATTAGGATGTTCTGTAATTTATTGTTATCTGTTACAGATTTTTATCCCAGGTTTAGTAGCCTTGTAAAATTGCAACTGCAGGTTTACACTAGAATGAAATTATATCTATTATTCCTGTCCTGTCCCAACCTATATTGCTGCTTTGTAACAATGACTTCATCTTAAATATGAACCAGAGATCATAATATATTTATTTCTCTAGATTTATTTAGAAGACAAATTGTTAAAATTAATTCTATTCCAGTTATTATTATATTCAACTGCATTCTGCTGACACAGTTTGTTCTGAAAATATTTTTTTTTCCTTGCCACACAATGTCTTAAAGAAAGTAATTGTAAAAACATAATGCTAACATTAAAAGGAAATGAACTATTCTACTTACAGGATTTTTATTCTTTAAAATATTCCTTATGTGAGCATATTTAATCTTTCTAAAACAATTACTATAATTCTAAAGAAATAGGAGTGCTTTTTATTATAAAATTATGGATGTTGTTATTCAGATAAGACCTGCTGAATACATTTCCACAATATAGTACTGTTGTTATAAAAAGCTGTGAGAAAATCAAGGGTTTGATAGTTGATAGTCTTAGGCAAGTAATTATTTGACTTTATCAGTCCAAGGAATGCTGCAGAGCAAAACATGATGGTCCCTGTAAATCAGTGGTGGGTTGCTACCAGTTTGCCCCAGTTCAGGCAAACTAATAGCGGCGGTGGCGGGAGGCTCTGCGCATGCAGAGAAGCAGTACACGCACACGCGTACACCCACGAGCAAACCAGTAGCAATGGAATTTGAATCCCATTACTGCTATAAATTGAATAAATCTAAATATCCCTATTAACAAATACAGAGTTTGGTCAGGTTTGTGTAGCGGAGCTACTTTGAATCTGCATGTTTTATTCAATTCGTTCAAAGGTAATTCAATTCAAAAATTCTTTCAAAACAGAACAGAATGTATAGAGTGAGCTGTTCTTACACTTATGGGTGCAAATGAATGTCCAGGACTTTCATTCTATTATTATCTCTCCAGTGATCTGAAGGCTGCCTAATTTTCCACCCAGCAGTTAAATTCCAAAGAAACATATGACAGTACCTTTTTACTAGGCTTATTCAATAGTGATGCTATTGTCAGTAGAAAGGAAAATGCTAAGAAATAGTGCAGTTGTTTCCTTTCTATTGCAGAATCACCCACTTTGCTTTTCTGTTCACAAATTTGACTGAAGACTTTGAAAATCCTGCTATGTTTCAGTTATAAATTTAACTTCTTGAATTGGATGATCATATAAGCAAATGACAAGTAGAGCTGTAAATTCTAATACTTACAGCTACTCACAGCTTCAAAAATATAAGTATTGGAATACTTTATAAAGTGTGTGAGATGGTGATGGATCTTCAGAAACAAGGAGAAATTAATAGGAATTCATAAGTGAGGAACTGACTATCTCTACTAATGAAAGGAAGTCTTTTATTTGTAGAAAGGAAACTTAGATCCAAAAATATTAATCACTCCATACTCATTAATTAAACTCATAGGTTATAACTTATTAACTTTGTATCCTTTTTCATATGTGATTTTCTCCTGTTAGCTGACTACCTTGAATAATCATATTTTTCAAAGCAGAATTGTACCAGTTTATTTTTAGCTCATTTTATCATACACCTGAAACTCAATAATCTTCAAAAAAACTGACCAAAAAAAATCTTTCATGCTGTTCCAACAAAATGGTCCAAGTCTCAAACATGAACTTTTAATATGACTTGATTTGAAAGAATATTCAAAACATCATTTTACACCAGTGATTTGGAGTTTTGAATCAACTCAGGGGAAAAAAAACATTTCTATATGTTCTTTGAATCATCCTAATGGATACTGAAATATCTAGTTCAATTCCAAAAGGATCCGTCACACAAAATAGACAAAGTTTCTAATTGCCAAAATCTGTTTTGTACAATATGATTAACTTATTGCTCTACTAAAATAATGCACTGCTTTATACTGTAGCTACAGTTAATTTTAAAAAGTACTTACCATTTCCAATACCGTTGCAAAGTCTGTTAAATTACTTCTAAATGTCAAGAAAAATAGTCCTCCAAAGACAGCTAAAATGTAAAGCTTTTAATCCAGGGACATATTTATTTACCTTTGCCACCTGGATTCAAAATCTCTGACAATTCTAAAAGATTACATGATGTTAACTGCCATTTATTGTCACTGCGTCATTTTCACAGGACTTTAGAACCAATGTGAGATAATGTCAAAGAGGCTCCTTTTTCCTTAGAACTGCTTTGTGCCTTAAACTGTTATCCAGATTCACATCATACACTATTCAAAGCATGCTGCTATTGTAGATTTTCTCCATTGACAAACTCTACTGTAAGAAAATTTAAGCAGGTTATGCAACTGCAGGATGGAATCCATGACCTGAATCTACATCTTTGTACCATCTGATCTTTTAATTAAGAGATTACCATAAATTTCCCACTTTCTATCCCATTCAATCAAACACCAAATCCCCTGCAATTCAAACTTTTCTATTTTAGGAAGTTTAGTTCCTGTATAGCTTTGATTCACCATAATATCATTAGAGAACACTCTGTCAGTCAGTCACTATTGTCCTCTGACCTATGAATGTCAGAAGAGTCATGATTATTCCTTTCATATTTAATTCACTCTCTTTGAAAATGTCATGTGTGCATGTGTTCCTGGAACAAATGCAAACAATGCATAAAACTGGATTGCTAAAAAAATGCCAACAGGGCACATGGATGTCAGCAAGTGTGAGTTGAACAAAGATGAATATAATGATCATGTCCACCTTACCTATGCTAGAAATGAAGAATTAAAACATACACACAGAGACATCCAAAGATAGTTTGATAATTCTACCATTTAATAGGAAAATAATCCAGGCGGGCAAATATTGCTTCAGAAAACAGTCAAAAGCAAAATCATTGAATGGTGATTTATTTATTTGCAAAATAATAATACAAAATGGAACATTTCTCCCAAAATGTTAAATATTCTTTAATATTAATCTTCTATGAAAATTGATAGATTGATAGATTTATTGACAGATAAGTTATAGATTTTTGGTAGGTAGATATAGTTGATAAATAGATACAAATAGTCTATTCATTATAATATAAAAGCTTTACAAGCATCTTTAGAATACATTAAAAACAATTTTTTTAAAAAAAACAAGCACATTTTCCAAAAATAAATCTATTTTAAATAAATAGAACTCCAACTATGGCAATATACCTAGACAAAAATGTTAAATATTAAAATTTCATTTTGTAAATAGTTTCTGTAAGAATCTGCCTTTCTATCTAAAATCCAGAATGGACAGAGCTAAATATTACCTGCAAAACTTCAGTACCACCACTGCAGTATGTACTTTCTATACTAGTAATTTAGAATTTAGCTGTCAGTATTTTTAAATTCATAAAAGATTTCAACAAAAATCCATAAAGTAAGCACAAAAAACAATGCAAGACTAATTTTAGGTCAATATTAAATCCAAGATATAAAGGATATATTGCTGATTTAGATTTCTTTTTCTGACTAGTATATCAAAAATCATCCAATTATAGTCAAGTCTCCAGATTTTATCATTATCTGAATTTTAATTCATGGAAGGATTTAGAATTATTCCCAAATATGACTAGAATTATTCCCAAGTATGAAAGAGAGAGAGAGAGAGAGAGAGAGAGTGAGAGAGATTTTACGAAATTCTTGTTATAAACATTCTCTTAAATACAGAAAATATACACATTTTATTAAATAATTATTTAAAATAATTATTTATTTATTATTATTAAAAAATAACTGATTAAAAAGTTTTCCTGGCGATTTAAAACAAATCATAATTTCATTTTTAAAATCTGAGAAAGAACTAAAATAAAGAAAATGAAACATTAAATGTATTAATAGATGTTTAGGGAATTTTATAAAACAAACCTGGCAGGCAATGCAGTTCACTGTAAATAGAGGAAAAGTTCACATCTGAGTTGTCACATAACCCAAAGGTGCAACTGATTTTTTCTGAAAACTTGGGACTTGTCTTGGGACAGCTGAAAGGATTGTATTATAAACAGGAGATAGGGGGAATTGTATCCCTCTCCTTCTGTTGAGGCAGGACTAACAGTTTTAACATAGCTTCTGACTCCTCTTTCAAAACAGTGGTACTCTCTGTCTAGAATGTGAACGTTGTTGTCTTCAAAGGAGTGGCCTTTGTCTTTCAGTTGTAGATGAAGTGCTGAATCCTGTCCTGATGAATTAATTCTCCTGTGTTGTGCCATACATTTGCGGACTGATTGTTTTGTTTTCCCAATGTACAAATCTACACCTACCTCTCTCATTGCACTGCATGTGCAACATTGGTCTGTTAGTGCCTGGATGTTTTATTCTTAGGGCGGACAAGCTTCTGTCTTAATGTGTTCCTGGCTTAAAGTGTACATTATGCTGTGTTTCTTGAAAATCCTCCAAGCTTCTCCAATACTCCTGCAACATTTGGAATGACAATGTTGTTCTGTTTGTTGTTTTCTTTCTCTCTTTCTGTGATAAAACTGCTCCTACTGAATCTTTTGTTTGACAAAGGCCCAGTTGGGATAGCTGCAAGTTTTGAATGCATCAAGGATAACCATGGCTGGATAACTGAGAATCTGCACAGACTTTTAGCCACACACTTTGGGATGAATATCTTTTCACTGATACAGGAATACAAATGAACTTCCAAAAAACTTGCAGACTATAGGAACTAGTTGTGCTTCAACTTGAGATGCAGGCAACACAGACTCATCCCCAACAGCCTACACTTATGTTCAATAGTAAAATGACATAGGGCAGGAAACATCATACAGAAGTCATAGCTCCATCTTCTCAATGAAAAACAACAAAACACCTTTTGGACAATCAAACGTTTGTCATACTGCAGGGGCAATGGGTGGCATAGACATTTAATACATAAATAAATAAATCATGACCTGGGTAACTGAGAATTTCCATAGACAATTGCCAGTTTATGAAAATTGTAGACAAAGCTTTTTACACAGTTCCATAAAAATACTTAGCTACCTACGTTTAAATTTTATTCTTTTTTTTTTTTGAATTTGTAACTATATGCACATAAATAGTTGCATAAAATACTGTATTTAATGAACCATGCAGAGGTAATATCAGCTTCTGTGTTTACTTGGGGATTCATTAAAATATACAGTTTAGCAAGTCTAAACTTTTGCAGCAATGGAAAAGCACTGGAGACAGAGTACAGTTCTGAAGCTTCCATTTTTACCACAAAGCAGTACACTATTCAAGGATCTGTCAAGCATCCCAAAAGTATCATCAATATTCACACGTATGTAAGCTCCAAAAAACAAAATAATTCATTAAGTTGATCAAAGCAATCTGAAGCCTGTAACCTGCTCTAAAGCTGATCAGATATGAACATGAGAAAAATGAGATAAAATATGAATAATACATTTCAAATACCTAAACAATTTCACACTGAAAAAGTTATTCTCAATTGTTTTGATTTTCATTTTGGAGTATTCCTCAGATACACAATTCTGCAAAAAATATTCTTAAATTATAGGAAGCAGATTAAGGTTGAATATAGGAAAATGGTAGGTACACTCTGCTACTGAATTCAGTTATTAGTGGAATGGTAAGCAACCTTTTACTTGATATGATCCACTGGAGACTAGAAAGCCATTTGTTTGGAATACTTTAATTTGGATGCCTGAACTGAATATGAAATTGGATTTGATGCTTCAAATAAACTCTTCTAGCTCTGTGATTCTATGAACTCAAACTCCAATTCTCCTTAGGAAGCATACATCATACATTATATGGAAACTCTTCTTCACATCATGTATACAGTAGGTGCAAACTTCCAAAAATTGCAGTAATCGCTAGAAGCCAATACTGACTTAATTTTTCCTGTCAATTCTTCCTATACTATCTTGCATAATTAAGGGTGGGATAGATGTATCTCCAACAGTGTGAGTCAAGGCACAAAAGTCATTATTCAATATAGGAAGATGCTTGAAACATAATCAGAAGTTTTGGATCTTCTGTAAGCATAAACATAGAACATTTGTCTTACTATCTGTTTGGTTCCTAGAAACCTGAGAATAATGTAATCATTTTAATTGATACCATTTTTTGTTTGAACAACATCAATTCACTAAATTTGAATAATTGAATTTGAAATTTGAAATTTGAATAATTTTGTGATATACACATTACTAACAGATATTACATTTTGTTTTTCCACATACACATCCATAAAACACTCAAAATCTGTTCCAAGTTAAATAGATTTTGTTTTAGAATGTTGACATTGCATTGACTATTTGAAAAAGTGCAAAACAAATATTTGAATACTTTGATTTTGAAATTTGGAAAAGAGTGGCAAAGAACTAAAGAAATTGAATTTCCATGTCAAATACAAGATAGATTTATCTCTAAAAAGATTTGTCCGTCGGGTTAAATCCGTTTATTTTTGCAAAATAACCTAAATATAATTCATTATGAAAAATTGTTGATGCAAATAATAGTTGTCAATTAAGTTAAATATCCATAGGAATATTGATACTTTACCCATCAATAATTTAATCAATAGCTTTAGTTACATTCAAAGTTCCCAGTAAATACAACAATAGAGAAATATCAGAGTAAGAAAGAAATATAAAACAATTATAATCTACAGTATTAAATGATATAAAACAAATGGCATTTCATCAAAATTTTCATTGAAAATTTCTACTCACCTGTCACCCAGTAGTGGGTTTCAATTTCATTTGCTACTGGTTCACTTGTGGGCATGCATGTGCTTGCGCGACGCTTCTGCGGATACACAGACACATCTGGGTGGGTGGGTGGAGCCTCCCACCACTACCACTACCGGTTCATCCAGTCTGGAGCGAACTGGTAGCAACCCATCACTGCTGACCTAAGAGAAAAATAATTTCTTCTTTTGATCAGTCATGTGTAGTAATGCAGGCATTATCAAAACTTTATATCAGATTATCTGGAAGAAGAACACATGACATGGATTCTGCTTTTCTTATCATGCAGAGATAAATGTATTCCCTTACTCCTTCTATCATTTCTGGCAAACATCAAATACAGCAGGTATAAAGGCTAAAATACAATAGCAGCAACTAAAAGGAAAAACTCAATTTAAATAGGGCTTATTTATACCAACCTACATTAAGTACCTTTTTCACCTCAGACAACACTCTCTTAAAGTCAATTGAGGCCAAACATTAATCAGATAGGTTACACAAGTCTCATTTAATTGTCTCTGATCCATGATAACACCAAAATGTCAAGTAATGTCAAGTAAGCAAAACAGTTTTCAAAAAACATCAATTTAACCTCAGTTTCAAGTGCCAAGACTTCTGTGAGTGAATTCTAGTCCAAACAAGGACTTGTGAATGTGTTCTTTAAAACTTTGATGAAGACATATATAATAATTTCATAACAGTGCACCATCTGATAATAGTTCAATACATTTACTCGCTAAATTAATATTAACGCTGGAATATAATAATATAGGGAACTCTTCTTCACATCATGCATACCGTAGGTGCAAACTTCCAAAAATTGCAGTTGTCACTAGAAGCCAAAACTGTCTTAATTTTTCCTGTCAATTCCTGTGACCCGTTGGCACAGTGATTAAAATGCAGTATTGCAGGCTACTTCTGCTGACTGCCAGCTGCCTGCAATTTGGCAGATCAAATCTCACCAGGCTCAAGGTTGACTCAGCCTTCCATCCTTCCGAGGTTGGTAAAATGAGGACCCAGATTGTTGGGGGCAATATGCTGACTCTGTAAACTACTTAGAGATGGCTGTAAAAGCACTGTGAAGTGGTATATAAGTGCTATTTCTATTGCTGTTACATTTCCGTCATAAAGAATAAGATTTGCAAGATTAGACATCCAAGTAAAACTGGTGAGTACTCTCTCATGCCTACTTGATACCTGGAGAGGATAGCTACATCATTTTATACAATAAGATCAAAAATTATCTGTTGGCCAAAATTCAGATTTTGACAGAGCTTGCATAACACATTAGTATAGAAGTCCCAATGGTAGGCATAAAATATATCCTTTTTATCTCTTATGTGTAGGTATATGTACCCAGAAGAAGGTAGATGCACACTTTGGAAAGTATTTATGAGTTAGTCTGAGTCCTTTTATCTTTCTTAAGCCTTATAAATCTATGTAAGACATCTGTTTTAAAGATTATATTCCAGTGAAAATTTATTCAAACAAGTTATGGGACCGTAGGTTTTTCTTGAAAATTTCATTCAATCATGAAATTGTTGGAAACTGCCTACACAAGTCTTTGCCATTTTCCTGGCATATTTTTATTCATCAAAAATGTTTGCAATTTCTGCCTTCTAGGTCCAAGAGCAAATGACTGGCCCAAAGACATCCAGTTGTCTTTGTGCCTAAGATGGACTAAAACCCAAGGTCTCTCAGTTTCTAGCAGATGCTTTAACCACTACACCAAACTGGCTCTCTATAAAATAAAAACTTTCTATAAAGAACTCTTTACAATATGTGGGAATAAATGTATAGAAAAAAAGACATATCCATACATACCCACAGTCATATTTACTATAATTTATATAATCACCATTTGAGACTTTTTCTGTTTTTTTAAAGTTTTATTAGATAGCAAAGCTGCCTTCTACCTTTTTATGAATAATAAAAATAAAGACGAAACAAAAGTTGTATCAAAATACAAAACCAAAGAGTTTCTTTTAACTGAAATGAATAATAGCTGAACATGATTGGACTGTCTTTCTTTAACTGTCTTTCTTTAACTGTCTTTCTTGCGCCAAGGACAGGAACATATTCAGTATGTTGTGCAAGAAAGATTTTTCTATTCTGTCTCAGATTTCTTGGTTTTGCCAATAAACTTACATTAATCCATTGAAGTCTTCTTTCTTGCTATTATATTGGAAGCATCCTGGAGAGTTTTAAAATGAAGTTGCAACTCTAAGGATTGGATTTCAGATTTGGATTAATGGTATCCATTATCTCTTGCCATTGAAAGTTTTGAAACATGAACCTCATTATACAAAATTCATAATGTAGGCACTGATCCCATGTCTGACATGGAGATGAAGTATCTGATTTATATGTTTCTCATTTTAGAACTCCAACACTATGGCTATCTGATTCCTAGACAAAAGTGAGAAGATATAATTTAAAAGGTTCTAAAAAGAGGTTCTTCCTCTTTTAAGTACATTTAAATTATTTTCAACAAATACAAGCCATGCTGTTTATTTTATATCAATTTATCAAATTAATGTCAATGTACTATATATTCTTGCACAATAAAATAACTGGTAGTCCAAACTTAAATCAAGAGTAGAGTGGTTTATTGGGTATTATAAACTACCTTAAATGCTTATATAAGCAGAACGTGCAAAATATACGTAATTGTAAGTAAAAATATTTTCATTGAAATCTGTGGAGTTAATCCTAATTTGCTTTCTTGATTTAACTAGATAAATTTTAATTTTAAATATTTTGTATGGAATAAATTAATATGCAATTGTTAAGTTTGCAAAGATTTACTAATTTTACAAAAATTATAACAAAATAAAAGGTGACAAAAATACTAGTGGCATTAATGTATGAGATTATAATGTGCCAAACATTCCTTAATTTAAAAAGTCTGTGTTAGATATAACTCATATTTTTAAAAGATGCAATTTCACTTGAACCATGCTTCTTGCTCCATTTTATCCTTTCCCATACTGCTCTTTCAGCTGGAAATGAAACTCATTAAAATTCTTCCATGGATCACCTGTTAATCCACTGATCCTTGTTAGCAAATTGGAAAACAGATGGCTATTTATAAATTAGTTATGACTAGGTAGCAACTCTAGATCTTAAACCTTTGTACCTTAATTATCTCTTACAATGCTTTTTTATATTAAAATTACTTTAGTTTTCTTCTCTTGATTTTTCAATAAATGAAGAAGAATCATGAACAAGGCAAGCTTGATTTTGATTTTTTTTCAAATAATTTTACTAATAATTGAATTCCAGATGCCTAGAAACCAAATAAACCTGTATCTGAGGCAACTCGGGCAACTAAGTAATAAAGAATTTTAAGACAAATATTGGGATCTAAGTGAACAATAATTAATTATATAAATGGGGATTACATTTTTAAAGGCAAATCCTGTAAAATTAAAGTGGATTTCTTTAAATGTGAATACTTTTAATTTAATTTCCCATAGGTTCTTTGACTTAATATCAGGACCAACAATATTCAGAGACAGAGGATTAGAATTTAGAATATATAAACATTTTTGACCATTCTCACACTAAGGTTGTCATGAGAAGGTAGTGTATTTAGAGAATGATCCCAGCAGTGAACTATTCACAAACTAGTCATTTATCAGAGGGCAATGGATGAGGATGTCGACTTACTTGTGCTTTCACTCCACCCACAAGGCATGGCACATTTTCAAATAAAACACTGTGGAACAGGAACAAAGAGAATCACAGAAAAAAGTTGCTGCTAAAAATTGTCAGTTTCTTATTTATTTATATGCTACAAGAATTTGTAAAAAGAAATACACAAAGTATACCATGGGTAGCACAGAATAAGCCCTTGACTAATTCACGGCCCACAGGTTTATCCCTCAGTAATTCACATTATGCTTAGTTTTATACAGCAAAGTTCTTTTAGGAGTATATTTTCCTTTTATGGAAAATTTCAATTACAGTTAGGTAAGTCTTGCTTTATCTGTTCTTCTCCAACCCCATCACACTCTGACTACAAACCATCATTCATTGCCCTCCTACACCTCTATACCTTTGGAAAGCTAATGAGAATTAGGGGTTAATGACTAGTGAAACCACTTAAAATGCTGACATTTAATGCATCATTTGCCTCTGAATTACAAACCATCAAAATATGAGAGGAAATTGACATCTGAGATGCCATTTATTTATTCCATTTATATGGCTGCCTAGACATCATGCAACTAGTCTTTCTCAAATCCAGGCAATATAAAACATGTTTCAGAGTTTTATGTGATAGATATGTTAACTTATTGCGCCCCCCCCACACACACACACACAAACACACACATATCGCTATACAAAATTAGTTGTCTCTGGATTAAGTATTTTTCATTTGACTCTTCATTAAATAAATTTATTATTTAAATGCTTCAGAGTAATATAATGGTGATTACTCTCCTATTTTACACTCCAAATTCTGCAAACAAGACTAATTCAAGAAATGCATGCTTACCGGCACAAATTTGCTTTGACAATCCAGTAGATTTTAATCTAGATTTATTTTTGCGAGCATTGAATATTGTGTTTGGATATTAGAAGCTAATGTATCATTTTATGTTTGATAGTTCTTTTAATTTTTATTTACTTTAAAAATGCAGCATACGGTGATATAATATAACTACTGAGGGAAGAATGCAGAAATTATTTAACTGAATGATCTTTAGGATAGCAAACTACTGCTGGGATCTCTCTCTCTCTCTCTCTCTCTCTCTGTGTGTGTGTGTGTGTGTGTGTGTGTGTGTGTTTCATAAGTATGAAATTACTAAATAGAATAGAAGGTACCAATAAACTATAAGAAAAATTTTTTAAAAAAAATGAACAATGATAAACGCTTGGAAAACAGTATTCCTCAAGAGTAGCAACTTTTAGGTATGTAGACTTTAACCCACAGAATTTTCTAAACAGCAAATTCTGAAAATTTTTCAGAATAATTTTTAAGACTTCTCTGCAAAATAAAAGCAACTAGAAGCATACAACTCTATAGTCATAGAGTTGCCTCTATAGGCAAAGAAATGAAAATAAGGGTGGGAGAAAACAATGTAAAAATAAAAATCATACATGCTGTTAGCATAAAGGAGTCCACATTGAGAAAAATAATACAAGGAAGCATTTATGGAACAAGAAAGAAAGAAAAGGACTTGTTAGAAGAAAAAATACTTTTAAAGGCAGCATTTGAAAACAACACAATACACATTCATGGTCTATTACATTCTTTCTACATCTGATAATATAAAGATAATATAGTTTTTAAAGTTCTAGTGGTATGAGTAGGTGTTAATCTATGCCACGTTTTACTTGGGTTAGTACTTTCTTATTTAACTTCCTGCTACCTGAAATATCTGACTACAATAAACAGAACATTACTTGATCTAATTTATGTAATGGCAGCACACTTTTAACATCTATAAATGTATAGGTAAAACTATCTTGTCCTGATGGCTTGCCATTGGAAATAGCAAAATATACAATTTTGAAAGGTTTTCCCATTTTTAAAGGTTTTTGGTGTAGGGAGTGGAATCTTCCTGATAAGCGCAGAGAGAATGCTACTAAATTGACATGGCTCATCTCTCAGCAATTCCAGCTAATGCTGTAAATGAACCTGTCTTGGCATTTCTTAAAGTTTTCTTCCTTACAAAAGGGGACTTTGTTTTATTGTCTTGTTCTCTAGGTCCTTCATATTTTGCTTCTAATTTTCCATGATACTGGGGGTTTTTTTAGCCCAGTGGCCCCCAACCAGTGGTGAAATGTAAAGTTTGTTACTACCGGTTCTGTGGCCGTGGCTTGGTGGGGGGTAATATGACTGAGTGGGCATGGCCAACTTTTTTTTTTTTTTACTTTTAAAACCATTTTTTCTACAACCTCTTTGGTTGAAAAGGTTGTAAAAAATGCTTTTAAAAGCCTCTGACAATCCTAGCTGACTTGCCTGATCAGCAGAGGCTTTTCTTTTTTTTTAAAAAGCCTCTGACAATCCCAGCTGATTTGCCTCATCGGCAGAAGCTTTTCTTTTTTTTAAAGCCTCTGACGATCCCAGCTGACTTGCCTGATCGGCAGAGGCTTTTCTTTTTTTTAAAGCCTCTGATGATCCCAGCTGACTCACCTGATCAGCAGAGGCTTTGTTTCTACTTTTAAAATCATTTTTCCGGCCAAAGAGGTTGTATTTATGGGACCGCCTGCTACCACCAATAGCCTCCCACCGACCAGTACGCTCCCATAGAGAGGGGCTCCTCCGGGTGCCGTCGGCCAAACAATGTCGACTGCTGGCCCCCAGGGGGAGAGCCTTCTCTGTGGGGGCACCTACTATCTGGAACAAGCTCCCCCCGGAGATACAGAGGATCCCGGACCTGTGTACCTTCCGTTGTGCGCTTAAGACCTTCCTCTTTCACCAAGCCGGCCTGACCTAAGTCTTTCCCCTTTTTTAAATGGAAATTTTAAATCTGGTTTTAAATTATTGGGGTTT
Source organism: Arizona elegans (assembly GCA_022577455.1). Lineage (NCBI taxonomy): Eukaryota > Metazoa > Chordata > Lepidosauria > Squamata > Colubridae > Arizona > Arizona elegans. The sequence goes on along the minus strand of JAKOOJ010000006.1, from coordinate 77,714,857 downwards.
TAAATTTGTTCAGCCAAATTATCTAATTCATTTTAAATCTATTTTAACTTTTGTATTTATATGTTTTATTCCATGGCTGTTCACCGCCCTGAGTCCTTTGGGAGTAGGGCGGTATACAAATTCAATAAAATGAAAATGAAAATGAAATTGTAGGAAAAATGCTTTTAAAAATAAAATAAAAAGCCTCTAATGATTGCGCGGCTCAACTGGGCATGGGGGTGGAGAGGGATTTTTGCTACCGGTTCTCCAAACTACCTGCTGCCATCGATACCGGATCGGGCGATCTGGTCTGAACCGGGAGCATTTCACCCCTGCCCCCAACTTTTGGGCACCAGGGACCGGTTCTGTGGAAAGAGGTTTTTCCATGGATCAGAGGGATGTGGTTTTGTGTGCTGCCTGCATCCCACAGATGGCGCTTCACTTATTTATGCAGCCTGGTTTCTGACATGCCATGACCCGGTCCCGATCCCATGGACTAGGGGTTGGGGACCACTGTTTTAGCTTACTTTATGCTTAGCAATGATAGAGGTACTTTTGGTTATTGGGATTTAATGTTTGACATACTGTATGTTTTAAACTAATAAACATCAACTGGGGAAGTTTCTTTCAGAGATCTTCCCATGGGATTTAATGTAAGTTTGGAAAGTACAGGAAGATTGTACACTGCAAAGCAGGACATCTGCAAACAGTTCTTGATCAACCTGTGATTAAAACTGGGGGGGGGGTGGAAACATAATGTGTTGAAAAGAATTTTCATCTTTCAAAGAATTTTTCCTTCATAACATTGCTGTAAAAAAGAGGGGTGTTGTATTCTAAATGCACCTTTTAATTTATTCATTCTAGATGATAATTTTAAAAAACCTGAGCACTATCCATTTTAAAAAACTTAGTTGAACTTATATTAAACTTCCAACCAAATTTCAAGGTGTGAAATGTTTTTCTACAGTAGCTCATCTTATTTACTTTATTCTTCTCCAAAGAAAGAGAAATAATTAAAACACAATATATTTAAAAACTAGATTAGAATATCTACAATTGCAGTGAATGTTCTTAAATTTATACTGCAGGAAGTAGTGAATGAATAAGGTTACCTTCAGACAGAATTTTTACCAAATGTCGTCCTTCCAATCTACAATCAAAAGCTGTGTCATATAAAAACAAACATAATGGCTTTAAATGTCATTTTACTGAGGAACAATCATAATTAACAATGAAATCTTATGCATTTCTAATTAGAAGTACATTCCACTAAGCTCCAAATAAATATTGAAAAATTAACAAAAAGGATTAGAAAAACAAATGTTGCCTTTCCACCCAAAATGTTTCATCTCAGATTACCAGGGTAAAATAATTAAAATTTGCATTAATTAATGATTGTACTTATTTCTGGTTGCATCATGATTTCCTAGTCAGGGTAACAGTGCAGGACAACAGGGAAATAACACAGCAAGTACATAATTCTTTTGTGTTAAATAGACTGATACTTATGAAAGATCAGCCATTAATTACAGTGCTATAAACAGTGAATGAAAATATTACAGCTTCATAAGAAAATCAGCCAAAAGGAGTAGAAGACATATCATTTATTGGCTCAACCATTACCCTGCCTTTTAATGCATTTTGCTTTATCATTTTAAGAAGAATACAGTATCATTGGTTGGATAATTGCAAAACTGATGGGAAATTGTAAAGCCCATCATGAAAAAATATTTTCCAATTTCTAACTAGCGCTAATCCTAGGGACTGAGATCAATAGTAATCAAGACACTTTATCCTTGCAAGATGGACCATCACCTTGACTTTTTAGCATTGCTATTAAGATAATATCTGATATTAGTGGATGACTCTAGTAGTTCTGTGGAACTAAGGATATCCATTGTGCATATTTATGTATCAGCAATATTGAATTCATCAGTTTCCACAAGATAGTCAATTCATTGGTAAAATAGTAGTCAGCTAAATAGGAAAAATTGTGTGTGATAAAATAACTGTCACATTTGTCTTGGTTTATTGCTTCATCTCGTTAAGAAATAACTCTGAATGAGTGTCAGATTAATAACTATCACAGAGTAATTGCATGTCAAGAATAGAAAAGACTTTGAAATTAATCTATTAACCACTACCTGGTTCAAGAATCCACTAGTATAGTACCCATCACAGAAGGCCATTCAAGGTCTGCTTAAACATCTCCATGGAAACTCTTCCATTGTTGGACAGCTGTTACCATTATCAATGGTTTTTTTTTCCCCCTGATGTCCAATTAGATCTGCAACTTTTTAATTTCAACCCAGGAACAACCCTGAAGAAGATTTCTTCTGTTCTACATAACAGGTACTCACATATCATACCTTTTCTTCTCCATCATATAACCATAACTTCCTAATAAGGGCTTTATTTCTGGCTCCTTATCATCTTGGCTGTACTCCTGTGGTTGTGCTCTAGTTTGTCAATGATTTTTCTTAATTTGAGCACCCATAAATTTATGCAATGTTATGTACTGCTGTGTAATATGATCTCCTATCCCCTATACATGACTTTTAATTTTACCCAAAGATCTAGGACTTTGAATGGGTCTCTCACTCTTAAAGTGCTATAATCTGGTCCAGGATCACCTTATCTAGATTTTAGTCTTACTCAGTTGTTTATAACATGCACCCAACATATAATCACCATTTATTTTCCTGTCTTTTATTCTTACCCAGGTGGTCTCAACTGAATCCCTAAACCCATGTTCCAGGTTTTTAACACACGTGTAAAGTTGTTTTTTTTTTTACATACTGTACAGTTTCTTTTCTCACCTCATCATATCTATTCCTTTATATAAATAAAAGTTTCATCTTTGCCTTCCAGTGATATATTTCCACTAGTATTTCATTTAATTTTATGGATGGTAAAAATGGAGTGCAACTCTGGGAAAGGAGGTTTATACATTTTAATTAAAGCACTGGTAGTTGGGTCCAGGTTACAGAATGAGGAACAGAGGACAGTAGAAAATAAGGTCTTTTATAGGAATTTTGAACTGTGAAGTAAGAAAAGAAATTCTAGGACTCTGATTTCCTATTAAGAATTTGAGACCATAAGAAGAAAACTGGATTAATTTCCGTGTATATAATGGAGCCATATTATTGTTCCAGAAAGCCATGCTTTTTTTTAAACAGTCAGCAATGCTGAAAATAGCCATTGTTTCCTGCTAACAAGTGGTGGAACATTGATGGGGTTATGCATGGGCCCTTAATTGGCTAAGAAACATTCACAGGTTCAGCTAGTTATTTTGTTGCTTTTCTGCTGATTAGGTCTGCCTAAGGTAATTGCATGGGCTGAGTCTCGCTGCCTTTTGTCAGAATCATCCTGCTTGGGTTGGAATCATTAATATTTCTTTATTTTTGGTCATGAAGAATTTATATGGTTTTAGCTTAGAGCCAGGAATAATTTAATTTAATTAAATTTAATTAATTAAATTTATATGCCGCCCCTCTCTGAAGACTCAGGGCGGCTCACAATACATTTTAAAAAATAATTAAAAAAACATTGAAAAATTAAAAACATTAAAAACATTAAAAACTCATTCATGCCATTCATGGCCAGATCTTGCCAGATCACAAGAGCGAGATCTTTCTTAAGCTTGACAAGGTACAGTAAAATGGTGTATGGGTACTGCTTTTTTCATGTTTACAGGGCCAATGAAAAATGTCATAGAAACAGGGTTTTATTTTGTTTTTTCCATACTTTAAAATATTAAATTAATCAAGCCAGGTAAATATTATTCAAAGTTGGTTGAATAGACTTTTTAAATTTACACAAATGCTACTCATATAAAGTCAATAGAGCACGTGTGTCAAACTTGCCACATCACGTTGCCATCACATGATGTTTCATGGCGTTTTTCCCATTTGCAGAGCTGGGCTGGGTGGAGCCTGAGGATGACACATTTGGCCCACAGGCTGCCAATTTTACCCCCTGGCAATAGAGGGTACTTATTTACTAACAAGTAATACAATCACACTATACTCAAAAATAGAGTGTAGAGTGCAACCACGGACACCTTTCAGGAAAACAATTTGCTCGCATTATATTGAATTATATCTGGAGTTGTTTTTTCTTAAAAATTGTGATCATATAGAAATTGTAAATGGTGTTCAGATTAACAATTTAAGATATGCTGATGATACAGTTCTGCATGTCAGTAAGCATGAAGACCTTCAGCTCCTTGTCAACAAAGTCTCAGAAATATCTGAAAAATATGGCTTGAAGCTTAACACCTCAAAAACCAAGATCATGGTCATCAGCAAACAACCCATTAATTTACCACTGATAAATTTGGAAGGCATACCATTAGAAAAAGTTGAAAGGATCACGTACTTCGGTTTTAATTTACATGAAAGCTGGGACATGATCAGTGAAGTAAAAACAAGGATAGAGAAAGCTCAAACAGCATTCTTCAAAATGAAAAAGAACTTCTGCAGTCACGACATAAGCCTAAAACTGAAAATCAGGCTTGTCAGATGTTACATCTTTTCTATCCTGCTCAACGGAGTAGACAGTTGGTCTCTGACAGAAAACCATTTGAAGAAACTAGAAGTATTTGAAATGTGAATTTACAGACAGTTGTTACATATAAGCTGGGTTAACAAAATCACAAATGAGGAGGTGATAAGCCGCCTGGGAAAGCAAAGGGAAATAATCAAAGCCATTAAAAAGCGAAAGTTAGAGTATTTTGGACATATGATACGACACCCAGAAAAATACAGCATCCTTCACTTAATCATCCAGGGAAAAATTGAAGGCAAACGAGGCCCAGGCAGAAGAACATCATGGCTTCAAAACCTAAGGGACTGGTTTGGACAAAACTCAGCAGCACTTTTTCATACGGCTGTTGACAAAAATAGTATTGCCAATAAGATCGCCAATGTCTGATGATGGACATGGCACAAGAAGAAGAAGAAGAAGAAGAGAAATTGTTGGACTATTATTTTGAGCAGCTCTGAGTACATGACTAATGGATGCTAAGAGTTATTTTTATCCATATTAAAAGATCCACAAATTCCTATCAATTGGTTATTTGGTATGTTATCCCAATATTTGTACACACATTTCATTGACTTTATTCATTGATATTGCAGGTGTGGCAAGCAAAACTGGCAAGGCTGTATGGAACGTTGAGATGCACATATTTTTGAGCCCTCCCATTTAGATATATTGTAGCTTTTATATTTGATATTAGAGAACAAATGACAGAAAATGTGTTAAAGATAAAAAATAAAATTGACTGCATAAAAAGCAATGTAAATATTGATGATGTTTGCCATTGGCTGATGAATTCTTCCTCCCTCTCCTTGCAACCTATCCACAGATCCCAAAATTCTTACAAAGAGTTCAGAATCCCTCCACCCCAATAAAGGAAAGATAGCAAGCTAAAAAAAAAAAGAAGAACATTATAAGCTAGTAATGATTGTTAAATCTAATAAAAATATATCATATCTTTCACTGCCATTTTATGTTTTATTTAAGTCCTGTCTCCTGTTCATGTTAGGGTTCAGAAACAATTAAAAGAATGAAGGTGAAAGTTCATTCTCAGAGCTTGTGGGTTGATTTCCGAATGTTTTGTTACCAGGCTAAGTAACATCTTCAGCGGAGTTTAGGGGATGTTTAGGGGATTCTCTAAACTCCACTGAAGATGTTACCTAGCCTGGTAATGAAACATTCAGAAACCAACTCACAAGCTTGGAGTACGAAACTTCACCCTCATTCTACATCCAAGCTACAGGCATTCACCACTATTGCACAGTTAAAAGGATTAAGATAGTTATAAAATCCAAGGCAGGATAGTGATAATCCAGCTATAATGTTTTTCAAAAGTTCTTCAAACCCTTCAGTCATAATTGGAGGATAGAGAAAGAAAAGCAATTGACATCAGTTTTGGGCAGTCAGCTTTAAAGAATATTTCTTTGTGGGTTTTTCAAATTAAGGTGCAGTTTAAAGGAATCCAAAGATTTCTGAATCTGCTAAATTGCGTAGAAATTTAAAAATATACCCCAAATCACAGAACAGGATGGAAAGCATTCTGTTGGCATAGTCTTTCTATAATGTTTTAATTATATAGTTGTTTTTTTCTTTGTGTTTTTCATATTGAATTTTCTAAAAATCTATTAAAAGCTTTTTTAAAAAAAAGAATGATAACATGAACACACCTCTGACCAAAGCATATAATATAACGCCAACTTTAAATTCATTCATTAAAAAAAATTGCTCTTTTTCAAAGTAAAAGTAATTTTGTTGTTCAATGATTCCTTTTAAACTTTATATAAAAATGTTTGAGAAGCTAAAACTTGCTACTTGGGATCACTAAGGCAAGTTTTACATCAAAAGCATGGCATTTTTAAAATGAGACATATAGAGATTCTCTAATTTCTGTCAGACCTTTAATGTGCTTTGCATGATAATTTGACCATAGAATGACTTGGCTCCAGGCCCAGAGTAATTATGTTTCTTGTGTTGCTGTCTTAGCTTACTGCCAAATGTGGCAAAGTAGCATTTTCCCTCACACAACACTGTTAATGAAAACTGTCAAAGTCTCTCAGGCTTCCTTATTTTGTTGTACTTAAGTTGTCATTGTGCTCAGTTGATTTCTTCAATTATTTTTTGGCTGGGAAGAAGCAAGAATAGAAAATATCCCTTGATTTCATTTTTACATAACAACATAGTAAAAAAAATCATACTATTTAATCATACTATTCTACTAATTAATGGTGAAAGTATAGGCCCAAATCCATTTCAACACAATGTAAAAGAGAAAAATGTTTCTCTGGATAATCATGGAATTAATACAAAGTTTTAAACAAATCAAACTGGTAGCCAGTTCTTTAATAGAACTTCCTCATTATATAAGAATATTCATACAAAGTCAGGAGTATTGGTATAGTCCTTTCAATAGCAATTTCTAATACTTCTTAGCTTTAGAGACATTTTAGCATAGTGACCGTTGTTCCAAATCAGAACTTCCTTGTATATTTTTACAAATAACAATAAACTGTGATTTTAAAAAAAATATATGTGCAAAATTCCTTTTTGTTCAGATAATATATTCCCCCCCTCCCACACACACACATATATAAGAATGTTGCCTATTAAAAGTTGCATTTCCTTCAGGACCAGATACTAAATAGGTATTACTTTGATGGGAAGGTAAGAGCATTATTTGCACCTCGGTATATATGACCATGAAAGTATCTTCAGACAATGCTGGTTCTGTCTGCTAATAAACAGAGATGAGTACCTCCCCCCAGAGGCACTACTGGGCAGGGGAAACATTTACCTAAAAATGTAAGTCTTTATATCTAAAAATGTAAGTCTCTCTGAAATCACCTGGTATGAATATGTGGCATACGACTTTAGGAAGATAATTGAACACCTTAGTACATATATGACAGATTTCCTAAACCTTCAAATTATTTCATATTCATTTTATCAAAAACTTATATCAGAGTCCTGTGAAGTAGGCTCATTTCATTACCTTGGGATTATTACAGTTGGTCACATAGTCAGCCATATATTTAAGTGGGTTTGGCATTCACCAATTGAGTCCTTGACCTGGAATAAGCAGATTTAAAAAAAAAAATAACATTAAAAATAATATTGTAGGATGTTGCAATATTATTATCATCATGGAACTTAAAAACAGTAATAAATTGAAACAAATCCTGGAGCGTTCAGGCTCTTGAAGGTCCACTGTAAAATTAGTATAGGCTGTTGCTGTTGCTAAGAAACGGTAAGATGGCCATCTTTTTCTTTGCCAATACTTCTGGATCTGCTATATATCTCAGCTATTATGTCTATAACTTCTCCTTTTACTAGCAAGTAATAGGATTAACCAGCAGCTGGAGTTGCAATGATTTTGACACAAACATCTACATATATTTTGCTAATTAACATCTATCCTCTATTCCTGTTCCACCTTGTCCAGTACAGGGAGTCCTCAAGTTACAACTGTAATGGAGCTTGCCCATTATAGTCACAAATCATAATATACATAAAAGGTGTTGGTCATGGAACCAATCCACCTTTACAATGGTTTTTATGGTGGTCATTAAGCAAATGAAGTGATCGTAAGTGTGAATCCCAGTTGTTAAGCAAACACAGTGGTAGTAGGTCTGAACCCATTGTAAGTGCTGGTTTTTGGCAAAACTGTCATAAAATGTGGCCACATGACCACATGATGCTGCAAATGGCTGTAAATGTGGCTGTGTTACTGAGCAACCAAAATGAAATGACAGAAGGTATCACTGTCAGAACTTCAGTTCTGACTCATAAGGCCTTTGTTTCATTTAGGTCGTAACTTTGAAAAAAAAACCCCACTAAGCAATCAGTCATAAATTGAGGACTACTTGTAAGCTTTTAGAAGGCTACCAGAATGGAAGCCTCATTCAGGCCTTCTTAGTAAGCCAAATCAGTATAGTCTATTGAACTAACAAAATATTCAAAAGGAAAAAAAACATGTAAAAGATTATATTCAGCATCATATCTTCCACATGCTTTGCATTAGATATTTGACTAGATTATGTTTCTGTCAGACAAATTTACTCTTTTCCTCCTAAAACGATTTCCCATTTCTGTGGCAAATAGTGCCCATTCAGTTCTAGTCATGTGCTAAGAAATGGCCATGTTGTGTAATTTCTGGAAGCATTATTTCTTCTCCAGTTGTAAGAGCCTTACTCTGATTATTTATTTCATCACATTCAAAGGAGTCAGCTTTACAATCTTTTCATATATTAAATATCATTTAAATTAGAAAATGTCAGACCAAACAGCTACACAGGTTCAGGTGACCTCTCCAGAATTATTCAGTAAAACTAATTATAAAATAAAATAGAAGAATGAGGGAAGAAATCATTGATAGTAGGAGAGCCAGACAAACAATGGTTAGAAGTAGCATCAATATAGGAATTAAAATAATTTGAAGTTAGTTTACAGTTAGATTGGATTGAACAGTTAGAAAAGAAGGCTTGTGAATGCAAGCACAATTACTGCCAACAGCAGGTTTAAGGAGTCTTGGAAACTATTAGCCAATTGCATAATTATTGTCAAAGTGACCCCACAGTCAATTAATTTATTTTATTTTTTTCTCAACTGGACAGGTTCCATCATTCAATCTTTCCTCAATTATAACTCTAGTTTTGCTAGGTCTTTACCTTGGCCAAGTTGAATACAGAACCTTTGACAGTCTGATGGATATTATAAGTCTATTGCTCTATACCTGCGCATATGCCCCTGTGAGATGGTTCCTTGGATTCCCTAAGCCACATGCTTCTCTGTTGCTTGCTTTAAAGAGATCTTGGATGACATTCATCTACTTCATTTAAAAGAAATTCCCAGGCAGAGAACACAGTGTTTACTTGTTGCTTTTTTCTATCGATTCAGGACTGTGATGTACTTTCCCAAGGTGGCTGATTTGTTGCCTTTATTTGTTCTGTTTTCCCCACCTACAATTAAAGATTAGTGATAATTTTTGTGATTGTCATTATTATTTGCATTATATTAATAGTCTCGTGATGTTATCTTATTGCATTTTATGCCTATTTCTTTTCATATCTATACTTTTAGGCATATGTATTTTCAGGCCAAAAGGCTGTAGTATCTTGGCTTGGAAAAATGTTCTGTTATTTAATCTCAGGTAGCAAAACATCTTCAGCATCTGAGGAAATCTTGGTTTATTTTTCACATCATGTGAACTGATAGTCTAGGTGAGATCTGAAGGATGAGTGGCTGCCAGGCTAATAGAGACAGAGCTATGGTGTTATAACAATCTGCCAACTAACCACTTTAATGGGAAAAGTTGTTTTGTGTGTTCCTATTATTGATATTACTGTGAATTTGGAGAGGGATAGGAGAGAGGTTTCTGTCATCTGTGAACATTATATGGCAATGGAGTATTTAGCCTTATGTCTGAAACATCTTTGTGTCAGCAATGAGGACTGTCTGATTGCATCTAAAGATAACAGTGGATTTCATGGAAACTGCAAGATGCTGTTGTTTCTTTAGACATCTGGAGGCAAGGAAAAAAGCTTTGTTTATGAGACCAAGCAAATGCCCCTTCACACCAAGTGTGTTTATCAGGTTGTCTCAAGGAAAGAATGCACTGTTGTGCTCATATTCAATCAGACCAGTGTCATGAAAGCCACAGGAGGTACAGTAGCTAGAGGCTGAGCATCTGTCATACAGCCAGTATCATTTTTCTTCTTTTAAAAAATGAAGAAATGTCTATCAATTTGGAAATAATTTACATAAAATAGAGCTCTTTCACTCAACAATATATTGATTAGTATCTCGTCTTTTGCAGAGACTGATAATGTATTTCTGATTTTTATTTAGAAGTACCTGATGATTTTACTCCTTATGCTTCACTTTTTTTTTAAATGAAGCATTGAATAATAGTAAGCATAACTTAAAATATGCTTTCTATGTCAAGTATCCCCAAGTGATAACATCTTTTCCTCCACCTACTAATGGACAGTACTCCAGCACAGAAGGTTAATTTGAGAAGAGAAGGAAGATTCATCTGGTAGTAAAAAAATATAATCAGGAACTGAGTAGACAGATAATAGCAGTTATTTCAAAATAAATAAAAACTGAATAGAATACATGAGGATTTTTCACAGAAGCATAAACATTTTGAAAAAAAATTCTTTTAACAGCCCTGTAAAGATAGTCATCAGCTTACGACTAAAATTGAGCCCAAAAGTTGTTGTTAAGTGAGACATTTGTTACATTTTATTATATTTCTGGCCACAGTTGTTAAACGAATCACTATAGTTGATAAATTAGTAAGCTGGTTGTTAAGTGAATCTGGCTTCCCCATTGACTTTGCTTGTCAGAAGGTAGCAAAAGGTGATCACATGACCCCAGGACACTGGAAGAGATATAAGTATGGATCAGTTGACAAGCATCTGAATTTTGATCATATGATCATGGGGTTGCTGGAATGCTTGTAACTGTGAAAATTGGTCCTAAGTCACTTCTTTCAGTGCCATCGTAACTTTGAACAGTCAGCAAATGAACTATTGTAAGTAGAAGACTACCTGTAATCCCTTGCAATGAGGTGGAGTCAGGGCAACTGAATGGAGCTGAGCCTTTACAGGCCAGATGCCCTTCCTGATGCCTATGTGGGGTTTGCAGACATTTTGAAAAATAAATGCATAAAATAATTTGATAATTATTTTAAAATGCTCCCTCAGCATTTTTCTGGACAGCCTACTTCATTGTCTTCTTGTAAGGATACATTTGGAAAAGGACTGTTACACTTATCATCTTGAACTCCAGAATATATTATTGCAATAAATACATTAATAATTTATTGCTATGAAAGTGTTCATATATATTTTACCTCCAGCTAAATTCAGCTACCAGCCAACATTTCCTTTGTTTATTTTAGTCAAAATGCTCACACATTATATGTGGAAAACAAGCCAATTCTTTTTCTATTAGAGAAAATGGAAAAAGTTATCTTTATATTTACAGTTTTCCTGTCTGTAAATATTTATATTTTCAGACAGGAAAACAAATGTAAATGAATTTGATACATATGAACTAAGCTATGAAATGATTAACTGGTATAAAGCCTAGCATACTGTGAAAACAAAGCACAAATAACAGGACTGACTCCATCCGACCATTTACCAAAGTTAATGTTATTTAAATAAATATATAGTGTTAGAGAGGAATAATAATGAAAATAATTGGAATGATATATTTTCTTTATAAAGGAAAAAAGTTACAATTTTCTATTTACATACATACACACAAAATTATGCATAAGAGGAACTTGATAAAATGATTTTCTATTACTGTGTCATGATTACTATTTATTGTGTTTTTGTGTGGACACATTTATGGTATGTTTTATACCACCTTCTAAGGCAATATTTAACTAGTAGTATAACATTTACCTATAACTAATAAATCTCCCTGCCACCTCTCAATACATAGTTTAAACTCCTGCCTGCCTTTCAAGTGTTCATCGAAATGATTCATACCATATCATCAGTTCTTCCATTTTTTTAAAAAAGACTGTGACATAAACAGGATTAATTTAAAATTATTTAACTTATTTTTCATTCTCTAAGTTGCTGTTGGGAAGATTTACTTAAAATCACTTCAGCAAAAAGTCAAAATATATAAAACAGTATTTTAAAATATCAGTCAGAGTGCTAAAACCCATTAAAATATAGCCTCGGCATAAATAAGCCCCATTTAGCAAATCTCTAAATAGCTTTGTGAAGTCAAAGTGTTCTGGCTACCTCCCAAATACTCTACAAGGATCACTTTAATATGTCTCCACACACAGAGTTTCTGACTGAGCCCACACAGCAAGGTAAAAGGTAAAGGTTCCCCTCACACATATGTGCTAGTTGTTCCTGACTCTAGGACGCGGTGTTCATTTCCGTTTCAAAGCTGAAGAGTCAGCGCTGTCCGAAGACGTCTCCGTGGTCATGTGGCTGGCATGACTAAATGGCAAAGGCACACAGAATGCTGTGAGCTTCCCCCCAAAGATGGTCCCTATTTTTCTACTTGCATTTTTTACTGCTTTCGAACTGCTAGGTTGGCAGAAGCTGGGACAAGTAATGGGAGCTCACCCTGTTATGCAGCTCTAGGGATTCAAACTGCTAGACTGCCGACTTTTCGATCAACAAGCTCAGTGTCTTAGCCACTGAGCCACCACATACCAAAAGCTACATGCTATTCCATGCACAGAAAAGGGGTCAGCTCAGCCATTCAAAGTAATGTTTTGGCTGCTTGAAATTACACACTGTAGAATGGAACTGAAACCAGAAACCTTTTTGTTGGGGGTTAGACCCGTAAATATTGGATTGACTAAATGGTATCTGATGCTGCACATAATCACTGCAGGGAGACTGGCATTCGCACAAGAATGGAAGAATGAGGACTTACCAATGGACTAAAAAATAATTTATAAAATCATGGAATGTGCGGAGTCCGACAGACTTACAAAGCTGATCAAGGGTAAAAGAGACTCAGATTTTTATAGTAGTTGGAACATGTGGTATGATTGGATCCAGAAACGATGGGAGAGAGACAAAGGATAATGTTGGATTATAATTATAGATGATGCTATAATTATGGTAATCAATAAGTATTGGAAATGTAAATTGTATATAAGAATCTGTAAATATTTTCTATTTTTACTTTCTGATTATTGATTTATTGATTTATTTATTATTATTAATGATAATACGCCTGAGTAGCATAGGAGGCTAATGCCTCCTACTAAGGCAGCATTTAACATCCAGCTGCCTGCAATTACTGCAAGTTCAATTCTCACTAGGCTCAAGGTCGACTCAGCCTTCCATCCTTTCTAAGGTGGGTAAAATGAGGACCCGGTTTGTGGGGGCAATAAGCTGACTTTGTATAAAATATACAGAAGTATGAAGGCTATTGTTAACGCATTGTAAGTCGCCCTGAGAGAAGGGCAGCATATAAAAATAAATAAAAATTAAAAAAAATAATAAATAATAAATAAAAATAAAATTATTATTTATTTATTAAATTTATATGCCACCCCTCTCCGGAGACTCAGGAGTATATATACATGGATATTTTGGTAATGTTACACTGTGATAGAAAAACTTATTATACATTTGTCTTTGTTTTTTTGTTTTTTTTTTTGAACTATAATAAAAAATATTCATTAAAAAAATTAAAAAAAATTAATGCTTTTCTTGTTTTACTCCCTAAGTGGGAAATTCACGGAAGGAAGTAGTTCTTATAGATATCTTGGACACATTGTGATGTGTTACATTTGTAGGACTGGGATAGCTAGTTGTAGCTGGAGAAACTCTGTTTTGTTGTGGGGGGAGTCTTGCTCTTTTCCTCCAAAGGGATGTTTTCCTTCTGTGACTTTTCATTCTTGAGTCTTACATCCTTGCCCTAAAATTCATGGAAGGCTACCTAAAGGGAACTCGAACCAGGCTAGCAGTTGATTCAGAGTTAACTTCCTTTTCCTGTTAGCTACAAAGTTTTGCATACTTAATTATAAGTCTTATCAGTTAAGGACAGAAGGGTGAGAACTGTAATATTGTGCTAATGAACCTGCTTTCTAGGTGGGCCAATCTCTACCAGGGTGTGAACACATTGTTGTTTATTGCTAATGATCATGTGCCTTTGTTTTTCCAAAGTGTATAAATGCTATGCCAATTTGTGTATTAGGATCTCTCAATTTGTGATTTAGTCATACACCTCTTTGCATTGTAAGAATAAACAGGCTGAAATTTCCTGCTTTGGGTGATAATTGGCTACTTTGCACCAGGAAAAAACAAATTCAGTTTTTGGCTCTGGCAATTCACAGTTTGGCTAACACACTGATGAGCATATAGTATTATATTAACAAACTTTAATTCTATTAAAAGAGAAACTGCCAATGGATAAAGTGAGATTGAATCCAGGTGACTGGGGCACATCTGCTATCTTCTTAAAAACCTACTTGTTTTAGTTCTAAAAGCATTAATGGAGGGCTTCTGAATTATCATTGCCCGGTTTCTCTTGTGATATGGAGCAAGATTTTAAGCTATTATTGTGCTGTATGATTATACCTATCACATTGTAGTATGCTTATCTTCAAAAGTCTGTTATAAAATTTGAGACCGCATTTCTTTTTATTTAAAATGAATGGCTTTGCTGGATCAAATCAAAAGTTCAATTAATTTGTTCTACTTCTTATTTTCAAATGTGGGTGGGTATTTCTGGGAAGGCCTTAGAGCCTGAAGACTTAATTGCCATTCAGAAATAGCTGAGTCAGTTTTACATTTGCAGGTATTGAGTTTCATTATTATAGAGAGAAAACAGCATAAGTATCATTCTGAAGGCCCTTAGTACTCTTTGCCATAAACATATAGTATATGTGCAAAAACTATCCAAGGATACTTATCAGCTGCATTACCATGGCCCAGAATATACAGTAGCAGATAAAAACAAAATACAATTGTACATAAATATTGTTGCATAAAAAAGAAGGAAGGAAAGAAGGAAGGAAGGAAGGAAGGAAGGAAGGAAGGAAGGAAGGAAGGAAGGAGAAAAAAAGTATAAATAAAAGAAAAATGAAGTAAAAATAAAATAATACTTTTTTTAAAATGCTTTTAAAAAGTTTTTAAAAAAGATTCCGACAATCATGCGGCACAGCTATGATCGTCGGAACGTATTTTTTTTTACTTTTTAAAAGCATTTTTTACTACCTATTCGATCTAACCAGTAGTAAAAAATGCTTTAAAAATATTTTTTAAAAGGTCCGCAAGATTGTGCGCCACAGCTGATTCCCCCCCTTGCGGTTCTACTTACCTTCCCAAGCCTTCTTTTGTTGTGTACTGTTCATGCGTGCACAGTGCGCGTTTGGTGTGAACTGTGCAGGCGCAGCGCACACTTGGTGTGTGGCACGCATGTGTGGCCAGAGAACCAGTAGCAAACTGGTTCAGATTTTACCACTGGTTTAAAGTCCCATTGCATAATTATTTGGTAAAAGCCAGGCTTTCCCACTCCACCAGCCATATTACTTAATTACATCCTCTCCCTAAAATTTACATAGAAAGTATCTCAATAGAAGTTATTAACAGTGGTGGGTTTCTACCAGTTCGCTCCAGGTCCCGCGAACTGGTAGCGGCGGTGGGAGACTCCACCCACCTGCCCAGATGTCATCATGGTTAGTCTGCACATCTGCAGAAGCGCTGCGCACGTGCAGTCATAGTTGTAAACCTGTAGCAAAGGTAAGTGGAACCCACCATTGGTTATTAAGAACAGACAATAACAAAGAAAGAATGGGTGGATATGGATATTGGCCTAAAGAAAGGAGGAATATCTGTACTTCATGCTGGTTTGACTCTGAATCTGATTTTAAAAATCCTGCCTGCTGTCATATTTTGGCAACTGTTTGCAAGGTATTCAGCCTGGACTGCATAATACTATGTTATCCTCTTAGACAATTTTTTGGCTACTATGCCCTTCACTTTTTTCTTCCAGAAAAGTGATTGCCAGATAGGCAGACCTTCCTGGACAACATATTTTATACTATTATTTTTTATACTATTTGAAAGTATATATTTATATATTTTATGTGGATCCCAGTGAAAAAGGGAACTTACAAAATTATTTTTTATACTATTTGTATATATTAATATATTTTATGTGGATCCCAGTGAAAAAGGGAGCTTACAAAATTAGTATGACATGAAATACCAGATAATTGATGAAAGTATTTTTAAAAATTCAGTTAAAAAGCAAAACTGTTAATGAGAGGGGTTTTTAAAACATTTTTATTAGTTTATAATATAGCATACAAACAAAATACAAAAGTAAATAGTAAGAAAGTTAGGGAAGGGAAAAGGAAAGATAAAAATGGGAGAAAGAAAGGGGGGAAAGAAAAAAAAGGCATTGACGTCCGACTACCTTTATGCAGTAGAATAAGGTATTAATATCAACCCTCAACTTTTACTTTTACATAATAGTATAAACTAGCCATTTCTATAATGACAAATCTATCTAATCAGTAAAGCCCAAAATCAAAGTTTCATTTTTTTCCCACCTCAAACACAAAGTCCAGAAGCGGTTTCCAAGTAGAAATGCAAGCATTTGTGTTTTTTTTCTTTGATCAAAACAGTCAATTTAGCCATCTATGCTAACTCCATTAGTTTTTGCAGCCATTCATCCATTATAGAGATTGAGGTGACCTTCCACTTCTGTGTATAAAGTAGTTTTACTGCTGTCAACATATATAACAACAAGTTCCAATTTTTCTCCCCGTGGTTTTTTTCCATTAAACTAAAAAGAAAAGTCTATGGTTTTATTTCTATATTCACTTTAAGAATTTTCTGTATTAAGATATGAATCCTACTCCAATATTTCTTTTCTTTATCCCACATCCACCATAAATGATAAAAAGTCCCTTCTTTACATTTACATTTCCAACACTCATTTGAAATTCATCTTTAAATTCAATAACATTTTATAGTCTAGCAATAATATGTTCATCACTTCCATACAAGAGGATTTCCAATTCATTTTTAACAGAGTTAAATCCATGATTCTTTTTGTTTAATTTAAATCTTTCTTTCAGTTGTAAATATGTAAACCAATGGCAGATATGACCTTCTGATTCTAGTTCCTCCTTAGATTTGAGGATAGGGTTAATGAGTTTTGATAGATTATAAAAAGGCATTTTAATCCATAGTTGAATTAAAAAAATGTTTGGAAATTTTAAGAATAAGCAGAAAGATGAGACAGTTCCTGGAAATGTCATTAAGTTCATGAAAAAAACATGACTGATGGTAATTGAGGAAGACTTGGGAATTAAACATAAAACAAGGCACATTCCAAGGAGACTTACTGTCGCCATTAATCTTTGCACTGGTAAGGATTCATTCATTATATCCTGAACAAAATCAAATGTGGGCTGCAAGTCACAAACAAAACCCTAAAATAATCTATTTGCTATAGTTTACCTAAAACTATATGCTAAATCAAAACTGAAATTAAGTCTCTGTTAAGCATTGTCCACATATTTATTGAAGATATAGGAAGGAAATCTGATTTGGACAAAAGTGCTAATTTGGCAAATTCAGGAAGAAATTATAGGAGAAAATCAGCTATAGCTAATAAATGGAAGTGCCATGAACACGGGCATATGAAAAAGTATTTAGGACTAATAAAAGCTTTTTATTCATCACAAGTTTTAAAAAGTACTTGTTCAAATATTAATTAAAGGAATTATTTAAAAAAAAACTTTATATTAATTGCAGAAATATTGTTAAAGCAGTAAAAGCTTGGGCAGTGCCTGCAATGAAATATATGTACCATGTTTCCCTGAAAATAAGACTTATATTTTTTGGACTGCCAGAAAAGGCACCAGGTCTTAGTTTAAGGGAGGTGTTATATTTTTCCTCATTTGTTTTCCTATACTCGGAAGAGTTGGGGCAGTTATTATTATTATTATTTTATTATTTATTAAATTTTTATACCGCCCCCTCTCCCGAAGGACTCGGGGCGGTGAACAGCCAGAATTAAAAACACACAATACAAATGTTAAAATACATTAAAACAAAATTAAATTATCCTAGGCTTCTCCAATTTAAAACCCCGTTACCCATAAAATTCACCCAATTAAAAAATTTTAACCCAGCCCGGCTTGCTGAAATAAAAAAGTCTTCAGGGCCCGGCGGAAGGTCCGGAGGTCCGGGATTAGTCGTATCCCTGGGGGTAGCTCATTCCAGAGGGCGGGTGCCCCCACAGAGAAGGCTCTCCCCTGGGGGGTCGCCAGCCGACATTGCCTGACAAACGGCACCCTGAGGAGACCCTCTCTGTGGGAGCGTGTTGGCCGGTGGGAGGTTATCGGAGGCAGAAGGTGGTCTCGTAAATAACTGGGTCCTAAGCCATGGAGCGCTTTGAAGATGAGAACCAACACCTTGAAGCGCACTCGGAAGACCACTGGAAGCCAATGCAGCTCGTGCAGGAGAGATGTCACGTGGGAGCGCCATGTCGCCCCCATAAGTACCCGCGCGGCCGCATTCTGCACCAGTTGGAGCCTCCGAGTGCTCCTCAAGGGGAGCCCCATGTAGAGAGCATTGCAGTAGTCGAGGCGGGAAGTAACGAGGGCATGAGTGACCGTGCATAGGGAGTCCCAATCCAGAAAGGGGCGCAACTGGCGTATCAGGCGAACCTGATAGAAAGCCCCCCTGGCCACGGCCGTCATATGCTCTTCTAAAGACAGCCGTGCGTCCAGGAGGACACCCAAGTTACGCGCCCTCTCCGTGGGGGCCAATGTCTCGCCCCCGATAGTCAGCGATGGCACCAGCTGACTATATCGGGACGCCGGCAGCCACAGCCACTCAGTCTTGGAGGGATTGAGTCGGAGCCTGTTCCTCCCCATCCAGACCCGCACCGCCTCCAGGCACCGGGACATCACGTCAAGGGCATCGTTGGGGTGGTCCGGGGTGGAGATGTACAGCTGGGTGTCATCAGCGTACAGATGGCACTGCACCCCAAAACCACGGATGATCTCACCCAGCGGCTTCACATAAATGTTGAACAGGAGAGGCAAGAGGACCGACCCTTGTGGCACCCCACAAACCAAGTGCCTTGAGGTCGACCTCTGCCCTCCAGCCAACACAGACTGCGACCAGTCGGAGAGATAGGAGGAGAACCACCGTAAAACAGTGCCTCCCACTCCCAACCCCTCCAACCGGCGCAGCATGATACCATGGTCGATGGTATCAAAAGCCGCTGAGAGGTCTAATAGGACCAGAACAGAGGAGCAACCTCTGTCCCGAGCCCTCCAGAGATCATCAACCAACGCGACCAATGCCGTTTCCGTGCTGTACCCGGGCCTGAAGCCGGACTGGAACGGATCTAGATAGACGGTTTCATCCAGGTACTGCGGGAGCTGTCGCGCAACCACACTCTCAACAACCTTCGCCAAGAAGCGAAGGTTGGAAACTGGACGATAGTTTGCTAAAACAGCTGGGTCCAGAGAGGGCTTCTTGAGGAGGGGCCTCACCACCGCCTCTTTCAAGGCGGGAGGCAAAAACCCCTCACTCAAGGAAGCATTTATAATCCTCTGGAGCCCGCCTCGCGTAACCTCCCGGGTAGCCAGCACCAACCAGGAGGGACACGGGTCCAATAAACATGTGGTTGCGTTCAACCTCCCCAGCATCCTGTCCACGTCCTCGGGAGTCACAGGGTCAAACTCTGCCTGTCCCGCTTAGTGCCTCCATGGCCTCATTAAACAGCTGATCTGTGCTGCTTTCAGAGCCTGAATGTCCTCCACAAAACAGCTATGCTGAGCCTGCATGTATTTGCTAAACAGTTCCTCAAAACAAACAAAAGCTGAGAAACGGTGGAGAAGAAACCCTTTCAAATGCAGATTATGTAAAATTAAGAAAGAAACTATAAGTAATCTTATTAGTGCCTGTATTATAACTATTCAAATAGAGTATAAACAACACCAATATGTGCTTATACTATGGATTGAATTGTGGATTAGAATCTGAGGTACCCTTGGTGCTCTCTGATCTTGGTTGTTTTCTTGAAGATGTTTCATTACCCAAATTAGATAACAAAGAACAACATCTTCTTTCATCAGTGACATATGACGACATCTGGGGTATCCGAACCGGGGCAACCCACTACTGGTTGGGACCCAGCTTAGTGATCATCTGACTTCAGGGTGCTGCAATTGCCATAAATACACGGCAGTTGCCAAATGCCCTAATTCTGATCATGTCACCATGCAGAAACTGTGATAATTGTAAGTGTGAGGACAGGTCATAAATCACTTTTCAGTGCTGCCACAATTTTGAGTGGTTGCTAAATGTATGGTCATAAGATGACGACATCATGTAATAATTTTGCAAAATAAATAATTTTTCCGACTTGGAAAAGCCAAACATTTTTTGGCAGCATTTCTATGGGCGGCAGAAATAAATGCTTATGTAATGACAGGGCAGATTCAGGTACATGAAGAAAACCAGAAAGGTGGCAATGTGACAGGTCACATTTACTACCTTTACCAATCTGCACTGAGCACCTGCATCTCTATTTCTCAGCTTCTTCAAACTTGACAAAGAAATATAGTGTACTTGATCTCTCAAAAGAGCAACAGCTGCTGCAAAACAAGAACTAGGGCTTCAGTAAGAAAGTTGCCCATCTGTTTCCCCCCCACCCCCCAGTTCTAAACCAAAGTGACAAAGTGAATCAAAAAGCTAGCATAACCAAAAGACAGGAACTAATATTTAGTGGCACATTGAAATACCTTGCTTTTATTGAGTTACCTGTAAGTGATATCCTGGTTTTGCATTCTAAAAATAAGGGTTTTTTTTTAAAAAAAAAAAAATTAAACGCTTGCTCTTCGTTTATTGCCATTACAACCTGCCTAATTAGCATGAGAAAAGGGGTAAGTAAATGAGTTTTATTCTTATAACAATTGTAAAATGTTATAAGAATAAAGAATTTCTAGAAGAAAAGAATTTTGAGTATTAGTATTTTGAACTAGATTAAGGACAATATAAAAATCTACATTCAATTCAATTTCATTTCAATTTCATTTCTTCAAAAGAATGTACAGACAGTTTTAGCTAAAATTGAGGGGGGGAATCATGCATGCTTATGCATGAGGAGATATGTACATAAAGATACTTCATTGAAAAAATAAAGAAGTCTTTAAACTAATATGTATATTTAACAAATATATAATTAAAATGGGAAAAGCTGAAAAATTGAGTGAAAATAAAAGGATATATCCCTGAAGAAATATTACATGTATGACAAATACCATAAATAAAGATCTTATAACCTTTTATAATTTGGGATTGTTCCTGGGAAGAATGAGTAAAGGATTCCAGGAATATATGCTAAGAATATATAATCCCAGCAGGATTATCCAAGGTGTAAATATCATTCTAGAGATTCTAGGTACTTAAATCTGGCAGCAGTGATACGTAAAGACGCTGGAGGAAAATGATCACTTTAATGACAACGGCAAAGGCATAATTTCATATTACAACAGTGAACCATTCTGAAATTTAACCAAAAATCTCACATGGGTAGACAATATAAAGTGATTGACAGTATAAATGCTAGTTGATGGGCACCTAGGAAAATTGGCACGCATCGATTGAGGAAAAGCAGAGAATCTTTTAGAATACTAATGGCATTTATGATGTGGTTAAATTAAAACCTTCAGGATATTTAGTTGCTAATATTGCCATGCAGGAAAAGAAAATCCAAAGCTTCAAAAACAGTATTACATTGGGAATCTAAAACAGAAACATAAACATGAGAAATTTCAGTACAGTGAAAGATGAAAATGAACAGATTATACATTTGCATCTTAGGCATCAGAAAATTGAAATGATCTGGAATTGACATTTTGAATCAGATTGTGTTATTTACTACCCAGTATGTGAAAACAAAGAATGAACAGTATTGCTTTCAGAGTAAAGGCAATACTTGCTCAAAGACCAAATATTATCAATTAAACTTGTAAGCAATCCATCCGTATGAAAATTATTTATTTTATTTAATAATTTTATTTGCCTTAATTTAAGATTACACCTTAAAGAAGCAAATTGGCAGTCAGTGAAGCTCTGGAATATTGGTGTAACCCTAGTGCCCCAAGAATTGCCTGCAATGCCACACTCTATACCAGTTGAGGCTTCCAAAAGCTCTTCAAGAATAGCCTGATGTAGAGCTCATTGCAGATGTCCAGATGTGAGACAATCAGGGCTTGAAGGACTGAGCACGGGAACACTTGATTCAAGAAAGGCCACAACTGACACACAACACAAAATTATGTGAAGTCTTTTCCAGCAGTGACTGCCACCTGCTCTTTGAGCAGGAATCATGAGTCCAGGAGAACTGGAGACAGGAGAACTAAATTGTGGACTGGGTCTCTCAGGAGAAATGCAACCCAATCCAGAACTAAGTTAGTTAAAGTACAGATCTTGAAGCTCTATGAACCCAAAGACATTCAGTCTTCCCAGGGTTCAGCCAAAGCATGTTGTCCTCATCCAGGCCCCCACAGCCTCCAGCTGAGAGAGCAGCAACAGCATCATTTGGATCACCAGGGTGTTCCAAGTTAATATTCGAACAACTGGTGCAGGAGGATGCAAAAGTTTTATAGTCAGATTAAATCTGAAATCTATAGAACAGACAAACAATATGTATTGTTTGTAATTGGAAATTAAATTGTCAAAATTAGAAATATAATAGGGACTGGACTACATGCCTAATAAACCAAAATAAAACAAGACAGCAATTTATCAATTTCTGCCTATCCAATGATCCAAGCCTATATTAGAGAAGCTTATATTGTAGGAAAGGCAGAAGGAAACAGAAAAAGAAGATAACCAGCAGCAAATGGACTTAGTTACAATGGCAATGAGTTTACCTTTGGAATATCTGTAGTTAGAGGCACATGGCGTAGAAAATCTATGTATTCACTAATATTAACATTTAGTTGATGGCTTAACTTTCATTTTGTTCTCATCCATACCTTCTTTTAACCTAACAAAGTACCTCTATTCCCAACCCCTTGTTGTTGTTGCAAAGTTGTTGCAAAGTCATGTCCGACCCATCACGACCCCATGGACAACATTCCTCCAGGCCTTCCTGTCCTTTACCATCCTCTGGAGTCCATTTAAGCTCATGCCTAGTGCTTCAGTGCCTCCATCCAGCCACCTCGTTCTCATGGGGAAGACCCCATGGACAATACCCAACCCCTTAATCATATTGATTTAGGATGCTACACTTTTTCCCCAAAAAAACTTATTTCTATTTTTTTCCTATCTTACCTTCCAAGTCACAAGCTGCCTATAATGGTATGTGGGAATGACTTTGGGAGACAAGAAGTAAAATTGCAAACTGGACATTTGACACGTAAAAGATATTTCAGCCTAAAGAAGGAAGGAGAGGATTGGAAATTTATCAGAAGGGACCTTCCCTAGTTTTTCTGAGAGTAAAAGGAAAGAAGGGAGGGCTACTTTTAGACTTGCAAGAGTTTGTTTGTTTGTTTCTTTGTTTGCTTGTTTGTTTAACAAATTTATACGTCCCTTAATTCATACACTGGTAACTCTGAGCAGCTTACAACATTAAATGTTAATATAACCTTATTGTAAAGATAGAGCTATTAATCCTGTCTGTCCTCCTTGGCTGAACTTCATCGCAGGGATAAGCCCTCCATATGCCGTAATCATTATCAATGAGGTACATAAATATAAACCTCTGGTGTCCAACTTACCTATCATGTCTTTGGTCAGTTGAAGCTTTCATATAATGTTTTTTAGTAAGATAAACTAAGGAATATGCTATAGGCCTTGGGCTAGGTATCCTCTCCCTCCCCCTCCCCCATTGCTATATACAGCTGTCCTTGCTTACAGTGAAGAGCATACAGATAATTTGGGCATACTTACCATAACACTAATAAAAGTCCAACTTCAGAATATTGCCATGTTATTCTATACAATGTCTAGTCCTGAGACTGCCATATAAGACAACATATTGTTTCCATATCCCATCTGCTAGAAGAATATATGCAGTGTATTAACATACAGCAGAATACAAGAAAAACCATATGTGAATATATGTAAACACAAATACCAGGAATCTATCATATTCCTAAGGACACCACATTCTATCTATTATTTATAATATAATATATTTATAGTCCAGTGCACTTGCAACACAGCATTTTTAATACAGTAGCATAAAAATAACAGAATGAAGAAAGACCATTAGAATTGAATGTCTAGGAAAATGCTTTTCACTTTTCTAATTTGGTACTTGAAACAGAAAGAGAAAAAGTTGATGAATCAAATGCTGATGCCACCGACTACAAGGAAAATTTCTGTCTTTTGCTCACTCACTATCGCTCCATCTCTTACTATATATAATTTTAATTCATCTAAGAGACACTTCAGACAGAAGGAAAAAGTTCCCTGACCTTTAAATATTCAAGAATATTAAGGCTAGCAGTAAAATCCTGCATTTTTTTAAAAAAAGAACAATTTTCAGACTAAAGTTGC
Source organism: Arizona elegans (assembly GCA_022577455.1). Taxonomy (NCBI): domain Eukaryota; kingdom Metazoa; phylum Chordata; class Lepidosauria; order Squamata; family Colubridae; genus Arizona; species Arizona elegans. The sequence goes on along the minus strand of JAKOOJ010000006.1, from coordinate 77,690,288 downwards.
TTTGAAAACTGCTGCTCTTTTTTAAAAAAAAAAACCAAGCCAGCCAAGACAGAAGAGGATTGACTTCAAGCAGTTTGCTATTAGCAGTTGAGCATAATAGGTAGCTATTTTTTTTTCTTTACATATATAAGCAGTATAAGGAAGCTTTGTAACAAAGCTTTTATTTTAAATTAAATTAGATTAGATTAATGCCAATTATTATGTAACTGGAGGTATCGAAAGACCAATCCTAAAACTCTTGACTGTATATGAGCATCTTTGTCGACATTAACTGTGAGAGTTAAACAAGTTGGTGGTGATTTACACATCAAATCCAAAAATTACTTTTTTAAAAAACAAATTGTGATTCCCATTAAAATTAGTTTCCTCGCCACTAAAGTTTCTAAATTAACAGGGGAAAAAGACATAATTAAAATAAATTAAGGTCTGATATGAATGATTGAGAGTGGAAGGCCTCATTTTGGTTCTCAGTCCAGTTCTAGGACTATAATTTAGATACTAGAAAAGACTTAGCAGCTGTTCATAGGACCAGCCACATTTGTCTTCACCAGAACAGTGTTTTTTCTGTATTTGTAGATTTGGGTGAGAAAATGGAAGAATATTCATGTACTGAAATAGTAATTATACTGATATATAGAGGTGTGAAATGTAATATAGCATCCGATGCAAGGGATTCTTATCTAAATGTTATATGTCATATTAAATTCTTCCCCATCCATTCACTCTTCTGAAGAGCAAAAGAGATACAATCTTTCAGCCTCCAGAAATTTATTGCTAGGATCCTTTTAATAGTAGTTAACACACTGACCTTTATGTGACCACAAACACATAAATGTCATCTCTCCAGTGGTGTATAATTGGGCTGGGTGGAATCTACAGGGTCTCTATGATATTCCAAAATAGCCATCCCAATATTTTTCCCAAAGATAATAGAATTCTCTGGACAAAAATATGATTTGAAACAAGGACCTTCATAAAGCTTAATCAGCAGAGTTTTGGTTGCAGAATTATTTCCCATATTGTTGTAGTTATTTTGCTATTATTATTTCCAGCTTTTGTAGTGCTGTGCTGCAAGTTTCTTGTCATTCTGACTTTTTGTTTTAATCTGCTACTATGTCAACCTCCAGTACGAAATTCTTTCTGAAGTAATCACAGATTAATTTTTTTTTCATCTGATATGGAAGGCTTTAAAGCAATCTCCCACATATATTCTAATATTTCAAAAGTAAATACTTCTGTTTTCTTTACAAAAAACTTTGAACCCCAAACTTACATTGCTGTTTGTGCACAACGCAAAGTACTGTACCATGCCATTGCAAAAGATATAGAACTTTTACTCCTATTTATTCGCCTACATTTATTGCTTCTGCATTACAAAGAAAATAAATCAGCAGATTCAGTGAAAAAATTTAATGATAGTCACTGTCTACTAGTCCAGAATACAATATATTGTAAAAATTATTTCTATATTCTCTAATACTGTATATTCAAAGACAATACATTTTAATGAATTAATATTAAACTATTAAAGCCAATTCCAGAGATCAGCTACATGTTTTCTAAATAATTGTTTTTATTTATGTACACACAACAAACAAGGAGGGGAAAGTAAGAAAGACAGGATCAGTAATGATTCATATATCTCATTGTTGCCAGAATACATAAGCATAATACATAAAATTTTCTTTAATCTCCATACCATGCATATTAGGAACATTGGTCATCTATTCCATTGATTGTGTGAGTTATTATTTGGCCAAGAAAGGAAAGAACTAATAGTGGCAAGTGTTTTTTTAGGACGAGGAGAAACAGACAATTTTGTATTGCAGATCTCTGATTAAAAAAAAGTATATGAAAAATATCTATATTAGAAAAACAAATATATAAAACTTTATTATTATGCTAGGCATATGCTAGGTAAATAGCATATGTTTGACAAGTTCTGAAAGTAAAACCTAGAATTAGTTTGGTTACAGGTAATAGACAAATTCAAGGAAGCAAGAAAAAGAGAGACAGAATATTACACATGGAGATAACAAGAAGGATACATTTTAATTACTCCATGCAGAATCCTGTATATAAAGCAATTGTTCAAGAAAAAGAAACAAGCATTTGGAGATTATTTGATGCATTCTTTTCTCCAGCTCCTTTGCACTTGGAGACCAACTTATACTTCTGATCTTTAGGTCAGAATAATTAGGCTGAGATAATTTTGCATTGAAATAAATATTAATGCTGAGATAAATTTTTCTTTTGAAAAGTTTAACATTAGTTATACAGCCTGGCAGCATGATATTTATACTTGAAATAGTTTGATAAAGTTTTCAAAGATAGTGGGAAAAATTCAGTTGTTTCATCTTAACAGATAAATGCATGATTTATTAGTGTCATACTAGGGGAATCTTGCAACCATCATAAACACCACAGAATGGCAATTTTGTAACTGACCTCTTGGGATGTAGCCTACGAACATAGCTAATTAAAATTGCCATATCCTCAGACCTACTGAATGATTAGACAGCTTCTTGGAAATTACTAGATCACTTATGTGAAAAGGGAATTGTAAGGGTTTTTTCTTTATAAACTTCATAGAAATGCTTCCAATATGAAGCCAACATTGTTCATTCCAGAGCTCAGCAAATTGTCTTTTCTTATATCAAAGGAAAAAAAGCAACAGTATTTAAGGACGGTTTAATACCTTTATATATTTTTATTTATATAAAGTTATTAAGCTGATAATTATATATCTATAAATATATAGATCCAGTTTATATTTACATAGACCCTGATTGGATTAAGATGATAGTTTGGAAACCAGAAGACTGCTAATTCTAGTCTCACTTTAGGCATGAAAGCCATCTGGATGACCTTGAGCTAGTCGTCGCCCCCTCTCTCTCCTTTGAGAAAAAGTGCAGAGGAGAGCAACCAGGATGATTAGGGGACTGGAGACTAAAACATATGAAGAACGGTTACAGGAACTGGGCATGACTAGTCTCATGAAAAGAAGGACCAGGGGAGACATGATAGCAGTGTTCCAATATTTGAGGGGCTGCCACAGAGAGGAGGGGTGTCAAGCTATTTTCCAAAGCACCTGAAGGCCAGACAAGGAATAATGGATGGAAACTGACCAAGGAGAGATTCAGCCTAGAAATGAGGAGGAACTTTCTGACAGTGAGAACAATCAACCAATGGAACAGCTTGCCTTTGGAAGTTGTAGGAGCTTCATCACTTGAGACTGTCAAGAAAAGATTGGACTGCCATTTGTCAAAAATCGTGTAGGGTCTCCTGCTTGAGCGGGGGGTTGGACTAGATGACCTATAAGGTCCCTTCCAACTCTGTTAATATTTTAGTTATTTGTAAAAATAATAGAAGATAGATTAGATAGATGATAGAGAGATAGAAAGACAGACAGACAGACAGACAGATGGAATAGAATAGATCTTTGATCAAAATCTGGGGGGGGAGCACTTTCGATTACCCTTTCTTGGCCTTTGTATGTGTTCAGTCACCAGCCATTAGCCATGTTGGCTAAGGGGGGAACTGCCCTATTTAGAGGAGAATAGAATGCAGGAAACGTCTTAACTAACAAATGTGGCTTGGCTCAAAACTCTGTTGTATCAGCTTCAGTAATTGAGATATAGTTGACAGATGTTTCTGTCGGTCCATCATTATTGCATGCTTATTCCTTGCCTTGCTTTGCTTGATACAGGAAAAAGATAGAGTGCTGGATCTGACACTGCAGAGCCTGCAGGAATTTAGTAATAATGTAGAGCTCCAGCAAGAAGACTCATCTAGAGTTGGAAAAGAACTGCCTCTGGCTGTCAGTCAGGTGTTTACATGCCAATGATTTTACTAGTATGGCAAAAAGGGGGTTGAAATTGACTAACTACATGTTTCACAAGAGCATCCTATCTGCAGCATAAACCTCTCTCCTCTATAAATTTGATTTCATAAAGATTTCTCTTGTTTTTGGATGGAAATGATGAAATGACAAAAGGAGTTTTTAAAAAGTGTGTTCTCATTTCATAACTAAGTCCCCCCACCCCAAATGAACATATAAAATGTACTGGGTTAGTACAACAAATTGATAATTCAGAAATTAGGTTATACTCAAGGTTATAAACTTGAAATAGGATTTATTTGTCTAATGCCATACTCTCAAGTACTTTAAGAGAGCAAGTTTGGTCTAAAGTTAGGGTTAGCAGTGTTATTTATTATAAATTTGGCAGTGGTTTGGATTTGAATGTAGTAAAACTACTGGGACCATCAAGTTAAGAAAGTTTTCAAAATTAGCTGGTAAAGATCTTATGACACTTTAATATCCCAATAGACAGGCATTTTGTTTATAACCTTCCTGATATAAATGTTATTGAAAAGAAGAATGTCTGATTTATTGATGTAATGGGTGATGCTAGGATTGAAGAAAAACAATTGGAAAAAATTATGAAAAATAAGGACTTGCAGATCAAAGTTGAGAGCTTAGGGAAAAAGAAATCCATTGCTATACCAATTATGACTGGAGTCTTTGGATTAATACCTAAAGAACTTCCTGAATAACTGGAAATATTAAATTTGTGAGTCTGAACATCATAATTTTACAAAAAAAAAAAAAAAAAAACACCTCACCCTGATTGGGATTCTATATTCTGAGACACTATCTTAAAAACGTTTCAGTTCTTGATGAGAACTTGAATTATTAAGTTTCTACCAGACTTTGACTGAATATAACTATAGATTACTCACAAAACACATCATCATCATCATCATCATCATCATCGTAAAGCAGATAACAACAAGACCTGGCAATAACTTAGAGCAAGGAAGTTGAAGAACAAGATGGAAGGGTTACACAAAACCAAACCTTAAGAATAAATGCATACAAAGCCAGTATTGAGAATACAGCAACAGAACAGCAAATGTCTTCTCTGTAAAGAAGCTGAAGAAACTGTGGAGTACCTAGCTTCAAAAAGGTCACACAAACTTATTACAAACAATGACATGACAAATGAGCAACGATGATGCATTGAAATATCTGTAAGAAATATCATTTGCCTGCAAGCAAGAACTCGTGGGACCATAAAAATAGACAAAGTAATAGAAAATGAAGAAGCTAAAGTGCACTGGGACTTTAGAATTCAAACAGACATGCTCCTGTCACATAACACATCAGACTTAACAACTGACAATAAGAAAGACGAAAAAAAAAGTCTGTAGTGTAATATTTGGAGACAGCAAAATAGAAGAGAAAATCACAGAATGCAAATAATAATAATTAATATCTAGAAGGAAAATGACTATGGCAAAAGAAAACAAAGGTTTTACCAACATCTAATATAAGGGCCTTGAATGCAATCCCAAACCATCTGGAGCACCACTTGAACACTTTTGGCATTGACAAAATCACCATCAGTCAATTACAAAAGACAGCCTTACTTGGAACAGCTTACATTCTGCAACAATATCTTTTACACCATCAAACAACATTTGCCTATTTCAGGTCCTCTGGATAGATTCAATAGGTGGATAAAAATACCAAATCCAGTCTAAGCATCAGGCTGTCTTTATGACTAACCATAATACTATATTTATGGATGACTGTAATAAAGGAAAAGATTCAATAGCATTTATATTGGTAAAATCCTTTTGGGATTAGCAATATCCAGTAACCATTGGCTTGTCATGAAAAAGGGCAAGTCAACCTTTCTGGAACAAATTGTTAACATATGAAGTTGCAGAAATATCTCCCCAAAACTTTATTTCAACTTCCTTAAGAACAATATAAGGTATACAATATAAAGATCTAAAGCTTTCTTTGAATAAAATAGAATAACAGAGTTGGAAGGGACCTTGGAGGTCTTCTAGTCCAACCCCCTGCTTAGACAGAAAGCCCTACACCACTTCAGACAAATGGTTATTCAACATTTTTTTAAAAACTTCCAGTGTTGGAGCATTCACAACATCTGAAGGCAAGTTGTTCTAACTGTCAGGAAATTCTGACTGCTTCAGTTTTGTAATGATTCTGACAAGCTTCAGTTTTATATTTAGAGATCTAAAACTGGGGATAGGAAAGTGTGAAAGTATCTTGGCATGTTGTTCAAAATAGGTTTCCTTTGAATATTTGTGCTACCAACATGCTTTATTTGGAGATAGAGACTTGTTAATAAAATAAAAATAATAAAAATAAAATTTATTGTCAGAATTCACACAAAGATCTCAATGCTTTCTTCAGATACTACAATGAGTCTGTAACACAGCAATCAATTTCTCTTTTAAAAAGGGAAAAGATCAATATCCATTATTTCAGCTGTAGATGCAATATCTCCCAACTGTGCCTATATAGTTCCCTAAAGAACTTATCATTATGTTCAATCCTATTGGTGAATTATGTCATTTGATAATTTTTATATTTTACAAGCCATTGCAGGATCGGATAACCTTTGCCAGTAGGTACAGAGCTTAATGTCATATATTTTACAGCCATAGAAATATTGTTCTGCTGCTTATGGAAGCATTTGAAAACCCAACTGAGAAGTTACTGTGCCCCTTGATTTTTAAACCATAGGGATCTTGGGATTCAAAAGCTCCTCAGATTTTAAGTATCTCAGCCTAATTTACTTACCAAGAAGTAAAAATGAAATAAGTTATTCTGTTCTGTTCTATTCTATTCTATTCTATTCTATTCTATTCTATTCTATTCTATTCTATTCTCTAATCTCCTCTACTGTTGTTTTAACAACTATTATTCAAGGTATATTCCCTTTATTTCAATTATTATAGTGCAAATAGTATGAAGGTGTTTTAGAGAATCCAATGAAAAGATAAAGTCTCCCTCACATTTTGCTCTACTTTGGTTGATTTCATGTCAATAGTCCAACACCAAAATTGTATTCTATTATTTTCTTCTGATATGCTTTTTCCCTTCCTTGTATAGTTTATAGCCATAGGGTTTCTGATAATATTACTTAGTTCAGACCATTTTTATGTTCTTCAAGATTGATCAAGGTTGGCTCGGTGCTGTCACCTATGGTGGCAAATTATATACAAAATTCCACTTGCAAACACACAATTGAAAACTATAAAGCAAATATATTGACAATAAGACTTACACTTAGAAAATTTCTTTTCCTTAAATTATTCATTTTAATTTAATTTTTTAAAATTCTGTCTTATTATAATTGTATAAAATCTTACTCACATGCCTATTTACTTCAGCATGGCACATATTTGCAATTTAATATCTTTGCATTCTGGTATAAGATTAATGCTTTATTTTCAACAATTTGTTCTTAAATTTATATTTCTTTTCTGTCTTATTTAATCTTAGTCTCCCTGTCTTTGCACACTCCCTATTTTAGGCTATTTTGTGTTTAAACTACTACAACCTGTTATTATTCTTTTCAGAAAAAGAAAACATATTTACTCTATTTCTTTAGGAATGTATTCTAGGTGAATATCATCAGTGTCTGCCAATGTTATTCCTTGATCAATGAAGTGTCCCCAACTAAGCCTTTGTTTCTATATTATGTTGTGTCAGCCACAGACTTAAACACATTGAAGCTTCTGCTCTGTTATTTTTCTTCATTCAGTCTACCATCCCCAGAGAGCATCAGGGAATAAATAGATTTTGTGTCCAGGTGTTGTCTGTATTGTGTACATATCAAGTTTTTGCCAAGCACCCAATCACTAGAATATAAAGAAGAAACATATAAGGGAAATAAAGACTGTTTTACTAAATTAAATTAATAAAGATACCATACAGATTAGTAGATATCTATAAATATTGAGTTCCTCTCCTAAACCTTCCCAAAAGTAGGTATTGAATACATTTGAAAAATATAATGTTTTACTACAAGGCATTCAGTACTATATTCCTTAGTTTAAAATATTATTTAGTGTGCTCTGATAATCACAAAGGTAAACTAAATTTTTACAAATGTGTAAATTTGTGAGCAATAATGCAATTACGAAACACATGAAAGTATTTTGGTAGTTTAATACAGTAAAATATCAACTTATCCAATTTATTTATTTAAAATAGTTTATTGTCATTCTCCTTTTAGTCTTAAAAAGCAGTACAAATGATCCAATGAGGCCATGATGTGTTAACCTTTCTTCAAATAAGTTTTATGATTAGTGTATTCAGAATGAAGTTTAATCATTCTGATTTTGCTTTTTGGGATTATCCAATCAAGTTTTATAGTAAAGTATCCTGCTGTCTATATGATCTGTGATTGATTGAAATTTTCCCCATGAAGAAACTTGTGTTTTTTTTAAATGCACATAAATAGAGAAATATAGGGAAAAAACCAATAGATACAGACAACAGTGTGAAAAAAAATGTATTAGATAATTGTAAATGTTATTTAGTGACACAATATAGGAGATCCATATTCTACTTAGACATAATTCTGTCAGTTGGCAGGGTATAAGAGTTCATGAATTGGAATAGGCATGGCAAGAGGTCAGTCAATGGGGACTATTTGATGACTCAGACAGTTTGGAGTCTGGGTGTGGCTTAGCTTGACTGTTATGTATAAAAGAGTTGGTTTCTCCTTGCATTATTGCTTCTGTGATTATATTGATTCTGTGCTTCTGTGAGTTCTGGTTGTTCTGGCCTCTGCTGCAGGGGTATTGTATACATGCATCATGCTTCATATTATTGTATATAAACAAATTCTTTATACATGAATCCTGCTGAATTATTTACTTGTGTGCTGGTTGGATTGCTTGCAAACTCTAACAAATTCCACCAAGAGATTCCAGTACTTTTAGAAGAGCTAACAACAAAAAATAAATAAATAGTGTATCTTTATAATGAAGTAATATCCATTTAAATTACTGTGATTGTATAACTATATTTTAATTACCAATGCAACAGAGTAAGTTTTTATATTTAAAAAATTCAGCATCTGCTTAACCCCATACTTCGATTATATTACACAGCTAATGGAAGGGACATGAAGAATATTAATACAATTAAGAAATATAAAGATATATACATGTTTTACATTCAACCATCTTTACTTAGCTGCTTATTAATGTACATAATTTTGCTTAGTAAAAAAAGCAAAATTCACTGTTCCAGAGAGTGTCCATCATGAAAGAAAAGGCTCTCTACTTGGATCCTGCCAGACAACAGGATCTGAAGCATGCTTCTCCTACTGAATCTAACAGACAATCGATAGATAATTGGGAAGAGTCAGTCCCATAAGTTTCTAAACCCCAAAGCCATGAAGGACTTTAAAGAAAAGTCCTTCATGTTTGGAGCAGAGATAGATAGCCTGTGGCCAAGCTAGACATCCATACCTGCATTTGCATAGGCTTAAGCTTCCAAATAGTTTTAAAGAGCTGCTCTGTGTAGAATGTGTTGCAGTGGTCTAATTAGGAAGAGACCAAGACATGCGACCATGATCAAGGCAGGAAAGAGTACAATTGAACACTAAGCTGTTCAAAGGTCCTCCTGCCCACAACTGTCACCTGCATTTTGAGCATTAGACGTTTCCTCCCCTATCATTGTTAACTGGAATTTTCCCAAGAATAAAAAGAGAACCAGAACAATACAACTCCTGAAACTGCCAGGAAGAATACCATAGAATTATAATATTAATTGAAAGCAGCTGAAAGGTCAAGAGGAACAAGGACTGATGACCACCTCCAACCCTGATAGAGGTCATCCAAGAGTATTATCAGTGCCTACTATGTCCCAAAGTCAGGCCTGAATCTTGACTGAACAGGTCCAGATCATCTGCTCCCTCCAGACTTCTAGGAACAAACCCCCCTCTCTATAATTTTATTCAGAAAGAAAAGATTGGAAATTCAACCCTATAAACTAATACTCCACAACTGCATTATTTGCTAACTATATAATATGATATCAGCCAGTTTCTCAGCCAAAGGTGAGGGAGTGGGAGACAGATCTCAATTTCTATAATGCATCAGGTGGTTTTTAGAAATTTAGGACAATTTTTAAAAATTAGGATGAGTTATTGGTAACTGACTTATTTGAGAGACAACAAGTCTCTCAAAAGAAAACTATTGCTTTATATTATTTTATCACTTTATTGGTGTCCTTGAATAATGTTTTATCTTTACCAGTTTTGCAGACAGAGTGATATTTCCTGGTATCAAAAAACCAAGACTTATGCTTGAGACAGCAGCACAACTATGTTCCTTGGAAATAAAACATAGACCCAGTGTTACAGTGTGTAATTATTTTTATATAAGATATACATTTCTCCAGGGTAAGGAGAAATTATGAAGGCCTCCATTTCTAAGAGAGAGAGGGGGGAAAGGGAGAACTTTAACAAAATATGATGTTCCAAATTCACTAAAATATTCATAGCAATGAGCAAATGAATCAATAGCAAATATTAAATGTTTTCCCCTTATGAATTGTTATAACAACTTATTGAATGCTTAACAGCCTCACAGTGGAAGTCACGTATACTTTATTTAAATAATAAAGTACGGCTGTCAGTGCACAGCACAGTTCATGCAAAGAATCAGAAGACGGAATATTTTTACATTGCTCCTGGCTTCAGCCTCTGCCTCTATATTTAGCCCATTGTGAAATATGATGCAAAAGGAATATTGAAAATTCACCTGTTAATTGCTTTGTTCAGACAATGCTTCAATTTAAGCAAATTTATTTGGAAATAAGGTCCATTGATTTCATGGGATTTTCTTCCATGTAGGTAATTTGAGCATTCAATCTTGATTGGTACCTGAATAAATCAGACACATACTGAAGAAAGGCATGGCAGTCATGTTATAGACAACACAAGAAAGGAAAATAATAGAAGAAAATGCACTTGAATGACTGAATGAATATCATACAGGGGAGAGAAAATAAATCAAAAGATACTAGGAAAAATTCATCCAGCCAAGGTTAAGCTCTGTCTCTATGTGCTATTGATTTCAGTGGGAGAGAGCTAAGCTTTTTTCTATTCTCAGAATTCATTGGCACTGATTGTCTCCACATTTCAAAAAATAAATACATGGCTAAAAGTGTAAGTGGGTTGAATACTGCTTTATTTCTTTACATATGCAATAATTAAACCACTCTCCACAAATTCAGGACACAAATTCTTGCTGCTAAGGGAGGATTAATTATACTAATTGCCAGCAACTACTTTGGATAGGTTGCATTGATCTACCTATAAGTACTGAATCAATAGTCTAATTGATTTTTTTCTCATAGGTTCTCTTACATTCTATATAGGGAAGATCTTATTTGCTTCTCCAACAGTGTTAAATCAAAATGGAGATAGGTACAGAAGTTAGTAGTTTGTGTTTTCTGATCCTTATCCTCATTCTGAGTCCAGCACAATATTTATGTCTGTACATATTCACTTAATGACTATTTTGTGCATAAAGAAAAATACAAGCAATTGTTTGCTATAATTCTAACCTGTACAAAGATTTATGAACAACCCTTTTCACAAAGGCTCAAGTTGTTTATAGATAAGGACAGTAATATTAACAAGAATAACATCAGTCACAACTAACTAACAAGTACTGTATGTGACCAAGTAGCCAGCAGAATATCAATCTTTTTAGAATCTTTTTGAATTCAAGAGGCTAATACATTCTTTATCAGCCAAGGCATTCCAAGATAAGAGGGTAGCCACTGAGAAGATACTATTCTGTAGGTATTTGGTACCAAGACATGTGGAACTTTAAAGATAACAAATGACACTGTAAGTTAGACCTGGAAGATAAAGTAGTAACATTAGCAGGCTGGATAAACATGTCTTGAATATATTTCTTTAGGTACTTGGTTTCTTTGCTATACCAAATTGAACTGTAATGTAAAATTATATAGAGTTAAATAACATCAAATGGGCCCTAATTGTGATTTTGTGATTTTCAAGTAATAGTAGCAGACATCCAAACTTTATGACCCAAACTGAACACATAAAGTTTAGGAAATTAGCATAAGAAAAAACAACAGACAAACAACCTTATGTATCCAGGTCATACAGTGACCAATTTTGGGGGGTGGGGAGGACAAACAGACAAACTTGTTTCCATTGTCACTTTCCAGCAACTAGGAGTAAAGGCTTGCTTCCTATGATTCCGAAAATAATAAACAATTTTCATAGTCACAGATGTTGATAGCTTGACTTTCAATGAATCTGTCCTACACCACTTTAAACTGAATTGGTGGCATTTCTGAGAAAACCCCATAGTTTAGCTGTGCACTATTGTGTAGAGTGGGGAAACAGTCCTTTTTTAGTCCTGTTTTTCCTGCATTTAGCCTCAGAAAATAATCTTGAATTCAGGTGTTCCAAATTCTATCCAAATTCTAAGCATGGTCTCATCATATGTTTGTATATAAAATTTTTTATCAATAGTTCTAATTTCAATTTCATTCCTAATATTCCAACAAATTAATTTGCTTCTTTTTTTTGCCATTTGCCATTTTAGTGAGCTGTCTACTGGAATTCCAAGGTCCCTTTCCTGATCTATCACTGCCAGTGCAAATCCCTTTAATGTATAGGTAAACTTTTGGATTTTTCTGTTTTATGCACCTTTTAAAAAAAATTACTTACACTTAAACTACATTCATGGGTGCATTTCAAGTGATTGTTTGCATTTGTAAAGTCCGAAGTGATTTAAGACATGGTTGCAGAAAATATAACTATTTCACTGGTCTAGATAATTTATTATTATTTATAATTCACCAACTCCCAACCCCGATATTGGGAATCCCCCAATGTGTGTGTGTGTGATTTTTTCACTTTTTTTTTCTATTTTCTCTTTCCTGTTTCTTAATCTGTTCTCAGTCTGTTAGGATATCCAGGCATAATTAGCTGTTTGTGGAGAGGAGGGACACTATCAAAGTTGTTTAGGAAAACCAAATATAGCTTTGGGGAATGAGAAAAACCATTATAACACAGCACCACCCACTCCAGTGGTGGGTTGCCCCCGGTTCAGATTGGTTCGCAAGAAGCGGTAGTAAAACTGGCAGGAGGCTCTGCCCACCAACCCCAACATCATCAGGAATGCACGCACGGCCCCGTTGCAAACCATAGTAAAGGTAAGTAGAACCCACCCCTGAACCACTCCCAATATCCACAGTTGGCCCAGAGGGCTACTCTGCTTCATGGTATAAAAAGCCACTGAAGAAGACCCAGAATAGATGCACTATCCTGGAGTCACCAAGATTATTGATAAGTGTAATCAATGCTGTTTTAGCACTAAAAGCAGGCCTGAAATCTGATGAAATTGGTCCAAATAATTCACTTCTTTCAGGGCCCTCCAAAGTGTAGACCAATCACTTTCTCAACAACCTTTTCTAAAGAATAAAACTTGGTGTTTGGATGAAAATTATCCCGATCTCTTGGGACCTGTGATAGTCTTTTAAGAAGGGGATAGACAATCACCTCCTTTTTAAATGGATGGAAATAGCCCCTTCCACAAAAAAAAATATTTACTACTACAAGATCTAGCTATCTGCTACCTCCCAGGATACCTTAAACAACCAGGAGAGATCAGATGTCACAGGTAGACAGGCTCACAACTCCAAGGATGCTGGGCATTTCATCAGGGTTAAACTCTTCCCAAATAATCAGGCAATGCTGGGACTCAGACAACACCTAAGGACCTGCACAGTAGGAGTCTAACCCAAAGTGTATCTGCATAACTTAATCCAATTTGTACCTATAATAATCTATCGTGCATGCAAAAGTTCCTACAATTCTTTTTTATCTGAGGTCACACTAAACAGGACCTGTGGCCAGTTGTCTATGAATATAGTAAGGGTGAAGAAGTTGTCTCACCCTCCTCTCCTTATTTCTAAGGAGTCCTTAAAGAAGTAGTCCTTAAAGAAGGACTAGGTTCATAGGATTGCCCTTTGCTTTTCTTTAAAAAAAAAGTGTTGAGAACAGGTATCTCTTATGCCATTTCATCACCCAGAGCTCCTCCAAAAATCAAACAATACTCCAGATGTCATTTGAATATTTGCAATTAAATAGGAAAATAAAACAGAAGTTGCTTTCTACAGAAGGGAATAAAAAGGACAAACCATAGTTTATTAGATAAATTTAATTACTTTAGCATAAGAAGGAAAGACAGAAATGGAAAACTGCTGAATAAACATTCTTAAATATCAAATACTGAAGGCTTCAGATGTGTATTAAAATGCTGCTCTAGTTTTGAAATGTAGGTTAATTTTATGCATGATGAATAATAAAGTTTTTGTCTTCCCATTCCTCATCACTGACAGCTACTATCCTCTACCCAAGAAACAATATATAACAGGTTTTTTTTAAAAGCTCGAGATTCTGTAATGAAAATTGTGAGGAAGTGGATCTGTTCACAGAAGTACATTGCTCAATATCACCCTAGGCTGTTTTACTGTATGAATATTAATTTTAATGAGTTTGGAGTATTGGCTTTAAACCTTATATACGTGCCTTTTATTAAATGAAACCAGGCAAAAATAAAAGTAGTCTAAACATAAATTAGTGTGAGAACTTCAATAATATGCACTTCGAACTTGTAAATTCCATGTAAAAAAGCATAAAGAGCAAAATGTAAAAAAAAAAAAAAATCTAAGCTCTATTGTACCCTATTAGATCTTAACTGCATTCTAGTATTAATTTCAGATTTACCTCTGTAATAGTAAGGGAAAGGGCAAAGAGTTAGGGTTAGGGTTAGGGTTAGAATCTCATGATTCTGCTCTAAAAAACATTGTAAGCTTGGATATTTCCTGCACTATCATATCCCATATTCTACATGGTTTGCTTCATTCAAGACATCCAAGCACTTTTGCATCACTGATTACTATGTTAATGTTCAACTGATTCCATGATTTTGTTATCAGTTTTTAATAGCCTACACATATACAGGTAGTCCTCGATTTACAATCGCAATTGAGGCCAACATTTCTGTTGTTAAGTGAGACATTGGGTAAGTGAGCTTTGCCCCATTTTATGGCCTTTCTTGCCACAGCTGTTAAGTGAATCACTGCAATTGTTAAGTTAGTAAGATGGCTGTAAGATGAATCTGACTTCCCCATTGACTTTCCTTATCAGAAGATTGCAAAAAAGTAATCACATGACCTTGGGACACAGCAATGGTCATAGGTATGAATCAATTGCCAAGAATCTGAATTTTGATCACATGACCATGAGAATGCTGCTATGGTTGTAACTGTGAAAAATAGTCATAAGTCACTTCATTCGGTGTTGTCGTAACTTTGAACGGTTACTAAATGAACTGTTGTAAGTCAAGGACTACTACTGTACCTATAGCTTGAATAAAAAAGTGGGAATATCTTGTTAAAAAAAAGCAGGAGGTTAGCAGGAGTGTAAAAATGGACTTTTTATCCAGAGCAGCAAATTGAGAGGAACATTTTACTAAATTTCTTCATTCTGGGAGAGGGAGGTATTTAATACAAATTAGTTTCCCAGGGTTAAGCTTCCCCATTAGCCATGACAGTTGCACAGCTTGTGAGAGCAACTTCTTTAATTTAATCAATTGAGGAGTCACATAACTCTCTTTCAGGTAATCAATGAAGGAGACACATGAACAATGAGGCCCTGACCCCCCTCCACGGTCCTCTCGGTCACTTTCTTCATTCTTAAAAATTCTGATATTTCTGACTTAGCTGCTTGTCCTAGAACAAAACAGATTCTTGAACAAAGGCATCAGGCTAATGTCAGTGAAAAAAATACAAAATGCAATCACCTGCAAACAGAAAATCAGCATGTCTGAGCAGCCATGTAACAAAGAATTTCTTCCTTATACTTGACAGTTAAACATTATGTTAATTAGTACCACTGATACAGTGTGGGTGATGCATTTTATTACAATTTTTAAAAACTGATTAATTTTGGATGATCTGCTGGGTTAGCGGTCTATTCAAAATCGTATTTCCAATGCAACAACGTTATTTTTTTTCAATGAAATGCAAAATAATTAATGAACTTAAAAATAAAGATTTCAAGAATTGGAATTTGTTCACTGTTCCTTGGTTCTTTTTCAGTGTTTTATGAGTATTATACTTCACTCTCTTTAAAGCCAGGCATGTCATTAAAACAACTATTATCAACTAAAGCTTTCAGAAGTAGTTTAGAAGATTATTTTCAGTGCTTTTTGCCAGAGAAAATGATAACCAACTTCTCCCTCTTTTTCTTACAGAATGCCTTAGTATTATCACAATGGATTTTGAACAATGTAGTGGAAGTGCCTGGCTCCCTACTGTAGCTTGTTTTATTACTGTGTAAGTGTGATTGTCTGTAAGTTTCAGTAAAACCTCCAGGAAATGATTCTGTACAATAATCCTATTCACAGACTTCCTTTCTTCACTTCCATTTGCATTTGAATGTACAGAATTCAACAATGCATCACTATTCATTGGATTAGATCATTTTCCATATAGAAAGAATATTTTAGTAGAAGCTGAAAACTGTATTGTAAAACATACATGCAAAAGTACATTAATTTGTTTTAAATTTGAAGCCTTTCCCCCCATACTTCCTATATATTTGGAAATTAAGTCTTCACTCATTTGTTCATTTTATATAGTTCTTCCAACTGTAATTTTTACAGTAAATAGGTAACTTCTTAAAGTCTTTGGTTCTGTAAAGTTCAACTGAGTAACCAGGAAAAAAAAGTCTGATAGTCTTTTATCAGGCCATAGAAAGCTAACTCCAAAATCTACAGGTTCTGGACTCAGTGATAATGTTTATCATAGTGATTCCCTGCATTTGGACTAAAGAAATTCAGAATGAGATATTTGATGTTTCAGTAGTTTCCGATAGCATTGCATTCGATAATCAAAATCAGGAGATTATAAAAATACAATTGATAAATCTAGCTATTAACTGTTAGAAGAATTTGCTATCTGATTACAAGCAGTCACCAATGAAGGATAATTGCTCAAATAGAGGAAATATCTTTTTTCAAAAAGCCTGCTAGTGATACAGAGGATCAGCAAATTGAAGGGGGCTTAAAATTAAAGACAGAAGTAGAAATATTTATAGGGGAGTTGGTTCCTTGTTTGTGAGTTCAGGGGATGTGCTTATTGGGGTGTTTTGCCCTGATAAATGCATACAAAGGAGGAAACAGTTTTCTTACCCTGCTGGTTTGATAATCCTTTGCCTCTTTTGTGCATCTAAGTATAGGATTCTTGGGTAGTGTGGTAGTGTTAGGGGAGCTGTATTATGTGGATAAAGGATAGTTTAAAGGATTTCTTTAGTTATGATCTTGTTGTCGGTATTTGCCACTTTCCTAATAGGAGATATGCACAGTCAGTTTCAGCCTGCATGTCAATACAGGCCAAAAGAGCTTTAGCAGTCTTGTTGTATATGACAGGTCAGGAGAGATCCAAGCTTCACAAGTGAAGTGAATATCAAGAGATGAGATGGATAATATGAGTGGTGAGTGAACATTTTCTTCCTACATACCTTTAAACTGACTGAAATGATTCATATAGAAAAACAATCTTTATTTCAATATATTGTGAATATGATAGCAGAGTTTAAAAATGTTAAATGTATAATCACAAAGATACGGCCATGGACTTTCCTTAATTTGAATTAACATTTTTTATCCAATTGTCATGGCCGGGTCAGAGCCAGGATCTTAGGCAGAAAAGGAAGGGTAACTAAGGAAGGGGAGAGGAGATGTAAAGGGCAGGCAGCACCCTCTCCCCTCTCCCGCCTACTATTCCAAGACTTGAGAGACCCGGTACTGCCTTGTTCTTATCCCCAGGTCATTCCTCATGGGCCTTAGGAACTATGCCATCCCCCTCCATTGGCTCAGGGTCCCACTCCCCTTCAGCCTCAGACCCTGGCTCCAACAGGGACATGACACAATGTGACCATGGAAAAGAGTATGGATATCATTGCAACATTAGTATCACCAATCACAGTCACATGAAAAATGATTGTATCAATCACATTATTTATTTATTACTGGACTAATTCAAGTTCAGTATACATTCTTACACACATTCTTAATTTAGGTGTTTATGTTCAATAAGTATGTTCAAATGAAGTTTATTGTACATAGTTGTTTCTTTATCTGACTATATGTTTTCAAATCTTACATTTATCATAGTAATAATTCAAAAGATAAATGAGTGCAGATCCCGCATTAGTGAAATGGCGATGAATTGCAGAAAAATAATTTTATGAAAATTTAGAAGGTTGTCATCTGGAAAGCTTTAAACTGCATTAAAAGATAAAAATGCATTGACTAAATACAATAAAAATAATAAAATATCAATTATTCAAATATGCTTTTATGAACATAAGAATTGCTTTCCACCTTCTGAATTTTTTTGATAGAGATTATAGATTTTATAAATTAAAATAATGTACATTTTTATCCAAAAGTTCTTTCTAACATTCTAACTACAGCAATAATAAACAGATAAATTCATGTTTTTTTTAAAAATTCATGTCAGTTTTCTCAATCAATAGAATAAAGTTGTTAGATTCAACCCCAGTTATCCCAGACCAATAATGTCATGGTTCAAATATAATGGGAGTTATAATTCACCAAAACCTAAGAATAAGTAATTGGAGACATTGTCTTAGCTGATTTCCTTTCTCCTACTTGTATTGGTTGTTGCATTTGGTCTTTATAAGTAGAATCAAACTGAATGCAACTACGGAAAATGTTCTGGAAAGTGTGGAATTTGCATAGACTACAGTATGTTAGCTTACATTTCAAATTAATTAGATATTGTTATTCTTCATTAAATATTAAGAAATTAACAGCCTCAACAGCTAATGAACAATTTCCAGGAAAAATAACCTTACTTAAATTTATGATAATTGCTGAACATTCATCATAAAAAATAGAAACTGAAACTATAATTGAAATGAAAATTGGAACATATTCAATTGGGTGGTTTGTACAAAGAGATCCTAGTAATTTTTTTTCATCCTGAATTTGTCCAGAATATGCAACATAATGTTTTGTTAGTAATACATCTCAATGGCCAAGGAATGAGTATGATTTCTATAATATTTTATATTAATATGTCTACCGATGTTAATTTAGGTGTTTTTGAGATGGAAAAGCATTATTTACTACTGGTTTTACATTTGACTTAATTGATCATAAAGAGTGACTAAATACAAAGGAGTAATTTAAGAGTTAAAACTTAAATTTTTCTCATTATGGCTTGTGAGGATTTAAAACATTGTTTTTCGTTTTGGCATTTAATTCCATCAAGCTCCATTACTTAATTTAGAAGGACTGCTTACATCGTACAAGCTCTTATACATCACCCGTATCAATCTCTATATAATATAGGAGATTATGAAAGTCAGGAAAAAATTATCTGGATTATTTGGGCAATTTGAGAACATATATAAAATTAATCATTCATGGAGCAAATGCTGCATATTCCGGAAATGTTTTCAAAAGGAAATGTAAGTAAAAATACTAAAAAAAAAAATTGTGGCATAATCCCATATATAAACTGGCTACAGATGAAGCATGCAATCATTTATATTACTTTATGTTTCAGAGACACATACTTCATATGATGATCAATAATACCTGTCTACAAAAATGGATTCCTTGTGTAAATTAATACTATTTGGAATACGCTATGCTACACTAAGCTAGGCTAGGCTAGGCTATGCTATGTTGTGTGTGTTTGTGTGTTTGTGTGTGTGTGTGTGTGAGAGAGAGAGAGAGAGAGAGAGAAGAGAGAGAGAGAGGGAGGGAGGGAGGGAGGGAGGGAGAGGGAAAGAGAGAGAAAATTACTTTTTGCTATGTTTGCTGTACCAGATAGCATCAAAAGTATTCTTTGTAGTGAAGCTTTGAAATCTTTGTTTCTTTATTCTGTTCCAGATAACCAGTCACATATGTATTGCTAGATGGGGTGTAGAGATTGATGTGTATTTACAAAAAAACCCCAATATTTTTGCCAAGTTCTATGGCAGCACCTACCCAGAGTTTAACTGATCTTGAAAAACTAAGCAAGACGACTGCTTAGTAGTCAATGTTTCATCAAGAACTCCCAGGGACTGAAAAGAAGACAGAGCGAGACAAAGTCAGATGAGAGAGGGATGGAGGAAGAGAAGGAAGGAAGGAAGGAAGGAAGGAAGGAAGGAAGGAAGGAAGGAAGGAAGAAAAAAAGAAAGAAAGAAAGAAAGAAAGAAAGAAAGAAAGAAAGAAAGAAAGAAAGAAAGACCAGAAGCAAGCTGTGGCAAACTATGTCATACTGATGTCAATATGGACTTTTCATCAATTCTTGTCAGGCTTTTGGTAGCAACCTGGATGAAAGTGGTTTGTCTCAAGAGCAGGTTTTTCTGAGTTATATTAATCAGATTTATTTAGAGAATGGTTAAAGTAACAACAAAAGAAATCTGATAAATATTTTACTTTCAATATAAATCTATACATAAGCCAAATAAGATCGAAAGTTTCTTGTCTTTCTTCCACACAAACAGTACATATTGTTTGAAATGATTTAATTCTTATTTGATCGAAAACTACACTTGCCCTTGCAATCTACACTTGCAATCAGTAGGATTAACCTGAAGAAAGTATTACTGTACTCTTAGTATATGTTACTTCACAAATTGTTTTGTGATATGTGCAGGAATTTGTTTCACATACTACTCTTGTAGAAGGACTCAACTTTTAAATGGGGCTACAAAGAACCATTGATGAAATTGTACTGGTTCCCGAATTTGCCCTTGCCACTTACGTATTGATCTTGTTATATTATATTCTGCCTTTATTCAGAAGTACAAAGTAATTTCCATAGGAACCTCCCTTAATTTTATCCCCACAGCTGGAACTCTATGACATAGATTGGGCTGAGAGAAGGTGACTGGCACAAAGTTATCCAAACAATTTCCATGTCTGATGGTGAACCTGAACTTAGATCTTTCCAGTGCTAGCGTTCAGGGGTGAAATCCAGCAGGTTTGGACAGGTTCTGGAGAACTGGTAGCGGAAATTTTGAGTAGTTCAGAGACCAGTAGCGGAAATTTTGAGTAGTTCAGAAAACTGGAAAATACCACTTCTGGTTGGCCCGAGAGTGGGGTGGGAATGGAGATTTTGCAATATCCTTTCTCCTGGAATGGGATGGGAATGGAGATTTTGCAGTATCCTTTCCCTGCCATGTCCACCAAGCCATGCCCACAGAACCAGTAGTAAAAATATTTGAATTTCACCACTGCTAGCGCTGGTTTTGCACTGCACCACACTTCTATTATGATACCTTTCTACCTGAATAATGACAAAAGACATTAAAAAGGCTATTTTAAGGAAGACAGTATTGCCAATGCAAAGAATTGACTCTTGTTTTTATTTTAAAAGGGGAAAGTGAATAATGTACATGATAACAGAACACTATTTAAAGTCATCTATAAATGGAACATGTTCTTTTATACTGCCCTATGTATAACGCAGGCAGGACTAAATTACTGTCTCTCCTAGAACTAGATCTCTCTGGATCCAATGCTAGTAATTTGACCTTATATTGTTTAGGGGATGGCTCTCACACATTACTTTTCAGGTTTCTAAATATTTTTAAGAACTGTAACTATTAGAGGAGAACGCTGTAATTCCTCTCAGCCAAGGCTTCTGGTAGCCAACTGTTTATGATATTACTTTCCCCACGTTCTTTTGCAATTATATTTGTATTTTGGTCTGTGACCGCAAATAAAATAATATTATTATTAAAGCATTTGAAAGTGTAATTTATATAAATGATGAAAGGTAAGAAGAAACATATTGGCTCTGCCTATTGTAATTCTCGAAATTTACATATGTAAAAGGTAATTTTATACAAAGAATAGAGAATCTCTATGGATAATTATGTGCTGTAGTTTTTCTCTACAAGTAGAAAAAAATGAGTGTAAAGACAGAGAGAGTCAAAATATAGTCCGTGTTTCTTATCTGCACAAAGGAGTGTTTCTCAGCCTCTACACCTTTAAGATGTGTGGACTTCTAGAATTCCCTAGCCAACATGTTGGCAAGGGAATTCTGGAAATTGCCATCCATACCAGAGGTGGGTTTCTACAGGTTCTGACCAGTTCTGGAGAGCCGGTAGTGGAAATTTTGAATAGTTCGGAGTACCAGTAGTAAAAATTCTGACTGGCCCCACCCCCATCTATTCTCTGCCTCCCAAGTCCCAGCTGATCGGGAGGAAATGGAGATTTTGCAGTAACCTTCCCCTGGAATAGGGTTGGAATGGAGATTTTACAGTACCTTCCCCTGCCACGCCCACCAAGCCATGTCATGCCCACCAAGCCACACCCACAGAACCGGTAGTAAAAAAATTTAAAACCCACCACTGACCCATACATCTTAAAGTTGCCAATGTTGACGAATATTTGCATAAAGACAGAATGCTATAGGATGCCTGAATGGACTTCGTAAGTCATACTGTGCACCTTCATTCAGAAGTAAATTTACATGAATTTGCAAATAAACTGAAACTCTTCTTCAGGAAGATTAATTGTGCCAAAGCTGATTTTTAAAATCCATTTACAATACAAGCTATCATTTTCCTGGTGGTTCACAACAGCAAGGCTTTCCCTGCAATGGAGTTTCTTCTTTCATTTCTAGCAGAATATCACAGTGATGGCTAACCCTTTTCTTGTCATGTGTCAAAAGCATGTGTGCTTGCCGGCACCTATAATTCAAGGTGCGCGCTCCCTCCACATGCATGCACGACCTCCCCACAAGCCCTGAAAATCAGTTGGCCGGCAGGAGGCGCGCGCGCACATGCATGGCAGAGCTGAGCTAGGCAATGGCTCATGTATCCGCAGAGAGGGCTCTGTGTGCACCCTGTGGCACGTGTGCCATAGGTTTACCATCACATGAATATCATGTGGTTTTAGTGTCATTGTGACATAGCAGCTAAAGTGCTGAACTGGGAATAGAGAGACACCAGTACTAATGCTCACTCAGGCATGAAAACTGGCTGGCTGATTTGGACCAACTGGCTAAGACACTGAGTTTGTCAATCAGAAAGGTCGGCAGTTCAGCGGTTTGAATCCCTACTACAGGTCTCCTGCGTGAGCAGGGGGTTGGACTCAGTGGTGGGATTCACCCAGTTTGCACCACTTCGGGACAACCGGTTGTTAACTTTCTGAGCAGTTTGGCAAACTGGTTGTTGGAAGAAATCATTAGGGCAGAGAACAGGTTGTTAAATTACTTGAATCCCACCACTGGTTGGACTAGATGACCTCCAAGGTCTCTTCCAACTCTTGTTACTGTTAAATCATAGTAGATAGGTCCGTATTATTTAATGAAGTGATTTTCATTCTGCAACAAATTTATTTGGGCCATGTTGCAGGTTCTTGAATAGTACAGACTAGAACACAATTTTTTTTTTTCGTGGAGTCCTTGATGCTTTCTGATTTTGGTGGTTTTCTTACAAGCATTTCATTACCAAACTAGGTAACATCATCAGGCTAGAAGGGACTAGTGTTTGCTTTTATGCTTATATACAGTACTTGTGACTTGCCCTGTTATGATTGTGGAGTGTTCTTAGTGGTTCTTGATGGGGCTGTTGTTTACTGTTAGCTTGTTTGTTTATTAATTCCTTGATTGGGGTATTGTTTTTTTTTTTTTTATTGTTGATCTAGGGTTAATCTTGGCATTAATCTCTGCTCATATGGGTGTTAACTGATGGTGAGAAGATCTTTTTGTTTTGGGGAGGTACCTTTTATTGTCTCTTTTGAATGGGATGTAGATGTTGTTTATCTCTATGCACCTGTTGAGGACCAATTCGTCTGAGCGCCAGGCTACCAGGAATTGTCTAGGGTTCTTAGATTTGGCTTGATCTAGGATGGTCACAGTTTCTCAGTTGAAACTATGATTAAAGGATTAAGTCTGTAAATCTGTTGTGAAAGTTATGAGTTTTCATAATGTTTTCTGACTACTAGTCAGTGTCCAAGACTATGATGACCAATCTTAGTACTCCAAAACCACGTAGTAATTTTGTTTATTTAGATTACTTAGTACTCCAAAAATTTGAGTGCAAGGCAGGGGTGAGATTAAGCCATCTTCACAAGCTTTTTCTTCTTCTGGTTTGATCTCTTTTCTAGATACACATAGGCTTTTTACTGAGACCTCCAAAACCTACATTACTCCATCTTACCTTGGTTCAACCTGCCTGGGATTCTGCTGCTGTTCATTATTCCAGTTTGGGCTCAGCTCTGTCCCTATCAATACCCTCCAGGACATTTTCTCTAGTTGCCACAAACTATCTCTCCTCCTCTTTGTTGCTGTCCTGCTTAATGAACACACATGCACATTTACCTCCCCCATCTCTCCTTCTAGTTTTGTCCATTCAGTCTTTTTTTCTTTCTTTCTTTCTTTCCTTCTTTCTTTCTTTCTTTCTTTCTTTCTTTCTTTCTTTCTTTCTTCCTTCTTTCCTTCCTTCCTTCCTTCCTTCCTTCCTTCCTTCCTTCCTTCCTTCCTTCCTTCCTTCCTTCCTTTCTTTCTGTCCCTTTTTTCCTGAGAAGCTTTTCTTCCTTTTTCTTCCTATTCCACTGTCTTTTTTTGCCTAGGCCTTGAGCCAAATCTTCTTTTTCTGTGTCCTAGTTCTTTCCTATTCCAGTTGTCCTTTCCAAAAGATTCAGTTAGTGTAAAGATGAGTTCCTTTTAGCATTGGCGGAAAAAAAGACATGCTTTTATGTACAAACACTGTAAACCCTGTTCACAGAAATCATAATCTCATGGGGTTAACTGCATGTAACTGCATAATTATATATAGCTGCATAATGGCAGCAGCCTTAAAAATAGAATCTGCTAGTAGCTAAACCAATTTTTAATAAATGCATGGTCAATAAAATCTGCTTATAATGAGTCCCCTTGGAAGGAATGTCAGGTCTGGTATTGTAGTCAACCTTCCAGTATAGCTAAATTTGAGTTACCTTGATAAGTTATTCATTGGTTTGCCTTTGAAATATAGGCAGAAATGTTATCCAAAGAAATTAGAAACCATTTTTGTAACTTCACATGAATTCTGTTAGTTATTCCTAGGACAAAATCTAGTCTTTAAAATGTCGTACTGGGGGTGGTGGATTCTAACTAATATCCATTATGTTTTATTGCCATGATATTATGTATCCAAGCTAATTGTTTGACCCAAATAAAGTGTTTTTAGATACCATTTTGAGAAAGAAAGAGAGAGAGAGAACAGAGAGAGGGGGGATAGCAGTGGTGGGATTCAGCCAGTTCGCACCACTTCGGGAGAACCGGTTGTTAACTTTCTGAGCAGTTTGGCAAACTGGTTGTTGGAAGAAATCATTACGGCAGAGAACCAGTTACTAAATTACTTGAATCCCACCACTGGGGGGTAGTAACCATGAATGGTGGTTTTCAGTGTATGACTATGTAAATTATTTAAAATGTATTAGCTGACTATATTTCCAAATATCACTGTGTTTAGGCCCCATACATTCTCACAGCTAGATACTTGAATTCAGCATCATATTGTATTTCAAATCTACCTTTATCTCCTTTAGAATTTCACATGTTATTTGTTTTGTGAATAGAGCCATAATATATTCAAATTGCAAATGGTAAGAACAATCACACTAAGAGCCCCTACATTAAATGGAACAGAAATGCTTTTTTTTTTTCTATCCAGAATTTGTGAACAATCCTTTTTCTGATGAGTGCAATTCTGCTATTATCAGTATCTTAGTCTTTCCATGTTTTATGCCGGGGAACAAATTGTTTTATTCAAATACTTGTGTTTGTTTGTTATAAGGAACCACTAGAATATTCTAGTATAGAAATTAGGAAAGATTTATGGTAAAGTACATTTGTCTTAATTTAGCTCACGTTTGCAAGATTCATTGCGGACTTCAAAACAATGAATCATCTCCAAAAGTAATATAGTTGCTGAAGATTATCAAGTGATTTGCACTAACCAACCGCAAAGTAATTTCCTCAGATACCCATGGGCTATGATACTCTTGGGACCGAAACCTTATCTTTGAACCTAGTCTATATTAACTTTTTCCCCCTGGGACTTCAAAGACTACTGAGACTTCCATGCTCAGATGGTTTTGTACAGCAGAGACATAAAAAGCAGCTTAGGAACAGCATCAAAAAGCATAATCTTGTTATCATAAAATAAAGCATATACTTGCAGTGCAAAGTGATGCTACATATTGCATTCATATCCAAATAAGCTAAGCCACATCAGCCAATCACTGGAGGAAATCTGGAAAACTGAATGGTGATCCATTATAAAACCATTAGGCATTTAATATAATGGAAATTTTTAAACTTCTATCACTTTGTGTATAGCAAAATGCTACATTATATAGGCATCTGCTCTAGAATTTGAATGTGATATAATCACGATCCATCCATCCCCCTGCTATCTTAGCTATTTCTTAAGTTTAATATATATATATATATATATATATATATATATATATATATATATATATATATATATATATATATATATATATATATATATATATATATATATTTGTTTTCTCAGGTTTTCGCGGGTGTTTGTATGTAGGTCTTTGGTTATTCGGGTCTTCTCCCACGTAAAATTGGAAGTGTCTTGGCGACGTTTCGACGAAGTCTCATTCGTCATCTTCAGGCTGGTGTTCTCGGCTTCGTGCTTCCAGGAGCAATGTGAGATTGCAGCTGTCTCTTCCTTTTAACTGCTAGTGGGGGTGTGAGCTGATTGGGTGGGAACTTGGCTGTGTTCTGATTGGGCGGAGGTGTGTTCTGATTGGTTAGGGGCTAGGCTGTGCTCTGATTGGATGGGGGGTTGGTTGTGCTCTGATTGGCTGGGGGTGTGTTCTGTTTGGGTGGGGGCTTGGTTGTGCTCAGCTTAGTCTGAGTTGCAGGGGGATTTGAGCTGGTGAGCTGCTTCGTGTTTGTGGCCGTGCGAGCTCTTCATGGTGGGTGTCAGTCTGCTTCATGTATGGATTGGAGAGGTTTAAAGTGGCTAATGATGCAGCTGCAGTCTGGCTTCTGGTCCTTGGTCGTGGCTCATTATCAGTGTGGGTTTGAGTCTGCTTTCTGCTTGGATGTGTGGTGGTGACATTCTGTGTGGCTCTCGTGAGTGTGGGTCTGGTGTCATTCGTCGTGTTAGGGACTCGTTTGTCAATAAGGGCGGCTTTCCAAATGGCTGGTAGGCGGGAGGTATCGTCTCGTTTGTTCATGCTGTGTGGGCATTTTTCTATCTCGATGGTTTCTCTGATTATTCTGTTGTTAAAGTGTTCAGTTTTGGCGATAGTTCTGGTCTTTTTAAAGTCAATATCATGTCCTGTGGCTTTAAGGTGTTGGACCAGGGAAGAAGTTGGTTCCTCTTTTCTGACTGAGTTCTTGTGTTCTTCTATGCATGCACTTATTCGTCTGTTGGTTTGTCCGATGTATGTGGTGGGGCAGGCGGTGCATGGGATTTCATATACTCCTTGATTTTCTAACTCAATTTTGTCTTTGGGGTTCCTTAGGATGGTGGATATTTTTCGGTTTGTGCAGAATGCTGTCTTGATGTTATGTTTGTGGAGGATTTTGCTTATTCTGTCTGTGGTGCCTTTTATGTATGGGAGGAGGGCTTTGCCGTTTTCTTGTTCTGTGTCTTGGATTTTAGTGGGGGTTTCTTTTTGGATTAGGTTGGTGATCTTATTTCTTTGGAATCCATTGGATGTTAGTACGTTAGTGAGGGTGTGTAGTTCGGTTTTTAGGTGTTGTTCGTCAGCTAAGCGTTTTGTTCTAGAAATGAGTGTCTTGGCTACAGAGTTGATCTGGGCAGGATGGTGGTGTGAGAGTGCGTGCAGATAGCGGTTTGTGTGTGTTTTCTTCTGGTAGATAGTGTGTCCTAGGTAGCCATTGGATTTTCTGTAGACTAAGACATCCAGGAAGGGAAGTTGGTTGTTCGCTTCTGTTTCCATGGTGAACTGTATTTTGGGGTGTAGGCTGTTGAGGTGTGTGAGGAAGTTGTCCAGTTTTTCTTTACCATGTGGCCAGATTATGAAGGTGTCGTCCACATATCTGAGCCAGAGTTTGGGTTTGTGATCAGATTTTTCTAGAGCTTGGGTTTCAAAGTATTCCATATAGAGGTTGGCAATGACAGGTGAGAGGGGTGATCCCATGGGTGCTCCTTCTGTTTGTTTGTATTTCTGTCCATTATGGATGAAGTATGTGTTGGATAGGCAGTGGTTGGTCAGATCTAAGATGTGCTTGGGGGTGTATATATATATATATATATATATATATATATATATATATATATATATATATATACATTTTAAACTTTTATATTACACTTTTATTGGATTGTAAACTGCCCAGAGTCACATGGCAACAAGATTGTAATAAATAAATGTATTTATTGTCACCATTTTTCCCCAGCATCATACATGATTATCATTCAGAGAATTCTATTAGAGAATAATTCTATACAGAAAATATTATTGCTGCTCTTGTATTTCTGATTCTTTTTGCTGCATTTCACTAGTGTCACAATAGCTTTAAATGGGGCTGGGAAGAATAATGCAGAAGGAGGTCTATGTATATATTTTATATAAAATAGTCTTGGAGAATGTGGTACAAATGCAGTGAGAACTGGTCTTTCTAGAATCAGCTCATATCCCAAAAAATCAAGAAATTCATTCTGAGAAAAGTGTTGCTGAGCTTCTATTCCGAAAAATGCAGATATGCTTGGAGGTATTTGCACCTTTATAAATTGCAGTCTATTGAAACATACCTGACATCAAATATCAGACAGAATCTTGATATTCGTTCTTACATACTACCTTCATTTTCAAAACACGGATTTTCCAAGATGATTTGGTGGGAAGACAGTGGTTGGATTTCCAGAACAGAAACAACTGTCCTGATCAAGTCATACTTCTGGTGGGAGGAGAAAATACGTACTGAAACATCTCAAAACATCTTATCAAAACCTTTAACGCTTACTGTACTTACTGATAATATTTAAAAAACAGTAATATGTCATACACTTGAATTGGAATGGCTATTTGTCAGGATTGTCCTATTTACCCATATACTATATTTTTCAGAGTATAATACGTACCGGAGTATAAGACGCAGCTTAGTTTTTGGGAAAGAAAATAGGAAAAAAAATCTGCCTACCAGGTATTCATCTGGCTAGCGTCCTTAGTCTGGTCAGCTTCAGCACATTAATTTGCTCGTTTTTATCCCCTACTTGGGGATAAAAAACATCTTCTAAAGCATAACTGATCTTTGGAAAGAGAAGCAATGAGAAAAGCAAGCAAACCACGGAGATCACTTCACCCTTTAGCGCCTCGTTTAGGGCTGAAAGAAAACTTCACAACTGAGAATCGAAGGGACCAGGCAAAGCAAGGAAGATCGCTTCACTGAAAAAAAGCTTCTAAAGACAGCTGAGAGTCGGAGGTAGATCGCTTCACTGGCTAGCGTCTCGTTATGGTGGAAAAAATTCTTCAAAAAAGCTACATTTGGAATATAAGACGCACCGAAATTTTCAACTCTTTTAGTCGGGAAAAAAATGTGTCTTATACTCTGAAAAATACAGTAGTTTTCAAAGGATTTCACAGGACCATGTCCGGCAACCTATCCTAATTTTGTCTATTCTGGATTGTATTATGAAAAGTGTAACATTTTGTTAGATATAATTCTTAGCATTTCCAAGTAAAGGAATGATAATTTATGTATGAATACCTGTTTTGACCTTCTTTGTTGTCAACTTCTGTTTCACAAAATATTTTAAGCTGTGGATTTAGTATTTCCCTATTGATTGTTATAACTAAATTGATATACATGGATGGCTAAACATTAAAAATGAATTTTGGTTATAAATAGTACCTAAAATTATACCAAGTTCAAAAGATATTATTTAACCTTCAAAAGTGCAGTCTTCCAAAGAGTGCTTTTCAAATAGTTAGATATCTCCTAATATGAATTCACACAAGAATGAGTTGGAAAGGCCCATGAAACTCTTTCACTTTGAAAGTGTACATTTTCTTTTCTTATAGTAATTAATTAGTAAAAGTAGAAAAGCTTGTGAGTTACCCCAGAAGTTTAGAAAAAAACTGTTATATAAATAAATATATGCAGGTAAAGTATAAAAAAAAAAATCTTTGGAATTCTAGAGAACATCTTATCTTTCCCATATCAATAACTGAATCAGAATACATGATGCAGTTCTTATCATGATTGTTTTAAAAACTGAAAGCATTTGTGAAAAGCATGTACACAAAACTGTTTGACAAACAGGTACACAATTTGTACACAAAATTGTTATGTATTGATACTTTTAAGCGGGAATTTCAAACCTGCCTTCGTTTCTGATTGGCTGACAGTCCCTCCTGGATTGTATATAAGGAGGGCTGCAGCCTCTGAGTTTTTGCTGAAGTCTCACTGTATATTAAAGAGCTGTTGTCACTTGCTTCTTGTGCCTCTCGTTATTCCCGAACCACTTCATTGGCGACGAAGGTGGGATAGAGGCTACAAGAAGCCAACCAGTGAGACCACGAGCTTCAGCTAGGCGACGAGGCGAACCACAGGAGGCATACCAAACATGTCTGCCCACGTTCCGCCCAAGCCTTTTGATCCGACCCGCGAAAAATGGGTCTCGTACCTAACAAGGTTCGAATGCTCGCTTGAAGCCAGCGACATGCAGGGCCTCTCTGCTAATCGAAAGAGAGCCCTCTTCCTAAGCCATTGCGGACCGGACGTGTTCGAGATGGCCGAGTCACTGTGTGAGCCAACGCCGGTTCAAACCGTCTCCTGGGACACCCTGATGGCAACTCTCCGGGCTCACTACGCTCCCGTCCCCTCCAAGTTCGTGCAACGATACCAACTCAGACAGCGCGTTCAACGTGAGGGAGAACCGGTCAGCGCGTACATGGCTAGCCTGAGAAAAGCTGCAACCCATTGCGACTATAGAGACTTGGACGATGCGTTGCTTGAGCAACTTATCTGTGGTGTTCGGGACATTAGGCTGCAACGGCGCCTGCTCGCCAAGCCTGATTTGACACTTGCTGGAGCCCTAGACGAAGCCAGGGCTCATGAAGCCTCCACAAAAGCCGCAGAAACACTGCAGCGTCCGCTGACCAGCAAAGACAGCCCCAAGTCTGCCCCGGTGCACAGAGAAGACGCCGGATCCAGCTCGGAGTCCGAGTCGGATGAGGACGTCTTCCGAACAGAGCACCAGAGAAAAGACACTGGCAGCCCCCGGCGAAGCTGTCCCAGCTGTGGCGGGCACCATGATAGACTGTCCTGCAAATACAGAGAGGCTATTTGCAGGCATTGCGAGAAAAAAGGGCACTTGGCGCGAGTCTGTAGAGCCATTCTGCCCAGAAAACACCAACCACGTGAGCGCCGCAGCCAACCGGAGTCAGCGCACCAGAAGCAGCCAACAAGAGAAGGCGGCGTGAAAAAACGGCGCGAATTTGAACAGTGAGATGGCCGCAGCATACATATCGACCAGGCCAGCACGGTGATCGAGGACAAAGTCAGCATGGTGGTCGAGATCAACGGAAAGCCATGCTCGATGGAGATCGACACCTGATCAGCTCTCTCCATAATGTCGTGGGAGACCCTAAAGACCCTCCTGCCGTCGTTCCGGAAGGACCAGCTCTCCAAGCAGAGACTGCGCATCCTAGACTACCAGGGGAACTGAGTCCCCCTCGAAGGCGTGGGCACGTTCCGAGTCACCTACGGAGACTACGAAAGAGACCTGCCGCTGACCATCATCACAAAGCAGCTCCCTAGCCTTCTGGGCATGGGGTGGTTCCGAGCCCTTGGCATGGGCTTCACCGGCATCCACCTGATGTCCAAATCAACTCTGAAAGACAGTCTCCTGTCCGAGTTCCAAGACGTCTTCGGGGACACATTGGGCAAGTATGTGGGGACCCCTATTTCACTGAACTTAGACCCCAATGTAGCCCAAGTAAGACTTAAGGCCAGACGAGTGCCGTTCGCATTGAAACCGAAGATCGATGCGGAACTGGACAAATTGATTAAGCAAGGGGTGTTGGTTCCCGTTGACCATGCCAAGTGGGAAACCCCTATAGTGACCCCAGTAAAGTCCGACGGCTCAATAAGAATTTGCGCCGACTACAAGTACACGATCAACAAGGCTTTGCAGCCGAGCGCCTGTCTGGTGCCGATCGTGCATCATCTACTACACTCCCTGGGGCCCGGAAAAATTTTTGCCAAATTAGACCTGGCCCAAGCCTATCAGCAGTTACCAGTTGACGACGCCACGGCAGAGGCGCAAACAATTGTAACTCATAGGGTGCATTTAAATGCACCAGGCTCCAGTTTGGGGTGAGCGTCGCACCCGGCCTATTTCAAAGCACCATGGAGCGCCTTTTGCAAGGACTCCCAGGAGTGGTGGACTATTTCGATGATGTTCTAGTCAGCGCCCAGGACGAACGTCAGCTAGGGGACAGAGTAAGGAACGTCCTGTCCAGGTTCAGAGAAGCGGGACTGAAACTTAAGAAAAACAAGTGTATGATTGCTGTCCCCTCCGTGGAATTTCTGGGGTACAGGGTGGACGGCACAGGCATCCACCTTACCGAAAGCAAGGTTAGAGCTATTAAGAGTGCACCTGCCCCCAAATCCAAAGCGGAGCTCCAAGCCTTCCTTGGACTGCTCAATTTTTACTCCATGTTCCTGAAGGACAAAGCCACGGTTGCAGATCCCCTACACAAGCTTCTAGGGAAGAATGTACCATGGGTCTGGGGGAAACCACAGGCAGCCGCTTTTGACGCAGTGAAGAAACTCCTATCTGAGGACAGCTTCCTGATTCAGTACAATACAGCGCTGCCGCTTGTCTTAGTGTGCGACGCCTCCCCCGTAGGAGTTGGTGCCATCCTAGGCCATAGACTGCCGAACGGCCTAGAGGCGCCCATTGCGTTTTACTCTCGCACCCTGTCCAGCGCAGAGTGGAACTATAGTCAGTTGGACAGAGAGGCTCTGGCTGCGATTGCGGGGGTTAAAAAGTTCCACGAATACCTCTATGGCCGAAAATTCGAACTTGTGACCAATCATAGACCCTTGCTAGGACTTTTGGCGGGCGATAGGCCAACCCCCGCTGCCCTTTCCCCTCGTTTGACCAGATGGGCCATTTTTCTGTCAGCCTACTCGTATCAGCTCGTCCATCGACCTGGCCGAACCCTGGGTCATGCGGATGCCCTTAGCCGCTGCCCCCTTCCCGACCTGCTTGACAACCCAACGCCAGAAGCCTCCGTTCTTTTGTTGGACACTTTGACTTTGGGCCCTATCTCCTCTTGCGAGGTGGCGAAAGCCTCGGCTAGAGACCCAATCATCCGTACTGTTATGGGTTGGGTACTGAAGGGGTGGCCGGTCAAGGTGGACGGAGGGGAGTATCAAGGTTATGCCAACAAACACAACGAACTGTTTATGCAAGGGGGTTGCTTGCTGTGGGGTGACAGGGTGGTAATTCCAACAAAGCTACGGAATAGAGTTTTAGAGTTGCTGCACGAAGGGCATCCGGGCATTGTTAGGATGAAATGCTTAGCCCGCAGTTATGTCTGGTGGCCCAACATGGACCAAGTCATTTCCGAGTGGGTGGGGAGGTGCAGACCCTGCCAGGAGTCTCGTCCCGATCCCCCAGTAGTGCCCATCCGAGAGTGGGAGAAACCAAAAGGCCCATGGGGGAGGATCCACATTGATTTTGCCGGCCCTTTCCACGGGCAAACATTTTTAATAGTTGTTGATGCCTACTCAAAGTGGCTCGAAATCATCTTAATGCCATCAACAACGGCCGAGGCAGTTATCAAGGTCCTAAGGAAGTTGTTTGCCACCCACGGCCTGCCGGATACCCTGGTATCTGATAACGGCCCCCAATTTACGGCAACTCTTTTTGAAGGCTACTTGGCCGGACTGGGCATCCGCCATGCCCTATCAGCTCCATTTCACCCGGCTTCGAATGGATTGGTTGAACGCTTTGTTAGGACAGCCAAAGAAGCACTGTCCAGATTAGACAACGGGGACTGGCAGGCCAGAATAGACCAATTCCTAGCAGTCCAGCATGCCACACCATGCACAGCAACAGGGAGAAGCCCAGCAGAACTCCTCATGGGCAGGAAGCTCAGGTGCATGTTAGACAGGCTTCACCCTAACTACTCGCACGAAAACTTTAAGGGAGAAACCTGTGGCCTAAGACAGTTTCAGGTTGGGTCCCCGGTGTTCGCTCGCAATTATGCCAGCGGACCTCTATGGGTTGCAGGAACCATAGTGGGTATAACAGGCCCAAAATCGTATACGGTAGACGTAGGGGTGGACAGACTCTGGAAGCGCCACATAGACCAACTTAGAAAAAGGGTGGTCAGCGAGGCAAACATCAATTTAGACATCTCCGAACCTAACTATAACAACTTTCCCAAAACAGCTAACTCAAGCCCGGGTTCGCGAGAATACTTAGCTGACAAGCCCTGGTTCCAGCGCTGCCCCAGCGAGTCGCCACTCCCAGCTGGGGATAACCACGTCCCGGACAAAATCTAGGAGGTTCCATTGGCGGAGCCGGGAGAGACGGAGAGTCCCTCCGACTAGCTCGACGCCCCACCAGACACTGAACTGCGCAGGTCAACTAGGGCGAGAACTCGTCCTAAGCACCTGCGAGATTTTGTGTGTACATATGTTAATTTCTGAGTATTAGTGCTTTCTGGGAAGGGAGGGGTGTTATGTATTGATACTTTTAAGCAGGAATTTCAAACCTGCCTTCGTTTCTGATTGGCTGACAGTCCCTCCTGGATTGTATATAAGGAGGGCTGCAGCCTCTGAGTTTTTGCTGAAGTCTCACTGTATATTAAAGAGCTGTTGTCACTTGCTTGCTTGTGCCTCTCGTTATTCCCGAACCACTTCAAAAATGTTTGAGAGACAGGTGAATATATGCTGTCAGGCTTCCAAGGAACACCCCCAACAAAATAAAGCTCTGAGGCCTGAGGTTCCTCAAAGTTCCAATTTATTAGAGATGTTGTGTTGGCACATCTGGGAAAACCCCGAATCTGAAAACTTCCAGGTTTCCCCCACCCAGCTAAGAGTTCACAGCCTGCCCCACATTCACAAGTTCATCACATTGTCCAATCAACTCTTCACACTCCACTGGATATAATATTCAGGCAGTCTCCATTAGACACAGGCAAAAGTCAGGCAAAAGTCCTTCAGTACGGAATGTTGTTTTGACTAACTTTGTACCGCTCCAACAACAACCCCCTCCCAACTTCCTCAGCTAAAATATGTGGCAGTTTAGAAGCAAAAAGAAAATTGTCTTCCAAAAGTGACATATGCATTTTATAAAGAAATATGGTTAAAATGTTAAAATCACATGTATGTGACTTTAAAAAATGAATCACTCAGTGATGCAGACTGCCAGGATGAACTGATAAAAAAGACGACTATAGATTGAGAGAGAAAAGTAATATCTATACATACAGTACATGCATACCTACATATATACACAACCTTACTGCTAGTCTTTATGAAATTGCCTTTGTTGAACTATTAAACTCTACCCCATAGAATGTTTTCAAAACCCTATACATCTTTTATAGTAACTTATTTTTAAAATTGTGTACCTAAAATAGTGCTAAATGGTTCTTGTAGTGGTTCACATTTGAAGATCTTCAAATGTGGGCATTATTTTTGGAAGCTATATAAATGCAGATGTTTTTTTAGAAAAGCTGCCTAATCATACATAGAAACATAATCTATGTTATGCAAAGAACATAAAATAAATGCATGGTGATGTTCCTATGTCAAATTTACAGTATTAAAATTAATATCCAGTTAAGGGAAAATCAATGTTAATATGTAAGAAAGTCCACAGATTTTAGTAGGCAAGCATTCTATAGGTCAACCAAGAATGTAAAAATTAGTATGAAGATTCCACTTCACCCAGGATTCATTTCCATAGTTGCTATAATGTATAAAGAAAAATTTGCTTTTCAGTGTATTGTGTGAAGGAAATCATCACCATAGCAGGCTATGTGAAACAGGTCATCATATTAAACCATAATAAATTGTTTAGACATGATGTTTTGGGCAAACACAAGTTTTATTAATCTGGATTTAGGATATAATGTAAATTAATGGCATTTCTTTTGGGGAATCATAAAGAGATTGGCGCTAGGCTCACGATACAGGTTATTTATTTCACCCATTCTGCCTTATTATACTCTGTAGTCATGTTAGATTGCTACTGAAAGTAGCCGCATAAACACATTAAGGTAGATTTCCCAATCTTTATGGCCTCTGTATTAATTCCATGATTCCTTGTACAGTGTAGAAAAAGGGAATTCCATTCTGTATGGGGGTTGAAATCAAGTACATCTAAAAGTTTTTTCAGCTACTTCCAAAGACTTCTTTCCATTCTGCTTTTATATATAACACATATGCATGGCATGATTTATTTGTTTAT
Organism: Arizona elegans; assembly: GCA_022577455.1. Lineage (NCBI taxonomy): Eukaryota > Metazoa > Chordata > Lepidosauria > Squamata > Colubridae > Arizona > Arizona elegans. Next base: position 77,653,914 of record JAKOOJ010000006.1, on the reverse strand, counting down.
GTAGCTCATTTTATACTTAATTATATAGCTTTGTTCAGGCTGCATGGCCAGTAATTAAATCTGTTGAGATATAGAAAAATGTCATCATGTAGTCAGAGCTTACAATAAAAAGTAGTGGTTCAAAGTATTGGAAATAGAATCTAAACATTTAAGGATTCCCCCCACCATCCCAGTAGTACCAAAGTTAACCCATCAAATCTACTGTGTTTGTCTGTCTTGTTAAAAAAATATATTTGTTTAAATTATATTGATTTTAAAATACAGATGCAGTTCTAGCTATCTTGAATTTTGTAAAATATACACACTCAGTGCATGCATGTTTTTGAACTTTTAATTTAAATCTTCTGTTTCTAAAAAGAGCAAGGATGATTCAAAATTCAATCCATTTACTACACAAAAATATAAACAGCAAAATATCAAATTATTTTTAAAATGTGTACTAGCACATTTCTCATTACAAAGTTTGACTATATTCTCCCATAGGCCAGTGATATATTCATATATTAAAAATTTATTAGATAAAACAGGAAATCTTATTACTTAGGGCAAATAGTTTAAGATGTTTAACATATAAACTACTGTTGTGCAAAATGTCAACCATACTCTAACATTTTTAACATTTTCTTTGAAGGTGTTTCATTGCCTCATGGGTAAAATACAAAATAGTGGAGGGTTTTTTACATATGGAAGCAACTTTGCATCTCTGTCTGTGTGTCTGTTTATATAGGTATTTTTCTTTTACTTTATTTACTGTAGACTGTTGACACAAGACCAAAATATATTAATAAAATTATTATTTTATGTTAATGTACATTTTTAAAAAGTACAATAATTCAAGCAGACCTTATCCAAAATGTGCTTGGCATTGTTGCATTAGGCAGCATTAGATGGCAAAAGTTATTGCAATTTCATGGAAGAAACTGTAATATAGTTTTTTGGATCACCAGGGATTGTGTGTCAAGACTTCCTTCTTCTCATTGCCTATGCCCAACTCAACTGCACATAATCACCATTTTCATATAAGATGTGACAAAGCCTCTTGGGTATTCATTCTGCTTAGCATCAGAATCTCCCAGATTAAATATATACGGCTCATTAAACAGCTGGGGAGGAGTATATTGCCTTAGAAATATTGCAGTTTGTCAGGACTGCCTCATCCCAGAACAGAAACATATCTGTAAAACCTGCAGACAATTACATTTTAATGATTTTCATCTTGGCTCATTAGGAGAGCAGTCACCACTGAGACTTTAAGAATAATCATGCAGATGGACCAGTGATATAGCTACAGCTCATCTTTTGAGAATATAAGCATTTAGTGGTTAGAATAAAATTATAAATCATGAGCTATAAAATGAAAAAAGAACATAAAATATGTTTGTGATGTCAGGGTCACTGGAAAGATAGTTTATTGCAGCTGGACATGGACTAGAAGCAAGGTAACTCAGAGAGTTTTCACACCAATCAGAAATCAAATGAAGTTCTAATGACTCTTCAGTCCATCTGATCTTGCTGGACCGAAGGCTGTAAAATACTTGCCCTCAATAAAGAGGTACTTGAAAATTGAACACAAAAAAGGAGAGTAATAGCATCATGATTCTAAAATCAGCTAAATAGGTGGCAACTAGTGTTATGAAATCTATTCGTCACTGAGTGCAAAATGAGCAGTTTAACAGGTTATCAATAAAAAAGAATATTTGTAGCTCAGGGCTGAAATGAAGAAACCTTGATGCTCTCTGAACCTGGTTGTTTTCTTGCAGATGTTTCATTATTCAAGCTAGGTAACACCATCAATGCTGATGTTGTTTCATAGAACCAAGGACTCCTTAACAGAATATGTGATACCAATTCAGTCTGCATGTCAGAACATACATATGTGCAGTTTTTATAAGACAATAGGCTTGCATATCTGCCTATTGTCACACTATTGGATAAAACATAGATACAGGCCAGAGAGAAAGATCTTTTGTGTATGACATATAAAATCTTGAAAAAATGCTGGGATGTGCAGGAAGAGCAAACAACATGTGCAAATGTGCTGCGAAGGAAATAGAAAAATCTGGTTTTGTCTTGGTTCAAGATCCTTTGTTTAATTTAGACCAAGGTTTTGTCAAGGCTGAGAGTAAATATTGCTTAAGAGACGGACTACAGCAGGGTGTCAAACTGGTGATCCCCAGGCCAGATGTATCACATGCAGGCCACAGCCACCCCAGCTCCGCAAAGGGAAAGAACATCACAATATGTCATGTGATGGCAACGTGACGGCAGGTTTGACACCCATGAGCTACAGTATGACAAATTATAATTAATTTGTCACCTATCTAACAAATTAAGATTGGCCAAAAAAATTCTGCAAAGGATTTGTTTTCAACCAGCGTCTAAAGTGACAAAATCCTAGATAAGCTTCAGAGAACATTCAAGCTACTGTAATTCTAGCTGTACGATTATCTTAAAAGTTCAGTAAGAAAGGTATATAAGAATTTAAAATTTTGATTAACTTGTTTCAAAGATTGTGGTAGCCATATAAGTGCACAACAGAACACCAAATATCAAAGTCCATAGTCCAAATATTTACTATTTATATTTCAATAATTTAACTGCTGTTTGGGACCTATTTGGCTTGACTTTTTAATAATGTTCTTTTAGCTCTTATATTACACTCCTGTGCATAGTTAATCTATCTGGTGGAAGATTGAAAATACCTAGGTACCTGAAGTTTGACCTTTTCAATAAGCCTCCAATTGATCTTCCAATTAATTGGAGTCTTGAAAGGCAATATTTTACAGTAATTAATTTCAAGGCATTGCCTAGAACAATATGATTGAAGAGCTTTAAAGCATTTAAGCAGAGAAATATAAGTTATGGATCGAATGATCATGTCATTAGCATAGATGTGATTACAATAACTAAGAATTTATTTTCTTGGACAATTAGCTATTAATGGGTCTACTTTGTGTGTTGATGAATTTAGTCTAATCTGAGATGTATCACTGTAGTGACAACTTGGATTGAAGAAGTATTTCTAAGTAAAATATAGTTATTTTTGCTTACAACTTCTATTCTACTAAGAAACACTTCTAAATTCTAGAATACAACAGAACTTCAATTTGCTAAAACAATGTGTCAGAAAAACCCAAGCCAGCTATTTAGCAATGGAATGTAAAATATATTACCCCACACAATCAGAGACAGTGATTCTTCCTGTTTGCAGTGTTACTGCAAAGGTTTTATTTGGCAGAAAATCAGACAAGAAGTATAAAAAACTTTTGTGTAGGCTTTGGTGTTCTCAGAGCTTGGTTGTTTGATTGCAGATGTTTCATTACCCAATTAGGTAGCATCATCAATGATACTAAGTGTAGGGTTTGCTAGTGCACTGGTGTTAATGATGTTATCTCACTGGGTAATGAAACATCTGTAAGCAAACATAAAATCTTAGATAATACCAAGAACTCCACAATTCCATCCAGAGCTACATACAGTATATTCTCTGCCATTGAAAAGAGAGTCAGATTGGTCTAGTGGTTAAGGCACTTGGCTAGAAAGTAGGAAACCGTAAGTTCAAGTCACACCTTAGCCTTACAAGCCAGCTGGGTGACCTTAGGTCAGTCACTGTCTCTCAGCCAAACTACCACACAGAATTGTTGTGGAAAAATAGTTATTATTATTACTATTATTATTATTATTATTATTATTATTATTATTTTATTTCTATACCGCCCTTCTCCTGAAGAACCCAGGGAGGTGTACAGCCTAATTAAAAACATAAACAAAATTTAAAATTATTAAATAATTGGCTCAATTATAAAACCCCCAAATTTAAAATCCCACATTTAAAACCAATTAAAATCTTTACATTGATAGCCCAGCCTGGTGGAACAATAAGGTTTTGAGGGCACAGCCCGCATTTCTGGGGGCAGTTCATTCCAAAGGGCAGGGGCCCCCACAGAGAAGGCCCTTCCCCTGGGTGTCGCCATCTGACATAATTTGGCCGATGGCACCCTGAGGAGACCCTCTCTGTGGAAGTGGACTGGCCGTGGGAGGCTACTGGTGGCAGAAGACGGTCTTGAAGGTACCCAGGTCCAATGCCATGGAGCGCTTTAAAGGTGGTAACCAACACCTTGAATTGCACCCGGAAGAACACTGGGAGCCAGTGCAGCTCACGCAGGAGGGGTGTCACGTGGGCACAACGAGTTGCGCCCATAACCACCCGCACGGCCACATTCTGGACCAGTTGGAGCCTCCGGGTGCTTTTCAAGGGGAACCCCATGTAGAGAGCATTACAGTAGTCCAGTCGGGAGGTGACAAGGGCGTGAGTGACCGTGCGCAAGGCATCGCGATCCAGAAAGGGCTGCAACTGGCAAATCAGGCGAACCCGATAGAAAGCCCCCCTGGCCACGGCCGTCATATGTTCTTCTAAAGACAGCCGTGCATCCAAGAGGATGCCCAGATTGCAAGCCCTCTCTGTGGGGGGCAAAAACTCCCCCCCCAATAGTCAGTGATGGCACCATCTGACTATATCGCAACACCGGGAACCACAGCCACTTAGTCTTGGAGGGGTTGAATCTGAGCCTATTTCTCTCCATCCAGGCTCGCACGGCCTCCAGGCAGCGAGACATTACATCAAGGGCATCGTTGGGGTGGTCTGGGGTGAAGATGTACAGCTGAGTATCATCAGCCTACAGGTGGATTCTCACCCCAAAACCACAGATGATCTCGTCCAGTGGCTTCACATAAATGTTGAACAGAAGGGGCAAGAGGACCAACCCCTGCGGCACTCCCCATGCGAGGTGCCTTGAAGTCTACCTCTGCCCCCCTTGTCAACACAAACTGCAAGTGATCAGAGAGGAAGAAGGAGAACCACCGCAAAACAGTGCCCCCTATTCCTAACCCCCTCAACCACTGCAGCATGATACCATGGTCAATGGTATCAAAAGAGATCTAACAGGACCAGGACAGAGGAACAACCCCTGTCCCGAGCCCTCCAGAGAACAGCCACCAACGTGATCAATGCCATTTCTGTGCTGTACCCCTGCCTGAAGCCCGACTGGTACGGGTCCAGATAGATAGCTTCATCCAGGTGCCTGGGCAGTTGTCATGCCACCACACTCTCAACAACTTTCACCACAAAACGAAGGTTGGAGACTGGACGATAATTTGCTAATTCAGCCGGGTCCAGGGAAGGCTTCTTGAGGAGGGGCCTCAACACTGCCTCTTTCAAGGCAGCGGGAAAGGCACCCTTACTCAGAGAAGCACTTATAATCCCCTGGAGCCAGCCTTGTGTAACCTCCTGGGAGGCCAGTACCAACCAGGAGGGACACGGGTCCAATAAACATGTGGCGGCACTACCCAGAACCCTGTCCACATCCTTGGGAGCCACAGGATCAAACTCCTCCCAGATAATGTTCTCAAGACCTATCCTCGTCTCTTCCCCCAGACTCACCCAGTCCAAGCCTTCCTGAATCCGAGCAACTTTATCATGCAGGAATTGCACAAAATCTTCAGCTCGACCCTGCAAGTAGGAGAAGTGTGTTGGATATGTTCACTAACTTGAATTATTTGTGCAACTAATCAAGGCAGGATACAAATAAATAAAATAAAAAGTTCTTCACTTAGGGACTATAATTAGTATATGAATTAATGTTATATCAGTTGAAACTGAAGGTTTACAGGGTAGTGGATCAAAATCCAAAATAAATCAGTTGGAAAAATTCAGTTACTGAAATTTTTTATACTGATTTGTTATTGTTTTAACAATTAAATCATATCCAATCTTGGACACTTTACAGGCATGTGGCCTCCATGCTATCCTGTCAAGCACAACTTCTTTCAGTTGGTGGATGCTTATCTTTATATCAGTTTTGATGTATCAAGCCAGTGTGTTCATCCCAATTATGATTATAAAATAATGCAGCAAATTTCATTTGTATATTGTAAACAACAAGCTAAGATATTTAATCCAAGTTTATCTTGAAATTTAGCATGGAAATTTTATGGTAAAATTTGTATAGATAATGTTCCTTCAGTGTTTGGAAACATTAAGGGATTTGTATCATTAATAAGAAAAATTAATGGCAATGTTATAACAACATACTGTTTACTGCAAAAGGAAGCATTGGTTGCAAAAGCAATTAACCATGAGCTGAAAACTGTCCTAAACAAAGTTTGAAAATGTAACTATAGGTCACTTAAGTCACATCTGTCATCGCACTTTGTGAAGAAATTGAAACAAATTTCATTTTGTGCACAGAGGTCAGGCAGTTATGAAGAGGAAAAATGTCACAAGTGTATGAAGTGAAGAATGATATGTTTACTTTCTTTAATCTTGAGCAACAAGAACAATTTTGAAAATTGCTGGATGATACTTGGTTTTCAAAGTTACCTTATTAGCAGTTACCTTTCAACTTTTACAAATTTCAGCATACAAGGCAAAACTGAAAATGTCTTTATCTTCTTTATCTATATTTGATCATGAAAATGGAGAAATGTGATTGGACACTTATGTGAAATAAATATGAAGTGTATTTTTGGACGGACATTCTTACTCACAAATTTAGGCAGGAAAGTGAAAAGGCAGTGGCAAACAGATACAACAGCAGGAAAATTAGCCAGTCTTATACTCTGGAAGCCTACAATCCAGATTGAATCCTTTTAAAAATATTGCCAAAAATATCTCAGTCCAGACAAGTTTTTAAAGCCACTTTACACTTAAACTGCCATTAGTACAGTATAAGAGCAGCATAAAAGAGCATGTAGACATGGCAGCAATTTTCTAACGTTATCTTTCTTTCTAGGAAATCTCCCTCCTCCCTGCTTCACAGTTTGTATAATTACTCCCGCCACTCTGAGAATATTTTTTTTAAATGGAGGAGGGGTAGCATAACTTGTTTTTATTTCTTCCAAAATAAACCTTTCTACATAAACTACAAAGGCATCATTCAGTTTCATATGAAAAGTCATTTACCATCCAAAGTCCAGATACCTATGATGCTTTCAGATCAACTTTAGGCTCAATAGAAATACAGACATTTAACTGGATCAACTCCCAAATCACTTGATTGAGTTGTGCACGAGAAAAGTATCTATAAGCAAATTAGGTCTGCTTTCTTTGTTTTTCCAAAGAGTAACCAGCAGATCATAATCAGACTTTAGATTAAGAGTTAAACTATTCAGCACTAAGTGTACCATAGCGACTAAGGCTATATTCAATCATACAGCATGTGTGCTAATTAATCGTAGAAGTATTTTCTTGCACAGAAGCAGCTTTGAACTCTGTTCTGTATGTTTGCTTGCTTTTAACAGACTTTTTCTTAATGCCAGTTTATTTCTGTAAAATCTTTAGACTTGATCTGTTGGCAGCTTATTGATTTCCATTCAATATTTCCACAAACATGGGAGGGACTGATGTATACCAAGTATCCCCCTAATCAAGAATTACCCAGTAATCCCACAAGTTATTGGCAGGCTAACTAATTACCAATCCAGCGGGAACTCAGCAAAAGAAAAAGAATCTTATTCTCTCACTTGAACATTAACCACTCTGAGATGGCTAAGGATAAAATGTAGGACACCTTCAGTATAATGTTAGTTCTAGATATTTTGCTCCCTTGCATTTTGGTTGCCTATGAAAAAAAATATATGTCCATGAAATCAATAGAAGGCTATTGTATTTTAATATGAAAGGAGTTTTGATGTTTTTATTCTTCTTGTGAACAATGACAATATGATTTCTATATCCTTGCTATGCTGTGAATAATATTAACATTCAGCAGCCATGGTTCACCCAAAGTTTATCATACGTACCTTCCATAGAAATAAAGGAAGCATTTTCAAGAAAACATGCACTTTTCAGCATGATACCAGTAGTGGCTTATACCTGATTTATCCGATGACTTACAACGACTCACATGGAATTTGTCAGTACATTATAATTTACAATTTCATAGTAAATAAATTATTAATGGCATAATGTTCAACTGCTGTAAATAATTTACAACCTGGAAATGGTGTGATAGACATGCTCTTAGTGGAAAACATAAATTGCTGCTGTCTGTTTTTGAATACTTAATCAGAATATACTTAACAAATCAAACTCTATTATTACAACTATCCTTATGCATCTTAGAGTTTAGCAATGGTATTTTAGTTTATAAAAGAAACTATGATTTGACACACCAAACCCTTGTTCTTCATTTAAAAAACCTTATTTTATACAAGACTAAAATCCATATTAACTTTTTATATAATGAAAACAACATTTTGGTAACTTATTTTAAATGGTCAAGGTGTTGCTATCTGACAGATCAAACTAAATGTAGCTGAATAAATACTCAGATATCATTTCTGCAGAAATCTTTACGCCTCACTTAAATTTCACGCAGTTTGTTTAGCTAACATTTTTCCATTCCTCTCTGAGGTAGATTTATGGAAGCAATTCATACATTTGAACATTACATTAAGGGTAAAACCCACAAATAGGTTACTTGGCTTGGGATAGGAAAAACTATTTCCCATCCTTACATAGTCCCTTGTATGATCTAAAAATCGTCTCTTGCAAATCCTCAATCTTCCAGAACAAATTTTAAGAACATATAGAAAAACTAAAAGGGCTTATCTTTTATACCAAAACCACTGCATCACATGCCTTCATTGGACAAGCAGCATGAATTGTATACTTGATCTTGGCAAAGAAGTATTTATCTACTGGCTAATTAGTATAGTATATTTATATACCATATACTCCCAGAAAATCCATATCATAGTGATTTCAACAAACACTGTATAAACTGTATAAAAACTGTATTCTGGAGTTAAACGTTGGTGTGAGGAAGTAGCAGGACCTTCAAAATGAATTTTCCTGCATGGGATATGCTCAGGTCAATAGCAATAGAAGCACTGGCAGTAGCAACAGTGTTGAAGCACCCCATGCCCCCACACATTCACATGCATCTCCCTCATGCACCCCACCTCTGCAGATGCATCTGTGGGCCCCCCCACATACGCCCTGCCCCATTCATGCACACATGACCCCCACATGTGCCCCACCCCCCGCATATGTGCAACAGAGACTCAAAGACCAGCTGGCTGGTGGGAGGCATGCTTACATGAACATCCGAGCCGAGCTGGGGTAACGGCTTGTGTGTCCACAGAGAGGGCTCTGCATGCCATCTCTGGCATACATCAGTAGTGGGTTTCAGTTTTGGCTGCTACTGGTTCGCTCGTGCCATAGGTTCACCATCATGGGTGTAGACTTTAAGTTATGACTTGAAATGGAATTTATTGGCAACAAGATTTGACTGTTCACACTGATGCCTCTTTTCTATCCCCAGTTCCATGACCAGGTTTTCATGGCCTGATCTTTGGCTGTTGCTGCTTAATACCAGACCAATGTGCAGCAAATTCTTCCTCAACTGTAATCATATAGCGCATGACCAGATGGATTTACTACATATTAAACTGGTTATGTGCCCAAGAAGATACTATCTCTTGGGAATGGATCTATCTGTTTTTCACATTTGGCATCAAACCACCACTTCAAGATATGGAACACAGAGCAGTTGTTTAAAGGGCTGTGGTGGTAGTCAAATTTGAATGGCTGCTGCTATATCTGGCCTGTAGTGCAGTGATTTTCAAGAATACATTGAAAAAAGAAAGCAGCAGAAACCACCAGCCTGCAAACTGGCAGGAACATGTTATAAGTGATTGCCTGCCTCCCTTGTTATCCTTCTGTTGCATGTCACAGCACCAAACTATTGTGCAAAAAACCTGGCTCACCTAAAGCCAATAAATAACTTTGAAGATACAGCATACATTTATTAAGCATGCAAGCTAGTACGGTGGATTCTGAGCTGCCCACAAAGCATTGGCAGTTCACTCTGCAGCCCTGGGCAAAAGTAGAACCACAGCTTTCATGCCTTTGTCCTACCACATTTCAAAGGCAAAACAAATCAAAAGGCAGACACTTCAAATTACAGCATAATGTTGAAATGTTTTTCATAAATTCATCTCGGTGACATTCCTATTATTTATAGGTCAGCATGGCAGCTATACTATTCCCAAATTATGGTCATATATAGTGAATATAAACAATTTGGTTCAATGGGCTATTGGTCCTTTTCAGATGTCTCTCCCTGTGGCCATTAAGGGTCAGTTCAGCTAACTGTGAATGGTTCCTTACAAAAGCATTTTAAGGTGTTCATGTTTGGATATGTCTGATGTTTTAATGGTGTATGGTGTAAATTTCCTAGAATCATTCAGTATTAAAGAGAAATAGAAGTTAATTAACCAAATGGAATGGAATGGAATGGAATGGAATGGAATGGAATGGAATGGAATGGAATGGAATGGAATGGAATAGAATAGAATAGAATAGAATAGAATAGAATAGAATAGAATAGAATAGAATAGAATAGAATAGAATAGAATAGAATAGAATAGAATAGGAGTTAGAAGAGACCTTGGAGATCTTCTAGTCCAACCCTCTCCTTAGGCAGGAAACCCTACACCATTTCAGACAAATGGTTATCCAACATCTCAGACAAATGGTTATCCAACATCTATTTATAAATAAATAAACCATAAATAAATATGTAGTAAGTAGTATTTTATTGTAAATTGTTTATCATATTTTCAGATCAAAATAGATCATGTAAGACTACTCAGTAGGCATAGTATGTGATGTGTACATATGTGTTTATGTGAGGGAAGAGGTAAAAGAAAACTGAACTGGCTGGGGTGAACATGGCTCTTGAGATAAAGTCCAGCACTACAAACTGTAATATTTTATTGTAAATTGATGCTTTTAATATTACATTCCTCTTTATTGAATATTCATATGTGTGTACATAAATAAAGTGTTCAAAGATAAATCCCATAGGTAGTGATGCAGAAATAAATCCTACAAGGTTGAAAGGGAATACCTTACCTGTATTAAACGTATTGCAAATCACATATTTCATTAGGAAAAAAAAACCCTAAGGTTGTTAGCATACTTAGTAATCGTACATTCTTAAAAGAATTATTTCCAAACTGTGACAGTTCTACCTGAAAACACTCTTCTGCAGCAAGCTGAAGCCATTTTAAGAACAGTGATTACTATTTCTGCCCAATAGGCAGAGATCTTTGAAGTGTGAAGGTGAGACAAATAAAGAAAAAGTGCAACAATGGTGAAGTCTAAGATTCTATGAGCAATTGTACTCTTCGTCCAGTGATTAAAAAGTGTGAAGTTCCATTCAGTTGGCTGGATTTACTGCCTGACACTGAAATGAAATTCTGGGCATGGTTTTGTGATTCAAAAGAAAGCAGATGGTGAGCTTTTGCCACTAGGATCAGGACATAGCCTTGGATATGAGATATTTGATGTGGATCAACAGAGACATGCAATCAAATTTAATATATCCCACCTTAGAAGCTGATATAGAAAAAAATGAGGGAAGGGAGAAAGTCCATATTTCTATGGACTGTGAGATAAAAATGCAGAGGAAGTAAAGTACAATGAACAAATGAAAATAAATAAGTAGAATGTCCATTTATTTTTCCACATGGTACAAGAAAGAATGATATATTTCATGGACAATAAGTACTACTGCAAGTACTTACAGTGCTGCCGAAAATTGCTGCATTTGTGGTCTTTTCTACTATTTGCAAAGAACCAACAAGGAAGAAAATAGGATTGTGCATTGCTGTTTCTTCTAATTAATTGTAGAATTAAATACCATGAAGGCCACTGACATTGTATTCTGTTTTTGTGAGATTACAGGTAGTCCTTGACTTATGACCACAATTGAGCCCAAACTTACTGTGGCTAAGTGAGACACATTTGCTAAGTGAATTTTGCCCCATTTTACAACCTTTCATGCCACAATTGTTAAGTGAATCACCACAGTTGTAAAGTGAGTAGTATGGTTGTTAAATGAATCTGGTTTCTCCATTGACTTTGCTTGTCAAATGGTCGCAAAATGGGATCAAATGACTCTGGGACACTGCAACCATCATAAATATGAGTCAGTTGCCAAACATCTGAATTTTGATTACATAATCATGGGGATGCTGCAAAGGTCGTAAAGTAACTTTGAATGGTCACTAAATGAACTGTTGTAAGTCAAGGACTACCTGTAATTGATTTGCAAGTACTGATTTATGAGGTTCCCCCAGATTCAATTTAGTACAGGTATACAAAAATGACAAAACCTCTGGTTTCTTTCAACCAAGAAACTTGCCACTATTAGTTTTCAATTGTGAAAGAATGTAGAACACTTACAAAGCACAACACTTTTACACAAGTGGGCCAATGCATTCATTTACAAAAAGAGTTTGTAAATGAAAATATGACTGCAGAAAAGTGATAGTTCTGGAAAAATATAATTAAAGGGATATGCAAGCAGTAAAAGGCTCCCAATGTTCATTTTATTTTTCATTTCAAATGTATAGTTTAAATATGAAGATGAATCATTTGTCCATTTTGTGTTAACAATAATCTGTTTACCGCATGTCTTTTTCTAAGTTCATGCAAGACATTTTCAGCTTTAGTTCCTCTAGTCCCTCTAGTGGTATCCTATAAGAAATTGATATTGTAATTATATTTTGTACATACATCACAGCTTTATATTGCAGAAATCTATTTTATCAAACATTATCAGTATCAATATTCATATTAATCCAACCATTTTATACTAAATATTATATCCCAGGTAATTCCCGCATCCATATTAGAATAATTTGTATCAAAAGGGACAAAATAGTATATTTTGTACATAATGCAATTATGTTGCTCATAGACTAAAATGATTACAATGTTGATTAAGTATTTGCATTGATAAAAATCTGATACATTAGCATTCAGCCAATGAATCTCCCAAATTCGAAATAAAGCAAAAGCAAAAGATATATATTTGTTTATCTATCAGTTAGGCCATGGGTGGGGTGCTATAGCCCCATTATGACCTGTGGACTTCAACTCCCAGAATTCCTGAGCCAGGTCATAAAGAGGCCATAGTTTCCAACCTCTGAATTAGTCTGTCAATAAATCGTCAGATTGGCTAGATCCTAATATCAATGAACATACAATTATTTTTGTTGCATATATTTAGGTTTAGTTAGGAAGTGGCAACAAGCGGGTCTACCTGGAAAAGGCAGGTCATACTACAACTAAACAGAGGAAGTAAGAAAAGGGTAATGTTGTAATGAAAAAAAGCAGAAATAAGAAAAGATTTTTTTTTCTCTAGATTATAAAGTGCAAACAAGTATCAGTTACAAGTATAATGGACCAAGTATATATAGGTCATACATATGAAGAACATTTTCTATAATTGATTGGAGTTGAGTGGCACAAAAATCAAATAAATTTAATTAATAAGGCAGTAACTCACCAGATTGCTTGGCAGTTATATTCCTTCAGGCAGTTAAAACTGCCATCCAACACTGTAACTAAATTACACTTGAGACAAGTTTCAAATGAGGTGAAATAAACTATTAATTTAAATTAAAGTGTTTAGCATGAACATTCAAAAACATAAGGGATTTCCTTAAAATATGGATCAGATACATTTAGGACTTAATATGGTGGATGAAAGTTGAATTCAGACTGAATGATGGATATATGGATTGAAAAACTATTTTTTAAAAGATCCCTGAAATAAAGATAGAAATAAGAAATGGTTAAAAAAAATATGCTGTTAAAATGCTGTTTAGGGATCGGTTTCATTTCCTTTGTTGTAGATTATGCAGTTTTAATCCTTGAAAACAATTATATGACTATGTGGTTGGCCAAAAAAGTGCCAATATAAAATTATATCATAAATGTCAGCATGGAACACAATGTATCTTTCAGAATATCAACCATAATTTTGTTTAAGTGACAGCCAAATAAACAGCCATTTTTGTACAACATTACTCCTTCACTCTTAATAAAAAAAACTTAAAGTTTGTGGAAAATTGTTTATTTCTGAATGCTATATAGATTACACTATTATGTATATATCTATATTTTCTAGTCTGCTCATACCAATTCAATTCAAATTGGAGATATGAAGGCCACCTGAATTAACTCAAGGTGCTTACAGATTTGAGATTAGATTTCAAAAAAAAGAAAAAAAGAAAAAAAAGAAAAGAAAAAGTAATAGGGAAACATTACAGCTGCTTCATAAAAGCAGGAATTAAAATATGAGACGATAGCCTTAGAAATTGACTCTGTCACTTCTTGAACAGGTAACTTTTTCACCAGGACAATATTTTAAGATATTTTCTAAAACATGCTATTATTCACTATTTCAACAGTATAAATTAAAAAAAAAAACTTTAGTTTTTTTTTTTATCTTTGATTGCTTTTTGGGAGATTGGCATGCTATTGAAAATTAATCATTCAATTGCTTTTGTAGAATGATGTGCTTTCTTATTCTGATTACTAGCATAGATATTTGGTGAGCTTGTTCCCTTTGGATCTTAAAATCAGTTTTCTCCATTGGTTCTATTTGATTTTATGTTTCCATAATTTTTGTTAGCATCTTCATTTTCTGTTTGTTAATCTTAAAATCTGATAGCATGCCAAAGTCTTTTAATTTTCACATTACAATTAGTCTTCAATTTAGGACCGATCAGTTAGAGACTGTTGGAAGTTACAACAGACACACACACACACACACACACACACACACACACCGAAAAGCACTTTTGATCCAGTTCTGGCCACCATGCCTGATCAGATAATTGCATTTTTGAAGCTCGGCAACTAGCCCACATTTATAACTGTTTGCAGTGTGCCATGATCATGTGACTATGATTAGTGACTTTTTTCTAAAAACCAGCTTTTATTTCTAATTTTCAGCAAAGCCCACCCATAGTGAACAATGAGTTCACGATTCAACAACAGGGTTCCCTTAATGACCATGTCAGTTGCTTTACAACTGCCACAAAAAAAGTCATAAAATTAGGTCAGTCACGTGATGACTCATTTATGACTGTCATGACTTATAACCATAACTGCCAGGCTCAAATATTGTCATAAATGTTTCTACTCCATCTAATGGATCCTCAAAAACTACCAAGAGCTCATTAGCAAACACCTTTAACTTATAAATTCCTTTATTAATCTTAATTCCCATAATTCTTGTATTATGCCTCTATTCAATACTTCATTAACTAGAATGAAGATGAATGGGCAGTGAGCATCCTTGTGTTGTTCCTTTTTGAATCTTACAACATTAACTGTTTAATAACAATTTGTGTTATCTGTAAAGTATAAATCATTCTTACTCATGTAATAAAATTATCTCCATATTTATTATTTTCCAGAATTATAAACAAAAACAAGCCCATCTTAAATTATCAAAGGCATTCTACACACCTAAGAAGATCAGATACCCCGGCATATAGCAATAGCACTTAGATTTATATACCGCTTCACAGTGCTTTATGGCCTTCTCTAACCGTTTTACAGAGTCAGCATATTGCCACCAACAATCTGGTTCCTCATTTTATCTACCTTGGAAGGATGGAAAGCTGAGTCAACCTTGAGCCGGTAAGAATTGAACAGCTGAACTGCTGAACTGCAGCCAGCAGTTAGCAGAAGTACCTTGCAGTACTGCATTCTAACCACTATGCCACCACAGCTCAGATCCACCCATTTCAAATAAAGACAATGTTTTAATTGTCTTTTAGGTAAAAGTCCAAATTGATTTTAATGAATAAAGTCCTGTAAAATTATTTTCAACTTTCAGCCTTTACAAAATCATTGTAAACAACTTATGCTAATTATTCGACAGACATATTGATATTTTCTTGTTAAAGTTAGATCCGGGGCCTCTTTTGGAATTGATGCTATATTGCTTTCTTTACAGCTATCAGGAATCTTTCTATTCTGTATAATCATATTTATCATTTATTCATTCTGAAAACATTTATATTAAGAGACCAAAAATACACCAGGTATCTTTTAGTCTTTTTAATACAATAGCTTTAATAGAAACTTCTATATATTAAATGTATATGCTATCCATCTATTATAAAAGTGACTCTGGGTATCTCTTTTAGGCCAAGCTTGATTCCTTCTGGGAAAGACCTCCTGTTCATTGACAAGAATCTTATCATATTAGAGTTGTGGCTGGTTGTCAACTCTACATTAATTAACAGGCACAGCAGAAAGAGGCTGGCACAGAGAAATAATGATAGGCCACAAAAAAAAAGCCATTGGAAAATTGGCATAGTGAATCTTGCTAGATACATATGTGTATGTGTGTGCCTGCATGTGTATTGTAATTGTTGAGACATTCAGCTGTGACATACACCTCAACTTTGTGGTCTGATGGCTATTCATTGAATCTAGGTCATACATAATTTAGGAATAATGCATTCTTTTGGCTAGCCAAATCTGAACCCACATCAAAATTGCACAGAGCTGTGTAGAATTCCTGGATGTATAGCAGTAACCAGATCATTATTATCACTAGAAAGAGCAAAATTAAACTTTAATTTTATAATAATAAAATTATTATTAAAGTTGAGACATGAGAAAAATGTATGAATTCCAAAGCAAGGATCGTTTTTCCAACCCCAAGAGCTTTTATGGTCAAAGGCTTTGCAAAGTGTACATCACTATTTGATTCTCTGACAAAACTGAGCAGGTAACATTGTCAGCCATTATATCATGTAATTTCTCATCATTGTATTTGTGGCTGATCAACTCTGGTAAAATAGTGAAGAATGAAGCTGGTAAGGTTTTCACATATGGAGTCACATGGAGATGGGGAAGAAAGTGGAAATGGGCAAAGGAACTGTAAGGATAGAAATGTTTACTAGAGTTGATATGACAGAGAAGAAGCAGATGGTTGGCAAACCAGATGGATTCAGGAAGTCTTTGTAAGTTCTCGGGTGGACCAACATTACTGAAAATCTATAGATTCTCGGTGGAAAGAAAAAAATCATGGGAA
This sequence comes from Arizona elegans, assembly GCA_022577455.1. Taxonomy (NCBI): domain Eukaryota; kingdom Metazoa; phylum Chordata; class Lepidosauria; order Squamata; family Colubridae; genus Arizona; species Arizona elegans. Next base: position 77,636,995 of record JAKOOJ010000006.1, on the reverse strand, counting down.
ACAGAAGAGAATCAGACCTTGACAGATCTTGTTTACCATGAATAGCAAGGAGAAGAAAAGGATTTAAAATGCTAGTTTTATCTGAAGTGCTTGATTAAGGAGAGTGTATCATGAGTATGAATGTCACAATAAATTGGATACACTGACATATTCCCTACTTTGCAATCAGGGAAATAGCTAATAGCTGAATGGCAAAGCCATTAACATCAGCTACTTATGGGTCTTACAAGCTGAAAATGAACATTCAGCACACAAGGACCACATGTGACACCCAGTGATACTGGTGCAATTAAGAGCATTCCCTAATTACATACTTGAAATTTTATTGAAAATGTTATCCTACTCAGAACAGAATAAATACTAATAAACTAAGCAAATAAATTGCATGCTAACAGTATTTCTACCTTGAAAGAACTTATTGGTCCTCATGTAGTCCGTTATACCTATTTATTAATTCAGAATATAAACAGCATCTCTTACCTATTATGAAGGAAAAAAAAGTAGAATTTCATATAGATGATAGCTCAGATCACATCTTCAGCTGGACTCTTCTGATCATTTCATGTAAATGCTGAATAGCATGGAATCCCCAAATCCATAATCTTTCATTATTTAAAGAAAAATAGGAAATGCCTGCAATATATTATCAGTTTCCAGCTTATCACAGAACGCAGTATGGTTGATGGTAGTCAAAGTTTTGTAATCAGGAAATATTAAAGATTAATGGGCAGTCAAAAAGATTCAAGATATATTTTGAATGCATCTTGAAAATCAGTTGTATCTAACAGTAATGGGGTGGATTGGTATCCACTGCTGAGATTTATTTTCCAGTTTCTTCATTTCTTTTCTTGAATAAGTTTATTTTCAAGTTTATATTCAGCTTTAGAATATTATTTAAATCAGATTTAAGATTTAATTAGTGTAGGATTATAGAGTAAATGACATTTTTGTTATTTCCTCAGTTTAAGGCCTTCTGCAGAATATATTGCAACTTCCGACAATGTTTTACTTCATAGCCTGAACCATTTTAATTACTGGAAAACCTTAGCTTGATGATATTAAGAAATATAATGACTATTCAGTAATGAAATTGAAGCTTTAAAAAAGGATGGGTATTCCAGCAAACACCAATCAGAAATATATGTTCAAGTCATCCATCGTTTACTGAAATAAAGATAATAGGGCCTAAAGGCATCGGGCCTAGCTATCTTCGAGACCGCCTGCTGCTACCATCGTCCCGTGCACTCCCACAGAGAGGGCCTCCTCAGGGTGCTATCAGCCAATCAATGCAGGCTGGTGACCCCCAGGGGGAGGGCCTTCTCTGTGGGGGCCCCTACCCTCTGGAATCAGTTGCCCCCAGAGATAAGGAGAATCCAAGACCTTAGCGCCTTCCGCCGTGCCCTTAAAACCCACTTTTTCCAGCAAGCCGGGCTGGCTTAAGAAGAAATTTTAAATGTTTTAATTGGTTTGTATTTTTAATTTGGGCCAAATTTATATATATTTTAATTGTTTTTAATATTTGTATTTCATGTTTTTTAATTCTGGCTGTACACCGCCCTGAGTCCTCAGGGAGAAGGGTGGTATATAAATTTAAAATAAAATAATAAATAAATAAAAAATAAATAGTTTTGTGGCCTTCCTAGACCATAATATTATTCAAAATTTGTAGAGAGATCTCAAACAAGCACTGTGTGCAAGGAGATCTAAAATATTTCTAAGCTAAAAAGGGTACTGCAAAGATTTAGGGGAACCCCCCCCAAAAAAAAACAAACTCTTAGTTGTCTATAGATATTAGAAAGTTCTTTATTACAAACTACTGACTAAAACAACCTCTGAGCTTGTCTCTAATATATTCATTTTTTAATTCTGTAAAAATGGCACATTAATAGCAAATATACTTTCAAATATGAAGAAAAATAGCAAGTATAATTTTCTAGGAATACAATTCAATAAGTACTTAAACCTCAGCTACAACCACTAATATTAACAGAAACTCATCTGATCACAAGGGAAAATCTAGCCTAATTTAAAATCATCATCTGTCTGATTTGACAATCAAGTTAAAGGCATGGCAAGAGTATATTGAAATAACTCCTGGTGATAATCTTGCACAGGCTTAATTTTCTGTATCTTATTTGTTTTCAGTACTAGCATGATCTTTCTGTTCCTGTTACGCGAATGAATTTGTATTTGGCAGAAACAGTAGAGTTTTGGAAAACTTCAAAATAATGATTTCACTTTATGAAACTTATATTGGATCGTTTGATTGATAAATCCAAATGTGGAGCCCTTTGAAGCAACTAATCAATTTAGGCTGCTTTGTGAACTACTTTAAAAATGCAGTGGCTTTTCAGCTGTTTCTGGAGTTGTGATGGATAATATATACTTAAAAGGAAAATAGTAAGGTGGATATTGTGGAGTGATGGGTTCATGACATTGATATAATCAGCAGGCCAATGGGATTTATCACCTCATTAAATCCATTAGCTATCAGAATACTTTTGAAGTGACATAGCTTTCTTTTTGTTTAAACTATTTCCACATTCTCTGCTCACAATTTCTTAATACAATGTTACACACATGGTCAGGTTTGCTTAGGATCACTCACTCATTCATATTCTCATAGATTTTATTCTCTGGAAAATAACCATATTCAAATCACTTTCAACCAAACACTGAGGCACAATCAGTTTTTTAGAATACACAGAGACTGAGTGATTTTTTTTAAAAAAAGTAAAAGCTGACTGTTTACAACATATATATGTGCTCTTTATCACATGCACACATGCACACTTATCCACATGCTCATGATCTTCTCAATAGATTGACAGACAACTAGCCAGTGGTTGGAAGTTGCCAAGTGTGAATCCAAAGATGATTCAAAGAGTTGCCAAACTTAAAGGATCTCTTTTATTTCCCAAAGTCCTTGCTCTGTTGATTCATAAAAATGGCAACTGCTCTAGCCTTGTGGATTTATAAGTCTGGTAACTGTTGATGAGATTTGGTGAGGGGCTCCCCATTTGCTCAGGTCCAACTTGTTTTGTTGATTTGTTTTTGTTTTGTCCTTTATTTTCTTAACAATTTAGTTCCATCTTATCTATTTCCTGAAGGGATAGTTTAGACAAGATTCCTGGCTATTGTCCACCTGCCTGCTTTATCTCTGTGTATAGCAGCTTCAGCCTAGTCTCACAATGAGCATAAGCTGTACTGACAAAAGTGTAAGTCTATCAACAGAGAATAATCAGGTACCAAACTAATACCTGTGTATTGGCCCAAATATTTACAGCACGGGGGTCAAACTTGCCATGTCATGTTGCCATCATGTGACATTTCAGGACTTTTTTCCCATTTGTAGACCTGAGGTGGGCGTGGCTTTTGCATGATGAATCCGGCCAGTGGGCTGCCAGTTTGACCCCCCGATTTACAGTTTTGAAAACTAGTGTCTAACAAAGTATACAAATGCCACAATCTCTTTACCTGTGGTAGGCCTATCTCTGTGAATTTTTGTCATATTATGTAAGTCCAGTTCTGTTACCTAAGTATTGCTGGTAAATATTGAACCTAACACAACTGAATTATGTAACTGTCTCAAGTCCTTTTTCAAAAGTCAACTAAAGAAGCTTCTTATATGAGAAGCAAAACATCTTTTTTTTAAAAAAAAAAAAACAAGTCCAGTTGCCTTTTGAAAAAGTACTTTTGGAACAACCATGACTTGGATGTCTGAGAAACTTCATAGACACTGAATCTTATAAGTGACAAACACTTCCTTTCCAGTAGAGTCCAAGCCTTCCAGTAATGTTAATCTTCCTGATGCCTCATAAGACACACTGATTAGAGAAAGCAAATCTACATTATCTTGCAAAGATAAGTTAAAGGTTAATTTTTTTCAGAGTTCTGCCCTGAGGCATCATGTTTTGCCAATGTGCCTGCTTAACCTGGCATGCAATTGAAACCAGTAATGAAGAAGATTTACCTAACACAGGACAAGATTGTCAAGCAGTTATTATAACCTACCCAACACACCAGATAATCTAATGATCAGTCAGTAATCTTTACTATTCATATAATAGTCATACGAAGTCTAACACTTCAGAAAACCAAGTAAAATATAAAAGCTTACATTTAAAGATTTTATTTTTAAATTAGAGTAGGAAGATTTCAGATTTTTCTAATTATTTTGGTTTAGTTTAGACTGTTTGATGCACAGCTTGGAATCTGCTGTGCTATCCTTCATTATCCCTACTTTATCTCCAAAAGAGGTACAAAGATAACATTTCAAACATTTATTACAGTTAAATCCTTGAAACTTGACAGGATTAATGTACACTCAAAGGTCTTGTCTTCTTCCTATTTTTATTCTATTTTGGCAAGCAATGAAGCAGTTGCAAGTATTTCAATGCTTCTCTATCATAACCTACAGAAAACTCCTTTTTAAATTGAAATTTTGATTTCAAAACATTTTAAATCAATTTCTTGTCAAATAATACATTGCAAATTTAAATAGAATCATATTCTATTTGAATACTGGAACAAAACTATGCTAAATTATGCTAAACCAATTAGAACCAAATCTGTGCTAAATTCATTCATCCAATCACCGACATTGACTTGTAAGAAATCTTCAAAGTAATCTTACCAGCTGTGATGCTCTCACTGACTAGTTATTACAGTTCCTACCAGAACAAACATTTGAAGTTCAGTCAATGAAAGTTGCAGTGAAAGTGTTGTTTTCTTTTGTTTTTCATTCTGAGATGGGTATAACAAGATGAAGAGTCAAGATCAAAAGCTAAGAAGTGCAATAGGGGTAACACTTTACTGTAAGCTAAAATCAAGTTAAAAGTTCCTTTTTAAAAGGAACATACATTTCTTTTATGTTCACCTTTCCCCTTATTAGTAAATCTTTTAGGAATTGAAAAACTGGGAAAATGCACAAATAATTGTCTTGTGTAAAAACTGGTACAATGTAGAAACCAATTTATATAGGACAGGTCATCAGGAACTATAACTAATATATATTAGATTAGAAAATGTTATATCTAATCTACATTAATTACAGTTCCCGATGACTTCTCCTATAAGTAAAAAAAAAAGTTACAGGACTACAGTACTTGGAAAAGAGACATGGAGAGAGAGGGAGGGAAGGAGAGAGGGGGGAGAGAGAGAGAGAGAGAGAGAGAGAGAGAGAGATGATAGATCCTCTTCTATCAATTAAGAAATTTTAAATTGAATATGGATACCAGTTCAAATAAGTAAAACTCGGTATTTACACTTCAGGTCATTATAATCTATCATGTCTAGATAAAAATTTAGAAATGAATTTGGATTTTTTTTAAAAAAAATGTAGTAGCTTATAGGTAATGGGGTTACAAAATTGATAGCAAATTGAGTAATAATCATAAATATTCTTACCAGCAACTTCATACCAAGGAGATCATGTCATCAATCATTTTTTTAAACAATTTACTTTGGAAAGATGCATACTGTAAGTTTCCAGAATGAAATCATCAGTCTTAAGGAAAAGTTTGATTCATATGTAACTGTGTGAGTAAGAAGCAAGTCCATATAAATGAAGTCTGTGATCTTTGTACACTATATTTTAATGTGTTATGCTTAACCAGTTAATGGTATGTTCCATCCACCTTCTTACTATGCATGAGGATGACCAAGAAGCCATCTAACTTCTGGAACGTTTTTTTTTCACTCATCATTGATCCTTCTAATTAGAATGGTTAGGTTAATCTTCCAGTAGAAAGGGCGAAAAAAACCCTTTCTTCTCCCCATTTTCTTTCGGCAAATACTTGTTTCAGCTTTTAAGAACACTGGTAGCAAGGTATTAAAACAAAAAGGAAGAAAAATCAAGTGAGCCAACACAGATGCAGTTCCATATTGGTTGCATATCTACTGCACTAGACTTTGCTTTACTTTGCAAGCAGACAATACTTCACTCACAAATATTGTTAATGCTGAATTTGTCCAAAAGCTTTAGTATGTATGTATTCAGTGCCTTTAATATGTATGCATTCTTATGCCTTTTTTATTTAAATTTCCAGAGTGAATTTAAAAATGCCAAGAATGAAGACTATTGCTTGGCATTGATAGTGAGTGCCTGCTCTTCCTTCCTGCCCCTTGTTGTGTAATTTTGCTGATTCTACTCCAACTATGAGTGATTGCTCCTTTTGTCCTTTGGGCTCTTCAGTTTGTGATTAGCTTGCTGATTGTACTGCCTTGGGCAGTATTGTATGTGTGCTTGCTGATGCAATACATTTTGTAATGCAAGAGTCCACAGCAAAGAGTAGAATTTAATTGGCTACTTCTACTTGTTCTTCCCAGAAAGGGGTGTGGTGAGATTGTGGTTTGTTGTTTTATCTGCTAAATAAGTGCCAATTGAGATAAATTAGCAATCATGTGTTGAGTGAATGCATATTTGTTGGTTAAGGATTGTTTAACAGTGTGAACGAAGCAGCCATTTCTAAGAACAAACCAAAGCTTTGCTTCAATTCTAATTTTATGAAAATTTTAAAATAGTTCAACAAAAATTTGAAAATACCACAGGATATTTATTAAATAGCACAATTATCTCCAGATGGACCTTCATTTATATCTTCTTACAGGTTTGAGCTAACGTACAAGAGAACAGCTATATATGAAATATAATTATGACTTATTTCTGGAACAGTCAAAATGCCTTGAATTTTGGTCTGACCCAACACTGAGTAGTAAAGCTGATTTGAAATTATTATTTTTTGTAAAAAAAAAAGTTCATTTTTCATTTCATACACACTACTATTCTCTGATAAAGATGCAGCATTTTTCTAGGTATATATTAGCAATATATATGCAGACACAAGGGTCAAGTCTAATTAGTATGAACTCATGTATACCAACCTAATATTCCTAATATTCATAGTACATATGTAGATACTAGGTGAAAAAATAAATATTCATGGAACTCTCACTTTTCTTAGCTGATTGAAATGGCTAAATAGGAATTTTAACTATAATATATTTAATATCACAGTTGTTCCTATTATTGCTATGTTCTTATATTCATTCCTCTTGGCTTCAAAGGGCAAAAGTTATTTTCAAATAAGTAATATATTAAGGTTACATCCATTCTTTATATTAATTATTGAAGTGAAAGTATCAAGGAAAGTGATTGAAACAAATCTTTAGGAGCTATGCATAATTTGTAAATATAGCATTACTAAACATTGATCCATTAAATTTAAGAATCAAAATGTTATTAAATTGAAAACAATGATATATTATCTAATAAAAGGCACAATTTGTAAGACAATACAATAAAAAAATATCATATTTCAAAAGAAAGTTTAACAAACCTGAATTTGTAATTTGATAATACAGTTGCAACAGAATAAGTGCTCTGAATTCAGTGAAAGTTTCTGATCAGTAAACAAACACAGACATATTCCGATCAAGTTCAGTTGGTGCATTTTCACCGCCTCGTACAATCAGTGATGGCTCCATTTATTTGTGGCCCTGTTTCACATATTATACATACATCAGAATAATCTCAAAGCAAATGCCATTAAGCGTAGCAAAATCTTCTGGATGGAAAATCAAAGCTAGATAGAAGTTCAAGTCCCTTTTCTCTAATTTTTGTACTGGTCTATATAATACAAATCCATTCTAAATGCCTGTGAATGGAATCAGCCATGCATTCAGCAAATTCTAGTAAATCCTTCCCCACATTGTTCAAATGCCCTCCAACATGGCATGGATTAGATTTAGAGGCCACCAGTTTAAATACAGACAAAACAATTTGTAAGCAAGACCCAACTAGTAATTCTACAGTCTATAGCAAACAATGATAATTTCTGCCAGTAATAGAAGCACTAATCTTTCTGATAACAGGATCCTCAAATGAATCATATTTTATTTACTTGTTGGGCTTATCAGTAACTATCCTAATCTTCTGAACTGCCCTGAAAAGATGATTTTAAAGTGGTTGTTGCATTGCACTGTGATGACCTACCTGGAGCATAAGAAATTGCTTTATATCAAGTCAAATCATTGATCTGTCTATCATAGTACTGTTGACATGTTTGACAATGCCTTTCCAGCAGGTTTCATGTCTACTTGAAAATTAACCTGGGAATTTTATTTTTGAAGCAGATGATCCAGCTTTGAGCTATATTGTGAAATTTGATCTAAGTAATAGAGGTTGTAATTTCTGTGTATAAGTCTACCATGGTTACTATGTTAAGTATTACTGTATATTTAAAAAAAAGAATAGTCACAACAGATAATGACAGAGTAAGTAGTAGAAAGGAGAAGTTTATAAGAAATTCTTGAATAAGAAGTGGAAAATTATAATTAATTCAAAGAGGAGTTACCAAATGGTTTTTACTAACAGTAAGTATAAATACATATACCAGGTTTACTGAAGTGTTCTGGTAAACAATGGCACTTTTTGCCTTACTGTTCACATATAGTTTATAACCAAAGATTTCCATGTAATTGTAGAAACACACAATATATCTGAAAAGTAAAAGGTTAATTTAACTTCATTTGAGACAACTGTGTTTAAAAAGCCTGGTGAATAATTACCAATTACTATAGGAAAAACAGTCTGCAGTAATAAAAGGTAATCCCCTCCCTTATTTTAGGCAGGCTACATGTGCTACATTTTAAGTTTTATTTCTTTAATCAAATGACAAGTTTAATTAGTTCAAGTTTAATCATAGTTTTGAAAAATTAAAATATGAGTTTAATTACAACTTTGAGGCAGTTTTTTCTTGTGTTCTAATATAAATGTAAATAAATATTAAATTCTCTGCCTCTATAGCTATTTTAGTCCCTCGGTTGGTGTGTTGGTATGATCTAAAAGGGTAGAACCTTCATGTTTGTTTAGTTGTTTGTTTAAAACAGACCCATAAACCTTAGAAATAAAAAAGGATCCAAATAACCTACAATTTATTAATTACATAATTTGTTGTTTTATTTCTGCCTAAAGTCTTGACAAAAAAGGATACTTCTGTGCCTCCTTGCTTGAGAATAATCTGAAAATACTGGATGCAATGAACTCCAATAGCTTTCTTCTAAAAACGGAAATTGCATAGACATTTGTAATTAGCTGATCATAAAATAAAAAATATAATGTACCATAAACGTCAAGTGTAACTTACAGTTCTGGTCACCCCTTGTGCTAAAAATATTAAAAAATAAGCACAAATGACAAATAAAGAAATGTCAGGAAATCAGAGCATCTGAGAAGGAATAGCTACTGTGTCTGAGATCTTTAAATGGAGGGGGGGCACGCTAAAGTAATGGATAATAGATGTTTCAAGATCTTTAGAGTCACAATATATTCCTATTAAAATGAATGAATACTTGGAATACTTTTCAAAACTATTTAACTTACTTATTTACTCCCTATTAGCTTCAATAGGATAGAGCCAATGAATTGTACATACATGTAGATCAGTTGAATTTATCCCTGTAAGGTCTTAAATGGTTCCAATAAGGGAGAATATTTGCAGCTCAGGGTTGAAATGAGGGGTCCTTTGTGCTTTCTGAACTTGATTGTTTTCTTGCAATTTTGGTTTCATTAACCAAACTAGGTAACATGGTCATTGCTAGCTCTGGATAATGAAACATCTGCAAAAAGACAATCAAGTTCAAAGAGCACCAAGGATCCTTAAATGGTTCTGTTTGGATTTTAGGTCTTGATGCTTCTATTGCATTTTATTTTATTTTTATTTTTATTTTGTTATTGCTCTTACCTGAGAACCTTTTTAAGGATTAAGGAAATTTCGGCAATCAGTCAATAAAATGCAGGAAAAATGCTGATGTGAGAAGATAGAGTTGAGGATTTGTCTGTCACATATGAGGCAAAGCCTGGCTCTGTACCTAATTACAAGAAGGTGAAATTTGTGTGTGAAAAAAAAAAAAATCAGCTAGAAAAAGCAAATGGTATGTGGTTATGCCAAACCCAAGAATAATTTGTTTCCTTTTTATTTCAAACAATGTCAGCAAGTCTATTCAAATATATGTATCTTCTAATGACAACTGATATGATAATCAAGAACAATATGAATGCATGCACTTTGGCATGCACAATTCTTCAAGCTGAAGTCCAGACATTTTGGAGTTGTTAAGGTGATCTAGAACAGGGGTGTCAAACTGGCGGCCCCAGGCCGGATGTATCACGTGCAGGCCACACTCACCACAGCTCCGTGAAGAAAAAAAATGTCACGCTACATCTTGTGATGGCAACATGATGCCACGAGTTTGACACCCATGATATAGAACAACAAAAGGGACAATCATTATTTGAACACAATGTCAGCTTCTGTACATACATTCTGTTTGCTTTACTTCGATAAGGGCAAAAATCTATGCCTTCATGTATTCAATTTGGTTGTTCACATTATTTGCTTTTTGTTCTAGCCTTCTAGTCTCAATGCTTTCTCATTTTCACCTCTGAGATACTTGTATGGAAAAGAAGGAGAGAAAAACAATTAGGAAGATTAAAATCTCTCAGCAGATTCCATTGTAGCTCATGTCAATCAACCTCTTGCCAAATGCTTCCATTGCAAAAGCAACATAAATCACATAAGCTATGATGCTTCCTCATTATTTCTTAAAGTTACAGCACCATGAAATTCAAATAGAATATATAACAATGGTTTCAAACAATCCTCAACTTTACAATGAGTTCAGATTTTTGATGCGATTTAGTGGTCATATACTTCTTGAACGCTTCTTCAGATATAATATTTATTGGATTAAATAAGTCTTCTCAAAATTAAATTTTCATAGAACTGCACCATATAATACATGCTTTATATTATGTATTAACTTGCTTTATCTTATTTATCATCTTGCTTGCTTTCAGGATTTTAAAGCAAATATATAATACCTTATTTTAATGTAATAACAATCTTTTTGAGAAGTATGGTTGTCTGAAGTCGATAGTGTCCCAAAGTAATTCATTAGGCTTCCATATCCAGTGTTGTCTTGAATCTATGCCTCCTTTTTTCCAATCCCAAAACCATAACCAGACTATTTTTTCAAGTTTTCTTTTAGGAACATAAGATACAACTTAATATTTCACATTAATATTTTTAAATCTTATTCAAAGTTTTTGCTTTATTAAAATCAGATCCAAAACAAGAAGAATTATATTGACTATGAAAGATTTACTGTCAAATGAATCTATATAGAATTGTTTTGTAGTACCTAGCTTGTATACTTTTATAATTTTATTAACCTCATAATTAAAATATAAGCTCTTTGCTGCTTTGTCACTTTTTGAAATGTCATATATGCCTACTGTTGTCTTCATCATCAAATAGTGCAGGTGCTCTATTTCAACTTTTATGAAGATGAATTGCAGAAATATTTGAACAGATGAGTTATGTTTCTATAGAACATTGCAGGCGTCTATTTATATTATAAACATTATTCCAAACAGACTGTTAAGGTTTCAAAGGTTATTAATCCTTGAATACCATTTGAAATTTCAATTAATGTGTGTTAGTGCATGCATGTATTTCTCTCAGGAGATAAATGGTAAAATGAAATAATTCCACTTCTTTGCACCAATTTTAGCAGTAAAAGTTGGATTTAAAAAAACCCATATTTTGCTGTTTCTTAACTTTTGCACAAAAGCCTGCAATAAAAGTTTTAACAGTCAGATTGAAAACTGTGTAACAATTCTCATGTTTCCATTTGTGAAAAAAAAGCTTTTATAGACTCTTATGTAAGACATGAATGGCCCAGCTATTATGCAGTGGAAGAAGTACTTAAGATCTAGTTTCATTTTAGTTGTAAAAGATCCGAGCCATTACACAAGAAAAAAGAATCATTCCATGACAAGAAAATGTGTGAATTTAAATCTGTCTCATCAAATTCAATTTCTATTATATACTTTTTAAAATAATTGTTTTAAAAGTAGAGATTTGGATTAGGAAAATAAGCATAAGAGATGTAGTATAATCTGCCACTCGTGCAACACTAATTAAAATAAGGAGAAAGTTATGTTCTCCATTCACCTTATTTCAGAAACATAGTGGAATATATAGCTAAAATAGATCAATTAAAAATATTTTAACTATGCACAAAAGACAATAATGAAAGGAGTTATCATAAAAGCTATTATTAAAGCTCTGGAGTTTATTGAAATAAATATTATCCATGGTGCTAAAGAGTCACAATAAACAGAGAATATACACCAAAATAGCTTTTTACCTGTGTGCATATATGTCATCACAACATATGGAATATACATAATAAGCTGAAACTACAGCAAAATATAAAACAAAGTATCAGGAAATTAAAATTTTGTTATTAAATACTTTTGCAATATGTATGCTCCTTTTATTAACTGTTTTGTCATGCCAAATGACCTACTGTAAAATATTCTTTTGTAAAAAGAACACATTTAAAAATAAATTCATAACATATAAACTGCATTGTTAGAATTGTAGGCTAATCATTATCTGCATGATCTTAAAGTTGGAATTTAATAATCACCATTGTCTAACTTTATTCAGTTTAAATTTGAAATATTGAATTGTCTTATTGTCTCAACATTCCTGAAGGATTCGTTAGAATTTGGAATTGGACTAAAATATATGCTTATTATAATTATTTATTTTCCATATTTCAAAGTATTAGCAGTAAGTAATGTACTTTAAAAAAGTAAATTGTTTAACAAGTATAATGCAGTGACATTTTAAAGAATAAAGTGTATTCAGCTTTAAAATATCAAATGTTATTAAACATTACATTCTAAAAAGCAGTTTATAGAATAACAACATGTACTTTTGATTTACAGCTTTTACAAAGAATAAAAATGGGACTTCCTTCTCTTCGAGAGTAGCACTACAAAGGCTCTTTGCCAATACATGGTTTATAAACATAGTATTGATGTATACTAGTTAGAAATTACTGCTTTGATGAAATTTCTATATATTATAATAAATAGATTATGTCTTCCTGACAATAATAAACACACTTCACTGGCAACAAAAAATAAGGTTTTAAAATAATATTTTATGATTGTTAAAATAGATCTAGTGACTAAAATTTTCCCCTTTGTTAATTAAATAAAACATTGTGCAGTATAGATTTTATTTTTTTGTAAAATGTAATAAATTGTTATTGCTAATAACATAGCATGCAATGTTTTGTATTCTGAATCTGGAGCTTGTGTTAGAAAATACACTGCTCAAAAAAATAAAGGGAACACAAGCAGAAGACATCCGAGATCTGAATGAATGAAATAGCCTTATTAAATAGTTTGTTCGTTACATACAGTAGTTTTGTGTTCCCTTTAGTTGTTTGAGCAGTGTATAAACTACTGCATGTAAAGAACAAAGTTTTTAATAAGGCTATTTCATTCATTCAGATCTTGGATGTCTTCTGCTTGTGTTCCCTTTATTTTTTTGAGCAGTATATAATTGTATGAAATGGTTTTAAATTTGTACTCCAATTCCCAGCACAGACAATAGTTCTCACTTTCTCTCTCTCTCTCTCTCTCTCTCTCTCTCTCTCTCTCTCCCCCTTCCTCTCACTCTTTCTATATGTGTGTGTGTGTTCTCAAAATGATTATTATGCTTATATACTATGTTTATTTATAAAGTTGGATTAATATTAAAATAATATAAATATTAGCAACATCAACAATTATTGTTTGAAAACCAGAAACCAATCAAACAAACAAAATAAAATCATATACTCACACACCCCCCCACTCAACGTTACCTCTAATTGTTCTTTTGCATTATTTTCTAGATCTTCTATAATTAATAGCTATTTGGAGTTCAACCACTAGAGAAGTTGATAGTGAAAGCAAGTTTTCTCCATGTTGCTGGTCACCATTTTGTGAGCAATAATATAGAAATAAATTACAAGTGTTTTAAATCTGGAGTTGGTTTTGGACATTATTTAATAGAAAAATATCCTAAGTGATATAGAAAGCACTATTTATGGATTTTATATTCCACATTGCAAGAGAGATATTAGTCACTTCAATTTTTCCTTGGGGGGTGTCAAAACTTTAAAAATAGCTTTGAATTTGCAGAATAGAATAATCTTGTATTCCAACATAGTTATATTTTCAAAAGTAGTAGAGTGATCCAATTAGATGTGGGTTTGGATTCAGAAGTTGTCCTTTAATTGCAAATGAATTTTTGTGTCTAAGTTAAGGAAGGTTTTAGCAGAGACCTGGATGCCTTTTACAACTGTGAGTGGTGTCATTACTCAAAATTAGATAATTTCATATGCCTATAACAACTCAATAGCACTCTTTATATGCTATATGATACATGCCGCTAGCATTTCATTTTCATTCTGAAAATGAAACAGTTCTTTCAATTTCCTTGTCATGTTGTCCTTCAACATTGATTAAAAAGAATAACTTGTGAAAAGTCTACAACATAATCATAATCTCCTTGACTGTACAATAAAAATATTTGCCATACAGTGCTAGATATAGCCATACAATTTTTATTACACAAGTTCAGGTATTCATTATATTCTATTGCACACATTCCTCCTAAATATTCAAAGTGTTTCATGTTTGCATTACTCATATTGAACAGAGTTCATTCTGAAACGTAATTTAGACTGAAGATTTCTAGATTATAGATTGAACCTATATCACTCTATTATAGAGTCTTATTACAATAATGATTTCTAAATTCTTTCACTGTTCTATAGTTCTATCAAGCTCCTCTACAGTATTTTAAAAACTTCATTGTATCTGCAGTTTAACTTCAACTGCAATCAGAAAGAATATCATTAAAAAAAACCTTTTAGTTTATTATCTGAATGTATTCTATTAACTCTAAATTGATAGAATAAAGATTGATAGAATAAAAAGAAAAGATTTCAAACTTTGCTAAATAATCTTGAAAAGGCAGAATGAATATCTTTACTGTATGCCTGAAAGTAAACTTTTTGATATGTACAAAACGGCATCTGATGTGGTATTTATATCTTAGCAGTTATAATTATGTGAATTATAAAATATAAAATGGATGAGCTAATTTTATTATTTTGTTTTTGTATTCTTTGCCTCTAGGTTTATCAATTGAAGGAGATATTTGTGAAAGTTCAGCACTGCTATCTAGTCATGTGAGCTCAGGCCCAAAGACAAATATATCAATTCATACAACAAGCTAAATAATGGCACATACAATGGAATTTTTGAAGTTCTTTAGCTTGCATTTAGTGTAAAAGAAACAATTATTATTTTATTTCCCTCATATATAAATAAATTCAAATTGATTTATTTCTTCCAATTGATGCCCTTTCCAATAGCCCTTCTATGAAATCTATTTATCTAAATGTATTACATACTTTGATTAGGGGCCACCCAGTTATATGATTTACTATACACTGTAAATGTTTTAAATGAATAAATGCATTTTATATTTCTGTGCTTACAAGACAGACTCATATATCATCTTTCTTAGTCTTCTTCTTCCTAGTCCCCTCTCCTTAAAATACCATGTTAAATCTATTATCAATGCCTTTTTTGTTGAATTATTTGCCCTCTCCTCACCTATGATACAGGTGGGCAGGCTCTTGATTCTTTTTTTCACGTTCCAACTTTACTACCATTTGTAGTAAAGTAGTAAAGTAGTAAAATATTTTATCTATCCATCAGTTTGTATGTGAAACCTCCTTTGTCCTTGTTTATTCCTTTCTAACTTTCTAGACCTAGATTCTCTCCCTCAGGTTGTGAGCCTTGGTCTTTTTTCTCCTCTCACTCTTCATACCTCTATAAATTCTTCCACATCATCCTGATATGAGGCCTTTCTGAGCTCCTTTTTATCATTTTTCTCTAGGCCTAGAATCAACTAGTGCAATCACTTAAATATATTTACTATTGCTTTTACACAACAGTGCCTTTCCGTAGGTTGAGTTCAGACCCAGAGTGATGTCTTCCTGGACAATGTTTCCCACACATTACCAAGTAAGCTGCTGCCATTGTGAACTCGGAGGTCCTTCTTGGTATCTTCTTTGCTGCCCATCTCCTTTCCCATGGTACCTTCTCAAGTGCTAACACTGCTGACAACATGAAAACATGTTTTGGTTTGTTTATTTCTGTTCTATTCCTTTAATTCACCTTCTGGCTAGCTCCTATAATAACCACCAGACAGTCATTCTCATCTATCAGTCTTTTATTATTTCTTCCTCTGTTGGACATGTAACAAAAAACTTATAGGTCTAGTTCACTGAAGACAATATCATGATTCCCTGACCTAACTCTGAAACTCATCATTTTGTACATGACCTTAGCCCGCAACATCCCAATTGACTTGGGGAATCATTATTCCACAGACCAGGAAGTTGCTTGTCCCCAGGAAGGATGAAAAAGCTAAAGATAGCAAATTGCCAGCATGCCCTAAGGATTACCAGTGTCTTTTTATCTAATGCAATTTTAAAGTTTAACTGCTACTGCCTTCCAAAAGCTGAACAGAACGATTTTATTTATTTATTATTTTATTTATTTATTTTTATCTTGTCAACTAACCCCCTCTAGTGCCGAACAGGCTGCATTTGACCTGCAGGCTGCTCACAGCTACCAAGCTGGACTAGCTTCTTTCTTCTGCCTCCTGCTCTCCAAGAGCTACCCACCAATCTTTCACCTCTTCTCAAAAGAACAACTGAGCAGGTGAAAAAAGCCCCAACCTCTTTCCTGCCTTGCTTCTCTTGCTTCTTTCCCTCCAACCCCTCCCCAAACCTTTAAAGATCCAGTGCAAATGTAATTTCTCCTCCCACACGTCTTTTGGCAGGGAAGGAAAGAAAAATACGAATCAGGGATTTTCTGCAGCAAACAGTGGCTGCTGCTTCCAAGGGTTGCCGGCTCAGAAAACCTCAGCAGCCCTCCTGCAGCTTCGGACGCCAGGTAGCATATTGATCCTGCTCCTCTGGAGTGCCTCCGAAGGGCTTCTTGGCTTGATATACAACTGGCACGCACAGTCCTCCAGAAAAGAAAAGGTGGGGAGGAAGGACTCGTTCAGTCCCAAGCAAAAGCCGATGGGAAAAAAACGGAGATGTCAGTAGGCGGGAGGAAGGGAAGCAGCCCAACTGAGTCTGATTTGCGAGTGCTTGGCGTCAAGGAGCCTCCGTCCCAGCCAAGGGGAGTCCGTCGCGGCGGCTGGGAAATCCTGCTTGGCAAGTTTTCTTGACGGCTCAGGAGAAGCGGGGAGCTGTCCAGCGTTTCAGCACCTTCTAGTCCGCGACTGGCGCAGCTTTTCTTGGGCGAAAAAAAAACCTTTCGCGGCTCGGAAATTATTCTCTGTCCCGGCGCTGTCCCTTATGGTCAAGCGCGGGGATGGGCAATCAACCAAAGGGGTGGAGAGGCTGCTCCCCAGGCGGTGGCTGCAGTCGTTCGGGGGGTCGTCAGTGAAACGATTGCTGATGATGATGAGAAGCTGAAAAGGAAGCAAAACGGAAGAAGGCAGCCAGGTGGGCGACACCAGCCTGGATACCTTTCTTACACACACATGCACACAAACACACACCCAGACACACACACATAGACTGCATCCGAACCGAGGAAAGTTTTCTGGCTAAGCTGTTTGCCTTTCAAGTCTTACAGGCTCAACGATGTCCTTTGCCCTCCAGCCACTGTTTTAGAGGGGAAGGAAGCTCTTCTCAGGACAATTTTTCCCCACCCCACTACATCTCTCCCCACCCCCACCCCCACCCCCCACCCCTTTGCTATTTCTTCAGCTTTAGCCACAACTGCGAACCTGATTCTTCCTTCCCTCAGGGCTTCCACGCTGCTTATTAACCCGGACAGGCAAAGAACCCGACACCCTCAGTCCCGGTGTGGGACCAGGAGAAAGGTCTGAGGTCCCAGCCATGGACAGCAGTGAAATGAGGGGCTTCCTTTGGAAATTTAACCTGTTCTTTCCTTTGATGCTGCTGCTGGTGTGCCTGGGAGTCTGCAGTCATGTTTCCAGCAATCAAGGTAAAAGAGAGAGAGAGGAAGAAAGGGAGAGGGAGTTGTTGGGAGTGGGAGGGGTAATGGCTGAACTGAAAGAATATTATTTAATGTGCAAAAAAAAGCAGGTTCTGTAAGTCTGCAAAGTAGCTGCCAGGGAAGACAATTCCCATAGGCAAGAAAGGATCACTTGTTTCTTTCATGGGCTAATGGAATGGTCGCTCTGTCTCATCTGGCAGTGTCAATTGATTTGCCCCACTTAAGTGACAGATGGAGGAGAAAACATTCTCATGCATGGTAGAAAGGAAGTTAAGTTTCTGCATTAATTCAAAGCTTCCTCAGGCCCAGACCAAATCAACAATGCTATGCCACTGATTAAACTCAATGAAGCTTTGAAAGGAATGTCCACTCCATTTTAGCATACCTAAATATTCTTGGTTTGCTCAGGTAAGTCCTGTTAAACAGAGAAAGAATATGGACTTTGAGCTTATACTTCTGGTTCAAAGCATGTGTTTCTTTGTGTACCTAATTGTCGTAGCTGGATGAATGGAGTTTTAAAACTTAAAATAACAGGAAATTATGCTTTAAGTGGGTAATCTGAATGTAACCTGAAATACAGTTCCTATGCCCGGATTATTATTTTTTTCCTTAATCATGAAATCAAGGAAAGCTGTTTTTCACTGAATTGTTTCTATAAGCTTATTTTGACTTTTGTGTCAAAATGGCCTGTCTCCAGAAGTTGTGGGTGCTCCATCACTTGCGGTTTCTAAGAAGAAATTGGACCACCAGTGAAATAGTATAGGGTCTCCTGCTTGAGCAGAGGGTTGGACTAGAAGACCTCCAAGTTCCCTTCCAACTCTGTTCTGTTCTGTTTGAGGTAATTGTATTGTAGTATTAAGTAATGGATATTGCTGTCTATATAGAGCTTCTGAGGCCCACCAAGAGTCTGAAGCTCTAAAGCCCCTGAGTATGCATGTATTTGACATTCTACGAATCTTGGCCTTGGTCACAGATATGATCATTTGAAAATAATAATATAAATATACAGAGTACTATTTAAATAACGCTATATAAATATGCAAGATTTTATTTCTCCTTTGTCCTTACTTTACACCTGCAAAAGGAAATTAAGGCATAGAGATCATGTTTTATGATCCAATAGTCTATCTAAAACACCTCTGGGTCTCCAAATCTGTTCAGATGAAAGCTTAAAGGATCATCTCTGCTGGCTGAGTACAATAGAACAGCACTTAGGAGATCTGGGCAAATCAAAAGCTTATCTTTTGCTTTACCTGCATAATCATTTTAATAAGTAGTGTCCTTGGAGTCATTCTTGACCCTGCTTTTCTTCTTTGGGGAATAGCATGGTAACTAATCTTGTTACTACTTAATGATCTGTGGACACTTATGCTGACAGGAAAACCACAGAATGTCAACAAATGAACTATTATTGATTTGTTCAAGTGCAAAATTCTATTCCTGCAGGAAATTAATATGTGTATATTTACACATATACACATCCATATATGTGTCTAATCTTCAAAATAATATAAAGCCATGTATAGTAAAACCTTTTTACTTGGCTATGAATGAGAATGCTTAAGCAGACTAATTTAAAATAAAATATCAATTTCTACTCCTGCAATTAAAGCTGAAAGCAGTTTCTTCTTCTTTTTTTAAATTGAAAGAATTATTTATAGATTTTGTAATTTAATAGCCAAAATTATTCTCAACAAAAGATCAGACTTTCATACTATGGAAGAGTTTAATACATTTTTGGCATCAGATATTGATTTTACTAGAAATGGGTTGTCCTTATAAATTAATCCAATCTTTATCTTGAAAAATCTAGTTTACAAAGTGGAGTGACTAGTGGCACCTTTGAATCTTTGCGTTCCAAACATAAACCACGGATTCAATTTATCTGTATTTTACTATCCATGTATGATTCCCATGTTGTTATGCTTAGCTTAATTACAGAGAAGCACAATTATTCACTAGCCACTGCCTAGTCTGCAGAGTCCTTGTTCTAAATGCATGACATCTCATTAGCTTTTCATGCAATTTCTGTACAACACCTATGGGTCTGAGTAGGTTTTTCATTTGTGTTTATGTATAGGGAGAAGAGATAATGATAGGCTGGAATTTATATTTCATGTGCATTTGAAAATGATAGTACGATAAAAATGGAAAGAGAAGGAGGGAGGGAGGGAGGGAGGGAGGGAGGGAGGGAGGGAGGGAGGGATGAATCAATTCTATTATTTTGAGTGTCCTTACATTTTAGGGTTTTGAGGATGACATCTTTTAATTAAGCTAAATTTTGTATGCTATTCGTCGTCATACTAGATGCCAGAGATATGGTGGTTTTGTGGGTATGTACATATTATACACATACACACACACACAGTACATACACATTTGTGTATATCCCAGGTGATTTGCTTTTGCAACTTCAGATTTAGTTTGTTTATATTTATGCTTAGCAATATACTCAGCATAAAAACTATCAAATCAGAATTAATTTTGTCTGCATTTAAATAAGTACATAAATACAAATATATGATGTCAGATAGAACTTCATAAATAGTTCACTTGTCTTAACTTCTTTCTTGTCTCATTGTTAAGAAGCACAACAAAAAGTATTTTCAGAAATAGTACAGAAATGTAACTGGAACATTACTAGCGAGCAGCTTTTTTCTTTTGAATGCTAAGATCTGCAGCCATCTACGTTATCTTCAAGACTAGTCTTAGCATTTTCTTACTCTATAGATTCATTAACAATTGTAATTAAAATAAAATGATACCCTTAAACTGCAAGCAATATGCCATAGCATTATATAGAAATACATTGATATCTTGATTAAATTGACTTAAACAAATCCATTCTACATTGTTAAAAAAAAAAACACCATATGGCTAATTTTAACTATCAGCTGTATAGAGCTTTCTCATAAGATTCCTAAACACTTCAGATATTTTATTGCTAGGCTTTATCGCAGGCTACTAGAGGAATATGGTTACCATTCCCCTTTATCTTCACCCAATATTGTTTTACTAATAGCTATGTACAGTAAAACAAACTGTATGGTTGTTTTTATATAAGCGATGACCATTCTTGATGGTCCAGTTTTCATTATATTGTTCTGTCTGCTGGATCTGTTGCATTCAGGAGGCCCATTCAGGCATTAGAAATCTAGCATGTTCATGACAAGAGAAGTTCAGGTGACTCACTGCTACCCAGATAAACATTTAATGATATTGGCTTTTTTGAAGACATTCATCATTGAGCCATGTTAGCTACCATATGAGCCAGTACCATAATACAAACTTTTATTTATCTAATGTTAATTACACAAATGTGAATGCTGGAGAAAAGCTGATTTCACAGAATAATATGGTGAGACTGGGCTTAATCTGAGACCATTTAATGGGGCTGGAGTTTAATCCAATTGCTAGAAGATAAAGTTGCAGACAAATAGAAACTGTTGTTCAAGTCCTTTGAGGTGAAAGCTTGGTAATTCAAGCATCAACCCTACAATATATCACAGCAAGCAGTTCTGTCCTCTGACTTGAAAAATTGCTGAAACTCCAAGACTGCTGGATTGAGAGTAAGCAATTGTTTGCCTTCAGTGAGCTGCTATTTGATTTAGAAGTTTACCCTGTTTATATATTTAACTACTACTATTATACTTATTGCTAAAAAGTATTCCTGTTTATCATGCATTATATACACCCAAATTCTTTTAATTTCATACTTTGATTTAGGAATCCTTATTGCTATCATAACCTGAGCTTTAATCTACACAAATATTGAATGAAAGCTCTCTATTGACAGCACTGAGATTGGCTTAAATATTCCCCACCGTGCGATTAATTATGGGACACGGCACACCCATGTAACACTTCTCCTATGCGAACTGCATTGGCTCCCGGTGGTCTTCCGGGTACGATTCAAGGTGCTGGTTACCATCTTTAAAGTGCTCCATGGCTTAGGAACTGGGTACTTATGAGATCGCCTTCTGCCACTGATAACAGATAGACGGCCAATACGCTCCCACAGAGAGGGACTCCTCAGGGTGCCGTCAGTCAAATAATGTCGACTGGCAACCCCCAGGGGGAGAGCCTTCTCTGTGGGGGCACCTGCCCTCTGGAATGAATTGCCCCCGGAGATACGTATGGTCCCTGACCTACGCACCTTTCGCTGTGCCCTCAAGACATTATTGTTTCAACAAGCTGGGCTGGTTTACACATGAATTTTAATGGTTTGTTTTAGTTTTTAATAATATTGGGGCCAAATTATTTAATTTAAACTGTTTTTTAAATTTTATGGATATATGTGTTTTATAGTAGGCTGTGCACTGTCCTGAGTCCCTCGGGAGAAGAGCGGTATAAAAATTTAAATAAATAAAATAAATAAATAAATAAAATCGCCACTATACAACAAACACTCTTGTCAGACAGATTTCAGAATACATTGAAGCTAATTATATCATAACAAGAGTTGTATCAGTAGTAAGGGTTCTGGATAGCAGAACACCTAAAATGGGCTTACTTCATCAAGCAAAGATGTGTCCTTGTATGGAAGAAATTTAGTATCAGATTGACTCAGGCTGAAATTGTAAAGAAACTGGCTAGCAGATTGGAAGTGACTGGTTTACTAATTGAAGCCACTTACAACAGTTCATTGAGTGACCCTTCAAAATTACAATAGCACTGAAAAAAGTGACTTATGCTTATGACTCTTTCAGACTCCTCGTGGTCATGTGATCAAAATGCAGATGCTTGGAAACCGATCCATATTGACAACAGTGTCTTGGGGTCATGTGATCACCTTTTGTAACCTTCTGACCAGCAGAGTCAATGGGGAAGCCAGATTTATCTAACAGCATTATTACTAACTTAGCAATTGCAGTGATTCACTTAACAACAAGATAAGAAAGGTCATTAAATGGTGCAAAAGTCACTTAACAAATGCCTTGCTTAGCAACAGAAACATTGGGCTCAATTGTAGTGGTAAATTGAGGGTTACCCGTAGTTTTGTTTTTTTCTTATTAAATGAAATTAGTTTTCTTTTCATTAAATAAGTGAAGGGAAATAAGCTAAATCAGATCAAAGTTAGTCTAATGTTTTCATTGATCTGAGGGCACTGTAGATCCTTAAAGGTGTTTGACATAAAGATTTCCCCTCCTATCTTGTCTTTTTCCTCATTTTTGGTCTGTTAAGGTTGAATACATAAGATTAGGAAAAGTCTAACATGTTCCTTAGAGAATTGATGGGGTTGATGGTATGCATCTCTCTGTATTAGAACTCTATATCTTTGCTTGAGGTTATTCAATGGTCTCTAGGATTCTGCTGTTGGGGTCATAGGATGTCAGTCTTGACCTTACATGACTGATTTAATAAATGTAGTGGCATGATTAATAAATAATTAAATTAACAGTTGTTTAAAGTTCTATGTTGTTACTTTGAGGAACTGAAGAACTCTGTAAATATTGATGGTATCTCATTAAAGAAATACATAACAGTTGAATTTTCAAAAGATAATAAAATATTTTAATGATTAATTATCCTTTGCCTTTTCCAATTTTTTTCAGCACTCTGTGAAATACTTCAGTGAAAAGTTCATGTAGTCATTGTAAAATTTTAAACATCTATATATCAGTGTTAGAATGACTGTTAGAATACAATGGATTATTTTTAAAAAATACATTGGAAACAACTTAAACAGAAAATATTTTTTCCAAGTATTCAAAAAAGTAGATATGCATGAGGCAGAATAATGTATAAAGAGGAGAACTGAGTTTATAGAACTACTGGTTGCAAAACAATTTTCCTTGGTACCTGATAATTATGTATGTGTGTGTGTACTTATTGTATTTGAGTATGTGTACATGTGATATAGATAGATAGATAGATAGATAGATAGAGAGAGAGAGAGAGAGAGAGAGAGAGAGAGATGATAGATAGATAGATAGATAGATAGATAGATAGATAGATAGATAGATAGATAGATAGATAGATAGATGTCTTTGGTTATTCAGGTTTTCTCCCGCGTAAAATTGGAAGTGTCTTGGCGATGTTTCGACGAAGCCTCATTCGTCATCTTCAGACTGGTGTTTTCGGCTTCGTGCTTCTAGGAGCAATGTGTGATTGCAGCTCCTAGAAGCACGAAGCTGAAAACACCAGCCTGAAGATGACAAATGAGACTTCGTCGAAATGTCACCAAGACACTTCTAATTTTACGTGGGAGAAAACCCGAATAACCAAAGACCTACATACAAACACCCGCGAAAACCTCAGAAAAAAAAATATATATATATATATACACATACACACACACACACACACATATTTATTTCATTGTATGGGTGTACTGTGTATACACGTACAATGACAATAAAGTTATTATAATTATATTCTAGAATATATATATATATTCTATAGAATGTAGCTTTTTCACAAATAAGTTAATTTGTTAAATGAGTTCCTTGAAGCTATTTTACCAATCAATTTATTTCAGAAAAGGTTTGGAATTCTTCTGTATTCATCCTTCTCTTTGAGCTATAATAAAAATTTTGAATTTGACTTTGCTCAGAAGGACAGCCAACATCTTTTGCGTCAACCTTCTTTCTTTTGTATCAAATTACTTGCTAACTGTAATAAATTAAAAGTTGCCCTGGAGTGACCTCTGATAAAATAAATTGCATGTAATCTGCAAAAGAAAATATTTCTAAATCAGTGAATGATTAATTATATTTTTCTGGCTGCATATTAATAAACAAGGGCTGGGAACAATGAAGGTATTGTCCCAGATTAAGCTATGTGAATAATGTACTATTAGCCATGTAAAATATAGAAAATAGTTCAGTAATCATTAAAATAGCAAATGATTGCATCTATAAATTCCTAAATTTGATAACTTACAATGCTAGGTAAAGCTAACAAATTATATAAATGCTATATGCCAATTTCTTATAATAAAAAAAAAACCTGTATGCATACTTCTTCATTCTTAAGAAGATTACAAGTTGCTAATATTGTGACTAGGACTCCCAAACCCTATATTATAAATATAGCCAGGCAATATTATATAATTTATAATTATATTTAATAAATAATTAAAATATGGGCTTTCTAATCTAGGCCAAAAAATGAACACAAGAAATGTCTAAATTTCAAATAGTATCCTTCCTTCCTTCCTTCCTTCCTTCCTTCCTTCCTTCCTTCCTTCCTTCCTTCCTTCCTTCCTTCCTTCCTCCCTTCCTGAATAGAAACATCAACAGGTTAGACAACAAAAAACAAGGAAAGTCTTCACATGACATATAGTTAAAATACACAATTTTCCATCACAAAGTATGGTAATATCCACCAATTTAAATATAGATTTAGAGAGGACACAATTATCCTGATTAACTTTATAAATGTGAAGAATTTCTTTCCAATAGAATTTTCCATTATATTAAGAATACCATATCATATTTTGTCATCCACTGGAGATGTTTTATTTTTCTTTTTTATGATAAAATAATATATAAATGTAGGTGATTATGGCCAGATTATTTGTAATACATGGGTATTTGTACCCATGTTTCCCCAAAAATAAGACCCTGTCTTATATTTTTTGCCACCAAGGCACCGGGTGTTATTTTCAGGAGGGTTGTTACCCACTGACTCACCTCGCTTGCGTGCATCACCCCCCGGGCTCCTTTTTGCTGTCAGAAGCCTTCAGGAACTTCTTATGAGACCGGCAAGGCTTTCCTGAAGGCCTTTGCAGCCGATAACAGAGCTCTGGGTTGATCTGGAGCTCTGTTATCGGCTACAGAGGCCTTCAGGAAAGCCTTGCAGGTCTTGCCAGTGGCAGAAGAAATGGGCTGGCAAGGCAGGTGTCAGGTTGTGCAAGGCCTAGCTGCAACTGTTTCAAGTAAGGTGACCAGATGTCCCGCTTTTGGCGGGACAGTCCCACTTTTGAGCAATTTGTCCCGCGTCCCGCAGCGTTTTAAAAAAGTCCCGATTTTTCATTCTGCCTCCTGAGTCCCAGCTGATGGCTAGAGGGAAAAAACCTGTTTAAACTCTTGCCGCGGGGTTTCAAAGGGCCGCCCTACGTTGATTAGCTCGGCTTCCCCCTCTCAGCTGATTTGCGCAGGGCTCTGCCCTTGCTAAATTGCTCAGCAGTTTTTTTTTTCTCTTTGTGCAAACCAAGCTCAAAACGAAACTGAAAGTAAAACAGGCTGTTGGCTTTGCTGTTTGCTTGCAACGTTGGAAAATTAGGCAGCAGATTTATTTTCCTTTTCCTCATCAAAAAAGGTAGGTGGAAACAATGGGAAATTATTTAGGGCAAAAGAGGAGAGTTCAAGATTTTAAAACACAAAAGAAAAAAAAGCTCTTTTTAACTAGGGAATTGTAATAATTGAGATACTATTAATTGTATACTGTGTTGAAAGCAGAAATGGTTAAGTTGTGGTTTGGAAGAATATATGGGGGAAATTATTTGGTTTATTATTATTGGTAAATATAATTAATTGATTTGTAAGAAATTGGATTGCATGGAAATAATTGGAATATTCATGTTCATATTGATTAATATACAAAAAAGATAGTTATATAACTAATTGATTTATATTAAAATGTTGAATTTGTATTAAACAACTGTATTACATAATTACATAATTAACCAATGTGAGGATGGATATAAAAATAGATGACAATGGGAAGGGGTATAATATAGAATAGAAGGGAAAAATTGAATTTGATTAAGATTAGAGATGAGGATGAAGGGTAATATTGTTTTTTTAAAAAAATAGATGAGGAATAAATATGGCAAAAAGGAAATATAGAAATTGTAAATTTAATTGAAATGACTAAACACTGTTTAAATTTGTGAACCAGCCAAATATTCTGTTCAAAGAAAATACATTGTATGTTTGTATGTGTGTTTCTAATTATTGCTATTTATTCATATTTGTTCTCTTTTATTCTTTAAAGTTTAACAATTCATTCTTTATCTTAATATCTTAATATTTGTTTGGGGTTGGCTTTCTTCCCTTTCATCTTTTTTATTGTACAGCAATCTTTCTCCTCAAACCTACCACCTCTCTTTTCTTTCCTTCTTACTTTCTCTTCCCCCCACCCTCTTCTTCTCCTCCCTATTTCCTCTTCCTTTCTCCTTCTCCTCCTCTCTTCCTCCCTCTCTTACCGTCACTCCTACTCTAATTTCCCTTCCCTTCCTTCATCCCTCTCTATTACTGTATCCTTTTATGCATATGGACTATTCAGAGGGCTGAAAAAGTTATTTTTGACTGGTCCTCGCACTTTTGACCAGTCCTCAAACTTACGACTGTCCTCACATTTTACATTTTTGCCCTATCTTGTCATCATGGTAAAGAGAAGCAGTTGTGAAATGAGTGACATGGTTGTTAAGAATGCTGCACGGGCATAAATGTGAGGATGGTCATAAGTGTGAGGACCAGTCAAAAGTGCGAGGACCTGTCAGAAATGACTTTTTTCAGCCCTCTGGTTAGTCCTTTTGTGCATATGGACTACTCGGAGGGCTGAAAAAGTTATTTTTGACTGGTCCTCGCACTTTTGACCAATCCTCGAACTTACGACTGTCCTCACATTTTACGTTTTTGCCCTATCTTGTCACCATGGTGAAGAGAAGCAGTTGTGAAATGAGTGACATGGTTGTTAAGAATGCTGCATGGGCATAAATGTGAGGATGGTAATAAGTGTGAGGACCAGTCAAAAGTGTGAGGACCTGTCAGAAATGACTTTTCAGCCCTCTGAGTAGTCCCTATACACATAGCCACGGCCACCCAGTCACATGGCCTCCAAGCCATGCCCACACAATAAGCCACGCCCACAATGGTGTCCTTCTTACCAATGTTAAAATCTGTTCACCTTACCCTATACACATAGCCATGGCCACCCGGTCACATGACCAGCTAGCCACGCCCACCCAGTCACATGACCAGCTAGCCACGCCCACACAATAAGCCACGCCCACAATGTCCCTCTTTACCAATGTTAAAATCTGGTCACCTTAGTTTCAAGGTAAGTAGTATGGCAGCCCCACCCTAATTTTTACATATACCTTGGAGTGGGTGGAGTCTTAATTAAGGATTATTGGGGGGTATGATTTATATTGGGTACACGTGTAAAAATCAAGCTAGGACTTACTTTCGGGATAGGTTGTATTTTCAGGGAAACACGGTATATGTTATCTTCCGCCTCTAAACTCTTAAGCTAATTTTCAATAACTACATCAAAAGAAAAAAAAAGATAGGAAGAATACGTATTAACAATGTTGTGTGCACTAAGTTTCATTTTCTGTCTGAGGCCCTTTAGGAAAATTGATGTTTTGACCATCCTCTATTGCTCTGCTTCATAGCAACTGAAGGTCAGCTACAACTTCCCAAATGAGAGAGACAGAGAAAGAGAAAGAAAGAGAGATTCCAGCTGTTTTTATTTATCATTGAGAATTCTTACTGTTGGATACATCAAAAATCATTTCTGCATTATTTTAAAACTTCATTGTAAAATTTGTTCTATGTTACTTTTTTATGAGAAGGAATAACTATTCACTTCTCATACAGCATAATGTCTGGAATTACCTTGTCAAACTTGGAAGCTGGATCTATAAGTTGTGAGGAAGACTGGGTTAAAGATGAAGAGACCATAGGTTATTCACTATATCCTTTGTGTTTAGTCATTCTCCAAAGTAAGAAAAAATGTTCTACACTCTCCCTTTCTTTTTTTAATTATTACCAAATGTTCTAATTTATTTGGCACAGTCTTATAAAAAACTTGCTAATGTATTTGTTTACAGACAATTTTTCTTAATCCTTTTAAGGATTAATCCTTAATCCTTTTAAGAGTTGGCTGTATCTTGAATTCCTTGCATCACAATAGATATTTGTCTGTGAAGATCTGTGATGGTCTCCATGATAATATAATGTAAAATAATATTCTCCTTGTGGAGATTAATTCAACACAGGCTCCATTGAAATCACTGCACAGTTTAGAAAGTTAAGGTGGCTGTTTGGGCTTGTATATCTCTGAAGTTGCACTTCACTTAATTGAAACTTCACTCTTTGAAATGATAACCAATTAGTTCTCTTGAGGAGAGTACTACTGTTAATGGATACAAAGAGGTTAACACGGGTTGAAATTTACTTAGCTTCCCTACCGGTTCGCCAATGTGTGCATCACAATATGTCATCTGTGCCTGTGCAAAGCCTTCTGTGCATGCACAGAGGCTTAAAATGTCACAAAAAAGCAATATCATGATGTCCACGCAGGTGGGGGGAGCCTCCCACAGCTCCCCCCACCCACGTGGGGGTAGAATAGAATAGAATAGAATAGAATAGAATAGAATAGAATAGAATAGAATAGAATAGAATAGAATAGAATAGAATAGAATCTGGTAAAAAATAAGCATCTTTAGTCTTGAAAAGACAGGCCTGATTAGAAGGACACCGTACAATGGTTGATGCAAAGATACATATTTATTTAATTAATTATTAGTCAACAGGTACAAGGAAACAAGTATAAGTATAGACATAGATATGGACACATGAAAAAATGGCACAAATAAATATATAAGCAAAACATAGCCATAAACAAATAAAATGAGTACATATAAATGGGGACAGTAGGACAGGGATGGTAGACACACTGGTGCGCCTATGCACACCCCCTTAGGGACCTCTTAAGAAATGTGTAAGGTCCGTGGTAGACAGTTTAAGGTAAAAGGTATTGGGATTAGAGAAACTAACAATAGGATCAGGTAGAGTGTTCCAAACATTTATTACTCTATTGCTGAAGTTGTATTTTCTGCAATCAAGATTAGAGTGGATTACATTGATAGCCCTTGTGTTATTGCAGTTGAAGTTAAAGTAGTCATTAACAGGATGTTATGGTAGATAATCTTGTGTACTAAGCTTAGGTCGGAATGTAGATGGTGTAGTTCAAGGTTATCCAGGCCTAAAATGTCAAGCCTGCTGGTATAAGGAATTTTATTGCGAGCAGAGGAGTTAAGTACTCTTCTTGTAAAATACCTCTGGACCGTCTCTAAGGTATTAATGTCCAAAATACAGTGAAGTTTCCAGGCAGGTAAGCAGTATTCAAGGATAGGTCTGGCAAAGGTTTTGTATGCCCTAGTTAGAAGTATAGCGTTAACAGAGAGAAAACTTTGTAAAATAAGGTTGACAACTCTTAATGCCTTTTTAGCAATGTTGTTACAGTGAGCTCTGTGGCTTAGATCTTTTGAAATGACTACTCCTAGGTTCTTGACAGAGTGTGGTCATCTTTTAGATCGTTTCTGCCCAGCTTATATTTGATGTTCTGATTTTTATTGCCAATGTGCAGGACTGAGCATTTGTTAACAGAGATTTGGAGTTGCCAATTGTTTGACCATTCAGATACATAATCTAGATCATTTTGTAAAGTAGTAGAATTGTCTGTGCTGTTAAATAGTTTTACGTCATCAGCAAAGAGGATGCAGCTGCTAATAATATGATCACAAAGGTCATTTATATAAAGCAAAAGAGTGTTGGTCCTAGAACGCTGCTTTGGGGAACACTACTGATAACTGGTGCAGGGTTTGATACAGCGTTTCCAATTTTAACTACTTGATGCCTGTTTGATAGGAATGTAGCTATCCACTTGTGCAAAGATCCAGAAATGCCATAAGAACTTAGTTTTAACAGAGGTTTGTCATGTATCACTGAATCAAAGGCTTTGCGATGTCTATGTAGATTGCATCTATTGCTTAACCCTGGTCGAGTTGAGAGATCCAAATGTTTTTGCAATGTATGTGTTGCAGGTTACATGACAAGTTTTTCCTGAAACCAAATTGCTTATTAGACAGTAGGTTATTTGTCACTAAGTGGAGAGTGATGGATTGGTTTATGATGGATTCCATGACTTTATAGATGATGCAGGAAAGGGAGATTGGGCTACAATTCTAAACAAAGCCGGGGTCATCTTTTTTGAAGATAGGTACGACTGTTTAGGAAGTAGAGCAAAGCATTTTCTCTCTACATGGGGCTCCCCCTGGGGTGCACCCGGAGGCTCCAGCTGGTCCAGAACGTGGCCGCACGGGGGATTATGGGGGCGACGAGGCGCTCCCATATAACACCTCTCCTGCGCGAGCTTCACTGGTTCCCGGTGGTCTTCCGGGTGCGCTTCAAGGTGTTGGTGACCACCTTTAAAGCGTTCCATGGCTTAGGGCCGGGGTACTTACGAGACCACCTTCTGCCACCAATAGCCTCCCACCGGCCAGTACGCTCACACAGAGTCGGCCTCCTCAGGGTGCCGTCCGCCAGACAATGTCGGCTGACAACTCCCAGGGGGAGAGCTGTGGCGGCGCCCACCCTCTGGAACAACCTCCCCCCAGAGATACGTACAATAACAGACCTCCAGATTTTTCGTCAGGCCCTGAAAACCCATTTATTTCAACTAGCTGGGCTGGCTTGAGTTAAATTTTAAATTGATTTTAAATTGGGTTGTTTTAATTTACGGCCAAAATATTTAATTATTTTAAACTGCTTTTAAATTTTGTATGTACTGTTTTTTACTTTGGCTGTTCACCGCCCTGAGTCCTATTTGGAGAAGGGCGGTATAGAAATAGGAACAAATAAATAAATAAATAAATAAACAAACAAACAAACAAACAAACAAACAAATAAATAAATAAATAAATAAATAAATAAATTTTCCATACTGCCTATTACTGTGTTGAGAGGAAAACACCACCACACTTCCATAAGTTGAAATGCTTTCTCCAGTTGTATCATAACTGGTTCATACACTCATAGTGACTATTTACTATGTGATTGTGTGTATACACAATATGTGTATACACTCATAGTGACTGTTGCTAATGACCATATGTCAGGCAAGGAGCTCATTCTAAATGATACTTCATATATGGTGCTTAGAGGTTCAGCTATGGCAGAGAAAAGCTTTTTTTAGAAAGTAGGCACATCAGGACCAATAGATAGAGATGGCTTTAGTTTGTGTAGTGCCCTTTTGACGGTATCTTCAGTAAAATCAATATGGATTAGATCATTGCAATTGATTGTGGTACGACTAGGAAATGAGGGGAAGATGCCATTGCTGTTGACAAAGACTGAACTGAAAAAAGTGTTGAAGAGATTAGCCTTAATGGCATTATCATTACAATCTTCACCATTTTGCTTTTTTAGAGATGGGATGGTTTTTGAGTCTTTAAGTTGGCGTTTATGAAATTATAGAAGGCACAATTGAATTTCGTGTGTAAAAGCTCTTCCTCCTGTTTGCAGTGGTAATTAGTACATTCTGTTTTTATTTCTTGGCATAAGGTTTTGTATTGGTTTTTGAATTTAGCTATATAGCCAGTGTTATTTTTCCACCAAAGGGATTTTTTTGGGGATTGGAGTTTCCTTATTGCTATGGGTAATTTGTTCTTTTTGGCTTTGGGTGTTACTAAAGGTACATATAGATTAATGACTCTTTGAACTTCAAGTAGAAAAGTGTTATAATAGTCTTCTGCAGTTGCAGTTGAATAAGGTTTTCCAATCTAGAGATGAGAGGTCAGCAGCTATGAGATCATAGTTTGCTTTTTTGAAGTTGTATTTAGGAGTCCTATTATGAGATTCTTTGTATGGATGTAAATTTAGACAAAAGTCAGTCATGCTGTGGTCATTGTTGGAAAAAAGTTCTTGGATATGAAGGTTATAAATTGTGTTTAAATTGTTGCAGATTAGATTGAGACAGTTGTTGAATCTAGTGTTGATAGTTACCAATTGATCGAGTCCTAAAGTGGTGACAGCAATATACAGGGTCGTATGTATTGTTTCAGTTGAGCACTCATTTAGGGTCCAATTAATAAGAGATAAATTGAGGTCACCAAGAAAGATAATGGGGTGTCGCCATGAGGCTGCCCATGTTAGTAATGTAGTTAGTTTGCTGGCATGATCAAGGTCATAATCTGGTTGGAAGGGAATTGTGGTATTTAGTGATAGATCACTGATAATGGTCTCAGGAAAAATAAGCTCTTGTGTTTCTTGAATATCCACCTTCTCTCCGGATTTCACAGTCAGACCGGTGAACATGGTAGTCATTTGTAGTGGTAATGGAGTCTGGAAAAGATTTGTTTAACCACATTTCGCAGACAAATATAAGGTCAAATTGAGCCATATTTAGCAGAAGAAGAAATTCTGGCACTTTCTTTGCAAGGCTTCTTGCATTGAGAAGTTTGCATTTAAGATCTGTAGCAGTGAACCAGGATTATCTTGGGGGCCTGCATGCCTAGTTTTGGATGTTGGGGTGTTGAGGTTGTTGATTGTTAGTTGTTGGGATGTTGGGTTGTTGGGATTGTCAATTGTTGGTTATTGGGTTGTTGTAGTTGTAGGGACGTGAGCTGTTGGTCTTGTGTTTGATAGAGTCGGCATGATAGTCGATATAAAGGTTAGTCTTTCCATGATCCAGGAGTCTTTTGAAACTCCAAAATAAAACTGGCTATATTATGGCTAGTTCTTTATTGTCAAGCAACACAGGATGTGAAATAATGGTCTAAAGTTACCTGAAGGCAAATATTTAACAATAATATCAGTGCGGTGGAAATTTATGGAAAAGTTGAAGTCATCTTGATTGGAAGTATTCAAGAAAAGTATGGTTTAATTGGGATTTCTGCACTAAGCAGGCATTTGGACTCAGGATTTTAAATTGTCCCTTCCAATTCTAGCTCCCTTCCAACTTCTGGTAGGTTCAAACTAAGATTCTTTATTTCAACTACTGTCAGTGAAAATTATTGTTAAATGACTGCAGAGCATAATAATACTTCAAAGAAGAGAAGAATTTTTACACATATTAGGAAGCACCCAGCAGTCTCATTAACTGTACTTCAAGATTATTAAAATGCTCTGTACATTGAAGACTGGCTTCCTGCTATAATTTCCTTGAATAGTTCCACTCACACTTGTGATAGCTGGTAATGAGGTTTGTGTTTCGTAGCTAAAGCCTTAAAATTGTAGTCTATTTCAAGGAACTAAAACTAAGATATAAAAACAGAAAGAATAAAATTAGAAAAATGAAATGAAAAGAGTTTGAGCTATGAATTTGTTTCTAAATGTTTCAGATACATTTACTAACAGAAATTGCAAGGCATATTTTTAAAATATTTCAATATCACGAACTGTATGATTTTAAAATACTGTTTATTCTTCATTAGTTCAGGTAGGCATGAATTGACTTCATAGATTGTACTATTTTCATAAGACGTCCCAGATCATTTCCAGACATTTTTAGTTAGATATATAACTTTCTTGATGCTTAAATAATATGGCCCTTATATAAAACAGCATTTTATGTTAACTATGTATTAATATATCATAATGTTAGCATGTCAGCACTTGAATGTGAAAAACAAAATATCCAATCTAATAAAGCTGCACAGAAAAAAATAAACATTTTATATCTTACAGTGCTAGTGTGAGTCCAGACTCATATTCCATTTATAAACATCATGTTTTAGAAACCTGATACAAGGAAAGAAGCCATTACAAACTCTATTTATGCATGCTTTATTGCACCTTCCCTTAGAATAGAATTATAACATTAAATTATTTATATTTTGACTTCATAAATCTGGATCAGCTGTCAAGCATTAGTAATTTTTAATGTAGACCAAATATACACAAACTGAGAATCCAGGACCCAGTGATTACCCTGGAAATGTTTATTTTCAAAAAGATAAAAAGTGGTGGTTGAAAGTTACATGAAATCCATGCTAAATTAAATTGTGATTAGGAAAATAGGTTATAAATGAAACAAATAAAGAATTAAGATGTTTTAATTAAAAGCATCTCTTCTTCCATTCTGAAACTTTTCTGCTTTCTGCCTTTCTTGTTCTAACAGATGACTGCAATTTGTAAGAACACCCTTTTGTCTATTTCAATATAAAATGTCAGGAGGAAGGTTTAAAGTACCATATCTGCTTAATGAAAGTAGAGAAACAGTTGTATATTTTCCAATGAAGATGACAGAATCAATAAATTAGGTTTGATTACATGTTGACATTTAGTACTCTATACAAAGGATGTTAACATTTATTGACACCACCCTGCCTTCCCCATTTCCTCATCTGCACAGATCCTTTTATTCTTGGTTCAGATATTGAACACAATTTGCAAAGGTTAATGTGGATATGATGCTAAAACTAAGCAGATGTGTTAACTGCTATGGTGACTAGTTTAAAACATGATCGTTCAGATTTGCACCTTCTTGGCCATATTTGAGGGTTTAACTAGAAAACTTGTTCCTAATATTTGTGTCACAATACTTCTTGTAGCAATAGTTTTGTGTGTCATACCCCATTTCTACTAACAGAACTAACAGCTTAGTTTATTGATGGAAGTAACTGAAGCTATTACCGATATTATTGCTTTCTCTTACACATCAATTTTTCTCTAGCTGTTCATTTCCAAGGAATGAATCTTTCCTTGAAATTTACTTGAAATGTGAGATGGTAGGAAAACATTCTAAAGAAGTGATTATTTGGTAAGAGACAAGATGTTTACATATAACCCTTAGTTAATTAGAAAAGTGCATGAACACCACATCTGGTCTCTGAGAATATCACAAGAAATATTGGAAATTAAAATTCTTTTTTTACCCAATTAGTTATTCCTAATTATCCTTCTTTTGTTTTGAGAAAGAATATAAGTTCATCCAGTCCACCCTAACCAGTTCAGTAAGAGGAATCATTTGAATATTATGAATTCACATGAATAATATGATATTTTTCCCACTCTCTTCACCTAATGATAAATCCCTTTTAGCTCTGAATTTTCCTCTCCTTTTAACAAAGTTTTAGTATGCCCTATGCTTAAGACAATGTTTCTTAAACAGCGCTCTGTGGATATGGATCTTTAAGTGCCTTGCCAGCATTCCATTGTACAGCAACAAAAATAACGATTAAAAAAACTATATCTAATAAGATTTTGTCCATTTTTTAAAAAACTATTCTTTTTTATTAGTGTGGATGCTTTAAGGAATACTGGAGTACTGAAGAGTGACCTTTGGTCAGTCCCACTCTCTCTTCCCTAGGAAGGATGCAAAGACAAACCTTTTCTGAAAAACTTTGCCAAGAAAACTGCAGGCACATGTCCAAGCATTTTCCAAAAGTTGAAATTGACTAGAAGGCATTCCCCAAAAATATGTATGTGTATGTGTATGTGTTCATGTATAATGTATAATGTATATGCATATATCTGTCTGACTCTTTGCATCTCTTCAGAAACATTGTAAAAAGTCTCAGTGGCATTCCCTTTGTTTCACTGGGTTATATAAGGAGCACTTATGATTGAAGTGGCCCTTTAGAGAATTACTTTAAACTAAGTCACTCAAAATGACATTATTTTCTAGAATAGCGATGCAATGCTTCTGCTATACTCTACCCTGCTTAATCATCCTTTGCTGAGACATATTCATATTATGGTATTGCATATCTCTGAAGATTTGATTTCTTAGAACATACTTCTCACAAATCCATTTTTTTATATAAATTAGAAGGATTTTGATCATTTGGAAGGAAAAGAATATTTGTAACTTCTAAAGTACAGAATTATGCATAAATGTTAACCAATTTACACCCACATACCATATTAAATAGCTAATATTTTAAAATTTGTAAGAAAAATCTTTTCGCTTTGAAGAAAACTGAGCAATATTATGGAATACTAAATATGTAATAAATATTATTAGTACTAAAAGTAGAAAAATCATAAGGAACTGGCACACTTTGAAAAAAGTGTCTGTTTTCATGTGATCATAGTTTGGTGTTTTCTGATACAGATTATTTCTTGCTAACTGAAAAAGTAAACTTTTTTACTGAGCGTTTATACAATATCAACAACAACAACAACAATAATAATAATGCAGCTTGAATGATTACATTCAGAAAAATGAAGAACCAATGATTAAGGAAGTAAATAAAGGAGGTCTTTTAAAGATAACTAAAACAAAAGCAGAATATAAGAAAGAAGTAATTGAGCAGCGAGCTGAAAATTGGGAAAGCAAAGCTCTGCATGGCCAATACTTGAAAAGTATTGAAGGCAAAGCTGACCAGAAACTAACTTGGAACTGGTTAAGATCAGGAGTACTGAAAAAAGAAACAGAAAGCTTTATTTTGGCAGCTCAAGAACAAGCCCTAGCCACAAACTGCATGAAGGCAAAAATTCAACATGTTACCACCAACAGCAAATGCCGCCTCTGTAATGAGAAAGATGAGACAGTCGACCATCTGATGCAGCAAAATTTCACAAACTGACTACCTACAATGCCATGACTGTGTTGCTAAGATCATTCACTGGAAATTGTGCCAGAAGTTTGGATTTGAATACAGCAAAAATCACTGGGAACAACAGGTTGAGAAAGTTTTAGAGAATGAAAAACTCAAGATCTTGTGGGACTTTAGGATTCAGACTGACAAGCACTTGGTCCACAACACACCTGACATAACAATAGTTGAAAAGAAAAAAGTATGTTCATTGACATTGCAATACCTGGTGATGCACGGATTGAAGATAAGCAGCAAGAAAAAAAATCACAAAGTACTGGGACTTTCAAATTGAAGTTGAGCGACTGTGGAAAAAGAAATTGTGTGTTGTCCCAATTATAATTGGAGCCCTTGGAGCAATACCCAAAGGGCTACCTCGCTATTTAGAGATTCTAAATTTACCGGACTTGAACATTTTGACTCTACAAAAAACCACTTTACTCAGCTTACATCCTCCGAAGATACCTTAACAGTTCCTAGGTCCTTGGTTAGGACTCGAGCTGCTGAGCTATTAACCAGCCTTAAAGGCTGTGAATCTCACTAAAGATTAACCAACAACAACAACAACAACAACAACATTTATAAGAAAATCCCAAAGAATTCTGCATCTTGATCCTTTAAAAACGTTCATTGGATGGTAAACTTATTAGAGCTGATATTTACAATGATTAAGAAAACATAGATGTTTATTCATTCTATGTAGACAATAGCTGAGTTCATTCATTCTATGCTATCTCTTTCAGTTATGTAATAGCTTCCTGCTCTAAGGCACTACTTTTTGAGGACAAGAACACTATTAAAAAATTGCTTCTGATTTCTGCAACATTATGACATATTTTAAAAGTATTTCACATTAGCATAATCTACAGTTCTCCCATAGAAATAATACAACTAATATAATCTAATCTAATCACAGAAGGAAACACAAATAAAAGCAAAAGATAAATACCGGTTAGGACAAAAAAGGAGGGGGAAAAAAATCTTCTCTGAAATACATTAGCCCAATGTATTTCCAAAAATATCCTTTTTTGAAAGCTCAAACAGTAACAGTAACAGAGTTGGAAGGGACCTTGGAGGTCATCTAGTCCAACCACCTGCTCACACAGCAGAGCTGTACTAGGGATTCGAACCACCTTCGACCTTTCTGATCGACAAGCTCAGTGTCTTAGCCACTGAGCCACCTAGTCAGGCTTCCAATGACAGTTCATAACTTGTGCATTCTTGACACTATTTTAAGGACTTTGAGTTGTTTAAAAGGAAAGTATATCCAAATGTATTAGGCAAGTAAAATTAAAATCTATTTTATTTTAGACTCCTAATAACCCCATGATGATCTTTGAAGCATAAATACAGTAGATCATTACTTTATATGTGATGATGATAATGATGTTGAAGATGATGATGATGATGATGATGACTCATCAAAATATTAATTAGGTCTCAGCCTGCTTATTTTCAAGATCAACCAATATTGGTTAATTAATAACATTCACATAAAGCACTTTTGAAAAGTGTATTTTCCTTTTCATGTGTTTTCTGGCCAAATAATAGTTCCAAAGTCTGTATGCTACTGATATGAAATCACAGTAGCCTTAAGGTAAGGCTAATGTGCAATAGTTAAATGGATTCAAATGAATAATTTAAATGCTGGACTTCTCAATTATTAATTTAATTCCTTTGTAATTGAATGCCAACCTTGGTCCAGGCTCGGAGGAGTTGCCTCGAAAGGAGTCTTTTGCTGCTATCTGGAAATAGTTTGAACCTGGTTGGACTGAGGAAGTGAACAGTACCCTTAAGTCTATGACCACAGCCATATGCTTATTAGATTCATGCCCTTCCTGTGGGGGCATGTGAGTGGATGGTTAATTCTTCTTTGAGAAAGGAGGTTGTCCCTGGGATCCTCAATAAGACATTGCTGGATCCCAACCATAAAGAACAACTTTCTTCCAATGTCTAGTGCCCCATTTTGGGGGAAGGTACCGTATTTTTTGCCATATAAGACACTCTAGAGCCCTGATGGCAAACCTATGGCATGCGTGACAAAGATGGCACGCATAGCCACATCAGTGGGCACACGACCTCAGCTCAGAAGTAGGGAAACAGACTGTTTCCTGCATCCGGAAGGCCTCGGGGGTGGTGGGGAAGTCCTGTTTTTTGCTCTCCCCAGCCTCCAGAGCCTTTCTAGGAGTCTGGGGAGGGTGAAAACGGCCTTCCCGTCCCCCCCCGGAGGCCCTCTGGGGGTCGGAAACAGCCCATTTGCCAATTCTGATGGGCACATAGAATTTTGGGTGTGGGCACACACGCGCGCGACACCCCCCTGCTCCTGGCCCGCGATGGCAAAAAGGTTAGCCATCACTGCTCTAGAGTGTAAGATGCACATTAGTTTTGGGGGCTAAAGTCCTTGCAGCAAACAGCAAACAGTCTGGTAAGTTTCAGCACATTATTGCAGCCTGATTTAGCACAAATAGCTGATTGGTAGTTTGATTGGCCTCCTGGAATACTGCCAATCAGCTGTTCTAGGCTGCAGTAGTTGCCAGAGCCCATTGCCACCTCCGCACATTGCATTTTTGGCCTCCGCGCATCACGTTTTCGGCCTCTGCACATCCTGTTTTTGGCTTCCAAGCACTGCATTTTTGGCCAGTTCCAGAAGGTGGGGATCGGAACCAGGTGAAAATGTGACACCAGAGGCCAAAAATGGGGCATCCAGAGGCTGAAAATATGATGCACAGAGGCTGAACACATGACACGCGGAGGCAGCGATCGGTGGTGATGTGCTGTGGCGATCCCCACAGCCTGGAATGGGTCTAAAACTGGACATACAGAGACCAAAACTGCCTTGCACGGAGGCCAAAAATGGCAAAGGTGGTGGGCAGCAGGTGGGCAGAGCTTCAGCAACATTGGGAGTATAACATGCACCACAATTTCACAGTGCGTCTTATACTCCAAAAAGTACAGTAATTGAAAATGTGGTTGCATAGTATTTCAGAGGATCTTGGAAAAAGTGGATGATTTGGATCCCTTTAAACTTGGATTCAGGAACCAAAATGGGCAGAAACAGCATTGGTTGCCCTTTTTGATGATGTTCAGTGAGGATAGAATGGGGATTTTGCATCCATCCTTGTCCTATCACACCTCTCAGTGGTTTTCAATATCATTAATTATAGCATCCTTCTGAAATCAGTTAGAGGACTGGAGGTGGCCAATATGGTATTCTGCAGGTTCACCTCCTTCCTCCAGGACCAATTCCAGTTAGTGGTTGTTGGGGAAGAATTCCCACTCTTCGTCCCTACTATGTGTGGTAGTGTACGGTTTAACATTCTCGGTTTTCCTATTCAACATCTACACAAAGGCATTGCATAAGATTATTTGTTACCATGCAGTGTGGTATGAATGCCTTATTCTGTACCTGAAGGTTGAAAGGATTAGCGATAAGGATCAGCAAGCTTCAGTTGAACTGTGACAAGACTGAATGGCTTTGGGTTTTGGAGTCCTATCCAATCTAGGACTATGTTATCTTTGATGGCAGGTGGGGTTGCACTGCTCTAGTGCACAATTTGAGGATCCTCCTGGATTCATAACTCTTCAAGGAGCAGGTAGCACTCATGATTAGGAGGGCTTTTGCACAATTGTATATTGTGTGCAAGTTGCATCAATCCTAGATCAGGAGGCTCTGCTCACAGTACCCTCCACATTGGATTACTGCAGTGAACTGAATGTTGCCTGGAGAGCATCTGGAAAGTTTACTGGTTCAGGCTGTAGTGGCATGAGTAGTTATGTATGCTTTTACAACAGCACGTCACACCTCTGCTCTATGAGCTTCATTGATAGCCAGTCTGTTTCCAGGCCCAATTCAAAGTCGTGGTTTGATTCTATAAAGTATGGGACTTTATGGCATGGGACTAATTTATCAGAGGGACAGCATCTCCCTTCCCATTAGAGGGACACCTTTCCTTCCCATTAGACCTGGTTGCGAGGGCATACTTCAGGTCCTGTCTGTTCGGGATTTACATTTGATATGTTCCAGGATGTGGGTTTTCTCTGCTGTGATGCCCATCTTATGGAACATTCTTCCACACAAAGGTATTATCCTATCCCTTTTTATGTTCTATAAGTGTCTCAAGACCTGTCTATATCATCAGGTCTAGCGATCTCAAGAGACTGTGAACATCTTATGAAGGCTCTGGCATTGCATTTGATTCAATCTTTCCTGTACCATATGGTTGTATTTTTATGACTGTTTTAAATAATTGTTTTTATATATTTATTGTTATATGCTGCCTAGAGTTACTTTGTGTAATGTGGATGACTATAAAAATTTACTGTATAAATAAATATTTTTTCTTTAGTAGTGGCTATTCAGTTAATGTTCTGATATGGCATATTAATTTACATTTTTGCTACTACAGTAAAGACAATTATGCAGCACCATCAGCATCGGGTGATTCATAGTAGTAACAGCAAGGATGCTTTAGCCTGTTAAGTTTATTGGTAACACAAGTCAGTACAGAAGTGGAAAGAAGTCTCATATACATTCAGGATGGCGATTGCAGAAAGCTGGAATAATATAACTAATCTCATTTAGGAAAATCCTAATTTGAATTTCACTTCATCATACTCTTAGTGTAAGTAGCATTTCTAATGCTACTTGCAAAGTTGTTATAAAGCACAGATGAGTGCACATGCAGCTTCTTGAGACAAAATTGCAATTTAACTCATAACTTGGAATATTTTTATGATGTGTGTGTGTGTGTGTGTGTGTGTGTGTGTGTGTATATCATACATACAT
Organism: Arizona elegans; assembly: GCA_022577455.1. Taxonomy (NCBI): domain Eukaryota; kingdom Metazoa; phylum Chordata; class Lepidosauria; order Squamata; family Colubridae; genus Arizona; species Arizona elegans. The sequence continues at coordinate 77,594,956 of JAKOOJ010000006.1, read as the reverse complement.
ACATACATACATATATACACCTTTATATTTTGACTGATTGCCAAGTGCTATGTATTTAAGAAATGAAAACCCTACTGCAAAATCTCACTCTTTATTGTATCCCTGTGCTTATAAATTTTGTATACAGAAGAAGCAGGAAGATATGGCAGAAAGATTAAACAATTTTGGGTGTGGGAGTGTTGCTATTAAGCAACAGAACTTGTGTAGATCTAAAATTCAATAGAAGACAATATTTATAGCTCAGGGTCGAACTATAGAATTCTTGATGCTTTCATTTGGATGTTTGATAGAAGATGTCTTATTACCCAACTAGGAAACAACATCAGTACTGATGTTGGATAATGAAGATCTGAATTCATTGGAAGGATACATATTGGCTCAGGCTATTTTCAGAGTTGTAAGATTACAAGGGTAGGAGTATCCACTCCCTTAATAGGCATCCAGGTTTTTTTTGTTGTTTGTTTGTTTGTGTTTTTTTTTTTTTAGTATTTGAAACACAGTTGACATGATTCAGAAATAATAATCCTGATCATTTTATTTCTAAGCAAAATGTACAAAGATGGAACATTTTCTTCTTTATGTACAAAATAACTGATCATGTGGGAGAAAGTTTCTTCATTTTTCATCTTGCTTTTAGACTATCAAGATGGTCAGCGGAAACCAAATGGAACAAGTAGATATAAGTAGGCAAGTGATAGTTGGCAGTGTGGAATATATTTTTAAAGCCCACACATTTTAGCATACATTAGAAACAGAACACTGATTGTTATTTTTGAACAATAACAAGATAACAGACTGTGTACCATAGAGAATGAGATTTTCAAGGCTTGCTGTTCTCAAGCATGTACTTCAGTTTGACAGCCTGGCCATGCACCTGTAAAATGCACATGCTGCTAAGGCTTGTTGCTTAACATTGTAAATAATAAATGAACAGTGAGTGCAAAAGTGTCAGACTGGATCAGTTAAGAAATTATTATAAAAGAGAAAACATCAAATTGCTTAGCTGTTCAAGCAGTTAAGACATAAGGCTCTGAAGTAAATAAACTTTTTATATGATTTTTATATTGTTGTTTTATACTACTGTTTATTCTTTTACACAGGTTTTTAATTGTTGTAAGCTGCCCTGTGTCATGAAACCATATGTTAGAATGATAAATAAATAATAAATGAAATTTCTTTCTGCACTACTATTATTATCATCATCATTATTACATTTGGCGCACAATGGTTCGAGTGAGAGGCTGGGCAGGAGGTTAGCAAGCCCATGTTCGAGACCCGAGAGCTACTGTGGAACAGGGTCAAATGCTCGTCCTTCACTCAAGGTCCTGCCAGGGATATAAAGTCCCTGCTAGGTGATCCCAGGGCAATGGTGATTTCACTGGCTAATCCTTTCAATCCAGAAGTGCTTCATTGCTTCTGACACAAGTGCAAAAAACAACAACAACCCCATTATATCAATGAAAATAGCTATAAACCATGCTTTTTATGCTTTGTGATGTTTTCCAGCAGGAATATAGGTACATTTTCAAAATCTTCATTAAATAGGTATTCATTAAAGCTGAAAACGTATGTACTGTATGTAAAACCTAGGCTAAAATCTGAGCAAAGTCAATGGGACTTACAGTACCTTTGTCAGTGAACATATCCTTAGCATACTGTAGAATAGATTTTCAAATAAGACTTAGCTGTAACCGAATTGAGTGACCTTCTTTTGAATTCCCATCTATCAAGGAATTATAGTTGGCATGGTTCAAGAGATGAACCTTCTCTGCCATGGTACTGGGCTTGTGGAATCTTCTTTTCCCCCTTAACATTCTGCAGATCCTTCAAGACCTGAGGGGTGGAGGTATTATCTTATCAGGCTGGGGGAGGGCAGGGAACCAGGGAGCTTTTGTGATGATTGTAGTTAATTTCATTATATCTTGTTTTGTGTGCTTTTTAATATTTTCTACCGTATTTTTCAGAGTATTCCCCAAAAAAGAGGGTGAAAATCTGGGTGCGTCTTATACTCCAAATGTAGCCCCGCCCACCTGACAGACCCAACCCTTCAGACATTTTTGGCCTCTGTGCATCACATTTTCGGGCAGTTCTAGGCAGTGGGGATCCTTACTTCCACTCGGATTTTGATAACGAACAGCACATATCTTTTTATCTGTTTAAAACAAACCCTATCACTCTTTGTGCATTTAACTGGAGTGGGTGGGAGTAGGGGATGGTTTTCATGGGGGCAGAAGAGGGACTTGGCACTGGAGGCTCTGCTCCCGAGACACCCTGTCTTCCTACCTATAGTCATAGGCATTGAAAGCCTGGCTTTCTTGCAGCAAGGCCTGATAGAGACGCAGCACTTCAGTCGTCTTGGATGCTGCATTTGTGAGCATGGTGCCGGGCTTCCCGGCAAGCCCCCTGCACCTTTGCTGCCTGGTTCAGAGCATGATTCCCAAAGCGGTCTGGGGAAGTGTGGAGGTTGAGACTTGGTTGGCGAAGTAGGCACTGCACAGGAGGCGTAAGGCAAGGCAGCTAGCTGCTCTGCCGACCTTTCTCCAGACAACCCGGGTGGAGGGTGGTCAGCTTCTGCTCTTGGCCCAGGAGGAAAGAGAAGGTGAGTCTGTGGAGGAGGAGGAGGGTGCGTGGCTCTGCGATGTGCATCTGGGAACTGGGAAGGAAAGCATTTTCGGGCAGCAGCTCTGTAATCCCCTCCCTGAATCCAAAAATGGGGCATGTGGCCAGCGCTGCTACCTGAAATGCTTTCCTCCCTGATTCAAAAAAATGGGGTGTACAGAGGCCAAAAAAGTGCATTGCATTTCAGGCGGCGGCTGGTCCCGCTGCTGCCCAAAAACGCTTTTCTCCCTGGTTTTCCGATGCACATTGCACAGCCTCATGCCTTCCTCCTCCTTCTCTTTAGACTTACCTTCTCTTTCCTCCTGGCCAGATCCACTGCCTTAAACGCAATGCACTTTTTTGGCCTCTGCATGCCCCGTTTTTGGAATTGGGGAGGAAAGCGTTTTCAGGCGGCAGCACTGCGATCCCCTCCCCAAATCCAAAAATGGGGCATGTGGCCAGCACTTCTACCTGAAAGTGCTTTCCTCCCTGGTTTTCTGATGCACATCACAGAACTGTATGCCCTCCTCCTTCTTCTCTACAGATTCACCTTCTCTTTCCTCCTGGGCCAGAAGCCAATCACCCTCCACCTGGGTCGTCTGGAGAAGGGGCAGGCAGAGCAGCTAGCCGCCTTGCCTTACACCTCCTGCACAGTGCCTGCTTCGCCAATCAAGTCCCAACCTCCACACTTCCCCAGGCCGCTTTGGGAACCAGACTCTGACTGAGGCAGCAAAGGCACATGGGGCTTGCCAGGAAGCCTGGCACCATGTATATGAGATGGCAGCGTCCAGGATGACTGAACTGTTGTGTCTCTATCAGGCCTTGCTGCGACAAAGCCAGGCTTTCAACACCTATGACTATAAGTAGGAAGATGGGGACTTCTCGGGAGCGGAGCCTTCAGTGTCAAGTCCTTCTTCTGCCCCCATGAAAATCATCCCCCACCCCACCCACTCCAGTTAAATGTGCATAGAGTGGTAGGGTTTGTTTTAAATGGATAAAAAGATTCTGTGCTACTCATTATCAAAATCTGAGTGGAAGTGAGAATGCTGCTGATCCTGATGCTGGTAGGCAGAGGCAAAATTCTTGTTTTCTTGTTTTCCTCCGCCCAAAATTAAGGTGCGTCTTATAGCCCGGTGTGTTTTATAGTCCAAAAAATATGGTAATAATATTTTAAACAGCATGTACTTATTGGTTTTGTTTTGTTTTGTTTTTTTGAGTTCTGTACAGAACCCAGAGTCATTTTCGTATAAGATGGGTGGCTATACAAAATATGATAAACAAATAAACAGGCTCTATATAGCCTTGAAATATGTATCATTAGCAGACGTTCTTTCTTTTTCGAAGACATATGGCTCTTGTTTTTGTTTTAAAGTTGAAAGAAGAAAGATTTTGTGAGATGCTAGTGGGGAAGGGAAAGAGGAGATTTAATTGTGGCTCAAGTTTGGGATATACATCAGCAGAATACTATCAGACACACTGTTTTAACCTTGATTGTACTGTATTGTTTGTTTTTACAGAAGAGAGAAGAATATATTTTTTTCTCTGAACTACAGTGAACCGATCTGAGATTATTATATTTGTATTAGGGCACATCTTCCTTCTAGTAGCCTGTTTTTTTTTTTTCCTTCTTCATTTTCTCATTCCCTAAAGACAACCACAATGTTAAAGTGTCACATAAAAAACTTTTCAAATCTTTAAAGCAATGTTTTGCAGAAATCTGTCTTGCATTCTCTCAATCACATTCTTGATTTTCAAAACAGGCTTCTGTTGTTTTGATTTTCAGAATATTTGAGAATTATTTTTGAAGTCTCTTGGTGGCATTTCTGAGCTACATTGCTTAGACATAGAGAAGTTTGCTGGTATTCATTCTCATTTCACATCTGAAACTTCTCTGGCTGCCCATACTTCCAAACCTGAGGAAAAAATTGAAAACCTTCATTAAATTTTCCTTTAGGGTTTAACTAAAGCATAAAAACTAGAAGGGACTCATAATTTGCAATGAATGTACATATACTTTCCTTGCCCACTTCATAACATCAAATGTTATGTTGCAAGAACATCCTTTTCCATCGGTAAAATGATATCGTCCCTTAAATTCAATAAATTTTGAAAGCAAAGATTTTTGTTCCCTATAAGGGTGCAGGGCAAAATAGATTTATGGGTATTAGATTATGTATACCTCCCTGATAATTCCACCACTGAATTTGATCTGGCCACATTTTCTCCTTGTTGATAGTTAGTTAGTTAGTTAGTTAGTTAGTTAGTTAGTTAGTTAGTTAGTTAGTAAAATTTATAAGCCACCCATCTCACCACATGGTAACTCTGGGTGGCTTACACTGTCAGTTTTTCTGCAGTATTTTTAGTAACTTCGGGGAATAACTGCAGACCTACTAAAAGCCACACAAAGAAGATCAGTTTCCACTGCCCACAAATCTATTTTGTGCTGCATAAAGAAAACAAAACTACCAAGGTTCTGAAAATTATATATAATTCGGTTCAGAGATCAAACCCATAATAGCATAAGAAATCGCAGAATGTAACCAGTTGGAAGGGAAATTGAAGAGCACTTAATCCAAACTCTCCCCAGTGTGGTTTATCCACTTCTACTACATCTCCATCAGATAGCCATCTGGCTACTGTTAAAACACCTTCTGTCGCAGACATTCCATCAACTCCAGGAACTTTATAAAAGGGACTTAACATTTCCTTCAGAAGTGAGCAATATATTTGTCTGAAAGGCTGGTGGATTCTGATCCTAACAACATTTATCAAAGTACCATTGCTAGAAAGTTCTTCAGTTCAAGGAGATGGATTTAGGGATTTCCAGAACTACCATTTTGCCCATCATCAGGATCAAGGATGAAAAGATGAGGTGAGACAGAGAAAAGCTGCTGAGTGAATCAGAAAAGTAGGTCAGGGCTTCCAGTGTCTGATTCTCTAGGATACTTGCCTTTGTATCTCAGATGTCTCATTTCATGGGCTCTTTGCAGACCAGCAGGGAAAAAAAAAAGAGGTTCAATAATAAAACAAGAAACAGCAAAAGCAGCTCCTCTTCCTTTCAGACATCAAGGAAAATAGATTTTTCTAGTTGCCTCGGATTAGGGATTTACAATATTGTGGACTGAAGGACTTATTTGGGAGAAAATCTAATGACTCTGAGATTTTTAAAAGGAAAAAAAAAAAAACCTTCCCAAAGCCTTAAAAGCATTTTATTGGTTGCTGGGATTTATCATCTCATTTGTTTGTAAGGAGCTATTAGTTAAATGCTTCTCTAGAATACATATGGCATTTTGGTGAGATTTATTTATGGAGTTCCACCTATGTGACTAAATCCCATTATGCTATAACAACTCAGTATTTTCCTTATCATGTTTTAGCTGTCAGATTTGTATGTGGTTTTTTTTTTTCTTTCCTTTATTAATTTTTTGTAAAAAAAATACACAAGTGCATTGTTTCCAGGGAAAATCATTTTAAAACACTTCAGGGTAATGAATGTAGTTTTCGTTCACAGAGCTGTGCATAAATATCTAGCACTTAAAAAGGAAGAAGAAAAAAGAATGCTTATAACAAATTGTGAAGTAGGCTACTGTAAAATATTCTCTGAAATGTCTGAAGCAAGTGTTTACCAAATGCTAATATTGTCATTTTATAAATAATTTCTATAAAGAAGCCCAATAAATAATAATTTACTGGCGGCCCCCAGGGGGAGGGCCTTCTCTGTGGGGGCACCCACTATCTGGAACAAGCTCCCCCCAGAGATACGGAGGATCCCGGATCTATGCACTTTCCCCCGTGCTCTTAAGATTCTTCTATTCCAGCAAGCTGGCCTGACCTAATTTTAAAATTCTTTTACATCAAAATTTTAATTTGTTTTAAATTTTGGGATTTTTTAATTGTCTTGGGCTAAATTATTTAATCTGGTTTTAATTATATCTTTTAACTTTTTTATTTACGTATTTTATTTTGTGCCTGTTCACTGCCCTGAGTCCTTCGGGAGTAGGGTGGTATATAAAACTAATAAAAGACAAAGACAAAGACAAAGACAAAGACAAAGACATAAAGAATATATTTGGCAGGGTTATAGAATCACAAAGATCGGGGTGGAAAGTTGAAATCTGAATATCTGAAGGGTGTTACATTAGGAAAAAATGCTGGATTGGAGCACACTGTTTGCCTTATTGGGAACCATATTCTTGAAAAAAATATGGCTGACCTAATTATGGGCCACTTGCATCAGTGTTACCTATGGAAAAATTCAGGGCCTTGACGTAAGAGATATAAATATAAAAGCTGTAACTTTTACCAACATCCAGTAAAGGAGAAAAAAATTCTACCATTTTAAATTTATGCTCTTAAATTCTTTAAACACAAACCTCCCCATAGGAAAAGAGAAAATTTGCACAGCTAGTTCTATATGTATCGTTTATTGTTTCAATTCTTTTGTTGGCTTATCCTGCATTCCACTCCTGTTTCCTAGAAGATCATCTTCTGCAGTTTAGAGCTGAACTAAGTCACAATATAGAAACTTATCCATAACAATTTAGTTACCAACTTCTCTGCAGAATTCCAATCGTCATGTTTAATTTTTCACCCAATGAAATAAGAAACCTTCCTTTACTTGCCTTCTCATTCTAGTGACTCATTCTGAAGAGGTATTTTCCAGAATAAATTGATTACAATACTGTAAGGATTAAGACCTGGGCATGGAATGAGAATCCTATTTATTGTTCTACTAGTTACTTTTATTGAATTCTGCATGGGGGAGTACACTTTTTTCAAGAGGTCCTTTTGAACTTCTCAGCAGTTTTTGATGCCATCAACCATATTTTCTCAGCTGCTCATGATGACTAGGAGAGGAAAACATTCTCTTGTGGTTGCATTTCTCTCATATAAGTTGAGGTACTATCAAAACACTGGTAATATTTAGTTGTACCTCATCACCTTGGGCTGAACTGAGACACAGTGGAAATCTTGATCTGGTATTTGAAGCGCTTTAAGTCTGCATCTGAGACTGAATTGTAGAAAAACTGGAGTCTTTTGCCAGCTGCTAGGGGTTTTTTTCATTCTCACTAAAGAAATAACAGAATAACAACCTTGGAGATCTTCTTGTCCAAGCCCTTGCTCAAGCAGGAAACTCTATACCATTTCAGACAAACAGTTGTCCAATCTCTTCTTAAAAACTTCCAGTATTGGAGGACCTACAACTTCTAGAGACAAGTCATTCAACTGATTCATTGTTCTAACTGTCAAGGAAATTCTCCTTAGTTCTAGGTTGGTTCTCTCCTTGATTTGTTTCCATCCATTGCTTCTTGTTTTGCATTCAGGTGCTTTGGAGAATAGGTTGACCATCTCTTCCTTGTAGCAATCCCTTAGATATTGAACCTGAAACTTAGGTGCTGTCCTAGACACAAGACTATTACTAAATAATAGTAGGTAGCTCATAGCTATGAAAAACTTTGCTTAGCTATGACTAATCCATCAGTTGCAATTCTTTCTGGAACATGAGTTATTGGTAATAGCTTTCCAACATTTATTATTTTACCTATAGAATCAGTTACTGCAATGTATTCTAAATGGTGTTGATGTAGATTTCAGCATCTCAAGTGGATTTGGCAAATGAAATCCCTCTATACCATGTGTCATCAATTTTGCAAACTGCTGCATTGATTTACAAGAAATTTATGAGTACCATTGAAAATGCTGGTTTTGTTCAAAAAAGTCCTTTATGTCTTGATAGCTGAATTATTTACAACTGCCTCCTTCAAATAAAATTAATTAATCTCATGCATCTGTCTTGAGTGTTTTTGTCTCAAGAGTTATTCCTGCATAACTCAAGGAGGTGGCCAGACCCCTTTTTTCAGTTTATGCTCTGTCCTTACCTCAGTCAAGAAAATAAGAATGGCCTATCTGCTGGTGTCTAGAAGGGCAGTCAAATGGCGCTCTTTCCTATTTAATAGAAGTTTAATACTGAATCTGGTTGTAATTATTGTTGAGAAGATTCAAAACATCCTACATACTATGTACCTCAGCATGGTCCTATTATTTCACAGAATAATTAATATGTGTTATTTATTTAGAAATGGTAGGAAAAGGACCATATTTTCTTGATAATATTACAACTAAGTTTAACATGAATCTTAGAACTTGCAGCCTATAAAATGTATGATATATTTTTATGCTACATATTCATATACAATACATTCAAATGCAGAGAGGGATGTATCAACAGCATGTGGATGTTTAATGCCTAGAGTTTCACAGAAGAGAATCTATGAAACATTATTCACTCCTTGTTATTATTCCATATAAAAGAACAAGATTAGACTTACAGTATGTGCTATTTTTGTGGTACTGTTAAGTATTTCCACTTGAATGAAATATGAACTAAACATGAATCTCATTAAATATCAAATTTCTACAAATATAAAGCACAGAGGACTTTTTAGGCATCATCTTATCATGTTTTCCTGTAAATATTATAGCATGCTGCTGTTTCTTTCTGCCAGCATTTATAGGGCATTTAATTTAATACACTCCACCAGTTTCCACATTTTTATTCAGATAAACAAAAGCCTTCTAAAATATTCTACATATATCACATTGCTTTTGAATAGTGGTAAGTTTATAAAGACATCAGAAACCAGTATTTACATTTAAATAAAAGTATTATTTTTAATTATTTACCAGTTTACCAAATATTTACCAGTTACTGAACCATAAACTAAACAACCAGTTTGTTTTCATATTTTGTTCAAATATTTTTCCTGTAGATAATTCAATATGTTATGCAAATCCAGGTCATTGGGTTTTTAAAAAGCATAATAATTCTATTAGCCACAGAAAATAATATTTTACAAACTGTTCAAACTATCTTAAATGCATTCTCAAAATAGCATTTATATTTAAATTTGCACACACATATAGTTACGTATATATGCACATATGCACATAATAAGATGAACTCCATTTTATTATCCTAATGCTATGTGTGAATTCTTAAAAATATTTTTTTAGGACTTAGTTCAGTATAAGTATATACAAAACTGCATATTTTATATCCAAAATATAAATTTCATATTTCAAACCTGGAAGAAAAATCTCTGTTATTTTGTATTGATTTTAAATTTCGAAATACTTTCTTTTGTAGTAGTAGTAGTAGTTGTTGTTGTTGTTGTTATGGATGTTTTTTGGGAGAACAGGAAGATATATTCTAAATGTGTTGTTTGCTTCAAACACAACAAATCACACAACAGTAAAATACTTACTTAAGAATACTAACCCTAAGAAGGCATCTATTATATCTATTATTCTACAAAGAATAATATCCATGTTCCTATTGACATGTTTCTGTGTTAATTTCTATACACAAGTTATTAAAGATTCCTGCACCAAAAAAGCAATTTAAAATATCTTGGAGAGGTTTGTATACTTGACAGTCTTTAAACAAGATTATTAAAATTACGTTTATTAATAGTTGAAATGGAAAAGATATATTTTAGGATATCCATATTTCATGAGTTATTGCCCAATGCAACATAGAAAAAAGGTATAAATTTTATAAAGTTGTGTATTAAAGCATATTGTTAATTAACTTTATTTATTTATTTTTAGTCGTATTGCTTGATACAACCACTGCAATTGGAGAGCTAGGATGGAAAACCTATCCACTAAATGGGGTAAGTCAATAATTGTAGGCATGATGGCTATTTCGGAATATATCGGATGTGCATTGAAATATACATTGTACTCTGTATATTTAATTCAATTGAAAACTGCATTTTAGTAAATATTTCTAAAAATATTGAACTGCACCAGTAGAAGCATCTTTTGTATACACAAAATGGCATAAATAATTAAACACCTTTTATGGTTTATTTATGAATAGTTATGGACTTACATAGTAAATCAAGTTTTAAGTATGAATAGCTTTTTAAAATACCTTTTGATAATTATGGAAAGGGTTTTCTGTTTAAAAATAATATGAATGAAATTCATTGAAACACTTCTGATCATATTTGACCTGTAATGTGTATCTGTTGTTCAAAATATGAATGTTTCCCATAATACTGTTTTGGAAGCATTAATCCTACTATCAGACCCTTGGAGAAGAGGGTCTTATATTTATCTATGGAAGTTATGAACTAGTAAATGCAAGCTACTCACAGCAATGAAAGCCCTAGCTGCTTATACAATACTCAGCTGTTGGGATCTAGCCAAAGATTAATTATTCTAAATTTGCAAATTTAGAATAATGAATATAATAATTGTTGGAAGTATGTTGTAAAGCTCTCATGTGTATAAGATGCTTATAAGGTACTACATTCTTATGTCTAAAATATAGTATATCAGGAGGAGACACAGGCGAAAACAATAGAATGTCCTGGTTAATGACATATGGTAACACTATAGAATGTTACCTTACTGCAACATTCACATATTTTCCTAAGCAATTTGACATTTTCTTCATTATCAGATCTCTGACATTATTCAAATTAGATTTTGTTGTTCTCTGACATTACCAGGAGAGAATAGAGGGAGAGAGGGAGGGAGGGAGAGAGAGAGAGAAAGAGAGAGAGAGAGAGAGAGAGAGAGAAAGAGAGTAACTTTATAAATTTAAAGTTTATAATGCAGTTTCTGTCAGGTGCAGATTTGTTCCCTTTTCATACGGGAACTATAATAGGGAATCAGTCACTAACTCATTTCATATGATCTCAGACTCCTTATTTTTCCATTTCAGTAATTCCAGACTGTAATAATTGTCACACTGCTCATTTGAGTGAAATATGATCCTAAGAAAGATGTTTGAAGCAGACTCAATGGATAGAAGGCAACATATTTTGAAAACAAGTCAAAATCCATTATACATGTTCTAAATACAGGTTTCTATAGATGAAGACAGTTGATTCCTTATTTTTGATAATAAGATAAAAATGAATTCTGACTTCATCACTCAATTTCTTGTAAGTTAAGAGACACTAAAAGAATTTTTCCCTTTCTACTGTTTGAAATTCAACTGTGGTTCTCAAGTAACTCAAGTCATGTTTTATGAGGGTGGGGTAGGTATATAAATATAAAAAATAAATAAGATCATTTTAGCCATTTTGCTTGGCCAGTTCACTTAAGAGTGCATTGAATGAACTTGTATATTTCAACTATTAATTAGGAACCCATATCTTTAAACATTTAATCCATTCTATTGATTAACTTTGAAGATCACTTTAATTTAAGATACCTTGTTGTCAACAATTTATTTTTATATGCTGTATCTTCAATGCTGAGTACTTTTTGTTTTTGAGATGATACACACACACGTACATGTGTTTGTGTGTACATACACACATAAAACAGGGCAAAAAATTCTACTTTTCATACTCTATTATGTAAATTCCATTTAATTATGCAGATATTATGAAGGAGATTTTTTTTTAATTTATTGATTATATTTTTCAGGGTTTTACAATCCTATTATATCTCTATTATCTTGGATAGCATTTATATTTCCTGTACTGTATATTTCTTGTAGAAATGGACGTTTCTTCTTGTTTAATTCAGAATTTTATTTGCCTTGAAAAGAAGGAGAAAAATTTGAGTGAACAAGATATAGTAATAAATAAAATAAATAAATAACTTATAGTATATTTAAATTATATTCATCCACTGCATTTCTGTTAAGCTTATTAGGACAATGGGAGTTACAACATTAAACATTTTAATATATTATTACAGCAAAGACTAGCACATCACAGAGCTCCTGGGATCATTCACAGATATCAGAGTTTTGAGTTACTGTAGCATGCTGATAGTGTCACTATCCTTTCTAAGTTCTGGTTCAGTAGTATGCTTATATGCATGCATGAATTGATTTATGTATCACGAACTGTGCCAAAACATAGTCAAAATTCTTTAAAGCAATAATGGAATGAATATACCCTAGGAAACCAGCTGTGTGGTCCATTTATGCTCTGCTTATCTTTAACAATGATGGATTTTTTAAAAAAAGCTTTTATGTGCTTTAGACTTTTTCCATTATTCTAAGTAATATGACAAGCAGAACTCCAACACTGAATACTGATGTTTACCATTTACAGTTTGAAATTTTTTAATCCCTCTGTTTTATACCTAGAGATCTAGAGAATATTTAAGAGAATAAAAAACATCAAACTTTCAAATATGCAAATAACTATACAGAGCATTCTCAACAAAACTTTAGAAAGATCTAATTATATCAATCATAGAGCTTTATTGATGTTTTATCACTTTAAAACATCTTATAAGAAGGAATTTGGAGCGGATTCTGTAAGAAATTATTGTCAAATATTTTCATGTGGAATTTTAGACTCTTGGTGACTTCCGTAAAAGCTATAGACCTGTAATGGCAAACCTATGGCATGTGCCTGAAGTGGCATGCGGAGCCATGTTGTCTGGCATGAGTGGCATCACCTGTTCCTTTTCTGGGTTTCTGGTGTGCATGCACACATGATAATCATCTGGCCTTTGTCATGCGGCACTGTCAGAAACTGGAAGAGCTGGTTTTCCGTTTTCTGGCATGAGCATGCACACCAGTCAGTTGATCAAGACGTGTGCATTCCGGCAGTAACCGGAAGTCTTGCATGTGCGCACCGGAAACTGGAAGTTCATTTTCTGGGACGTGAATGCCCCCTGAGCAGCTTTTCTTCCTGGTCACGGCCCAGATGAGCAAAGTGCTCCCTTTTCGGCACTCAATGCAAAAAAGATTCACCATCACTGTTATAGGCCCATTACATTATCTTCCCCCAGAGAGATGTGGAACCTACGAAATTCCTGAATGCTTAATTAATATGTGATTGATATGGCTGATGATTCTGCTGGACATTTGCAGGTTCGAATTCCAACCGGTTTCTGTTTTATTTCAGGTATAATTGTGAAATAAGATAGCTGAATGTGATGGCACAAATCAAACAGATTATATCAACAGAGAAGAAGCTAGAATGATGACAAGTCTCTTTCTAGGGAGCTCATTGCAAATGGAATTATTGCTTCATTTATCAAAATGTCTGAAGGAATTCATCAAGAGTGTCTTTTGACACTTTATTATCTACTTTATTAGACAAACAGATTATATTTTGGGTATATCAGTAACAGAAATTAAACATAAATGATCCATAGTATCCTATATTATTGATAATTACAGCCATAGCCTTTAGGCTGTCTCAGAGTATTTTACAGCACTCTCTGGGTAGTGTACAAGGTAGAAGCATTATTTTGCATATTGACCCCAACAATCTCACTAGGATTAAAGTAAAGCCTATGAACTGGTTTTCAAATCTAGAAAGTAGGGTAGGATAAAACTGTCCAATTCTGTCAATATCTAAGTGTTGCTTTTTCAGATTTGCCAACTGCAGCCTTTTCTAAGTAGCCAGAGCCAGGCTACACATAACCTCCAGAATGTAATCTGTAATTATTGGTCTTGGCACAAAATTGGCACATCATACCAACACACAAAGCACAACATAGAAAATAAGAAAACCTTAGCAGCATGATTCTAATTTGGCATTAAACCAAACTTGAAACTTAAACATGAAACAAAGTAAAATATTACAATATTGCCTAACGTAAGTTTAATTTTCCTTCATCCAAATTTTCCTTCATTTGGTATGTAAAAATGGGCAGAGAAACAAGACCATTGATTATTAAAAAATAAAAAATATTCAGACTTTTGTGGTTGTTATTGTCATTGAGGGTTTTATTGGGTAGTGCAGATTTAAGGCTAAAAGAGTCAAGATCCTCCGACCCTCAGTGAAGAGTCTGTTCCATAGGGCAGTCACCATGATATATATTTGTGTGTTTGTGTGTGTGTGTGGGTGGGTGGGTGGGTGGGTGTGCTTGTAGGTCTAGAGCAGCAAAGTGTCATATTTTTGTCAACATGCATAATAATTGCTTAGATATAGATTCTTCTTAAATATGTTTATATTTGATTCCCATTAAATCAGCATAAGGGAAAAGGTGATTAGTCACAAGTAGCTCTGTAGGAATTTCATATAGGAAGAAAAAGGACTTGGATGGGGAATCTAGAAATCTAAAAAGATGGAAAGAAGTTGCTGAAAAAATGCAATAGTGACCAGGACATTGTTATAATGTACATTCCTTTCCTTTATGTTTCAAAACAGTTACATTACTCAAATACTGGAGTCAAATGTATTGCAGATCTGTATAAGTAACTGAATTATGTGTATAACTTTGCACTATAGTAATGATTATTTCGAAGAATTGACAACTGTAGAACTATTTAATTTGATACAAGAAAAAATGAAAATTTCTTTTTTTTTATTGAAAAAGTTTTTCAAATACAAATTTCCCCCCTTTTTTTCCCCCTCCTCCCTAACCCCCCTCCCCCTCCCCTCCCCCTGTGGCTTCTCCAAAATAAAACCTAAATTCATAACAGATTATATAATACTTTACCATCCCTTTGCTCCATCCCCCATACGCTGACCCTTTCTTTCTACTATACATTTCAAAATAACATTCAACTGTAACATTATATAATAGCTCCTAATTTAGCATAATAATATTATTATATCCCCCAGTTTAACAATTTCTACTCATAATCTACCCTTTTCCTCCTCCCCCATACATATATCTCTTAATTCAAATCTTTTACATATATTAATATAACATTTCAAAGCAACCTTCAGCTATAAAACTATATAATAAATCCTAATTTAACATTTATTCAACTCATAGTCTGCCCATTTCCTCCACCCCCATACATGTATCTCTTAACTCAAATCTTTTACATATATTCATATATAAACATAATATCCCTTTTCTTAAACTAAACAATCAATAAGCTAACCTGTCTCCACCCACTTTCCTACAGGACTACCATGCATAATATTTTTAATATCTTTATTCTTCTGCCCACACCACTAAGAGATATTCCCTTATATAAATAAAATCCTCAAATGACTTTAAGTTTATAATCCATATGTTATCTTCTGTAATGTCTTTCAGATGGATTGTTAATTCCATTACCCATGTTAGGGTGACATCACATCCTAATTCCAACAGTATGTTCGGTATCTTCAGTAACCATCTGCCCCCATCAATAGTAAATGTTTTCATATATAAAAAAAACCACCCGAGTGACTTTATATTTATATTCCATATAGTGTCTATTGTAATGGCTTTCATCTAAATTATTAATTCCAACCATCGTAATAGGGTAACAACCAGATCTTCTGCGTGCCCCAGTCCCATAACTCTCTTGCCTTGTAGCTCAGCATAAACGTAATACATTTATCAAAGAATCCAAAGTAGATAGTTCCAATCCACTCAGTTTAAGGCCATTTTCACATCCCATAAGTACAGCACTGCAGAGGTCTGTCACTCTCCTCAAGATAATATAAACCAATTCTTTGCCTCAGCTATATTTTCATGTATTCAATCATCTCTTAGATAACTGGCATTACACTTTGTTTAGTCTAAAAGTTTTTATTTTTATAGGACCTGCTTCTTCTTTTCTTGACTTTTTGTGGCTTAGATCTCGATCCTGGTTTCCTTTCTATAAGTTGTATATCAACTGTTTGGTTTCCATACTGATCTATAACTTGATCTTGTTGATTTTGCTTTTGTGGCTTAAATCTCCATTCTGGTTTCCATTCTATGAGTTGTATATCAACTGATTGATTTCTATGCTGGTCTGTAACTTGATAAGTCATCACATTAGAATCCAAAGCCGCCTCTCTTGTATTTATAAATAGTCCAGCTGAGACCACTGAAGGAGAATCCAGAAGTGGCTCATCTACAAAGACCTCCTTGTTGTTTTTCCATTACCTCCACCTCCATCTGTTTATCATGAATTTCTATCTCTTGTTGATTTTGCTTTTCTTTATTCCACTCATGTATTACACATGGAGATGTTGAACCCATTTTGAGAACCTTATAGTAAAATTCTTCCGCTTTTTCAACAGTATTTAGTTGATATCTTTCTCCTTGATATCTCAATATTATACCAACTGGAACGTCCCACCTGAATGAGATATTTTGTTTTTTAGCTCAGTAACCAAAAATCCAAATTTATTTCTATCTTTTAACATCTTGGGCGGCAACTCTTTATATATCCAAATCTTTCTTCCATTCAGTTCTAGAGTAGAATTAAAGGATTTTTGCACAATATCATTTCTTATTCCTTTATTTGTGAAGTAAATCATCACATCTCTAGGCAATTGCCTTTGCTTTGCAATCCAAGAATTTACTCTATAGGCCTTGTCAATCTTACAAGATACCTCTTCAGGATGAACCTTTAAAATCTCAGCCAGAGCTGCAGCAGATATTTTTCTTAAATCAACTCTATTATCTTCCTGTAATCCTCTCATTCTAACCGCAAATTCCGTGAGCCTGTATTGCATCATTGCAACTTCTTTTTCAATCCCTTGTTTTATATTATCTGCATTGTGAGTCTCGTGATCAGCTTCCTTTTTAGACTTTACTTCTGAACTATTTCCTTGAGTATTTATCAAATCATTTTCAATTCTTTGTATTTTATTATCCAAATTATGAATCTTATCAACTTTCTCCATTTTAGACTCTAATAACTTGATATCTGTATCCATCTTTATAACTATTTCTGAAAAAGCATTGACCACTGTTGAAAATTTCTGTTAAAAGATTTGACATCATATATCTGTTTAAAAATATTAGATATCAGATGCACTTTTTAAATTTTAGCCACTTGTCTAAAAAAAGAAGTAATAAATATTCTCAGATATGGTAACACTTCATCTGCTTTCAACAATTCTGTAACAGCAGATTTCAAACTACCTTTGCAGCCTTTTCTCCACAGAATATTCACTGTAGGCAGCCAGCCTGTTACTATTTTATTACTTGACATTCTACAGAATTTGTTCTATACATATGCTTTTGTAACTTTGGGGAACATCTATAAAGATATTGTTTTCTGAATAGCGCTGGTTCATTCATATCTTTTAAATTACAATTTTTCATGTGGTTCAGTTATTTGTCATTTTCCTACATTTTCCTCCTACAATTTTGTAAGCAGGTTCAATATGTTTAGGGAAAGTCTCTGACAAGCTATTTGTCATGGGAAATACAAAAATCAGAAAATCATTTCATGAAAAGTGCATGGAGAGTAGGAGTTGATGCAGCCATTTGAAAAAGAGAAGAGAAGAGAGACAGAGAAAGAGAGAGAGAGCACGCACACAAGAGAGAGAGAGAGAGAGACAGCGAGAGAGCTGCACAATCAGAAATGAATTTTCATTCAGTTACTAACAGATTTTTTTTTAATAGAGTGGTCTATTATGGATGGGGGGTGAGAGTAGATATCATTTGGGGCTAATTCCACATTACAGTCTAAAACTGTTTGTCTCCCATGTTCCTACCATCTAATTCTTAAACCTGCTGCTTCAGAAATTGTAATCCAAATTGTAATGGTTTACAATGTGGTTGGTTTTATGGCCGCCCCAAGGCCTGAATTCCTGTTCTAGTATTGTTTGGCCTTCCCATCTGTGCAGTGAAGGCAAACTACATTGGCTGGCCTCTATGTGGACCTGTCTACTAATGCCTGCCTTTTTTCCCCAAACTTCAATAGTCTTAAAGGAATGGCTTTCCTTTACTTTCCCTTATTCTTTTACACACACACACACACACACACACACACACACACACACACACAATATTATGGCTTTAGACACTAATTCAAACCCTTCTTCTCCCTTCTCTTTCACCCCTTCTTGTATCCTTGTAGCAATCAGTTGCAGCAGAGAACACGGTTTTTTGTTGTTGTTGTTCCAACGTTCCTCTGTATGTCCATGAAAAATTTGTAGTGAGGAAGAACTATTAGTTCAAAGTAGCAAACTTCCTCTATTGAAACTTAAAGATTTTTCTTAATGAAAGGAAGCTTTCCAGTACTATAGGAAGAATGTGAAAAATCAAGGGGTGCGTGCTTCACTCAGCCAGGACAGAAATAGTAAAGGTGGCCATTAGGAGATATGATGGTGCAAAGGAGTATGAATGTCTAGATCTGAAAATAGTTTATTGAGTTAATAGGATTTATCACAAATTTATTTTTAAAAAACCAAGCAAAACTATAGAGAATGTATATCCACTAGCAGCTCAGGATAAAATTGTTTCACCAGGCAATGGCCGGTTGCTAAAGGAGAGGGGCATGCCAGACACTGCAGCAAATCAGAGCTGGGATTATTTTTAGAACAGAACAAAGCATCCATTCTGAAGGGGTAAATATAGCTTGGATCAGAAAACAGATTGGAATCAAAGACTGTAAAATATACAGACAGGTGCATTTACAATGGACTGGGACAAAGATAATATAATTTATTCTTTCACCTACACTGGTGAAGGCCCAGACAAAAAGCATGGATTTACCATTGGTATACTTCAACTGCATTATATCAGTCTGTCTGTCTGTCTATCATCTATCGATCTGTAAATTAAATCCATATATTTCCAATAGGATTAGAACTGGATCCCATATTGCATTAACCCATCATCTCATTTAAACTCTGCATTTTTGAATAAACAGAAATCTCTAACTCATAAACTATAGGTGAGCTTTAGAATCTACCATTGTTCTTGTTCTTCCTTCTGAGAGACATAGATGCTTTAACAACTGCCATTGTGTGCTCTTTCATCCTGATCCAATGGTAAGGATGTTGCTTCTTGATAGCAAAGGGATTCCCAGGACAAACGGTCAAACCTAACACAGAGAGAAAAATACATTAAAAAGAAAAACAAAACAAAAATAGGAAAAAGAAACTAATAGAGATTAATTGGGAGATACTGATACATGTAGGGCATGTCAAATTTTTCAACTTTCAATTTTCAAACTTTAGGGGCAGTGGTGGGTTGCTCCCAGTTTGCACCGGTTTGCAAGAACCGGTAGTAAAAATTTGTAGTAGTTCAGAGAACCGCTAATAACATTGGCTGGCCACGCCCCCAAACCGGTCCCTTGCCACTCGCTTACCCCGCCACCTCATCAGAAGCTCTTTTTTTTTTGCTTTTAAAAGGATTTTTTCTTCGGCTGAAAAAAATGCTTTTAAAAGTAAAAAAAAAAAAACCTCTGAGGATCGTGTGGCTCATCAGAGGCTTCTGAAACCATTTTTTCTGCAACCTTTTTGGCCGAAGGGGTTGTAGGGAAAAAAATGCCTTTAAAAGCCTCTGGCGATCCCAGCTGAGTTGCCTGATCATCAGAGGCTCCTAAAATCATTTTTTTCTGCAACCTCTTAAGGTTGTAGAAAATAGGTTTTTAAAAGTAAAAAAAAAAAAGTTGGCCACACCCACCCACTCACATTACCCCCCCACCAAGCTACGCCCACAAAATAAGCCACACCCACAGAACCGGTAGTAAAAAAATTTAGAATCCACCCCTGTTTAGGGGTGCTCAAAAGTTGTGACATGCCTTGGGGTTTGTAAAGATATTTTGGTTACTTTAATATATTTTAGATGTGCTTAGTAAGTAACTAGATAAATATCATAACTTTTTAACATATTTTTTTTTTGTTTCATTTGTGAATACAGAAAGTCTACACTTCCCTATTACAATGCAAGGTTTTTGAAATGTAAAAAAAGACTAAGATTTCAGAATTATTTCCACCTTTAATATAACATATAAGCTGTACATTTAATTAAAAAACAAACTTAAATCTTTTGGTGGGGATAATAAAAATTTACAATAACATGGTTGCATAAAGTTGCACGTATCCTTAAATTAATATTTTATTGAAGTACCATTTAATTTTACGACAGTATTCAGTCTTTTGGGAAAGGAACCTATCAGTGTGGCACATTTTGCCTTGAGAATCTTTGTCCACTTTTCTTTCAAAAGTGCTCCAAATCTTTCAGATTGTGAGGGCATCTCCTGTGCCCAGACCACTTCAGGTCACCCCATAGATTTTCAATTGTATTCTGGCTGGGTGATTATAAAACTTTGTTCTTCATCTAGTGAAGGTATTCTTTTGTTGATTATGCTTTGGATCATTGTCATGTTGTAAAGTCAAATTTGTCTTCAGCATTTTAGCAGAGCATGAATGTTTTGTACCAAAATTGACTGATATTTGGACTTGCTCATAATTCCCTCCATAAAACCCCAGTTCCAATTGAAGAAAAGCAGCCCCAAAGCATAATGCTGCCACTATATTGTGGATACAATATAGTTGTGGTGATGTTCAGTGTTATTTCTGCACCAAACATATTTTTTGGAATTATGGCTAAAATGTCAACGCAGGCAGTGGTGGGCTTCAGATCCTTTAGCAACAGGTTCGCTGCTCGTTGCTGGGTAGGCATGGCCATGGTGGGTATGGCCTAGTCGGTCGCCTGCACCATGGCAGGGGTGGTGTTTTTCACCCTCCTTAGGCTCCGGAGCTTTGCTTGAATCTCCGGGAGTGCGAAAACATCTTCCCCTGGGCTCTGGAGGCCCTCCAGAGGCTGGAAACAGGCCCATTTCCGGACTTCTGAAACCTTCGGTAGGCCCATTTTTTGCCCTCCAGACCCTTCATGCGGCTCCTGAACTTACCTGGAATGATGAACAGGCCACATGGAGACTCCTAGGAGGGGCGGGAGGGTTGGGTGTGGCAAGCGAGGGATGGCATTTGGAGGTCCACTGAACCCCAGCGATCCTTGGCTAGAGGATCATCCAAACCCTGCCGAACCCCCAGGAGCCCACCCCTGAATGCAGGTCTCATCACCTGCTTTTGTATTTGCAAAATGTAGCCAGCCTGAATGTTTTTCTTTATAAGAAAATGCTTTCATCTTTCCACTCTATCCACAGCCCAGACATATTAAAAATATGAAGATTGTTGTCATATGTAGTACACAGCCAGTATTTGCCAGAAATTCCTACAGCTCCTTTAAGGTTGCTTATCAACATTAAAGGAACTGTAGGAATTTCTGGCAAATAGTGGCTATAAGCAACATTAGAGGCCTCTTAGCAGCCTCTAGGGCCTGGTTTATTCTTGCTTTTTCATAAATTTTGTAGAGACGTCCAGTTCTTGGTAATGTTACTGTTATGCCACATTTTTTCCACTTGTTGATGATTGTCTTCAGTGTATTCCATGTACCCTTCTCCTGATTTATACCTTCTAAGAAAAAGTCCCTTTGATGCTTTATTATCTCTTTGCAGACCATGGTTTTTGCTGTAAGAAACAACTGAGTAAATGTCAGAAAAAAATCTCCTAGAACAGCTGAACTTTATACAGGTTTAAACAGAGTCACTTTAATAGATGGCAGGTGTGTAGTGATTACTATTTAACATGAATGTTTTTGGTTAATTCTGAACACAACCACATCTCTATTTATAAGAGGGAGTGAACACTTATACAATCACATTATTTTTGGTTTTTATCTTTATTTTTACTCCTAAAGAATTTCAACTTGTTTTTCAATTGAATTGTACAACTTATTGTTTTATTAAAAGTGTAAAAAGTTCTGAAGTGATTTATCTTGATCTGTTTTTTTTACATCTCAATAACCTGGCATTTTACCAGGAGTGTATAGACTTTCTATATCAAATTGTATATATTCTATGATTGCTCAGACTTTCCTCAGGAAACAGTTTTAAAAATAAATAGTAGAAGGCACTTTGGCATTCTCCAGGTAACCTCACACATCACATTTCTTGCATATACCCAAATGTCCATTAAATAAAGTATCATTTTCTCAAGTAATAGATTGCTTTCCTTTTCCCCCCAAGAAATTTATTAAGCAACTCCATCTATCTGAAATGGAGGGGAGAGATATTTTACATTGGAAAGAACTGTGTTTTGTTCCTAATGAAGCAAGGGTTGCTGAAAGTGCAAGAAATCATAAACTGAAGATGTAAAAAGCAGGAAGGCTATTATTAAAATAACTTTCTCTACCACAGTTTCAAAAGTGATTGCTCCCATTTGGGTGAATTTGCATTTGCATTCTTATAGTCAAGGCTATCATTACAAGGAAAAGGGCAGTAAACTTGCCTCAATTTTCAAATGCATTCTGAGTCTGGCATCCATACACTGCTACTGTTAAGGAGAATTTCTTGGGAATCTCTCAACTCATCAGTATGCTCTGTTTACCTTTTGATATGAACACCTGGGTCTGAAACGTATCTAATTAGAGCACATCTGCACTGAAGAGTTGAGCGTGAGCGTCCTGGATTGTATGGCTATGTAAAACTCCTGAGAACATGTAATCCCAGTGATTGCAGCTTTTGTAAATGCTTCCTTGTCAGTTAGCAAGCTTCCAATGAAATTAACCACAGATGTAATTACTTCACTTCAGAAGTGTATTTCATTCCCCAGAGAGATTTTCTAAGGCTTTGAATAATTTCCAGTTGCTGATTTATTAAAAAAAAACAAGTTTGATGTAGGAATGCATGATTCTAAATTTGTCGTTCTGTACAGTTTGTTGATTGGGAGAGTGGTGATCCTTAGTTTTCAGGAGATGTTTGACTTTGTTCATTCCTTTTATAATGACTCCCAATAACATTTTCAGTCTGTACTAGAATATTTGTCTTTTTCTAAACTAAAATTTCTAGCAACTTTTCTCTCCCCGCCCCATCCCACATTGTTAATCTCATTCCTGCTAACCCACTAGCCAGTTTGACTCATTTGTCTTTTTGTGATACTGGTTTGTAACTTCCCAAGGATTTGCAAGGGAAAAAAAGTAAAGTCTTTTCATAGATTTTGAAATGTTGTACCCCGAAATAACCTGGAATTGATATTTTTCAGAGACACATTGGTACATTTGTTCCTTTTTTTCCCCCTTATTCCAGCCTTTGGTTATATGCTTAGAGCATCTAGTTCATTGACTTCCATAATGCTACAATTTGGGTAAGAGTAGAAAGTTTGATTTGTTGTGTTTTGAAAATTCATGGCTCCCAAGAATTCTCCCTGCCTCCTTTATTGAATTTAGGAAAGCAATGTCAAATTTACCTTACCTGAATCAATATCTATATTCTGATCTCAAAGAGAGATTTAGTTCACACTAGGGACATTATTCCTAGGATCCGAAGACTACCGAAAAGTATATGATACTAAATGCTTTTCCTTCCATTTTAATTTTTTTTAATTAGAAGACACTATCATCATTCAATATGAATGAAAATGTTGAGGCAGCAGGGGTGGGGGTGGGGGGAAATCTACATTTAATATAAATTTGACATGAAACTATTTTGGCCTTCGTGCAATATTCAGTTTGGACTATTTTAACTCACAATCTGTCTTGCTTAAAAATACAAATTCAAGGGGTGCTAAGCTTAAATAATTTTATTTATTTATTTATTTATTTATTTATTTATTTATTTATTTATTTATTTATTTATTTATTTATTTGAATTTATATACCGTCCTTCTCCCGAAGGACTCAGGGTGGTGTACAGCCAGAATAAGAACACACAAATAGAAAATTTAACAACAATTTAAAATATATATTAAACAATATGGCCCATAACTAATTAAAAACTCATTTTTAAACATCAAGAATAAAAAATTAAAGATTAAAGATTAAAAGTTAAAAAGAATTAGAATTATGTCAGTCCGGCTTGTTGGAACAAAAGAGTCTTGAGGGCACGGCGGAAGGTGCATAGGTCCAGGATCCTCCGAATCTCTGGGGGCAATTTGTTCCAGAGGGAAGGTGCCCCCACAGAGAAGGCTCTTCCCCTGGGGGATTGCCACTCAAATTGCCTGACCGATGGCACTCGGAGGAAACCCTCTCTGTGGGAGAGTACTGGCCAGTGGGAGGTTATTGGTAGCAGAAGGTGGTCTCGTAGGTATCCAGGTCCTAAGCCATGGACCGCTCTAAAGATGTTAACCAACATCTTGAATCACACCCGAAAGACCACCAGAAGCCAGTGCAGTTAACGCAGGATAGGTGTTACATGGGAGCGCCACATCGCCCCCACAATCACCCGCGTGGCTGCATTCTGGACCAGTTGAAGCCTCCAGATGCTCTTCAAGGGGAGCCCCATGTAGAGAGTGTTACAGTAGTCCAGGCGGGAAGTGATGAGGGCATGAGTGACCGTGCGCAAGGAGTCCCAATCCAGAAAGGGATGCAACTGGCGAATCAGGCGAACCTGATAAAAGACCCCCCTGGCCACAGCCATCAGATGTTCTTCCAAGGACAGCCGTGCATCCAGGAGGACACCCAAGTTCCGGACCCTCTCTGTGGGGGCCAAAGACTCACCCCCCCAATAGTCAGCGATGGCGTCAGCTGACTATATCGGGATGCCAGGAGCCACAGCCCCTCGGTCTTGCAGGGGTAACTCTCTTACCCATTTAAATGTAATTTTAAATAATCCTGAGTTTTTTTCCTCATTTTTAAATAAAATATGTCTTTTTAAATAAGTTATTTCTTAAGAAACAGCATAAGTCATAATCACTGTTCTCTGTTTTGCTCTTTGTTTTTGCCTGTGGCAATATTCAGGATGTTTCCAAATTTGTCCACATAAAAAACTCAGTATTTTCAAATGTTTTTGTCTTATTTTTAAGCTCAAACAGATACTTTAGGAATATGACCTTATTCTACAATAAAACACTGTACAGTAATTTCCCCAGTTTTCAGTTCTTTTTCATCTTTGTTGCTCCTCATATCACTGATGTATGCTCACCAAAGTGAATATGGCTGTATGAGGGCACATAACTAAGGCAGAATATCAGCAAATAGCCCGAGCCTGCAAAGATGAAGTGAGGCTCATAATGAACAAGCTAAGTTGTGACAAAAGTAAAAAAATAACAAGAAAAGTTTCTTCCAACATGTTAAAAACAAGAAAAAAGTCAAGGTAACAATTGGTCCATTGGTGGGAGAAAGTAGCAAAAAGGTAACAAGCAACAGGGAGAAAGCAGATCTACTTAATTTGTTTTTTGCATCTGTCTTTACTCAAAGGGGAAAAAAACAATCCAACCTATCAAAAACAGTACCACAAAAAATAGATTAGGAAGACAAATCAAAACAGGACCAATACAATGAAAATATGAGAGAGGAGATGACCATGAGGAAGAAAGTACCAATCCGTAGAGAAATAACAGAATCCAACTGATTCAAAAGGTCACAGTGTAAGTTGTATCCCTAGATGTGAATGTGAAATAACATGACATGCCAATAAAGGGGAATGTTTGTAGCTCAGGGTTGAAATGGGTGTGTGTCCCTGGTGCACTCTGAGTTTGCATGTTTTCTTGCAGACATTCATTACTCAAACTAGTTAGAACAATTAATCAGTGGAACAACTTGCCTCCAGAAGTTGTAAATGCTCCAACATTGGAAGTTTTAAAAAAGAGATTGGATAACCATTTGTCTGAAGTGGTGTAGAGTTTCCTGCCTAAGCAGGGGGTTGGACTAGAAGACCTCCAAGATCCCTTCTATCTCTGTTATTCTATTCTAATCTAACTAGGCAACATCATCAATGCTGCAATGAGTGTGGTTTGCTGTCCGTTTATATTTCTAGTGGCTTGCCTGTCAGTGTCACTGGGACTGGTCTTAAAGATTCTTTGGTTGGGTGTTTACTGTTGGCTTCTTTGGCAGTTTCTTGATTTGGGGTATTGATTACCTGATTGCTGGTCTGATATTAAGATATTAACTCCAAGATTAATATTAGATCAATCAAGTAAACAATACCCCAATCAAGAAATTGCCATAGAAGCCAAACAGTAAACACCCAACCTAAGCATCTCTAAGGCCATTCCCAACACCGACAGGACAAGCCACTATAGTATAACCTGACAGCAAACAATACATACAAGCACTGAAGATATTATTTAGTTTGGATAATGGAACATCTGCAAGAAAACAAGCTCAGAGAGCACCAAGAACCTTTTAAAATGATATACCTTGTTTTTCGGAGTATAAGACACTCCAGACTATAAGACGCAGCTACCTTTTTTGGGGAGAAAAACAAGATTTACGCTAGTGCATGGATATGGGAAATAATATGAAATTTTACCAGTTTGGAACTGTTTTAATGTGTTTTTTTTTTGTTTTTTGTTTTGCATAGATTGGTATTGTAATCAGAATCAGTAAGTTATTCAGCACGCAATCTGTTAGAGTAAAGCTTTTTTCCACCTTTCTTTATTTTCCTTCAGGTAACATTTTAATTAAGTTAGTGAAATGCTTTTTAAATTCCAGCTAATTGTTGATTCTAGACAGAAATTTTACAACAAAAGGACACAAAGAAGAAAATAAGGCTCACAAAACACTCACCATAACTGCCTCTGCCACCCAGATTGCCTCATTGCAGCAAACAGCCTGCTTTAGTTTCATTTTCAGCACAAGAAAAAAAATCTGCCTCCCAGCAATTTGCCTGCTTGCAGCAAGCAGCAGAGGCCCACGTGGCAATAGGCAATGGCAATCCCTGCAGCCTGAAACAGCTGAGGGTCAGGAGGCCGATCAAACCGACAATCAACTGCTTGTGCTAATCAGGCTGTGCTGAAGCTGAAATGAACTGTTTTGCTGTTTGTTGCTTGCTACAAGGAGGTAATTTGCAAAGGGCAAAGGGTGGGAGCCAGCAGGCGGGCAGGGCTACATTCGGTGTATAAGATGCACCCAAATGTTCACCCTCTTTTAGGGAGGAAAAAGGTGCATCTTATACTCCAAAAAATATGGTACATAAAAAGGGTGTAGAGATTGCACGTAATATCCCAACTCATTTCATCATTTGTTCCCTCCTCCAGCAGTCTTTACTCATTTCCTTATTATATTGGCTAAGTTAAAATCAGGTCTGCTAAGAATATCTGGCCATAGATGACGCTTAAAAAATTCTCACTGGGATAATTAAAGCCTTACAAAGAAGAGGAAGTTTTCAGAGCCAACTACCAAATTGCTGTAGCATTCCTTTGAGTGAATTCAGTTAGAGATGGAAAAAAGAATCCTTTTTCTTTTTGCCTTGCCAAAAAGTCACAGTTTTTATATTGAATCTGCCCAGTGGATAATTCATAGCTCATGAATCATCCTGTCTGTCAGGGCCAAGTTCACAAAAAGCTTCTCAGTTCTGACTGTCTTAAACAAATTATATTAAATTTGTCTTTAAAACGTCCTCGTCATCTTGCCTTCAAGGTGGCCATCACTGATCAAATTTGCTTTAAAAATTCTTCAGAAAAGGTGCTTTAAAATACATAGGACTATTAGCTTATCATCTTTTAAAGCAGTTGTGGGTTGGGTTTTTTTTTTCAGATTTTCCCATAAGCCTGAAAAATGTGGCTGCTTTAATGAGTTGACTTCTTAAAACATTAGTATCTTAAATAATCAAGGTAGCTATTTTATAGGTTTGCATGGAAATATGAAGAAGTGCTGCACTAAAAAGATGTTGCATTCACTTTCTGAAGCACTTGTTCAAAATTATTTTTGAGTAATTATAGTATATAAGCAAAGCATGAAAAGTATTGTTAAAATTCAAATGTGTGCAAAGTTCGGACTATTAAGCTTTTGTAAATCTTGGGACAATATAAAAGCAACAGGATTAATGACATTCTAGCAAGATTTGAGAAATTGAAATATGGTTGCAAGGCATTCATTTCTTGCAAATGAAAGATCAATATTCATTTAAAATCGATATTCATTTTCTGCATTATATTATAGTGGGAATATTTTGATATGGATCCAGTTTGTGCTAGTTTCCTTGCTAATAATTCATGAATACATACAACCTTTGCCATATTCAGAAAAATGCAGTGTTGAATAGATGTTGCAAACTGTCTAAATTAGTCTTATGTTGGAATAGACATCTAGAATTTTAAATATGATGAGATGGCAGTTGTATTTCAAGTTCAAAATGTCCAAATTTTTGGCAAGTAGAGATATCAATACAAAGTTGTGTGTGCAAAATATCAAGGTTTGGATTCTTGAAATTCTCACTCACATTAATGTTACCAGGTAATGATTGTCTGAAGAGACAATCTTCAAGTTAACCACATTTTCTTAAAATTTGCCCTGGGAAAGCCAACATAACATGTTCCAACCACAGTGCTTAATACGTTCTACAAATATTAAAATATAGATGAATACTTTTGTAAATATGAAGCACTTGTCTCTATGATGAAGGTATAATGAAGGTGTCAGTTGTGAAAGAATGTTGTTTATCAGGGAAGCCTCTGAGAATATTTGCTAACCTATTATCTTTGTGTATTTTACATATCTATGATATTTATGTCTATTATATAAATTCTTATCTAAATTCTTTTATTTCTAAAGTTAGATCCATTCCAACAGCATGACTTTGAAGACTTCATGTCAGATATTCATGAATTTCTTTCTTCCCCAACAATGACTAAAATTGCAGAAAAGAGTCAGGGTAGGAAAGAGGAGAAGGAAATTTCTAGGTAAAATTCATACAAGTGACTCAAGGATATCTTTTTCACTGCAGTACAGCATGTTTCTTAATAAACTTTAATAACTTGAATCAAGCACTTTCTCTCTATTTAAGCCTAAAGATTAAGCCCATGTCTCCTTCCATATCCTTTGAAGACTACATAAAATAATTCTAGAAGAATAAAATGTGCATCTAATGTTAAAACCAGTAAATGTCAGTTGTGTATCTTTAAAAAGCATACCAGAAAATTTCTTAACTTAACAATGAGATCACTGGATAATTCTATCTTGTCTATTGGCCTATAAAAAGAAAGTACAAATATTACATTGCAAAATATATTTTATGTTCAGGGAACATCTGCAGCTAACAACGTTGTTTTAAGTGATCACTTCATCTTTCATCTTTCAAAGAACCCTTTCTTCTCTGGTCTCTTATGCTTTTCCTTCTCTCTCTTTTTTTTAAACAAACCTTTTCCATCTATTCTCTACTCAGATCTGTTAGTCCTGTCTTTTCAGAACACGAAGTCAACCCAGAAATAGTTTGGTGGAGTTATTTGAGCTTGTAAATCCATCATGGTTTTTTTTTTCTTAGAAGTGAAATCTCTTTGGTATTCTTATCGTCTTATAGTTCCTCTTGTTTGTTTGTTTTTTAAATCTAGTTACAGTATATAACTAAAATAATGAAACATTATTTGTGATGTTTCAACAGTCACTATATTATGCATACATCTCTGACCCACGAGGTGTGCTGATTATTCAAAATGAGACTTGGCTGGTAAACAATATTTTTGTAAAGCTGCCATCAGGTAGTATCACAAAAGTAAATTTTGACTCTGCCTCCTCCAACTGTGTGTGTGTGTGTGTGTGTGTGTGTGTGTGCGCGTGCGTGTTTTCTTTTCTTTTCATAGGTTTTTATGTGTATTTCTCTTTAGCCAGGTTCTTCCTAGTAAACCAAGATTTTTATGCAGCCCTAGGTCAGTGAAATCACAATCCACTAGTTTCTAGTCTTTTTTTCTGGCAGCCAGCAAGCACTCTGTTGCCCATTGGGAGACTAAGGAGACTAAGATAGATCTATTTCGGAAAAAAAGCCTAGAAACTAGTGGATTGTGATTTCACTGACCTAGGGCTGCATAAACATCTTGGTTTACTAGGAAGAACCTGGCTAAAGAGAAATACTCATAAAGGCCTTAGAAAAGAAGAGAAAACAAATACTGTACCTTTACAGGGAGGATACATGGGATGAGGGTGTGGCTAACTGATGAGGACTAATAAGTCCGAAATAGATCTATCTTAGTCTCCTTAGTCTCCCAATGGGCAGCAGAGAGTGTGTGTGTGTGTGTGTGTGTGTGTGTGTGTGTGTGTGTAAAGTTAAAATCTTGGGTGTTTTCCCATGTCATTATAAGTTTGTTAGTTAAAATGTTTAAAATCCTGGCTAAGATCCCAGCTCAGAATCCTTTAAATTCCCAAACAAAACCCTTTTTAAAGTCTTTCAAAAACTCTGGCTGAAACCCAACCAACACTTTAAAGGTTAGGCAACGTTTCGACAAGCTCTCTACCTTGTCATCTTCGGGCCTTTATTATCAGTTTAGAAGCTGTGGGTTATGCATCATTATACTAGCTGCAGCCTGAATGCGTGTTAACGGTCCAGTTTTCTCTGGCTCCCTATTACCAATTGTCAATTGCAAAGAGGAAAGGGTTCTTGTATGCATTACCACTGGTTGCCTGTTGGGATCTCTGCCTATCCTCTGATGTTAAAATTCGAGTTTCCCTCAGTGCAGGTTTCCAAATACTTGATAACCTAGAGGCGTCATCTCATCTATTCATATTGTGCGGCCTCTTTTCAATTTTGATAGCCTCCCTAATTATTTTCTTATTAAGATGTTCCTCTTTTACCACTGTTCTAGCCTTGTTGAAATCTATATTATGTCCCGTGGCCTTCATGTGTTGTACCAAAGAAGACATTTGCTTTTCCTTTTTCACTACATTTTTATGTTCTTCTAAACGCACACTTATTCGTCTATTCGTCTGTC